>OW029921.1:7175000-9675000 GCA_932305915.1 Agriopis marginaria
CTATACTATACTATACTATACTATACTATACTATACTATACTATACTATACTATACTATACTATACTATACTATACTATACTATACTATACTATACTATACTATACTATACTATACTATACTATACTATACTATACTATACTATACTATACTATACTATACTATACTATACTATACTATACTATACTATACTATACTATACTATACTATACTATACTATACTATACTATACTATACTATACTATACTATACTATACTATACTATACTATACTATACTATACTATACTATACTATACTATACTATACTATACTATACTATACTATACTATACTATACTATACTATACTATACTATACTATACTATACTATACTATACTATACTATACTATACTATACTATACTATACTATACTATACTATACTATACTATACTATACTATACTATACTATACTATACTATACTATACTATACTATACTATACTATACTATACTATACAATACTATTCTATACTATACTATACTATACTATACTATACTATACTATACTATACTATACTATACTATACTATACTATACAATACTATTCTATACTGTACTATACTGTACTGTACTGTACTGTACTGTACTGTACTGTACTGTACTGTACTGTACTGTACTGTACTGTACTGTACTGTACTGTACTATACAGTACTGTACTGTACTGTACTGTACTGTACTGTACTGTACTGTACTGTACTGTACTGTACAGTACTGTACTGTACTGTACTGTACTGTACTGTACTGTACTGTACTGTACTGTACTGTACTGTACAGTACTATGCTATGCTATGCTATGCTATGCTATGCTATGCTATGCTATGCTATGCTATGCTATGCTATGCTATGCTATGCTATGCTATGCTATGCTATGCTATGCTATGCTATGCTATGCTATACTATACTTTGCTATACTATACTATACTATGCTATGCTATGCTATGCTATACTATACTATACTATACTATACTATGCTATGCTATGCTATACTATACTATACTATACTATACTATACTATACTATACTATACTATACTATACTATACTATACTATACTATACTATACTATACTATACTATACTATACTATACTATACTATACTATACTATACTATACTATACTATACTATACTATACTATACTATACTATACTATACTATACTATACTATACTATACTATACTATACTATACTATACTATACTATACTATACTATACTATACTATACTATACTATACTATACTATACTATACTATACTATACTATACTATACTATACTATACTATACTATACTATACTATACTATACTATACTATACTATACTATACTATACTATACTATACTATACTATACTATACTATACTATACTATACTATACTATACTATACTATACTATACTATACTATACTATACTATACTATACTATACTATACTATACTATACTATACTATACTATACTATACTATACTATACTATACTATACTATACTATACTATACTATACTATACTATACTATACTATACTATACTATACTATACTATACTATACTATACTATACTATACTATACTATACTATACTATACTATACTATACTATACTATACTATACTATTCTATTCTATACTATACTATACTATACTATACTATACTATACTATACTATACTATACTATACTATACTATACTATACTATACTATACTATACTATACTATACTATACTATACTATACTATTCTATACTATACTATACTATACTATACTATACTATACTATACTATACTATACTATACTATACTATACTATACTATACTATACTATACTATACTATACTATACTATACTATACTATACTATACTATACAATACTATACTATACTATACTATACTATACTATACTATACAATACTATACTTTGCTATACTATACAATACTATACTATACTATACTTTGCTATACTATACTATACTATACTATACTATACTATACTATACTATACTATACTATACTATACTATACTATACTATACTATACTATACTATACTATACTATACTATACTATACTATACTATACTATACTATACTATACTATACTATACTATACTATACTATACTATACTATACTATACTATACTATACTATACTATACTATACTATACTATACTATACTATACTATACTATACTATACTATACTATACTATACTATACTATACTATACTATACTATACTATACTATACTATACTATACTATACTATACTATACTATACTATACTATACTATACTATACTATACTATACTATACTATACTATACTATACTATACTATACTATACTATACTATACTATACTATACTATACTATACTATACTATACTATACTATACTATACTATACTATACTATACTATACTATACTATACTATACTATACTATACTATACTATACTATACTATACTATACTATACTATACTATACTATACTATACTATACTATACTATACTATACTATACAATACTATACTTTGCTATACTATACAATACTATACTATACTATACTTTGCTATACTATACAATACTATACTATACTATACTATACTATACTATACTATACTATACTATACTATACTATACTATACTATACTATACTATACTATACTATACTATACTATACTATACTATACTATACTATACTATACTATACTATACTATACTATACTATACTATACTATACAATACTATACTATACTATACTATACAATACTATTCTATACTATACTATACTATACTATACTATACTATACTATACTATACTATACTATACTATACTATACTATACTATACTATACTATACTATACTATACTATACTATACTATACTATACAATACTATTCTATACTGTACTGTACTGTACTGTACTGTACTGTACTGTACTGTACTGTACTGTACTGTACTGTACTGTACTGTACTGTACTGTACTGTACTGTACTGTACTGTACTGTACTGTACTGTACTGTACTGTACTGTACTGTACTGTACTGTACTGTACTGTACAGTACTGTACTGTACTGTACTGTACTGTACTGTACTGTACTGTACTGTACTGTACTGTACAGTGCTATGCTATGCTATGCTA
This sequence comes from Agriopis marginaria, assembly GCA_932305915.1. NCBI lineage: Eukaryota > Metazoa > Arthropoda > Insecta > Lepidoptera > Geometridae > Agriopis > Agriopis marginaria. The sequence continues at coordinate 7,178,159 of OW029921.1, forward strand.
CGCTACGCTACGCTACGCTACGCTACGCTACGCTATGCTATGCTATGCTATGCTATGCTATGCTATGCTATGCTATGCTATGCTATGCTATGCTATGCTATGCTATGCTATGCTATGCTATGCTATGCTATGCTATGCTATGCTATGCTATGCTATGCTATGCTATACTATACTAAAATAAACGAAACACGCGAAAGCCCGTTGGTCCAGTTGGTAGTGAACCTACCTTCTGAGCTTGGAGGCGTGGGTTCGATTCCCACCTAGGACAAACAGTTATGTGATGAACGTTTGTGTTTGTTCTATACCTGGTTGTTAATAACTATAATCTATTTAAGTATATATGAATTATTTAATTAAATTTCATTTAATTTATGAAATTATCAATTAAAAAAAAAAAAAATTTTTAATCATTATTATTATTTTTTATTCAACGAAAATTATATTTTACTTAATAATTTTGATTTTTAGTAGTCTTTCTGACTGTCTCTCTCTCTCTTTCTCTCTCCACACGAAACACTTAGACTCTTGTAACTATATTACCGAGCGTACATAATAATAGATGCCCTAATGATAGATGGCCTAGTCGTATCCATAATTATTAATACCTGTAATTTTTTCATAGTAGCTTTACCTAGTCTGTGCTCTAGGTCATTGGCAACACTTGGTTGCCGCATCAAATGGTCGCGTTCAAGCCATAGATTTTTTATGTTATCCATTGTTTGAAAATACAGTAGGTGTTGATATAATCGCACTCGGAAGATAAATCTAGGCGAATAGCAAGCGCGTTCGTCCTTCCCCGTTGGAGCATAGTGCGGTACTGAGGTTGAACGGAGCATGTTTCGCCATTTAGATGCAAAGCGCAACAGAATTAGGTTGAATATCGGACTTGCCGTTTGACCGAATAGTTGCTTAGAACTAAAGGACGTAAGTCTCAAATCGAATATAATTTATTATGAGAGTACTAATTAATCTAGGTAAATTTTGTCTTAGCACTGGAAAACAAACTATATTTTCCTTCGATGAGTATTTATTTTAGATATGTGACTGAAGTTCTATCCAAGAAAAAATCAAAAAAATCAGCAATAAGGCACGGCACCTTTTTGAAAACAATAAAGTATCGAGTAAATATCTCGCTATTATGTTTCTGTCTTAGTGCCGGAAAGAAAATGAATTGAAAAATCACATATATCAATTATTACGTTGATAGGATATTTGGTTTAATTAGAATATCATGGCAAATTAGCATAAAATTTCGGAGGCCCCCTCTTAACGCGTGGTTTTCTCACTTTTTAGCAACGCTTGTTACTAAAGATGACGATAAGACAATAACAACAATATATTAAAACAAGTTGACAAGGTGCCAATCATAATGAAGTTGACATAACAGTCAAAGTGAATAGGTACAAAAATACTGTTTTAAACTATCACGGTTGTTCACTAAAGTTATATGATTATTTACGGGATATTTGCCGTAGTAAGGTTGTGGAATGAGCTCCCGATATTTCGGAGCAGTTATATGCACCATGTTCATGTTCACCATGGTACAAAAATAATTAATATATAATTAGACACAGTAATAATAAGTTAAGTTGCCCCTCCGACGCCAATATATCCAGCCGTGATGGGGGGCACATTTAGTGGATGGCAAGTCAACACCCGCCACAATATCTTGAAATAAGGCATAATTGGTGGGTGCCGTACCTCATACCATAGACCAGCTCAACACCATCAATAATTCATCAAAATAAGTGACCTAGGTTTTTAGATTCCTATAGTGTACAATAGTTGCATAATTCCTATTCACACACATCCCATAATTGTATTTTATACTCAAAATGACTTCTTGGTGCTAGCTTCGGCCCCACCAATGGGTCTTAAATGTCTGTGAGTTGTATGAAATAAAGATAAATAATATTAATAAAATTAAATTATTGTAATATAATATAAATTATATATTAACTAGTAAGTAGATTCCTTTATCTCTATCTCTTTTCTTCTCTATCTCTACATAGTATAAATTAAAGTCGCTTTCCGCGTCTGTCTGTTTGTCTGTATTGCCGGTAACTCCCCCTAAGCCACGCAACTGATTTTGATGCGGTTTTCACCATCAGTTAGATAGATTTTTACGGAAGGTATATATATATATATAACTAGCGACCCGTCCCGGCTTCGCGCGTAAATTACACTCGCGCAAAGCCTATAGCTATTTAAAACTATAATGTATCTTGTTGTATAAGTACATGCACTGAAGTACCCACCTCAAAGAAACTACGCATGTTTTGTCTCATCCTAGAAATTTTCTGAGTATGCCAATCCCGTTCGTAGTTTAGTATCTAAAAGCCCATCTCGCGCAGATACGTGCAAATGGCTAAACTTAATGGCCCTAGAGACAAAGAGTCCTCTTGAATCTAAGCCAAAGTGTTAAACAACACAAGGCTAGTTGCTTTCTTCGCAAGAAGTTTGAATAGAGGTCCATACCTTAAGATAACTCTAAAGGATATTAAACTCCTTCCAACGCCAAACTTCTGCGAGCTTATTCTCAGACAATAGATATTATTTTGAATGTACCTACAAGTAACGGGGACAGAAACTAAAATCAGTTAAAAAGTTAAAATAAAAATTAAACCGATTGTGCATTACTTTTTACAGAAAGGAATATTATTTTTTAATTTTAGTTTTAGTTATAAATTTAAATTTAATATATGTTGATATTTCATACGTGGCTGAGGAGATAAAAAACTTAAAACAATAGTTTTTTCTTCTTCGCCAAAATAAAACATAGTACTTAACATGAAAATTACTTCATAACATAATTATGCAAATGATAATGCCGAACATGTTAAAAAATTTAATAAATGAGACGTCTGGAGCCAAACCAAAAAGAAGTTCTTAAAAGTTCGTAGTTACTTAGTTCCCTTTTGACAACAGTTGTCAATCCTGTGGTCACTACGTTGTCAAGTGGTTTAAATTGTGAACTGAACATCTATATATTTATAGTTATACCTTACGACGAAATATGATAGTGTGTTCAAGAGATACCATGTTACCTCAACAATCACGTACCCACCTATCTATACATAATATTTGCATTGGTGTATCATCTTAGATTGAATCTAGTCAAATATTTGTTTTCCAAATTACGTCTGATATTGAGTGGGTAAAGGGAGTGTACTCAGGATATTTCATCTAGGTACAACTGATTTACCCACAGAAAAGAAAAAAAATACTTCTCTTATTCTGTGGATTTACGTACCTACCTATGCAGAACAGTTGAACAGTGAAAAATATGAAAAGGCAATAAGATAGCCGGTAGCCGATTTTAGAGTTAGTATTTTAGAAAGTTCAGATGAGTTTTGGCACCAACGTGAATGAAGTCGCCTCACTGTGTTATTTTGTCTGAACTTTTATACTGTGGGGTAGTATGTGTAATAACTTAGCATAATTATTATGATATACGTCTATCTTTAATAATTAATTCTATTTTGGAACGAGATACTAATATCTAATTTAGTAAAAAAATATATAAATTAAATGCGAAAACATTAGTTTTGTCCACTTTTCAAATTACAATAAAATAGGTAGGTTAATAACATTAAACGATTACTTACCAGGAACCACATAACGTTTTTCTTAAGAAACTACCAGATATTTTACTTTTGTATTCAAAGTTTCGCCCAAAAGTTTCCACACACTCGCGGCACCGCTACTGTCATTTGTCAAAATATACCATAGACGAAGATTTTCCCCCGATAGATTAAAAACCAGTCTGTTCTCCATTTTAGTTATTGGATTTCAAATCTGCAAGTGGCCAAAACTTTGGCTCTTGCCATATAATTATTATTGTATACTTTTATATAAGCTAGCAGACCTTACTCAGCCCTCTGAGTACGCATCATACCTTTAGCTATTGTATTATTGTGACTGTACACACATGAATACATATTGTTCGAGACGGGTCGTAATTGAAGCGAGTTTATGTAAATACATGTTGATTTAACACGTTGCAATCTAAGGTGTGGTGTACGGAATGTAAAGAAAATTTTATTTAATTTCTTTTTAAATTGGATTGACAAGTAAAAACATTGGGAATCTAATTCGATTCTAACACAGATCTACTAGATTCTAAAGTAGCATTTTGACACTTCATCAAAATTCAACAATGTAACCTTGTAGCACACGAAATTACTTATTTTTAACCGACTTCATAAAGGAGGAGGTTATCAATTCGACTGTATGTTTTTTTTTCATAGTTAAGAACTGCACAATTGTTTAACTTTTTTTCAGTTAGAATATATATTTAATGTAATAATGACAAAAGAAGGCAATTTTACGATTTACTTAGACAATAGACAGAAAGAATATGCCAAATGTGATCCATTTAATTGGCTCTTCTTCAAAGTAGAAAGATCATTAATAAATAAATAAACTTTTCAATTAACTGGTATACTTTACAGGTACACCATGTGCCAAATTCAACCGACTTGAAAGAAAAGTTCTCAATTTTAATGAGTTTTTTTATAATTATATAGGTATATATGTATGCGGTAACTTTGTCGATCGAAAACATATTTTTATGATTCTCTTTTATTTAATTAGCTATATTTAGAGGAAAGGCACATTTAAATTTGAAGAGAATATTTCACCTGTTACGTAAGGGTAGAAAATTTGGGAATGAATCCCACCCTGAATAAATTTCACCCACAAGCATTTGTATTTGTTTTGTAGTTTAGTTTAGTTTTTCTTTTTCTTTTTGATCTCTCTTTTTTTATTAACATTTTCTGCCTTCTTTTTATAATTATCTACGCCAGTTTTTCCCAATATTTATCGTAGTATGTACACTTAGCCAAGTAATTAAAAATATTCAAAAAATACAAATAAAAACATAACATAGAACATAATATTATTCTTCGTGTTTCTCCTCAACATCCCGTATAACATATCTGTGAACTTTATACATGTAGTGTGTTTGCTGTAAGATTATGCAATGACAAGATTGCATCGTGTAACGACGTATCATGTAATAAATTTACCTACATGTCATCTACTTTACGGAGCAATTTTTCTGAACAAGTTATGATACAAAATATCTCCCAATTCGAAATATTCCTGGAAACCGTCACATACCTATAAATATTAAATATATATCCTAACCTAAACTGAAGAAATTTTTAACTGAGCATTTTTCGATCAGAAGTGATTTCCATCTTTAAGTTAAAAATAAATATATACTTAACTTGTCAAACGTAATCTATACGTAAACATACATTTACGTCATACATACATTTGAGTCAGAGGAACAGATTACAGTTTAATGTGGACAAATGTTCCATAATAACATTTAGTAGAGCGACTGAACCACTCAAATACAACTACAAGGTACAGGAAACGCAGTTGAAGCGAGTTGAAACGGTGAGGGACCTTGGGGTTCGTCTGGACACAGAGTTGAGGTTCAGAGTACATGTTGTTAATGTATGTAAAAAGGCGTACAGAATTCTAGGATTCATTTTACGTCGAGCGAATGGTTTTACAAACAACATGGCCCTAACAGCAATGTATGATGCACTGGTCAGAAGCCAGCTGGAGAGTGCAGCTTCAGTATGGGCTCCTCATGAAGCTAAATATAGGCTAATGATGGAACGCATACAGAACAAGTTCACTAGGTACTTATACTGGAAAAGGTATGGCGTCTACCCTTTTTATCCCTTGATGTATCCTACCTTGTTCGTTTTGGGCATGGTTGGCTACAACAAGCTGGAAATTAGGAGGGATGTGGCGCTTGCTGTGTATGTGGTTAGGGTGTTTCGGGGAATAGTGACCAATCCGACAATTTTGGAAATGATGGGGTTGTGCGTGCCAGACGGGTACGTAGGGAGGCGAAGGCAGCCACCTCTGTTCGCGGTGCCTCGCGGGAGGACTAACCTGCTCAACAAAGCGCCATTGACGAGCACCATACAAACACTCAATCGGGTCGCGGAGAACATTGACATTTTCCACTGTTCACAGAGCGAGTTCGTAAGGGCTGCACTTTATGATTTATGTTATTCTGTTTAATTTTTATTCTTAGATTGGTGTATATTTAATATTTATGTTGTAGTGATGCTTGTGATTAATTAATTGATATAATTGATAATTGACTAATTGATTGTATATTTAAGTTAAGTTATTGTAATTCTTTTGACTAACTCTTAGATAGATGTATATTTTAGTATTGTAATTTGGACTAATTCTAATTCCTATATTTAACTACTCTATTGTATTAGGAATTAACCTGTAATGATAGAAGTAATGTTTTAATAAATAAATAATAAAAAATAATAATAATAAAATAATTTATATATATACAAATTTCATACATTTCGGAGAGTGTGCATCAGATCTGCATGATTTAATTCCTTCCTGCCCTTTTTTTCTATCGGACCGTCAGGGCGGGCACAAAAAATCGACATCGTTTTATGGTTGATATTCCGAGAACCCGTACGAAGCGCTATGATTCCACATTTATTGTGCGAACTGCTAGTCTGTGGAATTCGCTGCCTGAATGGGTTTTCCCCGTTAGTTACAATCAGCAGGCCTAGCACGGGCCGTGGACATATTGTCTTTCCACCTTTTTTATCCCGCGAGAAAAAGACAAACGTATCCATATTCTAGCTTTGTCGCGTCTAGGCGTGGATAAAAATGGTGGAAAGGCAATTTATCCACAGCCCATGCTAGGCCTGCTGGGTGTCTTCAAGTCGAGAGTGAATCGGTTTCTTCTAGGCAAGCTTGCTCCATCGTAGACCGCATCGTCGCTTAACATCAGGCGAGATGGCGGCCAAGCGCAAGCCTATCTACTATAAAAAATATATATATATATATATTACTTTATCGCACTGCAAAGTTTCAGCGACAGGGTGTCAATACGAAAAATGTCCTAGTTCATCGGACTAATTTAGTAAATAATAGTATTATCCACGGAATACGAAAGGGGGGATGGAATTGAAAAGTAGGTGGAACCGGCTGCCACAGTTATGCGGAGCTCCACAGCTGTACCTACAAAAATGCCTTTGTGAAACTGTGCCTGTTCCAGTACAAAAAATTACCAATGCACCCGTGCCCCCCCCCCCCCCCCCCTCTCTCTTTCTCAGCTCCCTTAGCCTAGCTTAGCTATTCATCATATCTGGATGTCATGCTGGACATAGGCCTCCCTCATCGGTCTCCAAAAGGGCCGGTTGGAAGCGGCCTGCATCCAGCGTTTCCCTGCGGTCGTCTGTCCATCTTGTGGGTTGACGTCCTACGCTGCGCTTACGGGTCCGTGGTCTCTATTCCAGAACCTTTCGGCCCCATCTGCGTGTATGTGTAGCCTAGCTAATAATTGAAATTAATACATTTTGTAATTTTGATCAAACATTAATGTAAGTACCTCATATGTTTGAACTCCACCCGGAATCAAATCAAATTCACACCTGCTAACTGATTTTCTATGTTTCACAAAAATATTGTTTGATTCTATTTTCGTGTTTACCGTTACGTTCTGGTGTCCCATAATATTTATGGCACCATAACGTGTATTTACGCGTATCGTGTCAAGGTAGCGGGGTGAAAAAGGGAGCCATTACCTCTCCATAATGGCGTTGAAGATAATCTCTTGAAGGCTGATGGGGTGATGTGCTGAACACGTAGAGAGGGATAAGCTTTCATGTCGTACTCACATTTTTAGACGCAGAATACGATTTTTATTTGTCATACTTACGATAGCGGGTGCGAGGCAACTGCAACGGCATCCTGCAAATTATTGTGCCAACCATAGATTGTCTCATACATAATAAATGGATGTGTGTGATGATGGGAGAAAGTTTGAGTATAATTAATGATTAAGACATTCATTCAATTTAATAGTAGGTACTTATTTAATGTACTTCAACTTGCTAATCCGATGGGCTGTCGGTGGTTTTCGTTTGTCTACGGATCTCCTCATTTCTGACCGCAGGCCGCTTCCAACCAGCCCTTTTGGAGATCGATGGAGAAGGCCTATGTCCAGGAGTGGACGTCCTATGACTGAAATGATGATGATGATTTAATGTCCGTAGCATGTAGTAATTGTAGTTTTATATTATTGTTTTGACATTTTATTATTGAATGAAATTATTATTAACTAGCTGAAACCCGCTACTTCGTACGCGTAGAGCTCGGCCTTCGGCCTCGCTACTGCAACCCGTTATAGCCTATGTTTTATTCTCATGTATAAGCTATATTATTTGTAAACTTTCATTAAAATCCATTCGGTAGTTTTTCAAAAAGGCATTCCATTATTCTCATGTTACTAAACAACAAGGGGCATGAGTTTGACATGACCGTGACTTACTTTGCTTGACTCTGACTGTGACTATGACTTGTTTGAATATAAACGGTCAAAAGACCTCTGTAGCCAGACTAAAACAAAAAAAACGTCATGAAGAAATTTGTGAACGACGGACCCAGTGCCAACTTAGTAAAAATGTATACCTATGGCGGCTTGTTGGATACACAACAATTTTAAAGTACTTAGTGATTTAATGTACCTACCCATAATTTATGTTCTTTCAAACTTCGGAACCCTAAGGACATACATAAATGGGTTTACACTTAGCTATAGGTATAATTAGTTATTGTGTATGCAGTTTTTCCCTAAAAATTCTATTATTACGCTTTATGTCTTCTAAGAATGCCAAAGAGCATAGACTCTACAAGAAGAAAGTACTGAAAAAGACAATTGAACTCATAGAATCAGACCACGCAGGGTCGTCAAAAAATCCATAATATAAGGAGACATTTTATTTATAAATCAAAGGTTCAGAGTCGTAAAAAGTTGAAAAATACAAAGCAACTTCCAACTTATAATAAAAAAAAAAAAAAAAAATTCGGGACAAATAATAATAATTAATCTGATATTTGAACATTATTTTTTTAAATACACAGAATTATCTGCATTTTTAATTAACGTTGGGAAAGGATAAACAACCGGCACCGACTGAAATATTCTGATGTTTTCTCGTTTTAGAAGTGTTCACGAATAAATTAAAATTCGTTTAAATATCGGTCACAAACATGTCAACATGGCTGCCTGGGTTTACGCATTTATTAAAAAGTAATTGCTTCAACGTAACATGGCTATGGACGAACTTTTTTAACCATTATTTTATACCTACTCTTATCATTTAGGCAAAAAATAAATACCTTAATTACCTAATAAAACAGAGTAAAAAGAAATGACGACATGAAATTAATAGAGTTAAAACTTAGTTTTTTTTTTTAAGTTTACTATTTTCTTGTTGTTTTAGGTAAACGTAATATAGGTAGTAGGTTTTGTATTTCGTAGGTCTAGATCACAAAAAATAACTCAGTTTGTCTCTTTTCACGCTGTATTACGGTACCTATGATAAAAAAAATATTTGGTATATTTCTCTAATATTTGTTTAGTTCCATTAAAAATGTTCGGCGGTTTCATCAGCTTTCCTACAAGAACAGCTAATTCTTTCGTGATATAAATTATTGTACGAAATGAAACCTAACCTCCAGGAACAGCGTCTAGTGATGTATACGCTCCATTTGCATCTGAACTGACTGACTTCTGAAATTCGGATCTCGCAAATATTATAGGTCCCATACGCGGGGCGAATATATACAAAGTTGAGTGAATAATCAGAAAAACAATAGGAGTTGATTTCCTACCAGCTGGCGATCCGGCATGACTGACACGTCACAAGCTAGATAACGATCGAGTTCTAGGGTAAACCCTACTTAGAAATTACCTAAATCTTGACCAAGCACGAAGGTTAGATGAATCCTTAGCTTTATGTATTGCCACATTTACTCTAATTTAGACGTTATTTCGCTTGCATAGTGTTCAACATTAGTTGTCCGCTATGTCATCGTAGCTCTGGCATCGCGCGGCGTTGTAGTCGGATCGCGGTTACCTTGTAACTAACCAAAAACTCTGCGCAATTCATAGGTAGGCAGGTAGCATGAGCCGAGTTTAGGTTCGGACATTTTCTTGGCACGATTGTGACTCTATATGTATTGTATCTCGATGGCGACAATGCAACCCAAAAAACACGTCAAATCTCAGTCATAATTATCACATTAAACAAAACTAAAGACGCAATGACAATAGCAATTATCAGTAACGTTCCGTATAACTTATAGGTATTCAAGTATGGACCTACGTAACCTACGGCTACGTAGTAGCTTTACCTAGTCTGTGCCTACGTTAACCACACGTGTCACTAACAAATACCTACCTTGCAAATAATTATCCACAGCAAATAGAGAAAGTTTTGTATAATCAAGTAGTGTCATGGTAATGTCCGACCACAACAAACCACAGAACAGATTATAGTAAGTAGCAAAATAAGTTACAATCCCGAAGTATCTCTACTTAGCGACAAAGTTGCCGCAACTAACCTCGAACAACTAATTAGGAAAAAGTTTGCGTGCTTGTACTGGTGGATGATGAGAGGAAAACTAGGTACCTGTGTCACTCTCCTAACACAAACTAACTTTTTTAACTCGTTTTTGGCCAAAGTTACAAGGAAACAGCGGCCTTATTATAGAAGTTTGATTGTGATCGAGATTGCATGCCGTCCCGTTCGCATCTACTTACTCGCACCACGTGCATAAGTGAGATGGCACGCGATCACGATCACAATACGAATCACGATAAGACATCTATTAATAAGGCATATGGTTTGTGGAATAAAATGTATCAATAATAAATAGTTTGTAATTCCTATAAACTTTGCCACTAAAATCCTGAAATTTTGTCGTATGCATTATACTTAGGTACTATTTTACTTAAATAGTATGGTATTTAATATTTTCCATTGTTTGAAAAATATACTTCGACGTAAGTTTGAGTTTACAGGTATTGTTATAAACTCAAACTTACGTTGGTCTATTTTGGTCTCCAAAGAGTAAGGAGGTTTGATTACTTTGTTATTCGTTGTAGGCGGCGTTTTAGTGAAATGTGATTATTAAGGGGCCTGTATACCCTCTGCAGCTTTCTCTCTCGCACATTTTCACATTATTGAAGATATAAAATCAATGAGTGTGAATTTCCAAAAGCTAACAAAATCATGTCATGGTGTCTATCGTAACATTACAAACAAAGAAATGTTTGCTTCGATATCTTGTAATTTGACAGAATAAAATGACACGAGAAATAAAAATCACTTGTTACCATTTTACTGTGTCAAATTAAAATATATCAAATTGACAATTTCTTTGTTTGTAATGTTACGATAGACACCATGACATGATTTTGTTACTTTTTGGAAATTCACACTCATTGATTTTATATCTTCAATAATGTGAAAATGTGCGAGAGAGAAAGCTGCAGAGGGTATACAGGCCCCTTAATAATCACATTTCACTAAAACGCCGCCTACAACGAATAACAAAGTAATCAAACCTCCTTACTCTTTGGAGACCAAAATAGACCAACGTAAGTTTGAGTTTATAACAATACCTGTAAACTCAAACTTACGTCGAAGTATATTTTTCAAACAATGGAAAATATTAAATACCATACTATAGACACCTATCGTAACATTACAAACAAATAAATTGTCAATTTAATATATTTTAATTTGACACAGTAAAATGGTAACAAGTGATTTTTATTTCTCGTGTCATTTTATTCTGTCAAATTACAAGATATCGAAGGAAACATTTATTTGTTTGTAATGTTACGATAGACACCATGCCATGATTTTGTTACTTTTTGGAAATTCACACTCATTGATTTTATATCTTCAATAATATGAAAATGTGCGAGCGAGAGAGCTGCAGAGGGTATACAGGCCCCTTAAGTAAATATTTGTAAGTAAAAATCCGCGCAAAGTTTAAGAAAAGTACTTTACAAGACCGGAAGACGCAGCGTAGGGAGGCCTCCCACTAGATGGACCGACGACATTGTAAGAGTCGCGGGCATCCAGTGGATGCAAAAGGCAGGCTGTCGTTCAGTGTGGAGGTTAAAGGGGGAGGCCTATGTTCAGCAGTGGACGTCTTCTGGCTGATGATGATGATGATGACTTTACAAGCCCACCAAGGTTTTCATAGTAACTGGGGCGTTTATAGACTTGCGTATACGAGCTTTAGCTACGCCTCGACCCATATTTTCGCATTCTATAAATGGCTTTGTTTGGTTGACAGACTATGCGTTTGTCCTCAGCTCTCTTATAATATGTTGCCTCTCAATAATCTCTAGTGAGACCAGGTATATGTTTTGAAATCGTGCTCGTGTAATCATTAAAAGCGGGCTTTTAAGCATGTACTTAACTCGCTTCATGTGACATTAAATTCCGGGTTGGAAAATGATAAAATAATCGAGGTCTTTGTGGGACCGATTTGATCGCAGTATCATTCAATCATGCACACATTTAATGAATAGGGACGGAAAATAAATTACATTGATTACGATTGTTGTTTCCCATCTTCCCTTTAGGGCGAGAGTACTCTACAGACACATAAATTGTAACCTGTGGAAACTGTGAAATGCTCTGCCTGTGTTCTCTGAAAAGTTTCAATCTGACAGCGTCTCGGTTTTACTATCGCCCTAGCCGCAAAGTTCATCTACATATAATAATAGAACAGTCAATGGGAATCACACACTAGGTTGTGCGATTCACTCGTACCTCGAGCTACCTTCCGCGATGTTTCAATGTTTGTTCAAACCAGTTCCTTTGCCAAATTTCTAGTATATTTCCACTTTAACGACGAATAAGGAAATTGGGATAAAAAAAAATACTCTACAGAAATTTGTCCATGTTTGTTTTCCGTAAAGTAGAGCCTGATTCAATCAACTATAATTATAATGTTTCTTTAGTTCTTATTGGTAGAGTAGTTTCCAGCGTTTCCGATATTCAACCAGCATTTTGACTTCTTTGAACGACATGAAGTTTATTTTTGAAGTTATATTGCTTTTCTGTCGCAGTTCTCTCGCTTTTCCACGATATTGAAGATATAAACCATTGAGGATTGAGATCTATTATTAAATTATTGCTAAAAATGATTTTTTTTAGTTGACTGTGAAAATTGCAAAATTTAGATTTTTACCATTTCTCTGTGAAATTAAAATTTATCAAAATCAAAATGTCAGTGTTGAAATAATATAAGATAAACAGCTTAAACATGATTTATGCATTATTTAGACAATTTGTTTTTCATATAATTCGATAAATAATATGACAATGTGTGAGACAAGCAGAAGGGAAATCTCCTAAATAAGACGCCACAAATAATTACATTCGTGGAGACATTCCCTTAATCATACGTGGAAGTGGCTCCCCCGATTTCCGACGGTCAAATAAGTAAACAAGAAAAATTCGGTCTTTGGGATACTTTCAGCTGAATAAACATAGACGGGTAATAAAGCTAAAAGCCCGGCCCATAGGCCTCCGTCACGTGCCGTGGCTAAAGTTTCAATATTACTTAATGGAAGATAGCGTGCGTCCAGTGTTAACACAATAGATCTGGGCTGCATAGGTTACGCATATAGACTGTACTAAGCTGAAAGGAGACCCTTGTGATCGTCATTATTAACAACTTTTACTATGGGACCATCCCGGAAATTGCAAAAAAAATATCATCTGTTCCATCACAGTTATGACCAAGTCCCAGTAAACAGGGAAATAATCTGTTGGGAATTTGCAACAAGAGTCCTTGCAGATAATTTTGCAATATTTTTTTAATATTTTTTTTATTAATGTGATGTTATGTGATAGTTGATAGTCATAGATCAGGAATATCAAGTACCACTTTTGATTTCTACATAAAAACACAACTTTTCATATAAACTACAAGCGCGAGGTAGAAGGTTAATAAACTTTGTCAAATCCTTAAAAAACAACTTTTCCTATTACATTTCCAATAATACTTCATAAGACCTGATGCCATAGAATTTCAAATTTCGCAAAACTCATGTCTGCAGAAAGGGAAAAATAATTGAGAACTGTACGATAATTAAATTGAAAATGCTGCGCAACTTTTAATGAAATCAGAGAAACTTTCGAATAAACACGAGGTATTTATTGATTGGATTGAGTTTACACTTCGCTGGACATTGGGTCTCGTGGTGTTGGTTTGATTTTTCGCTCGGAAAACCCCTCCTAATGTGATCAACTTGCTTAAATAACTTTATTCATTTACCTTGCAATGAACTCGATAGCTTTTATTTTGAAACCGGGTTAATGAGAACGTAGGAGTGTTCATTATTATATTGTTACCTGAAACTTTGATACATAATAGGCTGTTGGACTGATTTGTTTTATTGTTTTATTGGCTCTTGCATTCCAGCGGCGGCCGGCGTGGTGTGTGCATGTTGCACAAACGAATGTGAACAGCCCTGGTGCTACAATTGTATTTAAAAAAAGCTGTCCGTTGATAAAGCCGAAACAAAATTATGTATTCAAAATTAATCAAAATTAAGGAGAATATAAGTATTTTAATGTCTTGCTAGACAGAGAGTGCTTTATACTTACGAATGGCGTCACATATAAACACACCATACAAACTCCATACTGACAAACATCTGTCGTTTTTATATAATAATTCTTAGCCACCTTACGTCGTCTTTGACTTTGCAGCACTGTCTCGAGAGCTCTGTTATTAGCATGATGCTCGCGGTGTACAGTTAGACGTATATCACGTTGCGTAAACATTTCCGACTCACGGGACAGTGCAAGGAGTTCCCAATCGGCAGTTAGACGCAAGTCATGTTGCGTGAACATCTCCGATGAAACAAATTCAGCCTATGTGAAGCGCTGGACTCCACAAAATATATTTTAAAACCTGTATTTAAATTCGTGCTTTAGTTTCTGAGTTTACCCCAAACATTCACAGACCGATTTTTTTGCTGCATTTTTGGATTCAGTGGCCTTACGCTTAGCTGTTTCAAGCAATCCAGTTAGGTGATGAAAAAAATTGCTCGACCACAAACCGTACCTGGGTGCGTTAAGGTTCACGTTCGCGAGATTTTTTGAAACTGCGCTGTTTTAACGTTAGTTTGAGACCGCGTAAGGAGTTGGGCGTAAGGTCCCTGTTACTCCCCTAAGCTACTAAATAAAATGATTTAAAATAATATCTTCATTGTACAGTAATCGCCTCGTTACAGTTTTATTGTTCATAGATATACGAGTATATGATATTGATAGTACCTATATAAAAGTTACTCGTTTCCTTTCCCATTTTAAACTCGCAAGTTACGTTTAATGATTTATCGATAGTTCCCTTGACACAGGGACCACAAGAAAAATGGCTCAAACACCTCGTTCAATATAAATTCTACTTGTGATTGACAAAGAAAAACGACCGCCTGCTACTGCTAAGAATGTATAACATTGCTGTTTCTTTGCGAAGGAAAATTCGAATTCATACACGGGGCGACGCTATTTCAACTGAAGCGTCTTCTTCCGGAATTGCCCTTGAGACTTTGGGAATACATAAATGTACCAGATAATGTTGTATTAGCATTAAAAGTATCCACCTGATTTATGGATGTATCTGCTGTAGAATCTTGTATTAATATATATATATATAGATACTGGGTACGCTGCCAACTGGTAGTGGGCGTGAGCATTTGGATTGTCTTTAGACCTTCAAAGGTCTATGGGCAGTCTAACTGTATTTGTATTTTTAGTTTTAGCTTGTATTTTGTTTAGAAATATTATAAATGTTTATCAACCAAGTAGTCTACTAAAATTATATATATATATAATTTAATTATATATCTTTTAATTGCACACATGGACCCCTGACCACAAACTAAGCAAAGCTTGTAATATGGCTGCCAGAGACTGGTATACATACATATATATTTTTGAATATATACCTACTTAAATAGATAATAACACCCAGCTATAACAAACACAAGTGTTCACCACATGAATAGGTATATAGGAATCGAACCCACGCCCCCAAGCTCAGAAGGACGGTTCACTACCAACTGGACCAACGAGGCAAACACCTAGCAACTAGGTCCTAGTTCAATATAAATTCCACTTGTGATTGACAAAAAATGACCGCCTGCTACTGCTAAGAATGAATAACTTTGACGTTTCTTTACGAAAGAAAATTCGAATTTATACACCGGGTGACGTTATTTCAATTGAAACGTCTTCTTCCGGAATTGCCCATCTTAATCATTGAAGTTCAAGTTTTATGAGTTTAAAGCGATGGAGCATTTGTCTACTTGCTCATATTGTCTCATATCTCATAATTTACATCTTGCCTTCATTTAATTCACACTGAAGATGAGAATCGGCGCCTATTGTTGTCGTAACAATCCGTCGGTTTCAAAGGGAGCAATTTCGATCGGGGTCCATTCGGATTTGATTCCCTTTATCAGTTGGACACATTCATGTAACCCCTCTATTGTGAGTCATCATCAGAATAATTGGGACATTGTTGTCTAAATAAAGCCTCATTCACAGGCTAGAATTGATCATGCCAACGAGCTGCCAGACTGCAGTGAATTTTCGATATGAGATCACAATGTTGTAAAATAATTCTTTTCAAATCCACGAAAACGCCCCAATCTTTCTTGTAATGGAGACTGTTCATATTTTCAACCGACTACTTGAGAGTCAGTTTCCATTCCAGGCTAGGCGTAGAGTAGAGCCACCTAAGAGCGCGCACTTTCGAAACTTATATTTTTAATAAAATAAAGTTTAGGTTTACATGCTACAAAATATTTTTTTACAGCCTTTGGTTCATTAGGAACAAATTTATATTCTTAAAATAAGTAATTTAATCAAACTTACCTAGTAAAACGGCCCTAATTTGTGACCAGTCTAATGCGTTCTCTTAGGATGCGCTCGTGCAAAGAGTACGCATCTTAAACTCTACATACAAGCTAAGAGTGCGCATTTCAAAATGGAGATGGAACGATGGATGGAATGGATGGAACGGAAATTAAGGCTCTATCAATTTCGGGAGTATTTGAGTGCTGTACCGTAGAACTCAAACGAGTCCAATATCAATAAAAAAACAAATATTGTTGCATCGCACTCTTTGGGTGCGTACTCTTACAAAACCATGTTTTGGTCCTCTGATCATAAAATTTTTGTTTAACAATAGAATATGCCTGCTTAACTTCTAATTTAAACAAAATTCTATTTGCAAATTTCATGTATATCCCCATTCATGGATTGAGTATTCGTATTTACCTTACTTCCGAAATGAGGAGATCCGTAGACGAACGAAAGTCACCGACATAGCCCACCGGATTAGCAAGTTGAAGTGGCAGTGGGCAGGGCACATATCACGCAGAACAGATGGCCGATGGGGCCGAAAGGTTCTGGAATAGAGACCACGGACTGGTAAGCGCAGCGTAGGACGTCCACCCACAAGATTGACAGACGACCTAAAAGAGACCGCAGGGAAACGCTGGATGCAGGCCGCTTCCAACCGGCCCTTTTGGAGATCGATGGGGGAGGCCTATGTCCAGCAGTGGACGTCCTATGGCTAAAATGATGATGATGATGATGATTTACCTTACTTCACATTCAAAATTGTTGATAAATAACATCAAACATGTTAAAAACTTAAATATTGCAATAAAATTGTAAAACTTACCACAGCGAAGCGAAGTTACGTCCGACACCTTGTCTTAACACAGACGACTGACTGGTGTCAGTCACAGGATTGCCATTACAAAAAAAAAAACGTATTTAGGAGCATTCCGTATTTACTCTTTGGTAATGCGCACTCTTAGGTGGCTCTACCCTATTTACAGCTAAACAAACTCAAATGAAATTTGGTATGGAAGCAGCTTATATACACTGGATGAACACATAATGCTACTTTTTATTCTGGAAAAGTTTATAAGTAGTTCCTGTAGAATAGCGGTTAAAACCGAGGGTCGCTGCTAGCTAGTACTATAATAATTATTTTGTTCTGCTGTTTTCTAATCAATTATGCAGTTATGCACTGATAAACCGTATTAACAGATTTAATTTAAAGTCAATGTTTTCAATTCGATTACTTTTAGCTATTGAATAAAATCGAATGACTTTCCTCACTGAAGAATGTTTATTCATGCTTAATGCAATATCGCTGTTTAAAATGCAGTAATCCAGGTCACAAAGCTTGTTTGTCTGAGCTAGATGCTGCAATCCTTGATGGCATTTACAATTCAGATAGCACCTTCGTTGGACAAAACGAATAAAAAAAGCGACTGCAATGTCGTTTTAAAGGAGAGTTTGGCAAGAAATGTTCGATGAAACTTGAGGTAATTTATTTGGAAGTTATTCGATTGGCGAATTTTCCTCTTGTGAATGTTTCTTAACATTTTCAAAGTTTGTTATTCCAACAGATTTTGTAAAAGGGTATTTACTTTTTATGGTAAGACTCGATTTTTTATTAAGGTTGCGCAAATCGGCCATAACTATCTTTTTCGCACGTTTTCGACATTTTTGAAGATATAAAATCACTGAGTGAGATTTTAAAATAACTGACTGGGCAAGGGCATAAGATTAAAAAAAAAACACAATATCACTCTTTATTAAAAGACCACATAAACAAGAAAAACAGTTACATTAGGTAAGCTATTTGTACTTCACATGGTTTGCGACGGGCATATTTATTGAAGAGACTAGAGCTATATAGTTTAGCCATAAATGTAACCAAAATGATGTGACGAACAATCCTCTCCTTGACCATGTTGCGCAGAGAGAGAGATAAAATAGCTCTACTCTGTCTTTGAACCAGATTGCAGTCAAAAGACTTATTCAATTTGCCAAATGTTTATCAAAAGTAAAGGAATATGCTGTATACTTCGTTACAACGCGCAAACCTTTCTTATTTCCGGTGCGACAGCGAAAGGAACGGTACGTAGGCAAATCCATTTGTGCAAATCAACTTTTGCGAGAGCGTACGTATGATTTTATGTACAGGAACAACATTATTTTTCCGATGACTGCTGTATGTTTGTGAGATCTACGAAATAAAGGCAGGACTGAAATAATGGGATTTCATGACTGTTTGCGCTCATCGACGACGTTTTCTTTTTTTTTACACTTAAATTTCTTACCCTTGTCTTCCTATTATGCCTCTCCTTCGGCTCGGAGCGATAAACGTCTCGGCTAAAATTTCAAATTATTCATTCAAAAAAAAAAAAAAGGCTTGGGCTTGGCCGCCAACTCGCCTGATGGTAAGCGACTATTTTTGTCATCTTACTAGGTTTACAGTCATAATCAGGTCATACCGCCAACTACAAATGAATAAAAAAAACGTAATAAAACTGCGCTTTTTAGCCGAATTCAGACGGTTAACATTAATATTTTAAAACTGAACCACTTCGAACAATTTTAAAGACGTCCAATTTACTTTTATGCACTTAGAGCATAAAAAGCTGTTTTAGTCCTCTAATCCTCTTACACCGGGCATAAACAACTTTACAAGCACGATAAGTGAAAAAGCATACATTTTATCGGGATGATACATTTCTGACATTCGGCTAAGTTCTTCGTTTGTATTTGTCTATAACCACCAAATTCTGAACAATGAATGTGGTCACAATTATAATGGCTTTGGCTATGGAACCCACCATATGCGTGTCACAACACGCTCTTGGCCAGTTATTTTATTATGTAGGGTAAGCTCTCGGGGTGTTCCCCCAAAAATTTCATTAACTTTGTGTTAGTAGTTTTTGAACCAACTCTAATATGAAAAATAATTCTGTTCCACTTGAACAGAATTATTCGTCATATTAGAGTTCTGTTTATTAGGTAATATCTAGTAATATCAATATTTTTTTGCAAGCGCTTACTAATTTTGTAGATAGTATTTTTAAATTGATAAATATGGTGTCTGTTTTATTGTCGTTTGGCAACATGTCCTTGAGTAGATATTATTATAGTAAGATGACAAATTAAAACAAAAACTGAATGTATGTTTTTGAAACTTTTTATACACTAAGCTTGTGTGAAAGTATAGCAAAAGTCCATATTTTTCGTTACGAAACTTATTATTGTTTCAAAAACAAAACCCGCATTAAGATGATTTTGCTTGCAAGGCTTTATTAATGAATCCTCTTTCTCGCAACCAATTCATAATTTATTTTGTACGTATCAACAGAGTCTTATTTTGACCCTCTCTCAGTGAAAGCCCCAAACAAACGCCTTGAAAGTAGGATTATGTTTCTACCCTAATCCACACTTAGCACCCCTAAGCCACACAAGTTACTGTTGCGTCTATTTTCTTTTTCGCAGCTGGTTTTATTTAGTAGCAGCTTACTGAGAGGTTCTAAACTCGATTGTTAACGGGGGGTTATACCTAATTTGACGGGTTATTAATCATTTTTAAATAGTTAAATAACAATATTTGAGCCGGAAAAAAATACATGTCAAAGATGCATCTATGTTTGACTTTATGATTTGGTTCAAAATACGATAGAATAAACTTTCCTCGATCAAAAAAAATAACGAAACAAAGTCTATTTAGTAGAATTGACGTTTTTTTTTCCCGTTTTTTGCTCTAATAAAAGCTCGTAACAGCCTGGAAATTGCATGTACTGAAAGGTAATTATATTCAACACTCTTTCATTTGGATAGATTTTTGATAGTTTGTTCGTTAGTTTTTTAATGAAATTAAAAACGTAAAAAGGTCGCGTAAATTAGCGCGCGCACTGCGCTCAGACCCGCGCCAGGCGTCAATGAGGTCGGACCTGTGTTGGTTTTGTCGTTGCGCTCCCCCCGCTATCTGTTCGCAATGGGAAGTAATAGCCAGAAAAAGAAATCTTCGAAATTGAAAATGAGGACACGATTGAAAAAAATTTGGTAAGTGAGATTTTATTCCCTATGTAAGTATAAATGTGTGTTTTCTATCGTGTTGTAATTTTTATTTCTGGTGTACACAATAAAGAGTTTCTATCTATCTATCTATCTATAAATTTTTGTAAACTACCTAGGAATTTAATAAGTAGGTATTAGTTTTCGTTGCGTTATTGTACTAACTGGA
Organism: Agriopis marginaria; assembly: GCA_932305915.1. NCBI lineage: Eukaryota > Metazoa > Arthropoda > Insecta > Lepidoptera > Geometridae > Agriopis > Agriopis marginaria. Next base: position 7,199,132 of record OW029921.1, read on the forward strand.
GTTATTGTGTATCAATCAGTTATTTATTTATTTGCGTGGAAGGTACCTATTATAAAACATATTAGGTACGTACATAGAAGGTACTTCCTAGGCACCACTTTACAGTAGGTAGGTAGGTAGGTTTGCAAGTAGGTAGGTGCCTAAAGGTGCTTGCAGATGATGCGTAGTACAAGTAACAAGTAGCAACTGCAAGCGCCTTGAGTATATGTGTAGGTAGGTGTTGATTAGTAAACAGTAAGAGCTACGTAAATATATTATGCCTAGTGATTAGTCAGTTATAGCGTCTGACTGAGTCGGCGTGGAGCGGTGCGGAGATTTACAGTCAGATAGGTACATGCCGCGGCTGTCTATAATGTACAAGATGATATTTGCCGACACGATATTCTGCGGCATGATAATGTACAGCATGATAATTGGTGTACATGTACACTAATTATCATGCTGTACAAATCATGTCGTAAAATACTGGTCGTCAATTATCCGCTCGTGTCTATTAAGTACGGCTAGGAATGCACAGCCTGGATTGTACAGGCAATAACATTTGAAGGGGCCAGACTGTATAATAACTTACCCAAAGATATTAAAAATTCAAAAACAATCACCACATTTAAAAGATTACTTAAGTATTATGTAATGAATAATATACTTGCTTTATTATAACATACCAGAAAATTTATATTATATATGTATACATAATTAATATATTTATGTTCTATTTAAATATAGCTAGCATAAAATAGAGACTCAAGTACTCATTTATTTATCAACATTATAACATAAATAAAATATCAAACGACCACGAAAAAGCATTTAAATGTACATACATACATATGTATATTTTTAAACGGTTGAATTATAACAGTTACCTACCATAAATAATAATACCACCTATCAAAACATAATATTACGGTAAAAAAAAAATATTAAAAAAAATGTTGCAAAGTACGCTTAGCCACTTCCAGGTACGCTTGATCCACAACATGTTTACGTTTAGCGAGCCCGGAGTCACCGGCCGCCGCCGGCCGTATTGAGTGAACAGACCGCCCGATATTGATAAGATTGTTTTTACCTACCCTCTAATGTACGACGAAAACAACATTTTTTATTTTAAGTTATATTCTCATGTAAGTGAAATGTATTTCTTTATGAGAATAATAAATATCTTTAACCACAATAATCTATGTACGTGGGAAAAGTTTACGTTTTATCGGGCTGTACATTATCATGTCATGCAATACGGGCCGTGTTTTGACGAAACGGGCCGAAAATTTACGACCGATAATGTACAACATGATAAAAGGTGACATCGCCCGTATTAGTTACATGTACATGGAATATCATGGTGTACATTATCGCTTGTGCATTATTGGGCTGATCTGATAATGTACGGCATGATATTGCACGGCACGATATTGTACAACATGATATTCCATGTATGTGTACACCAATGGGTGTCTATAATGTACAACATGATATTTGCCGACACGATATGGTTCGGCATTATAATGTACAGCATGATAATTGGTGTACATGTACATCGAATATCATGCAATACAATCCATGTCGTACAATACTGGCCGTCAACTACCGGCCCGTGTCTATGAAGTACGGCAAAAAAGGCAGAGCCAAGATTTTACAGCCAATAATCCATGTGTTAGAAAAAAGTCCACGTTTTATCGGGCTGTACATTATTATGCCGTACATTATCATGTCGTGCAATACGGGGCGTGTTTTGACGAAACGGGCCGAAAATTTACGACCGATAATGTACAACATGATAAAAAGTGACCTCGCCCGTATTAGGTACATGTACATGTACATGGTCCGGTTCGTGGTCTCCACTCCAGAACCTTTCTTCCCCATCGGTTATCGGTTCTTCGAGCGATGTGGCCTGCCCATTGCCACTTCAACTTGCAAATTTTAACAGCTATGTCGGTGACTCTGGTTCTTTGGCGAATATCCACGTTTCTGATTTTATCGCGCAAAGAAACTCCGAGCATAGCTCTCTCCAGTGCCCGCTGTGTGACTCTGAGTTTTTCCAAAAGGCCAACAGTTAAGGACCACGTCTCAGTACCATATGTCATCACTGGCAACACACACTGATCAAAGACCTTCGTCTTGAGGCACTGTAGTATCTTGGACGAGAAGATGTCACGCAATTTCCCGAACGCTGCCCTTCCGAGTTGGATTCTTCGGGCGACCTCTTTGCCTAAGTTGGACTTACCTAACTGAACAATCTGTCCACGAACCAGAAGACGCAGCATAGGGAGGCCTCCCACTAGATGGACCGACGACATTGTGAGAGTCGCGGGCATCCAGTGGATGCAAAAGGCACTCTGTCGTTCAGAGTGAGGTTAAAGGGGGAGACCTATGTTCAGCAGTGGACGTCTTCTGGCTGATGATGATGATGACATGTACATGTACATGGAATATCGTGGTGTACATGTACATGGAATATCATGGTGTACATTATCGCTTGTGCATTATTGGGCTGATCAAATAATGTACGGCATGATATTGCACGGCACGATATTGTACAACATGATATTCCATGTATATGTAGGATGTCTATAATGTACAACATGATATTTGCCGACACGATATTGTACGGCATGATAATGTACAGCATGATAATTGGTATACATGTACATCGAATATCATGCTGTACGATCCATGTCGTACAATACTGGCCGTCAATTATCGGCCCGTGTCTATAAAGTACGGCGAAAAATGCACAGTCAGGATTTTACTGCCAATAATCCATGTACTAGAAAAAAGTCCACATGATAAAAGGTGGCATCCTATTGGCTAATTTTGCTGAAATGTCTGCTCTTATTGGCTGTTGAGTCTATGCCGTCTGTCGATTCCATGCTTCGTTTGAACAAGATAGTGTACGATAGTCACAGATTAAAAAATATGAGAACCATTAAAACTTATACAAAGAGTTCAAAATGCCTGTGCCCGCTTCTGTTTTGATATTCCGTCAAGAGCTCATGTGACCCCATATCTCAACAAACATTCCATTCTTAAAATGAAGCACCGACGCAAACTGCACTTAGCATGTCTGCTATTTGGTGTTTTAAAATATAAACAGCCTTCCTATCTCTACGAGAAATTGACTTGGATGTACAGTCATAGATCCCAGAAGTCCCGTCTGTGTGCACCAGTTCTCTCCACGCAACGCCATAGGTCAACCGCTTTCAGAGGTAGTTTCCGGTATGCTGCTAGTAAATGCTGGAATAATATTCCTCCGCCGTTGAGGAACCTGCAAAATGTTAAAAGTTTTAGTTATAAACTTAAAAAATTTATTACTGCACATCAGCAACAAGAGGAAACTCAAAAGCATGACACGAGTGCAATATAAGGAACTATGTTTTCAAAGTATATAATATAGTATAATATATAATAATTACCTCATTGTCATCATATTAGTATTTGTTTTTAGATTGGTTTATTTATTATTTTATTTATATTTTTATTTGGTCGTGTGTACTGTATGTGTGCTTGTACCGAGACATCACCAAACGGCTCCAACGGAAGACCAGCGCTGGTTAACAGCTGGCATTATGCTGAGTTGGGGCCGATTTGTGACCTTATATTATAACTAGTCAATAAGCTATTTTTTTAAAAACCTAATTCGGTCACAAATAAACTTTTTCTTTCTTCTTTCTTTCTAAAACTTTTTGGTGGTGAGGCAGAGAGAAGGGTACAACTATGTTAGATCTGTCACTCATTTCGAACCTAACCAACTCAAGTCTGACTTCAGGTGGGCTCCCGCCAGAAGCTCTTGCGGTCGCCCCTGAGTATCACTCAGGACTTCCCTTGAGCTTCTGGCTCCCGCGCTTTTTATATACACTCTGGGGGTAGGAACCACAAGACTAGGTGGAGTCGGGGTGCTCTGTGTCGGTTCTGTGACCCATTTCGAACCTAATATACTCAAGTCGGGGTGCTCTGTGTCGGATCTGTCACTAATTTGTACCTAATACACTCGACGTGGAATGTCCACATCTAAACGAAGCTTCGGTTTTGAATTTTTATGGTCATTAATTATCATGCTGTACAAAATCGGGGTGTACATTATTAAACAGAGTCAATAATGTACGGCACGATATTGTACGGCATAATAATGCACAGCATGATCATTGGTGTACATGTACATGGAATATCATGTTGTACAATATCGTGCCGTGCAATATCATGCCGTACATTATCAGATCAGCCCAATAATGCACAAGCGATAATGTACACCATGATATTCCATGTACATGAATCAGAATCAGAATAATTTATTGACATATTGAAACTAACATTAGTTATACCTATTCTAGAATAAATAATAATAATAAATACGCAGGGCGGCTTTATGGCGAGCCGTCGGTGAGTGGCGACACCGCGTACCCCGATTCCATGGGTCAGTTCGAGTAAAATGTTTACGTCATTTGATAAATTTTACCGTATAATCACTCATAATTTATAGTTTTCGAGGCGAGATTGCACTTTATTAACACATTTTACTTGTTTTTGTCAAAGATAAATACTGTTTTCTAATTAATTTGTAAAATTAAAACGAGAGCGTTATGAATCGTGTTTACGCTCCTACCCACAACAAACCTATGACACCACATGTACACCATGATATTCCATGTACATGTAGCTAATACGGGCGATGTCACCTTATATCATGTTGTACATTATCGGTCGTAAATTTTCGGCCCGTTTCGTCAAAACACGGCCCGTATTGCACGACATGATAATGTACGGCATAATACATCATCATCGGCATAGTACAGCCCGATAAAACGTGGACTTCTTTCTAGTACATGGATTACTGGCTGTACAATCCTGGCTGTGAATTTTTTGCCGTACTTTATAGACACGGGCCGATAATTGACGGCCAGTATTGTACGACATGGATCGTACAGCATGATATTCGATGTACATGTACACCAATTATCATGCTGTACATTATCATGCCGTACAATATTGCGTCGGCAAATATCATGTTGTACATTATAGACACCCCAATATCGTGCCGTACATTAGTGACTCTGTTTAATAATGTACACCCCGATTTTGTACAGCATGATAATTGGTGACCATAAAAATTCAAAACTGAAGCTTCGTTTAGATGTGGACATTCCACGTACATTGCGTACGTGTCGTACATTATCTGTGTCGTACATTATTTCCTCCCTACAAAACGACAAAATTATAGGTAAATATGTTATGAACGCGAAGTTGGACTATGGATGCGATTCGACGCGTCACCTGAACGCAGCCCTGCGCGAGTTTGCGATCTAGCCCGCCGCGAGGCTCGTGATTTTTGCGCGGCATAATACATCGTCGCTCTATCTTGGCGGGGGCTGAGGAAGCATTTTGTTACCTACGCGACTAGGATAGTGGGCCGTTAAGGAATATACGTTTTCAGTTACTTACCTACTTATATGAAATCAGATTCAAAGCTTATTCTTATGAAGATTGGATTGAGATCCAGACATTTTCACGGTCCGTCATTTTACCTTAGTGTAGTGATCGGCAAACATTTTACCCCAAAATGGCGTAGGGGGAAAAAATTGGTGCACACACTAACCAATCTTGAAGTAACGCGGTTGTTATCTCAGTGCGCCTAGGAGACCCTAAAGTCTACGATTGCATAGTCAAGGTTATTGTTCAAGATATTTGCTGGTAACTATACCTAACGTTTTGCTACGAAGTCATTTTGCGAATTATTATTATACGCTAGCAGCGTATAATAATAATGGTAGTGGGTTGAGAATTTGGATTGTCGTTACCTGCAACGGTCTATGGGCAGTCTAACTGTTTTTGTAGTGTTAGTATTAGCTTGTATTTTGTTTAGTTAATTGCCAGAATACAGGTATAGGCTCCCTCGCGCATTTGATGTATTTTAAGAAATGAAATGACTGTCTACTTTTTTGATTACGTTTTCGGCAGCGTTAATATTTCAAAATGTTTCAAACAACTTTTTCTTAAATATTTTTTATTATTTCAGATTATTTATAAACAGTTTAAAAAAAAATTGGAAGTAGGAGGCGGCCTACTTACGCTGCGTTTTCCGGTTCGCGCTCTCCACTCAAGAACCTGTCTTCCTCATCGGTTATAAGTTCTTTGAGCGATGTGGTATGCCCATTGTCACTTCAACTTGCAAATGTTGGCAGGTATATCGGTGTAAACAATAAATACCTAAATAAATCCAAATAGAATTAACTAAATATAAATTTGAACAAAAGATGTATATTATCTAACATAAAATTACTTAACAAAAGTTAAATGAGCCTTGTTTAAAATTAACGAGTGTTCAGGGAATCGTAACGGTGCCGGTAAGCAGGCGGCGCTGTATTAGGGCACGTTATTTCTCGTGACAAACAACATTTTGTACTCCGTGGGCTTATTACATCTTTCAAGTCATTACTTTTCGCTCGTTTAGGCAGGTCGCAAACGTAGACACTTTTATTTCTTGGGTCGGATAAAAGCTACCAATGAATATTTGACTTCTATAATATAGAAGTCAAATGTCCAATATGAAATCAGCACCCCCTGGCAGAATGTATTATAATGGCATCAGACATGTTGTTGGCTGGAGTTGACACAGTAATAGCGGGCACATTATGTTTTTTTTTAACTTAAAATGCAACTCCACAGACACCAGTTCCGTGACTTTTATTATACTTGACTAACAATTCGGTACTGGTGTTGTATATATACCGCGAGCAGACCAGCGACCCGCAAGCAGCACCCGATTACGAGTATGACACATGTGCCAGTACATACATACACAAAACTACGGAAAACCCCTTGCATTATGCCAATATAGTACAATAGCATAAATATTATAGTTTGTACTCGGCTTTTCACTTTAATTTCAAAGAGAAAATATAAATTCATCAATCTTAAGAAATTCAAGAAGGTACAATCAACGTAGCACTGTAATAAAACAATTATAATAGTAAAAAATACCAGCTGCATACCGCCGCCAGCTGAATAAAAAAAAATCAAATTAAAAGCGCGCGAACTACCCGCGTTTTCATAAATTTTCTCGGATTATTAGAAATTCATGGTTTTGTGTAACAATAAATTTTCATAATTGTGAAAATGTATCAAATGTAAATATAAGATTTTAGTTGTTTTATTATTAGATACTATTTAATTTCAATTCAGTTGTTACTCTTATGTTTTATTAAATAATAATATTACAATAATATATGAGGTACCTTTTATTTTCTCATAGTGGGTGATGTAAAGTAGAGTGTATCACTCAGGTGCAAAATATTTTTTTGGCTCGGGTGACGTACTTTGAATCCCTCCCTACGTTCAGGATTCTACTCTAGAATCCCTCACTTCGCTCTGGATTCAAAAAAAGTGCTCTCGCCGTAAAAATATTATTTTGCTCCCTTATGTTCATCATCATCATCATCAGCCAGAAGACGTCCACTGCTGAACATATGCCTCCCCCCTTAACATCCACACTGAATACTCTCTCCCTTATGTTACAATCTACTATTCAGAAGTTTTTAATTTTAATAACATTGTAATTATATTCTTTCAGGCTTCCAATACAATACTATCAACACTTTACCTTTTGGCGATAAATCCAGAGAAACAGGAGAAGCTGAGATCCGAAGTGCTTTCTGCCCATGAGAAGAAACCATATTTAAAAGCTTGTGTAAAAGAGTCCATGAGAATGTACTCTGTAGTCTCTGGAAATTTCAGAGTTTCTCGTAAAGAGTACAATGTATTGGGATACAAAATTCCAAGCAATGTAAGTAACGATTCTTGCTGCAATCTTTGTATAAAATATGAAAGTTTTGAATGAGATTTACTCCAATTTTCACATTGGATCAAGTAAAATGTGTTTTAGTTTCTAAAGTTCAGCTGCTTTGCTCATTTTCATTCCTTACTTCAGCATCATCAATTATAATCATTTCTGGATTCCCATTGCTGTGCCCCTCCCTTGTATTTCTCATATTCTCCGTTTTCTCTTGCCAATCGCATAATTCATCCAGACTTCTTATGTTTTATGTATTTCTTTCAGATGCAGGTGGTCTTTTGTCACCATGAGATGTCTTTAATGGAAGAACATTTCCCTCGGCCTAAAGATTTCATACCAGAGAGATGGCTATCTGAAAAGGATGATCCTCTTAACCATAAGCACGCGCATCCTTTCGCCCACAGCCCATTCGGGTTTGGAGTGCGCAGTTGCGTTGGTATGTATAATATGTGTAACGGGAAACATGCATTCGTATTTAATCAAATTTATGTAGTTTTAATTCATTTACTTACTAAATACTGAAAAAGAGATATGATTGGTGGAAATAGCAACGTATTTAGAACGTTGGTAAACAATACTATTAAAATTCGCTGGTCGAATTTGGACATCAACGCTGCAAGTAGGATATAATAAAAACAGGTGTCATAACAAAAGACATGATCTAGCAGTAGAATAAGATAGGCTAGCGGACTATATCTTACAATTTGGCAAGATGTCCTTTTTCGCTGAAGACGGTCAGGCGTGCGCACACTACATTGTATATTGCAAACTCTCTCTTCGCTGATCATCAGCATTGCGGTGTGGTCCTTTATAAAATACAACGTGTCACGTGTGTTAGTTAGCGCAACCGATATATGCGACCAACGTTAGCATACCTATGAGAAAATTATAACTTACAAGAAGACAATTACAATAGATTTTTTTTATTCCAGGTCGTCGAATAGCGGAATTAGAAATTGAAACATTTTTTGCACAACTAATGGCCAACTTTCAAGTTGAGTGGTTCGGACCTCCAATCAAGGTTCATCATTCATCATCATCATTATCAGCCTTTTAACAGTCCACTGCTGGACTTTTAGCCTACCCCCGAAAGGGTGATTGGGCCTTATCCAACACGCTGGCCCAGGGCGGATTGTTGGATTCACATACGCCATTGAATTCCTTCTACGTACGTATGCAGGTTTCCTCACGATGTTTTCCTTCACCGAAAAGCCAGTGGTATGAAAATCCGTACATAAGCTCCAAAGAGCTCATTGGTACGGGCCCAGGGTTTGAACCCGCGACCTCACGCTTTCAAGTCTATCGGTCACCCAAATGGGCTACCACGGCTACTTTTTTATATTCGAGTGTTACTCTGTAAACCACCACATCAAATATTTATTTGTTTATTGAAGAGAAAGAAGCTGACTCGAGAGTTGGGGCCAGCTGGAATGTGCAATCTGTAAAGATGGAAAAGCAGTTGCTTTTTATGGGATTGGTCCTTATTACAGGGTTATCACATTTGAACGGATTTTATGTATAGATATTATTTTTTATAACCATTCCATAAAATGAAACGCTAATTCATAGCCTATTGATGTTATAACATGCACTGATGATAATATCATCATTAATTTGTAATTTTCCATAATTTAGTCATTTATTGAGCTTAAAAAAGGGTGATTATAGATAAATTTATCGCTAGTCTTCCATTCGTTAAGTGACAACTTTTTCAAGAAGTTTGTTAATTGAAAACTGAATTTCGTATCAGTTTACTTTCATTAGCAAATAAAATAAATTGTGAGTTTCACTCGAAATACCGATAAACGATGGGAGAGAAAGGTTCTTGAGTGTTGACCATGAATCGGAAGACACAACGTAGGTAGGCCTCCCACTAGATGGACCGACGACATCGTGAGAAACGCGGGCATCCAGTGAATGCAGATGGCAGGTTGTCGTTCAGTGTGGACTGTGTTCAAAGGGGAAGACATAATTATGTTCAGCAGTAGATGTCTTCTGTCTGATGATGATAAAGATTGTAATTTATGTTATGTATATATATATATATATATATAAAAGGCTGGGTAAAATGACGGTAATTTTAAAACGGCACCCGGCGGGTGCCGTCCCTTATACCACAGACCAGCTACACAACGGTCCAGAATGTGTCTATTCTTTACTGTACAATAGATCCATACCTATTCCGTTTAACATACATTCCATACTTGTATTTTGTATTAAAGACTCTTGGTGTTGGCTTTGGCTCCACCAATGCCTCTCAAATGTCCAAGCTAGAACCGAGAATAAAAATAAGTTTTTAGTAGCAATGAGATAATGTCGCTTTTTAAGTTGAATCGTAAGTTCGCACTTTTCTGCCTGCTGCTAAGCGCTAAGTTACTATAGAACACGCTTCTAAAGAAACTAATTCAAACTAAGACATAGATTGTAACTACCGGCGAACATCCACTCTCGCAATGCGTTCCACCGTCCAGCGATTTGTTGTATATATATTATATTCATCCCAACGTCTAAAGTTAATCTAAAAACACTAAAGTCATATTATTTTAGGTATAGTATTAAAGTAAAATACCAGTGCTTCAATAAAATTGTAATTTTTTATTACGAAAATAATCTTTATAAAAATTAATCCCTATTTACCTTGGTCACGACATTGGTAACTTGAGAACGACTTTACTGATTTCATTAATTTTTTTTTAAGTTTTCCAATACTTTGTAGAAGCTTCTTACGGAAAGAAAAATATTAAGAAAATTGCGCAGAACATTTTAAAATTTCAGAAAACTTAACGATGATGTTAACAGTTCTACATTTGACAGTTCTAAGACAGGACAACGTATGTCGGGTCAGCTAGTATAATATAAAATAGAATAAAATCAAAGTGATTATTAGCTACTTATATCCTAAGCCATTGTACATTACTCCGTAGTCTCGTACAGTATTAGTACGTATTTTAATTAAATGCATAAACTATTTTTTTCCATAGGAGACTATCAGTTGTTCTTTGAAACTGCAATGATGGCTCTCCCATTACTGCATACATTACTCTCATTTCGGTGCATCCTTAAAGATGAAGTTGAAGGGCCCCTTGATATAGTTGAGGGAAGTTTGCTCGACCTTCGGCGGTGGCCCGAACCACTCGATCTGGAAGCTTTCCACCAGTCGGGCTGCGAATGTTTCCATTTCCAGTTCAGCTATACGGCGACCTAGAAAAAAAGAAAGGGTCTACTTGAAAAACACATATCACCTCATTGTATTATTTTCTAAACTGTTATAAGGTGTTCGTTAACGTACTCGAGTGTAAGCAAGTGATTTAACTAGGTGAAACATTTATTTTCGTGTTGTTTCCAAAACCACATAGAAGCCTCCAGTAAAGCCTACATCAATTTACTAGGGCATGACTTAGACTTGACCGTGACTCATTTTGGTTTTGGCGACTCTGATTGTGACTATGAATTAATTGTTTGTCTATATTTAATAAAACTTGAAAATATTTTAATACTTAGCACTAGCAAATGCACAAGCCGTGCGACGCCAAAACCCTGTTATGAAGAAAAAAAGACATTTAAATTGCAAAAATATATAATTATGTATAAAAGCTGATAATCTTCAATCAGCTAAACATTTTTTTCTTGAATCATAGCTAAATAAAATAAATAAATCATTGATCATAGCTAAGAAGAATCTCGATCAAGTCAAGTTTCAAAAAAAATAAAAAATGATTCAGCCTTTTGGGGGCTATGATGCCACCACACGTCAAACTTATAACACCCCTCTGTTTAACGCTAATATATTAATTAGATCTGCGCAAAAACCATTATAATACTTTTGGCATTTGTCAATATGACACTATATAATGAAATTTTCCAATTACTAGTCTATCGGTTTTTCTATCGGATAAGGAGGGAGACACTAGCCTATGTATCGGATACATTTCGTAGTGTGCATCGGATCTGCATGATCTAATTCAGACTAATTCCCTCCTGCCCATTTCCTATCGACCTGCCAGAGTGGGCACGAAAAATCGACACCGCTTCATAGTTGATATTCCGAAATCCTGTACGAAGCGCTTTGATTCCATTTTTATTGTGCGAACTGCTAGTTTGTGGAATGTACTGTCTGAATGGGTGTTCCTCGCGAGTGAATTGGTTTCTTCTAGGCAAGCGTGCTCTATCGTAGACTGCATCATCGCTTAACATCAGACGGGGTGGCGATAAAGCGCATGTTTTTTTTATTTAACATTAAAAAAATGCTATTTGAAGCATTGATCCAATTAGAAACAGGCCTCAAAACATGCAAAGTAACTGGCGAGATCTATCCTGTCAAAAGTCTGTGGCAAAAACAAATTAACAACCTATTAAAAAATTTAATGACAGTTTATATCAAACAGCTGATATAATTTTCGCGATTCCATAGTAAAAGTTGTTCATAATTAAGGGTATTATATACCTATTTCGGCTTAGTAAACCCTTTTCGCGTAACCCTGTATACATCTTTTTTAACTTTACTTACCTATACAGCTGCGTACTCCAAACCCGAATACGCTATATGCAAACGGATGAGCGTGCCTATAATGCAGGGGATCATCTTTCCCGACCAGCCACCGTTCAGGAAGGAACTCCTTAGCCCGAGGGTAGTGCTCCTCCATCAAGGCCATGTTTTGATGACCGAAGGCGACTCTCGTCTAAAATAGTTGAAAGCTTTAGGAGAATTTGTGTCACTCAACTCTTAAAATATAACCTATATAAAAAGCCATACATCGATAAGATGCTGATCGATTCATTGATTTATGAAGCCTTCTTTTTTAAAACATTTTTTTGTCCTACGGCTATCTCATTATTACCGATGGGGAAGAAAGGGTCTGTAGTGGAGACCACGAACCGGAAGACGCAGTGTAGGGAGGCCTCCCACTAGATGGACCGACGACATTGTGAGAATCGCGGGCATCCAGTGGATGCAAAAGGCAGGCTGTCGTTCAGTGTGGAGGTTAAAGGGGGAGGCCTATGTCAGCAGTGGACGTCTTCTGGCTGATGATGATGATGATGATGAATCTCATTATTTCTTGAACCCTGGTGACATCATTTATCATCTGGCTCATACAGACTCAAATTTTTTATGTTTATATGACACATTATTATAAATAGCTTGCTTCAAATATCTTGTTTACTTGAAAGGCATTTGTCACATAAAAAATCTCAGTAATCTACTTACATTTGGAGGTATCTTGTACCCCAACAAATTATATTCTTTGGTAGTAACTCGTAGGTTTCCGGCCACTACTGGCATCATCCTCAAAGACTCCTTCAAGCAAGCCTTTAAATAAGGCCTTTTTTCTTCATTCGATCTCAACTCTTCTCGTAGTTTCGTTTGTTTTTCTGGATTAACGGCCAGTAAATAAAGAGTTGCTGCTATGGTGTTTGCTGCCTAAAATTCAATTTAAAATATAAACTTTTCTCATTCTTATCTTCTTATTCTCAATAAAACATTCACGGAAGTTGTTAAAAACCTTCTAATTCCATGTTTTTTAATTATAATGAACGTAATTGAGAATTTATCAATTTGATTTATTTTTATAACGAATAACGTATTTGTATTTTGAAGCTATTGCGATTCATGAAAACGAACAATACAAAATCACACGATGTGATTTAGACATAATTTGTTTTGAGGTGAAAAAATACTATATAAGGATATTTTTTTCATAAAAAATAAAACTGAACTTATTCGTAATTTTTCCTAAATAATTTCGGAAGCTTTAGTATTTTTTTTTTATATTACAATAGTTTTTTTTTGTTTAACCTAAGAAACGTTTAAGGCGGCTAATAACCCTAAGTATAGTAAATTATACTAATTACGGTAATTATTATAAGTAACAAATGTTTTCTACTTACTGTGTCAACGCCAGCAAATAACATATCAGCGGCCATTATATGGGCAAAATCTTCGTTAATTTCAAGTAGTTTTTCCAAGATGCCCTTTTCATCGTCAGATTTTTCCTTGGTTTTGAGTTCTTCCATGGCTTGATTGATAAAATGTTTAGAGAGACTGTCAACCAAAATCAGATTAAAGTTATTTGTAAAAAAGAAAAGGTTAAAATGGTGAATAACATAAATGTTAAAAATTATTAATATTTACTTACGTCTCATGGAGTTCATAAAGTCTCATGGCCTTTTTAAAGGTTGGCGTTGCGACCATCTTCCAAATACTAGGCTTAAAGTCCAGCTTATCGGCTATTACGAAAAGTTCGTGGACACAGTGGATGAGCTCCTTGGCTGGGGAATCTTCTGGAAGGTTAGGATCGAGGCAGCCAAGTCTGCAGCCAAGAGCCACCACCGCTATGGACTCAAGGGACCACAAGTTCATCTCTTGGTCAAATTTACCCTTTAACATATTATTTTCATCTCTTCGAGATTTCATTCTGAAAGATTTTAATGTCAAAGTAATGTAACGCCATTTTGACAAAATAAAATTATTTTGCTCATTCCTTCGATTAATTACTAGATTTAACATTACTTTAACGAAATCTGTTTGTTTTTTTAATATCAGAGGATCCAGTTCAGAGATATAGTGGTCACGGCAAAACGTCTTTTTTGAGAGGAGCTCCTGGAGATCAGCTCCTTTCCAAATAAATATTTTTACTAATACTAAGTTTTAAAATACAATTAAAAGATACCATAATATGTGTACAAATTTTTAGATCAATAAATTTAAAAGTTTTCTCAGAAAAAAATCTGGAAAGTTCGCTTTTTTTCGGCCTTTTAACTGTATATTATAACCCCTAACATATAACCTTTAAACTGTATATTGTATTATTATACCCCTTAACTAAGTGCAAATATTGCAGAGCTTGCCGTCTTTATATTTAATTTAGGGTGAAAATCGACTCCGAAATAAAGAAGGCTCAAACAGAGATGGAAGATTGTTTGAGGTGTGTAAATCTTTACTTAATCTTCCCCATAAAATATTTAATGTAAGTAAATACCTAATAAGAGTTCTTTTACCTTGCGACCATGTCCAAGGCTACTTGATCTAAGACCGAGGTGTAAAGTTTGATGGTTTTTGGCTGCAGAAACACAGGGTTCACTACAGAACGCATCTCCTTCCACATTTCTCCATGGCTAAAAATAAAAGTGGTATGTTATTAATTCAAAATGGTTTCAAACAGAATCAGATAGATACAAGTAGCATGGGACCATAAGTAAACCCCGCAGTATTATGTTATTGGCTTGAAAAGATGATCAGCCTGAGTGATGTGCCTTCAGTGAATTAAGATGTACTGATTTTGATTATGATGATGATAACTATATCCCAAAATGAACATAAAATGTATAAGCAAGGCCAGCTATGAAAATTTAACGTCATAGGTAACGGATTTTCATAACATTGATATACCCAGCAAAGGTGGCAAAATCTATCTAAAGAAGTATGTGAGTAGATGCACTGGGTTACTTTTAGACAAAGTACTTACTAGTTTATTAAAACTGCAAAGCCTAATATGCAAACTGTGGTACAAGTATCCTAAATTACTTAGCCTGTTAAACAATAAACAATTGCCGTTAGACCATGAAAGGTCTAGAGATCCAATCCAAATTCCACCACCACCAAATACCCAGCAACCCAGCACGCTGGTGCCATTATCACGTTGAATGGAGTATATTATATTCTGTATGTTTTATATTCTGTTCCGTCGAAAAGCATATGTTTATGAGATATGGATTTTTTCCATTACATGTAGTTTAAACATAAAAAATTTGTTAACTTACTCTGTGATCAGACCGGTCGGTCGTCCTTTTATTGTTCCTTTCTTTATGTTCTTTCTGTAGTACTCGAGTGTTTTAAATCCTGTTCGTATTGGAAGCCAGTTTTCCCCTCGAAGTACCTATGAAATGACGTTCATATTTTAATATTTATCTATTTAAGTAATAGTAAATAATATTGTTAAAAAACTAAAAAACCCAATTTAGTAGCTCGTTAAAACAAACCAAAGACGAAAGTGACTAGGGTCTGATGATGAAGCTGGGAGATGGATGGTGGAACTCTTGTTATAAGACTAGTTGAAATAAACCAAAGAATCCTAAACTCCTTCGAGTGTGGGATCCTTTACGATTGTAAATTTACACTTGGTGACAAAGGAATGATGAAGATGGTGGATAGCCCGTTTGTCCAGTTGGTAGTGAACCTACCTTCTTTGTTGTCGTGTTGGGGGCGTGGGTTCGATTCCCACCTAGGACAAACATTTGTGTTTGTTCTTTATCTGGTTGTTAATATCTATTTAAATATTTTTTTTTTTGACTGCCCCGGTGGCTCAGTTGGTAGTGAACCTATCTTCTGTGCTTGGGGGCGTGGGTTCGATTCCCATCTAGGACAAACATTTGTATGATGAACATTTGTGTTTGTTCTATGTCTGGGTGTTAATATCTATTTAAGTATGTATTTAAAAATATATATGTACGTATATCAGTTTCTGGCAGCCATATTACAAGCTTTGTTTAGTTTGGGGTCAGATGACCGTGTGTGCAAAAATGTCCCGAATATTTAAGTATGTATTTAAAACTATATATGTATGTATATCATCTCTGGTAGCCATATCAGAAGCTTTGCTTAGTTTAGGGTCAGATGACCGTGTGTGCAAAAATGTCCGGATATTTATTTATATTTATGGTGGAATTCTTGGTAAGGGACTCGTTACAACCAACCATATGATCCCAAACTCATTTTAGTAGAAGCCATTGAAGAGTTTGACTATCCTGCTTGCACCATCAAATCATTTCTATAGTACTAAATTATGATATTATCATTCGTATTGCATAATTTACTTCCAAAGTTTCAAATCAATACGACAATAATTAGAAATAGGTTAAAATTTAATTCCAAGATTTGGTGAAAAACTTTGTGTATGTGTTGTTTTCCCCATTCATCTCTACAATGAATATTGCTGAAATTTTATGTAGGGGTAAAATATATATGTCGGCGCGTTGACGTTTTAGGACTAGCGCAACTATCCGACGGTAGTTGCGCCATAGTAGTTTATATATATATGATAATGTTAGTTGTTCACGCAAAATAGCAAGTGAAACAGTGGAGCGCAGAGAGATATACAAGTACCATACAATTGTTCATTCATATCGTGTATTTAAATAAACATCTGTATCATTTGTAAAGGTCAATTGACTTATCAGGTACATAAAATAATGCTTATACAGGATGACTTAGTAAAAACAGATATATACTCAAACAGGCAAGCAAAAATACTAATTTATAACACCTGTACATAATTGAGAAGTGTATAAATTTAATTCGCTTTTGTAATAAGTGGGCTACCAGATTAGAACCATTTGTATTTTCTGTGTGTAATAAATAAAAATATATTGTATTGTATCGAAAAGTATGAAACATGGGTCACTATATTTATGTTTTTTTTACTCACGACTTCAGGTAAGGTCACATGGTAAAAGTTGTACATAACTATGAGTACAATAACTTCTTTTGAGCTTTAAATCATCGTTTTGTATACATATATCCTTGTACCTCAATATGTATATAACATATTGAGGTGAGCCAAATTTAGATAGCGTTTAAAAAAGAAAACTGCCTACCTGAGAGGCGCTCTCGGCATCAGAGATTAGTACTAACGGGTCGTTTCCAAGGAAAGCGCCTAATTTCACAATCGGTCCATAAGTCCCGTACAGCTTATTAGCTAGCTCTACGCCATTCAGGTCGTGAAAAAGACCTGTGGAAAAAATAAAAATAAGATGTTAAAATCTTTTTTGTTAAAAATTAATTATAATAATTTAATGACTTCGTGAATAATTTAAAAAAAAGACAATTATTTCCATCGCTTATTCTATTTCTACTAGGTTACACAGGAATGACGTACTAAGCCGAAATAACATTACCCGTTACTATGAACAACTTTTACTATACTAACTCTGAAATCGCAAAAAAAGTTCCATAGAAAAGTCTTTTGGCACGAAACTTTGGGACCACCCAAAGTCATAAAGTTGTTCATAATGATAAGTATAACGGAACCTTCACGGCTTTGTACACACTTTCCGCGTAACTATGTACAGTCCCTATAGAATAGCGGGTAAGCCCGCGGAGTACAACTAGTTAAGTTAAGTTAACAATTAGTTTAGTTAACTCATTTTAAAAAATCTTTCAGAGCGCCTGGTTAATGCGATGCGTGACCAAAATGCAGGCGTGTTTCTGGGTGGACGCATAAGCATAGCCATTGCCGTCAGCATGCTGGGTATGCTGCCAACTGGTAGTGGGCTTGAGCATTCGGATTGTCTTTAGACCTTCAACGGTTTATGGGCATTCTAACTGTAGTAATTTTTAAACTTTCGCGATTTGAACACATCTTTTGAATGTTTATTGGGCCAAAAATAAAATAATACGTGATAAGTCCCGATATACATTTAAAACGAGTCTAACTGTATTTGTAGTGTTAGTATTAGCTTGTATTTTGTTTAGTTAATAAAGGCACTAGTTATGGATACTTTTAACAAGAAAATACTAAAGATGCAGTCTTACATAAAACGTACCCTTAGTACCGTTTTCTCTGTAAATTGTAAACCTCTTATGCATAAACATTTGAGTGAATTTGTTCTATAATATATAGGTTTGTCTCCCGTTCACTGTTTTATAACATTAGCTTAATTATTAGCATTTTAAGCTTTCTTACTAATGAAGAAAACATGCAACTCCTTGTGGTTTGTTTGTTAATGGCAAATGCTTTATTAAATTAACTAAATACAAGCTAACTATATAACATTACAAAAACAGTTAGACTGCCCATTGACCGTGAAGGTCTAAAGAGAATCCAAATGCTCTACGATTCCCAGCAGTTGGCAGCGTACCCAGAATGCTGGTGCCATTTCCACGCTGAATGGTAATGCTTATGCGTTGAGCCAGAAACAGGCCAGCATGTTGGTGATTGTTTTGTTATTATTATTGAGACAGCAAAATTATGTTTCAAAACAAAAACTCACCCGGTCACCGCCTCAGCTAAAATTACCACGGTGAGTTCGTAGGGACGAGGGTGGACAGCTCAAAAGATTTTTATAATACATCAACCTTACCTCCTGGTAAAAAGTGATGCAGAATTCCAATAACAGGTAGAGTTTTTGGTCCGGGGATGTCATTCCATGGTTTTAGTGGTATATCTTCATTTACATCCAATTTTTCAGCTGCCACATTTGTCGCCAATAGCCTATGTAAAGATTTTAAGTAAGTACCTATAAGTACACGAACTCGTAATTTTTCTTACTTTTAAAGAAACTTAAAAAACAGGTCTCAGTCGTGACCAAGTGCAATATTCGCTGTTTTGATGGTAGCCGGAGAACCCATTACCTACTCACATCAAGAGCCATCAAACGTCAAAGACCTCCCTCTTAGAGAGAGGTGTTGCCATAATCCCCACGCTTAGCAGGTGGCTTGGGGATTGTAGTACATTCACAGTGTACTAATAGGACGCTGCTACTCATCTTCCGGTGGTTCTGGTCGCAATTTAAGGACATACCCGTGTACCTACTCACCATGGTTATAATTTGTAAAATATTCAATGATCACTAGTTGTTTCCCTTTACTGCTTATACGTTATGAGTATTTATTGTTATCAAATGAGTCAAACCATGAATTATTTACTATTGAACAGTGCTTATTAGGTAATAACTAGCTACTAGCTTCTTAGTCTTGAGCATCAGCGCAAAGTAGTTAATCTATCGGTTTTTTTATTGGATACATTTAGTAAAGTGTGCATCAAGTATGCATGATCTAATTCCCTCCTGCCCATTTTTCTATCGGACTGCCAGAGTTGGCACGAAAAATCAACACCGCTTTATGTTTGATATTCCGAAAACCCATATGAAGCGCTTTTTTTAACACATTTTTTTGTTACAATCTGGATATCTTCAAATCACGAGTGATTTCTTCTAGGCAAGCGTGCTCCATCGTAGACCGCATCATCACTTAACATCAGGCGAGTTGTCGGTCAAACACAAACCATTAATAAAAAAATTAAATTAAAAAATAACTAAACGTTTTAGGTATACCCATACCCAACGATATAGAAAATTAAATATGTTTATTAATGTAATTTCTTTATGTAATTTCGTACTAGAACCAACAGCCATGTAAATATGGTAGGAACTTACCTCTTAAAATGTGTGCTCGCCGATGTCAATACAAAAGGACGAAACGTGGACGCCTGCATTTTTACTGATCAGAATCTGATCTGATCGTGAACTGAGTAAGTAGGAATTTACACAACTAGACAATTACTTGTTTCACGATGCACATGCCATTGGCATAATATAAACACACACTGGGACTGATTAAAGATTACTACGATAATATCGATAAGATAACCGTGTTATTCACTGTTTTCAAAATAGAAGTCTCGCTAGAATGAACCAGTTAAACCACTCTACACAACAAGCAACCAAACTGAACAAACTATATTCTATTCAATTATAGACAAATATTATTTTGCTAGGATATAAGCAACTCTATTCCAAATAGGTTAAAATTACACATTAAAGTAGCAAAACATTATCGCAGACCGGAGAGTAGAAGACTATGCCACGCACTGGTCAACTAAACACAACACGCACGTCGCTGTTTTCAAACAAATTTAAATGACCTTGGCTTTGCCAAGAGGTGAACAATTTTGTCGGTTATCGTTACTTATCTCATATAGTTAACGTCATAGAGTTGTGATTGCCAGATAATGCTCCGGTGTACCCAATTTAGCAATGTCACTTTGCAGTTGGCGGCAGATTTTTTTCCTATTCAGGGTCCCACGAATTCGGTGGTACGAACACAAAGCCGAAAGATGATTATTGTCATCATTATGAATTACTTCAACTATGGCATCAACCCTAAAATAGCGAGAAAATATCACTTGTAAACCTGCAATATGTGGAATGAACTTTCTGCTGTGACATTTACGAGTAACTTTAACATGGGATTTAGATAAATAGATTTGTATAGTGAATAGATATCTTCTAGATCACCGTGTTCCATCTACTGCCACACCGTCTTACTACCGGGCGAGTTGGTGGCCATTGTGGCCAACTATGCCATACAAAATTGTTAAACATTATTAGTCTTAAAAGGTTGTGATCGCTTACCATCTGGTGGCCCGTTAGCTTATTTGCCAACTATGGCATAAAAAAGGTACTTAAAAAATAGTTTATTTCAGGATTACTAGCCTTATAGTAAAAGTTAATCATAATGATGAGTACAATGACCTCGGCTTAGTTATCATCATTTTGTGTAATCTTTTTAATAGTCTTTTAATAAGTATCATCTCTACCTGCTTCTATAGCAAGTGTACTCTTGATTATAAATACTGCACAAGAAATTATGCTATGAGGAATTATAAATAAAGTAGAGTTTCCATCGGTACTCAGTACTATGTTTTTCATATTTTACAATTCGCAGATCGCACTTTGGTCTTTGGTTTGGTTTCTTTTGCATTGAAAAAACTACGGCTTTTTGTGCTTCGGTATTTATTGAACTACGTCACAACTCACAAACCATAATTGCGGTCGTAAATAACATGAATTAGAAACAATTAGTGGTGATGTGCCGGACAAGACAAAGCATTCTGTTATACCTATATGCAAATTAATAACAGAATGGAGAGAGCTAAATCTCAATAGATCCATCGAGGAACTACTAATAGATCCAGTGAGAAAAAAGTTCTCGATAGATCCATAATTTTAAAATGGGATCTAAAGAGAAAAAAAATATATCTATAGATCCATTATGGATCTTAGCATTGGATGTATCGAGAATGATCCGGAGTTTCTTTGTACAATAAAATCCGGACCGTAGATATTTGCCAAAGAATTAGATTCACTGACATAGCTATTAAAATTTGCAAGTTGTAGCGGCAATGGGCATGCCTCATCGCTGGAAGAACCGATAACCGATGAGAAAGAAAAGTTCTTGAGCGGAGACTACGAACCGGAAGACGCACCGTAGGTAGGCCTCCTACTAGATATACCGACGACATCGTGAGACTTGTGGGCGGGCTGTCGCTCAGCAGTGGACGTGCAGTAGTGCGGCAAACGTCGATTGTCACGCCGGCAAAACAGAGATGAACGTGTTCAACTGTTCAAGAGGCTCACGGAGCATATACATTTCATGAAGAAGCTCTATACCAATGGTTCCACGGTGGCAGAACATTCTCTGGGCTCCGACACCCAGCACTATTAGGCGGGAGAAATGTTTTGTGCTCCGTAAAGTCAGAGAAGCCATCGAGATCAGGCGATGTCCAAACTTCAATATATGCATGGAGGATGGAACCTACCACTGACTTGGAGACCGTGTCTTCATGGACATCGTAGGATTGACCGAGAGACTGGCGACGTCAGACGTGGTGATCTCCGTATGCTGGAGTATTCCCGACACACGGAAAGATTCTAGTGAGGATCCGACTAGCAACCGTTGTCATTAAATATAGAGATCAACGTCAATTAAATAAATAGGTGGCTTAAAATTACCTTTATATTAAATTTCCTAAACAACAGCTCCGGTCCTAACCGCACAGAGCTATATATCACCTCCCTGGCAGCCGTCTCTTGTACGTGCTTCAATCGCAAAAATAGAAGTTTACCTTATAAAAAATATTATCTATAGCATCACTGAGTAGCAACTAAGAAATTTTATTCAGTTAAATTATAATATTTGAGCTGGAAAAAAATACACGTCACAGATACATCTGTGTTTGAGTTTAAACTTTGGTTCAAAACACGATAGAATAAAAGCAAAGCAAGACGCAGCCGCGCGCGCGCATTCACATTGAAAAAGACCGTCGAATGCAGTTGAAACAATGGTCGGAATTACCGGCTTAAACTTACGTGAGTAATTCCCGTGTAATATAAATAAAACAATAGAATAAACTTTCCTCGATCAAAAAAAAAAACGGAAACAATGTCGATTTAGTAAAAAAAATCGTTTTATGCTCTAATGGAAGGTCGTAACAATCTGGAAATTGTATGTACTGAAAGGCAATACAATTCAAAATATTTTTTTTTGGATAGTTTTTTGATAGTGAATAGTTACTTTTTTTTGTGAAATTAAAAACGTAAAAAGATCGCGAGAATTTGCGCGCGCCGCGCTGTGTACCTACCGCAAAGACTATGCAGTACCATGGTATAATAATATACTCCGCCAGGTATATCAATCCGAGAAAAAATGTCCACGTGGGCGTCCCGCAATGATGTCACGATGTCAATTTACAACAGGTTCGAGAGAGATGACGATACACCACGTAACAGCTGATTGGATAAAGTGGCAACTGGACAGTGACGTAATTCTGGGACAACTGCCAGAGTAGAAGACCTTGTTTTCTTTGATCATGTGCAGTACCTCGCCAGGCGTCATCGAGGTCGGATCTATGTTCGTTTTTGTCGTTGCGGGGGGCCCCCCCCCGCGGGCCTCGTGAATCTTGCGTGGCAAAATACATCGTCGCTCTAAATTGGCGGGGGCTCCGAGACGCGTACTTGTGTAGTTCTGCTGACTACAGTAACCACGCATAGATGGCTCTGGACACCGCTGGACACTACAGTTACCAACTCCTCGCGCACGGTGATGACAAAATCGCCTTATCCTGTTTTTTCTTGAACAACTACGCATATGAAACTATTTCTATCCTATTCTATTTGAACTAAGGTACAAATTTGGATAGAGCAATCCTGCCAGAATTCAATGTCTATGGTTTTAAAAAAACCGGCCGTACGAAAGTGACAGTGTGTGCTCCGACTGCTCCAGTGTCAGAGCGCCGTGAGGGGCCGCAAATGCAAGTGCGATAGCCGGCAGTTAAAACGATTCTTTTATACGAATTGACACAGAAAGAAACTACGACGTGAATGAAGTGAACTGACTCGTTTCCTTATAAACTTTTAACGATCATAACAAGTTCGATTCGAAAAGCGCTATGACGATAAAAATAGTTACCATTGATGTTCGAATCTCTAAGATTGCTGCAGGGGACGGCGGAAGTAAGTCCCCCAGGCAGTCTTTGTTCTCATCGTTATGAACGACTTTACTATATGTAATCAGTAATTGTATTAAAAATGTATCAGCTGTTCCATAGTAAACACACGTACGCCGTATATCCTGATTCCGTTGGGAGTAAATAAAATGCTAACCCCTGGCTTACCTAACCTAACCTAACTTAACCGACTTCGAAAAAGGTTCTGAATTCAGCCCGTTTTTTAAATAATATTTTTTTATTTTTGTACGCCTGTTACGCCGTGAATCTGTAAACCAATTTTTATGTTTCTTTTTTATCATGTAGAAGAAACTCTCGAGGTAGTCTCACAAACATTTCATCAATTATAGCTCAGTAGTTGTTTAACCAGCTCGAAAAATATGGATAATTTTTCTCGAACGCCTACAAATTTCGCGATAACAAAATAGCTATTACTACAGTACTTTTGTTCGGGTGCTTTGTTTGAGTCAAAACAAAGAGGTATGCATGCATGCATGGGTGTGTGTGTAATCGTATCTATAAATAAACTAGTAGTTCGCCCCGAACAGAGTTAAAGAAGGTTTTAAGGCAGGCATTCCACTGTCATGGTTGTTGTTTGACTACAAATTCTAAAATAACTTATCTCAAAAATAATCGTTTTCAAAAATCCACAATACACAAACATACCTACCACTAAAAAGAACAAAATTATATTTTTACACGGATTTTGAAGTCGGCCGGGAGCAACTACAAATTATATATTTTTTAAATCTAAATCTAAGTTTGATAATAAAATATAGTTCATAAGGCTTCAAAATCCGTGTAAAAATATTATTTTGTTCTTTTCAGTGGTAGGTACAATGTTTATATTATTTTGTGGTTTAATGAAGTCGGTTTTTAAGGATAATTTATTTTTACTTGTAAATAATATAATTTTCAAAATAAATTATAACTGACTAATGCCTTATACATAAAAACTTCTTGCGTTGCATGGTTTATTTACTTCATATTTTCGGACTTCCGTAACTACCCATGCTTAGTTTAATATTTTTTTTGTAGTAAATACATTATATTTCGGGAAATGCAAAATGATATTTATCATCCCAAGTAGGTAAAAAATGCATTGTGTAAATGTGTAAGATGTATCTAGTATATGCGCTTTACAATTTAACAAGACGCGGTTCGATCATCGGCCCCTACCAATGACATAATTACTATTATATAAATTATTTGCCGTTATCGATGCCATTGCTCAAAAACGGTGAAGGAAAAATATCGTGAGGAAACCAGTATGTCCTAGAATAAGATTTAGAATAGAATAACTTTTATTGCTTCAAACTGGTTCATAATATTTAATTTATAATATTTACCAACATTCACAGGGTCATCATGGTGGATTAGCCCATCTGGAGGATGAGAGAAAGCATGTGGCCCAGTAGTGGGAATATGATAGACTGATAATGGTGATGGTGAAAGATATATTTTTTAATATTTGGTGAAATTCTGCAAAATTAAACAATTCTTATCTCCATCATAAATTTTGTTTGTATCCAAGTTTTATCTAGGTCTGAGCTTAAATTTATAAGTACTAGAGTTTTATCTAGGCGTCATAAAAGCTAATGGTTACTCAGACTCTATTAAGATTTTGTATGGCAGTTTGCTGACCTGGTAAGTAGTTAGAAGCGCCTTATCTCCCAAAAGCAGGTACTCTAAGTGTTTGGAGATGGGCTTTTGGGAATTGGAAGTTAGGAGCTGCAGATTGTGGTTTTAGGTGAACAAATAGTAACTAATGTTACGCGCCAAAACTTTGTCACAAAGTATTTCTTTATATAATGGCCATAATATTTTGTCTATGTTACCTAAATGTTAAACGAAAAAAAAAAACAAGTGTCAAAATATTTTTGGCGCCAACGTAAAAATACGTATCGTCTCATTTTAGGATGTATAGGATGTATTTAGGATAACGAAACTGATGAACAGGCCGTATGGCCTTAAAGGCTTTATAGCCTGTCCGATGGACGAATAATAAAAAAAATAGGTACCTATTATTTTCGTAAACTTATGTATTAATTAGTGTTCCTGAACGTGTTTGAGTGTATAGAAAAGTGATATAATGAAGGAAAACATGTGTTTTCATGTTTTTTTCCAAAACTCCATAGAACCCTGTAGTATACTAAAGACTCCACCGCTTTACTAAGACTTGAACTGGACCATGTCTTATTTTGCTTGTCTCTGTCTGTGACTTGTTTGACGATGTTAAATGAAACTTGAAAAACTTTCAATACTTGGTATTACGATGTCGAGCAAAGTCACAGGCTTCGTAGGTTAAGTAGTTTTCGAGTTTTTGTGATGAGTGGGTCAATGAATTTCGTTTTTATATCAGTGAGGTAATATCTTAGTTTTATGGAAGCAATCACGATCTATAATGAAAAACAATACGATTAAGAAAAATCCAGTAAAATTATACCTATCTATATTTATGAAGCTGCTTTCCGACTATTTGAAAGCTAACGCCTGATGACTTTGTTTCATTCCCACTCAGTGATTTTTGTCATTAAAAATGTTAAAATGCCCGAAAGAGATCTGATAAGTACTTAGCTTTGGCCGAGAGCGCAGCCTTATTAAGCTTGATTGACTTTAAAGCAAACTGCTTATGGCATATAGAATTATCCGATCGGAGCACTGTACTTCAAAAGCCATAAAATACAAGAAAAGTTTTGTAATTTATATGCATCGCAAATTAAAACTTGGTTTACCCAAACTCGGTATAATGTGTTTCAATTTAACTCATGCTTAAGGAGGCGAATGTTCAGAATTAGCGATACATTTTGACCAACTTATTTCTATAGTGGGCCATATGAAGGAACTAAAATAATTCTACGGTTGTATTTCAGTTTTGTTCATAAAAACGATGGTGGCGCCCCCACCGAACTTTACGTACAAATTGGTTGGACTGTACTAATAATTCAGGGATCTACATCAATTTTCTTCAGAAATCAGCTTTGGAATTCTCCAGGGAATTGTGTAATAAAAGGGCTTAGGAAGGAGTAAGTACAATTTTCTGTTAGATTGGATTACGAGGACAAAAGAATTATTGATGTGAAATTGTAATACAGGCGTATACTAATGCACACCCTGTGTATTAAACACAACATGAAAAAATAATGAAAATATGGATTAAATATTTATTTGGGTATGTATTCAGTTATTTTTGTTAGGTACGGACACCACCTGCCCGACAATGGGAATTATAAATGTATCATGAAATCCTAACCTAAAGTACCTAAGTCATTTTAGTTCAAGTTCATTTTTGTTAGCTGCGCTGAGGAAATAATGAAATACACCGCTGCATAGTTTTACTAAATATTATATTTTTACCACAGACTTAGGTAAAGCTACTATGTAGATTTTTTACTCATTTTTTTATTACTTATTTGTAAATTATGTGCAGTTTCGATGTCATCGTTCAAAACGGTGAAGGAAAACATCATGTATTAGCGCCGGCTCATCCTCTCTCTCTCTGAGAGAAGGCCTCCAACATTAGGAACAACAAACAGGCTGAAATGATGATGATGAAGTATAGCATCTTTTTATTAATTTTGCCTCTGTTAGTGTATACTCGACATTTAAAAACAAAGGTTTTTTTTTTTTAAATAAATTATAGGTTTGCGTTTGACCACCATCACGCCTGATGTTAAGCGATGATGCGGTCTACGTTGGAGCACGCTTGCCTAGAAGGAACCGATTCACTCGTGATTTGAAGACGCCCAGATTGTAACCATCGGGGAACACCCATTCAGGCAGCGAATTCCACAGACTAGCAGTTCGCATAATAAATGTGGAATCAAAGCGCTTCGTACGGGTTTTCGGAATATCAACCATAAAGCGGTGACGATTTTTCGTGCCCGCTCTGGCAGTCCGATAGAAAAATGGGCAGGAGGGAATTAGATCGTGCAGGTCCGATGCACACTCTCCGAAATGTATCCGATAAAAAACCGATAGACTAGCAACTTTACGTCGATGCTCAAGACTAAGAAGCTTAGCCCGAACTAAGGATTCATTGCTGATGAGCTTCTTGGCCCGTTTCTCTATAGATTCCAATGCCTCAAGCTGGTACTTAGCTGATATATGTAGAGGTAATCGATTATCATATACGAGTGGTTAGCAAACTTAACTAATATTGTGAGATTTGGGCCATTAACATGTAAAAGAATGCCACAGACCTGATAAAGTTCTAAGAAGTGTAAAAACTTATCATCATCATCATCATCACTATCATCATAATCATCCTATACTAGTCCACTGCTGGACATAGGCCTCTCCCAAGGAACGCACTCAGCCCGATCCTCGGCTTTTCTTCTAGCCTCTGCCAGCCGTCTTACGTTATCGTCACTCCGACGAGTTTCAGGATACCGTAAGCTACGTTTGCCAATTTTAAATTAAATTAAATTGTATTTATTGAGATTTAACACGGTCGATTTGTGGTCTCTACTGTAGAACACGTCTACACCAACGGTTATTGGTTCTGCGACAGATATGACTGGCCCACAGCCACTTCAGCTTGCTTGCTTAAGAACTCTTAAGAACACGGAACTAATCCCGATCCCTCCATCAAAAGGGGCGCTTCTGTGTATGTATCCTAATTTATTAATACCTTCGAAAATCAAAAGGGGTATTTGATTGGGATCAACCGTTTCAAATCGAGGTTTAGGCGACTCTGCAAAACAGTCACGTGTGTGTTCAACGAACCGATCCGCCGACCCCGTGCTTCATAAAGGGACCTCTTACAAATGCCTGCGTAGCTATATAGAACATTACATAGTCTTATATTCGTAGCTTCACTTGCGTGAAATATGCGTCAAAGCGAACACAAGCAGAGCAGAAAACCTAGGGGTCAAAAAAATTGGTGCCACACAGGTAATTTGGAAGCAATTAACTGGACATTTGCACATTTCTACGGTTCCGTAGTATCCTTAAAAGTCCTCAAGAAACCCTTATAAATTCGTTATTTTTGCCCGTCTTCTTCGTCCGTCCGTTCGTCTTAATTCTTTAATGTTCTAAGTTTACGTTACAGTTTTGAGGTCGCAATTTCAATAGCAATAACAAAGACTTCTACGTAGTAGCTTACCTAGTCTGTGAGTAAGTATAAAAAACATAATTTAGTATTTTAAGGATGGCTCTGGTACATGTGAAATGAGGATGATCTCTCGTGCGGAAAATTGTTGAATAGGGATTTTAAAATGAAGGTAAGGTAAGGTTTCATTTATTACTATTTTAGCAAATGTATACTTTTCAACGTACCGTTAGTCCTCTTTCCACAGTCACGCACAAGACCACTCGGTCTTGTTTTTTTCTTTGTAATAGTTAATTAAAGGCATGTACAGATTGTACAAGAACTAGGTGACAACTTTAGTTAACTATCTACTAACTTGTAAATAATCTATGCTATTAGGGTGTAACAAACAACTACGGTACTCCAAAGTTTGGAAGTAATATCAATGTTCAGCGAATCCTCTCTTAAATATTAATGGGATTAGAACTTGTTTACACGACACTGCGGCTGAACTGGTAATGCCTCTCACAATTATTGTTTTATTTAATCATTATTTCGTGATCTCTTTTTTTCGCTTAACCTTACTAAGTAGTCCTTCATTAATCATATTTCATTACCATCAAATAGATATTCATTCATCATTAAATTTATAGTATTCATAAGTCAGAACAAACACATATCAAGCAGAACAGATGGCCGATGGGGCCAAAAGGTTCTGGAATGCAGACCACGGACCGGTAAGCGTAGGACCTCTAGATGGACAGACGACCTAAAAGAGACCGCAGGGAAACGCTGGTTGCAGGCCCTTTCCATCCGGCCCTTTTGGAGATCGATGGGGAAGGCCTAAGTCCAGCAGTGGACGTCCTATGGCTGAAAAGCTGATGATGATGATGATAATGAGTCAGAAAAAGGTCTATAGCTTTATTTATTGCAGTGCCATGCAACGTAACCTGGTGTCATCTCTTCACACGCACAAAAGTATGTAGTTTTAAACTCTATTCACCTGATAAAAAAATGGAGTGTCCAATGGCACCAGTTTTCGTAGCATGATAATAATCTAGATACTACTAGAAAAAAGAACAAAACTCTAGAGCACGTGTTTATTTATTTAGTTTATTGGCACACAAAACAAAATATGGTCAAAACAATCTAAACTTAGAGTAGACTACTAAATTTTACGTCTTGGGGCATTATGAAGCCACAGAAGAAACAAGAATTGCTACTGGGTTGCATGACGCATCATAATCTTCTTCATATACGTCACCACAACAGCTAGACTGTTTTTCATCGTCATTATTCACACTTCCATCTACGCCACTGGAGTAACAACTGTGCCAGCGCCCCAGAGCCTCACACCGATATTTCAAGGAGTTGAGTTGGCTCGGGTAGGTGTTGGTAAGAGGAAATGAACAATAAACCCCAAGCGGGACGTTAGTGCAGGACTTATCGCCCCCATCTCGAATAAGAATGCTAGTAAATTGTTATAAGGATTTTCTCGGCATCTTGGCCTTTGAGCAGGCACTTGTGCGTGGTCCAGATGCAGGTAATCCAGCAACTATATTTCTTCCAGAAAGGCCAGTAGCTCACTCACGCCGGTGCAGGCCTCCCGTAGCGTTTTTGGTGATCCGAGAACCGTCGTACGTTGGTGAGCCGCTTTGCAACTTCTTCAAAGAGGACTGCTTGTAATTCTAATAGTATTAAATAAATAGTTTTTTTTTTTAATAAAATAAAAGTGATGATAATTTTCAAACGACTGAAAATATTTTCGTGAATCATAGCTAAGAACAATCTCGATCAAATCACCTTTCAAATAAACAAAAAAATACTAAATCGAAATTGGTTCAGTCGTTTGGGTGCTACGAAACACAGATCACACGTTAAACTAATGACACTCCTCTTTTTGCGTCGGGTGTTAAAAAGCCTTTTGTTGAGAGAGCAGTACCGTTTATTATAAATCAAGTTTTTTTTTTTTTTGCAATTGCTTTTGTTATCTAAACAAATAGAAGCAAACTAATTACGTAATATAATCTATTTTGAGTCTAATAAACTAAACACAGTAAAGTTATATGATTATTTACGGGATATTTACCGTGGTAAGGTTATCCCGTAAATAAAATCATATAACCATAAAACTTTAGTGAACAACCGTGATAGTTTAAAACAGTGTTAAACACAGTAAATTATCAAGTTCATTCAATCAGTTATGTCAATATGTCAATCTGAACATTTTCTTTGTCACAAAGATGATTGAATCGTCAGCTATTGCAAGGCATAAATAAACCCAATAACACACTGAACTTTGTATTTCGCCGTTGGTAAACAAGAAACATTTCATAAAAGAACGTTAGTAGCCAAGGCTTCTTTTCCTATTATTTCTCCAGTAGCTTTTAAGCACTTAAAGAGCCATTATAAAGCCTTGTTGATATTCCATCACCGTCGACTCACATCTAAGGCATGTTCAATATTGTTCGCGTGGCGCGTGCCGACGCAATTTCTTGAAGACTTAGCGCCAGACTTTCTGCTTGCTAGGTTTGTTTTGCCACAGATTACTTAATAGTTTCTTCACTTGTGGTAATTAAACAATGTGATTTTAGCGTCACTACTACAACTGGGACTAATATTAAAGCTGTTGTCTTTCTTCATACAAATTGTAGAGTTGGTAGGTACATACTGATTATTATCCACTAATGTATGTTACGATATTTTTCACCTGAATTTGTTTAATTTAAAAAAATACTCAGTACAAATATTTAAGTAGTTGACGTTGTATTGTAAAATCAAAATTATTAACAACGCTGTGTACAATATTTGGATTAGCATAATGTTTTTTTTATATCTACTCTTTTATAAGTTTATAAGCATAGTTTGCTGATTATTTTTGTACCTAACTATATAAAACTAAAAAATAAAATACCTAAATACATTAAACATAAAATAAATAAATATTCGGGACTTTTTTGCACACACTGTCATCTGACCCCAAACTAACCAAAGCTTGTACTATGACTTTGACTTTAACCTGCAAGGCTTAGTGCCAAGTGCCAAGGTCTTTTAGCAGCTATATCTTTTTTGTGAATATGTTGAGACAACAAAACAAGTTTGCTACCAATAAATTCGTTCAACGTTGATCGCTATTAAAACAGGATTAAAACAAAAAAACCTGTCTCCACATCAAGATACATCTGATTTTCTGACGATACAGACCAAATTGCTCTACCAACTCTACATAGGTGGGAAAATGGTTAAGAAAATGACAATGTATAATGCATAAAGTGACATGTTTTTCTTACTTTATAAGGCTGGTTTACGCTTTGTTTCGATAAGTAGCGAGTTAACTTACGACTTCAACAAGTTAAGTTCTTATCATCGTTGGACAGGGATTTTACCAGTTAAGTAGTAAATTTTAAGTACAGGAAATAAAAAAAAGATGTTCTATTTTTTCGGCGAACCCAAGTTCACCTCAGCCGTGCGTCTCCCGTATCCCGATAGTGTGAACAGACGAGTTTAGTGCAGTTCATAAGTTTAAAACACTGAAACTTGAAGCTAAACTCGCCCGTATGTTATTACTTATTTACTTAACCGAGCTAAATCGTTGAAGTCGCTAGTTAATTCGCTACTTGAATTCAAATTCAAATTCAAAATATTTATTTGTCAGAACATGGTAGGTACACATACATATAAAGTAGCATACATGGTCGTAATAATGGAGACGAATCTCATGTCCTTGCCTGTTACAGCGTACAAATGTTAGTTTTTTATATAAGCAAATTATGACTAAGCATTTTTGACTAAGCAAATTATGTGTAAATCAGCCTACTGGTCAAGTTGGGGTAGGGAAGTAAGAAATTAAATAATTTGTGAACGTTAATAATTTATTGTCATCCATTATAGTGAAAATTAAAATAATTTTCAAACAGAACTTCTTTTCTTATCCACAAAAAAATAATAAAAAAGTTAATGCTAAACTTGATAGATAGTTTTCATAGTGATTGATTGATCGACTAGTTTGATCAAATAGTGGCCAACTACCATTCGATTTATCCAAACTTTTCCCATTTCGAAAGTAATATTTCAGGTTTTAGCGATCAGATTGGAATAAAATAGTACCTCGTGTGTCTTATTCTAACTTTCAAATAAAATGTAATAACAATATATCTTAGGTAGGAACTTAGATATTTTTAAAATAATCTAGATCAGGGTTATTTTTATGTAATTTTTGATTAATTTAATACTTAATGTTATAATTATAAAATTACGAATTCTCACTATTCAAAACAAGTAGGTACTAAGTACTTAGTTTTACATTTAAGTGAACCTAAAAAAATTACCAAGAATAACTATAAATAAAGTTAACGTCAAA
Source organism: Agriopis marginaria (assembly GCA_932305915.1). NCBI lineage: Eukaryota > Metazoa > Arthropoda > Insecta > Lepidoptera > Geometridae > Agriopis > Agriopis marginaria. The sequence goes on from OW029921.1 coordinate 7,232,311, forward strand.
TAAGTAGTGTTTCTTTGATTATGAATGTATTGTATGTACCTATACTTATTCTACCCAACTTTAATAGACAGATGACCTATTATAGAAATCTGATCTGATTTCCTGGGTTGTTATTGTGTGTTTTTTTTTTTGTTTTATTATTAGTCTGGGTCACTTAAATGTAAAACTAAGTACTTAGTTTACAATCATTATTTTCTTTCAGCCCTAGAAATCAAATCATTCTTCTATATTATGACATCTGTCCGATAAATTTCATGAATCAAGAGCTGCGGTATGCGTATCTGGGTGTTACTGATGAAATGCCGCATTTCAACGTTCTCACGTCAAATGCAAACACTTTGAGAAAATAAGACTGGTTAATATCGTTAAATTTCACAGAACATCCAATAAAAGCTTGTCACTTTATTTGTCACCTGTTTGTCACTTTATTTCCTAACCTACCTAGACTTGTCAACAGATTAATGGTCAATTCCATCTTAAATCTTAAATCTATTCTTTTAAGTCTCTGGCGTAAAATATGTATTGTTTGTCCTGCCTTGTACGTCTTCTATAAATCATCGCCATTCTATGGTTTCCTGAAAAAGATCGCTCTTGGCGATAAAACCGCCAATCGTTACACTAGTTTTAAGTATCATATAACCAATAAAAGTTTATCTAGATATTATCAGATGAAAATGGTACAAATATTTAAAGTTTTCTAAGCCTGAGGTCTTATTAACTTAACTTAGGTTTAACTTTACGAATCGCGGTACAATACTAAGTTATGAATAAATTTTCTTTTTATCGTTGTTTATAAAACAGGTCATCACATCCTTATCGTTCTATTGTCACGAGTTTAAAACGAGCCATACGTCACCCGTTAGTGAGTTACCACGAGCAGATGTGCATAATTACGCAGACGTCTAGATAATAGCACCTATCTGGTACATGATTAACTGAGCATGAGCGCGGGATTGATCACTGCTATTAATCACTTGACCGGCTAGGCCGATGGTTAGGGAATCGTTGTATTCTAATGGTATTTCAGATGAACCTTGACCACACTCTGCCCTAATTTTACAATTACTCATTGTTGGCTTAGATTAATTGTCCCCTTCAATACAATACAGCCAAATTATTGCCTATAGTAACAATCGTGACAAAGCACCTATTTGTGTATTTAAAAAAACCGAAGTAATCCGCATGAGAAGAAAGCGCCAACTCAGAATAAAAAATAAATATAACAAAACCAACTCAGAATAGATATTTATTTAACTCAACCAATAATAAAAGGTTTAAGAAAAGCGTATCTTAGCAAGCAAAAATAATTTCAAAGAATCACCGTAGCCATGGATGACGTTGCTCTTCTACCGTACAATAGACCATTTATTAAATGAAAAAAGCAACTGAGTTCGTTAGGGCTATATTGGGATACCTCGAAGAAAGGATTGCCTTTAGAAATTTCGGCCCTTAAGGGGCTGAGGAAAATATTTCAAGGGAAATGAGCATTCTTGCGGCTCAAGGTTTAAGGAAAATAGGACCCCTTTCTATCAGAACTCACCATAGCAGATCGTTATCAATTGTAATGTTTGAATACTGAGGTAATTTAATATTTAAGCTAAGACATTTTATGTTACTTTCACTACAGACGAGACGTTAAAATAGTTATTTGCGAGGAAGGTCTACAGATAAATCAGCTATGACATAAGAAACTGCTGCCCAAAATGCAGCACATTCGATTACATCGGGCATGTTTTGAACGTTCAAGGTGTCGCCCTCACTGTGATGGTACCAGAAATAACGCTCATTTTGATTTAACAAAGACGCGCCCGGCACTCTTTTTGATACGAATAGGATTATATCTGACCCTGGACCCCCACTGTTCGTCATTTTATCTATAGGTCGGAAAAGTTTCAATATTTCCGCAACAATGCAGCGTGTTGTATTTGTCCCGGCCACATCTAAACCCAAAGGTTTAAACGTTCCTTCATCAGATTCCATTATAAAATTTATATTATCAAGTTCATCTATGTGTTTATTGAGGTACGCTTGAGCACCTATCAGTCCTGGTTCTTCGGAAGTCCATAATATTGCTCGAACAGTTCTTCTTGGTTTTAAACTTAGTTTATTGAGAACAACTGGAACAAACCAGCTTATCATCATACCACCCCCGTCATCCATTGCACCAGTTCCTACGTCCCAACTATCAATGTGCCCAGAAACAATCACTTGTTTCTCAGGGTGTTCTTTTCCTTTAAGATCAATAAGCGTGTTCCTTGATTTTTTCATTTCGAAGGTATTGATCATCCTTATGTGCAACCATAAACGTTGATCGTTGGATTTCTTGTCTTGTATTCTACGCAGCATGTCAGCATCTTCTAATGTTATAGCTGCTGTTGGTATCTTTGTGACGTTGCTTTCATAAAACTGAGCACCAGTATGGGTAGAGTAAATTGAGAACGGTGTTATACTCCTCACCAAGGTTGCTACAGCTCCTTTCTTTGCAGCTTTCGACGCTCCTTCTGATCTGTATTTTACCGTTTCTCCGTAACTAACGTAATGTGCATCGAAAACTACAATTTTTCCCTTTATGTTTTCTTCGTCAAATTTTTCCAGTTCTTCGAAACTTTTGATGACTATCGCTTCAGCTGTAATACCAGCTAGTGGAGTACTAACACTTGTGCCAAATCCAAGGATTTTTATTTTTCTTTCATAAGGCTCTATCATTTTTGCAGATTCATGACCTCGAACCCAATGTGGAACCTAAAATTTTAAATTACTATAAAAGTTGGATTATTTATTTGATATTCACTCGGCCAATATGGAATGATTTCGTTACTTACGTCTACTTCTTCGGTAGTGACATCGTTTAATCCATTTGAATGTGAGAGATTTATCATGTGATCAATAGCGTTTTCTAAATTTTCTGTGCCAGAAGGGCGCGCACCAAATTGATCTATAAAATCCGTGTATCTAAAATAAAAATAATACTTAATAATCTTTCACTGAAAACATTACAAATGATATTAGAAAAAAAAATATGCCATAGGTGACAAGCAATCAGATGGGCCGCCTGATGCTAAGCAGTTACCGTCGCCTATGGATACTTGTCTTGTAACACCAAAATCATTACAAATACGAAAATTTTCAATATTTAGATTACGATACAAGTTTCAATCACTTTTTATAATTTAGTTGATAAGACTTAAATTGCTAAAATATTGCTGTATTTTTCTTTCCAATATATACGGTAATAAGGTCACGAAAAGATGGTACCTACTAAGCCAAAAAGTGTTTTATTTTTATTTTTACCGCATTTCGTCTAGCTGTCAGCTTACGCTTGGGTGCAAGGTGCTGTGAGGCCCATCGCTGTCAGTGTTGTACTGCTGTTGACCAGCTCGGTCACTATGGTCACTCTTGCTCGAGAAGCGCTGGTCGTATTGGCCGACACGCTAGCCTGAACGACATCATACGCAGGGCTCTTTCGCAGCTGTGCTCGAACCGAGTGGTTTTGCGCGCGACGATGGAAGGAGGCCTGACGGTATGACACTTGTGCCCTGGAGGTTGGGGCGGCCCCTTGTATGGGACGCAACTTGTGTCGATACTTTGGCGCCGTCACATCTTCCTGAGACACAGGGTAGGGCTGGCGCGGCTGCCAATTCGGCAGAGCAGCACAAGCGGCGCAAATATGCTAACCTCGGCAGTGGTTACATATTTGAGGAGTTTGGGGTCGAGACATTGGGCCCTTGGGGACCGGGAGCTCACCTCATTTTCAAAAATCTTTCAGAGCGCCTGGTTAATGCGACGCGTGACCAAAATGCTGGCGTGTTTCTGGCTCAACGCATAAGCATTGCCATTCAACGTGGTAATGGCGCCAGCATGCTAGGTACGCTGCCAACTGGTAGTGGGCTTGAGCATTTGGATTGTCTTTAGACCTTCAACGGTCTATGGGCAGTCTAACTGTATTTGTAGTTTTAGCTTGTATTTTGTTTAGTTAATAAAGGCGCTTGCCCAGTAAAAGATACTCAAAAGAGTTTATTGTACAATTCATTATGAATAATATTTTCTGAGGGACCGTAGGTGAAATTTCGAATACATTAGAAATTTCGAAAAAAATCAGCCACCCCATAGAAAAAATATGTCATTCATATTCAACGAAATTTTTGTAACAGCCAGGAGCTGTTGATATTTCTTTTACGATCAAAGGTACTCAACTTAGAATGTAGAATGCTGACATTTAATAATAACCCCCTTCCTTCCTTGTTTACTGAAAAAAAACCGCACGATAGCGTAAGTGCAATGTGCAAGCGCAAACAGGCACTGTACAGCGGTCAACTGTAACGAGACCTTATTAAACATTTTTAGAAACGTTTTCACAAAGAAAAAAACTAATAATACGAACAACTGATAATTATTTATGCCAAACTTACTCATTATACATTTCTCTACCATATCCATTTTCTATTATTTCATTCATTATCTTCCTTATAACCTTTTTGTACGAAGCTATTTCTTCTATCAATTTTGGGTCTAAATTACAGTTATTTTCAACATTTCGATTTAAAATGACACTTGAATTTATAATGTCACTGAGCACTGTTATTATTAGACATATTGATATTTGTAAATTCATTGCAACGTGGTCACTTGTCGCCTGACACGTGAGAACTAACTCTTATCAGTCTGTGTTCAATGAACTATAAACATCACAAATGCATACCTAAACATCAAGCTAATGGCAATAGTTAATTAGTTAGAATTTTAATTAGGGAGTGATCGTTGTTTGTATTTTTAACCACTATAAGCAGCGAAATAAAACTAACTATAACAGAAGCAAGTAGGTGAGTGTTTAGGATAAGGAATTGGGGTTTTGTAGAGAAAGCTTCTTTGGTCAACGTTGATAATTTTTTTGTAAGAGCAAAACTTAAGGGTTTGCTTCACCTAGATGCGAAAGTGGCGTATTAGTTTTCACTTCTGTCGGTGGTCTTCATGACTGCCTATTTATTTTCCCTCAAGAATGGCTGGAGTGATTTGAGTGCAGTTTTTTTTTGTTTTTAAAATTTATGAGCTTATTTCCGAAGCAGTTTGGGTTTTTTATAAAGTTAGTAGTATAAAGTATTTATTTATAACTTTTATGTATCTTTAATAAGTATCAGAAAATTTGACTAAGTTTACTTGCTTTCTTTGTAAAGACATTAGTAAGACAAATTTATTTGTAATTTGACACTAATTAAATAGCTGACTGAGACCGTATCGAGGCACACATTTAGTAGGGTTCCGTAGACAAAGCCACATGAATGTCATAAAAAAAATCAAATGAAGAACCTCTGTGGACTTAGCCAAATTTCAGACATAATTCAGTTCGTTTGATGTACAATTCTACATATACCTTATTTAAGCCTATGTTTGTGTAAATAAATAAATATTTTCATGTTAATTTTTTTTCATATCATCCCGATATAACATTTTAATTTTTTAAGATTTAGTCAACTAGGTTAAAATTCTTTGTTAAAATTATTTTATGAAAATATCTATGGCGTTTGACATAGATTTTTCATCTTTTCATCATCTTGATTTTTTTTACAGTTTTATCGCTATAACTCAAAAATTTATGATCAGAATAAATATTTTTATTTATAGATATGGATAAATTATGAACTTGGTATTGTTTGCATAACCGCGCAAATTCATGCAACCCAAGTTGACGACATAATTATCTACTTTCTTCTACTTTTTACCTTTGCCTAGTCTATGTCAACTCTTAATTTGAGGTTCGTGTTTTTCCATACATAAATGCAATTTTATTCTGTTTTCGTAGATTGTCGTGTTTGAAAAACAAGAAAAAAAAACCACGTTTGTTATAGTTCCGAAAGTTCAGTTACATACGTGAACGAAATGATCTCGAGTAGTACGTAGGTACTAATAAAGAAACTTGTGATAATTTAATAAAGAACTGCAAATAACTGTAGAGTTATTTGCAGTTCTTTATTAAATTATCACAAGTGGTCCGCTAAAATGACCACAGGAAAAGAAAATAACAGAAAATCTTTTATCTGCAGCGCTGTCACGTGTCTACAAGAACGGAATGGTTTCCTACTGAGAATTTACCGGACGTGACGAGAAAGGTCGATTTTTTTCTATAATTTATTTTCATTATTGGAATAGCTTTTTCAGATCTCACCTCGTCGCATTATCTCTTGAAATTCCGAGCAACAAAAATTGCTGTAAAATTACGTACATTTTAAAACACGCTTATAAATTAACATATGACGATGAAGTATCTACTAATTTCCGCAAAGTAACGCCTGACTCAATCAACTAAAATAATATATTCTTATTAGATAACAGAACAGCACAGACACTCGTACGTATTTATTATAAATACTACCCAAATAGGTCTGGCTAGTTATCTGAAGGTTTTTAGGAAATCTTTCTAAGTTTAGTCAGGCTGAGATTAAATCACGCGGCAATCTTGCTGGCACGTTTCCAAAATTTTTAAGATATTAAATCACCAAGTGGGAGAATAAAATATGTAGACAAAGAAATTACAAATATTTTGAACCAAATTGTATATTCACATCATTTATTGGCGACGGAGTTCAGAAAAGACATATTTTTTTATTCTTCTACCAAAAATTTTTACATAAAAATTGTTTACTATAATGTCTTTATGAACAAAATAATATTTTACATTTTAGCTTCTCAGTGATTTATATTTAAAAAAATTAAACGCGCGAATGATATAGCCGCATGGTTATAACAGCCCTTTAAGTCGCGGCTCCTTGTACAAAACTAAATAAAAGACCATGGGCTAGGATAAATAAAAGAAATACGCTTCACATAGTTCTTATCCAATCCTACACAAACAGAATCGTGATCAAATACCTAATTGGAAATAGGTGGCCGGTAGTCGATACGATAGTACCTTTTGAAGCAAACACATTATAAGGTTTCATTAACTGCTCGCCTCGCGGCACAGAATAGATAATAATAGTACAAGTACCGAGGTTTCACCCGCTTGGATGCTCCTTATACCATTAGCTATATGCCAGTGAAAGTCCCGTCAAAATCGGTCCAGCTGTTTTGGAGTCCATAGGGAACATACAATTACATACACACTTCGCCTTTTATATATAGGTAAGAATATATAATTATTATCTTGTCCGGGCAGGTGTAATGCGAACGCAATTTTAGCGTTATAATGTAGAAAAAATATGCTTTATACATACTCTATCCCGCATGCGAATTATCTTTAATGTTCAGGAATTTATAGAATAGAATTGTTACTTGTGTGTAAAAACTAAATCAAATAAAAAAAAAAATTGAACATTTTGTAAAGTTACAGTTATTTGATTATTAACGAGATATTTACCGTGATTAGGATGTGGTTGACGAACAACCGTGATAATTTAAAAAAAAGTTTTTGTATTGTTATTCTAGATATTAATACTTAGGTAAAACCAAAGCTGATTTTACCTAAGAATATTTAGTTATTTTATATCAAGATGGATGACGAACAAAGCAAGCTCTTAAGAATTTGTATAATGCTTTACTATTTATTTATGTGCTACTATAAGATTTCTAAATTTGCAATTAAAATATAGCAGTTGGTTGGTGTATATATTCTTGGTTTTAGCGACGCACTCTGTAGTGTAGGTAGAATAAGATTATTTGTAAATTTTTAATGTATCATACACAAACGAGGGTAGACCGCACATTTTAGAGCGGCCATTGTGTCAAGTCCGCTATAGAAAATCAACCGAGTGTGCCGCCGCGCACCACACCGATAATTTTCATTTATACGATCAAAATTGTATAAATATGTGTTATTACTTCAATAAATTATACAAAACTAGCGACTCGCGCCGGCTTCGCATGAGTTTAATTTACGTGCGAAACCGGTGCCGGTCGCTAGTTATATATATAAACCTTCCGTGAAAAACTGGTGGTGAAAGTCACATCAAAATCCGTTACGTGGTTTAGGAGGAGTTAGCGGTTATACAGACAGATGTGGAAAACTACTCTATTTCTTGGCCCATGACCATCCACAGAATCTATAGTTGGTCTTAGGTTTTTAACTCTGACACCTGCAATAAATGTTATGCTTATGCTATTAAATACTTAACTTTTTTTTACTCTAAAAACATTTCCTTTTATTATTTAAATGTAGTACTTATATCGGGCACCAGTCAGCCGCAATCTTATGTTCAAAATTCTAGCAAAAATTATTAACATTTTTGGTTTTTTATTCAGCTTTTTACAACTGACACGCTAGAGCAGACAGTGTAAAAAAAAATACCGAGTATAGTTCCGTTAAATTCTGTTGGAGAGAAGCCATTACCTTGAACAATGGACAGTAGAGACGGAAGAGGTCCTTGTGCAACCCTCGATGAGTTAATGCAACTACAAATGTTTGCTGTGCCATCAGGGGACTGGGTGGGTTGAGAAGTTGTACCAAACTGAAACTGGATCAGGCGGAACGGATATGCTAAGCTGAAAGAGCTCATAGTATAATAATAGGATTTAAAATAATGGATTCTTATCCATTTGAACAACTATAACTATTGGATCAACTCTGGAATTGCAAGAAAACTGTTCTGTCATCGATTTAATAACAGTTAGGTTAGGATATTTGTAAAAAAAAAATATTCGACTTTTATTATGCGAACTATTAGTCTGTGGAATGCGCTTCCTGAGCGGCAACAGGAGCATTTAGTCAGATTGGGTGTTTTTAAATCACGAATAAATCGGATTCTTCTGTACAAGCGTGCTCCATCGTAGACCGCACCATCGCCGAGTTGGCTGTTAAACGCAAGTTAAACAAAAAATATATTTGTGAAGTTGTTCATAATGCTGAGGATAATGACCCCATTATCACTCAAATGCCTTATCTTTTCAACCTTATACCAGTAGTGTTCATGCTGTGTATGGATATCAGATTAGAAACTTATAAATCATTAGTTGGACCTCGCGGTGCTACCATCGATTTTCCATTTTTTGGGCATTTTGGGAGGAAAGTAGGTAGCCTATGTCCGTCCTCATGATGCACACTATCTTCCTGATAAATTTCACTAAGATTGGCTCAGCCATTGAATCGTGAAAAGTGAAAAAACAGACAGAGACAGAGTTACTTTTGCTTCTATAATATTAGTTAGGATTGCACTACACAAACTATTTCTGAATGTTATCTGCCCTAATTTCTCTTGACATTTTTGCTTGTGCCATAAATCTAGCGTATTATCTGAGAGGCATGTAAAGTAGGCATAAAATATTACTTCCCGTAGATATCGATACGCAGACGTGCCCATACTAAATCAAGTTAATAAATAATACAGGTATTACGGTGCGGCGGAAAGGAAATCGCGTATCGTTTTTCATCGCGGAAAAAAGACCTTGCTAGCCTGTGTAACGGTCAGAAGATACGAGTTCACAGATAGGTTGGTAAGAGTATAATTTATCACTAACAGCCACACTCAGAGACGTTACTTAAGTTAAGGAATACTAAAAATTACTCCGTCTCGTTTTCATGTGTGACAATTACCGTCAACGAAAAGTTGACAGAGCAATTTTAAGCATTGCTTAACCTAAGGAACCTTTCTGAGTGCGGCTGTAAGTAATGATATAGTTGTTGGCTTTCATTTTCATTCAAAGTTTTCATTGTTCTACTGTTATGAGACAGCTAAAGCCACGTTATCTCACTCGTGCCATCGGTTTGTAAGAAAAAACATCACTGAGTTAGAATAAAAAAAAACGATTGGGCATTATCTTCAGAACAACATTCCATATAGTATAAAGTAGGTGTACTTTACGTTTTTTTATTTAATAAGATGGCGGAGATTTTTTTAACCGACGAATAAGTTTTTTTTCTATGTTTGTTACGCGATTACTCCTTCGACCAAAATAAAACTAATGAACGGGTCATAACCATTGAACTTGCTCAGTAAAAACGAGTCAAAACCGTCGGAAATATACTTCAATACCTAATTATAACCATGTACAGTACTATAGTCGGAGTAACTGGCTTAATCTTACGTGAGTAATTCCCGTGTAATATAAATAAAATATGTACATTTGTTACTTTTGTATTGATTGTAATTAAATTAAGTCTTTAACAAGCGCACCATAAGAAAGACAGAAATAAACTACTAAGCCAAAGTTAATGAATTTTTGTGGATCACCTCGAAAGCTTCCTCTACATAATAATAAAAAACACGTAAATTGGTAAACAAATGTCGGAGTAATCGGTGTACATACCTAGATAAAAAATAAAAAAAACAATACGGACTGAACTGAAACCCTGAAGTCGGTAAAAATAAATAACTTTCAATATTTGGTTGAACAATGCTTTGTTGTTTTTTTTTATCTTTGGCAAGTTGTATTTATTTAATGTTGGTTGAGTATGAAGATCAACCGAACCGGAAGACGCAGCGTAGGTAGGCCTCCCACTAGATGGACCGACGACATAGTGAGAGTTGCTGGCATCCAGTGGATGCAAAAGGCAGGCTGTCGTTCAGTGTGAAGGTTAAAGGGGGAGGCCTATGTTCAGCAGTGGACGTCTTCTGGATGATGATGAGTATGAAAATTAGGGCCAACTTAAATGGAAAGAACATGTTCAATTTAATTTTCCAAATTAGCATAACACTCAATGCAGACATTTTCATTCAAAACAATCGACCCAAGAGAAAAAGACAGAAAGAAAAGTTTTAAATAACCTTATTTTTTGTTCAGGAGCGAGGATTAAAGGTATTCTAATGTAGATTTTGCGTCGTAAAAAGCAATTTATGCAAATGTCTCGTATTTTACAATAAACACGCCTGGCGTGGCGCGCGCCTGTTCTTTGTCGTGCCACGCGACATTTCTCTAATGAGAACTTATGTCGTTCTTTTGAATTGTTATATACCGACTGTTCCGTGCATATTTTTTCTAAAATTTGCAGACAGATTAGGGTTAACATGTCTTGAATATAAAATAGTTACCTTTATTTCTCTTCAACTCTACTTTTATGACCTCCTGTCCCATTGCAGGTTCTTTATGAAAATCTTTTTAACAAGAATAGACTAGTTGACTATGTTTTTTTTTATTAAAAATACCAGGCTTTGCGAAGGATATAATTAGATCCATTAACAATACTGAAAAAAAAAAACAATTGCATGATAATTTTTTCAAATTTAAGCGTTTAAAATATAGTTTTAGTTTTGGCCATATAGGTTTTTCTCGTTATGGCAGAAAATCTTTGGTCATAATAATATGGTATGAAGAGTTGCAAGATCCATAATATTTTAATAATAGGCAAAATAATTTATTAAATACATATTGTAATTTCTAGCTTTCTGGTTACTTACTCCACCAACAGACATATAATTTTAGATCAGGACAGATCGCTATGTAGCCAATAAACTGCGAAAAACATACCAGCTAGGTTTTAGACACCTAAATGTTAGTTACATACAACGACCTATATGTACTAAGATATCTCAGGTGCTCGAGATTATAACACAACGAAAACAACTAAAATACGATTGACAGAAGTCTGTCTGTCATGTTGCGTCATGGAAAAATAACAAAATGAAGTTTGATTAGTGAAGTCTTTATGATGACATTGCCAGTGTTGGCATATTCAGATTTTATTTACCCCTTTATTAAAGCAGATAAATTAAAACTAAATAAAACGGTCCATTTATTTTTTGTATTATTAGCTGTAATTTATAATATATAATATCAAGAAAAAAGAAAATACTAGGTACTAATTAATGAATGCTATGTATATGAGTAATGAATTTTTTACAAAACTAACGCATAACTTCCAAACAAGGGACATTTCATTTGCATGAAATGGCATCTTTTCATGGAATGACCGGCCTCTTCATGATATGGCCAATTCTACTATCGGGCTACGTCATTTACACCGTAAATACCATCAGTCAGTTTGTAGGTAAGTATTAACTTGCCAATTTTTCATGCTCAACGAATTAAGAAGGCGGAAAGCGCTCGACCACGCTCGAAGTGCTTAACGAACTTACTGGCAAAAGAAAAACTTCGCAGCATCTGGCGGTGTCTCAAATAAACAAGTTTAATCTGAAGCCGGAGTGAACTGACCCAGATAATGGCCGAAAAACGTCGGCGACCTCAGAGCGAGAAAAGTTAATGAAAATAAATGCTGCCACTTTATTTTTGTTATTCTGATTACGAAGTAACTAGACAAGGAGGGTAAAGAGGTGAGATCATAGCTTAAGTAAAAAGATTAGACAATAATACAAAATATAAACTCATTACTAATTTAATCTCTTATTGAATTAATAAAAAATCGTTTATTTCAGGTATTTAAAGCAAGAACAGTAATTCATATAGGTAAGTCGCAATAATCGATTAAATCACGTAAAATGTCATAAGCCTAAAATAAGTCATAAGACCAGAATATAAATTTCAATAAAAAAATATCACGACTAATTTGGAGACATAACTTTGACAGACAGATTCCGCTGGACAGATTTTGATCAAATGTAGCTAATTCAATTCAATTCAATCAATTTATTTCAGAAAACATAATTCCATATTTATACAAAATGTCAAAAACAAGAATTAGTATAACAAACACTTAAAAAAATATGTTAAATGTCTATAACAAATATTTTTCATACTAAGTATACTACAATAATGTATCTTATCCTATATTTTGGCTTAGACCCGGAATGCTCAACATGAACTCTGTTTCAGTGCTGCAGCTAAGACCCAATGCAATTTAAGCCGCTTTTAAATATAAACAATACATCGTAATTCGTCCAGCCATTTTAAAGAAAATGGGACCCGAACATAACCCCTTATGGCTATCGCATATTGTACCATCTCTGTTCCGTCGTGGATTAACATACGGGCTTATGATATCTAGGTATATGCAAATAAATATCGGGGATGAAGAATTCCAAAGTAGAACTAATCGCCGAAAATAAAGATAAAAAGTGTTTAAAAATAAGGATGACATTTTAATGCGTGATAAGTCCCAATAAACGTTTAAAACATGCGTTCAAATCGCGAAAGTTTATAAGCTACTAGACATTTTAATGTCTTGCTAGACAGAGAACGCACTATAATCACAATGACGTCACTTTACGCCAGGTACACCATACGAAATCCATAAAAACACTCACTTTTTGGAAAAGTTACAGAGCATCCCCTCTTAATCCAATTTTTTTATTTTTATTTTATGAGCCAATTTAATTGAATATTATTTTTTGTATACTTACAAAGTTTTATTACATTTTCCACTATACTAAGTTAAAAAAAAATACCGATACCGCAATATTTGCCTTTATAATGCGCTGTCGGACAATTATTGTCAGTCTGTACTATATTGCTTTGTCCTCTTACCGAGTATGTACCTAATACTTAGATAGATAGATCAGCCATCACCATTAAAGTAAAATCTTCATAAATGTCTTATCTGAAACACTTTAAATTTAAGTGTTACGATTTCATAGCCTCATAAATGGAGGTTGAAATAGCCCATCAGGCAGATTCTCATAAACGACGAAGGTTTATGGAGTGAGTACTTAGAAATTTTCAATCATTCAAAAGAAGTCCCAAAATGAACGCTACTTAGACAACTTTTCAAACCAATAACATATGTTTTTTGTTTTCGATGGGGTAATCTTCCAAAGATGATGTTGTGTTGAGTGCAGTCAGGTGTTGGAGAACTATACTCATGGATTTTTGCGACAACGCATGCCACACCTATTTCAGAAAGCTAAGCAGCCTCCACAGAAACATTTCTAGAGTAAAACGTGAAAATAATTTATTCGAAGTAACACCTAACTCTCATCGTTTGGTGTTACTTTGAAATCTGTACACATAATAAATTTCAAATAAAACAATCCTAAGCAAACAATCTTTACACGGACGAGCGAATTCTATTTGAACATTTTCCATTTCTAACACTAACATAAACCTAATAACGTTTTCGCCTTTCGTATAATGCGAATTCTCATAAATTCACACATATTGACAGAACCGTGGCCCGTACATTGGATACCCTCGTATCTTTTGTTGAATGTTTCCCAAATATAACGAAAAATTCCTAAAATGCCTTGCCAATGTTCAATATATTGGGCAAAGGGTCACTGAGGAGCGCATTGTATCCTTCGAAGAAAAATTGCCCTTATTGATTCACCACATTCGTCTTGGATTGGTATTTATAAGGACAAGGCACTTTCCTTTACAACTATTGCTTTATTGGTATTTTTTCATATGAGATACCGTGAGAAATATGAGCATACCGCAAATCGAAAATATGGTAAACTGAATTCAATGGAAATGTTTACAAACTGTTTTCTTTCTTATGTTTTTACAAGCTTTTATTTATCTTGCCTTGTTAGGTTGGGTCAAATCTTGCAACTGACTGAAACAGTTAAGTATCCCCAACCGATTGAGCTGAAATTTTAAACACACATTTTGTTTGGTTGACATTGTATGGTTAGCTAAATAAATCATTCTAAATGCAATATGGCGGCCTCCCAATGATGGTTGACTAGTTATTTTTTTGCACCCCCAATACATGGGTATTATATGAAAGTGTTTGCTGAGAAGAATTTGAAAAATAAAATCACGTCACACTAAATTCAATATGGCGGAAGCCCAAAATGGCGGACAAAATTTTCTTATTTACCATCATGATATGGGTGTTAAACCATATGGGCCATACCATACCACACCACCACCAACCATATGGGTGTGTATGGGTTTGCTGTAAAGAATACGTTTTTTTTAAGCTTGTCTAATTTTCTTGTATATTTTAAAAATCTATTGGGCAAAGCCAGTAGCCGTGGGCAGGGCATAAATCACGCAGAACAGATGGCCGATGGGGCTAAAAGATCTTGAATGGAGACCACGGACCGCAGCATAGGACATATACCCACAAGATGGACAGACGACCTAAAAGAGACCGCAGGGAAACACTGGATGCAGGCCGCTTCCAACCGGGCCTTTTGGAGATCGATGAGGAGGCCTATGTCCAGCAGTGGAAGTCCTATGGCTGAAATAATGATGATGATATTAAAAATCACTATAAATTACTTGGATCATGGCCCTCGCAACGCCCGCAAATGTCACGTACATTGAAATCTGTTCGTTATCCCACGTTATATGTACTATTTTACTTCATAAATTACCTACCTATTATATTTAAGTGTTTCCTTCACCAACTCATTATCTGTTTCCTATAGAATGCTCAATTTGATGGCTCTATTTTGTGTTTTTTCCTAAGCTGCGATCGAAAGTGGTCAAAGTTGTTTACAAAAACGCAAAACTGTTCTGCAATATTTAATGAAAAAAGTTCCGACCCTCCTGAACAGACGTTTAATCAATTCTTAGAATAAATTAGTGCGATTTCTTTTATGGGGACTATTCTGAAGTTCTATTTAGGTGGCCTTCTAAGCTAAGTATTAATTAATGCAAGCCGTAACTGTAGCAGTATAGGCTTTAGTGTGTATTCGACGTCTGGGAGCAGTTACAGGCTTTTAGTGTGTATGCGATATCTATGAGCACATTTTGAACGAGTCTTCGGCTAGCGGCAAGAAATGACAATTGCTACCTGTACACGAGAAACTCCAAGCTAAATATTACAGTAGTAAACGTCACAGTCATTTTGATTTATTATACGCGGATATTACCTATGTAAACATTAAAAATGTAGGGTATATTTCAAGATATTAATAACAATGAATGTACACGACCTCGACAGCATAATGATAAATTGAATAAACTAATTATCAAGACACGGGTTCCCGTTTGGCAGCAGTTAGAGCCAGTAACAACATGGATAATATGGATATAAATTACTGGGATAAATAATTTTCATTTTTATTGATTGATTTTTACCTACGAGGGAACAGAGAAAGGACAAGCGTTATGAGTTGTGTGTTTATGTGTACGTTTGTATGTCTACCATTTTACCATTTTAGCCATTTTCTTCAATACGGCTGGACCAATTTTAACGTGTGTTTTTATTAGTAAGCTACTTTAATTGCGGTGATTTTTGTTAACAAATAAAATTTCTAAATGTTTGATTAAATATTTTCCAGCGGCTTACAAATCATAAACTCTTATTGGAATTGGGTTTGGTTATAAAAATATTTAATTCATTATAATCATTGGTAACAGTAACATGCACCGATTACGGTACCCACAACTCGCTAGTGAGTACTTGGCTTTGTACTCATTTTAAGTTTAGGCGTTGGAGAAAAGGTAAGCCAAATTAGATTTGCATACTTATGGAGCCTTTCAAGCCTAATGTTTATTTTGATTGTGTAGCGATTAGAGTAAAGAGTGGGCAAACTTTTAATGAGGTTTTTTATGGATGGCGCAGCCGCGATCTCGTTGTAGGACGGCCGAATCGCTTCGGTTGTATTTTTTAATGGAAATGCTACTGTACATCGTTCTTGGTTCTACCCATGTCATGTTTTTTTTAGTCCCGATAAGCTAAAGAAATCTTGTATTCAGGTGTAAAAAATATTCAACATTGCATTCATTGCAGTGACAATTCTCACAATACAAAAATAATTATTATGTGACGATAAGCACAGTTTAAAAGAGCTATAAAAACATTTTCCAAAACAGGTAGAAATCCTCATAATATAACTGTTGCTATGAAAAAATTCATAACGTCAGCAAAAACGTTTAACTGTTTGCTTTGTACTGTAGATATGGGTCAAGCTCCTTTAATCTGATAAATACCGAAGCTGAGCTGAAGCACCCACACTGAACGCGCGCGACTGCATTATAAATTGTAAGTTGGTTGCCGGTTTATGAAAGCCGCTGGAATTAGTTCTAGCTTCAGTTTTGTAATACGTGTCTACAAAAGTATTAAAACACAAAAACTTTAGAATTATTGAATAAATTCAATAATGATAACATAAAAATGGCAACTAGGTGCCTAATTTTTGCACAACTAAGAGCTGCCAGAACTTGAAAAGCGTGCCTAAAAAGGTAAATAAAAGTTTGTGAAAACCAGCTTTTATTTATTTATTAACTTGCAATGTTTGTTAGTTAGTTTAGGTCAAATATTGGAAGGTGAATTAAAACCAGTTTCTTATAATCGATTTTACAGAAATTTTTGTTATCAGCTCTTTTAGCGGGGGTTAAAAAAACAATTGATACTTGCATTACAAGTAGGTAAAAATTTACTTCCAGATTTGTTGAAATTCGTTAGTCACAATCACAAGTGAAGCTAATAGAAGCGTCTTATATCAAAATACAACCACATCACCAGCCACCATAGCACCAGCTCGATCCTCTTAAGTCCTTGTAACTCTTGACGCTGAGAAGAACCGTTACACTAGTAGATGACCCGAACCTATCTGGCAAGTTAGATCTGCTGAGCTTGCGCCGGTACGTTGGTTTGCTCAGCTTGTTCTACAGAGACGAACAGCTTGTTCTACGAGAGAACGGGGATGCTCTGATAAATATTTTAAGCTTATCCTTCTATCCCGGTTTTACCACCGAACCAGCCGCCATCGCCAGAAATCTTACCACACATTATAGATACGTGGAAGTCTCACACTGTTCAATTTTAATCGATTGGCTCTGCCACGTACCTATAAGTTGTGGAATGGAATGCCTTCGGTTTTTCCGCCGAAGTATAATTTGGACTGCTTCAAACGAAGGGTGAATAACGTCCTTAAAGGTAGGCTACTCACTGACAATGCCCCGGGTATTGTAGGTGTCAATAGGCAGCGGTGACCACTTACCATCAGGTGGCCCGTCACTTGTTTGCCACTTAATCTATTGAAAAAAAAAAGTAATGCCACATTAAATTTATAGACTAAATCAACACGCTCTGTCGAAAAAAATTAGTGGAGTATTATTATTTCCGCATGTGAAAATGAAGAGAATTGCGGACAGGAAGAGCCGCTTTAATAACTCTCTTATAATTTCATATGTAAGTACTCATAAAATATAGCAGTAATAATGCTTCACGAACGTTGGAGTAAGCTTAAAAGTTTTAATAAGCTCATTATTCGCTTGCTCACGTCTACCAACTTTGTTTTGATAGTTACACACGTTGTCACGACTGCTGTTTACTCGCTTTAAATTGTTGGCAAAACGGTCGTGCATATGTATAACAATTAGTGATATGCATAGGTAACATGTAGGGGGATTGCCAATACTCACCACGCTTAGGACGCGGGTTGGTAAGCGCAGTTAGGTGTTGTTATACTCAGAAGAGGCTGCTGCCCATCTTCTGATTGATGTCCCAGGAGAACTTTGAATGCAGACCGCTTTCAACCTGCCCTTTTGGAGAACGATGGGAGAGGCCTATGTTCAGCAGTAGACATCCTATGGCTGAAATGATGACGATGATGATAGATAACATGGTATGCACGATCCTGAGACGTGGTCTTTATCTGCTTGGCCTTTTAGAAAAACTCTGAGTCACAGCGGGAAATGGAGAGAGCAATGCTCGGAGTTTCTTTGCGCGATATAATCGGGAACGTGGATATTCGCCAAAGAACCAGAGTCACTGACATAGCTATTAAAATTTGCAAGTTGAAGTGGCAATGGGCAGGCCACATCGCTCGAAGAACCGACAACCGATGGAGAAGAAAGGTTCTTGAGTGCAGACCACGAACCGGAAGACGCAGCGTAAGTAGGCCTCTCACTAGATGGACCGACGACATTGTGAGAGTCGTTGGCATCCAGTGCATGTAGATGGCAGGCTATGGTTCAGTGTGGAATTCTAAGGGGGAGGCCTCTGCTGGACTTTGGCCAACCCCTGAAAGTGTGATTGGGCCTTATCTACCAGTTGGGCCATTTGTATTGGCGGATTCACATACGCCATTGAATTTATTCTCCGTACTTATGCAGGTTTCCTCACGATGTTTTCCTTCACCGAAAAGCCAGTGGTATAAAAATTCCGTACATAAACTCCAAAATGCTCAATGGTTCGAGCCCAGAATTTGAACCCGCGACCTTACGCTTTCAAGTCTAGCGATCTCTCAAATAGGCTACCTCGGCTTTTTTGTGTTAAAAATTTAATGTTCCGGGGGATTAACTAAGAATTGAGAACCCTCCTAAAGTTTGTTAATAATATCAGTTAACTATTATTTGTCTAAACAAAACAGTGGTTGTTCGTGACAATAATGGTTCATACGTTATTTACGTCAAGTGGAGTGGGCTGGATTGGAGGATAGCAGCGATAACAACGTGGCCTTGTCCGTCGCACGCGAGCTGCCATTAACCCTTGCTTTACCATTGGATATGTTTACTTTTCTACCGGCAGAATCAAATCATAACAATATAAATGATAACGCAGGGGCTTTATGGCAAGCCGTCGGTGAATGGCGACACTGCGTACCCCGATTCCATGGAGCTAAATGAGAGCCCAACCCTTGGCTTGCTTTAACCAGCCGTCTGGGGATGGAAACCGCAATCGCCGGAAATCTAAGCTCCAGTGTGGAAGAGTTAAGGATATGCCGTTTCTCATACGTGGTCTGTCCTTATATCCACAAGTTGTTCGCCTCATTACCTCAGCTTATTTATATCCACATAGCATCAATAGTCCATTTATCAAAATCATCCCAATCCACATTATATCTAAATTGATAATGAAATATATTTTTTTTCATAATCACATTCATATCACATTAGTCAAGCCAAACTTTTGCGCTTCCATAAAAAGTAACCCAGTTTATAATATATCGATTTGATTTCAGTATAAAAAGTAAACTGTGCCTTGAACCTATAAGTACAAAGAAAATAATAAACATGCCTGTAAACACGTATGTTCGTATAATGTCTATTTATCTCAACTTTTAATATCAGACAGTTGTTAGGAAATATTGCCATAGTTATTTGATAAATGGTTGTGATACAAAATAAATACACTTTTCTCGGCATTATGGAACCTTTTCGATAAAGTTTCATACAGATTGGCTATTACATCAGCAAGACCTGGATATATATATTAGACTGTTTTAAACTATTACGGTTGTTCACTACAGTTATAACAACCGTAATATAATCATAATTATGTATTAACGGGTTTTTTTTTTTTTTTTTTTTTTATCTTAGATAGGCTTGCGCTTGGCCGCCATCTCGCCTGATGTTAAGCGATGATGCGGTCTACGATGGAGTACGCTTGCCTAGAAGAAACCGATTCACTCTCGACTTGAAGACACCCAGATTGTAACTAACGGGGAAAACCCATTCAGGCACCGAATTCCACAGACTAGCAGTTCGCACAATAAATGTGGAATCATAGCACTTCGTATGGGTTCTCAAAATATCAACCATAAAACGATGTCGATTTTTTATAGTGATAAGGTTGTGGAAAGTGCTTGCAATATTTCGGCGCAGTTACATGCACCATGTTTACGGATAGTCTTCACGTGACGACGAGTATTTCAGCGCATGTAACTGCGCTGAAATATCGGGAGGTCCTTCCACAACCATACCACGGTAAATATCCCGATAATAATCATATAACTGGATATTTTAATTTCTATTTTCTACGTTTACAGGGTAAAAAATGTACTATAATATAGATAGATAGATAGAAACTCTTTATTGTGTACACCAGAAATAAAAATTACAACACGATAGAAAACACTTACGAGCTAGTGCCACAAGTGGCGGCCTTATCGCTAAAAGCGATCTCTTAAATATAATGTGTTAATTTACTATTTAAATCAAACATGTAGCGTTTTTGTCGTTATAGCTAAATCAGCGTATTTTATCACAAGGCTGGAAAATAAAAAATATAAATCTTTAGATAACAACACTAAATGTAACGTGCTTGGGTGTGGGGAGTGATATAACAAGGCAAAACATGTATTTTCGTGTATCCAAAACTCCATAGATGCCTCTTGCAAAGCATTCACCACTTTAATAGGGCATGAGGGTGACTTGACTGTGACTAACTTTGCTTGAATCTGGCATGACTTGTTTGACTCTATTTAATGCTATGTTAACTTGTTTAATATTTCATGAAAATTTAAACAAAAAAAAACTATTTTGATACTCATTCGTTTGGTGCACATTAAACAAAGACAAAAATGCGCATAAGTTTTGGCGCCAACGTGAAAGAACATGTCGCCTCATTAGAATATTTTCCTAAACTTGTGTTAGGTATTTAGAGTTCCAAAGTGTAATAATGGTAGATTATTGTTTATTAAGTTTTTGAACGTAGGTACATCACGAAGGAGTGTTCTAATGAGACCAAGCCATAAAATACTACCTTATTTATTTTTAGATTATAAACTATAGTAGGGGTTAAGATCCATTAGTGTTATTGGTAACCTTGCCCTTCACGTGTACGTCGTATCACGGCTGCACGCCACTGATTACGGAAAATATGCCCCCACTCATGGGAATGATAGTATGCCACACAGCCTTTTAGAGCATCTTTCTCGTCCACAATGCTACAAAGAGAAATATTGAAGTGTTTTTACGAAAACTTTGTGCGAACTTTAATAACGTGCTAACAATTCATCAAACCTATTTGAACTTATTTTGATGTCGATGCAAAGTCAAAAAAAAAGTAGAGGCTGCTTGTTATCGCAAACTTTTTGTAACATTTGGATGACTCAGAGCAAAAAGTTGCAGACTGTCACCACAAATAAATGGATAACTCCTAGCTAGTATCATCGTCATCACTATCAGCACGCCTTAATCCACTGCTGGACATAGGCCTCTCCCGAGGCACGCCCGCTACTCAACCTGATCGTCGGCTTTATGTTTCCATTTACTGTCTTATGTGTATCGTCACTCCATCTCATGTACACGTCTACCCCTAATCACCTTACGTGTTAAAATTAGCTATATGTTTTATCTTTTTCTGTCTACAAATTTTTAAGCTCGCTCAAAAAAGATTTAGAGAAATTCTATAGCTATTCTATATCCGAAATCCGCTAGCATTCAGTAACAATTGTATAGCATCTCCACGTTTATTGATAAGAGGATAAGATGTTTATGACCAAGCTATTTCCCATGTATAGTCTAATTATTTAGTATCAACGTTTACAAGTTCATCCACTCTAATCTATATAAAACCAAAATTATCCCTCTGCTGTGGAAAGGTTCATTTTCATTTTCATTCCATAAATTGTCCTTCGTCACTTTCTTGAAATTGTGAGAAAATGTGAATAATTATTGTTTTTAGAACCACGGACGCAGCCGGTAAATAAAGCTAGTGAAAGCAACGAAACGAACCAAAGAGTTCCCCATTCATATTTTCACAACAAAATTATAAACACATTTTCCAATACATAGTTCAAAGGTAAAAAGATCGTTTTCAGTGATAAGGCCGCCCATTGTGTTAATTTTGATGAATGGCTATTGTATTGTTGTGTTTTCTAATAGGTTTAATCTTAATTTTAGAACAATTGTTTGAAATGTCGAATTTATTTTGAACTACATATCCATGTCTTTAATATTTTACCATTGGGTCGTTACCGTCCATTGGGTTGACATGGATGAGGGTAACACTTTACATCTATGTCTGTATATGTCTGTAGACATGACGGGTTACTATGCGAGTTCAGGCCATCATAAACAATATTAAGATTACATGATCATGACAGATGAGTAGGGGAAAATACAATTTTTTACTTTTCATGCGCTTCTAAAGTTCTTGTTGTGGGACCCGGGTATGTCCTAAAACTGCAACCAGAACTACCGATGGATGGGCAGCAGCATCCGATTAGTACATGGTGAACGTACTGTGATTCCCAAGGCTTCTGCCAAGCGTAGGGTTATAGCAACACCCCTCTCTAAGAGGGAGGCCTAGGAGAGTTTTGGCGCCAAAACATGTCGGCTCGTTGGATTATATTCCTAAACTTGTGTAATTTCGAGTGTTAATGTGTAGTAAATGGTTAATTATCATTTATTAATAAGTGGCCGTAAACGTGCTCGAGTATGGAAAGTGATATAACGAGGTGAAACATGTATTTTCGTGTTGCTTCCAAAACCCATAGAAGCCTCTTGTAAATCTCCACCACTTTAAAGTTTGACTTGACCGTGACTTACTTTGCTTGACTCTGAGTGTGACTATGGCTTGTTTAACGCTTTTAAACATGTTTAATATTACGACTAAAGGACATTGAATCAACGGTCATAAGAATAAAAAATAAATAAAAAAGAGCCTTTGCTCAGCAGTGGACGTTTACTGGCTGGTGATGATTTGATACTGAATTCCACGCATTCGCCAGTTGAAAACCATCACCTCGATATAAATTCTGTCATTTCGATATACCTATCTCAATCTGATCTCAATAGTTTGCTTGACCAGCCGTAATATCCCGTTAATAATCATATAACTTTAGGCACAGATGTCCTCAACATGCAGATTATGCAAAGTATCGCTAGTTCTATTGTATATGTGTACTCTAACAACGGGCAGCTAGGTATATAAATAAATGTAACATTTTTACAGATTTACCAAAAGAACGGGAGAAACCTTTCTCGCGAAGGCTCTTTGTCTTTTCCCGCATTACTTCCAATCGAGAAACTTGTACCACTAGGAAAATGGCTTAGTTTGTTAATGTCACCTCCGTGATCCAAACGACTGGTCTTACTTTAGTTTAAAAATTAACTCGACGTTGAAAATTTATGGCACTGTTGAAATACAAATTTATAGAGAGGGGTGTTAATTTCCTGCCGAGTTTCTACTGTTTAAAGGATAAAATCAGATCCTTAGGCGGCCTATATACTTACCCTGGTACTAGGATTTAATTCTTTCAGGTGGCCTAAAACTTTCTACTCTACTTAAATGAGAAGTATCTCTTTTATTCACTATTATAAAAAAAAATTACACCTCACTGAAAGTATTTATTAGATTAGTAACTTACTATCGGTTAGAAAACTGTATCTTGTTTGATGCTAGCATACAGTCAAAAAGGAGAAAGATTTTCGCTGTGCGGATTCCAAAATGTTAAACGGACTATATACAGTTCAATTACGTACATACATACACATTCTAATACGTGCACACACACATTAACATGTACAATTGTACACCTCCTCACACACCCACAATGACATAACTACACTCCCTCACACACACACGCAAACGTTCTTCTACATTAAACTAAAGAATAATTTAAATTTCAATCTTACTTACCTAAATGAGATGCAAAATTAGAACGATTAGATTTTTATTAAAAGTTTCTTTTAAATTCGTTTAGATCTGTGCTCTGTGCGCGAGTTTGACTTGCTACTTGGCACTTGCCTTGATTAGGTACGATATATTACATAAGAGAAGAATTTTTAGATTTCTTTAAAACGAAAATAAAGAGAATAAATTATTTTAGCATTTAATTTTTATGCAACTTGAGTGATGTTGGCCAAGCGGTAGCATGTGCGCTTCACAATCTGATGGCACCGGGTTCCATCCTTGGCCCTGCACCAATGGCTTATTTACTACTTAGGTAAATAAATCGAAACTGCACATAATTTATTTAAGTAGTAAATACGCCATTGGTGCATGGCTAAGGATGGAACCGGGTGCCATCAGATTGTGAAGCCATTGTTTAAAAAAATGGTGAAAGAAAATGGAGGAAACCGGATACTATGTCCAAGAACCTCACAAGTTCAAAGACATATGACATTCCAAGATGCACTGGGCCAGTATGGTGGATTAAGGTCCATCCTCTTTGTCTTTATGATAATGGAAGAGCAAGAGAAGCAAGAGTTGCTCCCTGGTGGTAAGCGTTACGCTAGCCCGTAACGCAATGAATGAGTAATTTTATTTTAATACAAATTGCCCCGCAGCGAGCCGAAAGCCCACTCCAGGTAACCAATTAAAAATCTATTGTCTGAAATCTACAATTCTGCTTAATTAAATTCAGCTTACTTTGTAAACATCTAATTATTGCGCGACCTTTTCGAATCCATGTCAATTATTACTCTACTTCTTTGAGTCAATAAGGCTGCCTACCTAATGAAAGGTATAATGAAAATTTAAATGAAGACCTAATAGTGCGGTAACGTGCTTTGAAGTTTTAATATCAAGTACTTAGCTGAAAAGGCTATAGGTTTACTAGCAATGACTCGTCCATTTGTCGAAATTCAATTAAAACGCCTTTCAAGTTTAACACCCCTTTTCTGTTCCACCTTTGATAGTTTTTCACAATACCTAAGGCTATTGGGCGTATTTTATCTACCGTGAAAGTGCTTTAAGCCTCTTGACCCGTCGTAAAATATGCAGCGAACGGGCCCCAATGTAAGAATGGAGGTCCATTTGTCGTCCGCGAGACGTGAGCAAGGCACCATCACAGTAACTGAGAGATGCAGTAGAGTTACTTCGGAGATTTTTTGCATTCTTAATATTAATTCTACTTCATCTGTAGTTAACAGTAAAAAATTACAAAACTAGTTTGAGGATATGATAAAAGTTAGGTAAGTGCACTAAACATTGCTTAATGCCAGACTAAACAAAAAAAAAACACCAAACTTTAAAAAAATAGGAAACTGAAGAGAGGTTTTTAACCGCTACTTCTTTACAAAAACCGAAGGAAATGCGACAACGGTATTTTGGCGGAATATATTTCGCAAACACCACAACTGAACAAAACTAATGTTCGGTATACACTTTCATTCAAAAAATAACTTTTCAATGATATCGAACGACCTCCCGTTCGGCCTAAAACAAGATGTAGGAACGAACTGTACTCCTACTTAAAGGAATTGCACAACACACAGAGTAATGAAAGGATGGAAGGCCTTACAGTGGGACAATGCAGGCTAACATAGTACTTACATTCTGGTATATTCTGGAGAATATGTCATAGTCAAAAACATCATCCGTACTTTCCCTGTATATGAACTAATTGCCATTTTGTATCTAGGACGACCTCGCCTATCCAGAGACCATCCTTGAACTAAAAGAAATCTTTAACCTCATTTACTTATAAAATAAAAAAACATTAAAAAAAAGTGCAAACTGCTAGACTGTGGAATGTGCTGCCTGAATGGGTGTTCCTCGATAATTACAATCTGTGTGTTACAAGTTGCGAGTAAATCAGTTTCTTCAAGCGTGTTTTATCATGCAATAAAAACAAAAAAGCTGTTGAGGTTTTTATACTGTAGATAGAAACATACATACGGCACGTTTTCGCTTACGGTAATTTTCATCAAAGTTAAGCAAATTTCACAAATCTGTGTATACATACGCCATGGAAACATAAGTTTCTATTCTAAAAGCCTATACTGCAATTACTTCATGAATAGGTACTTGCGTCAGGATACATTACAAACTATGACAAAACGCCTCGTCCGATCGGGAGCTGGTTTCGACCGATAAACGTAACGCAAATCGTTTTGTCATAATTTTCTACTGCGATTGTTTGATTCTGTGGCACAGACTGGACTGTTTCAATAAACTCAGGGGCGACCGTGTTTACACACCATTCTATTCTTGGTAACGAGTCGCCTCTTTAGATATAACGTTACCATACTGACATAAGATGTTTAACTAGTATCAGTATTACCAGGTCACTGTCTGGAGCAAAGTTTATTTCACATAGATACAAAAATAATTGAAAAAGTAGTTGATTGAATCAGGCGTTACTTCGCGGAAGTTCATCTTCAAAACTGTTTTTCAGACAAATCTTTAGTGTAATTCCGCTTCTACGTCACTTTAAGTACAATAAAGAATTCGGGATAAAATATTTACTCTATAGATATTAGTTAATGAAAATAGGTATCGTACATGTTTCGCTTCGTTACATCAATCTCCACACTCGAGCACATTCATGAACTCTCAACAAATAATCATTCACCAATTACATATTAAACACTCAAAAATACACTATTTTAGGAGAATTATACAATGAGGTGCCCAAATTTTTTTTACGCTAGCTCCAGGGCCGGATTTAGGGGAGGGCAACCGGGGCGAAAGCCCCGGGGCCTCCACAAACGGGGGGCCCCCACAATAAAAAAATTGTTTACCTTATTTGGAAAATAATTTGGGGCGAGGGGGCCTCCGCTCCTTTGTTGCCCCGAGGCCTCTGGACCTCTAAATCCGGCCCTGGCTAGCTCCGTAACTCCGCGTCCCTTCTAAGGGTTTCCAATAAATACGTTGTTGCTATTCATTATTTATCTTTGCTAGGAATTGGTGATTTTAACCATAGTAAGCTAACTTATTAAATGAAAAATGGTATTATAATTTTTGACAGTAGCCGGGAAAAACTAGTATGGAAATTCAACGTTGCGTTATGCCCTTAATAATTTTAAGGTATAATATCGTTCTTAGTATAATAATTCCTAATGGGTTTGTCTTAATATTAGATATTTACTCACAAAAAAATGTGACAAAGGTTTATGTTTAAAGAAAAAAAGTTTTTAAAAGGAAAAGGGAAGAAAGTTTTTTTTTTACTAGTATGCAGATAAGCGTCGGGCCACCGGATGGTAAGTAGTCACCATCGCCTATGAACACCTGCAATACCCGGGGCATTGGCGGTGCGTTGCCTACCTTTGAGGACTCTATTCACTCTTCGCTTGAAGCAATTGAGGTTATATTTTGGAGGAAAAACCGAACGTCTGGTCGAAGCACCTCGTGAACAAAATGCTTATCTTGCGCAACGTGTTAGTATTGCAATCCAACGCGGATATGCGGCTAGCATTTTGGGAACGAAGCCTACGCAGCGGCAGCGGTTTATTAGATAAGTGTTGTGTAATATATTTTATTTTATTTAGTTAAGTTTGTGTCTTTTAAATAATGTAAAAAATAAATATAATAGTATTATATTTACGGAATCCAAGGACGGAATCACAGTTGGATTTACTATGACAGCAAACGTAACACATACACCGACAAAACACAAATACATGCGTCGTAGCAATTGTGATATGTACTCGTACAAATACTAACTAAATTAGGTGCCACAAAGCGGACGAGCCTCCGGCGTGTGAATAATTCACGACCTGCTTTGTATCCGCCACTAAGGACCTGCAAACTTCAGGATAAAATACTTCCCAGATAAAGTGGAGACGATAAAAGTAGAGCAGATTGGATAGATGGACTCCAAAATGGAAAATCTTTGCCTGATTAGTATAAGTGCTAGATTTTTCTACTGCTACAACTCATATGACGATAACAAGTTCAAAAGGTACTAATCCACCTCTCATTTTACACCGACCTGTACCTGCGGAAGCGGCGGAAAACCTCAAACGAAGGAAATATGGATTTCTCGACTAGGGGTACATATTATGTTTTCCGGTTGGAGTTGGACCCATGAGACTTCGTTACACAATCGCTCGGGGTTTGGTAAAAAAGTGGTCCAGACGCCTCGTAGAAGTCACGAGTGAGCAGAGACCTGGCGCTCATCTTAGCCAGAGAGTACCGAAGATCGGTCACTCAACGTGGTTATAATATATATTGACAGTTTTTTTGGGGACTTCACTCGCGCACTTCACCAAACTAAATGCGGTTGATATTTTAGATTTAAGTGAGTCAGGTTATTATTTCGTTGTGTTTAAGATTGTATTTTTTTTTAAGTTGTTTGTGTTTTTAATATCTTATAACATAATATTTCAGCTGTTTTTGAAATTGATGACTGATTTGAAAATGTGATTCACATAAAAAAAAAAATTTAACTGTTTTTGTAATGTTAGCTTGTATCATGACAATACTTTGCAATATCGTATCATGCTATGGTTCCTATTTACGTTTCTGTTCTAGTGGTCTGGTAAATTAAATACTGGAATATAGAGTGTGGCGAAATAATCAATACGCAAAGCTCCGAAATGAAGACGAACGTTCAACAGTTCAGAACTAATAAATAATGCAAGAGTTCGCGGTCCGGCGCGTATAATTTGTGAATACACACGACCTCGTTTGCTTCGCTGCTGTAGTGCATTTCATGTGATGGTTAGTCAACATTTTACGAAATATCTATGATAGCTTACAGTTAGAATTATTACCATTTGAAATACAAAAGTGGTTAGGTACTTTACAATGAGATAATAATGATCAAAGAAGGAACACACGAAGGACAGCTTAACAATTGGGAAGCTGACAGAAAAATGACCGTAGCTTAGCGGAAAGAGCGCAGGGGCGCACCTAAGGTGCAGGTTTGAATCCTGCTGGTTGTCAAATTTATTAATTGTATTTAGTATTTAAATTAAATAGTAAATTCTAATGTTTAGAGCAAACACAGTTTTAGTTTTACCAGTTATCTGTTAGCGTAATAAAATTGGTACCAGTTGCTTTATAACATTAAGCATTGCCAGTATCCAACACCTGTTATTTTTGGCACTGTACCAAAATCTAGTTAACGAACTAGGGGTTGCTCTTTATAGTGCATTCCACGGTACGAAAATAAATAGTTTTAATACTCGAGTATTCTCTGCAAATCTACAACCACGAGACCCTTTTCTATTCGAATTTTCCAAATTCTGCCGAGTTACAATAAATTGACAAATTGTTTCATTAAAAAGAATATGATTTCCAAAATCCTCTCCATAATTTTCAACCGATTTCAAAAATGTTCTCAAATCGACTTATTTTAATGTTTTTTTATGTCGTGAGTTGTGCCGGCCATTGCCATTACAAAGTTTTTTTTTTTTTGAGAAATAGAATGACAAGAATAAACATTTATAATGACACTACCACAAATTCATAAATAAATACCTTTAAAAGGACATAATCAGTGTCAAATGGGTACGCCATGGCATTAATGCTGATTTTTCACCACTAAGAGTCGAAAATAAAGGGATAAATCCCGTTTATTAAACTTCCTGTGATTGCATTAATTATTGTATAATGTACCTAGATATATTAGGAAGGTTGTGATGATTTTTAAATGTTCATAAAAAGTCTCCGAAAACGTTTGTGTTTTCTGGACTACGATTTCAAACTTCTGAATTTTGAGTAAACAGTGCGCAGTGGTCAGATTAGCCAATATTACCCGGCATCGTGCATCACCAAAATATTTCTTAATACCAACCCTAGAATGCCTCTTCTCACAAAACATCATTAGGTATTCATCTTGGGCTTTTCAAAATAAACGACCAACAAGAAGTCAAAGAAGTGAAATGGCGAGACTGTTTCTACCAACAAGATAATTGGGAACAATTTTCGAGTCCTGAAGCGGCGCGCCGTTCCGCCTAGGCACTGCTTGTTCTGGTCGAGTGGGACTTTGTGTTCGTGTTTTCATTCTCAGCCTAATTTGCAATCAAATTATAGCAACGAGGTTTATTGTTTTTGAAAGTTTCATATTGTAAGCTTTTGATCTCTATAATTGAGGTTCTGAAAATCGTTGCTGCAATAAGTCGATTGTTTCATGCGCGGTGTGGCAGGTGGTTTAGTAAGCGCTCCATTTTTAATAATCGGAATAAACATAGATGACAGCTGTCAAATATCAGAGCTGCCACTTGCACGAAAAAAAATTATTTTAAATTTAAAAAGTGCACTCTTACTGAGACACCATTTATATGCCTTACCTACTTTCTATTCCTCAGTAGCGTCAATCCAAACTCCCGCTTCAAAAAATCCGTTGACTTAAAAACTCCAATATCATAAAACCAATATCGAGTATTGAGCGGCAGGCAATAAACTAGGCGATCTATTCCGGATGTAGTTTCAGCTCCGGGCAGGATTCGAACTGCAATGAAACACTGCTGCAAGGCTAACTGACACCTATTAAAACTGGTGCTTCGCTGAAATATCAACAATACCAGTTCAATACTCGATCATGTAGCTGTTGTTAGAGGAACTTAATGGAATGAGGACTAGTTCACGAAAGCACGTACGTAGTACGTACTTACCACGTTAAAAAGTTCTAGGTAAAAACCGGATTTATGTGGTTGAAAATTTATGTAAAAGTCTACGCATTACGAAGTCACCGTGGTAGCTGTGGTAGCCGTGGCAGCCTATTTGGGAGACCGCTAGACTTGAAAGCGTGAGGTCGCGGGTTCAAACCCCGGGCCCGTACCAATGAGATCTTTAGAGTTAATGTACGGATTTTCATACCACTTTTCGGTGAAGGAAAACATCGTGAGGAAATCTGCATACGTACGGAGAAGGAATTCAATGGCGTATGTGAATCCACCAACCCGCAACTGGGCCAGCGTAGTGGATATGGCCCAATCACCATTTCTTGGGTAGGCTAAAAGTCCAGCAGTGGACTGTTAAAAGGCTGATTATGATGTTTACGAAATGATGTATACGAGTGTTGCAGTATTGCCAGTGTTGCAACTTTATTTTAAATTCCCATTTTAATGCACTCAAGTTTTGATTAGTTGGCGCTGTTAGTGGTAGTTTTTGTGCACCGATTTAATTATAATTATAATGCACCCTGCGGTGTCATCTGTGTAGTGATGAAAAATGGTGATGATGATGATGATGAAAAGTAGCCTATGTTACTATCCAGCCCTTGAATTATACCCATACAAAAAACAGGTTGATCTGTTGCTCTGTTTAACTTTGAACATTAACCTCATCTTGGATACAAATACTTTCAGAATACCTAAAAACACTCAGGGTACCTACTTAGTTATTTATTTCGTTGTTGTTTGAAAATTATAATTAGGTAAAGGCTAGATAAAATTATCGCTTCTTTAACAATCGTCACTTTCTGAAATGTCTAATATTTAGCTATTTTCTCCCTCTCACTCTCTCGCCTCTCGCCTATGAATCCCACACGGTGGTCAACTTTCCTTATTTTTCTTCTCCACTTCGGTATATTCTTCGGTATATCGTCTCTAAAAATCTTACACACTGTAGACTAACATTTAGCATAAAATTTTTCAATTTTCCACCTTGTCTGTATTTTCAAATGGGGAAAAGTTATCGCGCTAAGTTTCCCCAGAAGATTATCCTTTGCATTCAAAAGAAAAAAATATGTACCTAATCATATTCCCAAATTTTCTATCCACTAAAATAATGATTCTTATTTTTCAATGTTACAGCTAAATTGTGCAAATCATGAATATCCACTTTAATCGTCTTAACCGTGAGCATAAACAAGACAAGAATTAGTGTGTTTGTTTGTTGGTTTGTTAGTTCCTCTTTCACGCAGCAACAGAGCAACGGATCGTCCTGATTTTTTGCATGGGTTTGTCAAGGGCTGGAGAGTGACATCTGCTACTTTTCATCATCATCATCACCATTTTTCATCACTACGCGGGTGAAACCGGGGGGCGCAGCTAGTTAGCTTATAATCTTCTAACAGTTGAACAAATTTTCTTTAGTAAAAGCTAAGAGCACTCTCGATCAAGTCACCTAGCAAATAAAAAAAAAATTAAAAAAAATCGGTTCAGCCGTTTGGGAGCTACTATCCCACAGACAGACACAGATAAACACGTTAAACTTATAACAGTCACGTTCTGCGTCGGGGGTTACGCCACAATTTTTGTGTAACCCCGGATACCGGACATAAATGTTGTAAATAGAGAATTGTACGAATCAAGCTTTGAAGCTACTGAAGCCACAGAAGAAACTAGAATCGCTACCGGGTTGTATGAGGCACCATTGCCTTCTTCATCCACGTCACCACAACAGCTGGACTGCTTTTCATCATCATTATTTTCACTACCATCTACGCCACTGGAGCAACTGTGCCAGCGCCCCAGAGCCTCACTCCGATATTTCAAGGAGTTGGGTTGGCTCGGGTAGGTGCTGGTAGGGGGAAATGCACAATACACCCCAAGCGGGACGTCAGTGCAAGACTTATCGCCCCCATCTCGAATAAGAATAAGAATCAAGCATTTGTACGGATGGCAATACATTCTTTTTTGTACGAATTCCTAACAATTCAAACAAAACTTTCTACAAACTGCTAAAAAAACACAAGTTGTACGAATCGAGATTTTTTTACGGATGGCAATGCTTTCGTTTTAAAAAACATCAAAACACTGATAAATTTATTGACAAACACTTTGTATTGTCATACGTGTTTAAACGTTTACCAAGTGCAAGTGAGCACTGCTGGGGTGATGAGGCATTGGTAATGTTTATTAATAAAGAACAAATTCCATGTAAAAGTGAATGGTGACATTGTGTACGGAAAACCTTTGTAATGGCTTTTGTTAAGATTTTCTACAGAATGTCAACACCCCGAGATCCAATATCCGGCATATTAAACTGGGCGGTCTTTTCGAATAACAACGAAACACTTGGAATTCAGGTGAGGAACCGAATTGATATTAG
This sequence comes from Agriopis marginaria, assembly GCA_932305915.1. NCBI lineage: Eukaryota > Metazoa > Arthropoda > Insecta > Lepidoptera > Geometridae > Agriopis > Agriopis marginaria. The sequence goes on from OW029921.1 coordinate 7,265,429, forward strand.
TCGTAAAACAGTCTAGCCACGTTTTCTTTAGACGAGGGTAGTAGTGTACCAACCTACATTCAATAGTTATTAATATTATAGTTTTGAGATGCTGTCAAAGTTAAATTACATCAGACTAGCAGTTGCATGTGATTTCGTACGCTAGACTTTCATATAAACTGTCCTACTTTTGACCCTCTTAATTCGTCTTTGTCGTAAAATCTTTTCTTAGATGATATCTACACTTCATAAGAAATGTACTGTTAAATTTCAGCTTCGTAAATCTAGCGCATTCACTGTGAAACTGTAATTTTTCGGAAAAAATATATAATGTCATTTTCTAGCACTCCAATTTAAAAAAATGGGGCTTTTTTGCACACACGGTCATCTGACGCTAAACTAAGCAAAGCTGGAACTAATGCTGTCAGAGACTGATATACATATATTATATATATTTTTAATACATACGACGCCCCCAAGCGCAGAAGGCTGGTTCACTATCTACCGGGCCACCGGGACACTCAAATTATCTTTCTATCTTTGTGCAAAAAATCATGTCGATTCGTTATTCTTTTGCTGCGTCAAAGACAAACAAACAAATACACTTTTGCATTATTTAGTATGATGGTTAAGTTCCACCATAAATAAAATTGCTTGTTTCAAAAGGTTTCTTGCCCTATCCCCTTGAAATGATCAACTCAGTCGAAACTAAAGTCTGTAATAACACCAAATAGCACTTAAACTGAAACGATCTTACAGTTTCGTTGTGCCATTATGTTCGCGCCAATCACTCCCTCGCAGTTCCCGAGAGTAAATTCGAAAATACAATTGGGAGTTTTTAAAATTGCCCGCAGTTAGGCAAAGAGATATTGCGGAAATGATAAATTGCGCTTTTATATTACCCGCCGTACCATCACCTGGTTATTATGAAGTGAGCTATAAATCTAAAATGACACGTAGGTACGCTTTAGAAGTGTGTGTGAAATATGAGGACATAACGAATTCATTCGTTCTATAATTCGCTTTAAAGGGGCAGTGGCCAAAAATTCGCTTCGTATAGGTTTACTCGGAATAGTGACACTTAGCCGAAAGGATTTCATTCTATCTTTTATTACGGTCACGCTCACCAGCAATTTTCAACATTTTAAATAATAGAATCCGTTTTTTTTTTTAATATAATTATCAGGCTTGCGTTTTACCACCATCACGCCTGATGTTAAGCGATGATGCGGTCTACGTTGGAGCACGCTTGCCTAGAAGAAACCGATTCACTCGTGATTTGAAGACACCCAGATTGTAACCATCGGGGAAAACCCATTCAGGCAGCGCATTCCACAGACTAGCAGTTCGCACAATAAATGTGGAATCAAAGCGCTTCGTACGGGTTTTCGGAATATCAATCATAAAGCGGTGACGATTTTTCGGGCCCGCTCTGGCAGTCCGATTGAAAAATGGGCAGGAGGGAATTAGATCGTGCATATCCGAAGCACACTCTCCGAAATGTATCCGGTAAAAAACCGATAGACTAGCAACTATACGTCGACGCTCAAGACTAAGAAGCTTAGTCCGAACTAAGCATAAGGATAAGTTTAGTAGGAAAAAACAATCAGGCATTCTGTTTACAAGCTTTTATTTAACTCGCTCGTTCTATTATGTTCGACAGTACATGCATAATTTATTTAAGCACTAAATAAGTCATTAATGCAGGGCCGAGGATCGAACCGGGTGCCATCAGATTGTAAAGCGCACATGCCCGGCCACAATCGCACATTAAAGTTATATTTGTCAATGCCAAACTACGCCTATAATAACTAAGCTCTAAGCAATTTTCCACAAGGCTTGGGACCTTTGGATTCGTACAGCCGTGCATAATGTGCTCTAATTAGTTGTGCACCTATTTAGCAGGGAGTAGGGTGCATTTTGCAGTGCTAATTGGCTGCCTATTTAGTGGAGTGTCAGAGCGAACGATAGGCTTTTCACGGCTAGTGCACTGACTAGCAGGCTAGAGTGACTTTAATAGTTAGTCTAAACTTAGCTATTAGCGAGGCTAGTGAAACGCAGAAATAATAATCTAAAATTCATATTAGAAAGTAAGTGACTTAACTTCAGAAATCAATTTCGTAAATACTCATTTACGTAAATATTACGGAGGATTGTTATTTTACAATCCTCTAAGTATTGTAGTCTCAAAATTCTTCGAAAACTTTCCTAAACTCTTAATTAATAAACCAATAATTCTGGCGAATAAACAAGCTGAAGTAATTTCCATAAAGTTATTCATTCTTTATAAAAGAAATAAGTCATTTGAATTGTCAGAACTCTTTACCGTAGAGTTTTATTGGTTGAACATCAAACGGGGGATTGGGAGGAGATTGGGAAGTTTACCGTACCGTTTTCCAGAATTGTGAGTGTTAAATTGAGTTAAAGAATAGACGTAACTTACTTTTCTTATTTTCGAAAAGCGGTTGTTAAAAAAGTTTTCATGTGGCCAATTCGGATCAACAGCTTTTCCTATATTTTTTTTTATGGATTGGCTTCTGGCATTTTATCTATTTAGCCAGTGTCACGTAGCGTTACAGTAGAGTAGCGTAATTGCGTAATACTCGTAGCGTAGAAGCGCTACACACGTAGCAAGCTATGCAAATAATTGTTGTGCCTTAAACGTCGAGTTTTATTCTAGTTATTTGTAATGCACAAAATACTTCTTTGGTATATTTCGCTACACTTCATTCCTGTCGCAATATTTGAACAAGAACATAATTTCAAACTTTTCCCATTTACATGCATGATGGCTCAAACTCTAGCCAGTACTATGAAATATCTATATTGGACCAGCAACAGCAAATTGTAAATGGTTCTCAGGTGCCTTAGTTAAATGGCTTGGAATTTCTGAAATCAGAAGTCTTTAACGTTTGCCTTAGTGGTTTCATCGAATTTTTTATTAGTTTATTTATTTTTGTGGGCTAATGAATTATTTCCAGTAGTTAAAGTCGTAATTGTTCCTATGTTCTTAAAACGATATTTAGTATTTACACAAGTCAAACAGATATTATGAGTAGATTTGATATGATCTAAAAGTTAGATCTGTCAAATCGTGTAAGGTTAGCACATTAATTAAACTTTAGCCTGCATGTGTCTACCTATAATATAATTAACGCTAGAACCGTACCCATCTGGCACGATCAGTAACCGTACCCTGGTGAGCAGTAACCCCAGGATTTAAAAATCACCTTTTTTCCAAACTCTTACTTTAATTAAAATACTATAATAATTTAAACTTCCTTTTAGATACATTAATGAGTATCATTTCAAATAAAAAAAATCTTAATAATATTATGTTTAACGACGAAAATTTGATGATATGGGTATCAAATGAAAGGGTTTGCTGAGGAGTATACGAAAAATAAAATGGCGTCACACTAAATTCAATGTAGCGGACATCCCAAGATGACGGACGAAATTTTCTTATCTACCATCATGATATATTATGGGTATCAAATGAAAAGGTTTGCTGAGAAAAATACGAAAAGCTTGATTTTAAAAAGGTTTTTTTTTTAATAATACTTTTATTTAAACGATAAAATTATGTCAAAGCCTAAAGTAATGTGGCAGCAACTGAAACGCTTCCATTTAGTATCCTGAGAAGGAAAAGTTTGTGTCAATGACGATATTAGGTTTGTGAAGTCCTAGTGATCCTATAATGAGTTTCTTTGCGCGATAGAATCCGAAAGGTGGATATTCGCAAAGAACCAGAGTCACCGACATAGCTGTTAAAATTTGCAAGTTGAAATGGCAATGGGCAGGCCACATCGCTCGAAGAACCGATAACCGATGGGAAAGAAAGGTTCTTGAGTGGAGACCACGAACCGGAAGACGCAGCGTAGGTAGGCCTCCCACTAAATGGACGACGACATAGTGAGAGCAGCTGGCATCCAGTGGATGCAAAAGGCAGGTTGTCGTTCAGTATGAAGGTTAAAGGGGAGGCCTATGTTCAGCAGTGGACGTCTTCTGACCGATGATGATGATGATGAGTCCTAGTGATGTTATACTTTTTAGGCCGGCTCAAGACAGAGGTCGGGCATGGCTTAGCTGTTGTTTTTGTAGGACATAATCTACAATTTAAGTTGTCATGGGTGCGCTCAGTTTTAAATGATACTCGCTATCACCCGTCCAATGACTGACCAGAGTAAAAATTATTGTTACCACGCAGGCCCGTGACGGCTGAACATAATTTATACGACAGGTGTGTGATTTGTAAAAAAATAACAAGCGTATTGAAAAATTAAATTAGATAAATGTAATACGAATCCTAAGAAATTATTTAAATCGGCTTAAAAGTTTTGATAAACAAGCGTTTGAAGTTTTCCGACGGATTAGGAAAGGGTGCACTGTCCCTTTCCTGCAAAGCTAGTGTCAATATAATTGTAATTTGTACTAGAATATTGAATAGGCCTACTTACTACGTACATACTTTTGTTATTTATGTATTTACAGGCTACAAGGATACTTACTTGTTTAATACGAGAGTACTAAATAGCTTTTATTGTGCATAAATATCTTCTAGGAAGCACTTACTCAAAAGCCCACGCTTATTTACGCGAATGTGGGTAAACAGTGATTAGGGAGAGCGGTGGGCAACGAATTTCCTTGGAGAATAAGCGGTAACCCACCGTTGTTAATTTAAAGTACCTATCTATCTATATTTAATACTATACTATATTATACCACCTTACGGTTTATAATTGAATTAAATTTATGAAAGTTGCTGCGCCTCTTCCTTTCGGTCTGAACTCCTTGCGGTTGCCTTTTACGACTTACCTACTAAACCGATATCGTCGGAGTTATGCTTTAGGAAATTGAGTGTATAATGATTTAAAATGAATCGGCACCCATTTTTTATATATCGGAAGTTTCGGTAATAAAACCAGCTAAATATATCAAAAGTTTAATCAGTTATATAAGTGTTTTCAGGGTGTGTGGCTTTTAGTGATTTAGGTTATGAACTAAAGATATCGTGATGTTAAAAGCCTCCTTCCACTGCGCTCTGTTTTGGTCATTTTTTAAAATTAATTTATATTAAATAACATTGGCTATGAAGTTAATTTACACCCAATAAACCGATATCATATATCGATATTGTGCCAACAATAACATTGACCGTTCATGGAAGTCCTGACATAGAATCATATTGTTATTCTTTGTGTGACTACAAGTCTGGAAGATATACAGGGTTATTTATAATGTACTTAATCCACTCGCAGTTAGCTTCCCTACATAATTATCACAATTTTTGTTCTATGATTTTTCATGAAACCTAATTAAATCAACTTAAGTGCGGCTGCTGAAAGAATTCGTCTGTCAGTTCATCAGTTGCTATAACGTTGTAAAAAGCTGAATAAAAACAGTAAATTTTAAGCACTTTTACTAAGTTTTTGAACGTAAAATTGTAGCTATAGTTGCCAATAATATGCAAGAACGTAGATCTATTCTATATTCGCTTTTAGCGCTATAGCACTATATATCGGTTTTAGCAATAAGGCTGCCACTTGTAGCACTAGCTCGTAAGTGTTTTCTGTCGTATTGTAATTTTTATTTCTTGGGTACATAATAAAGAGTTTCTATCTATCTATCTATATTAAAAAAAAAAAACAGTAAAATATTACAATGCTGTCAGCAGCCGCAGTGTAGGTAGAAAAAAATAACCACCAAAGTTAAAAAAATACACTATTTGTAGGTACAAGATTCGGCTCCTAGGACAAACCTGGGCCAGCATTCCTTTCCATATTTTTTTTTTATGGTTGTAAAAAAAAGAATTATAAAAAGTTATTGATCAAAAGTTTGTTGATGTAGCCCTGCGAGATGTTATTGGTACATTAAGAATATAACAAAATGTATCGTTTAATTTTAAGTATCAAAAAAATAAAGCCGTAAATTTCAAGCCGGATATAAAATAAGTAAACCATAATATTTTTTTCAGTAATTTAACGAAATCCACTCTGAAACTTTCCCATCGATTTTTTATTACTTTTGTATAATGGAGGTTAAAAATTGATATGTTAAGTTTTTCCAAAATTTGTAGTCGTAAGTTTTAATACAAAATACAGATCTATTTATCACAGGAACTAGCTGTTCCCCGCGACATATCAAAGCATGTAATTCAATCTGGTCATAGCTAAGCAAATTCGTGAAAACCGCATTTAAATCCGTCCAGTGGTTTAGGAGATGTGCGTGCACAAACAAACAAACAGACAAAAATTCTAAAAACTATCTTTACGTGATCAGCTGCTTACTTTATGATGCCCTGTGTGATTTTTTCGTTGATATCTCGCAATTACAGTATTTTTATCTACGATTTTATTATATGTATACATATAGAAAAGTTTTCTATAGACCTTCTTATTTGATAGAATCAGACGCCAAAAATCCAGTTTTCGTTGCTTTCTTCGTCAAAAAATATGGGAAGGCTCAGTTAACCCTGTATAGGCTTTTACGTAAATGGAATGAGGAGTGTATTTACTATGCTTTTATTTTATTGTTTTTGGCACTACGAGTGTAACATTTATCATATCATAACAGTTGTCTGACTTTATCTTATATAGACTACCTAATACTATGGTGACATATTTTTAGGGAAGCAGAAATTCAGTAATTTTATGTACGTGGGCAGGGCCGGATTTAGAGGTCCAGTGGCCTCGGGGCAACAAAGGAGCGGAGGCCCCCTCGCCCCAAATTATTTTCCAAATAAAGTAAAAAAAAAATTTATTGTGGGGGCCCCCCGTTTGTGGAGGCCCCGGGGCTTTCGCCCCGGTTGCCCTCCCCTAAATCCGGCCCTGTACGTGGGCGTCCACCCACAAGATGGACAGACGACCTAAAAGAGACCGCAGGGAAACGCTGGATGCAGGCCGCCTCCAACTGGCCCTTTTGGAGTTCGATGGGGGAGGCATATGTCCAGCAGTGGACGTCCTATGGCTGAAATGATGATGTACGTTATTTACTCAATTTAACAAGTCATCATCATCATCATCATCATCAGCAAGAAGACGTCTGAAGCTGAACATAGGCCTCCCCACAGATATTTTTTTTTTCGTAAAACTCCACACTGAACTACTATATTAATTTAAACATTAGGGACATCAAAATTTCAGGAGCATTACGGCTACCTTTTAACGCGGGCTCGAAACAGCTCTGAAACTGCACAGTGCGGAAAATCAAGCGAGCGTAGACCTTAACGCCGAGATACCTGTTCGAATCTAATATAAATTTTATTATATCTGTTGGTCTGTCAGTTTGCATTCCGGTCAATCACTCAATCAAGTCATATTCGTTCAGACAAAATAAATTATCTCTCTTGCACCTAAGACGTCGCCATTGATGAGGGTTCCATAATCCATTATTTACTATCTAAATATTTAAGTGCATAGCATACCTATAAGCATCAATAAATGCAACTATCTCCTATGTGCAGTGTTTTAATAAGTTTTGTTTTTAGGACGGACGGACAGCGGCGGTGCGACAGCAATAACCCTCTGGGTACGTTAAACGTACCCAGAAAGTCAAACGTCCGCCTGTAGTAAGTCACAGGTATCGAGCTCTAAAACGAAATAACTTACAGACCTTACGGCTACCTGATTTAAGCGATTCAGTGACGCGAAAAGTTGCGCGACCGCATACCGTATCCACGTCCACGTTCGCGTGATTTTCCGCACTGTGCAGTTCTAGCGCTGTTTCAAGCCCGTGTTAAGAGGTATACAAAATGCCATTATTTAATTTTAGGTATCCGGATTTTTGAGCATAAAATGAAATAAACAAACCTGCAATTGTCAAGACAAATGTAAAAAAAACAGTAATTTAACGAACTTTCCCTCCGAGAGTTTTACGAAAACCTAAATACTTATGTAAATAGGTAGTAATATGTTGAGTTTTTCTAAAATTTGTAGCCGTAATTTTTATTCAAAATACAGATCTATTTATTTCAGATATTTAATTTCCTTTAGATCTTTCTGTTTGATAGCATGCGAACGCCAAAAATCCAGTTTTCGTTACTTATTCGTCATAAAATGTTTAAACATGCCTATACCTATAAATAAAAATAACGTTAGGTATTTACTAATCTATATTACAGAACTGATAACGTTTAACATTCTCAACAATATCAAATATATGTTTGAAGTGGCAACACGAACGGTAGTGGTCCTACAAACACATATGTAAGTAGCCGTATACGATTACATTGCCCTTGGTCTTGTGGTTTGTTAGTAGAAATAAATGGACTTCAAAGAGGTCTCATGTGTCCTAAAGAGCCGAAAATGAGCTTTATTACAGTCATGTTACAGGCATTAATTGCCTGCCTCTAGTGTTATTTTAATCTACCTTTTAAGTGTTAATGAAGCCGTCGTTCAACCGAATATCTTTAAAACTATACAGGGGTACACGGAAAGACTGCAATAGAAAAAGTTTATTCACACTCGACAAAATGTATGGAGCAGCTGATTTTTTTCGCTATTTCAGCTGTTTCGGTCCCATAGTAAAGTTTGTCATAATAATAGTTCTTGGCTTAGTACAGTCTTTCCGCGTAACCCAGTAGATTCAACCAACTAAACTGTACTTAAATTATGGTAACGATTATCAAAATGAAGCACCATAGACTATTTTATTTATTTATTTATAGACTTGCGTTTGACCGCCAACTCGCTTGTTGTTAATATCTAACCAAATTGTACGACTGGTGTCTCAAATGCGCGAATGTGATTATTGGCGTGCTACCTAACTAAGAAGGCACTGCATTTTATTGCCGTTTTTGGCGCGTCGATTTTAAGACCAAGTAAAATAGGGATTCGTTGCTGATTAGCTTTTTGGTATTTCATTAACAGTCTTTAATGACTGCCATTCTTTCGGCTTCATGGCACCATTCCGTGTAACCCTGCATATACTAAGACAATAAATAATATCTTTAAATACGAAGTTTTCCCACTTTCTTAAATTTACGCTACGCAAGTACACATAAAAAACTTGCATAAACGAGCTTTTGTGGTAAAAGTTGCCTTGTGGTCTAAACTTCGCTTTACCTAAAGCACTACTGCCATTAGCAAGAAAAAAATAGCTATCCATAACAAAAGGCTTCAATAGCGCGCGCAATCCTATCTCTCTTCCATTCAATACTCGACAAGCCATTATTATGGAGATTCAACCTAGTTTCACGGCAGATAAGAGATTTTTCCAGTAATGATATCGAACATAAGACGTGAATGCCCATTGCATTCATGTCTTAAGGTCGATATCTATATCTTTGTCGTTTATATCGAGGTTCAGATATGTACCTAATGCCGTATAAAGACCTCGCGAACGAATACTACCGAACGAGAGCGAACAAGTTGGTGTGGATGTATCAGCAAAAGCACGTGCACGTGAATAAACTCCGATCAGACATACATGGGAGAGTGTTTGCCTGCATTGCTAGATGCCTTAGTACAATCAAGGAAGATAGACTAAGAGGAAAGACAATAGCGGAACATCGCGTAGCTCGAAAAGAGCAACCCATACCAGTAGATAGCGCTTTTCTGTATTCTCTTGAAATGTTGCGAAACTTGACTGCGATACTAGTGCTACGGTAATTTGTAGAACCCTTTCGTACGCTATCTGACTGCATCGCTTACGGAAGTTCGAGACAACCTATAAGCACGCTCAAATTATGTTGCCATCTAAGTTTATACCGTTTTAGGCAAATTTCCGAGCTACGCTCTTATGTTCCGCTATTGTGTTTCCTCTTCGTCTATCTTCCTTTATCGTCTGTGTTCATTGTTCAAATGTCTGCGTGTTTCACCCAATTTTTACTACGCCGCTAAAACTGTCACACTTTTTTTTTAAGAATACATTTTTGTATGATTGTCTGACGCAGCGCAAAGTAAATTTGCTTTAGGTAAGAGGAATTGGGGCGAAGTCTCTGTGATTTTTTATCATTTAAATCAGTCAGCGTGTGTATGATGAGACTATAATAGTAAAAAAATAAATTTAATTAATTTTATAATAAAATTTCTCTAATTTTAATAAGGTAAAAAACATTGTCCAGCAACAAACCCCGATTCATACAACATCATATTTATCTATTCAAATCTTCGTTCTTTCATTTTCATCCACATTTCCTCGACATGAAATCTTTTATTATTCTATCAGAGAGGGAGATGCAATACAAACAGTTACTCAACTTCTTACATACCGGAAACAGCAAAGTAGGTAGCGCCTAATTTTCACACAACTACGTTTACTGTTTTGTTTTATTTCGTCAAACCGCACATAATATGGACATCTCGCCAAATAAAATTAAATAAACGACATGAAAAATTGACAAAAAAAAAACATTTTTATTACCTTTTTTTTTATAATACAATACCATCCTTACGTCGTGAACTTTGGTAAAGTCCGCACGCAGCGTTTCCAAAATTACTTCCTAATACGAGCTGCACAGGAATGGAATGCGCTTCCTGCCTCGGTGTTCCCTACAAGGTACAACTTGGGTCTCTTCAAGACAAGAATGAATAGGCACCTCTTGGGCAAGCGTTGACCCCGATGTGGTTGACCCGGTTATGTCCTAAAACTGCGACCAGAACCACCGGAGGATGGGCAGCAGCGTCCTGTTAGTACACGGTGAACGTACTGCGATCTCCAAGCCGCCTGCCAAGCGTGGGGATTATGGCAACACCCCTCTCTAAGAGGGAGGCCTTGTTCAGCAGTGGACATTTAATGGCTGATGATGTGTGTGATGTGTGGGCAAGCGTGCCCCATCTTAGACTGCATCTTAACATCAGGTGAGTTGTGGTCAAAAGCTAACCCATTTCATAATTTAAAAAAAAGTTTGTTATTACATGATATACTGTTATCATAATTATAGAGTGTTGCGGTACAAGCCCGCAGCCATTTACATTATGACGAGGTAAATCGTTTGCCATTAGTTTATTTGAAGGCAGAATATAATTCACGCGGCTTGTACTCTCGGTTTTGTAACTTGGGAATAATTAAAAGCACCTACATTGAAATGACCAATGTGAGATGAAAAAGTAACGCCACAAATTTCATGATGTCTATGATTTTTATAAGAACCCTATTATATTAGAAATTTGCTCGTGTTTTTTTTTTTCGATCATTACCAAAATGTGAGTAATATTTGTATATAATCTTATCTTAATAATATATATAAATCTCGTGTCACAATGTTTGTCCTCAATGGACTCCTAAACCACTAAACCGATTATAATAAAATTCGCACACCATGTGCAGTTCGATCCAACTTGAGATATAGGATAGTTTAAATAATTATATAACTAGCGACCCGCCCCGGCTTCGCACGTAAATTACACCCGTGCGAAGCCGGGCGGGCGGGTCGCTAGTTATACTATAAAAAGATGGTTTAGACTACAAAACGTGCAGTTCGAGCAACAGTTGGCGTCAATTCGGACGAGTCAGTGGTGTGGAAACATTTCAAGACAGAGCGCATTCTTATCTTGACTTGCATATTTTTGTACCAAGTCGTGGTATTTTTAGACGAAAATAAGCATATATTCGAGGAGTTTGGAGCGCAGCATCGTTACCAAAGAAGTAACAAACTTATGGCCAAGAAACATAAACTGGCTAAATCCAGTAGGATTTCCGTATACGTGGGAGGTCCCTCCCTATAATAAATTGCCCGGCGACATAGTAAGCGCAGCTTCCACCGCGATATTTAAAAGTACCTAAACTAAAACTGTGGTTATGGGACCACCCGTTTTAAACGTTAAACAAATATGACACTATAAAATATTTCAATAATGTAATTACTATACCAATGTAAAATTGACTTTTAAACTTAAAAATTTATTTATCTATATCAAATAATTAATTTACAAACAACATTTATTTATTTGAAACGTATTGTACAATTTTTGTCCGAACAGTAGCTTTGCTATTAATAAATTTAATATTTCATTCCTTTTCTTAGCATAAATGCAAAAGCAGTCATGTAGATGATTAATAGTAAGTACTTATTGATAGTCTACACTACAATAACATTCGAATGGACTCGCAATATCAACCTAGGTATCAACCTACTTAATTATTTATAGGAAAATCTAGGGCACTATTTTAAGATGGCCTTTCCATTTGATTGCGATGTTTCATGGTCACCACCACTAACCACCTTTTCATGCCATCTACAGACTTAACGAACGAACGCGAAAGAACAGCACCGATCGCGAGCAAATTTAATGGGTTGGTGTGGATGTATCACGAAAAAGATACGCTCGCGTGCTCCAGTGATCGAATGTCAGTACGTCGCGACAAGGTAATCAGCTTTGTCATACGTGCGAAAAGCAAATGTGCTGCTAAGCACCGGACGCTCGTTCGCGCTGAAGCGCTAATGCCATTTCCTCGCGTTCGGTACTGTTCTTTCGCGTTCGTTCGCAATGTCTGTGTATACGGCATTAGTGGCAAGCAAAACATTATGCAGTCGTAATAACAGTTTAAATAGAAGGCTCATTTGTTGCCGTTATCGTTTTGTAATTTAGACTGCAATGTTATTTCAAATTATGAGTTCCTGTGACAGTTACTGATAACAAAATGTTATGCTGCAACAAAATTTAGTACCATTTGAAATTTCGAAACACTAACATACATTAGTAATACTCGTACATAATTTTGCCATAACATGGTCCTTGTATGTGCTACTTATCACAATATTCATTCATAATCATTAATATCAGGACGTTTTTAGATAAAATTTGCCATTGCTGACTCTTTGTCTTATAAAGATATTGAATCTGGGACAAACCGCTTCGCAGCTTTAAAAATACATACTATTTATAAAAATGTACCCGTTTTAATTTTTTTCACAGCATTTTTTTTCTTTTTTTCCTTCATTTCGTTTATTAATAGGCAAGCTAATGGATGGCCAATACGAGAACTAAAGATAATTGTCATTATGACAGGAACGAATCGACGTTTTGTACTCGCATGTTTTTTTTTTCGAAGATTACATACGTATTATTGATTCGATCTTCAAAAAATTCAGCATACAAGGTAAATTTTGATTAATTGTTTTTTTATTTTATTGTTTCTTTTAATCTTTCAGAGCACCTAGTTAGGTATTATGACGCATGACCAAAATGCTGGTGTTTCTGGCCATTGCCATTCAGCGTGGTAACTGGCATACTGGGTACGCTGCGAACTGATAGAGGGCTTGAGCATTTGGATTGTCTTAAGACCTTCAACGGTATATGGGCAGGCCAACTGTTTATCTAGAGTTAGCTCGTATTTTGTTTAGTAAAAAAATTTACTTATATGCCATATAATTTTTTATATTAGAAACAAAAATTTGTCTACATAAAATTCAGAATACAAGATCAACTTTGATTATAAGCAAAAGTGGTACAGGGGTAAGATATAGGAGTTGCAAGGTCACAGTTTGGTGCCAAATTGCAGTTATTTTTAAATAGGTAAGTAGTTACTTAGTTACATCACATTTACCTACACGTGTACTTAAAGTTAATACCAAATACTTAAGTAAGTTCTAAGCAATTCCCAGAAAGTTAGTCCTAAATTTTAAGATAAACTGAGTTACTTTACTAAAACATTTGCGAGATATTTAAAGTTTAATCAGAGTAAATGACTAGACTTTGTTCCAATATGTAACGTTATAGAAACATTTTAGACTTAATCCAAAAACACATTTATTTGTCTGCTTAGCAGTATTGCAGTATAGAAGTACTTAATCTTACGTAATTTTTTTTAGATTAAATTTTTATTCTACCGCATTTTAATTTTATTTTTTATAATGAAAAAACACAACAACGATTTCGAAAACCATCTTAAAAATAGTGGAACATAACAATATTAATATTATTCAACCGGGACCCTTTTTCGGACTTATAAATAACTATGCCCGTGACTTCGCAAGCGTAGACTTTCATACGAACTTTCAACCCCCTTTGCCGTCCTTAATTCAGCTCTTTTGAAAAATTATTTCTAAGCTGACTTTAACATCCCTTAAGGAATCTGTGTGCTAGATTTCGGAATCGTAGTTCAAGTAGTTTTCAAGTTTTCTTGATGAGTTTGTCAGTCAGTGAATTAGTAGCATTTCGCTAATAAATATATAGATTATATTACACGCTTGCACATTTACAGCACTTACACGCAAACTTTCAATTTATAATTTTAATTAATTAATAATACAGCACCTTTGTGCTGTATTATTAATTACACATGCACATGTACTTGGGTTCATTGATAATGGTGGTTATACTGTGACAGACGAATGGACACAACGATCATAAAAGGATTCCTTGTTGTGATACGGAACCCTAAATATGAGTGATTGGTTAAATCATTACCATTTTGCCAGGTAATAAGGCCCTCTCGTGGCACGACTGCAAAATAAATGAGTCCAGAGTTTTCAGATTAATAGACTAAAATTACTTTAATAGGTAAGCGTGGTTAAATAATGAAAGTTGATAAAATAAAAGTAAGTAATGTTTTTTTTAAAAGCTGGTAATGAACTGGTTTTTTTTTTATTTACAGGAGTTTAATGCATGAGCTTTGGAAACGTTGCCTCTTTCTTCATTTTTTTACTTTTACTGTTACGTTACGACCTCCACCGTAACGGAATACCAAACGTTACGCGGTCTTAACGCAACGCTTTTTTATTTATTTAGTTTCAGTTACCCATTGGAAATAATTTCCTTTCAAAAGTATAGATAGTTTCAGCCACCACCGGCCAGAGCTATATCTTTCGTAAAATGTCAGTATTTTTTAGGATAAAAAAAATCACAGTTTGAGGTTTCATATGTCTAGGATAAAGAAAAATACAATCTTATCAAGTTGTTTTTATCTTACCCATCGTGTTAAATATCAACATGAAAATTGTTTTCTACTATTTGCAGTGTTATTCGATTGAAAATTTCCATTTTTTTTTAATTCCAACTTAGTGACCTTTTATCTTCAAAAATGTTATAAGCTTCTTTCACAAGTGTTATAGCTACGGCCGGTGAGCGCTTCCTTAAACAATCTCTAAGTATTTTCTGTGAATAAGTAAGTCTACAAAAACCAAAACTGTGAAAAGTTTTCTCTTAATCTCAACAAGTGAAATTGGGAGAAAACTCATTTATATACTAACTATAATCAAAAGGATAAAGAAGGGGCAAGGTGAATAAACGTCTCTTTAGGCAATCTTAATAAAATCTAGTCCTCTAAGAGATAGCGTATAAAATATTTCAAGCCTAATAAATTTTGGAGAAAAGGTTTTATAAAATGAGCCTCAAAAGATTTTGCTGCCCATAACAAAATATATTGAACTACTTATAAATAGTATGCTCGCACTATTTGCAAAGAGCTATTTACATGAGTAGTTTTTAAATTCGCCAGTTACACTTAGCCACACTAGTTATCCCAACCAGTAGGGCTAAGTATGATTTTATTTATACATATCCGTAGGGCTAAGTATAAAAATTATCACCACCACTGGGAATAGTCCCGTTTACCTCGTTAAACAACAATAATTCAAAATCTGTGACAGGAACTTGATAGGGATGTGAGCAACGAGTAAAAAAGCTTACGGATAGGGATATGCATAAAATAAAATTCTAGTTATCCCAACTGATAGGGACAAGTATAAGTAAAGTTATACTTAGCCCCAGCGGTAAGAAAAACTAGTAATACTAAGTAGAATTAAATTTGGCGAAAATACATTTCTACTTCGCCCTACCGGTAGGGATAAGTATAAATAAAATAATACTTAGCCCACTGGTAGGGATAACCGGTAGGGTTAAGTGAAACTAGCTAGTTATTTTAATGCTAGTATATAACTAATAAAAAACTAACAAGAGTAGTCACACTGTGCATGAAACTCCTGAGAGTGACAAAACCATGTTTCGCTGTATATCCTAGGCATTACAAACTAATAGTTTTTCATATTGATTTATTTTAACTTTTTTCACTTTTTTCAAATTCACAAAGTTGTTTAAAAATCTTCAATAATGTGAAAATGCGCTAGTGAGAGAACTGCAAGCGAATGGTAAGAGCCGCCTTAAATTACACAGTAAAGTTCATAAAACGACATCTAAAAGTGCTAAAAGAAGTGTGGATTTGGTTAACCGCCGTCTAACCAACGGGAGAGAAATAGTGAGAATAACATATTTCCCTCTTTTTCTCTCCCGTCGGTCAGATGACGGTTGTGGCCAACCAAATTCACACGTCTGTTAGAGCTTTAAAACTGAAACTCTGCTTCGGATAACAGTCTCAATCCTCAGTTAGGGTCATAAACACGCAGGTGGTGTTCGACCGAGAGACCCTCCGAGTCCCTCTAATACAGACTGTGAACAATGAGATTTACAGTCCGAAGGAACGGTCGCGGGCCTGTATAGACGAACGGGTTTCACGGTCAAATAGGTAACTTTGTAAGACGGTCCAGTGGTAGTCAGTAGTGAAGCTTTACACACCTGACGGGATGTGTCCGTGCAAGGCTTATATTATAACTAGCGATCCGCCCCAGCTTCGTACGGGTATAGATTATAGCCTGTCACCCGGGGATAGTGTAGCTTCCCGTCAGTGAAAGAATTTTTCAAATCGGTTCTGTAGTTTCGGAGCCTATTCAATGCAAACAATCAAACAAACAATCAAATCTTTCCTCTTTATAATATTAGTATAGATAGATGCTAAAATGCTGTAAAAATTGAATACTAGTGAGCGTGTAACGTTTGAATTTTCTGGTACGAGGATATCATGTCTCTGCGTCGCAATTCAGAACTGTCCTTTCTATGAAAGTGGCAAACCAGCGCCTAATGAATTGAAAAGTTAAGTAATGCATAGTTCTGGCCCTAGATCTATGGCCGTAAAAATTATCATTACCAAATAAAATGCCTTAGAATAACTACATATTAGTTTAAGTAGTTATTCTAAGATTAATAATGCATAGAAAAAGTGAACAGGTTCATTATGTGTTTTATAAATTTTGCATGACATGATGCTAGAGCATGGTTGTCTATAACATCTGCACGTTACCCGTGTCTCCGCAAAATAAATATTTTGAATTTGAATTTAATAACTAACAGCCCTAACAAGGCAAATTAAATAAAAACTTGTAAAAATAATCTACACTTTTCCTTCACACGGTGAATAAAACACCACGACTAGTGACATGCAACTACACAATAAAATGGTAGAATCTTGTTAAAGGTTTGAGTAAAAAAATCCATTCTTGTTGTTAATTTTTTACGAATCTTACGTTCAGTGGAAACAAGATACTGTTAGCTTGTCCATTCTCCGGTTTTAGGTATGTAAGGGCTACAAACAGCCAAGTGCAAGCTCTTTGAAGGCTTACCTGTGATTTACGCTGATACAGGCCCAAGCCAATCGGCATTTCGGTTCCTCGCAAATCCGCTATTCGACGCCAGATTGCAGTTAAATTCTTTTTGGTAAACAGCCTTTTAAGGGCTTAACTCGGTGCCAACTTGTCACACAACTTTAACCCGCCAAAGCTTGAAAAGTACTCAAGCTCTTTGCGTTTCTAGTTTCAAACAGAATCCAGAATATACCATGAACTTAAAAACCGCATTTGTTGTATTATTTCAAAGTGGGTATACGATTAGTCCCTAATCAGACAACTTTTCTGCGTGTTAAACTAATAAATCGTTAGTGTTATTAGAAATAAAGTCGATAATACTATTACTTGAACTTTCGGTTACATACTCCACTGGTGGAGCGACCAAGTGGGTCTTGGCCTCCGACACAAGAGAATAGACCAGTGCAGAAGCCTTTGAAATGTAAAAAAGTGAAAAAAATTATAGTAGGATGAAACCCATTGGAAAAGGAAGAGCATGTAACAAAAATTAAAGGAAAAATAATTTACGAGCGGCAAAACTACAAGTCCTATAGAAAAAAGTTAAATGTCAAGGTTATAGGTAATAAAAAGATCTACAACTTTTATTTATACACTTTTTTCGCATAACCTCAAAACTTATGTGAAAAATTCAAGTACAATATAGAATAGTACACAATATAGAACGCCTTCGGTCCAAGTCTCGCGCTGTCATTCGCCAGTTGGCGACTTAGAGCTCGAGCAAGCCCGACTGTACGGCATCTTTCCAGCGATATTTAGGCCGGCTGATGAGTCGGCACCTATTGGAAACTTGGAAGCTACAATGAGTCTAGTAGTTAGCTGTAAGAGGTAAGCTTATTCATGTCATGGGCCCCGACGTGTACATGTCACTGCAACAGTCCTAGGGCCTCATCACGCTTACAAAGTTGGCTTGTTAAGCAAGCATTCTACAATTATCTTAAGTTCTAAAAAAAATTAAGTTATTTTTTACCTACTAAGTAGTATTTTTAATTATTTACTATTGTATTATTTACAAATTTTTTGATTGGACATGTAAATTGGCATTATAAATAAAATTACTATGACTATGAGGTTTTTGTTATATTGAAAATAGCCGTGTATAAAAGCGTTCGTGTAAATTATAAACAAAATAATATTGAATTTGTTTGAACATTAATACTGAACATTGAACATCTACCGAATCAATAGAACAGAATAGAGAGAGAACTCTGTAATCAAATAATTTTTACAAAAATTAATCACTTTGTTTTCTAGTCACGCCTTTGCGCTCTCTAGCCACGTTTCTTCTAATTGGAGTGGCCATTTGCTAATATTGCTACGTTATGAAATTCGTTTGTATTCATACCTTTTTCCTTGATAAATTAATTATTTTAATACTATCTTACTTGACGGCTAGATCGGTATTATAACACTTACTGTTTGTGTACTACGAATTTACGTAACGTTAAATACGTATCGAATTCAATACAAATTTCAATAGTAGTGAATATTCGCCCAATGCTTTGTTCTATATTATTACTGAAAACAATTGAATATTTTGCTTTCAAAATCGTGAAAGGCAAGGCGAAAGGCCTACCTTGCACGATTTTAGACACAAACAGAAGTAAGATACGGTTTTAATTGTTGTCCAAGCCTGGAAGTTACTCCACCGACAAGAGCCCTTAAATGTTGCATGAATGAGTATGGACTAACCCTCGTACTCATAGACGTAATAAAGGTCACTCGAATCCTTTTGTCACCCTCAAATGATGTTTTTATTATGCCAAAACACCACTTGATGGTGACGTGAGGATTCGAGGTACCTTTATTTACGTCTATGAATATGACCCAAGTGCCCAGCACTATATTGACAGCCAAAAGGAGAGGACATAGAAATAGAAATGTCCTAAGACACACCACTCAGCCTTATCTACGGATCTTCGCTTCCAGTCTATCCCAGCTGCCTTACATACTGGATTACGCGGAAAGGGTGTATTAAGTCGAAAAAGGTCCACCCATTATTAGGAACCACGAGCAACTCTGAAATCACGAATAATGTATCAGCTGTCCTATAGAAAACAGTAGACAAAATGTATGGAACAGCTGATATTTTTTTTGCGATACGAAACGCATCTTAAGGAGCCCTTTCGGCGCAGTACAAGTTTTCCGCGTAACCCTGTATAAATCACTACATCGAGTCTTAGGGCGACATACGCTTCGTTTGCGGATTCATGGTTTTACCCTAGAACACGTCTACCCCGAAGGTTATTCGTTCAGAGATGACCGACCAGTTCAGCTTGTTCAGCAATTTAATACCGCTCAAATGCCTAAAGTTCCAAAGAAAAGTAATTTATAAGTCTATCGAAAATAAGGTCAACGGTTCTGACAGAGCGCTGATAGCCATTTAGCATAAAAACTTAGTGCCATAAATCATAAAGTTACGGACAAGTCGGATCCTGGAGATGGCCACTTAAACGTAGTTTAATGTAGTATCCAGCGCTGCAACTTGGCCCAACTTAGTTGCAACTTGGGGAGAGATAAGCTCTCGGAAATTCAAGCGCTCCAATAAGGCTAAGAAACTAATGCTAGTTTAGTGGTTGTGTTTGCTACATAGTTTATGTGTATTATGTTTATGTTTTTCTACCAAGCATGGTGGCCACCCATCCTTTTTATCTAAGACCTGACCTATATCCCAGCAGTGGGGATAAGATAAGCTGGTAATGATGATGTTTAGTCTAATTTCAAAATAAGTTAATTTTAGTTTAATTTAATAATTTTTTTTGTCATATTTATCTGTGATGTACGTAAGTACCTAAAATATAATAACCCGACATGAACATTTTTGGCCTATCATATTTCGCAAGCGGTTAAACATTGATTTATCAAACCTCTTACCTCTATAATAAGATAACCTACATGAAGGGGTGCATTGAATTTGTTTATCCCTTCTTTACCTGTAGATAGATAGATAGAAACTCTTTATTGTGTACACCAGAAATAAAAATTACAACACGATATAAAACACTTACGCCTTATGGTGCCAGTTGCCATCTAATATTTGTGATGACGCCACCTATACCAGAGACCATCCCTCAACCTAGAGGAATCATTCGTCACCTCATTTTGTCATAAACTAGCTGCGCCCCACGGTTTCGTGGATTACTCCTTACATCATCAGTTATCTGCTAGTGAAAGTCCCGTCAAAATCGGTCCAGCCGTTTAAGATCCCATAGGGATCCTACATACATACATAGCATTTTATATATAAGAAAGATTGGGTTTTTTTAAACTCTCGATAAAAGAGCGGTTAGTCTTCAAACGGCTGAACAGGTTTTCATGAAAATGCAGATACACACGTTAAGCTTATAACACCCTCTTTTTGCGACCGGGGCTAAAAACCGGTTAAAGCGATAGCTAGAACACGGAAGCATAATTACATACATAACTATATTATTATTAAGTAAATACTGATCTGAGGAAGAATTTTCCAAATCCGTTGACAGAGTTCTGAGGTAACAAAGTCATTTTTATGTTGGTTAATAACAGTTTGAACCATCAGGTAATATTAAATTTAGTATTGTTAGATATTTAGTTTCATTTCAGAGCGAGAAAATTAAATAGTACTTCTCAGAAACGCCTTAAGGGCCAGTTCGGTTAGATTTGGTTACAACTGGACGTGCCTAAACAAACAGCCGGCCGAAGTGAGCCTTTCTCGACACATTTCAAGGCAGCACCAGAATCATTCGTCAAATATAGACAGAGCTCTTCACTGAGTAGTTTATGGAAACTGAATTAGAATTCAGGTCTAAGTTACGTGCCTTACTAAGTGTGAAACCTCTAATGTATGAGTAAATATTGTGCATGTCGACTTGCGTCAACCAAGAACTAGGGTGCGACCGACATTTGCCAACTCAACGTTTTTTTATGTAGATCTAATAAATTATCTTTTAAAAACACTGATTTCAAAAAACAATAGCTCCCGCCTGATTTCAAAATCCATGTATAATTTTTTTTCTTTGCAGTGGCACAATGTTAGTGTTTGGAGTTTTTTGAAATCGTTTCTTTTAGGATAATATATTTTAGAATTTGTAGTGAAATAACTTTACGACCTATTTATACATTCGTGCATGAATGCTCATTGTAATGACTTGAACAAAGCGGCTGATCAAAACTATTGTTGTTACAGTTTGTAATTTTGTAGCGAAATTAGTAGGCACTCGTGCAAAATTTTCCGTATTATTCGAACTACTTAGCCCAAACTAATTAAATTTTTGTGGGATCACCTCGACAGTTTCTACTACATGATATGAAAAGAAACACGCAAACGCCCTGGCTATGTGTGTCGTAAAGAAAAAAGCTTTACACTTTATAATGCAAATTAGAGTTTGGACTAAAATAGCGAAATAACTGAAAGTATAGTTCTAGTCTCGGATCAAACAAATAAAGGAGATAATAATATGGTATGGTGGTGTAGTGGGTGGGAACGCATTTGGCCCAAATCACGGCTTGATGCTTTTTTCGCGATAAAATCCGAAACGTGGATATTCGCCAAAGAACTAGAGTCACCGACATAGCTGTTAAAATTTGCAAGTTGAAGTGGCAATGGGCAGGCCACATCGCTCGAAGAACCGATAACTGATGGGGAAGAAAGATTCTGGAGTGGAGACCACGAACCGGAAGACGCAGCGTAGGGAGGCCTCCCACTAGATGGACCGACGACATTGTGAGAGTCGCGGGCATCCAGTGGATGCAAAAGGCAGGCTGTCGTTCAGTGTGGAGGTTAAAGGGGGAGGTCTATGTTCAGCAGTGGACGTCTTTTGGCTGATGATGATGATGATGATGATGAGGCTTGATGCTTTTAGTCGAATTCACCCAGTAGACGAACTTATCCCCTTTTGCATGTGGACTATTGGTTCATTGGTGTCACTATAAGTTTCATAAAGTGCGTAAAATTTTAGTAAGTTAGCCGATTAACCTACAGTGTTTGCTTTAAGCGGTTTAGCGGTATAGCGTAATTTTATATGAACGATAATTATTGTACTAAGGCATATCTCCCTAGTTTTTCTGATCTGAGCTTCTAGTCTGAACTCGGTGCGGTGCTAAGTTAGTGTTTTCAATTAGTCTTAAAAGCTTTCACTCAGCATATTGACTTTATTTCCAACTGTTTTTGTCTTATTACTAATAATTACTTCGTAATTAAACATTAAAATAAAGGTACGTTATAAGATACGACGATGGCTATAATTATTTTAACTCCCTTCTTTAATAAAAGGCTTGAGGGCTTTAATTCTGGCTGTCAATATTTTCTTGGTCGTAATGAAGTGGTCGCCCGAAGAATCCAACTCGCATGGGCAGCGTTCGGGACATTGCGTGACATCTTCTCGTCCAAGATACCACAGTGCCTCAAGACGAGGGTTTTTGACCAGTGTGTGTTGCCAGTGATGACATATGGTACTGAGACGTGGTCCTTAACTGTTGGCCTTTTGGAAAAACTCAGAGTCACTCAGCGGGCAATGGAAAGAGCCCGCTCGAGTTTGCTCGGAGTTTCTTTGCGCGATAAAATCCGAAACGTGGATATTCGCCAAAGAACTAGAGTCACCGACATAGCTGTTAAAATTTGCAAGTTGAAGTGGCAATGGGCAGGCCACATCGCTCGAAGAACCGAAAACCGATGGGGAAGAAAGGTTCTTGAGTGGAGACCACGAACCGGAAGACGCAGCGTAGGTAGGCCTCCCACTAGATGGACCGATGACATAGTGAGAGTCGCTGGCATCCAGTGGATGCAAAAGGCAGGCTGTTGTTCAGTGTGGAGGTTAAAGGGGGAGGCCTATGTTCAGCAGTGGACGTCTTCTGGCTGATGATGATGATGGTGATGACGATGAATGAAGTGGAGTTGGACGAAGAAAAACGGAAGGGGGGGGGGGGCCTTCCGTTTTTCTCCGTCCAGTATTAAAAAAAGAGAAGTGAATCCTAAGCTCTTTTTGGTCTTCCGTTTGATCATCTTGCTTGGAGTTATGTGCCGCTTAATATTAAAATTTCCGTTTGTAGAACTAGTAAGAATATGTCAGTGTGTGCAGTACGTGTTTACCACGCCCCCTTCAGTTTATGGCGATCTTTTTTTGGTACTAACTCGAGCTTAAGGCAAATCTAAGCTATAAATTATGATCAAAAGTACTAAGCTCGAGCTTGAGGCAAATCTAAGCTATAAATTAGGATCATGATCAAAAATACAATATCCAACGACATAGAAAGTGAAGCTTCTCAGATTCGGCTTCACCTATTCCGTACTCCGTTATCGTCGCTTTACATATATCTAAATTTTATAACTATAAAAATAATATAATTTTGTTTTTTAGGGGGGTGGCTCTGGTATCTACATGAAATGGGTCTGAATTTTTTTTTTTCGCTGCATCGTCTTGTGGTATTTCTTTGAATAGATATTTTTAAGTCTCAAAGCACTTAGTCCGTGCATAATTACAATGATTATAGAATAAAATATTACACAGAATATATTATACCAATGAACAGAAAACTGTAAATTGACAAATTAATTCCCGCAACGTCCTAAAAGCCCGCTGTTAATTGTAGCCTCTCGTGTTACGGAGTCATGAAAGGTATAGACAAGGAGCTAGCCAAACCAGTTTTGAAAACAACTAAGTTGCTTTAAAATACATCACAAACAAACCAAGTGTGTAATAGTAGCAACACCGCTTGGATGCAGGCTTGCGTTAATTAAATACAAAGCACAATATTAACGACTATTCATCACAAGAAATGCTCTATGCGCTGCGCTGCTCACGTCATGCTACCGGCATGTTTGGCGTGTAGTGTTTTATACAGCTTCTTTGTACTTTTTCAAAATTCGTGACCTTGCGTTCAAGCAGTATTGCTGCTGTTTTTATTGCCTGCTATTTCGAGACGATTTTTTTGATTATTTCCTATATAGTCTATACTATAATAATATTATAAAGGGGAAAGATTTGTATGTAAGTATGTTTGTAACGAATTGGCTGATGAATTGAACTGGACCGATTTAAAAAATTCTTTCACTATTTGAATGCTACATTATCACTGATTTATATATATATAGGCTATTTTAATAGGCTAATTATTTAATATAACTATACCCGTGCGGAGCCGGGGCGGACCGCTAGTTTCCTATATAGCCGTAGAGCCCATGACACGGGTTTGTATCCATGGATCCCGCTATCGGTTTGAATTAGCCACGGCTCCCGGCGAGATGTATCCACCGATACCGGGATCCGTTTCACTACTCACGAAATAAGTAGCCTCATGGGAAAGTCAGACTACTAGAGCAGCAGTGACGACAGCTCCTAGACAATAATCTGTAAAGCATTCCCTCAGTTTATGTTTGCAATTTGCGTCAATTTACGTAGACTACTGCATTCATTTAGTCTGGTCGAATGTTATATTATTTGTTTTATTTCGACAAAATTCTCGTCATTTGCAAATGCTAATGAGTGCTTTTCATCCAAGTCTGCTCAGATAAAAACTGAAAGCATTTATTTGAGTATACATCAGGGTTACAAAGAAAGGGTGTACTAAACTAAAACGTGTTCATTGGGCTCATATTACTTGTCGTTATATGAGCACAATGAACAATTGGGTAGGACACCCTGTGGCCAGGTGGAATGACGACATGCGTAAAACGGCGGGTAAAAACTGGATGCAAAGAACTGCCGACCGAGCTCTGTGGCGTACATTGGCAGAGGCCTATGTCTAGCAGTGGACAGTTAGAGGCTGATGATGATGATGAGGAACAATTTGTACTACGGGGCCAGCCATCACATCAAGAAATAAACGAACATTTTTTTTTTTAAATCTAAGTCTGCGCTCTTAATTTTCGACCACACCGTCGCTGACAAACAGGCGAGTTACTCTGAGTATTTATCTTTTTGTAAAAGGCCTGAAAATCACTTTTAGTTTGACAATTCTTTCTTTTTCTTCTTATGTGAGGAAGAATAGCTATTTTATTAATTTCGATTTTGCTCTTGCGAAAGTACATTTTTGAAGGTCTTGTTTTTGTTAATATTTAAGTTTTCGTTCGTTTTCAATTTTTTGTGTTACATCATTAGAACGTTGTTCAATATTCCGGTTATAATATTTAATGAAAGAAATATTAGTTACAATGTCACTGTTTCATTTCCTCGCAATTAAAGTGAAAAGTCAAGTGTTATAACTTGTGCATAAAACTTATACCATTTTAAACGTCTCGGCAGAGATGGCTTTTTTATGCACGCGTTGTAATCTACAAATCTTTCTGCTTGGAACACTTTTTTGCGTGTTATCATCCAAAATGATAATATAATAATCACAAAATATACTTTAAAAAAATATTTCGTGAAACGTGAAATTTAAGTCTCACTACACAAAAAATAAAATTTGCTTAATATTGCAAAGCTTCAAGATAAACTTTATCTTTTTAAATTGATGCTGTAAGTAATATTTGCTCGTAATCAGAAAAAAAGGTGGAATAATGAAAACACGAATTAATCAGTTTCTTCTATAGGCAAGCGTGCTCCATCGTAGACTATGAATACATATAAAATAAATATAATAGACCGAATCATCGCTTAACATTATGCGAGTTGGCAGTCAATTATTATATTTAAAAAAAAGTGTAAACCATGACAAAATTTATAGTGAGTAGTAGTGAGATTACGCCGTAATTGTATATTTATCCTGTTTTGTTTGTTTCAATGGCAAAAAATTACATATTATAACGTCCGTAGCATTGATGTTGCTACTATTTTCTATCGTAGTATGCTACGACATATTTAATCAAATATCGTAGTAAATGGTATGTCGTAGCTCTGACGTAACTACAATATGAAAGTATGGAATTTTCTTACCGCCGAGCTTCAACATGGAGCGTACGCGAACCTACAACCTCTGTAGGCTGACAAAGCATTGAGAACAATGCTAGTGTTGCAAGTGTTCGTAGGCTGTGGTTACCGCTTACCATCAGGCAAACCGCAGGCTTGTTTCCGGCTTTTTATATTTACAAAAAAACAAGACCAACTGTAAACCCAATCTTTATGGGCCAAAGTGGAGCTACAACTTACAACGTACGCTACGAAAAAACAACGCTAATAATAGCATTTAGCAAATGACTTCGACGTTGCATTAACGTAGCATGTTAAGACAATACTACGCAATTAGCATGTAGCAGGCGAAACAACTTCCATCTACGTAGCACGCTATGAGAGTAAAAAGTCGACAAAAACGAAATATTATTGTCGTTTAAACTTCTCGCAACACAAAATCGGAGAAGATTAATAATAGTAACTTATATTAAAATCCTTGAAAGAAGTCCCTTCGTTCACCCAGTTTGGCATTATCCTGAAAAGATTGAAAAAGTATTATGAAAAAGGGTAGCAAATATTAAAAATGTCCCCAAAATAATAACGTTGCCTAGGTAAAGGTCTCGAATCCACATCAATCTTAAGTTACAATAGGTTTTGTTTGGGAACATCTGCCAGTCATTCCAGATTCACATTACTTAGATTATAAGGCAAGTTTTTATAAGGTGTATAAAATTTCATTTAGATTGATATCCATGATTTTTACTTAGTATCGTTTTTTCACTTAGTACTGTTAAGGTAAAATATTGTGTAAAATCTATCCAATTTCAGCAGTGTATTTAAAAAAGTTATAAAATTATTTACGGGATATTTACCGTGGTAAGGTTGTGGAATGAGCTTCTGAAAAAACTATTGTATTCAAAAATACCAATAGTTTTTTTTTGTAGCGGTGTTTTGTTTTGTTTTGTTTTGTATACATCCATTCCGATCAATGGGCTAGGATCGTCACCGATGATTTCCATCGTAATTTAAGACTTCCCAGACTGTTTCCACCTGCCTGATGGAAAACGCTGGTTACGTTTGTATGACAATCTTGATGCATTCCGTGAGGGTTGGATGTAGCGATGGACCAGGATTTGTGGAAGAAAGTGGGAGAGACCATTGCCATTTGGGACGTTATAAGTTTCAAAAGTGTTTTCTAAGTCGTTTCTAATGTTCATTTAGGTAGACTTTACTTACTTTTTTATGCAACTGCAAACAAGTCGAACAAGTCACTTGCCTGATGGTAAGTGTCACAGTTATCGTACGTCGTAACTACAACCCTTAATTGAGATTAATAGATGTTACTAATTGATAGGAAATGATTATAGCTAAATCGGTCTAATTAATTCCCCATCAATCATGGTAACTGTACCTATTCATGTATATTATGTGTAAATTCAATGTTATTAAGCTACTCGGTCATAAATTTACAAAGATATGGATTCACAACCATATGGTCTAGTACAAAATTCACGAAATATGTATCCTAAGTTTAAATATAAACTAAGCTTTATCTAAAGAAATTCTAAATTAAGTATTATGTTGTCATACAAATTTCTGATTTATCTAGCTACAAATTTCTTCTACCTTTACATTAACAGCACACAAAACTTTTGGTTACAGAGTAAGTTAGATTACTGGCTATTAAAAAAAAAAACAGTTTAAATATCGATCCAAAATTAAATACATCTGTTTGTAAAGCATAAGCTTTAGTCATAAGATATAAGACTCAGCTGTAGAATATTTTTCTTCATCATCATCAGTCCATCAGTCTGACAAATTTCTGTTCACCAAAGCGGACGCGCTCGGTACTGGGTTGGGTGACCGCCTGGGTGTCATGTTGTCTTTTTGCACTGCTTTTTTGTACTTTAGTCATTAATAATTTATGTGGTGGTACGAAGCCCTCAATGCGCGAGCCCGACTCGAACTTTGCTGGTTTATTTCCAATTAATTCCCATCTCTCAGGTGAAAAATTGCCCTTGTAACAAGCAAACGGTCGAACAATGAAAATAGATAGCGTAAAGAAAGATTCACTTCGAGTGGCTCTAATGAGTCCCTTCGTCTCCACGCCATTACTCACGACGATGTTTCCTTTTGTCGCTCCAATAAATATCCGCCAAGATATCACCGTCTAATCTCACCATCGAAAATCAACCTACCCTCCATAAACATAATGCTTGTATTCCCATGTGGAAAGTTCACCTTTTGTAACATAAATTAGTAAAAATCATGAAACCTGCGAAACTCAAGTGCCTTTGAGGGAACATTTGACACGATGCAAGCCTCATTTTAAGGTTCGGGCTCAGGAATTAAGCAAGAAATGTTCATATTTTAAAGAAAATATGAGAGTTTTTGTGTTTTGTATGATACACCTCGTACATGACGGTTTTCATCTGCAAAAATAATATAATACCAAGTCTATTTTCCTCGCTCACTATTCCACTGAAATTCAGGCTTAACATTTTGGCAACTGGTGCTTATTTGCCTGGAATATATTTTAAAAATACAAAGAAAATATTACTCGAAATTTTCATTACAACTAGCTACGTTTGTTCCATTTCGTTTGCTTCCCTCCTTTGTTTTCCTTATGGCATATGCAAAAACTCCACAAATTGGCTTTAAAGTTCCTTGGGAAATGCGAATGAAAATAATCAACGTTCTCTACCAAGACAATACTGAATTAAAGCGGCAGGAGTTAACTATCTGTCAACTAGAATGAATGAGCTTAATACACATGTATGTAGCTTTGAAACTTGCTCACTGCTTGAAAACTTATGTTACATTTCACACCTTATTTTTATGAAGTTGGGGTTGAAAATTGTCTAGATTCTAGTGTCTTATTGTCTATGTTAATAGAAAGCCCCATTTATTATCGTTGACATGTTTAGAAATGTAGAAAGCATAAGCATTTTGTTTTGTTACTGTGCTGTGAAATAAAAATCTTAGGTTGAAAACCCGGTGCGTGAGACAGGGCGTCACCGAACTTGTAAGGCAAATTCGCGTCACCGATGGCGGGTTAATGAATTAATTTAACATATTGAAATACTGACATAATATATTGTAATCATAGGCTAACCCTCTATGATTGTAATACATTTTTGCTCATAATATTTTTAATTGAATAAGTTATTATTTAATTTGAATAATATACATAATAATATTATTAACATATACTGTTTATATAAGTTTATATACATCGTTGTAGAAAGTGTACCGGACATAGATGCAGTATAACTCTCTACGGTACCGGAGAAGTTTGACTTGTAACCATGGAGTTATTAATAAAGAACTGTATTGAATTGTAATAGATTATTTTGTTACCATCGACAAGCTACTTTTAGATTGACGATTTACATCCACAAGGAACTTTTAATGCCTCCACAGACAAATGCAGCAAAAGCAACGCAGCACGTCAACGCGTTTTGTGTCTCAAAAAACTACACCAAAACACGCCAAATAGCAATGCCTGGGGCCTTACGCCCAACTCGTTACGCGTGACCAAACTAACGTTAAAACCGCGCAGTTCGGAAAATCACGCGAACGTGAACCTTAATGTGCCCAGATACGGTTTGAATTCACGCAACATTTTTTCACCGCCTAAACTGGATTGCTTTAAACAGCTAGGCGTAAGACCCCTGAGCAGCGCAGCCGCGGAGAGTACGTGCGAGTTTGTGGCGATTCGAAGCGTCCACTCGATTCACAAACTTAAAAAGTCACTTCACAAAAAATAGATTTCGGGACATAAGGTAACAATCCCTAGAAAAATTTCAGATGTTGGTCTTCTATCGAAATAGAAGAGAATGTTCATAGCCTATGGTTTTTCATTGTAACGATCTAACGATTGGATTACTAGTTTTTAGCAATATTAAACCTGTAGTACGAGATAATTATATTTATTACGGAAGTGAGGCGTATACCAAAATGTACTCCTTCAGGTTCATTGTATTACGAAATACGCATTCAACGTTTCGCTGTCCTGCAGCTAACACGCGTTTAGTCTGTGGAAGGCTTTAGGTCTCATTCCGTTTTCCGATCTCATTGCTATGTCATTCAGAGTTTATTAAGAATGTAATATATCTAATCTATCTATCACCTTTTCGGGGGTAGGCTAAAAGTCCAGCAGTGGACTGTTAAAAAGCTGATTATGATGATGATGATGATGATGATGATGATGATGAATCTATCTATATAAATAAAAAATAATCCCTATTTATCTTGGTCACGCCATAACTTGAGAATGACTATACCGATTTAATTCATTTTTTTTAAGTTTTCTAATACTTTGTAGAAGGTTCTTACGGAAAGAAAAATTAAGAAATATGCGCAGAAAATTGGAAAATTTTAGAAAACTTAACGACAATTTTAACTCGCGCCTGAAACAGCGGGGCGCAGATAGTTATAA
Source organism: Agriopis marginaria (assembly GCA_932305915.1). Taxonomy (NCBI): domain Eukaryota; kingdom Metazoa; phylum Arthropoda; class Insecta; order Lepidoptera; family Geometridae; genus Agriopis; species Agriopis marginaria. The sequence goes on from OW029921.1 coordinate 7,296,012, forward strand.
ATATTTTACTATTCGGGTCCGAGCCAGGTCCAGAGAATAGAGTCACGTAACATCAAATATAATAAAAATATAAAAAGGTCACCGAATAATACCCCTTTAACTGGATAACAATGGACCTTATCAACTTACACAAGCTTTTACCTAACGAACCTAAAACCTTATTATTCTGATTCTCAGTGATAATTCAACGTTGGCCCCCGAATACAATTTTATGTTCAAAGCAAATTTTTGTTTATTCCAAGTCATTGAAATGAGAACAAATAATGGATAAATTCAGTTTTGTCTGCGTTATTTACTTAATTGTTAGGTCAATCGGCCAACTGTAAAGCGTTTTCTGCTGCTTCTTTAAATCATATTTTATTTTATACTATACTAGCGACCCGCCCGCCCGGCTTCGCACGGGTGTAATTTACGTGTGAAGCCGGGGCGGGTCGCTAGTTATATATAAAAACCTTCCTTGAAAATGTATCTAACTGATGGTGAAAACCGCATCAAAATCCGTTGCGTGGTTTAGGAGGAGTTAGCGGCCATACATACATACATACAGACAGACAGACAGACGCGGAAAGCGACTTCAATTTATACTATGTAGAGATGCTGAAAAGTTACTATTTTCTAGTCTATAAAACAAATAGTTGTTGAAAAAATGAACTTTCAATCCCTTTTTAACCCTCTTAATTCATATCTGTAGTAAAATTACTTCATCTTCCCATAATAAATCTATCTACCAAATTAAAGCTCTTGAGATTCTAGGTTTTTGAGATTTCGTAATTAGTGAGGGAGTAGCATTTCCGTTTTAGGGTTCCGTACTCAAAGGTTGTAAACGGAGCCCTATTACTAAGCCTACGATGTCTGTCTGTTTGTCAATCTATCTGTCTGTCCATGTGTCTGTGTCTGTCCGTCCTACCTTTTAACGCCTGTATCTTGCGAATCGTAACAGATAGTCTTAGTCGGTTGACACAGAGTATGTAATGTTACGATTAACGGATTAACTAAAATATAATAATAAAGTCAAAAAGTAAAACTAAAGGAAAGAAATTAACACACCTCGTAATTTTAACATTCATAGTTTTATTAAATGCTTAATAACATGGATTTAAATCACTTTCTCTATTGTATTATACTTTACAACATGTCTTATATTTTATGGACAACAGAAGTGTACACGTATACAGTCGAGCTCTTTCACGAAAATGTTAACGGCTGTTTGATATTATTTATTGATGGCACTTTTGTGCTCGTTCCGTGGTAGGGAAAGGTTATTTCGCTGATAATTTTTGAACACGACCGTACTTAATCTATATTTTATTTTACACAACTGTACAATAAGAGCTTTTTTATATAAATCAAGGGCTATTTGATTTACTTTACCGACTGTACATGCAGAGCAAATATTAAGATCAAATAGCACCCGAAAGTTAAATAGCCGTTATTTCCGCGTAATTTTATTTAACATACTGTAGCTCCATACATTTTTTCCATTATTTACAAGCGATTATAAAGCCTTTCTACCTAAAAAATATTTTATGTACAGACATCCTAAATAAATAATATGTACAAACACTTTTAAACAAGCTTAAAATCGAACATCAAAGGTCTATTAGGTTTCATTCTTCAAACACTGAAACATGCTTTGAAATACAATGTGAGAGAAACTTTCCTCTTGTTTTGCCTTTGTATTACTTTTTGTTGTAATGTTTTTGCGGCTTTTTGGTAAAATGCTTAAAATATTAACTAGGTTTGGCTGGAATGACGCTGGGTTCACAAAGTCGTCAGGAAGAGAAAAAGGGGAAAGTTTTTCATGAAACTGAAAGCTTGTGGTGTAAATTTGTTAACAGTACAGTTATAAAGACATTGTTGTATTGTCACTTAAAGCTTTACTTTGTTATTGTTCATTTTGAGTAATTCACTTAAAATTGTAGCACTTCTGCAATAAGAGGTCAATATAATATATATTTCAATGATTTTACATTATGTTGTGTATTTCCCTAAAGCAAACGAACGCAAATTAACACGAGCGAACGCATACGAGTGCATTCAAAGTCGCTGTTGTGTCCACACACAGCCAATCGCTCGCTCGCAACGTACCGATTCGGCGAGCTCTTGTGCACGCGAGCAAATCACTTGCTTTGGCTGATACGTCTAAATCATCGCTCGCTTGCGTTTGCAAAGTTTGTACACGGCATTAAATTTGCTTAGAAATAAGGGTAACAAAGAGTTCAAAAGTACAGTTTCAGAAAAAGTATAACATGTTTTAAGTGATGCCTCTGATAATGAAATCCTGCCACTGCTGACGCGTTAGCTATAGATTGAAAGAGTGGTAGGCGGCTGACATTTTGACAGGTTCAAAGGCCTCATTAAAACGAGGTAGAGTGTACACCAGCGGCTATTTTGTTGCTCTCGCGCATCCCTTTCGCGCCATATTGAAATCTAATGGTTTACTAAAGTCCGTTCGATATAGAATGATTAAATGACAGCTGCAGTTAAAAATGATAATCTTGTTTTCTTCTTTTTTTTGTTAGTTTTTCTATCGTAAAACTATAAGTTGTAGCCATTATTCTAGAAAAGATATGAAACTAAGACTTATTCAGTTTGGAATTTACTGCAGCCGTCAGTGATCATGTGATAGCAAACGGGCTATAGGGTGAAAATTTGTATTTCCATGACATGTATGTTATAGATGGGAACATGGTGGGTAGGTGGGTGTTCCCTGATTGTTACAATCTGGGTGTCTTCAAGTCGAGAGTGAATAAGTTCCTTCTAGGCAGGCGTGCTCCATCGTGGGCCGCATCATCGCTTAACATCAGGCGAGTTGGCAGCCAAGCGCAAGCCTATTTATAATTTAAAAAAAAATTTAAAAAAAACGGCCGGTTACGATTATATCATAGAGCGGGTTAGAGTTCATGGAGACTAGCGTCGGTGTCGCTCTCAGCGTTGCCGAGCAGCAGCGTGGACTCGCAGGGCGGGCGGGGCGCGCCCGGCTGCGCTTCCGCCCCCGCGTGCAGTAGTCACAGCTCAATGGCAGCCGCACCCTTCCACGTCACACCAGCGCGCAGCAGGTGGTACAGTCGCAGCACGCACCAGATGGATACACACTGGAAGAGAAAATACATGAATAAACGATATACCCGTCAAATGCGCTACGCACCGCATGTCGGCGTAAGCGAAAAGTCCTCCGACGTGCGTGTTGTGTGTAGGAAGATTTATACACAATACCAATGGTAAATAATATTATTCACGTGTTTTATACTTTTTTTTTTATTATCTGAAATGTAGATGACGTAACTGATTACTAAACTCATCACGGAGAAAAAAATTCTAAAAACTGGGGTTTTGAAGGATATAAATTTTTACGCTTACACTTCCGCAGGCGTTTATTGCGTTGTTTTGCGTGAGTTTGCGCCTACGTTTATATTCTAAGTAAGACTTTTCGTGTTCAAAATTTTATAAACCACGAACATAATGCAATGGAAATCATAAATCATTTAACAAATCTGCTTCTAGGTGGTTGCAAAAACAGTTTAAGGTAATATAGTAAGACGTTACATCGATTTTTATGTTCACAAAGCTCTATGTTGACACAAAAATGCGATGAATGCCTAAAAGTATAGTATGAATGCCAAAAAGGCATCGTATAAATCATCTCTCCTCCCCCGAGAGTAATCAGTCAGATCTCAAATCAGCACACCACGAGCAATTTGTCAAGGCATTGTTAAATTATTTGAAAAGATTTCGACGAAAAGTGTCTTGGTTTTTTATTCGTGATGGTCTTGCGTTTTTCCACATCAGGCCTGATGTGGACATGACCTAAACCTGTTATAAACCTGTTTACTTTCGATTGAAGACACCATTCATGTAATTTTTGGGGAATACAGAATTCGACAGATACAATATTATAAAAATATATATAATCAAAGCTCTTTGTAGCAAGTGTGAATCGAAGCACTTCTCTTTCTCTCACTCTTACTAAAGAACTCTTTTTCTAACACTTTTCTCTTTATTTGTTGTAGAATTGAATACATTATTATCATATCGTCCGATATAAGATTTAAAAAATCTCTGCAAAATAAAGAACTGTACATGCAAATGAACATACTATAGCTTTTAAAAGAATGAAAACCACATTTTGCGGTTCGTTTAACTTTTGCAAAGGCAGTGTTGTTTCCAGGCATTTTACTTTGTTGTTTTAGATTATAAAATTCTATATATTTACTTCCTGTGCTTAACCTAAACCATGACTACACAACCATTACTTAACATAAACCACTGCAAAATGAAGGGTTTTGGTAATATATAGTTTGGATTTGCCTTAAACTAATGGACGACCATGGGGGGTATTTGTAAGTGCTATAGGGGAAACTGTAGGTATAACGATTCCATTTATTTATTTTCTCTGAGTTTGAACCTAAAAATATGCCATATTATAGACTACTTTATCAAGGGTTTAATGTTTATACTTGTGTTTTTAGCCAACATTTACAAGTAAAAGGTTCAAAACTATACTAGCTGATTCTGTCGGAGAAAAATAGCAGAAATATGTTAAACAGTGAGTTCAAGAATACGTGGTTTGAAAATGACCGGCAATTTCCGGCGCATCTATGAAGCACACAAAACAAGAATTAAACTGGAAAGGTATTTTTGCGTCAGAATTCAGTGTGGAGCTGACAATGGCTGCTTGACTTTTTTTTCAAAGCTCTTTGTAAGCTTAAAGTGTAAAATGTAATTATTTGGTTAATAATTTCGCAATCAGCTATTCTATAGAAAAAGTTCATTAATCTGCAACAATGTGTAACGAACAGCTGTTTTTATGCGAGTTTTTAATGGTCGTAGAAACAAAAGTTGTTTGTTATGATGTGCACAAGCTGCTCTTAATAGGAGGCTGTTTAATTAAAAATAACCCTGTATAGTTAAGAAATAATTACATTATTTTGGTACTTACATTTAAAATTATCCTTGGTATTAAAAATGATATTTCAGCTTTGCACATTGAATCAAATTGCTGTAACAAAGGAAAAAAACATATAATTATTACTTATTGAAAAAATATAATAAACAGGATTACCTAAGACCCAACGCCTACTAGCATGGCGGTGAACAAGTGGCCGTATCTTCCTGGCTTAGATAGATAGATCAACTATTTATTGTTCACACCATACATTACATAAACACTATACAGCAGCTTAAAACTAGTGCAACAATCGGCGGCCTTATTGCTAAGAGCGATCTCTTGCAGGCAACCTTTGGCTTACTGTGTGGTTTAAAATCGTCCCACATCGCCGTTACTATTCTAAGCACTACTATATGAAGTACAATTTTAAACTTTGCTTAGAGAGTAGACGGCTTTTCCACTGCCGTCTGTACGTTGGGCGCTTTCGTGACGTAGGTACATCGTCTCTAAGTCAGCACTGGGCATAAGAACTGAACCCCAAGACATTCGCGTTGCCCAATTATTAGCTATAATTTTTTTTGTCTAATAATCATCATTTAATATTATTTTGTAATTTTCAGTTTTTTTTTTTTTTTACTATTATAATTCCTCTAAGCTTACACCAGCATGCATCATATTTTTAATATAGTCAAATATCCTACCAGGTCACTCACAAAAAGTTTGACTATTCAGAAAGATTCTGTCTACTCTACATACAAGTAAAGATAGTTAAGGTTTTGACATCTTTAGGTAACATACCAAATCTGGTAAAATTCGTAATTTATCAAAGTTATACCGTCGTAACGAAAAATCTGAATAAAAGGGTTTAAATATTCAAACTGTTGAACCAGCTAAGATATCTTTCAATAGTTCCGAAGTTTTCTTAACAATGGCATTGACATAAATTCTAAACTAAATAATTTCCAGCGTCATTTGCAGAAATCACAACATAAACAAGAACAAGAAAAGAAGAGTTTGTTGTAGTCAATTTTAGTTCTATAAGACAAGTACTAGTGGAATTTCAAGACATTTTCGAGCAAAATAGAGTTGAAGGTATATTGAATATTCAACGAAATAATGGTGAAACGACAAATTAACGACACTTTTGTAATTAGTATTTCCCTTAAGTTTTACGTAAATTGAAGTGTAATTTCAACGTTTCTAGTAATTACACTTCCAAGGACATTGACTCCATTGAGGTCAAACTCCTATTTTTCAAAGCAAAACAAGCTAGAACTTTGTTATAATTATGTGTCTACTACATCACCTAACTCTTAGTCGTTAATCTTTCACGCTGCAACGGAACAACGGATCGACCTGATTTTATGCATGGGTATAGTTCAAGAGCCAGAAAGTGACATAGGTCACTTTTCATCATCATCATCACTATCTTTCATCACTACGCGGGTGACCGCGGGGCGCTAGCTGCGCCCCTGCGCATATATATATAACTTCTTAGATATATCAAAACATGAAAAATACTCTTATTATGTTTTCATTTGTTATCCTACAAGCTTCGTAAAACTTTTCATGCTCGTTGCCTACTAGTTTATCATAATAAAGAACTTGCTGTAAACTAAAAACATTTAAAGTTCAAGCAAGAATAAATTGTTTTTTTTATCCTTGATAAAAGAGCTGGTAATCTTCAAACTATACTAAACAGATTTTCATGAATTATGATTCATTCATTTGTTATCCTACAAGCTTCGTAAAACTATTCATGTTCGTTGCCTACTAGTTTATCATAATAAAGAACTTGCTGTAAACTAAAAACATTTAAAGTTCAAGCAAGAATAATTTTTTTTTTTATCCTTGATAAAAGAGCTGGTAATCTTCAAACTACTAAACAGATTTTCATGAATTATGTGATTCATGAAATTTTTTTATTTTATTAAACAGCAAGTTCTTTATTATGATAAACTAATAGTTGCTAGGAAAAATATATATTTTCAGTTTAAGGCACATGAAATCATTTAATTTTTTCATGTCCTTAATTATATTACAGGAGTAGAATATACAAAAGAAAACAAAAAATATTATACTTTCAAGTTTTGACTAATCGAAGTAGTTTGAAAATAAAACGCAAGGCTGCCAACCCTAACGACCAATTTAAGATACTTAGGTAGAGGTCGTTTTGTATTGTGATAAACTAAACGTATTAACGCAGAATTAAAGACGTCGTGTCATTCTTAAAGTAGCGATAAACATGCACATCATTATACATGCAACTATCATACTAATATTATAAATGGGAAACTATTTGTTTGTTGTTTTGATTGTCCCTCTTTTGCACAGCAAGTCTTCAAGTCACGAGTGAATCGGCTTTTTCTAAGCAAGAATGCTTTATCGTAAACTGTACCACCTGCCACAGCTATCCTTTTTGCACGCTTTCATCATTTTTGAAAATAAATAATCACTGACTGAGAATTCTATCTAAATCTTAATAAGCAATTGGGCATTGTCTTTAGAATAATATGGCAAATAGTATAATAAAGCGGTTTTTTTCTATCTGCTCCGCCATCCTATAAAATACCAACACTACTATTTTGAAAGACATAGTTGTGAGTGCAACCTTTCGCGATCATCAGGCGAGATGGCAGTCAAACGCAAGCATAATGTTCAATAAAAAACAACAGTTAGTAGACGGTCGTGATTTTTTGCATGAAGATAGTTGGAAAGCCAGAAAAGTGACGTTAACTTTTATCCTTGAAAAATTTACGGATCTAAAGGGAACGTTCACGGGGGTGAAATCGCAAACCACAGCTAATTTTACACATATATTTAATGTACCAAAAAGACCATAGCTACACTAACATGGTCGAAACGTCGAGCGTAAGGTACCTATTTTACCTAAATAAAATAATGCCCGATAAGTCCCGATCCACATTTAAAACATGTGTTTCAAATTACAAAAGTTTATAAGTTAATTTTATAACTACACTACACACACGAGTCAAGATTAGGGTCTTTTAGCGTGGTTTCGATGTCATTGTGATTCGAAATAAAGATCAACTTGCCTAAAAAGTTGACCAAGGAAAACAATGATACAGTATCCAACTTCCAATTTATCATAATAAGATAAAAAGTAACACAATAAAAACAAACTTTTTTAATTTAAAACTCAAAATTACTTTACATAAAAAATTACAAGAATAAAATTTAACGTCCCATTGTTTCATCAGACAAGTCCCATAGCGAAGTAAACAAAGCGAGCATTGTAAAGGATATCTAAGTAAATTGTCATCGTCCATTATTTTAACATCGTATTCATTCGACCCTGTCTCGGGATAGCATAATTATACCAACAATAGAGCCTATTCACGTGAATATTAGGGCTACCAAAACCGAAACTAGGGCAAAGTTTAACCATTTCGCTGCAGTTGTTTATATATGCTATCGCACCGTACGCTTAGTCCCAGATTTGATAGTTTACGAAAACTTTTTTTATTTACGTATTGTTCCATACATTTTAGTAGAGCGCCTCTATCGGAAACGTGGTGGAACTAAAATCGGTAATAAGCGGCGGTATAGATTGCTTCACTCTAATATGAAAAAGCCAGCTGCAAGATTGGTCGTCCAGCTGCAAGATGGGTCGACGATATTATTACTATCGCGGGTCGAACCTGGACTTGATTAGCACAGGACCGAGGCAGATGGCATAGCAAGAGAGAGGCCTATACCCAGCAGTGAGATAAGGAAGGCTGTGGATGATGAATATGAAAAAAGTTTTTGAATACCTTTTACCCCAGCAATGTATGGAACAATACGAAAACGAAAATGTTTTCGAATACTATCAAAACTTGTACTAAGGGTACTGATGTTTTATTGTCTCATAAAAGAACTGACCTCAATAGAGCCAATCATTGATAACAAACTTAAATGTGTTCAGAATTAAGGAAAATATAGACATATTAATATTTTGCTAGACATAGAGCACTATCAGCACATCGCTCGAAGAACCGATATTAACCGATGGGGAAGAAAGGTTCTGGAGTGGAGACCCCGAACCGGAAGACGCAGCGTAGGGAGGCCTCCCACTAGATGGACCGACGACATTGTGAGAGTCGCGGGCATCCAGTGGATGCAAAAGGCAGGCTGTCGTTCAGTGTGGAGGTTAAAGGGGGAGGCCTATGTTCAGCAGTGGACGTCTTCTGGCTGATGATGATAATGATGATGATGATGATGAGAGCACTATAGGTACAGGTACTTATAAATGACGTCACTTGAGTGTACGCTATACGAATTGCAAACTGACATTCACTTTGCGGGATAGGGACAAAGTATCCCTTCCTAATCCAAAAACTTTACACATTTATATCACAGAACTTTATTAGCCGATTTAAATAATCTCTTATACATGTTACATATAATTATATTTTTCACTAAACCTATTATTACACGCGTTATATTAGCTTCACTTCTAACTAGCTATAACGGTCAATGTGATCAAATCTTAGAAGGCAATCATAATTTAAGTATTTCTAATTGTCGCATTGATTTGAAATTTTGCAAGTATATAAATTTAATTAGGGTGACAATACTACATACAATACTCTACTTTACTAGTCTGGCTTGTTCCCCCCCACATATGACATAAAAATAATAATACAATAATTTGTTGCCATCGAACTGATCTTATGAAGATCAGGTGAAAAAGAGAACTATTCAATGACGTTAATGATGCTGACAGAGCTATCTTGCGGGAAAGGCATAAACTATCATACCGCGTGCAAACGCGGTGTCAAGCTCTCCCGTGTCTCCCCTCACCGCCACGTGCGTGCGCGCGCGAATCACGTGAAACGTGTATAAAGCGTTTTCTGTCTGATGTTCTGCATTTTCAAAACGACTACTCGAGCCGCTAGTGTTTGAAAATATACTGTTTTTTTTTTTTTTGCGCCTTTATTAATTAACTAAACAAAATACAAGCTAAAACTAAAACTACAAATACAGTTAGACTGCCCATAGACCATTGAAGGTCTAAAGACAATCCAAATGCTCAAGCCCACTACCAGTTGGCAGCGTACCCAGCATGCTGGCGGCATTACCACGTTGAATGGCAATGCTTATGCGTTGAGCCAGAAACACGCCAGCATTTTGGTCACGCGTCGCATTAACCAGGCGCTCTGAAAGATTTTTGAAAATGAGTTGAGCTCCCGGTCCCCAAGGGTCCAATGTCTCGACCCCAAACGCCTCAAATATGTTACCACTGCCGAGGTTAGCATATTTGCGTCGCTTGTGCTGCTCTGCCGAATTGGCAGCCGCGCCAGCCCTACCCTGTGTCTCAGGAAGATGTGACGGCGCCAAAGTATCGACACAAGTTGCGTCCCATACAAGGGGCCGCCCTAACCTCCAGGGCACAAGTGTCATACTGTCAGGCCTCCTTCCATCGTCGCGCGCAAGACCACTCGGTCCGAGCACAGCTGCGACATTGGCGGTGGAAAGAGCCCTGCATATGATGTCGTTCAGGCTAGCGTGTCGGCCAATACGACCAGCGCTTCACGAGCAAGAGAGACCATGGTGACCGAGCTTGTTGTGGTGTTTTGTTTGAATTTGTTATCCTTCTAGTTTCACATAATCAAGGACATACCGCAAACTGATTACTTTAAAATAAAAAGTTGAACGTGAACATTGTGGAAAGTCACAAAACAAACGTTGTTTGGAATCTGCATGTGAGAGGTTTTAGGTATATTAAAAGTAAAGCTGTAGAATTCCAGGTTCTAGTCATCCCACGTGCGAACAATATTTTATGCTTAAAATTATTTTCGTTGTACAGGAAAAATGAAATACTAATTTACGTCATACCTTTGTAATTGCCGTAACAGCGAGTGCTCCTCCATGAGTTTTATTTAAACGCTTTGCCCCGAAAAGGGCTTGGAAAATGTTTTATAACCGAGTGGAATATTTTATGAAATTATAAAACGAATATAATATATCTAAATAATCCATTTAACAGAAATTAAGGTTTACTTACAATGTAAATGGTTCTTATAAGGATTACTCTACTAAAATAATTCATGAGGGACACGTCGTCCATTTTGAATAAAAAAAATAGTCTAGACCCCAAAAGTATAGATAAAAGTTTTTCTTATTTTTTCTCTTCTAAAGGGAAATAATGGGCAGGCCACATCGCTCGAAGAACCGATAACCGATGGGGAAGAAAGGTTCTTGAGTGGAGACCACGAACCGGAAGACGCAGCGTAGGTAGGCCTCCTACTAGATGGACCGACGACATAGTGAGAGTCGCTGGCATCCAGTGGATGCAAAAGGCAGGCTGTCGTTCAGTGTGGAGGTTAAAGGGGGAGGCCTATGTTCAGCAGTGGACGTCTTCTGGCTGATGATGAAAGGGAAATACTTAGGGGAAGGGTTGATAGATTGAACAGGCTAGGTTAGTATTAGAATTGCTAAGATCGTAAAATGACTTCATCTCACTAGCTTTATTTGGTACTAGCGGTCCGCCCCAGCTTCGCACGGGTAAATTATAGCCTATGTCACCCGGGGATAGTGTAGTTTCCCGTCAGTGAAAGAATTTTTCAAATCGGTTCAGTAGTTTCGGAGCCTATTCAATGCAAACAAACAAACAATAATTTTTTTCCTCTTTATAATATTAGTATAGACTAGCTGCGCCCCGTGTAAATTACTCCTTATATCAACAGCTATCTGCCAGTGAAATTCGCGTCCTAATTGGTTCAGCCGTCTTGGAGGCTATGGAAACATTATATAGAGACACAAGATAATTTCTTATTTCCCACAATTTCGGTGTACCAAGACTTTAAATATACATTTTTCTGAATTTGAACTTTTTCGTTAATCCACAAATTGAGGAAATACCGCTCACTAAAAATTTATAAAAATGTCGCAAAAATGTACACGAAAGAAACATCAAATAGAAATATTTGCTGGAAAATTAGAAACATTTGCTATATACAATTTAACTGTTTATTGCAAAATTATACAAAGTCAATAAAACTAATACCAACAAACAAGTATTCTTTTGTTTTCATTTTAGCGCTGATTGAAGTACCTAAAGGTTCGTAACTAAATTCATTTCTTCCATTTTCCTTTCTTACTTTGATAAAAGGCTTCTGCTTTTACCTACATTTTCGCTTGTTCAAGCATAAATCTACTTATGAAACTTTTCGACTTTTCTTTGAGATTTTACGTTAGTCTGTTATTGTTTTACTTGATGCGCAATTAACATACTAAAGCTTTTTAAATAACACAACAATTGGAGACTTACTTGCGGGCTTTACAATAAATTGAATTTTGTCTGAGTTTTTAAGAGCTTAATTTATCAGTTTTTCTGCAATATTTATCAGTCATCTTAAAAAAACCAGTGAGAATAATATTTGTTTACTGAAAAATTTAACTTGCGTTTGACTGTCAATTCTTCTATGGAATGTCTAATTTTTAATCGACTTAAAAAGAAGGGGTACTCAATTCGGTTTCTTATGTTTTACATCACATCGTCAGCCAGTAAACGTTCACTGCTGAACGAAGATCTCCCTTTTTGAGAGGGGTGTTGCTATAATTCCCACGCTTGGCAGGCGGCTTGGGGATCTCAGTACGTTCAGCAGTAGCAGTTTTGTTTTTTATTTACCTCAGACGTTTACCATCATTTATAAACCAATTTGGGTACTTTTTTTAAAGGATATTCTTTCAGATTACATCTATAGAAATTCAATCAAAATCGGTTCAGTCTTTGGTTTTTAAATTAAAATAACTGGAAAAAATATATCGTCCAAGTAAACGAAGTTGCGTGTTTACTATTTTTTTTGTCTTTTTTCATATTGATAATTATTGTTCGTGTTTTCAAGGTTGGTTCTAGAGTAAAACTTGTTCATAATGATAAGTTCACCACCGTTCCGTGTTACTCAGTAGGTATACAGAGGTTTGTATAAAAAAAATAGTGTAGGTACAATTGATCATCATTGGTTGAAAGGGTAAATCGGTATGTTTGCTACAGAAGTCAGCATATTTTCGTGTGGCATTTCACTTCCGAAAAAAATAAACCCTTGTGAAGAAATTTAATATCGATAGATTTCAGGTCTGGTATTTTCTAATACAAGCGTGAAAATATACCAAATGTTAATCCGGTAAACGTAGACGTGTGATCGGACGCTACCAACCTTGTTCACAAACCGACAAATTTATCTGTGGAGTTTGCTAAATAATGGAACTAATAAATGCTACAGATAGTTGGCAGTTTTGATGGTGGCTCCTGTATTCAAGTCTTCGTGGATATGTTGGTCACACTATACTCGTACAGACAATGTGCTCTGTAATCGGCAAATTGCTGCACAGCCACTATGTGATTTTGTAGGCCTTTAATCATCTGTTGTAGATCAAAGACTAGGAACCAGAACATTGTGATTTGAAAACACACACAGCTTGTTGCTTATTATTATTTGTAGGACGCCGGTGGACTTGCTATTAACTATTGCGAACGTACAACTGCGTTAATGACTTGATCTACATTTAATTTTCCATGACATTCATTTGATTTGCATAAAAACGTTCGAGTCAAAAAAAATTGACTAAAAACAAAATCAAGAGATATCAAACTCGAAGGGTTTACTGGTAGAAGCAGTGGTTTACTGGTTTATTGGTGGAGGTTGAAGAGTTCCACTCTAACATGCTCACCATCACCAACATGCACTGGGCCAGCATGGTGAATTAGGCCCATCCTCTTTCTCTGAAAGAAAGCCTCAGGCCCAGATGTGGGAACATGATAGGCTGATATGATGATCATGACTATCCACCTCCCGGTTCCATCATCAGACCCTCGTCTCCAAGTGCAATGTATGGGACTCGTGAAAATAAACCAAATAAGCTCAAATAATTACCCATTAAAGAGCTCCACCATTCATCTCCTGGTATCATCAGATCAGTTCGATGGTATAAATATGATCTTGGATCAATAGATTACAACTTGAATAAGATCTAAACTTCTGAATATTACCCGTGTCTGAGAAAAACATTACACCAGGAAACTTTTACCAGACTTCAAGAAAGCACCTAGTAATAAACAGAATATTTTTATTGTTCCAACCGTGTTAGGTTGTTTGTGCTTGTGCCAGTGTAATCGTCAAATTGCAACACAAGAGCCTTTGTTTCATCGGCTCATAGCATCTCGTATACTCACTGATTGCACACTGGGAATATTGCGATCCAATAGGAAACAGGCAGCGTGAGAACTCAAAGTATGCCAGAGATTGGCAAATGGAATTGGAAAAGGAAAATTTCGGCTTCTCCTCATTGTTTAGAATACTTTATCCTCATTGTCAGATTGCCAATGCTACCGAGCACAGAACACCTTATACATAATTATACAAGATGTTGAAATATATGGCGGAGCACAGAACACCTTATACATAATTATACAAGATGTTGAAATAGATGGCGGTTTTTTTAATCATCATCATCATTTCAGCCATAGGACGTCCACTGCTGGACATAGGCCTCCCCCATCGATCTCCAAAAGAGCCGGTTGGAAGCAGCCTGCATCCAGCGTTTCCCTGCGGCCTCTTTAAGGTCGTCTGTCCATCTTGTGGGTGGACGTCCTACGCTGCGCTTACCGGTCCGTGGTCTCCATTCGAGAACTTTTCGGCCCCATCGGCCATCTGTTCTGCGTGATATGTGCCCTGTCCACTGCCACTTCAACTTGCTAATCCAATAGGCTATGTCAGTGACTTTCGTTTCGGTTTTTTTAATGCCATTGCCATTATATAATGCGACTTGTATTATGATGACGTACCTACATTTTCACACGCAAAATCGAGCCAGCTAACACACATTTAATCGATTTTCCTATGTAAGACCAATAAGTATTTATGTTTGTTACATAATAATACTAATTTAGTCGATTACCAATACGAAACATACGTAATAATGTTGACTAATCTGTTGAATTTGTGCTCGTATAGGAACATTTTCTCATTAGGATTAAGTATAGATACCTAATTCTACAAGACTCGTACAGACAAATATATAAGTAGGAGTATATTTTTTTATGATATCAACTAATAGTCTTTTATAGTACCTAAAAGTTCTATCTAGACGATTGATATAAGTTTTATTGATTACATTCCGTAATACGAAGATTATTTCTTAGTACAGTAAAGTTATATGATTATTTTATCCACCAATCCGCACTGGGCCAGCGTGGTGGATATGGCCCAATCACCCTTTCGGGGGTAGGCTTAAAGTCCAGCAGTGGACTGCTGGACTGCTGGCTGATTATAATGATGATGATATGATTATTTACGGGATATTTACCGTGGTAAGGTTGTGGAATGAGCTTTAGTTCTTGGTACATCTTTCTCCCCAACATGTTAAGATTACCAGTAGGTAATTCTAAACATACCTATTTTATGTTTACCATTATTTATAGTTTCTTAATGTTTATTATAAACAGAGACGATGTGATGCTGTAGACCAACTTTTTCTGGTAGCCTTTTCATTTAACTAAAACGAATGAGTAACATAGATTCAAACATATACTCTACAACAAATTCCAATATACGTATATATTGGGATTTGTTGTTTTCGTAATTTGATCTCATCTTATAGCAGCCACAGACAACGGACTTTTATCTGGTGGACCTTTCTCTTTTTTCCTTTTTTCTCGCGCAAATGCTTTTGCCCCTCTCACTCAAGCCGTTTTCTACATACCAGCCAACTAAAAGTAGGCGTCACCTTGTCCGCATCGTACGCATGATTTGAACGCACCTGGTTCATACTTACAAATTTGTGGGATTTTATTACAGCTATTCAGTATGAATTCGGCGAAAGCCAGTTTGATGTCATAGTATGCAGACAAGAGGATGCTCTGTGGTAGCTATCGACGTATAAGACTTGAACTGTAAATAGTATATTACCTTGTTGACATGATCTCTAAGTATGTTGGAATAGACCATGGCCATAGCTTCTAGCGCCATGAAGGTCATACAGCCCACCACCCAAGGCACCAGGAACGCCACATTTTCCTGAAACACATTCCAAGGAAGTAAATATAAACAAGTCACGTGTAGACCTGGCTTCATTATCATGGTCACTGGTTTCTCTTCACAATGAGGGATTGGGTTAGCTAAGTAAACCTTCCTAGAATATAGAATGAAGGATCGAAACATAATAAATATACACTCGATCTATTATGAAACTACTACTATTCTACTAGTAGCAATAAAGTAGAAAAACAGATGTTTCGAACCTCAGATCAGACAAGCAAGGAAGATATGCCTTAGTGCAATTATCGTTCATGTTGTCAAATGTCTCCGATTTCATACCCACATTTGTTTCACTAAACCGCTTAACACTAAAACTGTAAGGCCCCATTTTTCACGCACACTAAGGTACTAAATAACATTCCACGTGCAAAAATGGGTGACAAGGCCATCTTCTGGATGACTTTGAATAACGGTATAAAGCCTGATTTAGGCCAGATGCGTTCGCATCCACCACGCCACCTTTTGTTTGTCTGATTTGAGTTAAATTTCGTTGAGCATGAATGACATTTTACTATGGAACAGCTGTTTTTTTTTTCAGGGTTGTTTCCAAGATTGTTACAAGAATCCAGGCAACGGTAACTGCTTACCATCAGGCAGTCCGTCTGATTATTTGCCACCTAGGGCATAAAAAGGAGGGGAAGATAGTAGCAGTGGAGGGAAGCGTGTAGATAATCGCTCAGCAGATATTGGAGACCATCTGCTCAGGACAGATTCTGGTTACCATGGGCCCAGCTTCAATCTGCTCAAGACAAATTTTGGTCGCTATTAGCTCCACTGGTTAAATTTCATGTTGTTAAAAAATTTCAAATAGCAGTAGTAGCCTATTTGGGAGACCGCTAGACTTGAAAGCGTGATGACGCGTGTTCAAACCTTGGGCCCGTACCAATGAGCTTTTTGGAGTTTATGTACGGATTTTCATACCACTGGCTTTTCGGTGAACGAAAACATCGTGAGGAAACCTGCATACATACGGAGAAGAAATTCAATGGCGTATGTGTATCCGCCAATCCGCACAGAGCCAGCGTGCATACGGCCCAATCACCCTTTCGGGGGTAGGCTAAAAGTCCAGCAGTGGACTGTTAAACGCCTGATTATGATGAATTTTTTTCATGTTGGTATTGCAAGCAGCGCTAAATAGTCTGTGCGATGTTAAGAAAAATTTTAGCCAATGAAATGAGTCGCCATTTCTTAATTCATCCAAAGTAGAATCAAATGAACGGTGTCAATAAAATTATTTCTGTACATTCCTCAGAAAGCCGCATGAGGGCGAGTAGCGCTGATAAACGGTACAAAACAAGCCTATTATCTACAAAACCTTCATTTCAGTAGACGGATTGCCGTTTATACGCACTCCTTGAACAGAAAATCTTTCCTTTATTTTCCCAGAGTCTATCATTACCACATTTTTTTCGGGTCACTTCCGCTCCAAGCATAGAAGATATATCTTTATTTTTGAAGGAAGGAAGTACCTATGAGGCCGCTTGGAATTGCTTGGTTCCTATTATTCCTTTCTTTTGATATGATAAGAAGGTTTTACAACTGAGCAAAGATAATTCAACCAGATTTTGCCTATAACAAATCAGTGTTATAAAAAAAGTGGCCTTCAACTAAATATATTTAGAAACATGTATTTCGGGTCAGCACTCAAAAATATCCGAATCAAGTGTAGACTAAAATGGTAGGGACTGTATTTAGAAATCTGTGTATATTTATTTAATTTTATTATTCCATTGACAAAACAAGTATATTATAATGTACAGAAAAAAAACAAATTAAACCTAAAACCAAAAGAAAACTAATTAAACCACTATACCAGTGGAAACTGTTCTCAAAATGCTGGCCCATTACCAAGTTGTAAAGCAATAATAATAACAATTGTGTGTAAGCCAAATTAGATATTGAAGATGACATAAAGTTTACTGAATACTCCTAAATTTGTCGAGATTTGTAAAACATGTCCATAATTTATATAGGTAAACCTTTGATAATACCCAGATTGGATCTGCCTTAAACTAAAGCTAGTACCGAAAAAGTCTGCCAAAACTGAAGGGGTGAGCTAAATACGTATTGCACACACTGACATAATTCTTACTAGTTTGAAGTTTCAAACGTAAATTCAATATTGAAGTGTGAAATGTTGAGCGGCACACAACTGCAAACGATATGCTCAAAAACCATCAAAATGGACAACCGAGGGAATGTAAGTGCTAAAGGGAAAACTGTAGGTATAACGGTTCCATTTATTTATTTATTCTGAGAGGTGAACTCAGGACACTTTTTTGTGATATTTGTACCCAACATCCACGTGTTTGTATATCTATGACTTCAACGCGTAAATCTCTGCACAACACCCACTACACCGCACAACACTCGTCACCCTGAGATTTAAAGTTCTCTTTCTCTTTTTAACAGACTGCAAAGAAGAGGAGGTTAACAATTCGACTGAATGTTTTTAATCAAAATTTTTCGATGTTGATTAGGCAAAATACCACAAGTCAAATATAGGAACAAAATACTAAATAAATTAAGCCCTATTCTTTTACGGTATAGAGTACCACATCACACTGGATCAAATTTTTAAAACTCATTTCGTTTTATTTTGAAATCTACCTTTAGTAACCCTAGTGCTTAGTATAGAACAAACCCAATTACCGGAATCCAAGTTTGAAAGCACTGTAGATGAACCTGACGAGTAATTCCACTAATGAAAACAGGTCGAATTGGACTTTTCCAATTACAAGGATATTTCAAAGTTAACTTAAACTGAAATCTTAATGAAATACCCACATTCAAGCCCTCAACTTTGTTGAAAATGGTGAAGGTATGCGGAGGTAACATGTTTTAGTTGATTAGGTATAAATTAGTTGAATAGAAATTGATCCCAATATGATGTAGGTATGTACGAGTATGTTGTTTTTCGAATGCTAACCAGCTAGCAGATATTTTAACCAGTTGAAAAGATTTTCCGTATTTAAATTATACAGGGTTATAATGATAGGGTAATCAAAGCCGAAAAGAGGTCTTAGTACTCATAATATCCAACCAACCCTGAAACCTCAAAAAAAATATCAGCTGTTCCGTAGAAAACGGTCATTGACACTCGACAAAATGTATGGAACAGCAGTATTTTTTTTGCGATGTCTGGTTTAGTCTCATAGTAAAAGTTGTTCATAATGATGAATATATAACTATGAGTAGATAATGAAACCCTTTCGGCTAGCATACCCTTTCCTAATAATCCTGTATATCAACTCAACTTTTGATATCCGTAAGATTTTTTAGGATATTCTCCCAAACTTATAACACATATTTTTTTCGTTTCTACAATGCATCAAACTACGGTTACAGTGTTTTCCTTTATTTGCTTTTTTAGAGTTCCATATTCAAATGGTGTAAACTGGAAGCTATTAGGTACTAAGTCAACACTTTCCATCTATCTATCCTACTTTAACGGCTGGATCTTTCGAACCGTAATAGATATAGCCAGTTAAATTTTTCACAGAATATGTAATGTTACGGCGTATTACATAAATAAAAGAAGTTAACATGTAATAAAAACCGAAATCGAAATGATAAAACTAATAAAAAAAATACTTGTTTTTTTACACTATCAAAGCGCTCGAACAAAACTAACGTAGCTATTTGCTATGGCGTATTATAAAAAAATAAATTGGTAAGTAATAATTGGTATACAATAAAATAATAATTGGTTGGACGTGCTGCGTAAGGTACCGACCAGCGTTTCATTTATTTTAAACAGTGTATTTTACTTATTATACGTCTTTCCATACATTGGTTTCTTTTTACGATGCCGAAGCTTCGAGATACGAATTTTAGAGTCGCATAAAGTGGGAGTCTGTCTGCCTGAGCTCTGTAAACTTTGGGAGGTAATGAAAAAGGGGTTTAGGTTCATGGCTCTTATTTGTAGGGCTCATAATTGTTTGCTTATCCCCTGCTGAAATGTAGATTAGGGTTTTACTGTTTATTCATTCCTTGCCAGTTTATTGCGATACTTTTGCGTAGAAAGAGTTGTAGCTACGCTGAATAATGAAACAGAATGAAAAACATTTTTATTTTTTGTTCTTGGAAAACCATTTCATTAAAAATGTAAATCGTGGACCTACTTAACTAAGGTAAACCTACGTAAACGAAACTTTAAGGTACCCACTTTATTTAGAAAATAATAATGGGGATTGCCCAAATTTTCTGCCTTTAAAGTTTTGTTATTTTCTAAAAATATAGACTATTTTAAGATACTAATTTGAATAAATTTGTTTTCCGTATAGTAGTTATAAAAAAAATTGCTTGTAATGTTTTACTTAGCATGTGATGACGTCTTCATCGTCGTTATATTAGTTTGTGTGGATTTATGTACAAAAAAATCTTACTTCTGTTATATTTGCATCTGCCAATGTCATTAGTTGCACAGTGGTTGTGCTTTTTTTGTTTGTTTGTGTAAACGACTATGATTGATTTCAACATAACGTCAACGCTGACGTCATTCAAAACCACAGTTCAAAACTATATAAAGGTCAAAAATATTTGTCCTCAGTGCTTATTTTTTAATAAAAATGTATGTATAGTGATCAAAAAGTTTATTGCTGTAACGGTTTCGAAACAATCTAAAAAAAATAACAATCCCCATTATCTACTTTGACTACTTGTACGCGAAGGCGACGACAAGATCGGACACTTGGCAACTTGAACAGAGTCGTGACTCTCACGGCTTAATTCTACAGGTCAAATGCGTGGGAGCAGCAGCACAAGACGTGAGCAGCGTCGTCCATCACAGTGCAGCAGGTGCAGCGCAGCGTATCCACAAAGCAGTTCGTGCGCGGGCCCGCTCTCATATTTGCCATATACATACATTGTTCCTTGTAATATAAAACGCATGGTCCAATTCAAGTTGCGCTGCTGCTGACACGCGTTCGGTCTGTAGAAGCTTTAATACTATGAGTACGTACTTACTTTATAAATCCCGTAGAACAGGAATATGCTTAGAACAATCATGAACATTTGCGTTCCTATTATTGCGAAATATGCTATCTGTACACCTGAAACAAGACATAAATAACATTAGTATAATTATAAGCACAAATCAGATTATTAAAGCTTTTTACCTCGTATTCCTTTTATCCCTTGGGAATTAGAAAATATGGCTGTCATTAACTATGAAATATTTCATTATCACTAAAAGCTATCATTTGTATATGACAAATCTCAGTGTGATTCCGCTTCTACGTCGTCGCTTCGAGTGCAATAAGGATTTTGGGATAAATTATTTTTCTCTATAGATATTTGTGATGCTAATTTTAACCTAACCCGTTTCCTCAGTTGATACGTGTTTTGCCTCTTCACGAGGCATTCTCAGTACGTGTTGGACTCTCCAAGCGCAATGCCGAGAAACCCTTCCTTCTTTTTCTCGGCAAGAAGCAGGCAGCGCATTCTACAGTACGACAGCTTGAAAGTCAAGGACTTACAGCAGGAAAGATTGGCGTGGGAAGAAGGAGGAATTTTAGTTAGAGGGCACGACAGAATCGCAAAGCACTGAAGTGAACTTGAATAAATTCGAAGCGCTCCTTTAAGTATAATGAGGTAATAGGAATATAATTTTATAGACAAAGGAGAGGACATGAAATTTGCGGCGAAGGTGGATAGGTAACTATTTGAGCTTATGGCGGAATTCAGATATGTGGTCATACTTGCGTAAACCAAATATGAACCGTATGCAGAAATTTTGTTTACGCTCAAGCTTGTCGATTTGCTCTTCAGTTAAATCCATAATTAGTAGTTAGTTAATTAGTAGATAGCAGGCGTCTGCGTAGTCCAATATTGGGAATAAGAGTGATTTCACGAACACAGTTTTAGTAGAAATAGGAAGAAAATTGGGAAATAATAGTGACAGTAATATCTATATAATAGTATGGTTTATTAGAAATACATGAGGCCAATTTACCACAAAACAAGGGTAAACACCAGTGCAACCTACGTAACAAGGAAAAGGTTAGGTTAAGTTGGGAAACAGGGACGTCTCTCTAAAATATTAATGTACAATAAATTACATAATAGTATAACCGAACTAAAATACAGTAAATTCAAGAAGATACCATATCATTTCTTTGCAAGCAACCCATTTTACAAATTAGAATATTTATTTTATTGCACTTGTATATAATGACACTCTGGCATTAAACATAGACTTAGACTATTTTTATCCCAAAATGTTCGATTCTTAAGGAATATCTGGTGAAACCGTAGAGGACTGCTAGTATTGAATAAACGTGTTTATCAAAGGATAAAAATATCATAAAGGGTTATGATATCGTCCCAATCAATCTTACCCAAACGATCGAAACAGTAATTCCGCAAAAAAAATACACCTATCTCAGTACAAACAAACAAAAAAACCTTTATTATACGTGACACGATTGATATTGAGCAATATATCAGGAACAGAAATACGTCCAAGAGGACAAACTTACTGTCGCTTCGTAGACTACAAAAGAGCCTGAAGGAAAGTCCCACCCTTTTTTCCAGTGGTATTGTAAATATGAATTTGTGAGCTAGAGGTTCCATAAACAAGACCACAAAAGAAAATATTTGTGCTTCATTTCAATTCACCGGCAACGCTCGTCTGCTATTGTTTACCTGGACGAGTTTAAAAGCTTTGCCACACTGAAAGCAGTCCAGAATCGAAGCAGCAACGTCATTAGGGCAGCAGCAATACGTGATCAACGCATTTCCATCAACGTCCGCGCGCTAATTGCCAAACAAATTCTACTAACTCTTCCAATCTATCTGATTTCACAATGTTTCTTGTATTAAAACTTACACGCGTGTTTTAGCTGCATCGCTTTAAACGAGTTTTTAGTGTCCTACTGCCTTTAAATTAAATTAATAGAAAAGTGGAAAATTGTCTTGTAGGAGATGTCGTAAGCAATACAAATTAGGTAAATACCCAAAAATGCTTCAAATTTACAGTAGCACAGCGAAAATTACTGTCCATAAATTTATTTGAGATATTTTACATTATATAAAAACAATTGGATTACCCGCAGACCGTTAGAAGTATAAAGACAATCAAAATGTTCAGGCCCACTACCCGTTGGTGACGTTTCTAGCATAATAGCAGCACAACGACGAGCCAAAAAAAACGCCAGCATTTTGGACACGCCAGACGTATATTTGATTGATTGGGTTATAATAAGCATAATCAATACTTACGAGAATATGGAATAGGTACAACATAGGTATTCTTCACAAAACAGTGCAATGATGAACAAAAATAAGCCTTGACCAAACACAGCCTCGGAATTTAATCGAATACCTCTGCCGCTTATTCGATTCCACGGTGACGGCCGAATAAACCGAAATGGAATTGGTCAACGCTATTACCTCCGATGTTTTGTTGTGTTGAGCAAAAGCTTCTGTGAAAATCAGTGACAAAAATAAAAAGGAGTAAAGCTGAAACAATTGCAGTGGTATATGGTTAACATTTACTTAATTTCCAATCGAATAAGTACATTATTATATCAGCGTTTAATCACAGACTTCGCATTTTTTTGCATACTAAAACTTTGCATTTATTTCATATATATTATATATATATATTTTTTTTTTTATTTTTATTTTTTTTACATTGTATTGCAATTGTATTGTATCTTGACATCATGAAAAATAACTTTCAAATTTTATTTTTTAATTATAATTGTTAATCTAATTCGGACTTTATTTAAATTATAATATTTGTTATTGATCTAATGTACCGTATTAGTTATCAAATAAATAACAATAATAATGAATTCAAAATGCCTCGTCTTTTTTCTTATTTGAACAACAGCAAAAAGTTTAATGAGCTCAGTTATAAAGTAATCATTATCTTGCACAAATTCATCCAAATAAACAAACAAATTGGGAATCGAACCGATCGATTATCTTCCGAGTGATTAAAGTTAGACAACCGCGAATCGAAACACCAACCCCACTATCGATATACGTAGGTGAGTTAGGTGTATTCCATCTACTGATGGGTTTCGTGAACCAGCAAACTAATTTAGTCTATTGTATTATAGGTAGGCTGTGTGGGGTGACAATATAGGTGAAGTTAGATTTGATCCAATACGACGTAAATAAGATCGTAGAATGCTTTGGGAGAGGACTATATTAACACTGGATTGATATGTACTGATGAACAATTATAATTAGTATACTAAGACTATACCAATGCAAGTGTTTTTAAATCTTTAACAGCTACAGTATATTATAAATTCTAAATGAAAACCTGTTGCTTTGATTTCATTATTTTAGGATTAACTTTGTTGGTTGGTCGTGTAATTTTCTATTGTAATATTTAAACCGTAAAGGATTTATGGTTTTCAGTTCAAGGATCATTTTTTTGTTTTGAACATAGTATTTAATTGTACTCATTGGCCGATATTATGTAAACCTACTTAATGTAAATCTAAATGTAGCTATTTATTTCCGGATAACATGAACTTTAACTTAGATTTAAATTTAAAACTATAATACAAATAAGATTATTTATTTTAAACTTCGATCATATAAACAGAGTATATTGCACAAGCCGCCTATCCACGGCCTACATAAAACTCTGCCAAAACGCGCTGGTGCAGCAGTTTGCATTTAGTTACTCGTTACCTAGCGATCCGAGCATGACGCGCCATAAACAAATGTACCAAATATGCTTCGTCCTTCGACGTTAGAAGGTCTAAGCAATTGTGTCACTACTTTCGCAGCGCATATGCGGCGTGCGGTACCCTCTGTTTATTTAATCGTTTTTTTTTAAACAATTTGTGCAGACAACCACAAACTCATTTATCGACTATTTATACATACGTCAGCGTCGCAAAGTGTCTCGCTCTCATTGAGAGAGAGATTTTTTCTCTCTCTCGTTCTTTTTGTGATACTCTTATTATGCTACAGTAAAATACGAAAAGAAAATTATTTCATTCGCTTAGAGTATTATATTCCTTGATTCGCTTTATACAATGCTGTTGTAGCTGTCAGAATTAAAAAATCTGAGAATAAAGCCAATATACTTGTGTACAGGCTTATTCAAAAACACCCAATAGATTTGTTTTAGAGGACAATATTTAGTATATTTTTATTGGGTGTGACTGTTCTTGCCAGCGAGAATGAGATTGATAAAACAATCCATAGCATAATTTAGGTTATCAAACGTTTTGGGAAATGGAGTAGGTATATGTATAATATATATTATATTGAACTTATTTCAGGGACAGACAACGTATGAAAACGATTTTATACACGCCTTATTTGAGACGGGAAGAGCTTTTGATTATGTCACGTATTGTTTTCAGTTTGAGGAGATTGTCGACATGAGGCTAAGCTGAATACCGAGTTTGTAAGTCATTTCCGAAAGGAAATGCGTAATAACATTTTTAATTGTGTGCCTTTATTAAGGCATTTTCACGAACATACTGCATTTGTTTTAAGGTTCCGTACCCAAAGGGTAAAAACTGTAAAAAAGGACCTAAGCCTACGGCGTCTGTCTGTCCGTCTGTCCTACCTACGTATGTATGTGTGTATGTATCTTTCGAACCGTTATAGATAGCCATTTAAAATTTTCACAGAATATTTGTAATGTTACGGCGGATTAACTAAGAAATAATAAATAAAACCGGCCAAGTGCGAGTCGGGCTCGCACACTAAGGGGTTCCGTACCAATACATAACGTGTTAGCTACTAAATTAAAAAAAAAATTGTGCAAAAAGACAACATCCCATCAACGCCTAGGCGGTCAACCCATCCAAGTACCGGCCACGCCCGACGTTGCTTCACTTCGGTGATCGCACGAAAACCAGCGGTGAACAGAAATTAGACACCGACTCGCACTTGGTCATTATTTATTATTTGTTGTTACTTTAAAGTGTTAACTACTATCATGCCAACTTTGGCGCTTGTACGTATTACCGTTTTTACATTATAGCAAATACAAAAATTATATTCTATACTGCCTTATTCTATTATTGTTGTGTATTTTATAAAATCTTCTTTACTTTTTTCTGTACTGATAAATTATCTATACCGAAAAAGCTTATATTTTCCTGTCTTAATCATCTCGTCAATATCTGCTCATAAGTGTCAAGCTGCGTTATAGCTCCCTTCGTTCCGTATAAATACAGAGTGACCAAATTATCTGTATAGTTGAGTGGAGGAGCTACAATCGTTCTTTCTGACCAAAACTGAGTCTTCCGTCGAATTTATTTAGTTACCTCATTGGCCACTTGTGCAGATAACTTTGCCGCAAGGTATTTATTGGAACTTTCGTAGCCAATAACTTACGGATCGAGGCTCGCTAATGCGTCATGATGTCTCCA
Organism: Agriopis marginaria; assembly: GCA_932305915.1. NCBI lineage: Eukaryota > Metazoa > Arthropoda > Insecta > Lepidoptera > Geometridae > Agriopis > Agriopis marginaria. The sequence goes on from OW029921.1 coordinate 7,322,306, forward strand.
TCAGTCTACGAAAAAAAATACGTATGATTAAGTAGTTTTTGTTCGATTGGATTTCATCGTTTTTAATTCCTGGTCAGAGAATTATAGATAGTTAGAAAACAAAAAAAAAGTTTTTTATAACACAATTTTTTTTCTGTTTACCTTATTGTGAAAAGTTGTTTAAACTTTTTTTTTATAAATGGCAAGTGCCGATAAATTAACTTAAAAACATACAGTCTAATTATAACCTCCTCCTTTTTGAAGTCGGTTAAAAATACAACGAAACACTAACACTACAAAAACAGTTAAACTATTAAAAACTAAATAAAGTTACTTGATTAAACTATTTTACAAAATGCCGACATTTGGTTATTTTTATATGTAGTCTGTGATGTAGTTACTCAATTTAATTTCACAGTGGCAATTCAAACAAATTCCAAATACCCAAAGTAATTCTACAACGACACTTTGATTTTAATATGAACTTTCGAATAGTAACATCGAAATAGTTAATAAGACGAGGGTAACAGAAATGGTCACAGAAACCAAACCCTTTTACCAAACTTTGGTCGGAACAATTTGGTTGATACAAATCGAATTCCATTGCGTTCCACAAAAATTAAGGGATTTTCGGACGAAAGCTTTTTTCGAAAAGGTTTATGTTTCACCTTTTTATATTTTGTTGTATCAGGAAATTTACTTTTTTAGTATTGCACTAAACAGCGCATGGAGTGAATAAAATTACGCAAGACATATATTTATAACCCTCTTGTGCGTAAGATAATCTAAGCCATAAAATTATATCAACTTCTCCCTGACGAGAGGTAAGTATTATGCGTGAAAGCGAGACAAAAATTATAGAATCGATTTTTCGTCACTATAAGGATTTATGCCGGATTCGTCCCCTTGAGTTTCGCCCCGCAAAAAAATCTGGTTTCGGCCCTCATTTTATGACCGTTTCGGCCCTTATAACATTTTTATTAATTTTTGAATGAAAAACTCTTGTTGCTTTCACGAAAACTCTTACAGTCGGAAAATCACGCGACCGCAAGCCGTATCTGGGCGCGTAAGGTTCGCGTTCGCATGATTTTCCAACTAAGCGGATTTAACGTTAACGTTTAACGTTAGTTTGATGCCCCGTTACCAGTTGTTCGTAAGGCGTGGTAAGGCCCCAGAACACACAAAGCATAGACTTAAAATAAAGTGGAGAATAAAATAAACTCAGAGCGGCTTTCGCGTAGAGCGCGTACAAGTACGTCTATAATGAAAAGACCGCCTTATGTCCGATGTTGATTGTACCGACACCGCGCACAGTAAACTCATGCAAAAGCATCGCTACAGATTTTGCTATTTGAAATTCTGCTGTCCATACGGTTCATGTGACAATGTTTTTAGGGTTCCGTACCCAAAGGGTAAAAACGGGACCCCATTACTGAGCCTACGTTGCCTGTCTGTCCGTCAGTCTGTCTGTCCTAACTATTAACGTTGTTATCGTTGTTATCTTTCAAACCGTAGGTAATAAATAGCCAACTGAAATTTTCACAGAATATGTAATTTCACGGCGGATTAATTAAGAAATAGTAAAAAGTTAAAACAAAACCAAAAGCAAGCAAGCTTTCATAAGCAAGTTATAACTGGTAATTACGTTTTTTTAATTTTGTCGTGGCGTGGTACAGAACCCTTAGTGTGCGAGCCCGACTCGCACTTGACCGGTTTATTTTATTGTCATTGTCACACCTTTGATCAATAAATAAGATCCCAAGGGTAGGCGGATAGACGAGCGTTTCCGCTTGCTCATGGGAATTCCTACTAGTAGAACCACGAGAACTAATATAGAAAGAAAGAAAATAAATTTTATTCGACACTTTTACAAAAACTTATATCTTAAGGATACAATCAGTGTCGAATGGGTCCGTCACGGCATTAATGCTAAAAGTCAAGGACTATCAGCGCCAGTTTTCAGACGAACCCTTGAGTTTACACTTACACTTATCACAATAGTGCATTGGTACCTTAGGGATGAAAGTAACTTATTTAGTCCCGAGACGGGGTTTGGCACCCGAGCGTAGCGAGGGCGCTAATAGTTCGAGGGACCAAATAAGTCTTTAACCCCGAGGTAAACACTGTGCTTTTCATTACGAATCCTTGAAAACTAAAAATAAAAACATGAACTGACTACTGGCACATACACGAGAAGTGCGGGACCATAATACTCTGAGCAGAAATTTTTTTTTTGGAATATGGTTCAATATAAATGTGAAACTAGTTTATTTTAATAATTTGAGTGTCTGTCTGTAGTCAACCGTCACTGTCAGTTGAAAGTGATTCTCTCTAGAGCTGAAATGTATTACTTTCAACCCGCTCCTCAGGCAAGTTCAGACCTACTTTCCGAGTATGAGTAATGAAAATTAACATTTATTCATCTGTCCTTATGCTCCTGTAATATTGTGTTGTCATATGCAATAAGACTACACACTCAAATAGACGGATAGGTATAGTATCTACCCGCATAGTAAAGGTGCGTACGTCTCTACATATCGCCATTAAGACAATGGGTCGGATTCCTATCGCGCCCGCGGCGTAATGAGAATACTTTCCTCAGAGAGAATATTATGCGTGTACGATGCTCACTAATGAATCTCGATCGAGCGTTTCATCTTACCTACTATCTATATATTATATGTATCGGTAACTATACTAATAAGTACCTCGCTAGGAATATAATATATATTTGAAATGAAAGGCTAGGTACTTAACCACAAAACATAATATGTACTTTTGTTATTTTTTTTTATAACTAGCTGGTCCGATAGACTATGTCCTGTCTTAGAACTGTCAAACGCGCGAAGTAAAAATCGTCGTTAAGTTTTCTGTAATTTGCTGCGCAATTTTCTGAATTTTCTTTCCGTAAGATCCTTCTGCAAAGTATAAGAAAATAGATATGTATTTTCAGTATACGGCGTATCCTTGCCTTGACTATGTGAACTAGTAGGATAACAAAATACACCATATATTTATGTTAACCGTCTATCGGGACTTATCGTGCATTATTTTATTACGGTAAAAAAGGGTTAGTATAGTGACCAAAATGCTGACGTGTTTCTGGCTCAACGCATAAGCATTGCCATTCAGCGTGGTAATGTCGCCAGCATGCTGGATACGCTGCCAACTGATAGTGGGCTTGAGCCCATAGCTTGAGAGATAATACAAATGTATTATCTTTAGACCTTCAACGGTCTATGCGCAGTCTAACTGTATTTGTCGTGTTAGTATTAGCTTGTATTTTGTTAAGTAAATAAAGGTACTTGTCCTATTAAAAAAAAAACAATCTCTTCTCTACATAGTATAAATTGAAGTCGCTTTCCGCGTCTGTCTGTATGTCTGTATGGCCGCTAACTCCTCCTAAACCACGCAACGGATTTTGATGTGGTTTTCACCATCAGTTAGATACATTTTCAAGGAAGGTTAAATATATAATTTTGCGACCCGCCCCGGCTTCGCACGTAAATTACACCCGTGCGAAGCCGGGCGGGCGGGTCGCTAGTAAAGTATAAACGGAAATATTCCAAAGATAAGCACTAGTTCCTAGTAATGGTACTACATCACCCCATCACGTACCTTCTGACACTTCATAATAGGTTTTCTTGGAAAACAATTTACCCACTCAATTACTAATTTACTTTATTGATACAGATGCTTATACCTTGACGTAAGATTGATACAATGAATTAATTCTTGACAGTTTTATTGGATTCAATTCGTTGATAATTAATTGTATCAAATCTATTTCAATCTGAGCATAATAAAGGTTATTGTTAGCAGTGGAAGTTAAAAAATATCATCGAAATCAAAATTAAACTGATTGGCAAACTAATTGATTGTATTTGACAAACAATCATTAAAAACAAACATCAACTATTGGTCGGTTCGTATTTAATAACAACCATCGCATTCACTTAACTTTTTTTAAATAAAATAATATCTAGTCGTGCGTTTGATTGCCACTTCGCCTGATGTTAACCCTACACTGCATTCAGTGCCATAACTGGGACAACCAATAAAATTGATCATATTTTTTATTAGAAACAAGCAGAGACATCTATGTTCGTGTAAAAAAAGTCTCAACATCCATACCAACCCATTAATGCAAAAATTTGCTACTAGATGTCTGCGTCGTCTCACTCAGCAATTAATTTGATTAAAAAAATTGTCATCGCCGTGCACCGTGCGTTTATGCTACTTGGAAATTTCTAAAAAAATATTATTTGACGTAGTTTTGCTGTGAAAAAAATGTTTTTATACCAGAAAAACTGTGTACTGAAGATATGTGAGTATATATTTTTTATTAAATAGTGATTTGATACCCAAAACTTATAATTTTCAAATGTTCCAGATATGTCACTTCATGCACTGATGCTTTTATTTGAGGTATGTTTACTAATAACAAATGTTGTTTTTATTTCAGATAATGCGGAAGAAAATTTTATCCCACGTTCAAATAGAAGTGTATTTGTCCATACCATTAGAAATTGAAGATGACCAAGACTCATCAGGCGCTGAAAGTGGTGATGACATGACCAAAATCCGAACTACAGTCAGCCAACTTTGTGAGACGTTTAGCGAGTCGGATGAATCTATATCACCTACCAGGTATGAACCTCTTCCATCGTTATTGGAGTCCCATGATGACATTGTTGCAAGTACTGTCATAATTGATGCTAATATGCAGCAGCAAACATCAAACCCTGGTGATCCAGACGCTGAAATTCCGAGTACATCTGGATCCACAATTTTACGAGCATGTCAGTCGAGGATTTGATTTGCTACCTCCACTGCAACAAAGGGAACTGTACCCAGATGTCCTTCATCCGTCACCAAGAGGAAAAACCGGAATTGATTATCCCACCTGGCCAAGAAAGGTATAAACTGGTATAAACTCTATGTAGACCGTGAATAAAGGAAGATTAGGTAAATCTTTACAAATCCCATCATTGAAGGATATGAAAACTAAAAAAGAGGAAAGAGTATATTCAGAAGATCAGTAGCTAATGTAGATGGAACTGTAATCGTGAGGGTAATGTGGTACGACAACAAACTACTGGTTGTTTTGTCGTCATCTTTCGTTTGAAAACAACTAACTCAAAAGGTTTTGCAAGAAACAAAAAATAAATATGGAAATTGATATGGTATTTGTCCTCAAATTGTACGCAACTACAATCAACACATAAGGGGGGGGGGGGTGTAAGATTCATTCCTAAAGGACGACGCTAGAGGACGGTAAGAGGACAAAGAAATGTTATTTGAGGCTATTTTACAATTTCCTTGACATAGCCACCATAAATAGTTGGTACAAAAGAGTAGGAGGAAGAAGAGAGGGAGCTGCAACAAAAACCACGGCCGCTGAAGTTGAAACAGTTCAAATTTGAAGTGGGAAAAAGTTTCAGCATGTGTAGTCCATACATGAATAAGAAAAGAAGTCAATCATCTTCTGCAAATGATGGCCAGCTTGAGATGAAAAAAAAGGGGTCAAGCGTGGTGATCCTTCCTCCTCGCGATATAAGAAGGGTGATGGCATTTTCTTGTGTGAAAACTGATACGTCAGCGCTACTGTCAAACTTTGTTTGAACAAAAATAATAAGTTTTAGAAAGTGACATCTATAGTTAATTAACAAATAAAATATCTACCCTATTGCATGTTGTACCACATTTGGAACAGAATTAAAAAAAAAAGATTCTACCAATTTGTTTTATTTATGATTTTTTTTATTATTTTTCCCGTAATCTAGATCATAAATAAGCACAAATAAAATTTATTTTGAAGAAAAATAAAAAATCATGCAGTGTAGGGTTAAGGAATGATGCAGTCTAAGATGGGGTAAACGCAAAAGACGAGCGCGCGTCCGTACTTTAAAAAACCGCCAAATGTGGTTAAAAATATAGTCTGAGTAAACGGCGTAATCTCGAGTAAATATTTTCCGTATATTATAAACAAAATATTCAAAACCACGCCAGTTTCCATAGAAGTAAGTATACATACTCGTAAGTATAATTACAAGCTTTTTAAAACAGTTATCTCTAACCGATTGAGCGGAAATTTGCATACACGTTTAGTTTGGATGACAATACATGATTAACTTAATGACGTCATTCTATCTTCAATATGGCGGACTCACAAAGATGGTGACCAATTCTTAATTTTTTATGCACAATTTCATGCACAAAAAATGTATAATTGTATTTCAATTTCGGAACCGAAAAAAATAAGTAACTTGTTAAAATATAAAAGTTTACTTACACTTGGGTAAAGTCAAATTTTTTAATAAAGCTTAAAACAAATTCTAAAAATTGGAAGCACATTTTTACTTTATAGACTTTGGAGTCTTATGGACATAGAAGAGGATGTTTGAGTTACTTAGACAGCTTCCAAGAACTTTCAGTTGCTAAACTGGCCAAGTAAATATTTTCTCCGTCGTCGTCAACATCACAACTTTTGAGTGAAAGACCATTATGACCTTCATTCAGAGCAATACATTACTCTGCCTAACATTCGTAGCATAACCCTTCGCCATTGAAAAGTTTCTTTAGAAAGCAAGCCGGGTCGCGATTGTCGGAATCACTTCACGAGACGAATGACCTGCCTCAAGAAAAGCGGCAACATTTATAAGGGGCTGGGATTGTTCACGCTACACTTTTCTACAACGTCACGTTGAATATTGTACCTATACAGGACCAAAGAGTTTTCACCTTGTGGAGAGCTATGTGGCTTCTGAATGTGTCAACATAGACATTTTTAGTTTTAAATATCTTTGACCATGATACCTACTACCCATAATCATGTCTGACTCATTGCCAAATAGATTTCTCTCAAGAAGGCATGCATCGTGACGAAAATAAATTAGATCTACCATAAAAAAAAAAACTTTTTTCACGTACAAAGGAATATCAAACGAAGAAAATAAAAAAAGCCTTAATTATTACTTATTACTAATTATCAGTAATATTATTAATAATCAAAAATCAAAAAAAAAGATGTCCGCGTGGTAAAGTGTCAAGAACGCTGGCTGCATTCCCGCGTTGAATTTCCAAAGAAATTATCTGCGCGAGGAATGAGCCAGCTCTCTAATTTTAGTAATTATAATTATGTACTAATTTTGGCGTTTACATTCAATCTTTGATCGGGTAACATGATGTGTTATTGTTGCTTGTTTTTTAATAAGGTAAAACTCTTACATTACGGTTGAATAGAAAGCTGGACCATTTACCGAATCATTTCCTTCGAAGCTGCGCGCGATAGCATAAAGAATTCCAATCAGACTATTCAGACGAAGGATCAAACGTCAAACGATGGACCTTATCCATTTCATTAACCACTGCGCAGTGCAACTTGATACTGTACCTACCTACAATTTTATCATTACCGGGTTCCACCGCAAACCGCAAATAAGCCAAGGATTTTTCTTGCGAATAAGTTACCCATCATGATTTCACAAATATCACACATTCATGCGACGGTGTGCAAATCTCACATATCCTCGTATGTAGTTATACTCGGTTTAAATATTTCTTTATTTGACAGCTGCAGTATGTTTTAAAAAGCTGTATAATAAAAACCACCCATTCTGATCACTTTTACCAGGTTTTTAAACGTGAGGTGTAAAATGGTAGCTGATACGCTTGCGAAAAAGATTTTTTTCGGTTATATTTGAACAAAATATTTTCATTCTGCTCTTAATAGTGCTATTGTAGTCTAAACTAAAAAATGTATACAGTGAATAAGGTGGTAATTAAGAGGTACAAACATACCTACTACGTTTTGACAAAGTAATCTGTGTACGCAACCAAAATAATACAGGGTTATTGAAAATTGGCTAACAACCTCTCGCAGTACAACTTTATTCCATGACTTTTAATAATAATAATTCGTCTTTTTATATTCTACACAAAAAAATAGAGCTCTAAATGGCAATAACTTTACTCGGTTTCTTATGAGAAGAAACTCGGGGGTCCGAGTAAACCTTAGGGCTTAGGAGCTGACTCTCGCGCGTTCAATATACAAAACGAAATAATAGTGTACAAACTTCTTTTAATAAAAAAAAATGATAAATTTCGTAATTATATTATTATTTGTGAGAAGTCATTAAAGAAAGTTGTTAAGTATGTTGTAAGCTTCCCTGCTAAAGATTGTAAGCTAAACCGGGTGTATCTCGAAACCCAGCGAAAAAGCCCAGTTATACCACTGAAAAATTTCGTTAACACTCGACGAAATACGTACATGATATTTTTTTTTTCTCAAAGTTAAAAGTTGTTTATAATTATGAGTGCAATGATATCCTTGAATAGTTTCTGTCGTCTAGAGATGCGCCCGGTATAATTAACAATAACACTGTATAACTGTAGTTTTCTGCTTCAAAAATCCGAATTTACTCGTTAAGGCCTACCTGTTTCGCCTATTTTATATTCAGCTGGCTGTATAAATTCTACAACTACTAAATTAAGCTTAAATTAATCACCATGAAGGTTTCACGTAGCCTTACAATTGTTGTTAAAATTTGCTACCCAACGCACAAAGGCGACATTTTATTTGGACTAAAAGCGTACATCTCTTAATACCGTTAAGAGTGGCTTAGACTGTAATGGAAGACGGGATAAATAAGGAATGCTCACGTGATGAAAGGTTCCTTTGTATAATTCATTTGTGGGAACACAAGTACGAAGGGCGATGCATAAGTAAGTGGGGACCGGACTCTTTTACTCCGATTATTTCTTACAACGTTTTGTGAAGAGAATTACGGCGGAGTCGAGAGAAAGGGCAATCGAGTGAAGTGTAATAAAGTTAGAAAATTATGTTAAAGAGGGTATGAGACGGGTTTTTTTGCTCGTGTTGATAAAACTCTGGTTTACCTACGCTCTGAAGGAAGGATTTTTGCATAAATTTATTTATGCAAAAAATTCTTTAATTATTCCTATTATTTTCTGTAGAAAAATCTCTCAAAGTTTTTTTAATTATTTTAAAGTGCTTTTTTCTCGCATTTTTTTTAAATTCTATAGAGGAAAATCGAAATTGATTAAAACATACGGATTATTCACATCAAAAAGACGCTAGTAATAGTTTTGTTCTATTTGGACACATAAATTATATTTAAAATATAAATTGTATTTAAAACTATATGCGCCTCGCGGTTTTACTTGCGTTATATAACTCCTTGAAGCAACCTCCTTTAATGTAATAGATGTAATATGTCAATGTATAGACTTCAATTCATGCCGTTCCATACAAAACGTATGGGAAAATAAAATATCTACTTTTTTTTTGTGAATTTTTCCGATATTTTGTTACTTATTCTGCTTTTCGAGGTGGAAAGAAATCCAAAAATCAAAATTTATGAAAATCGGTCAAGCCGTTCTTGAGCTATAAATGATTTAACTAACCCGACTTTGCTTTATATACCTACTTATGTATAGAAGATAATTATAGATGTCAGTCTTTACAAAAAACAATCTAAAAACTGACTCTACAAATACAGTTAGACTGCCCATAGACCGTTGAAGGTCTAAAGACAATCTATAAGCTCAAACCCAAACACTACCAGTTGGCAGCGGACCCAACATGCTGGCGGCATTACCACACTGAAAGGCAATGCTTATGCGTTGAGCCAGAAACACGCCAGTCTTTTATAAGCTGAGTTACCGGGCCTAATGTCAGAGGTCTTTAACTTGCCTGAACAATGCGCTTGATCTATGTCAAACAAACGGAGCCTATGACTTAACGTGTGATCTGACCCCCAGTAGCGCTTAGTTTAAATACCACTTGCGTTCACCCCTCCAAAGACAGATCAGGAGTTCGATTTTTGAATCGCACGAAATATCATTCAAAATGAAATATTTTCTATTGATAGAAAGCATATTCGTATGGTTCAAACCACTCATTGCGTTAGCGAGTAATAATTATGATTATTTCAAAAATGGGACTTTAGTTTGGAGTGTCTTGCGAAAGGAATTTCGCATGATATTTTCTTGTGAAATATCATACGAGCGATTAAAAAATCAAGCCCCCAGATCTTCTGTTACTTGACTTCGATTTTAGGAATCTATAGTCAAGCTACGCCACGGTAGCTACATCGTACGCTAGCGTACTCTTGGTACTTTATATTCAGATCATTTCTTTATTTTCATATTGAATTCAGTCACAAAGTCAGGGTTCAGATTTGTCCATCTAAGCTGGAGGTTATTAAGTCAAATCCGAAGCTGACTGTTGCCAAGCTCGGTAAAGTGACTAAACAAATTCATAACGCGTCGCACCGTCTCGCTCTGTATACGGATTCGATATGATAATACACCGACTCACACAAAAGCTAGACGAGGTTTTATTAAAAGGAGTGTTAGGTATATTTTACCGTATTTACTTAACATAATATATTATATAGCATTCACTGAGACTGAAATTGTACTTTCAAATGACACATCGAAAACCAATGAGATTAACCTATAAGATCATTGTCGAAAACCGATACTAAAGCCAAAGCAAAGAGTTTTACATTATAAGATCATTGACTAATAAAATTTATTGTTTCTACCATTGACACGCACGGAATTATAAATCAAATATATTTATTGAGACATAAACGAATTAAAACAACATTAAATTAATGTAATGGCATATAACTAAACTACAAGGGACTATTTATATAACTATAGGGTCTATTTTTATTTCTAGTGTACACAATAAAGAATTTCTATTTATCTATCTATCTAAAAGGATAAATTTCAAATTATAATAATAAATAAAATAAATGTCAACAGTTCTTATAGAAAGAGCGGAAAACAATTATGCGGTTCGCCTGATGGTAAGCAAAAACCGCCGCCTATATAACCGACACCTGCAACATTGCCTGCAACACTTAACTAGAGGCGTTGACTATGCTTTGCCAGTCCAAGGGGTAGTTGTAGACACCCTTTTTGAAACGCTTCATGTTGAAGCTCGGCGGGAAGACCTTATTTCACACCTCGCAGGTTCGCGAAATAAAGGAACTGAACAATCGGCCGGTGTGGAATTTCTAGCTTTGTAAGATTTGTAACCGTCAAACAGCTCACCTATGGGGGTGAATAATTGATATAAAGTCGTAAATTAATGCCATAAATCATCAAAACAATGGTTACGGACTGTTGGTTCCACAAGTGGGTCCATCACAAGATTATATCCATGATACAAGAAAACAAGGTCTGGCACTCTGGCAGTTGTCCCAGAATTACGTCACTGTCTTGTTGCCACTTTATTGCAACAAACACAGATATTGGGAAACAATTTCGTTAATCATATATTAAATGAAATACAAAAAGCGTTTCAATTGTCATTTGGTTTGTCCGCTCAAGCCAGTTAAGCACGAATCGAATATATTAAACACAATTTTAACTAAACCACATTGATTTATTAGATTCTCACATGGTGGTAATATACGAATATTGGGGAGTTATAATTTCATGCTACTGTTAACAGAGAAAATCATAGAGAGTCCGCCATTGTTTCGTGTATCGTCATCTCTCTCGAACTTGTTGCAAATTATTTATTCTGCTCTTGCTTATGCACGTGTACGTGTATCAATAACATTGATGTCATCATTGTGGGACGCCCACGTCACATTATTTCTCGGAGTGATATACCTGGCGGAATATATTATTATACCATTATTTTATCGAAGTGACAGGTTTTCTAATCAATTCTCACGATATATCTAAAAAGCTGTCATGATAGTTTTCCGTTTATCAAACATGATGTCACAATCAGGGTTGGCAGCGAGGAGTGCGTTGAAGTGACGTCGAGCCGTTTGATTTCTGTAGGTAGTTCATTCCACCGAAATATAGATCTACGTTCAGAAACCAACTCGCCTGATGGTAAGGGACGGTGAGGCCGAGGATGGAACACGTCCCTGCACTCTCACGGACCTACCCAAACTTTGGCACGTAAACACTGGCTATGAGGACGTGTCAAATTAACATCTTGATAATTTCGTCAGGACGACTGACGACATGAATATTTCAGACTCGCAACCACGCCTTAGCAATATGGCACGTGTTGGGATCAAAGAGCTCTCGAGTCCGGCGGGAATAGTCACAGTGTATTTATTATTAATGTTAGTACGTGTGGTGCCGGATCGGTTGCAGGACCTGAATCGTGTCTCGTCACTCCTGAGGCACAGTGGACATATAAGCTAAAGCAGTAGATCGACTTTAAACAAACGTCCAAATTGTGTAAAGTAGTCAATCGAGCGCCCCTTCCCCCACCCGCTATGATACTTCACGGTACGGTCAGAGCGATAGTCGCGCGCGCCGCGTCATAGGGATACGCCGTGTGCGTGTGTCGTCAGCATTAAAAGTAGCGCACAAAATAATGAGAATTTTCTTAAAACCCGATAGTAGCTACTCTAGCCCTGTGATCGCCGAACCGACAGTAGGCATCAATGTAGGCATTGTATTAAAAGACACGTCCGAGTCAAACTACTGCTTTCTATTGTGCCTGTGGCTCCTGCCGGCTAGATCTTGTGGTCAAGTAGGTCGGTAGTGTAGGTATTGGGCTAGCCTGCGTAACTTGTAGTGCATTCCAGGTGATGTAGCTTCTATGGCACAGCTGCGATTGGTTTACTGAGCCACGAGTGCAGATGCATTTCGGACACTGCAATAAATCATCTTTTGTAGATGTATATAGACAAGACACCGATAATGTCAATGAGGAGAATATATTAAAAAACTCATAATTATGTTAGCCTCACCAAAATTATATATTTTTTTTAAATCTAATTTGTACTAGTTAGACGTAAAAACACATTACACTTTGCTTTGCTTCCAATTCTTCTTTCGATGCCGATTCGATAATAAATCTCGATGTATAATTTAATATTTTCCAATTAGGTGCAACTTTTTTTTTTCTCGGCTATGTCCGCGTTTGCGCACCAATTCGCCTGTTGGTAAAACTGATTTTTATAATGAAAAATATCAGTTATGTAATAAAAATTCTGTTCCGATCAGTCAAGTAGGGAACCGCAGTATCATTATTATGTTGCACATGTTAGTATGGCACTATTTCCGTGAAAGTTTCACCATATTTTCAAGCATTTCTTATTTCCCTGTTCACTTTTTAATTTCAGCCAGGAAAGTATGCATCTAACAATCTTGGAGGAAGTTTATTAAATTCTAAATTTTTCATCGAGTTACGAGTTCCGACGGGAGCTGTCCTGTGATCTCGTTAACCAGTTTAATAAGATTCGAGACAAATTCCGACAGCTTTTTGTAATCTTTTTAACAACTTTAGTTATTGATATTTTGTTACAAAGGCTGCGATACAATATATCACAACATTCGTGATCATTATATTATGGAAACTGATGAGATTTTCACAGATTTTATTGACTGGCTGAATCGTAGGTGAGTAATTCCCGTGCCATATAAATAAAGGTCGTACTCATTGATGAAATATACCTAATAGGACAAGATGAATGGTTACAAAGAAAATCACAACGAAATTCAGCCACGTTTAAATATACCTATGCTACTTTACCTACATATAGCTAACAACTCTATAATAATATTTTAAAGTGTAAGCAAATTCAGTTTATTATGAGCATATAATTAGCCATCATATCGTTGAACGCAAATTGAGGAATTTTGACAAGTTTTCACGCTGACTAGTTGGGCTTTCAGATCAGACAAACAAGAAAGATATGCCTCAGCACCTACAATTAATTATTAAGCATTGCCATTCAGCGTGATAAGCCGTCAGCATGCTGAGTACGCTGCCAACTGATAGTGGGCTTGAGCATTTGGATTGTCTTTAGACCTTCAACGGAATATGGGCAGTCTAAGTGTATTTGTAGTGTTAGTATTAGCTTGTATTTTGTTTAGTTATTAAGGCACTTGCCCCAGTAAAAAAATAATACCGTTCGTATTCGAATGTATCCGTTTTTCATATACTTTTTTCATTATATTGTTATACCGCAAAAACTGTATGGCGTAATAACGGCACACTTATAAATTTTTTCACGCACACTAAGAGACTTGCAGATATATTATAACCTCCAATAAACTAACTAATAGTCCAATGCAAAGTAAAAGGGCGGTAAGGTAAATTCAACAAAAGGCATCAAGTTTGATTTAGGCCACCCGCCGCGTCACCTACCATAGCTCACCCCTTGTTTGTCTAATCAGAGGTGAGGCCGAACGAATTCGAAATAAAACCATATTTATTTTATTTGCGGTTATATTTTTCTGGCCGTCTTTGGCTGCGACTCACCCTCTAGTATCTATTCTTTAGTATATCAATGGTCGTGGTGTAGGTTACATTCAAAATTCTACTTATGTTGATTATATTCCGATCGGGTCCCGTGAGTTTTGATACATAAAGAGATCGGAGCGAGGCAAGCTTAGCATTATAAGTTAAAGTTACCTACTTGCTAAATAAGTATTATCAAACCTATACTTTGATAAAAAAAATCGAAGTTCCTATAATTTTTATGAAAAACTATTATCAACAGACTTCAAAAATTAAGGTTCCCAGTCCGACGGTTTTGTTGTGAGAATTACTCGCCGCAACCGCCTAAAAGCTCATCCACATAATTATTATCATAGATCTGTGGAAATCGCACACTGTGCGTTTTATGCGATCTTTTTTTCCTCGCATCTGCACATTATTGTAATGAGCTCCCTGGGACCTTTTGATTAACTATTATGGAGTTCTCGAAAAGGGCTGATAATAGAGTCTTTAAGGGTCAGCAAAGTATAGTACGGCTGTGTTACAGGTATCCATAAGCGACGGTGATAACTTACCATTAGGTGCCCCGTTAGCTTGTTTGTCACCTATGGCATAAAATAAGACATCTTGAACAATTGCGACAATGTATATTTTTTTAATTAAATTAGCTATATGTAGATTATTTACCTGTCAAATCAACTGCCATATATTATAATATATCTCGAGGGTGCTCCCATGTAAATTTGGTGAAAATATATATATTTCACCGGTAAAAATTTTGGCAGGTATTTTATTGGAGTCCCCGTGATGTAATATTTTTTTGTAAAGTGTACTGTGTAAAATGTGAAAGTTGTACCTACCTTTTTCGTGTTTTAGTTAATACTATTATAGCTGCGCCCGTGGTTTCACCCGCGCGATTACTTCTTGTAACATCAGCTATCTTGCCAGTGATAGTCTCGTCAAAATCAGTCGAGCCGTTTCGGAGTCCATAGGAATCATACATACACACATTGATTTTTCTATATACAGGGTATAAGGGGAACACTCTCAAAGCCAAAAGAAGGTAATTGTACTCATCATTATGAACCACTTTTAGTATGGGACCAGCCCTGAAATCGCGAAAAAAATCAGCTGTTCCATACATTTTGTCGAGTGTCAATGACCGTTTTCTATAGACCAGCTGATATTATTTTCGCGATTTCAGGGCTGGTCCCATAGTAAAAGTTGTTCATAATGATGAGTACAATTACCTTCTTTTGGCTTCGAGAGTGTTCCCCTCACACCCGTATAAGTACCTAGATTATTGAGCACAACAGAAAGTCATCAATCGTAGGTGACACTATATATTTAGCAGACTAAATTACACTAAACGCTATCCTTATACTTAAATACGAAACTAACAAACAGTTTTTACATTAAGGTTAAGATTCTTTATCAAGAACTTTTTATTAAAGGTCCACAAGGAAATCTTACATTACATTGAAAATATAATCCAGATAGATTTTTAAAAGGCGGCTTTATCGCTTAAAGCGATCTCTCCCAGGCATTATAGTGGATTTTTTAATGTAGATATCAATGTAAATAAATAAGATATGATAATTCCCTTAGGCAGATTCTGCAAAAGAAATCTGCCCCTAAATTTGCTCACATTTCCGTGACGGTTGGATAACTAGCAATTGTTACCTATTTACCTTGACTATTTTACACAACTTCATGGAACCCACGTAGGCCTAAATAAACTAGAGCAAGTTAATTTATGCTAAAAGACAGAAACTGCTTCCAAGAATCTAATTTAGGGCGCACACTATCAAGAAGAGCACACTAACACAGATTATCAAGAGTCTTTGCTGAGTCGGTGTTTAGAAATGTAAAGTACCTAAAAGGTACGTGAATCCTTGAAGAAAGACACCTGTTAAACGAGGTTGATACATATTTTAGCGCTCTTAAGGTGGCTCGAGCTGGATATCACGTTCAGTAAGGTATTTGATTCTTTGTAACCGACTTCAAAGAAGAGAAGATTGTCAATTAGGTAGTTTTTAGGGTTCCGTACCCAATGGGTGAAACGGGACCCTATTACTAACCTACATTGTCTGTCTGTCCGTCTGCCTGTTTGTCTGTCTGTCCGTCCTACAATTAAATGGCTGTATCTTTGGAACCGTAATAGATAGCCAGTTGAAATTTTCACAGAATATATAACGTTACGGCGGATACGGACAGACAATGTAGGCTTAGTAATAGGGTCCTAGTGTAAAACTACGGTTACTAACCTTTGAGTACGGAACCTTAAAAAATACAAACATACGCGCGAAAAATATTACAATATAACACACAGAAAGAAAATTATAAAAACAAAAGTAAGTTAAAATAGATAAGAATTGCGGTCTTAAGTGAATAAACTTGATTTGTAGGAAATAGACGGTGCCGTAATTAAATAAGTAACAATCTTGGGCAGTCGGGTATAAACTATTATGTGATACGGCATAGAAAATATAAAAACACCACACGACACAAAGCTCCATAAGCTGATAGCAGCTAATACAAAATTCATTGCTTAGTAATTGCCTCGCTACAGGCACCTATTCATTTTTTACGAACGAAATTGTTCTCTTTTTTGCCGGAGTGAAACGCTCAGTATTGTTGACATGATATTGCATAGAAATGACGAATTCCTGCTCGTCGAAAATAGATACGCGAATCATAACCTCAGTTATCTGATTACTAGCTGCGCCTCGCGGTTTCACCCGCATAGTGATGAAAAATGGTGATGATTGTGATGATGATGAAAAGTAGCCTATGTCACTCTCCGGCCCTTAAACTATACCCATGCAAAAAATCAGGTCGATCCGTTGCTCTGTTGCTGCGTGAAAGAGGAACAAACAAACCAACAAACTATTCGCATTTATAATATTAGTATGATACGTAAAGACGTTTGTACGCGAGGAGATCAGGCATGATGACTAATATTTTTTATAACCTCATAAATAAGCTGATCATAAATAGAGCACATCAACAAAAACAAAATTAAAATGAGTTCAAAAATAAATAAGATGTAAGCATTTTAATTTCATGCTAGACAGAGCGCACTAAGTATACTGAGCCGTGACGTCACGCCTCAGGTGCGCCATACAAATGCTATACTAATACACAATTTGCGAGAATGGGATAGAGCATCTCCTCTCTATCCCCACCTAAAACTTTAAACGCTCATATCTCAGAGATTTATTAGCCAATTTAAATAATTTTTTTCAGTATATGTAATGTATTTAGTTATATTAATCGCCAAGCCGGTTACTTGTAATAAATGTCATGCCTATTGGATACACGGCGTCTCTTATAATGCACATTTTTTATTTTATTTTAGAAAATAGGCTTGCATTTCATTCTTGCTGTGGTCGGTCTACGATGGAGCACGCTTGCCTTGAACCAATACTCTCGTGATTTGAAAATACCCAGATTGCATCTATCGGGGAACTCTTACTCAGGCAGCACATTCCACAGTCCGGCTATTCGCACATTGAAAGTGGAATCTACGTGTTTCTCTCGGGTTTTTGAAATATTCTTAAATCACAGTTCTGTGTTTAAATTTCTGACTATTGGACGGCCAGGATGGGAGTGAAAAAAACGACAAGCATCAACGCTTTTCGTAAAATCCGATACTAAAAAGAGCAGGAGGGAAATCTATTATGCAGATCCTCTGATTTCCTCAAGTCTGTTTGACTTGAATCACCTTGTGAGCGAACTGCCGGAAGGAGTGTGGAGTCACTTCAGGTTTCGAAAATGAATCGAATTTAGAATGAAACAAGTATTTTTACTACAATTTCAATGTACCAATTTATATTATTTCTACTTGTATCCAGAAATTGCATTAGGGTTGGATAAAAAGAGACATTTATAGCATAGTCATTCAAGACCTCAAAGGGATTTGTAGACGGGTCTCACCAATAAAAATAAGCAAGTTTTTAACATTGTTTTAGCTAGACAACGTTGAAAAGCTAAACACGTGAATTATTTCTATTGAGTATGACAGTAGACAAGTTGATATATGATGATAAATAGAGGGGGTTTTTTCGAAAAATCTTTTAGCCATGTTGATTTAATTTTTCGTATAATCTGGTTAAAGTTTACAGAAATGGTCACATCATATTCACGTGTTTTTGTATGCAATACAATTATCATACTGTTCCTATAGGCTTTTTTTAATTGAACATAAGTCTGCGCTTGACCGCCTCTCCGATCTCCGCCATTGCGATGATGCTCAACGATTTTTTCTAGATAAGCGTACTCCAAGCTTGTCTAGAAGAAACCGATTCACTCGTGACTTGAAGACACCCAGATTATATACGGGGAATACCCATTCAAGCAGCACATTCCAACAGTCTAGCTGCATTACCCTCCTTGGGTATCCATGAAGATTATACCCTCTCTCCATAACAAAATATAGTCTAGCTGTTCGCACAATAAAATAAGCATCAAAGTGCTTCGGATTTTTGGAACACAACCGTTAAATGGTTATAAATATTCCTCCAGAAAGAACAAGTGCGAAAAGTTTTGAGCTAACAGTAGTAAAGCGCTGCAAAACTTTTTCTACGTAATTACCTATGCTACATACCTACATCAGGTATTTCAAGAGCAATAAAAATCTATTTGAAACGCTCTCTTTCGTTTTATTGGATCCAGTAATTGAAAAGTAAATCCAGTGCAATAAATAAACTCGTTTAATTGAAGATCCGCCCCGTTTCGTTGGCAAAACAGATTGCGTTCCTTTGTAGCCAATCTATCATTCTACGAGGAGCACAACAAATTGACGAATAAATCATTGGCTAATAAATGGGCAAGAATGAAACGATTTTTTAATGTTGTCTGATAAAGTATGTTGTCTGATAAAATTTTGTAATTTTTGCCTCTAAAAATGTGAATTCGTTTGAATAAAGTTTTTTGTGAAGATAACGTACATAGTACCCTGGATTAGCACATATACCTATGTTAATTAATACTCATCTTGAAAAAAAAAACAGTTCCTGCAGGACAACGGGTAAAACAGCGCGGCGCAGTCAATCAATACTTACAAAAACATCAGTGAGAATTAATCCAGGTTTCAAAATTCTGTTTTTAGATGACTCAAATATAAAAAAAAGTTTGTTTGTAACAAAAAAAAACTCTCGCTTTGAGCTAAATGAAATGTATCTTAGCAGTATGATTTGACTACGATTCAAGACAATTAAACAATTATATTATCATTAGAAAATTAATGAACATACATTTTCATTTCTTAATTCTGTTGAGCTATGTAAAATAGAGCTCGAGTTTTTTACGCAGTTGGCTTAGAACACCTTATCCGTCTTAATTTTGTTGAGGAAAATAAAAAGGTGAAAGAAATATATTTTATTTTAGAATCATTTTTTCAATATAGGTCACGGGCAGGAGACACCTATTATAACAATCATAACATTCATAACAATCTCCTATGAAACGTTGTTCATTAATCTACTTTCGTTTGGGTCAAAAGCTTATGTGACAAACGTACCTTGGAATACGAGGTAATAGCTACTTTTGTACTAAGATTTATATAAGAAAATACGTAAGAATATGACTTACCATAATATACATCATCTAATTCCTTAAACCTCTTGGCGTTAATACCAATTCTCCAACTATACAACAGCACCACTAGTATTGATATATTCTGAAACAAACAAAAATATATACGTTAGATGTGTCATGTTGCGATGAAGTGTGTCCGAACAGTGGCTTAGTCTGTCCCAGTCAGGATGCTGGCTGATCCTTTATCAGAGGAGACCAGAATACTGTTCAAGATAGTTGCCCTATGTAATAAAAGTAAAACAAAGCTTTTTAAGTATGGACGATGTGCAGTCATCTGAAACCACTTAAATTTTTTTTTTTTTAAATAAATAATAGGCTTGCGCTTGACTGCCAACTCACCTACGTTAGATTCTAATATAATGATTTTGCCGTACTTTCAGATAGATCACTTCATCATTATCATTTGCAACCTTTCATATTGGCCTGCTAGGTAAAAGCGCAATGCAACCCAAGCTAGACGTCAGTGCAGGTATTATCACCCCCTGGGTCCTTATTCTCAATCACACCAATAACACGCCGTAAACGTGTTAGAACATGCTAACTATGGTTACAAATAACACGTTATAATATGGATCAAAATTAAATTACGTCATCCGATTAAATATTTCATTTTCTTGACAAACACGTAACACGCTAGCTTACTCCACGTTATTGTAACAACTCAAAACGAGCGTTTTACGAACCTCATCACCCTAGCCAACTTGACATTGTCAATTCCACACATATAACGTAACATGGCCGCGTTGCAAATTTATGCGGTCTTATGGACTCTAGGGCACAAAACTCTAGCCCTGGCGTCGAGGCTGTTATAGGGGCTCTAACCATCCAAGTGAGCCCCGGGAGAGGACGACAACGTTTTGTGACCACCATTGTCGTAGGCGGAGGAGCTGAGACAACACATAGTTGTCTCGAGAGGAGCCGTAGCGCAGTACTGAGGGCTCCGGTGCACCCCTGTGGAGATCCCGCAGCCCTCTTGTCAAGCACTTAGGCTGGTCTCCGGGAGGGTTTTAGTGAGTATATCCCACATAACCTGGCTGCACCCTAATGCCACCTGGTATCTTTGAAATATTCCCCCCTCGAAAAAGAAAAAAAAGGGGCACAAAGTCCTTTATTAAATTTTATTACATTATGATATAACGTCACGCTTTTATGAGGATTTATATGCGAGATAGAGAATAAGGGCCGTGTAAGTCCTGTTACAATTAGGCCTTTGCGTCTGTCCTATGCTAATTGGTTCTTGTTTTGACAGTGACAATTATCTTCGACGCTATTACGACAAACATTCCGCGTACGTGGAGCTTATAAACACGAGATTTTATGTATTTAAATATTAAGTAAAGCTTTCATACCGTCATTATTTTATGACAGTGTCGGAACTCACGTAAAACAAATTATGAAATAAGTTAAGAAACAGCTTATGGTAAAGACAGTGATGTGTTCTTGAGTTAAAAATAATTTCCGGAATTCCAGGAAACCTTTGTAATGACTTTACTTTCTGAATTGACATCCTATTTTGGGTGTCCACATTTTAAACGATGTGAAGTTTCAGCTACGTGGTTTAAAAGACAGGTCTACACGATCTTTCGCCTCAGTTAATTTTATGTTATCAAAAATTATTATTATATTATTTATCACATAAATCATCATCATCAGCCCGAAGATGTCCACTGCTGAATATAGCCCCCCCCCCCCCTTAAATATCCACACTGAACGACAGCCTGCCAACTGTATCCACTGGATGCCCGCGACTCTCACGATGTCGTCGGCCCATCTAGTGGAAGGCCACTATCACATGAATATTTCTGTTTAATATATTTATTCAGTTTGTAGGTGCTCATGTTGCTATAGATGGAAGATGATATAGCAGAAAATAATGAGAAATATTTCAATTAATTGGAGGTGGTTGTCACGACTCAGACCTGAGGAATACGACACTCAGAATATTGGATTTCAAATATCTGCCCCACAAAAAGCAGACTTTGCAAGTTTCAAGAATTCTCATAGACTGTCACTACATAATTTTTTTGCTTCTCTAATTTTATCTCAAGGTACAAAAGGCAATGCGAAGGTATTAAAATAATGAGATTCCAGCAACGGGTTGCATGGTCAGGAAAAAAAAATCGCGTTTATTTAGTAAGGATTTTAGACATTAATTATTCAAGGAATTTTAGATGCGACTTTTAATAAGAGTAAAGTATAGACATTGCCGAAAATTGTCGCATATTGATAATAGTTGATATAGACTGAACTGAAATCAGTTCAGCCGATACAGAGTTAAGTGGGAACAGTTCCCACTGGTAACGGTTTAATAGAATGGTAGTTAGGTTTTAATTTGTTGTTTTTATTTTAATTTTAATCATCATCATCATCAGCCAGAAGACGTCCACTGCTGAACATAGGCCTCCCCCTTTAACCTCCACACTGAACGACAGCCTGCCTTTTGCATCCACTGGATGCCAGCGACTCTCACTATGTCGTCGGTCCATCTAGTGGGAGGCCTACCTACGCTGCTTACCTACGTTTAATTTTAATGTTTGGTAGTAATCGTTTTAGGTTTTAAATATCTGTGTTTTAAATATTTTTCGTGTAAATAAACTCTATAACATAATCATTAGTGGGAACAAACATACTGACACACATCCATTTTTACAAACTATTGCAATTATAATATTCTGTGATTAATGTGATACAACGGTGAAGAAAAACATCGAACGGTGTAGAAAAACATTGCGAGGATACCGGTTTGTCCGAGAACCTCAAAAGTTCAAACACATATGATGATATGACATTCACCAACATGCACTGGGCCAATTAGGGCCCATCTTTTCTCTCTGAGAGAAGACCTTTGTCCTAGCACACATGATAAGCTGAAATGATGGTGATGAATGTGATACATATAAACGCTGCTTTGTTTTTGTGAGTCTCAGACCCTTGCTTCGCTCGTCCAACAAACATTATTTATCTATAGTTGCGTCTTCATATCAGACAAACAAGGAAGAAATCAACAATATCAGCCTATCATGTTCCATCTACTGGGACACAGACCTTCTCTCAGAGAGAAAGTATGGGCCCTAATACACCATGATGACATGTGCATGTTGGTAAATGTCGTCTTTGAACTTTTGAGGTTCTTTGACATACCGGTTTCCTCACGGTCACGATGTTTCCTTGACTGCTGTTCAGTGATGACATCGAAACTGAACATAATTTTTATTTTGATACTAAATAAGTCATTGGTGCAGGGCAGAATTGTAATAAAGTACATAATAATATGCTACCGCTCGGCCACCATCGCAACAACAACAAGGGAGATAATATATGCACACTTATCGTGCATGTTCAAATGATGTTTGACTCGTGGTCCCACCATTCATTTTTCACTATACCGCTAAACTATTAGCTAAAAATAAAAATAAACTGCTAAAAACTGTAGGTACGGCTCACTTACTGATTTGTTCAACATACTAAGAGACTTGCAACGACACCAATGAACTAATTAATAATCCACATGCAAAGTAAAACGGCGGTAAGACCATCTGCATGCGTTTGACTGAAGGCATCAAATCTGGCAGATGTTTTAACAGTATGGACATTCGAGATGTAAGACGTTTTACTAAAAACGAAACGAACGCCTTTGCGTTGTTCTTCCCACAAAGGTATTAAAAAATTAGGATGATCGAAAGGTTAGCCGTTTTGCTAGATTAACCTTCTGATACGGAGAGAGATGCGTTTCCACCCACAACGCATTACCATATCTCCTTTATTTGTCTGATCTTAAGGTCGTAATTTAAAGAGCAAGGAAAAGTAATGGCAGCTCCTCGTCAAATTATCGGTTTCTCGCTTAATAACAAGCCTCTACTATGGAAACGACTATTTTGTTTCTATCTTCAGCCGCCACCAACCACAATTCCCTGCGAAGTAAATAAAGTATGCATCAGACTAAATTCCCTTCATGATTGTGGTATCAGTGGGCGCGATCCATTACCTCGCGTTTTAATTCCAGTGTTCCGTACACAACACACTAATTCACTTACGTTAATTAAAGCGTTAATAATCACGGTTTATCGCCGCACCTAAATTCATTAAACGAAACACTTCGCCAAATTACAAGTACAATTGGAAAACACTGTTGGTGTTTGTCTACGCCTGCTTGTTTTGCTCCATCTAGACACAGCGAAATAACTAAACAATAACACATTCTGACACCACAAGGACATTCCAAGAAGAATGTAGAGATAGGCACAACAGGTGGTCTTATCGCTAAGAGCAATCTCTTCCACTACCTTCATAAGAATTCGATATCAATCAAATGATTTTCCTTAAAAAATATACAACTATACAATGGATACTTACAAACCTTAAAATAAATAAAGAAAGAAATAATATTCGATATAACGCATGTTCAAGTCGATGTATTTTTTCAAATATTGACGCTATCACATTTTCTAACCTAACTTGAGAGCAAGTATTAATAAAAAAAATACTTTATTGACAGAAACGATAAACCAAACAACAAAAAATTTACACCGACAAAGGTGAAGATTTGATTATGTACATAATTATACATAATCAAAGCACCCATCATCGCCAGAGTCGCGGACATCCAGCGGATGCAGATGGCAGTTAATATATTTTATAAATCTCTATACTATTAATTACTTGAAAATCATACTAATATTACAAATGTGAAAGTGTGCTTGTTTAGAACAACGCATCAACATGTTTTTTCATAGATAGGTATAGTTGAAGGGTCGGAAAGTGGCATACGATGTTTTATTTCGGAAAAATGCACGGCTCCTGCAGCTATAATAGCTCTATTATACTTGGCATTAGCTAAAAAGACAGGATATCTGAAGCCAAAACAAAAGAAAATGCCAAAAAGTACTTTTCTGGATTTAGCACGGTTTTGCTACAAATTATACAAGTGTTATAAAACCACCAAAGTCATCACTTTGGTGTTTTAAGAGCAAATTTCACTAACCAACATTCTCTTAAAAGAATCCAAACTTTATTTTCCTCTACCTAGCTACCTACTTCAAAGACAAATTGCTTTTATGCTTAGTTTAATTTTCTTTGTTACCACCATCTCCCAAAAATACGTTACTGAGAAAAGCTGATTTGGCTAGACATTTTGGATTTAAGGACGAATCTTGTCGCATTGAAATCCTGATGAATTCCCATAATAAAAGCAAAAGCAATAAAACCGCCTTACATAGCCAAGGTTCTGAAAGCATTCACACATTTCTCTTCTTAAGGAGGCTGTTACTTGGGATTTTCACGGTATTGCTTTTACGTAGGATCTTAAACATGTTTTACTATGTAAGTCACGCACGTTTATATTATTGTTGTTTTAGGTATTTTATTTGATATCGAGATAATAAGCTAGAGTCCGTGATACGATCTACACAAGTTTAGAACACCAAGCTAGCAAGCACGTGGAGCTTTAATAACAAGATGTTCACCTCACTAGATTGGATTCTTTAACGCTGGTATGCTACGTGGTGAATTTATAAACAAGCTTTGCTTACCTTTTATCTGATATATTTTATCCAAAAGGATTATTAAATTTCCGCGACGAAGGTCCCGTAAATTTGTTACCTTCGTCCATCGTAGAAAATATTTTACCAACTTTTTTTGCGAAGTTCATATATATATAGTATAAAACTTTAACTATGGGTAAGTGGCTTTATTAACTAAACAAAATACAAGCTAACTAACATCAAATACCTATACCATTTAATATTTTACCAGCTGGATTACCGCCGAATTCCAATGCTGATACTTTGAGCCAGATAATTAGTATCAATAAAAAATAAACCAGCCAAGTGCGAGTTGGGCTCACGCACTGAGGCTTCCGTACAACCATAAAATTCAATAACGAAATTACCAGTTATAATTTGGTAATGCACAGAAACTTGTTACTGACTCGCACTAGGCCATTATTTATTTGTTGAGTGTGTACTACAATCGTGCCAAGTTTGACACTTGTACGTATTATCGTTTTTACTTTAGTGCTAATACAAAAATACATTTTTTTGTTTAGGGGCCCACTTTCTTTTTTAATTTTTTATGTTTATGTTATTATTTGTTAATTATCCGCCGTAACGTTACATATTCTGTGAAAATTTCAACTGTCTATCTATTACGGTTCTATAGATATACCTGTTAATAGGTAAGACAAACGAACGGACAGACAGACATCGTAGGCTTAGTTATAGGGTCCCGTTTTTACCCTTTGGGTACGGAACCCCAAAAACGGACTTCAATATTAGTAAATTCGCAATTTCATTTACTTGGATGACACATTTTTTCTAGTTATATTGATTTAAAAACCAAACTACTGAACCGATTTTGATGCTGATTTAATCACGCCTGGTAACACCGCACATCTACCGCAGCACCTCATTGCCTCCTATAATGTTAATAGCTCTCTTCTACTTAATCCATAATACTAAAAACTAATGAATCCAACATAGAAGTTACCTCCTGTAAATTACTTCCTCTGCGTAACGTAATAGGGGAAAACTAGCTTGAACTACGGAGAACACCTGTTAAAAAGTTACAACCGTGAAACCGGCTATAACTCATTTTCACATCTGCTATAATGTTCAGGTCAAGGTTTCCCACTAACTAGTACCAGTTACTATGAGGGTTAGCATAATACATAAACGGTATTTGTAACTAACAAATACCGTTTATGTATTATGTAATGAATCTGTTACTTACTATCACTAGTATAGACCTATTAATGGCTGTAATTTAAAATAATTATTTAAAACTATGTATATATATTTGTTCTGTTGGTCTTAAATAAACATAAAATAAAAATAAAAAATAAAATAAATCTGTTTAAAGTGCAATGTTACATAAAAATACCATAGGTGTATTAAATTATGATAATGATGAGTAGGTACGTGGAGGTAAAAGCCTATAGCATAACATGCAGATTATAGAAAAAAAGACTGCAAAATGTATGTAGTCTATATTACTTTGGGCATGAAGATAAATCTTACGTCACCTCACACCTTCGACCAAAATAACATTTTATTTTGGTCGAAGCCTCACACATCAAATTTGTCAAGCCGTTTAAACTATAGAAGGTAATATAAAAACATAAAAAAAATACAAACATACGAACGCCAGAAAAATATTACCCTCCTTTCTGGTCAGTAGGGTAATAACTTTGCAGATATTTTTATCGTCATTTGAAGATAAAGATAAGAGTTAAAACGGGTGTAACAACTGGAAACCTTAACGCCATATCTCATGTAATCTCTTCCAGACAACCTTATTATATAACCTTCTATTGTATGGCGGTACTTATTTATGGTATTTTTTAATCACATCACACATTATATCATCATCACGCAGGATTTGAACCTGCGCCATCCGGGTTTACGTCTCGCGTGCTCTAACCGCTAAGCAACAATCGCTATTCTGTCAGCCTCAAAATTTTTGAGTATTTGATTATTGAGGTAATATTTTTTATTGTCTATAATAATAGGTACCTACAATTTAGTCAGCGAAACTCATCCCAAATCGGCTCTTTCTTAAATAACTGGCTTGTTTTCTAAATTCAACTGCACCAGCTTCCCGTAAATGAAAAGGGTCCTCGTACGAACCTCTAAATTTTGCCCTAATCTCTGTAACCCTAAATCACTTGTCAGACGCGGCTTCTATCCACCTGAATTCTGGCATCAACTTAGATAATGCACCAACTAGATAGTGCGCCATATTATATATCTATATTGCGCCACTAGATAAATAATTGATTGAGTTCATATGTAATTCGAAAACATATTCTCGGTATAGAGAGGTTTATTTTCAGTTTCCATTACGCAGAATAGTACAAACTCTTGTGTTTCATCCTTGATGTCGACTGCAAAGATTTTATGCTCAGGGGATCCAAGACTATCCGTGGTTAAAGTGGGCTAACGGGACGGGGGGTCTAGTGGGAAGAACGTATTTTAATAATAGAATCCAATTTATAAAGTACATGCCGGTTGACTTTGTTTATCGAAACGGAATTTTTTGGGAGATACATTTACCTACATGGAGTAGAAGCATTAAGACAGAGTTACTTAGATTTTTATGGAGTATGGAGAGTAGACTAATTTATGGTGGTTATTTTATATAACAAAGGATTTCCAATACTGAAAAATATTTCAAACAACCATGGCTTCTACTTCTATACTCCTGTCACACCCTATTTGATTCGTGTCGCTAAAAAAATGGTTTAATAAAAGTTTGAGCCGCAACAATTTTCAAAAAGCAAGCTAAACACACTGTTCTTCTGGGTCACTCCGGTCACTTTAGACATGGTTTGTATAAAATCAGTGCTCGTTGGCCCGTAAAACATCATGTTCAAACCGAGGTCTACCCTTCGGTCACCGGTATCCCCAGATTAGAAGCCCGAATGGTACATACCCTATTCGGACACCTCATGCTTGCTTACATGGTGGTTTAGACGTTAGATATCTCAACATAACAAAGCTGTTTAAGATAGGTTAGGACTAGAGAACAGTTTTCTGCAAATAAATAGTAATTAATTTGTCGCCACAACTAATCGCTGTTTGAAGCACTCGATTCGTTGAAAATACCGCTAATAATGTACTGAAAGATCTGCTATTTCAATGTCGTTCGTAACAAGTACTCTTCCAGTACCTCTATTTTATTCATTCAACGGTATATTCCGCTATTCAGTTGGATTGGAAGGAATATTGAAATTCTCCTTTTGTTAACGACCAGTTGACACGTATATGGACGGTTTTCGGGAGGCATTATGTCTCTATTAATTTACAAAAGGCATGGTAGTCTTTCTGTTTCAAAAAAATTGCATAAATATAGAGATAAAAGTCATAATAATTATTATTACAAGAGTTTTAATAAATAAAGTAACTTTGTTTCAGGCATGGATACTATCACTTTACTTATTATTATATTTTATGTCACATAAAATAATAAGTAAAAAAGTTGTTTTGCTATGAATTTTGATCCAAGATAAGACCCAAGAAGCAGTGGAAGGAAGGTAGGCTCCGGTTATTTTGCGAAGTTGATATTTCAATATATTTAAAACAAAAATTTTGTTTTTTTGTGACCAAAAAAATCTGGTTAAGCAGTTTTTCCATTTATTCTGGTCAATATAAAAACAAACACTTGTTATAAATGTTTTGAAATACTAACCTCGTAAAATAATCGAAACACATTTTTCAAAAGTGGAGACCGACATTAAATTTCATATCCTAAAAACATCAAACGCGGAGCGCTACGCAATAAAATACTACTTATTATAACCACCACTGTGTTAACCACTATGCAAAGGAGCGTCCGTACGTGCACTATTATGCAAGGCACTGGCTAAAAACGTACGACTCCGAGATGGAGCACTTCATTCTTACTCGCATCTATTCTGTGCAAGCTTCGTAAAACACACTTTTGTCTTTTAAAAAGCTACAAAATCTACCGAGACGAGATAAAAGCTTTTTACTACTCTATAACTTTAGCAATCTCCCTTACGAGATAATAATGCACTCGAGTATTATTGCAATGTTCTGTCTGGTCTCTGCGACATCTGGCGACTAGACTATTATTAATATCAGTAAGATTGTAGGAGAAAAATAATTTGCAAATTTTTGTGTTTGTGAGCACTCAAGGTTGGCTCCTAACGAGGGAACTCCCCAACGGTTAACAGCACAGGTACGAAATTTTGTATCCACATATTCTAAATATTTAAAAGCTTTTTATTTATATTACACGGGAATTACTCACGAAAGATTAAGCCAGTCACACCTGCCTAAAAGACTGCCTAATGCGGTTAAAACTATTGTCGGACTGACCGGCTAAATCTTACGTGAGTAATTCCCATGTAATATAAATAAAATTTGTGAAAATTACGTCAGTTTCTATAATAAAATTTAAAAGCTTGTTTTAATAATTTTTTTCTACTTTTAATTTATTCACGTTTAACATGAACCCTCGACCCTCGGGCCTTTAAGGCCTTTAGCCTCGTCGCTCCCTGTTAGGTAACAGTACCCTGAACAATAGGCACGACTTCCGTTTCCTCTTTATTTCAGCCAACGGGCGGCCCCCGCAGACATGGCCTGTCATGTCACTCTGAAACACCTACAAATAGATAAATTCGGGGACCAGAGCCGCTTCCGTTTTATATTACAATAGAAATTATACATAATGTAAAATGAGGGCATGATAACGTTGCTTTCTGGGAAGTCAATCAGAATTACTGTCTATCATAATTTTCCTAAATTTTATGCGAGCAGGTTTTGTTTAGTGTTGTAGTGAGGAAATCGTATGTCCAAGAACCTTAAAAGTATGACATTTACCAACATGTACTGAGCCAGCATAGTGGATTAGGGACAATCCTCTTTCTCTGAGAGAAGGCCTGTATCCCAGCAGTGGGAACACGATAGGCTGATAATAATGATGTTGATGAATTTTGTATTATTATACGTTTTATATTACCTTACATAAAACTAACTAACTGACAATGTATACATATCTTGGAGGACGATTTAACCTACTTCTTATTGTCGTATCACTTTGAACTTTGAATATGGAATTTGAATGACTAAACAATAATTTAGTATCATCGAACTAATCTCATAATAAGCCAGGAGGTGGATAGTGGAACTTCAATGGTTAACAGTAAACCCCTCTAATTTGATCAACTTGTTTTAACGAGTCCCATACCAAGAATTCCACTGTGTACCTCCCGGCTCCATCATCAGATCCTCGTCATCAAGAAGATTGTGACCTCTAGTGATAGGCTTCTTTGGTTTGTTTAAACGAGTCACTTAAAGCGTTTAGTTTTTAAACGATATCAATTCTTCATGATAAAAAAATGGAACCTTTGCAGAAATATCCGATTTATCTGACTGTGATACTGAAGACGACCTTTTTTTTTGGAAACCCAAAAACCGATCTTGGTTTCTATCCATCTTTTAAAACGCTCTCCGTTTAATAATGGTTTAAACTTGAATGGAATATCGTCTTCTTTATTTCCAGCGTGATGTCTTTTTGCACTACTTTTTGTAATTTTTAGTGGTACGGAATCCTCGCTGCGTGAGCCCGACTCGTACTTGGCCGATTTTTTAAAGATATAAACTTGGTTGGTATTGAGGCTTCTGCTTACAAATAAAAACCAGCAGTGTAGTGTTTATGGAAATTAATTTACTAAAGGAGTTAAAAATAGGAGATAAAAGTTTGTATGACCATCGTCATTCCTTATTTAACTGAGGGTAAATCCCATCCCAACGGCTCGTATCATAAGAAAAATCATTATGGCTGATAGCAGTAATATTCGAAAAGAGAATAACTAAAATGAAGCTCGAAATTCCTTTTCCATCGTATCTAATTTTAGTTCCGCCCACTGCTATAAAAACATCTTATTTCATTTGACGCGAACATGTGCTCTGTACGAACAAACAAGAAATGCGATTCATTCTAACTGAGCGATGCTTGCGTGGAGAAAGTCATTTTTATTTGGAAAATTCTGAATAAATAAGTTGGAAAGGCGATATGAGTTTTCGCGTCTTCCACACATTCGTTTCTGACTCAAAGGTCAGAAAGGTTTTATAAATGTAAAAGAAAATAAAAATAAAATGAGTCACTTACATTTTATAATAATAATATTGTTTTCTAGGAAATTTTTGTCTCCTCACTAGGTAAAGCTACTCAGTAGCCAGTCTTTGTATTAGAGTCAACATTAATAATTGTTATCATCGCTTAGGCTGAGCGGTTAGACCTGAATGATGGCTTTTGACATGTCAGGAGGACGGCAACTTTTTGCCACTTTCTGACAAATTTCGCAAAATCTATACTTAAAATAGTGATGTAATGTATGAAACCTGATCGGCATTTTGAAAACCTGTTCAACAATACCCAACACGAGAGTGTATATCGACAAAAATTATACTTTTTATACTTTTAAAATCGGTCTCTATACTAATACTATAATCGTGCAAAGTTTCATAAACTTACTTTAATAACTGTAGAATTTATAAGGTTCTAAAGACTGGTCATGTGTCCTAATGTTTAATTTATTACAAATAACCGGCTTAGCGATCAATGTCATCATCATCATCAGTCAGAAGACTTCCACTGCTGAACATAGGCCTCCCCCTTTAATCTCTACACTGAACGACAGCCTGCCTTTTGCATCCACTGGATGAATGTAACTAAATACAATACACATACAGAAAAATAATTTAAATTGGCTGATAAATCTCTGAGATATGAGTGTTTAAAGTTTTAGGTGGGGATAGAGAGCGGATGATCTATCCCTTTCTCGCAAAGCGTGTGTTAGTATAGCATTTATATGGCGCTCCTGAGGAGTGACATCACGGCTCAGTATATATAGTGCGCTCTTTGTCTAGCATGAAATTCAAATTCTTATATCTTATTTATTTTTGAACAAATTTTTATTTTGTATTCGTTGATGTGCTCTATATATGTTCAGCTTTTTATGAGGTAATAAAAAAATATAAGTCATCATGCCTATTAGGCCGGACGGACTTAGGGTGCTTACAAAGATTCCTTGTATTACTACGGAGCCCTAAAAATGATATTTGAATATTCGAAGATATTGTGTTTGTATATCACTGATCATTATAATCATAGAGAACAAAGGTCTTCACTAGAAGCCCCTAAATTCCAAATTAATGCAAGGCATTCAAATCAGACGTGCTCAGACTCGCGTGACACAATCACTGAAGATTGATTACCCACGACCTCCAAAAGCTCAAACAATTAATCAGATCGAACGCACTCCTAACTACTATCTATGAGATACAGCATCTCCAACTTGTGCACACATAATACGTGTCGTTAGTCGTGATTAGCGGGACATGGGACGTGACAAATCATCGTTAGGATTCCAGAACGGGACACGGTTAATAATTTCTCAGAAGAAACGCCTCCATTAAGGAGGCTTTCTTAGCTTAACCTCGTATCACTTTATGATACACGTACCTATGATGATAAATTTTATTGAATTCGTACGTAGAGTCCATCTTACGAAAAAAGTACCGAGGAAATAAGTGGAACTACTATTAATACGATATCAATATAATTTTCTATTTTAATGTAAATATATACATTATAGAAAATATAGAAACTGACGTGGTTTTCACACAATTTATACCGCCTAATGCGGTTGAAACTATTGTCGGAGTGACCGGCTTAATCTTACGTGAGTAATTCCCGTGTAATATAAATAAAATATTTACATTTTATTTACTACAAAAATAAATCAAATTCATCCTAAAATTACATTATATTTGGAAAGTCTAACAGAAGAGGTTCGCAACATTCTGTGGGACTTCTTTTGTGAGACGAGCTCTATAGTCAAACCCATGATACCTACTACCCAAATAGGTATCATGGTCAAACCAGTATAATATCTTGTCATAAGGTATTTTTGTATTATTCATGTCAAAAAGCCGTGCCAAAGACTATAATTATGTGTGTCGTTCAAGGACTTTGTATACCCTATTTACAAAATCCTTGGTGTCTTTTCATCAACGTCATTCAGTATTATCATCTAAAGATTTTAATCCAGTGTTTTCTAAAAAATTTTTTAAAATCATCGATGTATATGTACTACTTAAAATACGCTTTCTTTGTTAAATGTTGTGAGCTCTTGTCGTAGTTTCGTCGAATATAAGTGTATCTTTATTGTTAATTTGTTTTATGGCCTCCATGAGACAGGCTTTGTCCTAGTGTGTAGTAGTAGTGTCCTTTGTAGTAGTTTGTCCAACAGTAAATTATTATTTTTAAGGTGTTACTTTTTAAGCAATAAAAAAAATCTTATATCGAACCCGTTTCAGCTTAACACACCCTTTCCTTATAACCCTGTATATAAACGACTAGCGGTCCGCCCCAGCTTCGCACGGGTATAGATTATAGCCTATGTCACCCGGGGATAGTGTAGCTTCCCGTCAGTGAAATAATTTTTCAAATCGGTTCAGTAGTTTCGGATCCTATTCAATGCAAACAAACAAACAAACAATCAAATCTTTCCTCTTTATAATATTATTAGTATAGATAGTATAGATTAAATAAAACCTTATTGCTTCGTAATGTGATTTTTTTAATACATTCTAAATACCATATTATTTCGTGTATCTAAATACCAAACTAATAAATGTATTTGAGGATGGTCCTACCACCCACACATGATAAGAAAACCAGTGAAAGGTCACGCTTTGTACTCAAGATTCAATTACAGAGAAACCTATTCGAGTCATTCAAGTTATTGGGTAAGCACTGGTCAGGAATGCGAATTTGATTAGGATTATAAATATTTTATACTATGACCTTATACAGATAAGGATAATATTTCATCTAAATTTATCTTCCCTCGTTTTTGTGCGTGTTATGATTGAATTTAACTTCATACTTACGTAAGTTTGAATCATTGTTTTAATTTGCATATTTGAACTTGCGCTTTGAATATAATTTTTTTACGAAAATGAAAGCTGTATGAAAGTTTGTATGTATGGATGTTTGTTCCTCTTTCACCCTGCAACGGAACAACGGATCGACCTGATTTTTTGCATGGGTTTATTTCAAGAGCCAAAGAGTGACATAGACTACTTTTCATCATCATCATCACCATTTTTCATCACTACGCGGGTGAAACCGCGGGGTACAGCTAGTATTATTATAACTTGGACGGCTTGTACCCCAAGTTTGAGAAGCACAGAGAATTTTTCCTCCATTGGCTTACGAAATAACTGCCTGAACCATTTCCAGTAAATGCCACTCTAGCTTTAACTTTATTTTGTGGGCAGCTCTGCCGCAAAGAAGCCGTAAATGCTCTCTTTTGGTGGAACTTTATCTTGATGCTATCTTTTACAGCAGTTTCGTTGTGCAATGTGTGAATACTCTCAACTCAGGTTATGAATCTGCATGGCCTGGGTAAAAAAATTAGGTAAGTAACTAGTATAGTATAAGTAAGTAAGTAACTGTTCGATCTGATGCCAGTATTGCGGTTTTATCATCACACTAGCCGCCACCGCCTGAAATTACATCCGCATATCGCACTCTTAATAAAACAATGACCGAACTCGAAATTTTGGCAAATTGAGTTTTAGTAAAATATCGACCTAAAAAAGCATGCTCTACAATCTAGGCGATTAAAAACACCTGTTTTCTATATGCAATAAGGTTTATAACTACTTGAGTCTTTATCCGTCCCTCACCTTGCGCGCTGTTACTCAGTTAAAAATTGTTTTTGGTCGATTCCCAAAAAGTTGCGATTTTGGATTCGGTCACTGTTTTATTAAGAGTGCGATATCATAGATCGGTGGAAATCGCACACTGTGCATTCTATGCGATCTTTTTTGCTTCACACCTACGCCTGCAGTTTAAGGTATGAGTTGTTATGGCATTTCTGACTAACAATAACATAGGGTTCTTCAAAAGGGCTGTTAACTCCGACGTATCTGTGATGCCCCTGGTGTTACAGATATCCATAGGCAACGGTAATCGCTTACCATCAGGCGGCCCGTTACCTTGTTTGCCACCTATGGCATAAAAATAAGAAAGTATTTATTTATACATTGATATAATTATTATTTATACCAATCTTTGAGTTAACTGGTACACACAGCTATATATACCCATGTGCTGAAAATAATCATTATCAACCACCTTGACAATGATTCCTTTTTCGGGTCTTATTTTTGTAATGCAATTTTTGTGTTTGCAAGCTTTAAAAAACTAGCGCCTTTTTTCCCGTTTAAAAAACATCAAAATCGTGTTAATAATTTTGTCAATCAGCGAATGCAAAATGAAGAAATTTTTAAATTCAGTTTAAATTAACGCCTAATTTTACACAATATTGACCACCAAAAAATCAAAAAATGCTGAGTATCCCCCTTAAATCGTAATAAACCATAGCCGCATTTTCGTTACTGTTACCAATCTTTATTCGTTTCTGGAAAAGAATACAAACTACAAGCAGTCGTTGCTAAAATATCAGTATTTCAGGAACATAGGTTTCTTCACGGAAACCTACTTATCCCTCGTCGTATATTCGAAGACACGTCGAATCCCTCGTTTCTTGTGTTTCTCTAGCGCAAGTCTGAGTTTTTCTACGGATAAATCCTTATTTAGTTTCACGACACATTGTGAATGTGCGAATGGCTCTCTTGATATTGTTTCTATTTTTAGGTTCCGATCAAACTACGATTCCTTCTGTGGTAAAATGACATATTATTACATAATCAAAGGGTAAAACATGCTTACCTACGTTTTACCCTATTATGTATTATGTCGTAATACATAATGGAATTTTCAAAGTCGCAATACAATATCTACTCGAAAAGCTTTCGTTTTAGTAAGGTAGAAGCATTTTCTAGCAGCTTGTTATCCATGACGTGTGTGACATTGACGAAATGAAGTGCATGATGTAACTTACCAAAGTATAGAGGGCGCTAACATAAGCAGCGTGTTTGACGTGCAACGTTCGACAGCAAGAAAGAGTTGTGTCGTGCTCGTGCGCAGTCCACGCTTTCATCTGTAAAAAAACAGATAGGTACAGTACATCGTCACATTCTTGGATCGCGTTCCCAATCACGACAATTGTGACATTGACAGCACTAATGAGCTAAAGCCATGGACGTTAAATACCTTTGTAGTTATATTACGCTATGGACGCAATATACCCTTTTAGGCATATTAAGTCCAATGTCATTGCTAAACCAACTTGATACAAAGATTTTTTCGTACCGTGTTGGTTTTCATTGATTTGCTATGTTCGCACTGTTGGCGTGAGGCAGAACGCGCCTTTGAAGTAGACATGTTGCAACTATAATAATCACATATAACAACACAAATATAACCCTTTTATAATCTCGCAATTGCCTTGGTATGCTTGCTACCGACTCCGTGTTTCCTACTCTCTTATAATTTTAAACTTGTTTTAAATGTTATCGGGACTTATCGCGCATTATTTTATTCGGGTAATAATAGGTAGGTATATGTATAATTACGTAAATTTTATTAACTTTGATTAAAAAAAGACTAAATACGGCGTAACGAGGTTACTCAGGTTTTTTCAAATTAATTAATTAATTTAATAATAGTCTTGCATTTGACTGTCACCTTGCCTGACGTTAAGCAATGACGCAATGGTGCGGTCTACGGTGGATCACGATTGCCTATAAGAAACTGATTTACTCGCGACTCGAAAACCTAAATTTATAAAGTTTTATAAAATAGCCAACATATTCGTAATGTTTTGTCAGAGATAGTGTGATCTTCAGTGTGTGTAACGATAGGTACCTACGTGAGAAAGAAGCGACAACAGCCATTTGTCTTACAGCGTTCCCTTTTTCTTGTCTCACGTACAAAGTCCCTTAACCACGAGGTTATAGAGCTTTTTATGATCTGAGAACGTCGAAATGTGTCTAACATCAACCAACACATAACTAACTGTATTAGCTTCGTCATATAAAACGAATAATGGAAAATATGTCTCGTTAAAGGATCTCTGGCCAAAACTAATTACCCGACGGCGCAAATCCAAAAAGAAGATAATATGCTTATTTCTTTCTACCTATTAATGCCTCAATCGATTGATAAATGAAGTGTCGATTGCCGCCGTATAGCGTAGATGAGTTCATTCCAAAACTGGAGTGAATAATTAATGCCTAATTATAATTAGTATGACATTGTCATTATTATTATTTTGCTTTCTATGGTGTATATTTTTCTTCATATTTTTAAATGTTGAAAATTATTATTATGAATAAAATTATCATTATCATTCTTGTTGGTTTAGGGATGATCAATAGGTTGGTATTTGACGTCATCTTCTAAAATACAAGATGGCATTGTGTTGTTTTGGCACTGATTGTATCCTCTAGATATAAGTTTTTTTGTAAAGGTGTCGAATAAAATTTATTTTCTTTCTTTCTTTCTTTCTTTCTTTCTTTCTTTCTTAGTCATAATATCATTTATTTTTATTATCATCATAATCAGCCTATATTAGTCCACTGCTGGACATAGACTCTCCCAATGCACGCCCTTCAGATCAGCCCAATCTTCGGTATCCGGAACGAAGCTATTTGCCAGAAAAGCAAATTCACCGACATACCTCAGCGTATTAGCAGGCTGAAGTGGCAGTGAGCCGGTCATATCTGACGCAGAGCCGATAACTGTTGGGGTACACGTGTTCTGGAGTGGAGAATCCGAAACGGCAAATATAGCTTAGAACGCCTTGATACTCGATGGAGTGATGATATACGTAAGGCAGCCAGCAGTAGCTGGAAGCGAAAACCCGAAGATGTTTAGTATAGTGTATGGATAAATATTACAAGTGTTGCATTGTAACCCCTTAAAAAATAACGTATCATTAAATATGTATTTAAAACCGAAAGTGAAGTTTGCTACATCATTTTTAGATCAGGTGTACTGGTTGCAAAATAAAAATGCCGTTCCTGAGTTTATTTATTCAAAAACTGACATTTGATTGTTAAAATAAATTGCTCGCATCATTAATTACAACGTATAGCAACGACTTATAACAAATTACACGAAAAGGAACAAGATCAAAGTCACAAACATGCTAACCTCGCGAAAGCACACCTGCGAAATTAAACATCGACCGCTCAATATTTTACACCTTCGAAGCCTTGTGTGGCAACAAATTAACTTTTATAATTAACAAACCCAATTCCTACACAGTTATGTTCAAATTACCAAAGTACACGAGGACTGCACAAAGTAAAGCGATGTTTTGGTTGGCGTTTAAGATAAGAACGCTATTGTTTTTAAACTATTACAAAACTGCATTCACGTTATGTTTATTGGTCGAGACGAGTGACCATCTCCGAGAGCGTGCGTGTTTCCTAATGAAGGAGCTCTAATGGCTCCGAAATCGGTCGCTCGTCTCGACCGACAAACGTAACGTAAGCGTAAGCCGTTGTAATAGTTTATAATGAATCCTCACGCAAGTTTTGATAGACAATTGTATTTAGACGTATTATAAATAATATTAGTTTCACTTGTAAGTAAATAACTAACTAGCTGTGTAAACAAATCTTAGAAGTTGATTTAAACCTACTTCTAACTGTCGTATTGATTTAAAACTTGGGAAGTATGATGATGCAGAAGGTGGATTGTGATTTGTTTCAATGGCTACTAGTAAGTTTAGACTCGTTTGGTTTGATTTAACGAGTCCAATCCCAAAAATTCCACTTTCCACCTCCTGGCTCTGTCATCACAATCTCGTCAGTAGGTAATTGTATAGAGCCCTCGAGTTTAGGCTCTTTTAATTTATTTTAAAGCGTGTAATATAAATTGTTTTATTTATATTACACGGGAATTACTCACGTAAGATAAAGCCGGTTACTCCGACTATAGTTTTAGTTTTCAAACCATAATATTTAATTTGTATACGGGAATAATATTTATTCAATATAAATTACAAGTAAAATAAAAACTATCTTAAATTTATAACTAAAACGAATCTAAAACTAAAACTAACATATAACATATAAGCTCTCCATTTTATAAACCAATAAGAGAAAAAAAGGCAGAAAAATATTTTGAACTACTTAATAGGTACTCATAAAATTGCAATGTTCTAATCAGGTATTTGCTTAAGTAGCAACAAAAATTATGTACAATTTCTATTTTTGTTCTATTACATAAAGTGGCTTCATAATTAAAAAACCTAGACAGTGAAATAGCTTCGTTCGTTTACAAGTTAATTTATTTTGGAAAAAAAATGGTTCCAAGTGACATCTCATCACTGTGACAAAATGATAAATAAACCTAACGCGAACCACTTGGCTCTAGTAAATGGGCCCAAAATTACCCATTTAAAGATACAATGACTAACCAAAGTTTCATGAAAATTTATAGCACACAGTAAGAGCTTGCGTGCAGAGTGTCGTTCAGTTTTTGCATCAATTTGTTTCTGTTTATATAACATATATTTATATAAGTACAAACATATATCAAATGAAGAAAATAAAAAAGCCTTAATTATTACTTATTACTAATTATCACTAATATAATCAAAAATCAAAAACAAGATGTTGTCCGTGTGGTAAAGTGCCAAGAACGCTGGCTGCATTCCCGCGTTGAATTGCCAAAGAAATTCTCTGCGCGAGGAATGTATTGTATTGTAACAATATATTGTGCCCCCTATTATCAATATTTTATTATGGAAACTGACGTAGTTTTCACAGATTTTGTTTATTTACGTAAGTAAGCGCGGAAAACAAAAATTTGGCAAGTAGATTCCTTATGGCTTAAAAGTCTGCTAATGAATGTTTTTACGAAAGGTCTAATATTAAGGGGGGAAAAGAGGGTTAAAAGCTGAAATGAAAATCTACGCGTAGGAAGTAGCGGGCGGAGAGTACACGGAAAGGGTATTCTAAACAGAAAGGGTACCATGGTACCTATATTTATAAACTATTACAGCGGGACCAACTCAGAGGTTACAAAAAAATATCAGTTGTTCACATTTCGTCGATTAGAATGACCATTTTCTATGGAACAGCTAAATTTTTTCGCGATTTCAGATTTGGTCCCATAGTAAAAGTTGTTCATAATGACTGGTACTATGGACCCCTTTCGTCTTAGTACACCCTCTCTGCGTAACCCAGTATACGACTATACAATTTATTGTATTAAGTAAGAGAACAAACAGCAAACTAGTTGGTAACCGAGACACGACTAATGCAGTTAGCAAACCGTCTGACTAAATTTGCAGTGCTTATAAACACAGCAGCAACACAATCGTTTCACTAACTTGTGAAGAAAGTTGTACTAAGTATGGTATCATTTTAAACTTGGTCGTTTTGTAACCAAATATATGTAACAGTAGCAGGACTTAAACTCGGTCCCCCCTATTAATAAACGTAGAGTAGCCTCGGAATAGTTACACCGCCTTTTGTCTTTTTCGATCGAGTTCAAAATTTGAAAGAGAGAAAAAGATAAAACGGCGTTACTATTCCAAGACTACTCCACGTTTATTAATAAGGGGGCATATGTATTTATTTGTTCTGACAGCTGCGATAACATTGTAAAATGCTGAAATAAAATCACGAATTCTGATCACTTTCGATAGGTTTTTGAACGATGGACTGTAGTGTGATGACTGTAGCAGGTACCCGATATACTTTAGTAAAATATTAAAAAAAAGAAGTGGAGGTCTGCAATACTCGCCACGCTTGGCAGGTGGGTTGGCGAGTGCAGTTAGATGTTTTTATACTCAGAAGACGCTGCTGCTCATCTTCTGGTTGATGTCACTAAGCCGAGTTCTACGGCACCCACGGGAAGAGAAGAGGGGTCTATTCTTAGGCCGGTACCTCCAAGGCTCACGAGCTATGGAGAAGGTTATGCTCGGAGTTTCTCTACGAGATCGAATCAGAAATGAAGAGATCCGTAGACGAACTAAAGTTACCAGCATAGCCCACCGGATTAGCAAGTTGAAATGGCAGTGGACAGGACATATATCACGCAGAACAGATGGCCGATGGGCCCAAAGGTTCTAGAATGGAGAT
Organism: Agriopis marginaria; assembly: GCA_932305915.1. Lineage (NCBI taxonomy): Eukaryota > Metazoa > Arthropoda > Insecta > Lepidoptera > Geometridae > Agriopis > Agriopis marginaria. The sequence continues at coordinate 7,363,667 of OW029921.1, forward strand.
CACGGATCGGTAAAAGTAAAACGTCCACCCATAAGATGGACAGACGGCCTAAAAGAGACCGCAGGGAAACGCTGAATGCAGGCTGCATCCTTTTGTTTGAACCGGCCCTTTTGGAAATCGATGGGGGAGGCCTACGTCCAGCAGTGGACGTCCTTTAGCTGAAATGATGATTATGATGATGATGATGTTTCTATTCACCTTTTTATGTTATTGCAGCTGTCAGAGCAAAAAAAACGAACTAAAGTAATGTAGCGTCTAATTTTTACACATATTTGACCCGTCAGAACTTGAAATGTATGTAATCCTTAATGATTTATTTGGTTTTCACAATTATTACACATCGAAATTTAACACTTTTATCGCTTGTATTTAACACTATTATATTTCCTGGCGTTTTAAATACTTTGCAATGTCCGTATAGTCATAGGTAGATTAGATGACAGCTGATTAAATAGAACTCTTATACAATTATTTTCAAGTACTGTCAAAACTTTCCCTATGTACGCAGTATACACTCACTATGTGTTCAGAGATCAAGCAGTTCTTCGCCGGGCTTGAGATTTTAATAATTTGATGACTGGATACCGATCCGGTGGTATTTGCCAACAAACTTCTTTAGGCAAGTTAAAGTTGTGTAAGCCCCTAAGAATGGAATAAGATATAAGAAAATCCAGCTACCTGGCGTTATTCAGGTAATTTTAACGCTAATTGCGTACTTCAGAACAATGTGTCCCAGAACACGTGTGTAAAAGCGTTCATTAACTTTATCTACACACGGCATACGAACACATACAATCAAAACTTTTAGCGTACATAACATGTTAATCTCTGGAGATCGGACTGGACGATGGCCTGTTAAAAATGACAAGCGCGTACATACCGAGCGATTGGATTAAATACTAGAAGTACCTACAGCTAAGGTAAAGCAACCGGTAAATGTTCAAACCTTATTTTTATGACACGTGCCTCTTGATAAAAAGCGATCACAGTCACCTATAAAACCAGGGGCATCACAGACACGATCACAAGTTGCCGACCGTTAAAGTCATTATAAAGAGCTTAAGAGTTGCGAAATCGGTATTTTTAACCGATTTTGACCGGTATTTTAACCTAAGATCCAGAACAAACTACACATTTTAGCGACATGAAAAAAATTTCACATATGATGGAAATTCAACTTGATTAATTCGATTTGCACAGAACTTTCAGCCCTTATGCAGAATCCAATGTTGTAAGATACTTGGATGGCGTAGGTGGGACGTTTACTATATAGATGCTTTTACTGTGATGATAATGTAAAACAAATGACAACTAAAAAGGCTTATACTTAGCTAAAAAAATATATTTTGTTCATATGATACTCATACGTCTTTTTTTCCTTAGTAAAATCGTTAAAGTTGAGAAAAAAATATAACAGACATAAATACGTAACAAGCCATATTCATCAAGCGGTACAAAACACATCAAAGGGATCCTGCCGTTTCGAGAAAAAAATATAACAGACATAGATACAACCACACTAACAAACAGATAACCTCCTTATACCATCCACCTATGTCCCGTTGTGGGTAAAAACAATATTCGAGAATGGTGCTGACTACAGGTATTATTTGGCTACGTTATTTACAATTACGTCTATAATATTATACACATAGATATAATTTATTTGTGAAAAAAAACATAACTATACAATGCTAAAGAAAAAATTAAATAACAATAGCAAACATTGTTTTGTTGAGCTTAATTATATTTTTGTCACAAACCGGCTCGAACTCATCATGGTGCTGGTCGTAAACAACCAGCGTTGGTCTTCCGTGGAGACCAGCAGATCACGTCACGCACTAATGTTTCACATAATAATAATAACGTACCACGTATAGGCATCTATCAGCAAGGAGCAAGAAGAGAAAGTCTCAAATCATTCAAAGAAAATGATGGTGGATGTAGATCCGTTATAAATCTGCATTAATCTATTATCGGCTTTTACCATACTAAAAAGGAATTGGTAAACCTAATTTACTTTTAGGTTTAAAATAAAGGCGTAAAACTAGCTTTTGCATATCAAAGGTGCACGAAGCTCGGGCGCCAAATTTATTGGGTTTTCGATTTACGCAGAAAGTGAGTTTTTGTGATGAATGTAAAAAAGATAGAGGTAAATAACCCCTAGAGAGTACAATATTTCTAATGAAACCTTTATCACGCGATATTAAAAAAGCGGTATTTTTAACGATACAATGATAATAAAATTATAACGGTACCTCAGACCTGACTGCCATCTGATTTTCTATATATGTACATCGATCAAAATGTGAATTAAAAATATTCAAAATGTAAGGTTAGATCTGACTTTTCCAAAATAATATGTGCAAATGATCGAATATTTTCTATGAAACTCCAACTTTTATTCGGATTTATTTAAACACAATTTTTGAGCAAATTATGAATGTGTGTGATTTATTGTAAATCGAGAAAATGCCTTTATAACGAAAAACTAAATACTTGCAATTTACCTATAATTCTACCTGCTAAACTTCGACCATAAATCAGTTTTCATACCTGAAAATCGAAATAATTGGTACGTTCTCATTAATTTTAAATAGCATAACTTAGTTTCAAGATGCATTAAATTTCTATGAATAGTTTATAGTCATTAGAACTTTAAGTTTAAATCACAAATTCAAATACTTATAGGTGTTCAAAATCAGAAGTTTCAACAATAATCAAAATAACTTCAAAACAGCCGTTAGATCAACTAGATTTAATTGGGTTTTTTAATACTTGTTAGAAAGTATATTTTAGATTGCATTTCAGGACTTACAAAGACTTCGTTTTCAATTATAATTGGTTTGTTTTCATTTTCGTACTACCTAAGTCAATGTTTAAAAGAACAAGGGTGAAAGGTGTTTTTTATTGATTAAGTATGACAAAAAGTTAAGTATGATAAGCTCCACAATATGTTCAATGGACAAGTAAGTGAATTGTTAGCATTTTGACACCAACGCGACGTGATAAAATCCATGTCGCGGCATTGTAAATATTATGTAGTTGTATTGTAAATATTATGTAGTTTTTTTTCTATTGTTATAATATAGGCAGATTTTAATTACTTGCATGAAATGATGTAATGCAGTGAAACGTGTTTTAGTGTTATTCGAAATCATTATAGAAGCCTCTGGTAAAAGCTCTATCACTTTGACCCTGAATGCATAAATATTTGACCATCAAGTTGGTGATAATTTTCCATAACTTGAAGTTATCGACAGCTGTTGTCAACACTGGCTAAATAGATAAGTCAAGCCAAAAGAATAAAAAGTATAATTTCTTTGTAAACATTCAATACCAACCGATAATGGCATTAATTTTAAATACCACATATAATAAAATTATCATAATTTCCAACCATATTCATAAGCAAGCAACATTACCTTTGACATTGAATAGTGCTTCTTCTGTAGGATCTAAAAAAATATTTAATTTCATGTTACACCAAAGTTTACATCACACAGTATTTGTTTACTTTCGTGATTAGAATAACATCGCGGTAAAAGACGGGACGTCTACTCGGTCGCGAAGTCTCGCGTCGACTGGCAACTGACTAGTGACTACGGATTCGTGAACATGAAATTCAGTATCCGTAGACCTTCGTAGCTTCGCAAGCCTACGGTATATCTATATACAGCACAAGTAAACTGGCACCAAGTTTAATAGGTACCTGTTACTTGTGAAGGCCCGTGATTTATGTACGCGTAACTGAATAAGCAAATGAAGTATTGTTTTTGTAACTTCCGTGTAATGGCATTGAAGTATTCTAAAACGGGATATTAAAAAGTTTGTGGTTACTTTATGCTTAAGATTAGCTTTATGGAGCATTTTCTGAATAACAGTTAAAGTTGATGTTATTTTTTTTTTATCTCGTATAAGCCTTTTTATTGTGGAAACTGACGTGGTTTTCTATCATTATATTTAAATGACACGGTAATTACTCACGTATGATTAAGTCGGTTATTACGATTATAGTTTCAACCGCATTCGGCGTTCTTTTAAGTCTTTGTTTGACCACCACATCGCCTGCTAGTAAACGACGATGTGATCGAAGATAGAGCATGCAGACTTAGAAGATACCTATTCACTCTGAACTCTAATGTGTTTTGTTTCAAACTTTAGCCAGAAACAGGGTGTTTTGCAACTTAACATTATTTTTCTGACATTGATTTCATTCATTAACCTGAATAATAATCGTTTATACCAACAAAAATTTAATGGTCAATTTAAAAAGTTTTTAATTTATTTCTAAGCTTTTGCGAAATACGTTAATAATAACACGCAAATAATCTTTATAATGAACATTAAATCCTGAAACCTTTCAGATTTTAATTTAACTTAAAATCAGAACAAATTGGAAAGTCAATTAAGAGAGAGAAAGGGATAATCTCAACGTTTAGAGTTAATCTTCATTTGAGATCGCATTATACCTTGGATAGGTCAGTCTGTGCCAGTCTAAAGCTAATGACCAACGACTGAATAATTAAATGCAAATTTGAACAGTGAAATTGCATAAAAATTTGCATATAATATTAAGAGTACTTTGGAAGGTACTTTAATCTTTCCAAAATCATCATCATCAGCCCTTAATGATCCACTGCTGGTTATAGGCATCCCTTTGTGTGTGCCACTCTTCCTGGTCTCTCTCTAGTCGCATACACTCGTTTCCAAGTTCTTCTGAAAATCACACTTTACAAATGCAAAAGTTTTTGAGATAAAGTTTTGTTTGAGGCTGTGTGCTTATCATGTTGCCACTGCTGGGACACAGGCCTTCTCTCAGAAAGAGGATGGTCTATAATTCACCATGCTGGCCCACTGCATATTGGTGAATATCAACCGCGCCAGCTAGTGATTTGATAGGACGAAAAATTTTGATTAATTTTTCTCTTGATAAGAAACCATAAAAAATCAAGTGTGAATTGTATCTGTACACACATGACGACGTACTTTTTACTATCTTCTCTAAAACGTGTAAAGGAAACCGTGTTTATGTTTGCATTTCCACTTATTTTTTCATCAGTCATAGAAAATAAGCAGGAGCAGAGTTTGAGATAAAAAATAAAATATATATATATACCTACATATTATAAGAAACTAAGGGATTCAGCGGTTTTACCTGCGATCTTGTAGGAACCGTACATTTTCGGAATAAAAAGTAGAATGAAAATAAAACTACTTTTCTCCTTCCTGTTCCATCCGTGTTCCTCCGAGCTATTCTGAGTTTTTACGAGGTCCTCTTCTTTCTTCTGTATTTGTACTTATTTTTCCGTGTTATTTCTCATTATTCCTTATACTTTATACCATCTACGTTGACGCCACCAACAACTCAACCTTCTACTCCACCGTCGAATCTACGTCGACTCCCCTGACAACTTCATCTTCTACTCTGCCTTCTAATCTACCATCGACTCCGTCGTTGACTCCACTGTCGATTCCATCTTTAACTCCACCATCGAATCTACCATCAACTCCAGCATCGACTCTGCCGTTGACTCCACTGTTAACTCCACCGTCGAATCTACCGTTGAATCTACCACTGACTCCACCATTGACTCCGCCGTCGACTTCAAATACATCAAAACAACAACTTTTGTTTTATGATGTATTCGTGGAAAAATCTGCTGTTCCATATATTTTGTCGGATGTGAATGATTTTTTTGAATAGAACGGCGAGGGAACGGTTGATACTTTATTCGCGAATTTCAAATAGTCGTAGAACAAAAGTCGTTTGTTTTGGTGTCCTGAGACGGATGCTAACTGATTACCAGTAGCTCTATATAGTCACCTTCTAACTATATATACTTTTTGACATTTTACTTGAACTTTAACAAAGTAAAGAAAATCTTACCTTGATTGTGCAGTCGTTTTCCGCATAACCTTCAAAACAAAACAAAATCAAAAAATATTTTATTCATTTTCCCAAGTCTCAAATTTGTTCCGACTTAATTTACACTCAAGATATAAATTCAGAGACTGTTTGCAATCGACAATATTGTTCGTTCCACGATCAGAGGAAATCTCAATTCAAGTGGCGTGAACTCTGCGGCGAATAAAATTGAAAATCGTATAAATAAGTATCGCATGAAATATTTAGCAGATGATTCGACATTCCACTTGTGTTGTTGGAAATAAAATGTAGGCAATCTTGAGCGTGAAAATTTTATTTTCTGACAAGCTGTTTATGCTACGAGGTGTTTTATTACATTTAGATCTTGACAACATTTCTGAAGTAAGTAGTCACAGATCTTATCAGGATAGACCCCGCAAGCACGTCATTCGTCATTCATTTTCAGCCTATCATATTTCCACTGCTGGGTTTTCTCTCAGAAAGAGAGGATGGGCCCTAATCCACCACACATGCTGACCCAGTGTTGTCTTTGAATGTTTGATGTTCTTTGACATACTGGTTTCCTTATGACGTTTTCGTCAAGTTGTAGAAAAACCTATCATGCTGCATTTTCGCACCTACCAACTACCTACAACGTCACGAGATAAATTTAGCGATAGTTTAACTTCTTACGCATGGCCAACTAACTGCTTTCGAAGAGTAACTATGGCGCATTTCTTTGTTTTGTTTTGAGGTCTGACGTGCTAAAGACAATGGAGATTGAACTGAATTATGCGGCGTGCTACTTGTAACATTAATCCAACTTAAGACAGGACGCAGACATACAAATTAGATGTCCGCGGTGTCTATACTGGTAAAGGTCTGTGGTATGCATACAAATCAAATAACGTATTTACTTGTGCGTTCAACAATTCTACGTGACTGATCATAAAAACAAGTTAACAAAACACGCAGTCATCCAGAATCTTACATATGTCTGAGTACATTTAATACCGCAACCTCAGCCGCTATCTATTCTCACCAGTTTAAGAGCCCTCTCACATTTTTTTACGAAAATTGCAACGAAATTTGGATTTTTGGTATATTAGTTCTGATTAAATATAAAGAGCTATAGAAAATTCAATTTCTGTAATAAAAAGATTGGTATGTTTTATTGAAAATCACGGCTTAAAATTTTGGGAAAACTCAACATATCAACTTATTACCTCCAAATTACCAAAGTTGTTTTTCGTAATACTCTCAGAGAGAAAGTGTGAGAGTTGATTTCTTTATATTACTGGCATAAAATAAAAATAAAGTAATGGTTTACTTGTTTTGATATTTGTGTTGACAATTACGGTTTTGTTTTTTCGCTTCATGACCGCAAATCCAAATAGGTACCTAAAATTTAACGACGCATTTTGTAATACGGTTCTTAGTTCAATAGGTACAAGTGAAGCTTCTTTCACAGACTGAATTCATAAAGCGTGCACATTGAAAAAGGCATCATACCTGCGAGGAAATTTATAACTCGTCACGTGTCCAAACGTGTGGGGAATTCTTTTACTGATTTTATTATGTTGTGTTTTGGATATACGATGTACCTGACATAGCAGCGGCTTTGCTTCGTAAGCAATTGTCATAAGTGCTTCGTATCTCGTAAGTTGCCTGTAATTAACATGCTTTCCATGTCGCATATATCCACTTTCTTACTTAATCCGCTGGCGCAGCGACCCGAAGTGGGTCTTGGTCTCCGATACAAGAGAACGTCATCAGTCCCGTTCTCGCGCTGTCTCTCGCCAGTCAGCGACTTTTAGCTCGCGCAATTCCGATTCTACTGCATGCTTCCAGCGATATCTAAGCCAAGCGACGGGTCAGCGGCCATTGGGAGCACCAAGATACGCCATTATCTTATTATTGCCATTCTCTCCCATTCTCGGCAAGTGGCCAGATTCTCTGGGCTTTGGTCTCTTCCAATGGATCCAGGTCTCAATTTTATATAGGAACATCAAAATCAAATTGGGTTGCTCATGTTTGTTGTCTTTTTTTATACAAAGCGATTTGTAACTAACTTCGAAAAAGGAGGAAGGTTCTCAATTCGGCGCGGTTTTTAAATGTATATTATGTCACTTACGCCGGCATTTGGAGGCCAATTTGCGTGTTTCTTTTTTATCATGTAGAGGAAACTCTCGAGGTAGTCCCACAAAAATTTCATACGTTTTGGCACAGTAATTTTTAAACCCGCTGAATAACTATGGATAATTTTGCTCGAACGCCTATGAATTTCGCGGTACCAAATACCTAAAAGTTTAAATGCAATAGGTTTGTACAGGCTTTTTGTTCGAGTCAAAACAAAGAGGTATTCATGCATGGATGTGTAATTGTATCTATGAATAAACTAGTAGCTTGCCCCGAGCAGAGTTAAAGAAGGTTTTAAGCATTCCACTGTCATAGGTGTTTCACTACAAATTCTAAAATAAATTATTAAAAAAAAAACGACTTCTGAAAACCACAAAACACAAACATTCTAAGTCAATTTGAGACTACAAAGAACAAAACAAAATTTTTTCACGGATTTTGAAGTCGGGCAACACACAAGACTCTCAACAAGGGCTCAGGAAACAAGTAGGTAACAGAAGGGCAGTATGTATTATGACTTGATGACTTTTTGCAGTTGGCTTGAAAGATTGGCCACGAAGTCCTGCACGTGTCTTCTGAGTTTTGCCTATCTTAGACTAAACTGTGTTTGAATAGGATCCGTAAATTTCTACAGCGAAATTGCAGTGAACCCCTAAGCCAAGTTTAAACTCAAGTTAAGTTCATACGTGAAAGTTCAGGCTATACGTTTCATGGTTGCCGGGCAGGCGGTGGCGGGCGAGATAAGAAGTTGGACTTTTAGAGCCCCGTTTAATTGATATCAGCTGAACTTCCTCGCTGGCGAGTTAGCACGAGATTATACTGATGGCATCTGAACTGCTAACTTTAAAGGTTAATATTCAGGCACTTTGTTGCGGAAACAGTGCTGTCTTAACTGAAACATTATGGGCCAAAAATTTTGTTTGTGTAATTTTTCATTATTGTCATTTTTTTTTTCATCAATCGTAGCAATGAAGGCTATTAAATAGAGTAACATGAAATTTTCATGTTGCTCTCTTATTTTCTTTTTTTAATACTGAGTTAACTGAAAAACGTATTTGTCTCAAAATAAACATAGTTTTGTTCGTAACTTGTAAAATTTAAATTTTTTTCGAATTTTACAATTAAAACTTAAAACGCACACCATATTGGAAATGAGTATGGCGAGTCAGAGCAAAGAGCAAGTAATTATTTTATTGCTATTAGGTTGTCCCAGGTAGAAAAATGAAAATTTTTGGGAACTCAAACAAATTCTTTAGTTGGTACAACACTTTGCATCTTCGGTGGCCAGATTTATCCTTTATTATACATGGCATACATTTATTAGGACAGGCCAAAAGATCACACTGCACCAGATTTGAGATCCCCATGACTAGCTTGGCCATTGATCAAACGGTCTTTTTTATTAGGAAACGATTTACTACAATCACAAAATTGGTTGGGGAAAACCATTTCTCAGGAGTGGAAGAGGATAGACTTTAAAAGTGAAGCCTGTTTGACGTACTGTGAAAAAGCTCGGAAGCAATCGCTGGGAAGTAAAAGTACGAGCTCTGTACGGGTACGGAGTATGGGTTCGTGAGCTTCCAAAGATTGCTTTAGTATTTGTGCAGCGCTTCAGGTTTGTCCTTGTAGAACATTGAAGGGAACCTACCAAGGACTGCATCAAATTATAATTTGTAGGAGCAATTTTTGTAAGCAACGTTTATTTTGAATTAGGTAATGTGCATTATGAATATTTGCTTTGAGATGTAGCTGCACCGTATTTTTAATGATTTCTGCTATTTCTGTATACCTCTGTGATTGTTTTAGCTACAGTAAATAATAATATTTTAATTGTCACAATACTTCTTACGCTAAGTTCGTGGTCTACTCTAGAATCGACAATCGTACACTCACGCGTCACTCTAGATATGAAGTGATACACACATAGGGCAGTTGGCAATGGCTGGATACAAAAAGCCGAAGCTCAGGCTAAGTGGCATGTCTTGGGAGAGGCCTATGTTCGGCAGTCGACAAAGTTTTTTTTATTGCGAAAATCTCCGCTTTTGACCACCAACTTGCCAAATGGTAAGCGACGATGTGGTCGAAGATGAAACAAACAGACTTAGAAGATTACTCTTATTTACTCTTGCTTTGCATACATAAATAATAATATATTATACCCAATTTCAGTGACAATATTATGTCATCCAAGTAACCGAATTTTCCAGTTATTTTGATTCAAAAGCCTAACTACGGAACCGTTCCAAATCTGTTTATAAATGACCGAGTTCTGAGGTGACAAACATTAAATATATAATTATATATACAACCGAATTGATAACCCCTCCTTTTTTGAATTTGGTTATAAACAAGTCTATTATCTAGTAGATATTCAGTACACAATCAATGGGTTATGTATGGCATGAGAGTTCCTCAAGCCAAAAATGGTTGAAAAGCAAAATTTTCTAAATGCTGACACAACTCTTACTGTCTCTTAATTACAATTAAAATTAATCCAGAGCATTCGTAATTTAGCCACAAGGAGCTTCGTAATAAATGCTACAGAGCTCTGTAGAGTTCTGGTAATTAAAACACTTCATTTTATCCGGAACTTCTGTTTGAATTATTGTTCTATCCTCTAAAATTATTGCGAGGTCATTTCCGAGATCTCTGAATAAAATAAATCACATTATTGTGCTCCTTTTGCCTGTACATCTACATTGTATTTATATTATATATTATACTAGCTGTTGTCCGCGACGTGTTAGTTCGCGTGGTGTTTGGTGAGTCGTGATTGAATATATTTGATATTTTGCAATGGAAATATTTTTTCTCTATACAGACTCTAACGTCTCAATTGTTAGTAATTTTTAAACTTTCGCGATTTGAACACATGTTTTAAATGTTTATCGGGACTTATCACGTATTATTTAATATAGGTAATAAATATGTACCTTTCGCTCGACGTTTCGACCATGTTACAATGGCCGTGGTCACGAGCTGACTGAAAACTGCGGGTGAAAACATGTCTCAATTGTTGTCCTTATGTATGATTTTAAAAAAATATGACGGTTGTTTATTATTTTCATTTGCTTAGCATTTTTCCAAAGTTTCATCAATGCGGCATCTTTAATATTTTATTCGTATACACTTAAACACTTTATTTCAACCCTTAAAAAATCTGAAAAATGTTTTATTATTTTCAATGCTTAGTATATATATATGGAAAGTTTGATTGCTATGACTTGACTTTCTAGAAATGGTGAAATGGTTTGAGCTAGAACGTCTTGAATTTTATACAATTTCATTATACCTCAAAACTTTGTGATTACAAAATATTAGAAATACTTTTGAACCTGCCTTTTTTATACTGTTTGAATATTAACCTAATTTCCAATAAAGTACAGTTCATTATTAATTATAAAACACCTCTGAAGTTATGCTATAATTATAATGATCGAGCTGTAACAATAAACTACAATAATAATAGAAACACAATAAATCATTATTTTCATTGAAATGTTACGTAAATTACTTACTTCTTGCTATTTTTGTGCGTTCGGAAAAAGCAGCTCTTATGAGGATAGTTTTATTTTTATGACACAAAAACGATAACATAATTTAAGACATTTATCGGGACGCAAGCCCAGTTTACTGGGAAAATTCCCTTTTTCTCTGGCGAGGAAAATATCTATATAATATTCCCGTCCGATTACAGGTCCCTACGCTCCGATCCTAAAAGAAAATGAAGCGTAGATAAAGGATTCACGCTTTTATTGATTTAAAGATTCTTTGAGAAAATTGAAAAGGGTATTTTCTAGTAACTAGTAAAACATCTAGTAAACAGTAATTGAGGACAAGTTATTACAATTACCGTTTATTCTGTTCTGTCTTTTTCTTTAGTTCCATTTATTTTGTATCGATCTAGAAATCTATGCGGGAACATGACTTATTCCTAATACAAAAAAAAACACATTGTATTAATTTTATCGCGGTATATCAACTGATATATCAGCAATAATGTACGCAACGGCAGTCCAAAACGCTGCTCCAAGATCTAACTCTTCTGGACTCTCAACATTCATAGTATCTCCTTCTGTGTGATGGAACCAAAAGTACTTCTCATTTGCGTTCAACAGACTGGCTCCTGGTATATCCGTGTTAGTGAGAACAGTTATATCAGACCCTGGACTATCGTTTTCAACTAGAGTTGAAGCATTTATTGACTTAAAAAGTTTCAAAATTTCAGCAACAATACATCTCGCTTTTTGGCTTCCTGCTACTTCAAGTCCCAAGGGTGCAAAAGTTCCTTCATCAGATTCCATAATGAAATTTATGTTTTGACTTTCGTTTCTATGTTCTTTTTCATAAGCGACTGCACCTACTAAGCCTAGTTCTTCAGCAGTCCAAAATATTGACCTGATTGTTCTTTTCGGTCTTAGCTTTAATTGATTTAGGATGACTGGTGCTGCCCAGCTGATAAATAAACCACCACCATCATCCATTGCGCCTTGTCCGACGTCCCAACTGTCGATATGACCCGATACTATCACTAGCTTCTCAGGGTGTAAGGTTCCTTTCAAATCAACGATCGTATTACGTGATATTTTGGTGTCGTAAGTTGAATGCATTTTGATATTTAAAACTATTTTCTCTCCGCGGTCGTACATTCTCCTTAGCAAATCAGCGTCTTCTAAAGTAATTGCTGCTGTAGGTATTTTTTCTTCGTTTTCACTGTACGTTTGAGATCCTGTATGGGGAGAGTTGATCGAAAAAGGAGCTATTGATCTGACTAGCGATGCTACAGCTCCTTTAGCAGCTGCTTGACTTGCTCCTTCAGACCTGTAAACAACTGTCTCGCCATATTTTGTAAATACCGGATCCCAAACAACAATTTTGCCTTTAACTTTTGCAGCTGGTGTATTTTCAAGCGCAGTAAAACTTTCTATAACGATTACTTCAGCTGTAATTCCTTTAGGTGGGGTGCTAACGCTTCTTCCAAGTCCAAGTAGAGCAATATTTTTTTCTCGGGGTTCAAGCATTGTTATTTTTTCATCACCACGCACCCAGTGGGGAACCTAAAACAAGTAACAACTCTATGAATAAAAAATAATGATTCAATGATTAGAAAATAATATACAACGCGATTTAGAAATAACTTAATATTTAATTTTTTTTTTGCATAGAATTTATAATATTTTTCAGGTTGTATGCAAATAAACGATATTTATCTTTACGCAGAAAAAATTTTTTTTTTTTTGTTATTGGTACTACTATTGACTCAATTACCTCCAACTCTTCAGTAGTAATGTCATTGATAAATTCATCCTTGGTCAACTGTACCATGTAGTCTATAGACTTCTCCAGCACGTCAGATCCTGATGGTCGAGCTCCAAACTTGTCAACAAATTTTGCAAGTCTGAAATTTAAGAAAAAAAAAATTTTGGTCTGATTTTATACTATTTAACATCAATCTGAACAACTTTTCACGGCACAAAGAGTTATAGCGTATTTTAGCAAAAGACCTACGTTTTATCAAAATTTTACGCCCAAATTCATAGAATCAAGATTTTGATTTTGAATGTTAGTTCAGTTAAAACACTCATCACCAACTTACTCATCATAAGTTTTGCCCTTGAATTCACCTTCAATCACATATTGTAATATTTCGTCTCGTATATTTTCGTAAGACCATATTTCTTCAATCAGTTCTTTTTCTAGAATATTTTCACATATATCTGATTTCGTTACAGCCTTTGCATCATTAGCAGTAATGAGAAAAAATATTCCGAATATCAAATAAAATGAATTCATATTTTTGATAGACTAGACACAAAACACTGTTGTGATAAAAACGAACCTTTTATAGTGAGTCTATTATATCTAATCGCGAATAAAATCGGCTGTCTAAACGTCTTTTATCGTCTGCGTTTGATTGACAGCTGAATACTCACAGGACTCTAGTAAGTTCGTTTGGAAAGAGCAGTTTTATCTTATCGGTAAGAGGTTATTCGATTGTTTTCGTTCCAATTCATGCAATTTCAATGTTATATGTGAAAAAATACTCTTATGCATAAATGCTACATAATATAAGTGTTAACGAGAAGTGTCACTCGTGAAAACGAGACAATATCACTTATGGAACAATTAGGTTATCAAGCTGTTATGTATAAGATAAGACAAGTATAACAATAGCCAATCGTGTTTTCCACTGCTGGGAAACCTTTCCCACAGGCCTTTTCTCAGAGGACGGGCCCTTTTTTTATCTTGAATTTTTTTTGGGGGGCTTTTAGACAACTTGTCTATGTCAGCCCCATCGTATCCTGACAAAACATAAATTTCCTAAATAAATGTACTTAAAACTTATTACTTTACAAAAGAGGACGGGCCCTAATCATCCATGCTGGCCCAGTGCATATTGGTAAATTCATAATTATTTCTTTAAATTATTTTGAGCATACCGATTTCCTCACTATGTTTTCCTTCACCGTTGTTGAGCTATGACATCGAAACTGCACATAGTTCATTTAATAAGCCATTGGTGTCGGATCGATCCGGGTGCCATCAACGAACTGACACAATAACGTACATTATTTTTTGAGTTAGAACACAAGAAAAAAATGCCCAGTTTTATAGTGGTGCAATAAAATATATCTACTTGACATCGAAATCACAGAAAATTGCACTTCCCTACAAATGTGAACTTTTACTGCTGGTATATAAACATACAAAGTGTCGGTATGTAATTCAAACGAGCCACTTTGTTACCTTTGGTCTTTTATACATTCGGACCACGCGCTGCAAGACTTAAGTCCTGACTTAAACCACGAGTAGATTTCATAAATTTTACAAAAGTACTTACTCATCGTAGGTCTTCCCTTTGAAAGGTCCAGCCATGACAAAGTCCATTATATCCCGTACCACTGAGTCGTAAGACGCGATCTCATCAGCTAATGCCCCCACATCACAGGACTTCATTTCCGAATAAGTCTTCTGTTTCTTTGGTGCGCAAGATGCTCCAGAAATGAGCAAACTCAGTATTATGCAAGTAAACATGTTGAAGTGTATGCAAGCAATGTTATCTGTATGGACAAAGCGTCTATGCATGGTCAAGAGTGATAATGGACTGCATTGAAATGATGGTCATGAATACATAGCGACGGCTCGTCGAATAAATTAAGTTGTTAGGTACAATCAAGTAATTGCTGATACAGTTTAGTACGTAGGTACATAAGTACTTGCTAAAAATAACAGGCAAAAAGATAATTATACTTAATTTACTGTAATATAATTATTATATACTGAAGAAATTATTTAAATATGCTTATAATGCTTGGATATAACTATTAAAAAAATAGGTCGAATTAGGAAGGTATACTCAGTCTTTTTTATTTATATTACACAAGAATTACTCACGTAAGATTAATCCGGTCACTCCGACTATAGATTCAACCGCATTAGGCGGTCTTTTTCAAGGTGAATGCACGCGCGCGGCTCAGTCCCTTTTCAGCAAATCGAGTATCAGTATGAAATGTTCATGGTATACTTAGAAGTGACGTTATTTGTAAGTATAGTGCGCTCTCTGTCTAGCAATTATTAATATTATTTTTGTCTCTATTTATATTCGGGTTTTTTAAGACTTTTATACAGCTAAATATTTTTTTTATAACATCATCATCATCAGCCAGAAGACGTCCACTGCTGAACAAGGGCCTCCCTCTCCACACTGAACGACAGCCTGCTTTTTGCATCCACTGGATGCCCGCGACTCACAACAATAACATAAAAACAATCAATCCGGTAGCCTATTGTGGGTAATTTGTGAACGTTATTGTCTATCGCTATTGATAATTTGATAACGATTTAGATGACTCAATATCCCATGAGTCTCACATACAGTGCATTAATATATGTATAAGTCCTATATTATTATTATCACATAATTATCAATTTAAAATAACCTACTTCAAAATAATAAAAAATACGCAATTTAAGTTATGTACAATGTTATGTCATCCAAGTAAACGATTTTTTTTTCAGTTATTTTGATTTAAAAGCCAATCTACTGAACTGATTTTGATAAAATGTCTATGGGACCAAACTCAGTGTAAAAAAAGAATTTAAATAAAAAATAAATAAAAAAACCAATTCGGTTTATAAATGACGGAGATCTGAGGTATTCTATTTTTATTTTTATTTTAAAGGATATTTTATTATATTTTATTCTGATTGGTCCCATAGAAATTTCAACAAAATAGGCTTAGTAGTTTGGTTTTTAAATAAATAAAAAAACAGGAACAAATATATGTTATCCAAGTAAACAAATTTGCGTATTTACTCATTTTGAAGTCGGTTTTTTTAATTTATAATAATCAAATGAATTGGTATAATAATATTATTAACATTGACCCTCATAGGATTTAGTCATAACTCTGCGATTGTAAGTTTAATTAAGTACGTTTAGAATTTAATGGTCCTCCTTTAAATACCTCTCCTTTGTAAGCCATAGTAACGAGGGTCAGAGACAAAACGTTACTGCTGATGCTAGTGAAATACCTTTGAAGCTAGAAACACCTCAACGGGAGACAAAAGCTTATCTTTCCCTAACTAAGCTTTTAGAGACACTAAAATTACATTTAATTTGTATTGTTTGCGATCTTTTCTACTTTTTAAATAAAACTCTAGAATAATTTGATATAAATCTATTTTAGCAGCTCTCTACTTATTATTAAAACCTAAGCAATATTAGAATTATATAAGACTAAATAGAAAAGAAAGCAAATGTAATGTTTTACAGGGAGGTGAAAACTGGCAGAAGAAAGAAGTACCACAGAAAAAAAGAAGTAAATAAAAAAAAAATCTGTAACACTCTTAAATGTTGAATGAAGCAATATTACTTCATCATCATCATCATTAGCCAGAAGACGTCCATTGCTGAATATAGGCCTCCCCCTTTAACCTCCACACTGCACGACAACCTGCCTTTTGCATCCACTGGATGCCAGTGTGGACGTGTTGTTCCAGAACCTTAACTATCTACATTCCAAATTTCATTAATATCAGTAGTTAGTGGTATACGTGATAACAAACATGCAACACACACAAACTTTCGCATTTATAATATTAGTATGACAATCGCTAAGAATGAAGCCGTGAAACATAATTAAGTATCTCACGTAGCTGTTAGATAAAGAAAATGTTGGAAATAGCACAGAGCAGGTCCACAAATATTTTTAAAGAAAATATTATAAAGTTGACTGACCTGACTAACTAATCCTAAATATATTATGATCTAAGGCTTTTTAAATACAGTATCGCAACTGATATTTAATGGTTTTTACATTGTGGCCTTAAAAAGTAAAAAAAAAAACATGCAATTATCATTTTTGTTTTTGCATTATTTTAATATAAATCGTATCAAACCAGACCCCTATGAATCGAAGGCACCTATCATACAACCTTTAGCAAGTAAGGAAAACCGGATGAGAGTAAATCAATTTTAGTTTCTATCGAGCGGCGCTCACCTCTCGTCGACAATGGGCCATATTTAATTCCCTTACGGCCCGTAAGTAATATGAATGGTAGCATCCGGTCGTGCTTCAAATGGTGTATTGTCCGAATAATGTGTGGTGGTTTATACAGTACATGAGGTCATACTATACGTTCTAACTTTTTTTACAACCCAATATATTCCGGATGACATCGTCGAACGCAGTGGTTTAGACTAGCCAAGGACCAAAAAATTTGATGCGCTGTAGATACATATAATGGAAAAGGGTTAATTATGATGACAATTCATCTAGTGCAGATAAAATTACGTGATATGAGCCCCATGTCTTTAATCGGGATTTACATGATGAGTAAAAATGGCGATTGCAACATGGTCACAACGTTGAGTGAGAGGATTTTTTTTCCTAACCAATTAAGTGCTGACAAAATTATAAACGTGTTTAAATTAGGAAAGTTTAAAAGTTACATGAAATCCATACATGCATTTGTTTTGTATGCATGTGAGATATAGTTTGATCTTGCAACAACCGAGGTATACGTGCGCGCAGCGCATTAAGTACGTCAAAACCTACAGCAGGGCCGCACTGGGCCGTGCGTGGCGCACATTGTGGATTTCACTGCGTAGAGCAGTGGTTCTCATATAGAGTTTGTGGTATGATAACGCATAGGGATAGTCTCCAAATCAGGATTCTGTGGTTCAAAAAAGTTGAACTATTTTTCAAAAAAGTTTGGCAATTACACTTCTCTATCTGTAATCTGTATAATCTCTTCTCTACTTATCTCATTAACATAGTATAAATTAAAGTCGCTTTCCGCGTCTGTCTGTCTGTATGGCCGCTAACTCCTCCTAAACCACGCAACGGATTTTGATGCGGTTTTCACCATCAGTTAGATACATTTTCACGTAAGGTTTATATATATATATATAACTAGCGACCCACTCCAGCTTCGCACGTAAATTACACCCGTGCGAAGCCGGGCAGGCGGGTCGCTAGTGCAAAAGAATTTTCTTTGTAGAGCTGTGGTCCTCATATAGTGGTTGTAGGTATGATAGCGCATTGGCATTGTCTCCAAATCAGGATGGTATCAAAAATATGGTTCTATGGTTCAAAAAAGTTGGACTATTGTTCCAAAAACGTTTAGCAATCATAGTTATATTATAAATCCAAAATTTTGTGAGTATTTGAGTGCGTGTGTGTGTTTGTTGTCTCGCTAACGGCTAAACAGATTAGGATAAAATTTGGTACGGGGGTAGTTTTAAAGTTGTATATTTACCGCGAAAAAAGAATGGTAACTTGTTCGGTTGAACCCGCAGGTTGGTAAGGAAAAAAATTCAAGTCAAGTTAGCTTCAAGAAATGTGCTATAGTGTTTGTCAAGTTTTAGAGGACGTTTAATGAAACCATTCAGAGCCGTACATTTTCTATGTAAAAAATATATATAGATTTATTAATAAATCACTGTTCGATATTGAAGACTGGTTTCATTCGATCGCTGTACAAAGTTGCAAAATTGTCACCGCGTTATTGAAGCGCTATTTTCTATGCTGCTACAATGTGTTTGAATGCGCACTTGCATAGTGTGATAACGATATTGAGGTTTCAGTAAAGTTTCAGTATCATAAAAAGACAAATGTAATGTACTAAATCAGGTAAGTACGTTTATATCTACTAAAGTTATCAACGCCGTAATTAGCAGCACTAAATTGTAATGAACAAACAATAATTCTGCCGCGTGCTCAATTCTCGTGTTAATTGCTTCAATTAATTTTCGAGCAGTTGGTATATGCCAAACCACTATTATGTATAGCTAATTGATATAGTTAATGTATTGAATATAAACATAGTTGTTAATTTCTAAAGGAAACAGCATGTCATTTTTATGCTTATGATTTGGCTTGTTGATAAATTTATAGTTTTTAATGGGTGAATTATTTATTTTTGTATGTACATAGGTAGGTATAACAAACAAAGAAAATAAAAAAAAGCCTTAACTATTACTAATTAACACTAATATAATCAAAAATCAAAAACAAGATGTTGCCCGTGTGGTAAAGTGCCAAGAACGCTGGCTGCATTCCCGCGTTGAATTGCTAAAGAAATTCTCTGCGCGAGGAATGAGCCAGCTCTCTTGTCACCAGCGGCGTCAATTAATTGTGGCGAAATTTTTTTAATAAACTTTTTCGTACATGGACCCCATGGACCAAAAGTTTCGACGCCAAGCGGCACAAATATATATTCACTTGAAAGTGATGCATACTTGCGCCGCTTGGCGTCTTCTGCTGGCTCCGCCGCGGCTCCAGCTTTTTGAATTGTCCCCCTGAGGTGAGAAGGGGCTAACGTATCGACGCATGTAGCGTCCCAAACGAGAGCCCTTCCCCGCTCCCAGGGGATCAAAGTTAAGCCATCAGGGCGCTTGCCATCATCCCGAACTATCCCCACCGGCTCGAGAACAGCAGGGATGTTGCTGGTGGCAAGCGCCCGTTTGATGATATCATTTATGGAGCCGTGGCGAGAAAATCTACCGGCATTACGTTGGCAGTAGAGTCCATGAAGTCCATTTTTATCGACGCCGCTTCCACACGGACACAAATGTCGTTCGACAATAGCAGCTCCAGTTTTTAATTAATTATTAATACATTTGACATATTTATAAACTAATACAATTTTGCACGCCCTTACCCTTAGGGATGTTAATGGATGCACATTTAATATTTTAAGATCTTTTATACCCATTGGCAAGCAATTAAAAACTTTGACTTTGACTTTGAATTGTTTGTCAAATTCTCCTACACACCTAGCTAAGTTCTGTTTCCTAACTGAAGAAACGAATGTGATTTTCAATACAATCGGCAGTAGATAATAAATTATATTTCAAGAAAACAAATTACTTCAAGACTTTACCCAGGTATATATAGAAACTTAAACTAAAAAGTAGATTAGCTATAATGTTTCTGTGAGCACAGATAAAACAGAGATTGAAAGTCTTCATCAAAACTGTAGCTGAAGGGAAACCACAAACCAAAACGTCACCTGGTGTTTTTGTTGATCTGTTCAAAAAGTACTAAATTAATTTAGATAAAATTTATATAGAACCATCTCTTATGTATGACCTATAAAATAAAAATAGAGAATTATCAAATTCAATTCATAATTGGCGGAGTAATCGCGTAGGTAAAAAACATACAGTCAGATTGACAACCTCCTCCTTTTTTGGAGTTGGTAAAATACTAGGTTATTTGACAGCATTGGATCTAAAAAAGTATATCAAAAATAATCTTTTGAAAGACAATTAGTCATATCTACGTTAATTAAAAAACAACAGAATCGTTTTTATCTATTCAATCTTCAAAGCTACCAAAAAAAGCTAAAAAAGCATCTTGACAACGTAATCAGTGCCGGAAATATAGCGTGGTACACGAAACGAAATCAAGTTTGTATTCCCATTTAACTTCCTGTACACTAAACTTTTAAGCTCCCTAGTGACCTCTCACCATTTAGGTTTTGAAAGATAAAGCAAACCAAAAAACTTTAGTAATTCCTCTATTGAACGAAAACTCAGAACGCGCGAAGAAAAAATATACTTACAAGTTTAGTTGGGAGTATGTAGAGGGATAAACGTTACCCTTGTACCTAACTTGTGCCATTTGAAACGGTTATTTAACACATTACAACATAATCGAGGCCTGAACTTTGCCTCGTAAAGGCATTAGCGCATTAACACACCGTGGAAAAAACTGCCTGCCCGAAACTCGACCGTACAGTGGAACCGTACTGTTGGAGACAGTACATAAATCTTACGTGATTTTCGATGTACGTTCATTTACGTGGTTGGCGAAATGGTAATGGCATATACACTTATACAGTACTCTAGCGTAGCCAAGATTTCCTTTATAACTGTTTTTCACTTTAGACTTGGCATGAGCTTAGAGCGACATAATTTCGAACGGGCCAGTATGCTCCAGAAGTTTTTAGGGTTCCGCACCCAAATAGTAAAAACGGGACCCTATTACTATAATCTCTACATAGTATAAATTCAAGTCACTTTCCGCGTCTGTCTGTCTGTATGTCTGTATGGCCGCTAACTCCTCCTAAACCACGCAACGGATTTCGATGCGGTTTTCACCATCAGTTAGGTACAATTTTACGGAAGGTTTATATATATAACTAGTGACCCACCCCAGCTTCGCACGTAAAGTGCGAAGCCGGGCGGGTGGGTCGCTAGTGACATAATAATGATAATGACATCTAAGTTGTAGCAGGCTTGTTTAGGAAGTACCAATTCACTTTTATTCTTGTACAACCCTGGATTGTACCTGTTTGGAAAAGAAAGAACAGAAAAGAAACACAGGAACGAAATTCCACGCCTCTGCTGTTCTATTGGAAACGTTTAGTACGTTTGAATTAAACTTACATTGATTCGGTGCTCAGGCCATGTTTGTTTAACTTTTTAGAATTCTGTAGCCCGACAAGGAACCCTTATGAATTCGTTCTGTCCGCCCATCAGTCTCTCTGTCTGTCTGTCCGTCTGTCTATCCATCCATTTTTTTTAGAACCTTCTAACTTCTATAGTTATTAAGGTAATTGCTTGAAACTTTGCACAATTACAGTTTTAGCATACCTAGATCACAAATAATTTTGCGTTTTAGGGGTGGCTGTGGTACATGTGAAATGGGGATGATTTCTTTTTCGCTGCACCCTCTCTTGTGATATATCGTTGAATAGGCCTTTTAAAATGAAAGCAAGGTTTCATAGATCACTTTTTTTATCAACTGTACAATTTTTGTGAAATATATGGCCTGCCAAAAAGTTAGTGCCCCCTTGCATTTCTAAACTATTAGACATTGAAACTTCACTTAACTTGCCATGGTAATAGGTCATATTAAAAACCTTCATTCACAAATTATTTCAAGCACTTTCTGATTATAACTTTTTGAGATATGGCGATAAAACTGTAACAAATTAAAGACGTTATAGTTCAAAGGTCACTTCTTCGTAAAATGTCTTAACAAATAATATATGGAGCGCAGCCGTTACTCCTAAAATAATTATCAATAAAAAAACTAACTTTAAAATTTGTAAATACGCAATTTCGGTATACTTGTATGACATATTTTTCCAGTTATTTTGATTTATAAACCAAACTACTGAAATAATTTTGATGAAATTTCTATGGGACTAATCTGAAAGTATATCCTTTAAAAAAACAGTATATAAATGACCGAGATCTGAGGTAGGTAACAAACATAAAAAAACAACCGAATTGAGAACCCCCGCCAGTTTGAAGTTGGTTAGTAAAAGTAAACTCGCTTTCAAGTGTGCAATTGAGACAAACACATAGTAGAAGAGGGTTGTGGTAAGCTCAATCACTGTTACATCTTGTATAACGATACTTGAGAACAAGTTTTGGTGAGCACTGAACAGGCCACTAATCCCGAAACTCCGCGATAAGCCTCATTAGTCTCATCTCATGCGAACCTGTTTGCAAGGTTTTCCAGCTTGCAAAGTATACAATCATTCAAGTCAGTTTGAAAGAGAGTGCAGTTAATTGTGTATAGAACTGGAGGAAAGTTCAACAAAGTTTTGAAGTCAAGAGGTGTTTAAACTTTTTACAGGTACTCGTGAGAGGTGCGTTGCCAGTAACGATTAATATTATATATCGAAAAAACGATCGGCACGAAGTTTCACAAATATGTACTTAAGAGGCCTATTACAAAATGAACCGTATAATTTTGATCATTTGTATTTTCGGGCATAAAACGAATAAATAAAGCCGTAATTTTCAAGATAAATATAAAATAAGTAAACCATAACATAAAAATGTTTATTTTATGGCAGTAATTTAACGAAATCCATTCTCAAACTTTCCCTCCCTGTCCCTCCTAAAGTTTTACGAAAAACTATTTTTGTAAATTGGAGGTAACAAATGGGTATGTTGAGGTTTACCAAAATCTGAATCCGCTACATTCAATAAAAAATACCGATCTATAATAATAATACAATAATATATTAAATAATAATAATATATTTTTTTTAATACAGCAACTGAATTTTCTACAGATCTTATTAGTTGTAAGAAAAAATATACTAAAAATCCAGTTTTCGATGCTTTTTTCGTCATAGGATAAAATGTGATAGGACCCTTAAAACATAACAGAAGTCTGTGGTTTACTAGGATTTATATTTTAATTATCTAGGAAACGTGTGAATATAAGAAGCACACTTGTTACGGAAAAATAAAAATGAGAGAAAAAAGGACTTAACCGTCATCATCATTTCAGCCGTAGGACGTCTACTACTGGGCATAGGCTTCCACCATCAATCTCCAAAAGGGCCGGTTGGAAGCGGCCATCATCCAGCGTTTCCCTATGGTCTCTTTTAGGTCATCTGTCCATCTTGTGGGTGGACGTCCTACGCTGCGCTTACCAGTCCATGGTCTCCATTTGAGAACCTTGCGGCCCCATCGGCCATCTGTTCTGCGCGCTATGTGCCCACTGCCATTTCAACTTGCTAATCCGGTGGGCTATGTCGGTAACTTTCGTTCTACTACGGATCTCCTCATTTTTGATTCGAAAACCTGAGCATAGCCTTCTCCATAGCTAGTTGTGCGACTTTAAGCTTGCTATAAGACCCATAGTGAGAGACCAAACCTTACTTATGTATAATTACTAATAATAATATGTAACTACTCTTTATCGTGCATTAACGTGCGGACCTATTTTCTTTACACCATAGCATCATTATTTTACTGATATTGAAAACATTTGTCTCCAAATTAGTAAATAAGCTTTTAATTTAAAAAAAAAAAAACTATTTATCCACAAGCATTTTCGTATTCTTTTCAGCAAACCATTTCATTCGATGCCCATGTGAACATTTTGTCCGCCATTATTGAATTTATCATCTAGTACCAAAGTGCTTAGGAAGACAAATCCAATGAACCTTCAGAGAGAGAGGACCCTAATCCACCATGCTGGCCCAGTGCACGTTGCTGAATAAAATAAAATAAATATTCGGGACATTTTTGCACACATACGGTCGTCTAACCCGAAACTAAGCAAATCTTGTGATATGGCTGCCAGAAAATGTCCTATGTCTTTGAATTTTGATGTTCTTGGACATACCGTTTCCTCACGATGTTTTCATGAGTGGCGTGTCTTGGGAAAACCCCATGTACAGTGTAGTGGACTAAGGTTCTGATGATGATGATGATTACTTAAGTGTACAGAGCCCGCCCTGAGGAACACACAAACTTGTTTTCACTTAAGTAATTAGCATGCAGAGTGCTTCAGTATGTAGGTATACAGTGTGAGCTATACGGAATGTTGTTACTCATATGATTAATCATCGATAATTAAGCCTCGCCATCTGCCGGCTCTTTGCGTTAATCTAATAAAGATACCGTGCGGAATGGAAACCTCATAGGCACAGTTTACAGAAGTACAGCAGTTACGGTTATATTATGTACCTAAGTAGCTAATATCTTACAAAATAGAAAGAAATATAATTCTATTTTGTGACATCAGCAACATTAAGGAATTTAGGTACATGATCAATACTATATATCTCTAAGCTATATCTATAGCTTAATTAATCACCTGCGTCACATAAATTGCCTCAACTCAGCATAATGCTGTTTACTAAACAGAGCGCTGATCTTGCGTTGAAGCCGATCAGCGAAGTCACGAAACACCTGGGGCCTTACGGACAACAGCTAATTGCGGCACCTAATCCGCTCAGTTGGAAAATCACGCGACCGCAAACTGTATCTGGGCGCGATAAGGTTCACGTTCGCGTGATTTTCCAACTGAGCGGATTAGGTGCCGCAATTAGCTGTTGTCCGTAAGGCCCCTGTACTAATAATTATTATCAATACATGTTACAGAAAGGTAGGTATGATCAAAGTGAACATGAACAACTTGCAGAACACAAGTTTGAAATAAATTCGAGAGAAAAAAGATGCTTCATATAAAATGACCGATCACGTGATCCATTTTGTGAAACCTATTTTTCGATTTACGTAATTTGCATTTTATTTATATTATACTTTTCTACTAGACTATTATATTCAGCTTGGTACCCTTTCCACGTAACCCTGTATGGAGTTTCGCTTTCGGCGGATTTTTTTAGGGTTAGTGCGCGCGCGCTTCTCCGTGTAACTAGACTTTTACATCGACTTAATCTTACGTGAGTAATTCCCGTATAGTGAAAACGAAATGCTTGTTAATTGCTTTTAAAGAAAACTAGCTGTGCAACGTGTGGATACCGTCGACAAAAGTATTCCAAGTTACTTTTTATAACATCAGCTATCTCAGTGAAAGTCCCGTCAAAATCGGCCCAACCATTTTGGAGTCCATATAGGGAACATACACACACAGATTTTATATAATAGTCTATATAGTTTATATATCAATTGTCAATTGTTAGTCGGCTACACAGAACTTACAACATGAAGTTTAATAATTTAATTGACATCTTTCACTCTAAAACGCAAGTTTTTAAAAGTGAAGTCTTTAAAATTATACATGACAGAAATGCAAGTTAAATATCCACTCACACACACACTCACACTCACTCAATCACACACTTACACACACACATGCACACTTTCACCCCACACACTCGCCTCCCGCACACACCCACAACATGTACCCATAAATTGATTATAATATACGACTGTAGGTATTAATTAGATTAGTAATATAATGTAAATCCATTATTGGCCGTAAGTTAAGTTCTTAGTTTATTGTTAAGTTTTTAAAGGGCTGTGGATTTTGTTAAATAAATAAAATAAAAATAAAATAATAGATAGATAGATAGCAATGACTTTTTACGGGTATATAAAATTTACTTATGGCATTCTAATTTAATGAATATTTTAATCTGCAGTAGATACCTAGTTAGATTTAATGCATATTTCTTAGGTGACGTTTGATAATAAAATTAACACAAAAAGAAAAGTAATATGTTTATAGGTATTACGTCATTAAAATTGTGTATGTGTACCTAATTCATTTAAAAAAAAAGCATAACTATAGTTATAGACTAGAACCCTAAGTGAGTAAGTGACTGTAGCAAAAAAATATTCAAGCATGTTTATGAAAATTATATTCTAAAAACAATCAAATAAATGTAAACCAAGCCCAAAGTACCGTGAAAAGGAGCCTAACATACTTTACATAAATCTTACCGGTGCGAGTTCATTTACGTAAAGGTCGTTATCAAACCAAAAGTGCCCTCGCGGTAAGAGAAAGTGTCAAATTGAGAAATGTTAATAGCGAAGGAATGTTACTCTTCTGGGGAGGAACTTGGATGAATAAACCACAGGATCCGTTACCTGTGTACTAAGTAATTACAAACAATTGTCAGAGACGACGACGTTAATCTCTTACCCAAAAAAATTAAACAAAATTGGTATAATAGGAAAATTAAAATCGGCTTAGTGCGAGACGGGCTCACGCACTGAGGGTTCCGTATCACCACAAATACAATAATTATCAATTTAAAAAACCGACTTCAAAATTAGTAAAATATGGCATTATGATTCGGTGAAAGAAAATGAGGTCATCCAAATAAGCCTGAGTCCCTTTCATTTCAGCATATCATGATCCCTCATGATAGGCTGAAATTATGATGATGATGATGAAGAATCTACATTAAAATTAAAATTTAGCTGTGAAAAGATCAAACTTGTAAGTCAACGCGATCCAAAGATTAACCGTTTATGTCGCATATTTTGCGATTTCACAAGGGAATAAAAACCTATAGAGTACTTCCCGTAGAGCTAGAATAATGAAATTTGGCAAGGTCTTACTGCACATAAAGGGAAAAATCCGAAAGCCGTTAATTTGAAGTTATCTATATCTATACTAATATTATAAAGAGGAAAGATTTGATTGTTTTTTTGTTTGTTTGCATTGAATAGGCTACGAAACTACTGAACCGATTTGAAAAATTCTTTAACTGTTGGGAAGCTACACTATCCCCGGGTGACATAGGCTATAATCTATACCCGTACGAATCAGAGGCAGACCGCTAGTATAATATAACAGAAATACTGTTTTGCGATTACTACTTACATTTTGTAGTTGGTATGTATGGAAGAACCTTATTGTCCAGTACAAAGTTAAGTTTGTCTTTCAATATTTCAGTTTTTTTTTTGTTGTTTGGATACGTGTTTTGAGGGTCAACGGCCAACGGAACCGGAGCGAGTCCTACTCTTATTTTTCAAGTTTTTAAATGTATATTGGAATTAACTGAAGTAGCAGAAGTCAGTCGATTGGGATTTTCATTATAATTATTGAGCGTTTCATGTCTCATGATTAATTCATCCTAGAGGAGAACTTTTACTGTAAACCATTACGAGAAATTACTTGTAAGTTGAAAACTTTCTTGAAATTCATGGTTACGTTGCCGCGGAATTATTTGCATTTATTTCAATGAGTTCTCAAGTTCTTTGGGCTTAAAATAATACGTTATTGTCTTATAGTTTGTGTTCATTATCGAACTTAGCTCATATTAAATATTTAACATAAAAAAAAAGTGTAAATAAAGAAAGCAAATTCGAAAGTATCTGGCGCGCTGAAGAAGAGCCTAATACCCAGCGGTGGGTGGAAAATGGTTGATGATCATTATTATTTATTTGTTCATCCGCCGCAACATAACACTTTCTGTGACAATTTAAACTCGCTATCTATTACGGTTGAAAAGACACAGCCGTCAAAATACTAAAAACCTACATGATACTATTTATATGCCACTAGCTTGGCGCATTTTTTTTTTTTTTGGTCATTTCGGCTGATCATAATTATCTCGCTGAACAAAAAATTATGTATCAAACCTTACCTTCAGTTTAACCTGTTCAATGATACGACACATGACTAGTGCTAGCATTTTTTTATTCTTTTTTTTTCTTTTATGTTAAAATTTTCATGACCGTGGATGATTAATATTACGACTAAAGGACATTGAGTCATTTAGTCGTAATATTAATCATGTTTACATAGTATTAAAAGCGTCAAAAAAGTCATAGTCACAGTCAGAGTCAAGCAAAGTAAATCACGGTCAAGTAAAACTCATGCCCCTGTAAAGTGGTGGAGACTTTACAAGAGGCTCCTATGGAGTTTTGGAAACAACACGAAAATACATGTTTCACCTCGTTATATCACTTGCCCACAATAGAGCATGTTTACGAGCACTTAATAAATAATTATTCACCATTTACTACACATTAACACTCGAAAATACACAAGTTTAGGAAAATAATCCAACGAGCCGACATGTTTTTTTCCACGTTGGCGCCAAAAAAAAGAACCTTTTTATTCCTACTTTATAAGTTGTCATATTGTATTTATATTGACGTCACTCAGAGTCCCTGAATCTTCAAGACTCTATCGATACTTCATTTATCAAAATTAGTTGAGATTTTTTTTGACTGTAGGTTGACATACAAGCATTAGCTTTAACTAGACTGTGAAGCATATACATATTTTCACTACACAGCACTTATCTTACAGTCTTACGGCTACAAATTCAAAGCTCGACAATCTTGACGGCTTTATTTTATGAATTACTACGCTGTAAGCCTCAGATGATGGCCTCGTCAGTTTGACTGGGCGGTAGGCAAACGGAGAAGCCGTTGGGCCTAATTTGTTTTGGTTTGGTTATGGGCGACTAGCAAGGGCACCAGAAACGTACAAACCTTGGCTTGAGCCGTTGCCGGGGCATATCCTAATAGCCATTGAACGACCCAATATAATTATGCTTTCCCTCTCTACTTCTATGAACGCCCTTCTACAATCGCTAACAACAAATGGGCGCACACTGAGACACTTTTTGAAATCAATAAAGGGACTTCTAATTGCTACGAATAATTAAGTTAAATACTATTTACATATATTACGCTCATAAATATTTATACATATTGACAAGAATCGCCACAAAAATGCCCTTCTCTTGGCTTTGAGTCGTCGGGTAAAAAAGCTTTCTAAAAACCTGTGAGATTTCTTGCCTTCAAGAAAGCACTTTTGTACAATTCTCTTTACGTCAACTGTAATCAGAGCCCTGTACCGAAGTGAAGTAGAAGCCAAACAAGATAAGAGCCCAACTCACGGTAAGTGGATTTGGGATCTGGAAATTTTAATAACCATGTTATATTGTTATTTTTAAAATAACTTACACTTTCTCCGGAGGCAAATGCCTTTATTAACTAAACAAAATACTAGCTAAAACTAACACTACAAAAACAGTTAGACTGCCCATAGATCGTTGAAGCTCTAAAAACAATCCAAATGCGCCCGCTATCAGTTGGCAGCGTACCCAGCATGCTGGCGGCATTACCACGCTGAATGGCAATGCTTTTGCGTTGAGCCAGAAACATGCCAGCATTTTGGTCAGGCGTCGCATTAACCAGGCACTGAAAGATATTTGAAAATAAGGTGATCTCTCTGTCCCAAGGGCCCAATGTCTCGACCCCAAACGGCTCAAATATGTAACCACTACTGTTACTGTTAGCGTCGTTTGTTCTGCTATGCTGAATTGGCAGCTGCAACAACTCTATCTTGTGTCTCAGGAAGATGTGACGGCGCCAAAGTATCTACACAAGTCGCGTCGCATACAAGGGGCCGACCCAACTTCAAGGGACCAAGTGTCATACCGTCAGGCCTTTCTCCGGCCTAGTAAAGCATCGACAACGCTTCTAGAGTTGCAAGTGTCCACGGGCGGTGATTACTACTTACCATCAGGCGGACAGCTTGCCTATTTTGCACTCTTTCTTTAAAAAAAACTTGCTTGTCTCTTTATTCCGATATTTGAATAGATCTCGCAAGAATGTGGTTATTTTTTACGATCAAAGGATCAAAGACAATAAGAAACTTTCCCTCTTTTTGACGAAAGATACTTAGACAAGGTTACGAATTGTTGCCACAGTCAAAACGTCACTACTCCAAATACGTACACGTAAGGTATTTTCTTTGATCCGAATAAATCCTGATTAGGTTCGGTATTCACTAAAAGAGCTAGGCGGAGAAGAGCGGCATACCAAGAGAGTGTTTCCACTAAATTTAATCGAAGTTGTGGTCTGCCTAGAGCAGAGAATATACCTACAACAGATCAGACAAAAAAGCGAGATATAAGCCATAGTATAATTATCACAGAAAAGTTTATTTTTATTTTTATTAGATTGGCTGTCATCGCATTTTTGCAAGAAATTTGTTGTAGCCAGTTGCACCCATATAAACGAACGTCAGTCATTCGAAATCAGTTAGCAACTGTGATGCGGACAAAGAACTTTGAGACCTAAGCCAAAAAGGGTAAGATCCAAGTTCTTTGGATGCGGAGTTCGAATAAGAATGTTCAATCAAGGTTCACTCATAATGCCTGGCGACAGATTTGCCCTGAGACTTGTTGGAGTGACGATATACGTAAGACAGCTGGCAGTGACTGGAAGATAAAGGCCTAAGATCGGGCTGAGTGGCGTGCCTTGGGAGAGGCCTATGCCCAGCTGCAGTGGAATAGTATTGGCTGATTATGATGATGTTGATGATGGTATAGTTATTTTAAAGAAACATGTACCCTACCTTGGCAAAGAAAGTCATAAAACGGAACTTATCTTTTTATCTGACAAATGTACTGCCCCTCCCCTGCTTATGATATTTTGTGATTTAAATGCTAACAATGAATAAATAATTTATATCGGATTGTCTACTGAAAAGTGTTCATTATACCTAACAAGTTGTTTCATTGTAGACTTTAGTAGTTCAATCAATTTAAATGTTGATTGAACTACTGAGAATAGACGCTTTATTTGAGCTATTTATTTGGGCTTACTCATTATTTTATCCCCACTCTCCATCTACTCATTATTTTAGTTCACCCACAAGATGGACAGACGTCCTAAAAGAACCGCAGGGAAACGCTGGATGCAAGCCACTTACAAGCGGCCCTTATCTATTATTATTATTTATCCAATAAAAAAAAAGTGTCCAGCTTATTTTATTTAATAGTAAGATTGCGTTTGACAGCTAACTCGCCTGATATTAAATGTGGTCTAAGATGGACACGCTTGCCTATAAGAAACCGATTCACTCGCGTTTTGATGACACCCTGATACCTTATCAGACGTTACCTTTACCTTGATACCTAAGAGATCGCTTTTAGCCGCCAGTTGTGGTACTAGCTCGTAAGTGTTTTCTACCTGTTTGTAATTTTTATTTCTGATGTACACAATAAAGAGTTTCTATGTATCTATCTTATGTTGGTCTATTCCACTTTAATCACCTGCAGGCCTAGCACGGGCCGTGGACATATTGTCTTTCCACCATTTTTATCCCGCGAGACAAAGACAAACGTATCCATATTCTAGCTTTGTCTCGTCTAGGCGTGGATAAAAACGGTGGAAATACTATTTATCCACAGCCCATGCTAGGCCTGTTGGGTGCTAAAAGTCGACTCTTTAGTCGACTTTGATCTCCTGGGAATTGTTAGATTAAAATAAAAGCAATGACATTTTCAACCATATTAAAATTATGTTTCGGTATATGATATTTTCCTTGTATAGTATAAGATTTAAATATTGCTAACCAACCTGGAGACTTACATTATGCCTAAGGGCCTCTTCATGGTTGAATATGACCTTGTATCTATCTACCCCAGCAGTTGTTTCCAATCATGTCTCGTCGATCAGACGCCGCAAATATTTGCGTCGTGTTCCATTCATAGAGCGATTGGGCACACCTGCTCATTATGTACACTCCTTTGTGTAAGCTCTCGTCCAAACAAACCACAAGCGCGGCTTTTCGCGATTCACACTACGGAACGTATACTACGGGGCTAAGTTACGAGTTTTCGAGTGTAGAAAAAAGATTAGAACTGCAGTGGCTGGCAAGAAAAGCATTGACGAACATGAAAAGCCGAGGCCAAGCTGACGCGTACTAACGAGGTTGTTGTTGTTGTTGGGCTTGTTTATTCACAGATGTACCACAATAGTACAGTATCAGTAATACCGAATTAAAAAATATTTTAAAAACCCGTATTTATCATGTTTTTATTTAAATGACACGGGAATTACTCACGTATGATTAATTTTGTTTAGAGTCAGCTCGTGACAACCGCCATTGTAACATGGTCGAAACGTCAAAAATATTTTATGGCTTACCTAGCTAAATCATGACAACTGGCGTGATTTTCACTCATTTTATACATATGAAACGGGAATTACTCACGTATGAAAACCTGTATTTGACATGTTTTTATTTATATGACACGGGAATTACTCACGTATTATTAATTTTGTTTAGAGTCAGCTCGTGACCACCGCCATAGTAACACGGTCGAAACGTCAAGGGAAAGGGTATATTCCACTATGATCACCAGAGTGATCAAGACCCTTAGTGATGACCCTTTAGTGTCCTTTGATCAGCTGGGAATATAAGGTGTAATACGTAATACCTATATTTCCTTAAATATAAGAATGCGCGATAAGTCCCGATAAACATATAAAACATACTTAATTAATATCCAAACACAATTAGAAAGAACTATATTTGAATGAAATACTTACTTCCAACATAATTTTTGTTTTGGCCTTAGTATAATAACTTAGTTGAGTAAAGCACTACCTACGCGCCTAATTGCGATTTTTGTTGCCAATACAATACACCTGCTATCAGATAATTTTCGATAATAGCAGTTTTTATTGCCACTGGCAATAAAAAGTATAGATAGGGGCACGGCTCCATGTTTACTGTTGCTTACCAAAATATAGGCTTGATGACAGTAACAAAGAATCATTGAAATTATGATTGTAAGTAATTAAATAGGTGAGAAAGATTCTAAAAACCGTATTCATTTTTGTTTTAAAGCAAGTTTATTGTATACCGGGTCCAGGTAACTCTAGATAACGGACATGACTAATCATTAAAAACATATTTTACTTTCAATAACAACCCTGATACCGCGAAAAAAAATCTGCCGTTCATACTATTCGTTGTGTTAATAACATTTTTCAATGAAACAACTTTTTTTTCCGTCGTATCAGGATTGGTCCAAATGTAAAAGTTGTTTTTATAAACAACTCCCCTATAGAGTCCTGTCCCCCTATAATATATAGAGGGAAGGGGGATGAATCTTGTTTATACAAACAACTTTTACTTTTTGGGCCAATCCTAATATGATCCTTATTGATGAGAAAAATGAACATGAATCCTTGAATATGACTGTCGTCTATAGATACGACCGGTATTTTCATAAAATAAAAATGTGAAAAACAACAATCCTTTTTAATAAGTAAAAAGCCAATCAGAATGACGTCAAGATAACGAAAACAAACACCATTTTGTTTATAAGTTCGCAGAAAGTTTAGTACTGTTAGCATGTGTTGTTTAAGATTGTGACGTCATAAGCAGATGCCATTGCCTGCGAGTGTTTTCAGCGCGAATTCGAAATTAATTAAAAAATATAAATGTTTGCTAAACACGATTTTTTTGTGAGAATAAATTGTTTCTTGAGAAAAGAAGATGCGTAAAAATGTCATAGAACAGTAATGGTTACTTGGATTTTCGCGATTAATACACATAGAAACCAACCATATAGGATAGGCATATGTAAGCAGTGTTTCAAACTGCAGCGTTCACTACATCATCATCATCAGCCAGAAGACGTCCACTGCTGAACATAGGCCTCCCCCTTTAACCTCCACACTGAACGACAGCCTACCTTTTGCATCCACTGGATGCCCGCGACTCTCACAACGTCGTCGGTCTATCTAGTGGGAGGCCTCCCTACGCTGCGTCTTCCGGTTCGTGGTCTCCACTCCAGAACCTTTCTTCCCATCGGTTATCGGTTCTTCGGGCGATGTGGCCTGACCATTGCCACTTCAACTTGCAAATTTTAACAGCTATGTCGGTGACTCTGGTTCTTTGGCGAATATCCACGATTCGGATTTTATCGCGCAAAGAAATTCCGAGCTTAGCTCACTCCATTGCCCGCTGAGTGACTCTGAGTTTTTCCAAAAGGCCAACAGTTAAGGACCACGTCTCATTACACCGTTTTTTAAATAACACACCGGTAGACCCAAGCTTCGAGCTACTTCTGGCCGATCGAATACTAAAAAGCTATAAAGCTATATTTTAACTAGTCAAAAAAAATCTTCGAAAAGATCTCAGTATTTTTTTTGTTGAATTTCATAAATGCTCGCTTGAATATTCCTGTTCGATGAAAATGTATGTCATATGAACATTACCCGAACATTCGCGAGAGTTTTCATATCCTCTTCACAATCGCTGAAATTGACAACACTTAAAAATAATCATAGCAAATACGAGATTTTGTTGGCATGGAAAGTACCGCATTACACTGAATATTTTCAATTACAGATACCGAAGGTGTTGAGTGGAGCCATTTCGCCGTCGCGTGTGATATCATCAGCAATTTTACTAAATGGCCTATCACGATATCATCTACCGTGAACGTAGTCAAGGTGGCAGTTAGGGGCTTAATGTGCTCTCCCGTCATAAATTTAATATAGTTGTTTTCTCATAAAGCGAGACATTAAAACTATAAAAGTTAAAACAGGATTTACGTTCTCATCCTTGCGTTTTCATTATTTCCTATCATAAACATTAGAATTACTGACAATAATAATTCTCAGTATATTTGTATGTTAAAAAAAAATGTTCGTGCCGTTCAACAATATTTTTTTTGTTTGGTTTTAGACTTTAAAATTCTGAAAAAGTAGCTCTTCCACAACTCATGGGCAAATTAACAACACATAGATAACACATTAGACAGCCAAGAACGCCACACGAGCTAATTTTGCCACAAAATATTAACTGTGAGGGATAGTTCCGTTTTATTTTTTATCGTCCGGATTTTCCCAGTAGATAACTTTTTAATCTAGTGAGCCCAGCTAAGAGTGTTTCATTAAAAAAATCGAAAGAACGAAGCTCTGAACCAAATTTCAGAGATGCATCATACCAATATAAAATTAACTTTTTATGATTTAGCCAAAAATAAAACTACTTGAAAAAACATTTTTTTTTCGAAATTTTACGTAAAGATCTCTGACCTTTGAACTAGAACGTCTTTTATTTATTACGGTGTTATCGCTAAGTATATCTCCAAAGGCCTAAAATACTTGAAATAATTTTGAATGAAGGTTTTATATGACCTATTGGCATGGCAAGTTAAGTGAAGTTTCTATGTCTAATAGTTTAGAAATGCAGGGAGGCACCAACTTTTTGCTACTTTGGTATCAGATGGTAATATTGCCCATATTTCACAAATTATACACTTGTAAAAAAGTGATGTATCAAACCTTGCCTTCATTTTAAAAAACCTATTCAACAATATCCCACACGAGAGGGTGCAGCAAAAAAAATCATCCCCATTTCACATGTAAGTACCATAGCCACCCCTAAAACGCAAAATTATATTCTTTTTAACCTCTATACTAAAACTGTAATTGTGCAAAGTTTCAAGCTAACTATAGAAATTAAAAGGTTCTAACAAATTACTACGGATGGACAGACGAACAGACAGATGGACGGACATAACGAATTTATAAGGGTTCCTTGTGGGCTACGGAACCCTCAAAAAGGAAGGGCTTTGTGTTACGTTATTGCTCCTACCCCCTTTATGACCCCCTAACTACGCATTTCCCGTCAAAATAAATTCCAACAAAACAGGTGGATTAAACGGTATGTTACAAAAGTCTTCGCCTGACATTACATTTATTTCTTCTGATCTGGCTACCTTTTTATCCTGGAAGGTTACAAATGAGTCACTCGGTAGTGATCACCTGATAATTCAAATATCCGGTACAATGAATCTTCCTCGCGATTTTATTAAAAAACGAAATTTTAAAAAAAGTGACTGGCCGTCATATAAGGAAAAAATTGAAGAACTTGTTAAAGATTTTAATATTCCTGAAAATGTACAAACATTTTATAATTCATTTGAACAAGTCTTACAATCAGCTGCGGTTTCATGTATTCCTTATGTCAAAGTTCCGCAGCACATAAACAATAAGTTTTGCCCTAAGCCATATTGGGATACAGAACTGTCTAAGGCAGTGGCGGAACGACGTCTTGCTTTGGCTAAATTCAGGGGATGTCCATCGCCAGAAAATTTGGAGTTTCTTCAAAATAAAATACGTAACGCGCAGAAGCTCATTCGTTCAGCTAGATGTCAGGCTTTTCAAAAGTTTTGCTCCTCAATTGATGAAACTACTTCTTCATCGGTCATGTGGCGTAAAATGAGGTGGTTGAAAGGGCACAATACTAACCCCATAAATCGGAATGTCAACCCACAAAAAGTGGAACAGATGTTAAGAGATTTGACACCTGATTATGTTAATCCACCACAGCCACAGTTTCATTCGCATAATACTCAGTTAGAGGACAAAATAACATTACAAGAGTTGAAGAATTCCACTAAGAAAAACGATACCGCACCTGGAAGTGACGAAATTTCGTTCTCTATGATTAAAAATTTACCTCCTTGTGGTTACTCCTTGTTATTATGTCTCTATAATAGAATTTTCTCCTTGGGATACGTTCCTTCACAGTGGCGCGAGATAAAGATTGTACCTATCCCTAAACCAGGCAGAGATTTAGATGCACCTACTTCGTTGCGCCCCATCTCTCTCATATCTTGCCTGTGTAAAATTTTTCATGCTATCATAAATAAAAGAATGGAATGGTTTATTGAAAAAAAATCTTTATTTTCCGATTATATGATAGGTTTTCGTAAAGGTAGATCATGTTTTGATAATCTCACTCGTTTAGTGTCCCATATTCAGTTAGGGTTTACAGATAACTTGACGACGGTTGCATGTTTTATTGATATAGATAGCGCCTATAATAATGTAGATGTGACTTGCCTAACAAATATCCTAGACCGCTTGGGGATAGGTTCTAGGATTTGTGTATACCTATGGTCCTTTTTGAATGAAAGACGTCTGAGAGTATCCATTGATGGTGGTGTCTTGGTTAGAACTACTGGACGTGGCCTGGCTCAGGGAGATCCATGGTCCCCTCTGTTATTTAATATTGCAACACTAAATATATGTGACTATATTCAAAATGTGGAAATTTCTCAATATGCCGATGATTTCGTCTTGTACGTTTCAAATAGAGAGCTAGATTTAGCAATAACGGAACTACAAAGTGCCTGCGATGAGCTAAATTCGTGGTTGAATGGCATTGGATTAGTCATCTCCTTATCCAAGAGTAAATTTTGCGTATTTAAAAAGGGTGGATACAGAAATAATGTTGACTTTAGAATTAATAATGAGTCTATACCAATGGTTGATAATTTTAAATATTTGGGTCTTTGGTTGGATAGCCGTTTGAAATGGCGTAAACACATTGAAGAAACTGCACAAAAAGCTTCGAAACTAATAAACATGCTAAAAGTTCTGGCCGGATCGGGTTGGGGTCTCCATCAAAAACATCTAAGACGTTTATATATAGCTGTGATTAGAAGTCGAATGGACTACGCGAGTTTTTTCTATGATAATAGCTGTAAAACTCACCTATTTAAATTAGACAAAATCCAAAATCAAGCTTTACGCATTATTGGTGGATATATTAGAACCACTCCAATTCATGTTATGGAGAGTGACCTGTATCTTCCCCCACTTCAATTGCGTAGAAGATTTTTAGCAGCAAAGTTTTGGTTAAAAGCTAAATCGTTTTCTAATAATAAAACAATCAATATATTACAAGATATATCTAATACAACACGATTTCGTTATTGGCGTAATAAAAAAACTCCTTTACTAATTTCTGTCCATTCAGAGTTAAATTCAGCGCCCATTCACAGTAGTAATCAACCTGAGATGTTTTCGTTGGAGACCTGGATGAGTAACATTAATCTGTCTCATGTTTTATTTGATTCGATTCCACTGATCGAACATGCAAAACGATCGTATGCCAACCATACTTTAAAGTCTATCTGTATTACTTATATTAATCAGCAGTATGAAAATTGTTATAAAATCTTTACTGATGGTTCAAAGAACGGTAGTAACGGAGGTGCTGCTTTTTTGGATCCTCATCAAAATAGTCATATTAAACTTATGATTGATTCTGATATTTCGATCATGCACATCGAATTAGTTGCTATATCAGAAGCTTTAGCTTACATCCGCTCAATCAATTGTCGTAAGTTTGTCATCTTAACAGATTCTAAAAGCTCAGTGCAACATTTGGCTCGGTGCACCTCGCACGCGGCGAGAGGCGTTCCGATAGCCTACCACATTTTGGAATCAATTATAAGTTTTCAGTCCGAGGATAGGGAAGTCTTCATACAATGGATCCCGTCTCACATTCAGTTGCATGAAAACGATGCTGTTGACCTTCTGGCTAGACAGGCGACCACAGACGGTATTCCGTTGGGGGTAACTCCCCTGTCTTCGGATTACACTCAGTGGGTTAAAAACAAGTGTAGATCAATGTGGCAGGAATATTTTGATGAGAGATCCAAGGAGTTGGGCATCTGGTACAAAACTATCCAGCCCGAGATCCCTAAACATCCGTGGATTAGCAACAGTCTTTTATCACGTAATCTTTTGGTGACAGCTCTCAGACTTCGTTCTGCACACATTCCATCAAATAAGTTTAAATATCTTATGAAGAAATCGTCTTCTCCCAATTGTGTTGACTGTAGCGTTTTTGAGGACACTTTACACATTTTGATGGAGTGTGTGCGGAATGAATCTTTTAGAAAACAATGTTTCAATGTAAATGAAATTACTGATGTCGGATTTTGTAACTCTGTTTTAGCTAGTCCCGATTCCGACAATGCCAAATTTTTATATAAGCTAGTAGATTTAGGCCTTGAACAATAATTTGTTTTGTATTTGTTATTATTTAGTTTGTTTATAAGAATTAAGTTGTGTTGAATAACTGGGCGATGTGGTCGCTAAGCGACAAAGCCCTTTAAATAAATAAAAAAAAAAAAAAAAAAAAAAACAGGTGGATTGTCAACAACTTTACCTAATACGCTCACTTTCCAAATTAAACGAGTTTAGGTAATTTAATCTAGAAATGTATCGCCGAGACTGTGACCCTCGGGGATTAGTCAATTTCGTAATTAATCGGATAAAACTATGATACCTTTGGGACGAAACTTGAAAACGAGATAAAAAT
This sequence comes from Agriopis marginaria, assembly GCA_932305915.1. Classification (NCBI taxonomy): domain Eukaryota; kingdom Metazoa; phylum Arthropoda; class Insecta; order Lepidoptera; family Geometridae; genus Agriopis; species Agriopis marginaria. The sequence continues at coordinate 7,403,312 of OW029921.1, forward strand.
ATTTGAATTAATCTACGAAATAAGTTTGGTGGTCTTTTGTTTACAAGCTTTCGTTTAGTTTAGGTGGATCATTTGGATTAACGAGATTAGAAATTGACAATGCAAAGCGCATACCTAACCTACGTACTTAATAAGTAGTAAAATTACTTTTTACTGCGGTATTAAAAATAAACCAAAGAAATAACTAAGACTTAACTTCAATTTATTTTTAGGGTTCCGTACCTCAAAAGTAAAAAAGGAATCCTAATAGGATCACTTTGTTGTCCGTCTGTCTATGTGTCAAGACCCTTTTTCTCAAGAACGCATAAAGGTATCAAGTTGAAATTTGATTGCAAGTTGAAAAAAATCAAACTTGCAACTCAACGCGATCAAAAGATATGACCGTTTATGTCGCATATTTTGCATTTTCTACAAGGGAGCAAGGGAATCAAAACCTGCAGGGTACTTCCCGTTGACCTAGAATCATGAAATTTGGCAAGAAGCAAGATCGTATAGCATAATATTAAGGAAAGAATCCGTAAGTTTTTAATATGATATTCCGTAACATAAAAAAAAATGCCATTATAAACTATAACTATTAGTTATATTACATTATAACTAAAAGTTTACATTTTGTAGTTGGTATGTATTGAAACACCTATTTGCCAACTACATAGTTAAGTTTGTCATTCAATCTTTTTAACCTTTTTTCGTCAAGACTCGATTCCCGAGATGGATTACATACATATTTACTAAGTTTGTACGGAACCCTCAGGGTGCGAGACCCACTTGTCCGGTTTTTGATTGCTGACTCACCAGAAGTTACAGTATACCTCACCTGATGCTAAGTGATGTTGTGGTCAAAGATAGGATTTTTAAAACACTATCAAGTGGAAACGAACACACCTCAGATCAGTCAAACAAGGAAAATATGGTAAGGTGGCGTGGCGGGCGCGAACGCGTCTTGCCTAAATCAGGCTTGATGCCATTAGTCGCAATCACCCTGGAGATGCGCTTTTTTTGCAGGTGAACTATTAGTTAGTTCATTGGTGACTTTTAGTGAGCGTGAAAAGTGAGCGAGTCAAACACTGTTTTAAAGTATCACGGTTGTTCACTAAAGTTATATGATTATTTACGGGATGTTTACCGTGGTAAGGTTGTGGAATGAGCTCCAGATATTTCGATGGCGTTTCATGCGCCATGTTCACGGGAAGACTGAAGAATGCGGGTGGTTGGTCGAACAGTTTAAAGTTCGGTGCAGACAAAACGACCTACCCCGTAAATAATCATATAACTGAAGTGAGTGAGTGTACCGTACTTATCGCGTCAAGCGGTTTAGCAGCATGGTGAAAAAAGTGTGTAAAATGCGGCGACATTTGGACACGAACGATAGTTGTATTACCATTAGGTGTTTGGAGACAGATTTCCGACCCAAATGTTCGACACAGCTGCACAAGCTAGCAAATATATTAAGTCAGGCTACCAGAATGGGTGTTCCCGATAGTTACGATCTGGGTGATTTCAAATCACGAGTGAATCTGTTTCTTCTAGACAAGCGTGCTCTATCGTAGACCGCATATCAGGCGAGATGGCTGTCAAACGCAAGCCTATTTATCTATACTAATATTATAAAGAGGAAAGATTTGATTGTTTGTTTGTTTGTTTGCATTGAATAGGCTCCGAAACTACTGAACTGATATGAACAATTATTTCACTGACGGGAAGCTACACTATCCCCGGGTGACATAGGCTATAATCTTAACCCGTGCGAAGCTGGGGCGGACCGCTAGTTTAAAGAATAAAACATGTGCAATGTCATTCAAAGAATCAATCTTCTTTTATTACTACCAAACGAATTTTTATCTGTTGATATGAAAATGTGCAAACGAGAAACGTATATAGGTACGTGCGTAGAGACATGATTTAGCTGTTCCATGATACATCGTCACGGGCTACAGTTAAATGAAATTCTGATTAAACCAGCTTCCCATTTGATAAATGGCCAGTCTGTATATCATTCATACGTCATAGTATATACGTCATGAAACGCGGCGCGTCGCCATGTTTTGTGTAGCAATTATGACCCAACCAGAGGAATATTCTGGCATCCTCGAGATTATCTCCGTCACTGTCTTTCTCATTACAAATGTCATGAGGGTAAATGTGTCTGGGATAATCTGGAGCGCACGAGAATCCCTTTTGTGCGCTATCCAACAGGAACCGTAAGTTTTAGGCCAAGTTTGAGTAGGACTCGTGCTCTGAGGGTTCCGTTGGACGGAACCATCAGAGTGCGAGTCCATTTTTTTTTTACCGAAGTTGAAATATTGAAAGACAAACTTAACTTTGTTGTTGACAATAAGGTTCTTCGATACATAACAACTACAACATGTAAGTTTGTAATAATTGTAAAACAATATTTTTATATGATATAACTTCAAATTAACAACTTATTTAATTATATGTGCTGTAAGATTTATTCCTTTATATGTGCTGTAAGACCTTGCCTCTTGCCAAAATTAATGATTCTAGGTCAACGGGAAGTACCCTATAGGTTTTGATTCCCCTGTGAAATCGCAAAATATATGACATAACCGTTCATATCTTTTGATTGCGTTGACTTACAACTTTTATTTTTTTACAGCCGGAAGAATCCGTAGACACAAGTATTTAGTATAAATTTCAACTTGTTACCTTTACGCGTTCTTGAGAAAAAGGGTCTTGACAGACGGACAGACAGACGAACAGACAGGCGGACAGACAGACGGACAGACGGACAACGAAGTGATCCTATAAGGGTTCCGTTTTTTCTTTTTGAGGTACGGAACCCTAAAAAGTAGCATATTATGACTATTATTCCAGCAGTACAGATCAGTACAGAGGTAGATTATACCCATAAGCTACCTCTGTACCAAATTTCATTGAAATCTGTTCAGCTGTTACACATTTGAGAGGACAAACAGCTACACTTACAAACACACTTTCGCATTGAATATTATAGTATCACAGTTTCGAATTCAAAATTCTAATCGATTCTCGGTATTCGACTTATCATTCAACTATATTCCAAAAACTAGACAGAATAATTATTATGAGTCAATTCAGTAAAAATATTACATTTTTAATTATGTGCTCAGGCCATATACAACGCGCAAAATGTCTGGAAACACATATATTTTTCGTATTAAAATGACGAAATCTATGTACGTAATTTTCAATATAACGTGCGTGTGCCTATTTTTTGGGTAGAAGTAAAATGGTCTGCCACGCAGTTGCTATGCTTCTGGCCGTAACTTTTTTTCATTTTTTTTTACCTTTATTTTAAAAAACAAGTTGTGGAATCTTAAATTAATTCTAAAACAAACTACTAAGACTAATGTAATAAAACTGTTACTGCAAGTCAGCTTCAGGACCATAACCTACCTTTTTTTTCAGTGTTATTGTTATCTAGGTTATGACTAATATTATTTCTAAACACCAGTTAAGTAGTTGTTTTCGCATTTAGATGGGTTTATAGGGGTTTGGCCGTAAAACAATGAGATATGGTTTTAGTCGTGGAATCTCGTATTATTAATTAGGTTTAAAGAACTTTATGAACCACAAAGACAATTATGACATATTTATGTGATAGCATAGTTTAACAAAATTATGTGTTACACATTTGGTATGTATAAGAATTTGTGTCACTTCACACTAGTGTAATTAAGAATTACGAGTAAAATACCAATCAATAATATGGCTTGAAACTAAATGATGTGCTTAAATAAATTTCATATGCCACTACGACCCGTGACTGCAATTTGTGATAACGAAATTATTGTTAATTCCTTTATTGAAATGTCCATTGTCATTTTGTTTGCACAAAGCATGACCGAATTAATATTTAGGGCTTTCAATGTGTTTCAATTTATGAAAATTGGATTCAGTAAAAACATGTTTGGTTCATACCTATAATGGCTTTCATGTGTAATTTAAACTGGCGTGAAACAGCAGAATTTATCTATATTGTTTGTGACAATTCGTTTTATTTTTGTTTTGACTAGACATGTTCTTTGTATACGTCTCTACTTTATATAAAAATGCGGAAATTCAATATCACCAACGAACTCTTTACAGCAATATTCTGCCGATAGAAATATGGCATAAAATAAAACACAAGTCTATGCATAAAATAAGTTTACGGCCACAAATGACGATATAACCACACGGCCATCCAACAGATAAAACCGTGCCAAGGTGGCTTTGCTGTATACTAAGAAAGTCGACAAATTCCCAGTTTGTGAATATCCCAACAAGTTTATTTCTTTAAGAAAGTTAATAAGCCGATACATTTTTGGCGGATCATATTTCGCGAACACCCAAACAAAAAAATCATGTACCAAACCTCACTTCTATTTTAAAAGAACTATTGAATAAGTCTTTTGGGAATGCAGTAACAATTAATTTTTTCTTCTCTACTTTACATCTCATCTTGCATTTATGATGATGTCCCAATACCCAGTGACCATCCCCTGAACCAAACGTAGGTATATTATTCCATTTGAATGTACACCAATCTCTTGACACCTTATTTATCAAAATCACTGTAGATGAGAACATACATACATACACGTATAATATTGACATATTTCTAGTGGTTTTTGTGGACAAATGAGCAGATTTAAAACGATAAACATATACGTACAATGTACATGTAAAGCAGAACTGACTGGTGGTGGCTTAAAATATGTATGCGTTTAACTCAGTCTCTCAGTACAAAGCCTCACAACGTTAACAAAAATGTTATTGGATACGAACACTGGATCATTATAAACCAGGCATCGAGCCAACTCTGAAGGCTGTTCAACCTCCAAGGCTGGGGCTTAGACTCAAAGAACCAGGGGACTGAAGCGGAAATAATCGGCTTCAGCTTTGATTTTATTTTCACTTTACATCACAGACTAGGCAGAGATACTATCATTGGCTGTTCAAAGTTAGTAGATTGGCTTTGGTTACTTTTTTACATGGTGCGAAAAATGCAGATGATTTAATAATGCAGTCGTGGTTTGTAATCTCATCTATTTGCGTTCATTTGCCTACTTTATTACACACCGAAAATACTTAAAAATATATAAATATGCACAAAGAAAATACTAATTAATATCTAAAACAGCTTTAAATCAATATCAATTATGTACACACGGACACGAAAATATGAAAATAAACGAACCTCAAAAACCACTGACCGCAGGCATCTTTCCCAAAATGCTAGCTGCATTGCTGCTTTGAATTTCAATACTTTATGCGCTAAGCAAGGTACCAGCCTGCAATTCTTTAATTGTGTTTAGCCTTTCAAGGTTGATGAAATTCAGGTTTATTTCAGAAGATTTTATTTTAGAATTTTTAAAACTCTGTAGAGCGTTAAATGTATGTAGTGTGTAAATGAGTTAAAGTGGGTAACGAAGTGAAACTAAAGCTCAGTCCGCATTTTCGCTGGTAGCAGTGGTAGGCATCTTTTGATCGCAGATTTATTTACTGTAAGCACTTATGCAAAAGTAAGTAATGGTAGTAAGTATCATTAATCTTGCCATGACTTATGGATACAGATGTAGAGAAATTGTAGGTACTTACGAAAAAAAAAAACTAAATAGGTTTCATTACGTGAACTGACATGGTTTTCACATATTTTGTTTATATTATACTGGAATTAATTACGTAAGATTAAGCCGGTTATTCTAAATACATACAAACAGGTTTGTTTTTCGATATCCAGGGTTGAACGGAAAGTAGTAGGTACTAAGTATGTATTAATTGTACTTGTAATTTACTAATTTATTGCTAAAATATATAAAATGCAATAAGTTAAATATCTGCTGTTCCATGTATTTCATTGCAAGTGAATTTTTTTTTTCGATAGACCAACATAATTATTGTTTCTTCGGGCGATTTCAGGGTTGGTTCCACATTAAAAGTTGTATTATATTGAAATAAGGAGGATGCACTTCTTGTAAATTTTTGTTGACTTTTTTTTATTTCCCCCCTGGATAGTAAAACTGGTTACGCCCCGTAACAATGACAAATATTGGTGTTTTGCCACTGTATTTTAAAATGGCTTACTCTACAATACCGTGCTTCGTCAAACATGTCGATAATTTTTCTTCAAACGAATCGTTTTTCTTTAGAATGAAAGCAAGCACCAATAAATAAAACTATTTATTGCACGAAACCTTTGTAATTGCTAGTGAAGACGAGATTTTTCAGCTATATAGATCAGGTGCAACCTTTAGACGTCCGAATACATTGAACTCTACTTTTAAAATAAACTTTAGAATCGTCACTATGGACTTTATAACCACATTTAAAATGCTAAAACTCTGTTACCAAAGATGTTTACTCAAGTAACTAGTTTAAAAAACTAATATACCTATCATAACTATTTAGTAGATTATTCGCCAAGGGGATAAAGCAGTGTCTTCAGTCACGGGCGTCATGTTGAATCCAGAGCATAATGAAGGACGTCTCTCGAGCCGAGGAACTCCCGAGCGTAGCGAGGGAAGCAAGGGATTTAAGAATAGAACCCTTCATTACGCTCGAGATTTAAACACGCCCAAGACGAAACCAGGAATCAATGCAACAAATCAGGAACAAGAACCACAGTTTTTTTTTTATTGAACTTCCTTCTCATTTCGTTCACCCACAGCTGAGCGTTGTATTGCTTCCGATTTTGTAGCAAATTGCGACCCATCGGTTCTGCTTCCATCTCTGACGGTCCCCAGCGCGGTACATTGCGTCAGATATTTTTTTGACCAGCTTTTATGGCACTTGATTACTTGGTCCATCTTAATTGGCCTACATTTTTATTAACGATATTATACCTACGTTACCTTTTATTAAAACTAATAAATATACGTCAAATTTTTTTTTTTTTTTTTATTTGCTGCTTTTTGAGCCTGTGCTCCTCTTACAAAATTCTATATCGTAAAATTATTCACAAATGTTATTACAGCTCGAGATATACCGCAAACATTATTTTAAAATTTAAGGACACTCCGGAATGAGGCGAGCCGCCGCTCTGGGGCGTTATAAAATATGTCTCGTGAAATTAGCTTAAACTCATCATACTTTAAGGTTATCGCATCTTGCCAAGAATTATGAGAACACATAGGATTTAGTTTAATTTCCATTTCCATCGACAATAAATACGATTCCGTTTATGTTTCGTAGGAACTAAACATGCGAATAGGTTGACGTCAAAATTTAAGAAGTGCCTATATTCATAAAAAAATATAAATCGAATTGAAAACCATCCCACCCTCCATCCTATTTTGAAGTCAGTTAAAACATTATAAAATGATATATCCATTCTAATTAAGTAATTATGTAGTGACATAAGGCGTCAATTCTGTTGTACCATTCTCTAAACTAAACTTATCTGACAGGACAAAAATTATCAGCGTCCCTTTTCATTTCAGTATATCAGAAAAGAATGGCAAACATTTTAGAGCTTTCAAACTTAGTTTAGTTAGAATGGTACATCAGAATCGACGTCGTCATTTGCAAAGTAGTTCGCTATCAACTCGTAAAAAGACCACTTACTTACATAATATAACCCTCTAATCTAAATATTTAATCCATTATTTACCGACTCCAAACATCAATAACTCAGAAAGATCCAAGAAGAGAATCTTTTCGCGGCCTCACGGTGGCGGAATAATAAGTGTTTTTCCTCTGTTATTTCTCATGATTATGAGCCGCGTTTTAACTAGTTTCTTGCAAATAAAAGTGATTGCTACAGATCGAGTGTCTGGCCACAGACGCTTTTATTTATGCCTTAGGCATCTGTCTCACCAACGCACTACACCGGCGAGTATGCAAGTGGATCGAACATTTTCTTGATCACGAAAAGTACTGCCGGCGCCATATAAAACCGTGTAACTGGAAGATACGGATATAGTACAATTATTTAGTTGACTATTCACACTGTCACAGAAGAAATAATAGTACAAGATACTGTAGGCGAGAGTTCGTTCAACCGTTTAGCGACATTCGCTGAGCTACATACGATTGGCAGAATATTTTTTCTGTTTATTCGAGCTACCGGTGCGAGTAAGTAGAAGTACTCTCCATGGCACTATATGATATATGCTTCTTGGTATTAGCTAACAACCTCTCGATTATAGCTTTCTTAAATCATACTTAACAATTAAGTTTATAGTTCCATTTATATAGTATAGCTTTTGATCATTCGTATTTTTGAACTCCATACAAAAATTGCCAATAACTTTACGCAGCTTCAATATGAAAGAACGTGTGGTCCTGGCAAAGCTGACTCTTGAACTTACAAAATACAAAAAACAATGGCGAATTCGAATTTTGTGAAAATAGTGGTTCTGAGTATATTTCGGGAGAACACCCTACGAGAAGTTGTTAACTAATTCTATAACTTTGTATTGCACTCACTCATAACCCAGGTAATAAACTGTGTCTAGTTTCCTCAAATAGCTTCTCGCTACTCGCAAGAGGTTGGACAGATGCCTTCGTTGAGCGCTGCATCGGTCCCAAGTCGCGTCTGCGATTTTATTCCTCCTCTTAACGGCTGTTTTATTGTTACTAGTGCTCTCTGCGGTAGACAGTATTACAGCAGGGATAGTCTCATTTTTATTGCCGCCATAATATTGCAGTTTCTTGCTGGTCGGGATAATCTTTCTTCAGCTCAGCAATACCACGACAAACTCAACAGAGTAAAAACCTAGATGAAGCTAAGATTATATTATATTTTTATTTATTTATTAACCAACAGCTTTTATACACATTTTTTTTAACACAATTGTGACTTGTTAATATTGACCATGTTGTCTAAGATAACGCTTACGTAGGGTATATTATAATAATAGAGAACACTTTAATACAAAATTACTTTCAAAGTATTAATTATATTACTAAAGTACCGCTGCTCCCATTTAAGGGGCCTGTATAACCTCTGCAGCTCTCTCGCTTGCACATTTTCACATTATTGAAGATATAAAATTAATGAGTGTGAATTTCCAAAAAGTAACAAAATCATGTCATGGTGTCGATCGTAACATTACAAACAAAGAAATGTTTGCTTCGATATCTTGTAATTTGACGGAATAAAATTACACGAGAAATAAAAATCACTTGTTACCATTTTACTGTGTCAAATTAAAATATATCAAATTGTCAATTTCTTTGTTTGTAATGTTATAATAGAGACCATGACATGATTTTGTTACTTTTTGGAAATTCACACTCATTGATTTTATATCTTCAATAATGTGAAAATGTGCAAGAGAGAAAGCTGCAGAGGGTATACAGGCCCCTTAAAGGGGACAATGCCTATGGGGACAACGGGCCTACATATTTTTAAATAACTAATTATTTATGTATGTATTAGAAGTTAGAATTAATGATTGTACTAAATAATTACATTGTACTCTATTTCATTAAATTGTCATAAAATATTAAAAATAATTACTTTTAATGTGACGAAATCAATGTTAGATTGAGTTAAAATTACATAACGTCGCGTCGTCGTGGAGAAAAAAATAAATATCCATAGACTATTCTAACCTTTGAGAATACTCAAGCCAATTTTCTGTGGAAAAGCACTTCCTGGTAGATACGTACAGTTCTACGTAACACTTAGTTCTTAAAATACTTCATTCCCTTGATGATCAAAGCGCTGTCTTTAGGGAGGTGTTTGTACATTTTTGTCACGTCTGTGGAATCTTCACTGTAGCCTCCACAATCCGAATTCGATCCAAACTTTCTGAGCACTTTTCAAATAAATTTTACTCGTAACGGTGTCTCTTTTCATTCGATTTTTTCCATCCATATCGCAGATTGCGTTAGCGAAAGTAATATTTAATATGGTTATTGAATAAATTTATTTTTCCATTTTGTAAATTGATTCATTTGACTTTCATTAAATTTGGAGCAAAATTTTGAATTTTGAAGTTTGTAAAAGTATAATGGACTGTTTGTTTTTATAGTTTAGGAGGTGGATATTTTTGATAGTAAAAAAAATTACAAAATAATTTTGTGTCAGTTTTAGGGCTTCGTACTACAATGAATCTTTATAAGTTCGTTCTGTCCGTCCGTGCCTGTCTGTGCGTCTGTCCGTGTGTCTTAATTTTTAGGGTCCCATACCCAAAGAGTAAAAACGGGACCCTATTACTAAGCCTACGATCTCTGTCTGTCTGTCTGTCCGTCCTTTCGTGTGTCCAAGTGTCCTACCTTTAAACGGCTGTATCTTTCGAACCGTAATAGATAGCCATTTGATATTTTCCTGAATATGTATGTTACGGCGGATTAACTGAGAAATAATCGTTTTCGTAAAAATAATCCCTAGTTGTTTATGAAACCATAAAAAGTATAATTTAGTATGGCGCGATGATACATCTCTGAAATTTGGCCAAATCCATCCAGCTTCATTCGTTCGAATTTTTCTATACCTAACCACCAATTTCTGAACTATAAATGTGACCTCAATTATATTGCTTTCGCTACGAAACCCTACCATGCGTCTACATTCGATACAACCTAAACTTGTTTTTGTAAATCACTGTTTTGGTGTAAATAATTTCAATATCATTTTGTGTTTTCCATAAAGTAGGTACCTACATAAGCTTCCAGCCTGTCCAAGTTTGGCAGCCAGTTCAAATATACAAAGTTGGCTGGAACTTGGGCCCCGGCTTGCAAGTTGTGCTATCACAAGCTTGCATAAGACATTTTGACAGTAATTGGCTAACTATCTGTTTACTTATATCTTGAGGTGTTTTTATCTGTTATAGTTACAATAAGTTACAATAACAAGTTACAATATCTTGGGAGCTTACTATTGTTTTTAGTTTCTAAATTAGTTTCTATGGATGTAAATCTGGAATAAAAACATTTCATTTCATTTCAATAAGGAAAACAAAAAATTATATTGCAGTATCTTTGAAATGTTGTTTTGCACAGCGATTTTTACCCAAAGGGTAAAAACGCGTCCCTATTACTGAGCCTAAGTTGTCTGTCCGTCCGTCCGTCCATCCGTCCAACCTTTTAACGGATGAACCTTTCTAACCGTAATAGATAATAATAAATATTTGCCAAGTGCGAGTCGGTGACAAATTTTTGTTCATTACCAAGTTAAGCTACGTATTTTGCTATTAAGATGACCTCATCATTCGATCGAATCGAAATGCCACCATATTTTACTAATTTTGTCAGTTTTTCCAAGTGCAATTCGGGCTCAGTGCGCGAGCCCGACTTGCACTTGACCGGTTTATATCGTCAATTTGCAATGCTTACAAGTAATTTAAAGTCATTGCAAAATACCTTTGTAGCAAAACGGCTTAACTCTCACTCAGACTTAGCTTAGACTCTAACTTAACTCAGACTCGTCGTCTGAAGAGTTTTAAAAAATCTACTGAAATCAATTTCTTTCCATAGATTGAAATGGATGAACCCTAATCCGAATCATTTAACCCTCGTGACATAATATTCATCTCACGATCCCAAATATGGGCCGGTTGATAAAATAACAACGAATAAGAAATTCCCAGAGGGTATCCTCATAAGAGCCTTCATAAAATCAGAGCAAACCGAGCGAGCATGGAACATTTATTCCACGTAGTATCGTTTCGTGCATTACCTTAAGCCCCTTCCATAACGCTAGCACAGCAACTAAGCACATTAAGAAACAGAGAATTAGATCGTGCGTCATTCAATAAAAAATGATAAATCTTTAGATTGGCAAACGACCTCCCCCGGACGGCCCAGACGGAGATGAATAGACGAACTGGACTTCTACTTGAAGGACTGGACTCAAAATGCTCAAAACAGTGAGAAATGGAAGGAGGGAAGGGCGGCATTTGCCCTGCAGTGGGACGATGGAGGCTGTAGGTACCTATAATTTAAAAAAAATCTTTAGATTAATTATAGCACATAGAGAATAAAAGATTGTTCTTCAAAACTCACGATAGGGTCGAGTATGATCACCTATACAAGCTACTTATAATATCTTCCTTATACAGGGAGTAAGGGGAACCATCTCGAAGCCAAAAGAAGGTAATTCTACTCATCATTATGAACCACTTTTAGTATGGGACCAATCCTGAAATCGCGATAAAAAATACCGTTTTCTATAGAACAGCTGATATTTTTTTTGCGATTTCAGGGCAAAAGTTGTTCATAATGATGAGTACAATTACCTTCTTTTAGCTTCGAGAGTGTTCCTCTTACATATAACCTAACCAAACATATAACATATACTCAAACAAAGTCAAACATATAACCTAACTAACATATAACCTAACTCAAACTCACCAGCATTTTATGCTTGTCGCAGTTTCCAAGTTGATACATGCAATGCATTAAGTGATTTGTTTCAATCACCCTTAAGATCTCATTCGTTTAATCGTTTTGTGATGTAGTTTAAACAACTTTGTGTTTCTTTTTGCGAAAACTAGCGCTATAAGTCAAAAATAAAGTAACCTCAGAGAACTGTTTTTGCTGTTTACGATAAACAGGGTTGACGGCTATCTATATATACACCTGGAGAGATCAGGTGGAGGACATCTGCGAGATCCAAACCATCCCTTAGGAGACTGCACAGGACAGGTATAACAATACGCTTATACCCATAACAGTTCAGGGACACCAAAAATTGTTAAAAGTTTGATTTATTTATTAGTTTTAGTTTTTATTATGCGCGGCAAATAGTAGAACGACATTGTCATTCATACTTTTACAAATATAATTGAAACTCCGTGTTCAAGTGTCGAACTTGAGCACTGAATTCCCCTGTGTCGATAGTACTGCTTGAAACAATGGACCCTGAGATGAGACCTGCCCATCGTCTTGATCCGCGATAAGAGCCTTCAAACAAATGCTGCGAAAGGGATTACGGCTTTATCCGTCATCACGTAGACGCGCCCTTTCCTAAGTACCACCGATTACGACGCCTCAAGTCCTCTTCAGACTACACTATATTGCATTAGCTGGGTTAAAGGTATGATGCGATATTACAGCGTAATTAATTACTCCGCGATAACATCATGCCACAACAACGTCACTCGCATATAATTTGAATGCATACGTTAACACTTTTAGACTATTCATTACAGACAACAAAAGTATCGGAATGTGGCAATGACGATATAGGTAAATCTTGGGAATATAATGAATTTTTGACATGTAAATAATATTTACCAAATAATTGAATATTATATAAATATGAATATGTACATTTGGATTGTCTTTAGACCTTCAACGGTCTATGGGCAGTCTAACTGTATTTGTAGTTTTAGTTTTAGCTTGTATTTTGTTTCCATAATACAAAAAAAGAATATGAATAAAACTCAAGTAACGTTGAGACTCTCTCGGTGAGAGGTGACAAGTGTGATGTGGTGATATTTGCCCACGTACGGACGGCAGCGATACGTAGTGCTATAAATATCGTGGACAAGTGCGGGAAAGTATCGGGTATATCTCTAGACGACAGACATTATTATTTCATAAATAACTTGACCAACACTGAAACTGTGAGAAATCAGCTGTTCCATACACTTCTTTGAGTGTTAATTATATTTTTTTGTGAAACAACTGTTTTTTTTACCCGCGATATCAGGATTGGCCCCAAAGTAAAAGTTATTTATAATAATGAGTACAATGTTATAATTATCCTTGAATATGACCGCCGTCGTCGTCTATAGAACAAAGATGTTTCTTCATAGCAAAGCGTGACCATGCTCGAGAGGATTTACCCCTGCATTTTCTACGATAGGAGGCACCTCATATCAGAAAAACAAGGGAGATATGCCTTAGTACAATTATCGTTCGTGTTGACTAAATTTTTCATACATTTTTTTTTTACTATACCGCTAAACCGCTTTATGGAAAAATGGTAATTACAGCTCATTTAATAATTTTTCACTCACATTAAGAAACTTGCAGGAACACTAATGAAATACCTAATAGTCCACATGCAAAAAAGGGCGGCAATGTCATCTGCAGGGTGAGTTCGACTAAATGCATCCAGACTCATTTAGACTGGATACGTTCGCACCCGCCACGCCACCTTACCATATCTGCCTTGTTTGAATGATTTGATAAGGCGCATCACATACAATTTGGCGCTACCTTGTGTTCAATTACTACTCAACAAAAGAGGTTAAATAGGTTTCTTCTAGGCAAGCGTGAGCGGACCCGGGTATGTCCTAAAACTGCGACCAGAACCACCGTAGGATGGGCAGCAGCGTCCTGTTAGTACACGGTGAATGTACTGCGATCTCCAAGCCGCCTGCCAAGCGTGGGGATTATGGCAACACCCCTTTTTAAGAGGGAGGCCTTGTTCAGCAGTGGACATTTAATGGCTGATGATGTGAAGCGTGCTCCGTCCGCATCATCGCTTAAAATCAGGCGAGTTTGCGGCCAACCGCAAGCCTATTTATAATTTTTTTTTAAATATAGCGCTACTTGTACTTAATTGTACGCACAAGCACAGAAGACATCAAGTAGAAGTCCGATAAGGCCGCCCATTATACTGCCGTATATTTGTTTTTTTATGTTAGTTTAAGTTTCATTTGTATTTTCGGTGTGTAATAAAGAAATATTGTATTGTATTGTAGAAGTCACGGTGATCAGTTGCCTGTGTTATCTCGTCTTACTCTATGCTGATGAGATATATCACCTTAGTCTGAAGAGGCCCTCACTTGGAACTAAACGACGAAATTATTTCATGGGAATGTGCCTTCTGCTGTTTGATCTCTCATATTACTTCGTTGAGGACGTAATGGTTCCAATTTTGCTAAGTAATTTTATATACCTACTTTCCTACTACTCGCATTTCCTTCCCGGAAATTTTATTAATGAATTAAAGAATATTTGAATTCGACAATTAGGTATATTTGGTACCAAATAATATTCAATTGTACTTGTACCTAATCGTAGGTTTTTTTTTAAGCCACATAATCGTACAATATTAATTATTAAATTTAATAATACCTACTACGAAAAAAAAAAAACGGTTTTTTATATTCTTTCGTCTTTGAGGATTTTGGCGTCGCACTCTTGTGCATTTGCCAGTCTTGTACTATTATGTATTCTGTGCCAGTGTCAAGTGTTAAATGAAGTTTGTTAATATTATGTCTATACATGGTCTATACTAATATTATAAATAGGAAAGATTTGATTGTTTCTTTGTTTGTTTGCATTGGATAGGCTCCGAAACTACTGAACCGATTTGATAAATTCTTTCACTGTGAGAAGCTACACTATCCCCGGGTAACATAGGCTATATTATATTTTCAAAAAAAATAAGTATGCTTACTAAAACTCCAATAATGTAACCCAAGGTGTAAAAAAATAAGATCTACAATGTTTGACAGTTCTAAGACATGAAAACGTCTGTCAGGTCAGCTAGTAGTCAAATAAGTTGCGAGTTGGCGATCAAACGCAAGTTTGGAAAAATCACAGATCTACTACCTATCTGTGGGGAATATAATACAATGAGACGACATGTTTTTTTCACGTTGGCTCCAAAAACTAAACCACTTTCTTCTCTATGAGGCTTTAAGCTAAGTTTTAATTTTTATGTTCGTATATTATTGATATTAATGTTTAATAGTTTGAGAAAAGATTTCATATTTCAGTTTGAGGTTTTAAATAGATTTTTCTCTAACACAATTTTATCTTTTTTTTTTCTTGTTCATAAATTACTACTATTACTTGCTGTTTACATTATTTTATGCAAAAACTTTAAAAGATAAACGACGTCATCTCCTTGATATATGAGACAAAATCGGGGATATTTATATGCTAATAATTGTGAAATATGGGCCTTTCAGCCTTTCACCCAGACATGGCGTTGACGTGAATTAAACAGGTTCAATTCGACTCCTACGATGTGACTGGGAGTGACATCTTTATTGGGGTGAAGTGAATTCAGCATTCATATACTGTTATGCTTATAATTAGCATTAGCATAATATACATTATGCTAATGCTACATTACGCTAATATTATCTTCGAAAATAATCTTGATAATTATTTCATAGTACCTTCAAAGAGTTCGCAGAATACTTAACCTAAATAATGTACGTTATGATAATGCTAATTATATGCAACTAGCTGCGCCCCGCGGTTTCACCCGCGTAGTTCTTGAGTTATAAATAGTGTAACAAACATAACTTTCTTATAAATATATATGTAATGCAATATTGTTTTCGAAGATTTCGAAAATAATCATCGAAAAAAAATCTTGATATTCTAAGAAGTTTTCAAAATTTTAATCATGTGGCATTAAAACGTATAAGTATAAACTTATCAAGTAAGTATGTACCGTTAAATATGGCTCAACCAGGGCTCAACATAATAAGGATTTCCAGCGTAGCCTTTGACGAATGACATGTACCATATCTAAGCCGCCAGCATGCTGGGTACGCTGCCATCTCTAGTGAGCTAGAAGCATGTGGATTATCTTTAGACCTTCAGTTTTCAATGGATGATCTAACCGTGTTTTGTGTAATAAGCTAGTATAGGTATTGTATTTATTGTTAGTTTGCTTGTATCTTGTTTAGTAAAAATGCACATACAAAAAAAACTACAAGTAAAAACGCCATAACCAAACCAAACCAATTCTGAAAAAAGATCGTTACTTTTTAAATTTTATCAAATATATAGCTAAGAAATGCGAGCCATGTAGATATTTCAAGTAGGAAAAAAGGCTCGTCGTTATTATCTTTTTTTTTAATGTATCTTTTTATCTTGTGCAAAGAGAGACGCCGTACGCACTCACCATGAATGCAGATAAAACTAAAAGTTGGAGTATTCGGCTTAATCTTACGTAAGTAATTTCCGTATAATAATTTTAAAAAAACTCTACTCACCCCATAGAAAAGAAAAAAAACTCTTCAGAAAAGAAAAAGAACTGTGACCCCTTTAGTAGCTATTTACCCCGTTTACGGTAAGTCATTTGACACGAACAATAGCAAGAAATCCAAATCGCAGTTACCGTGGATCGCAATGTCGCGAATTATAACCTAATCTACGTCATTTGGACGTCTAATATCCTGTGTGTAATCCAGTAGCCCCAGTAGGCCACCTAATATCCGGTTCACAACATCGTGACGCGATGCGGTCGTCTTCGCTTGATGATATTTCTAAGACATCGCTATTCAGTTGTAGTGCAGTCAGTGAAGATAAAACATGAGGTCCATATTTTACCACTTTATGGTAACTCATTATGGAACTTTAGTATAGCTTAGTAGTTATAATCGCTCTTTTAAAAGGGTAGATTTACGTTGGCCGAACTTTACACTTCTCATACAAACGTACCGTACTAGTTAAATTATTCGGAAACTGTTCGTCCGTATCAAAAGATGAACTTAGCACGTTAGGTAAGTACATTATTATCTGAATTGTTAATATGAATTCCTAATACGAACAATTGTAACTGAACTGAAACCGAAAAAATATAAAAATATTCTTCACTGGGATTTCAAAAAAGTAAAATACATCAGAAAAAATATTGATAATGTAAATATGCATACCAAGTATTTACCGAATTTTAACATGTATAAGTACATTTGTATGAAAAGATTGAAAATTGACCAAGCCAAGGCGCCGCATATAAGTAATTTCAAGCAAGTGAAGATACCGTAGTGTGCTACGCCGTAGCACGATGTAGCAATTATTTTATGAAACAGTTGTAAAAGTTCACAATGAGTTAACAGTTGTAAAGTTGGTGTAGCATTTTATCATTAAGACACTAAGCGTTTGATGAGAAAGCCTCGCCTGATATAAATTGATGATGTGGTCGACGATGATAATTATACAAGCACAGCCTGGAATGGGGAAATGGCTCTCAAATTGTACTGCAGGAACACTCCGTTAGGTATAGTAATTCTTTTTTTACAGCAGAAAGTAACGAAGAAGATAATTATATCCTTCTTATTGGACCATTACGTTGACTTGCCATTTCATTTGAAGCACGCTTAAACAAAGCGTAATTGTTAGAGGCGAACGAACTCTAATTGGTTTCAGGATCGCCGAGAATCACCTCGCCGGCTTTAATTACAGAAATTGCCTTTCACACCTCAACGGTTCGTAAGTTAATAAACGCTGCACAGACGGTGCTCTTCGATGGAAACCAACTCAGCACTGGCTGCTTATTATCTGTTGCTCTACGATTCTTTTACTTTTACGTTGCTCGTTTGATTATTTTGTACATCACTTACGCCAATGTTGTTTGCATTTCTCATGTTTGGAAAGTTGTTAATATCACCACCAAAATCTCGATTGAAAGCACCATTTCAATAGAGGTTTCAAAACCTATGTTGTTGTTTTTTTTATTTATATAAGGAACAAAGAACCATGTACCATATGGTACCTAAATCTATAGGTACTAATATTATAAAGAGGAAAGATTTGATTGTTTGTTTGTTTGCATTGAATAGGCTCCGAAACTACTGAACCGATTAGAAAAATTCTTCCACTGTTGGGAAGCTACACTATCCCCGGGTGACATAGGCTATATTTTTTTTAATTAGGGATCCTTACCAAAAGTCTAATAATACCCGTGCGAAGCCGGGGCGGACCGCTAGTACTAAATAATTTTAGGTACGCAAAATTTTATGGAATTTGTTATGGAATGATTTAGACTGGGCCGTAACTAAAATACTCAACTATGGTATAACTTGTTTCTGAGTGTTTATTTTATTCGTTTTAAAATAAGCAATATTTTTTGCTTTGTACTTTTTTAGTCAGAGTCAAGCAAATTAGGTCAGTTAAATTAGCTTGCTGAACCGTGACTTACATTGCTTGATTCCGACTATGAGTATGACTTGTTTGACGATTAAACTTGAAAACATTTCAATATTTTTCATGGCAAATGCACAAGACGTGGGATGCCAAAATTTTCTCACGGGGGAAAAAAAAGAAAAAAGTAATTCAATTATTCATCTAATATTCTTAAGTCACAAAAAACCTAATTAAACAGTGTTATTGGATGAGTCCCAAAACGCGGGCTCGATCCAGCCAATCAGAGCGCGACACGTAGCTGCCACACAGAACCCTCTCGCCTGAGAATGCGGTGCGACCGTGGAGAACTCTAAAATTATCCATCACCATCACTACACCTGAAATCACACGAAACGGTTAGTACATATGGGTTTGTAAAAAAATATTCAGTGGAATCAAATGCCTAAACGCATTTGTGCATATAGAATAGATACTAAGAATCATAAGAAGATAACAATACAAGTGAACACAATTTTTATGAGTACAGTAGAGTCTCCAGTACTTCAGTACATCGGCACGTTCAGTAGTCCGGCGACCGGAACTCAACCATAGAATACATAAAAATAGACTCTGCACACACGGCCCCTGGTCTCTTCGCCCGCACCTTCCCTATTTCGCAGCCACTAGCCGCCCGTGCTCTTTCTTCACCCAGATTTCAATTATAGTTGTGATGGGTTCATCTATACTATCTATACTAATATTATAAAGAAGAAAGATTTGATTGTTTGTTTGTTTGTTTGCATTGAATAGGCTCCGAAACTACTGAACCGATTTGAAAAATTCTTTCACTGACGGGAAGCTACACTATCCCCGGGTGACATCTATACCCGTGCGAAGCTGGGGCGGACCGCTAGTATCTAATAAATGAGATTGTCATTTGTCATTATTTAGGATAGTTGCCCGTTGGCCCAGTTGGTAGTGAACCTGCCTTCTGCACTTGGGGGCGAGGGTTCGATTCCCACCTAGGACAAACATTCATGTGATGAACATTTGTGTTTGTTCTATTATCTGGGTTTTAGTTTATTTTTCCTGGGCTAGCGCCTTTATTAACTAAACAAAATACAAGCTAAAACTAAAACTACAAATACAGTTAGACTGCCCATAGACCGTTGAAGGTCTAAAGACAATCCAAATGCTCAAGCCCACTACCAGTTGGCAGCGTACCCAGCATGCTGGCGGCATTACTACGTTGAATGGCAATGCTTATGCGTTGAGCCAGAAACACGCCAGCATTTTGGTCACGCGTCGCATTAACCAGGCGCTCTGAAAGATTTTTGAAAATGAGGTGAGCTCCCGGTCCCCAAGGGCCCAATGTCTCGACCCCAAACGCCTCAAATATGTAACCACTGCCAAGGTTAGCATATTTGCGTCGCTTGTGCTGCTCTGCCGAATTGACAGCCGCGCCAGCCCTACCCTGTGTCTCAGGAAGATGTGACGGCGCCAAAGTATCAACACAAGTTGCGTCCCATACAAGGGGCCGCCCCAACCTCCAGGGCACAAGTTTAGTGTCATACCGTCAGGCCTCCTTCCATCGTCGCGCGCAAGACGCGACTTTTCGCGGTTCGAGCACAGCTGCGACATTGGCGGTGGAAAGAACCCTGCGCATGATGTCGTTCAGGCTAGCGTGTCGGCCAATACGACCAGCGCTTCTCGAGCAAGAGAGACCATGGTGACCGAGCTGGTCAACAGCAGTACCACACTGACAGCGATGGGCCTCACAGCACCTTGCACCCAAGCGTAAGCTGACAGCTAGACGAAATGCGGTTGGATCTAAAAGGCTACCCGTGTTAAAAGAGGGCATAGCTTGCAACCAAAGTCCCGATTCCCAAACAGAGACAGCAAGAATACGAGCGCGATCTGCAACACTAGGACACGTATCTAGTAGCGATTTCCGTGCTAGTTCGCAGATCGGCCGATCCCACAGTCTCTGGGAAGACAACTTCCTGGGAAAATTGGTATTTGGACAAGCAATCCTCCAAGCATTCATTGCCTCTTTCGAATGAGATACAACTACTTCGGAAGGGCCTAAAGAGGGTGCAAGGATTTTTTCTATTAATTTATGAGTACTATGAAATGAGGACAAGAATGCCGGTAACGCAACACTTGAAATTTGGCGGACCCCCCGGTTTTAGTTTATCTATATAAGTATGTCTATAAAAACATACTATGTATGTATATTTTTACTATGTATGTATTCAATGTACACGTCAAACATGTTTAAGTCATCGAATTCTAGTATTGCTGTGTAATTAATTGGAATCGAATACGTGATACAGTTTTGTGGAAAATTATTTTAAAATACTGCAGGCGTACTTTAACACTAATGTAAAGTTACCTGGATTAAGTTTAAACTGCCACTGGTTCTCCGGCTCGTTGTAATATTTCGCCAGCTTCCTCAGGGAGCGGTAATAGGTCCGACATTCTAAACTATTCTTGAACGCCATCGGGGAACGGTCGTATATGTTGAACCTGAAAAATTATACTTTTAAAGCGCACTAATTCCACAGTTTTCCTATGGTAAAAAATCCGGCATACAGTATCCAATGTTCGTGCTTACATAATATATACACCCCCACTAAAGCAACGAACCAAATACAAACATACAATTATTAATCCCGCGTATTTACCCGCGATTTTCTACTTTTACCGCATTTCTGGGGGTACCCTATGTCCTAATGATGATGTCCTAATGATGCACACTATCAGCTAGCCGTTTATTCGTGAAAAGCAAGCAAACAGATAGAGAGATAGAGGTAGTTTCGCTTTTATAATATTAGTTAGGATACACTTTAACTTGCGTAACTAAGCTATATTATATTATTTTCTTTATCAAAAATCATTTTAGTTAGACGTAAAATAACATAGACAGATAAAAACGTATAGTGCGATCTTACTTGGACTTTATCTTATATTGCAAAAATAAATAAATATAACAAATATTGAAATAGAATTGCTAAAGAATGTAAATAAGTAAACAAATATAAATTCGATCATACCGGGCAAGCGTAACAAAATTGTCACGCAATATTCTGATTCACGCATTTCAAATACGTCGTGTCAAGTCTAGACTTAGCTTAGGTCATTAGTATCCAAACACGCCTTTGACTGCGTTTGAATGTAATTTCGACACACTATTCATTATTTTTTATTATTTTTGGTATTTTAGTCACACTTGCTTTGATAGGTGCCTGAACTCCGCGCTCATTTACATAGTAATAACATAATAATTGCATGGTAGTGTGAAACCTGATTTATTATGTTGACGAGTTATTTTCAATGCATACTAGATCAATCCAAGAATTACTAAATAACATGAGATATATTCAGAATGAAATTCGTTGATTAGAACTCTGCTCATTTTGTGTTAGGTGATGCATTCAAACGACAAATAAATGTTGTTTTTAAGGTTCCGTACCCAAAGGGTGAAAACGAGAACCTATTACTAAGCCTGTGCTGTCTGTCCATGCATCTCGGCATCTTTCGAACCGTAATAGATAGCCAGTTGAAATTTTCACAGAAGACGTAATGTTACCGCGGATTAACTAAGAAACCATAATAAAATAATAATAAAAAAACAATCGAATTGATAACCTCCACCTTTTTGAAGTCGGTTAAAAAGTAATACTGATGGGGGTCCCCATACAGTATTTTTTTAAACGTACCTTGTACCTACTTAGCGTCAAACTTGGCATGATTATAATACACATCCTAAAGTAAAACAACAAATACTAAATTCTGGCCAAGTGCGAGTCTTACAAGTTGCAAGTGCCTACTACGCATCATCTGCAACGGTTCGCTTAGTGCAAGTGGCAGTGAAAGTATTACTAAGCACTTTCACTGCCGCTTGCACTAAGCAAAACTTTTCAGACGTTGAGAAATAGGCACAAAGCACATGCAACTTGTTACACAAAGTTTGTCAACCTGTCGCTTCGCAGTCGTTTTGCCTGACACCTTGCCATCTCAATCATTATGATAACCATACCCTCATAATGCCGATAAAAGTGACGACCTATAATACCAAACGCGGGTTGTCACGTCAACAACACATTATATCGTCATTGGTTTCTAAGGGTAATGCAGCGATTCACATAGTTATATTGCAATGACAATAGTTCATTAGGCACTAAGGGAATAAAGCAGTATCTTACGTCGCGGGCGGCATATTGAACCCTGAGCGTAACCCTCTAGAGTTAACTCCCGAGCGTAGCGCGAGTTATATTAGTGAAGCGAGGGGTTCAAGCTGCCCAAGACGAAGGCAGGCTTTATTCCAGAGGAGCTTTTTACACCTTCTGCGAGACAATAAAAAGCCAGGCACAAAACACCGTCTATTGTTTCACATCTTTGTAAACGCACCTTTTTCTTTTTTTTTTTTTGTTCTGATTATGGTGGCCAGTTCGATTTTCGAACAAACCTCTTACAATGCCTTTTTTTAATTAGCATTTTTTGCTTTAGCTTTGCATTTTTTTTACTTGATTTTCCACGAGTTTCCACACGAATTTGACGTTCCAAATTCAAATCACTTTATTACCTAGGGAGTTTCATACAACTTTATATCCCTTAAGAGATGGATGAAGATAATGCTTTACTTTACGTTGAGGTTGCATGATATGTAATTGGACATTGTCACGCAGGTGGTGTGAAAATAACTTTGTTAGAAACTAACCTAATCTGTTTCAAGTCTTCAGTTTTCCAATCCATCCTGATGACCGGGGCGGCGTATCTGTGATGATGACCTTTCTCCACGTACTCGGCCTCCACTTCGAAGGTGGAGAGGAACTCGAAGCTCTGGGGGCACTCCTCCTTGAGGTGAGTGGCTCCGTAGAAGCCATCGACCAGGATAGTCTCGCCGCCGACTGCGTTCAGGTGTTTCAAACAATGAAGAACTTGAAGACTGAAAAGTAAATCGAAAGAAATTTTTTACTACTCAAATATTAAATATACCTTAAATAAATAAAATAATCCTAAACATAAATTATAATTATATTATAATAATATTGTCAGGTCACGCACATTTAGTTTCCTATTTTTTCCGATAAAATGTAGATACTTTTGTACAAATAATATCGTACTTCAATGATGGGTACCGTCCATTTAGTGAAGTTCCACGCATAATGAAATACCACAAACTATCGAAAATCTGTTTTGAAACAAAATAAATCAAACGATAAAAAATTCATATATAGGTAAAAAAAAAATTTTTTCTTGTAAATATGAGTTATTTGGAATTCTCTATCGCGCATTTACTTACTTATATACAAAAACTATTAATTACCTAATTAATGATTAATTTTTTCTCAAAATTATGATCCTATATTTTGACAAATCATAGTTATATCAACATGAAATAAGCGTGAATAGAACATTAAAACGTCACTGGGTGAATTGAATACCTTAATTGTGTCGAAAAACATCTTACTGAATATTTTATTCTTTTTCACTAAACATGGAATACATTTTACGAAAATAGGAGTTGAGCATTGTTTTCACTGACGACAGAACAAAACCACTCTTGTAGTGCCTCTTGTTTTTGAACAAAAATCTTCAAAGGCCGTATAAATCAAACTCCGGACTGGATAATAAGACAGAGAAAACAATATTTATTTTCTTTCGTTACTCAAATGATAATCAAGGAACGGTGGTACTAAGTCGATAGTATCTATATTAAATAAACCGACCAAGTGCGAGTCGACCTCGCGCATTGAGGATTATCCACCACAAAATACAACCAGTTCTTGTTCAGGCTTAACGCCTTCCAAAATAATCGAAGCAATTGCCACGCAGTCACATAGACGGACGGACGGACAGACAACGTAGGCTTAGTAATAGGGTCCCGTTTTTACCCTTTGTGAACGGAACCCTAAAATACAATTCTAGTACCTACAATTATTTCTTTATTCAATTTTTATGATATTTTTTTTTAAATCACTGTGAAGATTTTACTGAACATTAGTAATGTTTAATTACTAATGCTTCGTTCTGCTTAGATTTCACATAAGTATATTCAATCTTCAGTCATTTTGTATTTTCAAAAATGTTGAAATGCGCGAGCGATATAGACGACGCACAAGCATTGGTATGAAGTTTACGGTACTTTTTTTTTTACGGTAGCTAGACAAGCAAGTTTTATCCATGATATTGTTCTTTGCGTTTGACCGCCAACTCGCCTGATGTTAATCGATGATGCGGTCTACTATGGGGCACCCTTGCCTAGAAGAAACCTATTCACTCGTGATTTGTCCCCATTGTCGACCGAAACTATATACTGAAACACCCATTCAGGCGCATTCCACAGACTAGCGGTTCGCACAATAAATATGGAATCAAAGCGCTTCGTATGGGTTTACGGGGTTTCGTATTGTCGGAAAATTCTATGAAATATGTACAAAATGTTTCAGAGCCCTCGTAACCCTTTTCCTGTGTTTAACTAAGGTACACGTACCTAACCTACTCTTAGTGGACCAGTAAAGAGTGTTTTTTACTATAGCTAATTCAGCGTCGGCCTACCAACTATCTACACTACCAACTATCTACATGACCCTTAAAGTGCGTACCTCAGATCAGTCAAACAAGGGAGATATGCCTTACTACAGTAAAATTATCTGTCGTGTTCAAATGTCTCCGTGTTTCACCCACTTTCATTATATCGCTAAACTCTTAGCGCAAAAACTGCTAAACACACTTACTCATTTTTTCACGCAAAATTATAGACTAGCAGTAGCACCAATAAACTAATTAGTCTATATGAAAATAAATTCATTAAAAAACTAAAAAACACAAACATTGTGCCACCACAAAGAACAAAATAATATTTATACACGGATATTGAAGTCGGGCGAGAACTATTATCAAATTTAGATTTAAAAAAATTAATATTTATTTTATAGTTCTTCCCGCCCGACATCAAAATCCGTGTATAATAAATAGTATATTGTGCTCGACCGTCAATAACCGGGTCGCGCAAACTTATCCATATTATTCGAGTTGGTTTAAAAACTACTGAGCCAAAAGTAATGAAATTTTTGTAAAACCACCTCAAGTGTTTTCTCTACATGATAGAAAAAGAAACGCAAATTAGTTAACAGATGCGACAACGACGTACATACATAACAAAAATAAAAATACGGACCAAATTCAGAACCTTCCTCCTTTTTCTAAGTCGGTTAAAAAGGGTGGCAAAGTCGTCTCCAGGGTGAGTCCGAGTAAAGGCATCAAGCCAGATAGGCCAGATGCGTTCGCACCCGCCTCGATACCTTATCATATCTCCCTCATTTGTCTGATCTGAGGTGTGGACTAACATTTCTAAGACTTTATATTGGGTCACGACATTTGTTTATCGAGTCCACTATTATTCGGACCCAGCCAAGGAGTGAACGGCTATTTCAAAAGATTCGAAGGATTTTCTTTTCTAAAATACAAACGTTGGTGTTGACTAGAGTCGACTTTCTGTCTATTTGCGTAAACTTGGCAGTTTTATTTGGCTGAATTGGAAAATTCAAAATTCGAACGGCGAAATTCGCCAAATCAAGAAAACTTTTATAGTAAAAATATGTCCATAATAAAGTACGAAACTTACGTATTTTATTATACAGATAGCATAAATAAAATTTACCAATGGCCATCTTCATCATCATAATCATCCACACTCTTCCTTATCCTACTGCTGGGTACAGACCTTTTTCTTTCTATGCCATCTGCATCCGTTCATAATGGAAATCAACGGCACCACCCGGTGATCGCGACGCTCTACGGTATAATCTAATCCATTTTTTTTTTAACTATATAATAACAATCATCATCATCATGCAGTAAACGTCCACTGATGAACACATGCCTCCCTCTTAAGGAGGGGTGTTACCCTAATCCCCACGCTGGGTAGGTGACTTGGGGATCGCAGTACGTTCACCGTGTACTAATAAGACGCTGCTGCCCATCCTCCGGTGGTTCTGATCGCAGTTTTAGGACATACCCGGGTCCATTTTTAGAACATACCCGGGTCCACTAAATACGGTCTAGGTTTACTAAATAATAACATTTGAATAGTAAAGAATTTTATAGCCAACTTATGGAAACACGAGAGTACATATACGCTAATAGAAAACTGTAACAATGTGACTTATCAAGCGTTGGTAAATAAATAAACAGCAAACTTCACAAAGCGGGAAAACAATACTGTATACTCGAATTTCTTTGTCCTTCGCGCAACGAAAACCCATTTTGATTGTACGGTAATAAAGCTAGTTATTTTTTCAAGCGTCTGTCTTTTTGTGACCCTGTTGGGGTGCTTCGCCTCATTATTATTTCAGGGTTGGTCCGGAAAAGGTTGCCATTGGATTCCATTTAGTAATTTGCTCACGGGTTCTGATAACTTTACTACCGCCCTTTGCCATGGACGGAAAGAAAGCTTCGAACCAATTCTTAGCGACAGTTATTAATTTGTCAAAATTTGTTTATAAACTGATTATGAAGTATATCATCGTGTTCATAAACATCTTTACCGTAACGCTGTTTCTAAAACTTGGCCATCCACACTTGTCAATTGTTACAAGGAAACTAGATGTTTCGCCTTGCTCTCCATTCAGAGTAGGCGACATGTATCTGAAACAATGTATCATCATATTTGTGTATATAAACTGTTTCGAAACTGTTTATAGAGACGATGAAACACCGTGAAATACTGTTTATAAACAAATTTTGCCTAATGGATATGACTTTAGAATTGCCAAAATTATAGTCAAAATATAGCTTAGTAGGTAATCAGTATAAAATCTTCATGTCTGTTCTGTACTAACCCCGCGGCTTCAGTGAAGTAAGTGTTGTCATTGTGCACGGCCAGAGGCAGGTTGGTGTACGCTGTGTCGGCGTGGTCGGGTCTCGTTGTGAACTGCCACATGTCGCCAAACAACGTTTGTTGGACTCCGCCCAGCGCTTTGCAGACCTTTTCTGTGGCTTCTATAGATGGCTCTACCTAGTCGATGAAGAAACTATTAGTATCTTTGCACTGGAATAACACCATCCTGAGAATGAATCCGCCCAGGGACTGTGCTTTCCTACGGCATTGTTGTGAGAGACATGTACCGGTACCATGCCGGAGAGAAAGTTAGTGCCTGACATGATTATCACACTGGGTTTGTGTGGTTATACGTACCAAAAGTTATAAAAGTTCTTACATTAAATTTATTATAAGAACTTATAAACCGTCAATTATTTTATATATTTTTTTATATTTTTCTAGGTGTCTATAGTGTCTTTAAATGAAATAGAGTTATGTGATATGTCTTCGTATTACAACAAAAAACGAATAAAACAATAAAATTTGAAAATTGCATTATTTAAAATGTAAATTAACTTCTCACTGTCCATAAATTTCAACAAAATCCAATTTACAGCAATTTTCGGACATAATATTTCCAATTAAATTTTAATTAAAACTAAAACACAGCACAGTAATTTAATATTGCGGTATTTTAATATTCAGGCAATATTAATATTTTTGTTTGTTTTCCGCAGTTTCAGCGAGCGGCCAATACTCATTAATCTTGCCGCTGCCAGTGCCATTACTAAGTAAAACAACACCCAACACTGTGCAAACAATTCATTACCTTGCCAATCAAAACGACTTAGAAGTTTAAAAAAAAAACTGGAACTCCACTGACGTGCTTCTGGCGAACGAAAAGACTGTCTACGTTTCTGATATTTGATCCGCAATACGCAATGTGAAGAGCGAAGATGGCCGAGCGGTAGCATATGCGTTTCAATCTCAAATGGCACCCGTTTCAATCCTTGGCTCTGCACCGATGACTTATTTGGTACCTAAATAAATTATGTGCAGTTACGATGCCATCAAAAACGGTGAAGGAAAAAACATCGTGAAGAAACCGGTATGTCTAAGAACCTCAAAAGTTCAAAGACATATGAAATTCACATGCGCTGAGTCAGCATGGTGGATTGCGGCCCACCCTTTCACTCTCTCTTCCTCTCTTAAACAAGGGCTGAGTCCCAGCACTGGGAACATGAGAGGCTGAAATGATGACGATGATGATGACACAATGTGACCGCGTAAATCCGCGACTTTAACAAAGATGTCTGAAGGTTCTAGATCCGATTAGCAGAAGACCAGACAAATGGCAATATTGCATGATAAGTACCTGTCGAGGCTCTACACCTGTACCGAGCTTTTTTTTACGTACCAAAAAATCTCTCTCGGCCAGATTCTCTACACTTTGTTCCATGACAATTAGTACGTGTAATTCGTCTGTTATTACTTACGTACAAAAAAAACAGAAGGGCTCTAAACGCCAATATCTTTCCGGGTCTCAGATGAAAAGGAAAGGGGTGACCCTTTTACCTACTCCTACTAAATACGAAGCTAAATATGTTCATACATAAATTATTTATGTAGTGAAAAAGCCACATAAGAGAGGTTTATGGTACACTGTCACCCAGCATGAATGAGGAGTGCTATACAAAATAAACTAAGCAAAGCTTGTACTATGTCTGCCAAAAACTGATATACATAAATTATATATTTTTAAATACATACTCCACCCAGATATAGAACAAACACAAACGTTCATGACATGAATGTTTGCCCTAGGTTGGGAATCGAACCCACGCCTCCAAGCTCTGCGCTTGGCAGGTTCACTACCAACTGGGCCACTGGGGCAGTCAAAATGGTGATGGTATCATACTATTTGAATCTGATGTGAAATTCAACTTGAGTACGATTGAGGGCTAAATAGCATGTTGCTCTATCGTTATGTTTTAAAATATGTTCATAAACCATCGTAACTCATTTCAATCATTTCTAAATTTCTCACCCCTTCAATCAACGCAACTCCAAAATCAAGAAGGGACTGGAACACCATCCGGCTCCCTTCCTCAGAGCCTAGGAAACACTCGACAGGAATTCTGGCCACTCTTGCAGCGACTTTATTCCCCCGCCATAAAATCGGTTTCAACCGTCTACTGTTCTTCCAAGTTTTGTAATCGAATTGTATCAAGAAGTTCGATAAATATGTTGACTCGTGGTCGTCGTTCCCTGAAACAGTAAAAGGGAATAATCAAACTAATTTTTTGAAAAAAAAAAAAAAAAGGACTTTAAGACTATTCTTACATAATTATACAAACTTAAACTTGAAAGTCTTTATCAAAACTTTTGCTGAAAGGGAACCTCAAACCAAAACGTCATCTGTGTTTTTTTTTTCAAAAAGCACTGAATCAACTTTAAATAAAATTTATACAGGCCTGACCACGTTTGAAAAATGACCTACCAAACAAAAAAATATTCATCAAAATTAATTCATAATAGGCCGAGTAATCGCGTAACAAACATAAATCAAAATAGTCGAATTAAAGTCCTTCTCTTTTTTTTAATTCGGTTAAAAATACTTGTTTTATTCCAACAAAGAAACTGCTATGTCAAATATATAGATATTTGATAGCCTGTTGGTAGTGAACCTGCCTTCTGTGCTTAGTGGCGTGGGTTCGATTCCCACCTAGGACAAATATTCATGTGATGAACATTTGTGTTGGTTCTATATCTGGGTGTTGATATCTATTTAAGTTATGTATTTAAAATTATATGTACATGTATATCAGTCTCTGGCAGCTATACCACAAAAGCTTTGCTTAGTTTGGGGTCAGATGGCCATCTGTGCAAAATTGACCCGAATATTTATTTTATATTTTATCATAAATGTGAAAGTTTGTGTGTATGGAGAGTGTGTGTATGTTCATGTCAAATGACACCTATGTTACGGTTTGAACGAGACAATTATATGGGGAGCTTCGCATAATTATATATTCAAACAAATTATATATTTTTTCTGGATAGCGGGTGAAACTGCGAAGCACTGCTAGATATATATAGATATAAAACAGTGGAATGTACTATTTTAAAGATGATTTGTTTTGTTTTCCAAGAACAAAAATAATACCGACGCTCTCTAACACGCTCTTATTTTTAACCAACTTCGAAAAAGGGGAAGGTTCTCAATTCAGCCCGTATTTATTTAAGCTTACGCTAGATGGACCGAAGATTGATTCAACAAATTCTACTTACATCTGATAAAAATCTTCGATTTGTCATTTCGGAAATTGGTGATAGTAGCTTCAGGGATCTCTAACAAATGCTTAGCTCTCTGGAACTTATCGGCGT
Source organism: Agriopis marginaria (assembly GCA_932305915.1). Taxonomy (NCBI): domain Eukaryota; kingdom Metazoa; phylum Arthropoda; class Insecta; order Lepidoptera; family Geometridae; genus Agriopis; species Agriopis marginaria. Next base: position 7,434,231 of record OW029921.1, read on the forward strand.
GGTAACAATATGGACACCTAAAATAATGTTATCAGTTATAGAAATAAAACATAAGCAGATACAATAACTTAAGTTAAATATATAGGTTTACTAGTCATCATCATCATCATCATTATTTCAGCCATAGGAAGTCCACTGCTGGATATAGACCTCCGCCATCGATCTCTAAAAGGGCCGGTTGGAAACGGTCTACATCCAGCGTTTCTTTGCTGTCAGTTTTAGGTCGGCTGTCCATCTTGTGGGTGGTCGTCCTACGTTGCGCTTACTGTTCCATGGCCTCCATTCGAGAACCTTTCGTCTACGGATCTTCTCATTTCTGATTCGATCTTGTAGAGAAACCCCGAGCATAGCCCTCTCCATAGCTCGTTGTGCGACTTTGAGCTTGCTATACTTGTATACTAGTACATTTTATATATTAGGTAGATACCTTACATTAGATGTGCAATTCATGAAACTATATTGTCCCAATGAACCGAGTAAGTAGTACCTACCTCTTCATAATGCTCGCATTTTCAAGTAACGATCAAGAAAACTAATATTTCATGTTAATGCAGTCATTTTAGGAAAATAACGAAATTCCGCTTCAAGAACAAAGACTCGAACAAATGCAATTTATTCAGAAAGAACTTACAAATGGTTGAAGTTGTCCAGAATGTTCTTTAACGTCTACAATATTAGACGTTTCTTACCTTTCTGTTATTGCTTTTTACGTCCTACCCACTTGAGCGAGCGAACCCGGATTGGGGTCAAAAAGTAATTTAAAGAAACTTAACCATGTCTAAAACCTAAAACAAAGGTACCTGACGAAAATTATTGTTACCAATTTTGCAGAATACTTTTGCCACACTTTGATACAAAATGTTGATCTACCTTTTTGAATCTTGTTGCAGAATAGATGTTTTAGGTAAGTTCTTACCTGCACTGATCTCGAAGCCAGCAGTCCTCAAATTTTACCATTACTCCATTTTGGAACAGCACTTCCAGTGCTCCTTCAAGTTTCGTCACATTCTGTACTGAAAAAAGATGAAAAAACATTTAAAAGCATCATAATAAGACTATCGCTATAAAAAAAAAAAAAAATGATTATAAAATTACTTCAAAACACGCTTTGCTGACTCGTTAAAACCAACCAAAAGAACCTATAAAAAAAAACTTTTTTTCTTTCCCCTCTGCTATCCTACATATTCAATTGAATTTCAATTATCAATTAAATGTGTTAAACCATTTGCAATTTTATTTTAAAACAATGTCCGTGCAATCGATTTTTACAAAATTTTATTTAACTTGCAATGTTTGTTAGTTTCTTTAGGTCAAATCTATCAAATCGATTTTGCTGAAATTTTGCATACGCTTTTAGTTCTAATGACGATACAATATGCAATTCCCAATATTGTAATATTTTCAAAATGGCAGCCAAAATAAAAACATAAAAATTATAATTAAAAGCACCTTGTAAATAAATGCTTATTTTTAAACCCTACTTAATGATCAATAATTCTAAAAATTAGCGAGCGTAAAATAGCTGTGGCGGAAGGCAGGCTCTTAAACTATTCACTATAATAAATTCATGCAACGTGTATTTTTTGCAGTAATAACTAATCGTAAACAGTCGTGGTTTACTTACTTTCAGTTTCCATAATCATAATCGGAGAGACACTTTACACTACGCAATTACACGCACATATGCATGAGATTGTCTTAATTAGGTATAATTAGGTTAAAAGAGAGTTGAGATACCGTTATCGATGTTTTGTGACAAAGTTCACTTGAGAGTTGATTATTTGCGTAGATACAAATTTGTTAACAAATTAATTCAATGTCTCGTCGGTATGTACGTTTAGTAGTTTGTAATGGTAGGTATAGGCGAAAGAACAGACTTTGTCCGCACCGTACGTTCCCATACGACGGATCTAGGGTTACCATATAAAAAAAAAAAGTCCGGAACGGACCGGATATTTTTTTAAAGACCGGATATTTTAAGCATGTTGATTAATTTCCTGAGACTTTATACTGACTACTTAGGTACTAAGTTGTTAAAAATTTCCGCATATTAGTACGTAGTATAAATTCAGCGTGATTTAATGCGTACGCTGTGAATAAATGAACTCTTACCTCTATGCGACAACTTATTTTCAAACAGTGCTTAAACTGATAGAGTATGTTTTCTTTTTTTATGGTTGACAGATTAGGCGTTTGACCCCAGTTCATCTCATGTTAGGTACTTCAAGCTCATTAACAACAGGTTGTTAATGAGCGATTCATACAGGTATGAATCGCTTTGATTCCACTTTTACTGTACGAACTGGCTAGTCTGAGGAATGCGCTACCTGAATGGGTGTTCCCCGATAGTTATAATCTGTATGCCTTCATATCGCGAGTGAATCGGTTTCTTCTAGGCAAGCCTGCTCCATCGTAGACCGCTCTTCGATTCTATCAGGCGAGGCGGCGGTCAAATGTAAGCCTATTAAATTAAAAAAGGGGTGTGGCTGTATCGTGGACACGGCCTTGTGTTTTACGTGACTACCTGTACGCTACGAGTAACATTTTCTTTGAGCGTATTATATGTATAAATGTATATGTCATAATCATTTTTCACACCAAGAAGTCCTTCAGATTTATATTTTTTATTTGTTAAAACAACATTTTCTTTTCATCAGGTTCAGGTTCACCATCGAAGTATAATTCCTATAGCCACAATCTTTCTGTGAAAACATTAAAAAAAACATCCGAGCGTCATTGTACAAATGTACATACATTGTATGAATTATATACTTCACAATGCCACATTTACTCCAATTTAGACGTTTGTCGCTTGCATAGTGTTCAACGTTAGTTGTCCGTTATGTCATTGCAGCTCTGGCATCGCGCTGCGTTGTAGTCGGATCGCGGTTACCTTGTAACTAACTAAAAAGTCTGCGCTATTCGTAGCGTGCGCCGCGTTTTTGGAGCGCAATTGTGACTCTATATGTTTTTAAACTATCACGGTTGTTCACTAAGGTTATATGATTATTTACGGGATATTTTTTGCACATTTTATTTGAACATGGTGCATGTAACTGCGCCGAAATATCGGAAGCTCATTCCACAACCTTACCACGATAAATATCCCGTAAATAATCATATAAATCTATATGTTTTGTATCTCAATGACTCTTTAACCAAATTTTTTTTGTTGTTTATTTTTTGTTTATATTTCCGTAGCGTAACTTTTATATTTTGTTGTGTCAGTCAAACCGTCCTCCCGCTCTACTTGTTTTGCGCTACGCGTACGAAGTCGCGGGCGTCAAGTAGTAAATCTCACTCAACGTTACGAATTCTAGATCCTTTAGCTATCAAGTGGTGTAATTAAATTTTGGATGTAAATGACAGATATCTATTACTTATGTCGCTGCAGGACTGAACTGCATCCTCCAATTCTGTTATCATCAGTTTTTTTATTGCCTCCCCCAGTATTGAAGCAAATTTCAAGATGTTTTCACGTCAAAAAAGGTGACGGTTTGGTTGAAGATGGTAATCACGTCTAGCCTGGAATGAAAGTAGGTATGAAGTGATGCTGCCGGAACACACTATTAGATGTTTGGTGACAGATTTTCATCTTGAGAGTGATAGCTAGCCAGCTGGGCATTAGAACGTACCCCAACACCATGTTATTGTTACCTCATGATGTTTCCTTCAACGACTGCTCAAGCTCATTGTTGTGTTGGATTGAAATTTGACCACACCAACCATTTATGTATCTATTATCGCTATAAAATTTGCAATTATAATTTAATTAATTTTGAAACCATTATGTTAATTCGATTTACAATAAACTGCTAAGTACGGTAGAAAGCTTTAAAATACTTCTGAAATTAAATTCATTAAACAATGATCCTAATTAAATTTGCTTTTAAGTTCGTCAGCATTTATAATAAACTCTATATGTGGATATGGTGGAGCTTTGCGGTGGCTTATGGCTTTCAGCTGGATGCGCTAATAAGCTCAGGTAAGGTTATTAATCTGAATCAGACCAAGTCTGAATTGTCTTCATTTTGAGAATGATACATCAGAATCGACGTCACTGTATGTATTTAACCTAGCAAAAAATTGGAATATAAGCCTAAATCTCACCTTAAGAATTTATTCGTGATAATTACCTTAGGTTTCTCTTAAATCTGCTATCTACTTCTTAAGATCTCAATTCAAATGAATGAATCTAATGAGAATTTAATCTCATAGAATTTCGGAGTAAACTCGTCATTTTCCAAACGGTTGGAGCTCAGTCTCAGGAATCCTGCAAATGCCGAAGAGAGCCGTTTAGAAGTCATTACAGGATTAGTCAAGCGTAGACCATTCAAGATAATTTGATTGGATTTTGACAGGAAACGGGACGTTCCTCCGTTTTACGTTCCTGCCACTCATCGGCTCAGAATTTCCGATATTCCGTTCACCGGAGCATTCTCCAAATTGTTACACGGCGTCTCGAAGCGATGGAATTTAGTGCCACTTCCGGGAGCGAAGGTACGCTGCTTCCCGGCTTAGGTCGTTCCCTACTTATATAAACTGAGTCCCGTATTATGTAAGGTCGTAAAGCCGGAGTGTTGGAGTGGATGGGCTTTGAAAAAATATTATGAAAAAAATGTTTTGTGACAGGTCCCGTTCCCTAACTTACCGATTCGACCAAGCAGATAAATTGATACCATAGATGAACATTTGATGCAGAATAAAGAAATACCAACATCGACACGTCAATATAAGGTTATGTTAAAATATAGGTACTTACTTGCCGTTGCAAGTCTTGTTCAATCAGCTGTTACATTACTTATCGATAGCAGCACCTAATTTCCATACAAATTTGATCAACTAAAAGATTGGTTACATTCGTTTTCAAATCACAGGTATAAAATTTTACATAATGAAGGTCATGCCAAACTTAAAATACATATTTAGAACCGTTATTTTGTCCCGCAAGAAAATCGCAATATATTTAATTTTATTTTTAGTTTACATCGTTCCCTTGATTATATGAAACTAATAGTAATAATAATAACAAAATTTAAATTAAATAAGGTATAATTTTCCAGTTCTGGTCTTCGATCAAGGATTCTGGTTGACAAAAGTTGTATGAAAATTAGGCATTGCATAATCCCTTACCAATTGACAATAGCAAAATCGCATTCTAATAACTTAACCTGTGGGCTTACTCTTGACACTCGATTTCATCGTAATTTGGGATTGGGATCGAAAACATGCAATTTTGGTACTCTTGAATTCTAAACTAGCGCACGATTGGAACCGATAGTGGTGGAATTTTATGGAACTAAATAAAATCGACTCAACTCGACGCTTTCGGTACTCTTGACGCGATTGAAGAGTACAAAATGGCATGTTTTCGATCCCAATCCCAAATTACGATTGAAATCGAGTGTCAAGAGTAAGGCCACTGGTTCCAAAGGTGGTACGTACATTAACTCGAGGACCATAGATACGTAAAACTAGGGCGGAACAAGTGAAACTGCAGTTCTATGCTAATAAGCGACAAAGTTAGCTGTGCAAACCTGGAGGGAACTTAAGCTTTTAAGCTGTTAGGTACCTACTTCCTCACCGCAGTTGCAAGCGGTAACCTTCTAAAGATTGGCCTCTCCTGGACAATCGCTCGTAACTTCAGTAGATAGGTGACATTTGGTTGCACATTTTGCAGGTATTTGGATGTTTTAGTAGGTTGCATTATAAATGTTCTAAATTAGACTCAATGGATCGGAAAACAAATTAATTATAGCCAATTAGGAATGCAGCATACCTAATTGCCTATAAATTAATTTGATTGCTCATTATAGCATAATATATGGATGTGATATTGTGATGAATTTCGATATATTTTAGTATGAATAAGAACACTCATAATGCATGTTTGTTCTAAATTGGAATCATACCTACTAATATTATAAATGCGAAAAGTTTGTTGAGTTGTTTGTTCCTCTTTCACGCAGCAACAGAGTAATGGATCGTCGACCGGATTTTTTGCATGGGCATAGTTCAAGTACCGGAGAGTGACATAGGCTTTTTATCATCATCATCATCACCATTTTTCATCTCTACGCGGGTGAAACCGCAGGGCGCAACTAGTAAGCAATAAAATTAAATATGCGCTACTTGTGGCGCTACTTTCTTCTCAATGTCAAAATACAGTTTAGTAGTTTCCATTGACGTTTCTTTAGCTAAACGAATCCAATGGGCTAGAAGTTGTCTTTAACCACAGTCTTTAACAGATAATTGCTATTATATCCAGCTATCGAGTTAGCTGAAACTATTTCATTTTTAAATCGTCTCACCGAAAAGCTCTCACTGTAATCTAAATCAAGCTCAATCATTTTTGCTTTTACCTAGAACTTGTTTTACAAATGTGTCTAGATGAATCGTGTCTAGACGTTAAATAATTTATCTTTAGTAACTTTAGTAAATTATCAAGTGTATTACTTCAAACGACATTTAAAATTACCCAGCTCTTTTTAAAAATTTAACGGCTAAGCCATATAGAAATTGTCTCCTGACAGTTATTTAGCCCCAGAATTTTAATATGGAAAGGGTCATTAATCTTAAATTTATATCAGCGCTTTGCGGCCGTTTAAAAGTTTCGTCGTATTTTTAGTGGATTCCGTTGTTTTTTTTTTTCAATGTATATTTATGAAGGACTATCTGCACCCCAAAGTTTTACCTGCGTGGTGATGAAAAATGGTGATTATGATGGTGATGAAAAGTAGCCTTTGTGTTTATCCAGGACATAAGCTAACTATATTCTAAATGTCATCTAAATCCGTTCAGCCATTTCAGCGTGAAGGAGTAAAACACACACGCACACACACACACAAACTTTTACATTGATAATATTAGTATTAATTAATAATTTATGAAGGGTAACGTGGCATGATTCCCTTTACGACTTAACTTTGCTTTCAGAGACTATCACACAGATGGCAAAAGATGATGTAAAACTGAGTATTTTATTATTGAAACTGACGTGGTTTTCACACATTTTATTTATATTACACGGGAATTACTCACGTAAGATTTAAACTAAAGTCGGAGTAACCGGCTTAATCTTACGTGAGTAATTCCCGTGTAATATAAATAAAACTGAGTTTCAAATTAGGGTTTACACGCCGACTGCTGCTGCTGCATTTTAATTTTCTAGTTTTAATTTCTCTCTGGAATAAGTTTTTAACAACTGTGAATGATGCTGCATAGATTTGACAATTTAGAATAGAATAGAATAGAATATCATTTATTATCATAAAGTCACATTCATAATAATTTTTATAAAAAATATATACTACAAATGCTCCTATAATGGACTCGTCAATTTAGTGCACAATTTTTTTTTAAATTATTATTGTAGAAGGCTTTCAACTTAGTTTTTTACGATTCCGTACCCAAAGGGTAAAGACGAGACACTATTACTAAGCCTACGTTGTCTGTCTGTTCTTCCGTCTGTCTGTTTGTGTTACCTTTAAACATGTGTAAAATCTTTCAAACTTTAATAGATAGCCAGTTAAATTTTTCACAGAATATGCAATACTAGCTAAATTAGTAAGTAAGCAGTTATAGAAAATTATTGATATTACCAAACCAACAAACACTCATACAAAAAAACCGTATTATTGGAGCTTATTAAAAACCACTCAGCTGAAGTCAATAAAATTTTTGTTGGAACATGAGAGCTTTTTCAACGTAATAAAAGAAGAAGTATGTAAATCGGTTCACAAATGACAGAGTAATCGGAGTACACCCATAAAAAAAAAATTAAGGGTCGGCAACGTATTTGTGATGCCTCTAGTGTTAGAAGTATCCACAGGCAACGGTGACTGCTTATCATCTGCCGGCCCGTCTGCTTGTTTGCCACGTATGGCATTAAAAAAATATGGAACATATTCAGAAATTTCCTACTGAAGTCAGTAAAAAAAATCAGTTAGAATTGTGATCCTCCCTCCTAAAGTCAGTTAAAACAGAGGAACACAATTATGAGAAGCATTTTACCATTTTCTAAACTAACTACTTACGTTTGCTTGCTGGTAATTCTCATCCACACAATAAAATAAAATAAAAAAACGGGGCACTTCAATAACACGGCCAGTATACGACCGACTTAATTTTTAAGCTCCGTCTCAAAAAGAGGGGTGTTATAAGTTCATCTTCTGTATCTGTCTATGGCATCGTAGCAATCGTAGCTCCCAAACGGCTGAGCTGATTTTGATTTAGTTTTTTGTTTGAATTGTGACTTTATCAAGAGTGTTCTAGCTAAGACAAAAAAAAATCAGTTCAGGCATTTGATAATTATCAAGTCCTTTATCCATTGAACTAAAATTCATTGCCATTATCGGAGGTTTTAAAATTTTTAATTTTACATTAATTTATTTATTGTTTAATTATAAATTTTGCATAGATTGTTTGAGGGCCATGCAGTGACATCGGATATCTTTATCCTAGGAAAAAGGTTCGGTTCCTGAGAGAATATCCACGCGGGTAAAGCCACGGGTGCAGCTAGTTTGTTTTAAACAATATCATTTAAGTCTATTACATATTTATCCCCTGAAAATTACAAGCTGTAAATCTGAAGTTATTTCAACATTCTATGCAGCAACTCAAAAGAACCGAGATATGACGTCATAAAAAGGCCCTTATGATTTTTACGATCACTGTAAAAGCTCACCAGATTTTACGGTCATGTGATAAGAAAATAAGGTATTCTTTGAATAAGAAGGTTGAGTCTATATCAAAGGTCTATAAAGCACTAGCAGCGTCCCGCGACTTTGCCCGCTATACTACAGGAAATATGTTTTTTCCGGGATAAAAAGTAACCTTATGTGTTAATTCAGGGTAGAAGCTATTACCGTATTATACCAAATTTAATTCAAATCGATTTAATTGTTACTGAATTGAGTCCTGACAAAGATATACACTTACACCAAAGAATGTACATATAGATCAATGACTTACACACAAAATTTCGCATTCATAAAATTACTAGCGACCCGCCCGCCCAGCTTCGCACGGGTGTAATTTACATGCGAAGCCGGGGCGGGTCGCCAGTTATATATATAAACCTTCCGTGAAAATGTACCTAACTAATGGTGAAAACCGCATCAAAATCCGTTGCGTGGTTTAGGAGGAGTTAGCGGCCATACAGACAGACGCGGAAAGCGACTTTAATTTATACTATGTAGAGAAGATAGAGATAGCGATAGAGAAGAGAAGCACCACTATACTATACTACACTACTGCCTATACTACAGTCAATAAATACAAACGTGCCAGTTTAAAACAGTATGTCCTAAAACTGCGACAAGAACCACCGGAGGATGGGCAGCAGGGTCCTATTAGTACACGGTGAACGTACTGCGATCCTCAAGCCGCTTGTAAAGCGGGGGGATTATGGCAACACCCCTCTCTAAAAGAGAGGCCTTTGTTCAGCAGTGAACGTTTATTGGCTGATGATGTGATGTGCTGTGTGTGCTAAATTACTGTTTTATTGCGTTGACAACACTGTTGAATGTTAGGTCACGGCTATGCCACGACGGTTCTCTTTATGCACAGACTTTATTGACAGCCAAGAGGCGGCTAGGGTGAGTTTTCATGAATGGTTGATGTATGGCAGACCCAACTACTGGTAAAATCTTTAATATTACCTGTGTTAGAAAAGAAAAACACAAAATGTAATAGGTTTCACTAATTATCGATGATGGCTATCAGGCGTTTATTACATTCTATCGGACTAGTAGATCTGTTTAGACAAATATATTCCAATTTGTTAGACTGGCTTGTCGAACAATTTGGACGCGCAAATTTTGTTCCAGATAGAACTACTAAGAATATTACTATATAATCAATCTGAAAAGTGATTAGGTACTTTTTGTTGCATTATTATCAATTCTCTTTGAAGTAGGTAAGTACTTCACTATTCCACATTGATCACCTGGGAATCACCTACGATCCGCGATACACAATAGAACACAATATATTTACTCTGTCAAATACCCACTAAAGAAAAAAACTATTACGATATTATACAATTATTTTCAATTGTTAATTTTACACAATGACAGTTTTAAAATTACCGACATCAATGATTTTACATGTTAAATGTATTTTCTCACTTAAGAGAATTAATGTTATTCTTCAAAAAAATAAAGTCACTCGTACCTAAACATTTACGTACAACTCTAATCCCTGCGTAAATATTTTTAACTACAGCAAAATTACTTAATTGTATGTCAACCACATCCATAAATCTTTATTACACATTTTGTCTAATGATCCGAACAAAGTATGCAGTATGCAGCATTATAGGTACCTAAAGCTCTTACAAGCTGCATAATTCAGAGTAGACTGGACATAAAACGGTTAAACAAACATTCTTATGTTCGTTTGAACCGTCGGGATGAAGGTCGACAGTACGACGTGGGACGACAATATGCGGTGTCACATGGCAGCGGTCGCAGGCATTTAAATTCAACTTTATCGTCGGAATATCCCCTATATCCTCCGCCGAAACCTCAATAAAACTCATATTTCGCTTCACAAGTGTTAAAATATTCCTCGGGTTTTGTAAACTAGTTTTAAGCTAACTTTAGGGTACGGTTTCATCTGAATGGGACGCGTGGATGGGATCAAGTAACAACTACTGTGATAAAATGGATCTGTAGGTACTATGCGAAGTTGCAAATGTGTCCCCCTTCTATTTTAATTAATCTGATGAGCCTAATCTGGCTTTGACAAGATATGTGGAAGGATATAGAAAGAGGCTGGCAACAAACGTTCATTTATAAACTGAACAAGTAAGACATGCATCGAGAAAGCAAAGACAGAGCCTCAAATCTTAAAATGCGCGCTGCACTACTATGGAGTCAAATTCAAATGGAGTCAAATTCGTATGGAGTCATTGATATGTTTTTTGCGATCACATAAAATATCGATGAATGTAGTATAGTGCGATGCTAAACAGGTGTGTGTAGCTTTAATTTAAAATACATATTGTACAAGGTAAATGTGGATATACCTAAGTCAATAATATTGTAATTACTAAAGAGGCTAGTGCCTTTATTAACTAAACAAGATACAAACAAAACTATCACTAGGTACACAACTAAACTAGAAAGTATCTCCTATATGTTAAGTGTTGTTCTACATTTTGGGATTTAATATTTAAATGTTATAGGTAATTGAAAAACGCTTAGATTGGTTGCAAGACAGCTCAAGAATATGGAGGCCGACAGGTAATCGACCATAGCTTAATAGATAGAGCGCTCGGGGCGTAAATCCGATTGCACAGGTTCATAACCTGCCAGTCGTAATTTTTTTTATATTGTCTTTTACATTTAAATACATAACTAAACTTATTGCACAAAAATAACCTATTACAACCTATATACTCTATTATAACCTGCCATATTACCCTATTTTAGCCTATTGTACAAACATATATTATATTCTTACACATCGATATACTTAAATAACTCTATTCAGGGCTAAGAATACGATGAATAACAATACACTTACTATCATTATAAAAATATTATTATCGAGCGAAAATTAGACCAACAAAACAAAGTTATTTGTACTTGGTAAAAATAAGGCCGCGCATTGCTCTCGTACAGACTTATCTTCTAAGGAGTTTCACTTTGATTCCGTTTTTCGACTTGAGAATGAGATCAGCGCACAGCTCCGGTTCCTGATCCACTGGCAGTACCCTGAAGCGCCTTACTATCTGCGAGAGAGTCACCTTCATCTCCAACATTGCGAACCTTTGCCCTGAAATAACATGGGAGAAGTTTGGTCATCATAGTTTGTTGTCTGTACCCTAACTGCGGTAGCCTAAGCCTCTCTTGCTCCTAGCAATATTTACTTATTCAGCCTGTCGTTATATGTCGTGGTATATCGTCATATATATTGTTGGTTAGTATACCTTATACTGTGGCTGGATGTAGGTTTATTGCCCAATAATATACCGCGCAGGGTTTTGAACTATAGAAGTTCTTAATTTTGGGTAGCACTAAACTGTTATGGTAAAACTGTATAAAACATGACTGAATCCCTACTTCCCCTGTCTACAATAGTAATAATCGGAGAACACATAAATACCATCCGTACATAGTCGACATGCCACCAGACCGGACTAGCCGGTTTGTGTCCACCTTCAATGCGAACTGCTAGGGACTGAATGCTTTGCAACCGTCTTTTTTTCCTGTAACCTTTATAAGTATCCTGGTTATCTTCAAGTACAGAATAAGGACCTTCTAGGTCTACGTGCTCCATCTTCGGCCACAACATCGCTTTCCATCAGGTGAGTTGATGGCCCAACTTAGAACAGTTCTATATTAAAAAGGACAATTGAAACGCTTACCATCAGGTGAGCGACAAGCTTGTCTCATTGTTTTTTTTTTAATCTTGCATAATTATGAACACACGAAAAAATTCCTAAATAATAAATAAATAAATTTCGAGAATGTAATGCTTGCGAAGTAGCTTATGGTTTGCTAGTAAGTATTTATGCTCGTTAAGTCACATAAAAAATATGTCATCAGTAGTCAAGACACGTTATACGTATACATAGTATATTATGTACACCTATTGTTTGCAAATTACAATAGCATGTGATTATATTCGTAGTTACGTAAACATGAACAGACATCATCCTATATGCATTATAATAATTTCAGACAATTTTAAGATTTGAGGTAGATAGGTAGGTACATACCGATGCAGTTTCTTGGTCCAGCACTGAAAGCCAAAAAGCTGAATGCATTCTTTGATTCCGACGACGACGTCTCGAATCGTTCTGGTCGGAATTCTAGAGGATCTTTGAACAATCTCGGATCCCGCTGCATTTGGAATATGTTCATCACTACTGAAGTGCCTTGTTTTACCTTCAATTTGCCAACATCTGTGAAAATAGTATAGTAATGCTACATACAGCAACAAATCTTTGTAAAAACATGAAGTGGGTCCAAATTCTTTCTCTCGGTTTTTACCATGATTGCGGATAACTAAAATTTCAATTTACTACTCACCAGCATCCCTCATCATTTTGCGCTCGATCAAAGGCACAGACGGATATAATCTCAGAGATTCTTTGATAACCAGTTCCAAATATTTCATTTTACTTATTTCTCTGCAAATGAAAATAAGAAAACAAATAATTATCTATTTTAAAAACCAACTTCATAATACTTAGTTCTGTAACAAAATTATGAATATAGCCAAATCAAGAGATAAGGCATAAAACAGACTTTGCAGCAAAATTATTTGTATCATTAGAGTTGGTCTAAAACTGTGTCAAAGTCAATCAAATATTTTGGAACCACCTCGAGAGTTTCATAATAAAAAAGAATCACGTAAATCTGTTCACAAATGGCAGAGTAACATGCTTAAAAAAACAACGGTCTGAATGTAATTAAAAAGTCATCAAACACACGAGTCTACCTGAGTTCCCAGGTTGCTATATTTAGTAATAAGTTTTTATTGATATCATTTATATTTGGGCAGCGACAAAATTGTTACCAAACTGTAATTAAGTGTTAAATTTAATTAATCTATAATTATATTTATCAATAAAAATCTACGCTTCAAATTTTAATTATGTATTCAAATTCAAACTCATTTATTTGATTGAATATAAGTAGGTACAGAGCAGGTTTAATATAAAAAAATAATTGTTACACTATATGGAGCTTTTATTTAGCATACTGGCGTGCAAAATATAAAACAGTCGATTTCTATAATATATCTGACAACAGTAAAGTTATGTGACAGACTAGTTAGTTACAGAATTTTTAGAAAAACAACCGCATTTACATAACATAAACAATATTCTAATAAAATGCAACTCATGTTAAAAAATATTTAATGGAAAAAAGTGCAGAAACAAATGCTACTTTTATCACATTACATTAAATACAAATTTATATATTTCGATTATATTATATATTTCGATTTTTTTCAATAGCAATATCACCTGAATAGAGTAGTATAGTTTTTCTAAGAGAATTTCATATTATTTTTATATAAAAAAAAAACCGAGCCCATAATCATCGGTGGTAGTTTATTATAGACGTGTAAGTACAATGGAAAATGTCCTAAGATATGAAAGATAGTAAAACTTAAGTAAGAAAAAAACATACAAAAAATAGCCGAAGTTGTAAAAATAGTAACTCACGTGAAGGTAGGATCTCTGTCCATATCATCGCCAAAAATGCTTTCTTGTTCTTGTAATATCTTTGTTTGGACGTCTGGATGCTTTGATATGCAGTAAAGGTTGTAGCAAATGCCTGACGTCGTTGTATCGTGGCCCTGTAAGTATAGCAATGTTTGATTTAGCTTTAGAAAATTGTGATTTAAAAAGATGGAAATGTCACCTCACTCTACTGAACCTATCTTCAACAAGCTAGCTTCCAAAGACCGTGCCGTGTAAAATCACTTACTTCAAACATAAATGTATCTACTTCCTCCCTAATGTTTTCTTCGTCGACTCTTTGGCCATCTTCTTCAGCCAAGAGCAAGAGATCTAAAAATGCATGTCTGTTTTTGATGCCTGTAATTAATCAAAATATCCAGATAAAATATCAGCATATTCAAGCCACATCAATTTGGTGCCTAACATAATCCTACAAATATGCACCTCCCTCACACAACATAGCTTCCAGTCATTGCCATCTGTATATTATACGGTACCTTCACTCCATCTAATCGAGTCACAGAGCATCTTGTTTTGAGCTATGCCGGTAGCTCCAGGAGCTCATAAAATATGTAATTTACATCAAAATCTCAATGAACTCGGATAGATTGTTTTATTTACACAAATTAATCTTATGTGATGTTATGAATCTTTATATATATTTATACAACATGTAACAAACAAAGTATGGTAATACTGAAGGGTATGTCTATGTATGTACTCATCATTATGAACAACTTTTATTATGATTCCAAATTGAAATCTCAAAAAACAGCTATACAAAATAATAATTTATCTTGGACTTTATGTATGGGACACCTGTTTTTTTTTCAATTAGGGCTCCCCTTCCCCTTAATTTGGTACCCGCATCGCAAAATATTTTCTTAACGAACCTCTAAATCCCTTAAGGAATCTATCTTCAAGTCAGCTCTGCGCCCCCACGTGGTTGAAATTTTATAAAAGGCTACGCGTACAAAGTTGCGGGCAATATTTACCTAAATCATTACTCTCTTCAAGACTGTTGATCTGCATCTTTTTGAGGTCGTTTCTTCTAGCAGCTATTACATTTCTAGTGTGGTTATGCAAGAATTTTATAGCCATATCTTGTTTCTTTTTGTCAGCGGTTAGATTGAATATGAAATCTACTCTAAGGAATGGTACCTGCATCCTTTGAGAAACGATCGTTGAAATGCTGAAAATAAAAAAGTACGTAAGACACACTAATGATAAATATTATCACTGTGGTAGTTAAAGAAACTTTTTTTTCCACCTAAGAAATTTTTGTCTTGAACGTTTTGGGCATTTGCCTGTGCCTATTCAAATATTTTAAACGACTTAAAAAAGGGTTCTCAATTCGGTTGTATTTTTTATTTTAACTTTATATGTTTGTTACCTCAGAACTCCGAAATTAGTGAACCGTTTAGGAAAATTATTCTATATTTATTTTTTTAAAAGGACATATTGTACTTTCAGAATTATCCCATATACATTTCATAAAAATCGATTTAGAAGTGTTGCTTTTAAATCAAAATAACTGGGAAATGTGTAACTTGGATGACATTATATGATATTGTCCTCCAAGTAAACAAAATTGCATATTTTTTACTTACACTTCTATGGACTGAACATATTCCGAATGAGTATTCTTCTGTGAATCTACTGACAATCCCATTATAGCTTCTGCAAACCAAATAAAAAACAAATTGTGTTAAGCATACTACTCTCGGTGTGTGTATGACGTATAACCAAAATATGTAACTATTTTCATGTAAGTATTAATAGTATTAAATATATATACAAAAAAGTATATAGGGTTTCTCAGGACGGTGGTAGTAAGCTGAAAGAAGGTCATTGTACTCACCATTATGAACAACTTTTACTATTGAGTCGACCCAGAAACATTAAAAAACTTTTCACCTATTCCAAACCTCTCTTTTGAGTGTCAATTTTTCAATGGAACATCTGATATATATTTTCCGAATACAGGATTGAAAATGACCTATCAAAATATCCAGATATTCTTTCGGCCGATCTGTGTTACCCTTACCACGTAACAAGATTGACGCACAAAAATTCTCAAGTATGTGTTTTATTTCACCTGTTACATTGTCGAGAGCAGCCAAAGCTACGATCGGGAACAGACTTACAACCTGTCCATCAGTGAGTTGGTCTAACTTATCTGTCAATATTCTGCCGTTTTTACAGAACACAGGCAAAAAGTTTTGCAGTATATTGAAATGGAACGCAGGGGTCAAAAACTTTCGGTGCTTCTTCCATTTCTGGCCTGAAAACAAACAATTTATTATCAGTAAATAGCTCAATAATTATGTTCAAAATATGTAATGGGCTTGAGCATTTGGATTGTCTTTAGACCTTCAACGATATATTATCAGTGCAATTGTTTTTGTAGTGTTAGTTAGCTTGTATTTTTTTTTAAGAAAGGCACTTGCAAGTTAAAATAATGTGTTCATTATCAATAAACATGGCAACATCATCATAAGAAATAGCGCTTATAACCAATTATTTTCAGACAAAACTACTTTTGACTGTGTTTTTTTAGTTCAAATTACTTTTGTCTGGTAAAGATTTTTGACTGCAACATATACATTTAAAGATATTTAAAACGAATTGATTCAACATTTTTGATGAGCACATATATCAACGCAATACTGAGGTCATAATTATCAGCCTTTCATGTTCCTACTGCTGGGACCTAGGACACAGGCCTAAAACTCTCAGAGATGAGGAGCCCTAATAGGCAATAATAGGCAATGAAACCGGTATGTTTTTATACATACCGCTTTCCTCAATATGTTTTCCTTAACCGTTTATGAGCGACACATCGAAACTATACATAATTTATATAGGTATTAAATAAGTCGTTGAAAAAAAAAGTTATTTAATCTATAAAGTTGAACTAGTATAATATATTATGTAAATAAAATAATATTATCAGAAAACATTACATTTCGACTGGCCATAATAAGGTCCTGTTGCAAATTTATTGGCCGGCCGAGTCCATAATAGTCTCAAGGTTAGTTTTTGTTTCCTTGTTTAATTTTAAGTTAGGGTTATTTAGTATTATGTATCTACCTGTGGCAGTAAGCAGGCCGTTTCCCAACCAAGGTCTCAAAAACTTGTAGGATTGACCTTTTGTTATTAGTTCAGTACTCGTAACAAGAGGCTGGAAGAAAAAATAAATATAAATTAAATAAATTAAGTGTGGACCATGTTTCGTCAGTTCTATAAATAGGACGGTCAGTAGGTAAATACGCAGGTGTTTTTTATCATAGAATACCTACTAATTGCATGTAAGTATGATGCAGATGCATGGAGGTGGCTTGCGCAACTTCGATACAAATTTCGAATGTATGAAACGGGTGCGAAATCAAACTTCTACGTTTTGTATCCTAATCTAAAGTATAATCTTGTCTCTGTAGGCGTCTAATTTCATTACAGGAGCCTCATCAGTTTCATAAATATCTTTTCACACCACCTGCTCAACAATGGCCAATTATACGTCATGCAAATCAAACCTTAAGTAAGCAATTATTGCCCTACGTTCTAGCCGGGCAATAATGTTGAATACCGAATTTCATTGTAACCCGCTGCTCAAAAATACATTTTAGGCGCCAAATAGCGGAAGATAATCTTGAAAAAAATATTTGACGAACCTCTTTGACGAGTGTGTTTTAGTGTGTGTAATTTTTGGTGTTTTGTGTATTTAGTGTAGTGTTTCTATTGTGTAGTGTATTTCTAGTGTTTGTTTACTGTGATTGTGTAGTTTTTAGTCTGTTTTTTCTAGTGTATTTTTGTTGTTATTTTTAGTGTTTTAATGTGTTTTATGTAAATTGTGTTTTAAGTGTAGTGTTTTAGTATATTTTTGTGTTTATAGTGTATTTTTGTGTATATCTAGTGTATTTTGTTTTCTAGTGTGTTTTATAGTGTATTTCTTGTGATTCACGTTATATCTTATTACCCACCTCGATATATTCGGGTTGTGATAGTATAACATATGGGAGCGATAAGAAATACACTATATAAGCGTCTCCATATGTTTTTGACAACTTTAGCAGTAAATTCAGAAATTCTGAAACAAGGAAAGCATAATCGTACTATAATATGTACCTAACAACGTTGTTTTAAAACATGTTTTTTTTTTTTTTATAGTAGCCTAAATGTCTGTCTGTATTGTATGATTACACGTAGAAGGTAAGTATTTAATTAGGTACTTATTTTAATTTAAAATTGGGCCAATATTCACCATTTTCCTAACGACGACGGTTTAACATCAATAAATTACGAATTTCGACAGGATTTCTATGGTGAAGCTGTCAAAAACAGTCATTTCTAAATTTGTAAATAAGTTACAAAGACAGTATAATTATTAGCAATAATGGAAGATCTTACTAAAACTAATTTTAATATATTTGAAAATAATTCAAAACTAGATAATTTTTTATAGAATCTAAATTGTAATTTAAAATTAACAGAATACCTCTCTAATTTTGATGATAATATCTTGTAAGGGGAACAAAAAATACAACCATGTATAAACATTTTCTAAAAATTTACTATGGTAGGTGTTCACAATACATTTATACATATGAATTAATGTAATTAAACGTATTAAGCTAAATATAGTCAATAATTTAAATTCACCTGTAGAATTAACAACGAACAAGTGAGCGTTACCGATCACAGGCAAAGGAACCGGTCCTCTGACATTATGCCCTTTTCTATTCTTCAGAATAGAAATCCAAGACAGCAACAACAGAACTAGCACAAAACAAATCAAAGATATAAGAATCATCGCGTAAAAATAACGATTTAAAATTTGCGCGACGCGACTGCACTACTACGTTCCACTCGAGCGTATCTAGGAACGATAACAACAAAATGTAAAGAACAAAAAAACTCGCGTCAATTTGTAACCACAGAAAAGAGAAGGGAACGAAAATTTTCTTTTTGGTGATCACTACTGACCTCGTCGTGGCAACCAGAAACGGGCGACCACAGACGCAACAACCGATAAAATGTCTAAAAACAAAGTAAATGCGTAAATATATAATAATATAAACTTGAGATCCACTTGCACGAACGAAAATAAACATAAAATTCAAATTTCAAATCGCATGGAAAATTTAGTAAAATCTAGATTTAAACCAGATTTAATTTGTGGTGCAAGCACGCCTTCAGACACACTTTTTTTATCATTAATTTTTTGGGGGCTTTTAGACAACATGTCTATGTCAGCCCCACCGTATCCTGACAAAACATAAATTTCCTAAATAAATGCACTTAAACTTATTACTTTACACAACCACAAACTTACCTAGTTGGTTAATTATACTTATGGTATTATTAACCATAAATCAATTACCATTAACCATTAATAAATTATACTTATGGTATAATTAACCAACCAGGCAAGCCTGTGGTGCTAGAGTGGCTTAACTTTAGACTCACATGCACGACCGATTTAAATATCGATTTAACAAAATTCAAAAGTCAAATCGTATAAAACGTTTAGTAAAATCTAGATATAAACCAGATTTAAATTGTTGTGCAAGCCAGCCTGCACAACAATTTAAATCTGGTTTATATCTAGATTTTACTTAATACATATACGGGGTCTTTCGGCTAGCTGTTGAAAAAATTTTGCGCGACTGCCAACTCGCGTGATTTTCTGAACTGTGCAGTTTTAACGTTAGTTTGAGACCGCGTAGGGCGGTGGCAGTAAGACCTCAGGGCCCCGATTCTACTAAAGAAATAAAGAAATTGTTTCAAATTTATTTTTTAAATAATTGCTTTAAAATTGGCAGAAATTAATTTGTTATTATACTAAGGTGTAATATTAGGTGGTGGTATTATTCTGGTATAAAAAAACTGTCAATTTTGAGGCAATTATTTAAAAAATACAATTGCAACAATTACAATTTAAAAACAATTTCTATAGTAGAATCGGGCCCAGGTCTACTATCTAGCGGGTTGAATCGATGGGACGAAAAAAAATAAAGCCCGAAAGAAATTAAGAACGTATGACGACAGATAAATTAGTCTAATAAATAGTTTTTTTTTTTTAATGCAGTTATTAAATTATTTGACAATTATTAGGTAAGAATAATTTATTATAAAATTTTACATAAATAAATAAGAATAATATTTGAATGTTATGATTCATTTTTTTTTTGTTTTTTTTCGGACATGTAAATCCGAATTGGTTCATACGGCCATGGTAAACTTCTTTTTCTGTGTGTGTGTGTGTGTGTGTGTGTGTAAGACTGCCGAGATCGGTTGAATAAACATTTCATAATTTTTGTCAACGAGTAATAACGACCCTCTTATCTTTAAAGATATGTACAATTTACTTACCGTAAGTGGACTTTACTCTGAGTGGTGTAAGAGATACAAAAAATCAACCGGCCAAGTGCGAGTCAGTCCCCGCACTGAGGGTTCCGTACCAACAGAAAATACAATAATTAACAATTAAGAAAACCGAGTTCAAATTAAGTAAAATGTGACATTTCGATTCAGTGAGACGAATGATAAGGTCATCTAAGTAGCAAAATACGTTGCTTGACTTTGTAATGAACATAACTTTGTCACTGACTCGCACTTGGCCATTATTTATTTGTTGTTATACTTTAGAGTATATGTACTATAAACATGCCAAGTTTGACGCTTGTTCGTATTACCGTTTTTACATTAGAGCAAATCCAAACATACGTTTAAAAAAAACACGTTTTTTGTATAGGGACCCCCCATTTCATTTTTACTTTTTTAATTTATTATTATTTCTTAGTTAATCCGCAGTAACATTACATATTCTGTGAAAATTGCAACTGGCTATCTATTGCAGTTCGAAAGATACACCCGTTTAAAGGAAGTACGGACAGACGGACGGATGGATGGACGGACGGACGGATGGATAGACGAACGAATGGACAGACAGACAGACAGTTAGTAATAGGGTCCCGTTTGTACTCTTTGGGTACGGAACCCTAAAACAAATACATATACAGGGTCAAAGATAACTAACGCAAAATCTCTTAAAGGCGACTTTGGTTCATAAAGACTGACAACCTTTGTTAAACGACTTTTATTCGCGAATATCATATCTACCGTTCTATACAAAAAAAAACTTTCACTCCCGATTTAATGTATGACCTTATGGGTGTTATTAGAAACGTGAGCAAAGTTCCTACATGAAATATTACAAACTGAACAATTTTAAAGAAGACAGATTACTTTTGTGCACTAGTTTGCAAAAAAATATTGTTCAATGCACTAATGCATAAAAGCAGGTTTAGTCCGCTTATATACACCGGGCATATACAAGAACTTTACGAGCATGAGTAGTCAAAAAGTTCTTTTTTAGAACATACTTAGACTAATTTTTATCCCTGCAAACGTACGTTTCCTGCAGTTATAGCGAATAAAACCGCAAGGCACAACTCGAGCAATACTATAAATAGTAGTACTGACAACGTGTAGGTTAAATCGTTATATTCCAATATAGTAATGATGCAACCAAATCTAAATCCACGTAAACATTATAAACACATTAGATAAGTTAGCATGTCATAGATATTGAAACACTTCGATTGAAGTTATGATTATTTACGGGATATTTACCGTGGTAAGGTTTGGAATGAGCTCCTGATGTTTCGGCGCAGTTACATACACCATGTTTACGGGAAGACTGAAGAATGCGGGTGGTTGGTCGAACAGTTAAAAAGTTAGGTGCAGACATAACGATCTACCCTCTTTCTTAGTCTTTTGCTACGGTTATCAATGGAACTCCGACTCGAACCTAAGTCCCGACAAAACACACTCACTGTATCACTGCGTATAGTATTTTGAACACATTTTGAACGCGAACTTTTATTTTTAAGGCAACCTAATACTAGATTCCACGCACTGGTGAGTTGAAAACCATCACCTCGATTGAAATTCTGGCATTTGGAGATTTCAATAGTTTCCTTTACTAGCCTTGGTATGTAATGGCGTTCGGTGGACAGGATTTCAGGGTTGTGAAATTCAATCCAGTGGTTAGGACCTGCGTCCAGCAGATGCTCAGCTATGACAGTTTGTTTCTCTTATTGTTTTTTACTGCCTTAATGTGTTCCTTGATACAATATGAACAGTAAATATCCCGTAAATAATCATATAACTTTAGTGAACAGCCGTGATAGTTTAAAACAGTGTTTTACACTTAGATTGGTTGCAAAGGCAGTTCAAGAATTTGAAGGTGCCAGGCCAGGAAAACCAACCGTAGCTAAGTGCCTTGAGCAATCAGGGCGTTTTTACCCGGATCGTTTCGCAGGTTCGGATCCTGCCGATCGTAATTTTTTTAAATTGTCTATAACAGTTAAATAGTAAATACTAAAGTGTGAAACACTTCAATACAATTATAAAAAGAAAATTTAAAAAAAACACGATAATATTTTAAATTAGGTACGCGTCCACTGGGTCGGGATCGCAGCGTACGGATTAGTCACATTGTATTGATTTCTATGGCGCAGATTTGCCAATCCAGTGCACACAGTACCATGATAAAAATTTACAAAGCAACAAATACGTACGTTGTGTACGCTCCGATCCCGACGTAGTGGACGCGCAACATTATAAATGACTATAGCTGACCTGACAGACGTTGTCCTGTCTTAGAACTTTCAAAACGCAAAGTTAAAATTATAAATCTTATTTTTTACACCATGGGTTACATTATTGGAGTTTTAGTAAGGATCCCTATTCTTTTTGAAAATGTAATATAGCCTGTTACCCGGGGACAGTGTAGCTTCCCAACAGTGAAAGATTTTTTCAAATCGGTTCAGTAGTTTCGGAGCCTATTCAATGCAAACAAACAATCAAATCTTTCCTCTTTATAATATTAGTATAGATAAGTAAGAACCGATAATTTTTTAACGGTTGAAGATAAGAACACAAAAGAACACTCTTGATCAAGTCACCTTTCAAACAAAAACAAATCAAAATCATTCGTTCATCCGTTTGGGAGCTACGATGTCGCAGACAGACACAGATACACAGACATACAGATACACACGTTAAACTTATTAATATGAAATGCAAACATTACTGTGTTCTGACTGTGTCACAATAAAAACTTATAATTTACAAGTACCAAGTGATATTATTCCAGGCATTTCATACACATTTTTGGGGTTCCAATGCTGATATTTTTAAATTTGCCGCGCTTTTTCAGTCTCTACTTTCATTAGCCAGACTGGTAAGTTTTCCGAAAGTATCTACTGTTTCATACTTCAAAATGTATCTTATTTTACGGTGTGTCAGGCAATAAAATTTTCGCAGGGGTCGTAAAACATTAAAAAAAAAAAAAAAAAAAAAACTCAGCCGTAAAAGACGTCTTGATTCGCCGACATACGTCGTTTCGTTTGATAAGGGGAGTACCTATGTTTGAATAAAATTTTATGTAAGTTAATACTTACGTAATTCGAATAAAATGTTGTACAGGAGGGGTAACCCATAAATAATGTTTACTATTGTTTCAATTTCAAATAACACAGCCCGTGTTTAATTTAAAGTAAGTTGTTCTCTTGAAGTAACTAAATGTTTTAGTAAATATTAGCTCGAAAAAGGTGACGGAAAACATGCAAATAACTCGCAACTACCGTCATGGTACTTAGGTTGGCAGATCAACGAGTGCTTACATTTATATTGTTATAAGAAAAATAAGTTTATTAACAATAATAAAAAAATACTAGCTTTTGGGCGTTCACCATATTGAATTTAGTGTGACGTTTTATTTTTCATATTCCTCTTAGCAAACCCTTTCATTTGTTACCCATATCATTGGGGATCATAAAATATAACTGGTCCGCCATCTTTAGATGTCCGCTATATTGGATTTAGAATGACGTCATTGAACTAACCATGCATTGTCATCTAAACTAAACGTGTATGCAAAATTTCGATCGGTTGGGGATAAGATTTAACCTATACCTACTAACAATACAAATTAAATAAAAGCCAATGTCGCAGCTGTGCTTGAACCGAGCGGTCTTGCGCGAGACGATGGAAAGAGGCCTGACTGGGCCTGACGGTATGACACTTGTTCCCTGGAAGTTGGGGCGGCTCCTTGTATAGGACGCGACTTGTGTCGATACTTTGGCGCCGTCACATTTTCCTGAGACATAAGGTAGGGCTGGTGCAGCTGCCAATTCGGCAGAACAGCACAAGCAACGCAAATATGCTAACCTTGACAGTGGTTACATACTTGAGGCGTTTGGGGTCGAGACGTTGGGCCCTTGGGGACCAGGAGCTCACCTCATTATCAAAACTCTTTCATAGCGCCTGGTTAATGCGACGTATGACCATAATGCTGGCGTGTTTCTGGCTCAACGCATAAGAAAAAGGTAATGCCGCCAGCATGCTGGGTACGCTTCCAACTGATAATGGGATTGGGCATTTGGATTGCCTTTCAACGGTCTTTGGGCAGTCTAACTGTATTTGTAGTGTTAGTATTAGCTTGTATTTTGTTTAGTTAACAAAGGCTCTTTCCCCTATTTAAAAAAGCTTGTAGTAATAAAGACCAGACTGCAAAATGAGCCTATGACATTTTAAATATGAAAGAAACTCACTGACAATTCGCACTCCAAAATCTGTCAAGCCATTTAGGCAGTAGTAGGTCGTAGGAATAGATAACATACTTATGAACACTTGAAAAACATTACCCTGTTTCTGTGTAGTCAGGTAAAAATAAATAAAAAGAGAATCATCTAAACCGGACTGCTCAATAAAGAATTATTAAGCGTGGCCGTACGTAAATAATATAAACCACGACTACGAACCTCGACTCAAGAAACACCTCTCTTTTTTCGTCGTCAATTTATGGCTAGATTGAGTAATTCGTGGTTTTTTTTTTTTTTTCTTTCAGCATATACTAGTTCTCTACGGGTCGTTCTAAAAAAGTAATGCAATATTTATTATTTTTTATTGTCTTGGTAAAAATAACCAGATCCCAATACGACATTAATCTAATTGATGAACTCTGCAAAGACGACGGTAAATGGATTCTTGCTGCAGCAGGCGGTAACGCCATAGACGCCCCGCCACCTTCCAAATCATGCGTCGAGTTCTTTGTGAGCGTCACTAAAAGCCAATGTGATTGCGTATTCAACACATACGACCATACAATCCGTAAAGTTAAAATGCTTAAAGTCGTTGGAATAGACGAGCAAAACAATACGGAAATATATAGTGTCGGGCCTGTTCACCAGTGGTTAGATACCTCGCTAGTTTCTACACAAACAAACATGAGCTTCAACTCCATGGCCAAGTCTTCGATCTGTTGGGATCCAAAGACGTTCAAGATCAAGTCATACACATTTACAGCAACAGTTATTACACAAGACCCGTTTATATCGAAGAACGCCAAGCAATTCCACTACATTTACTTTGTTGGAGTAAATTGTAGAATGCCACGTTCAGAGCTACATAGTGCACTTCTAACAAAAGAAAAAACTTCTCAATTCGAGGTCCAGAACATTATAGAGAAACTTGAGCGAATGTTCAAAAATGAATTCCCTAAACTTACAGTCAAGTGTGCAACTGATTACTACCCGAAATCGGCCAACACAGAAAGCCCGATTCAAGGATTCTTTGCAGGATGAGTCTAATCACAAGCCATGCATTTGACAATTTATTGATTTTGCGTTACAGTACTTTTACCTGCACCTCAGTGTCTATTAAAAACGAACTAACAGAAAAATAGAAACAAACAACAATAGACAGCTTATTATATTAATAATCTGTCTATTCTATAAAAAGTAGGTATATAAGTATATTACATATTATATTGCATGCGTGTTTCAATATTTCAATCAGCTATAAAATATATAGGTAAACTCGATGAAAACATGAAATAAACATAAAAAAATACTATATTGTGTATAAGAACTAAATTGTTATTTTTAATTCAAAACTGTAAATATTTGGTCAGGGGGCACTAGGAACGAAGTAAGTTCATTAAATTTTGTAATTTTGTACCCACTATTAGTATTGCCAATTGGATCAATTTAAAAGGTGATTTTATGAGACGTTTGTTTCGTGATAACTTCTAATATTTACGTAATATTTTATTCTAACCTTAGAATAAAATATTACTCATGGATATTAGAAGAATCATTCAAAAAAAGTCCTGCCTACAGTTTTCTTAGTCCACGTTCTCCTCAAAATTATATATAATTTTTTTACAAATTATATATTTTACGGCAGATTTTGTAGCCACAAGAAGATGCTCTATTATTTATTAATCCTAATAATTCTGAAAACAGTAACCAGTCAGAAAGAAATACCAGAAAATCCCTATATTATAGATCTGGTTCACGAACTCGTTAAAGATGGTGGTAAATGGATCCTCGCTGCAACTGGCAGCAACGGGTACCAGCCACCCTCTAAATCATGCGTCGAAATAACAATCACCGACACTGGTATGCAAAACAGTTGTATTTTAGTCGCACACAATCATACAACTCAAAAAGTTAAAGTTGTTCAAATTTTTGGAGTAAATGAAAAGAACGAAACAGAAATCCTGAGTAAGGCTCCGATTCATCAGTATATGGTAAAGAGAAAGATTGACAGAAAAGTACTTAAAGAAGTTAGGAATGAAGTAGACTGGGACGCTGCTATCAATTCACCGATGTGCTGGAATGAACAGACCCATAGAATAAGAAGTTGCAGATATATCATAACACCTATTGATCGAACAACCGAACACCTGTATTTAGTAACGGTATTCGTAAGATTGCCAGTTCCTGAATATCAAGTTGCGATTTTAACTAAAACAAAAATTGGGAGAAAACGTTTGGAAAAGATGATAAAGATTGTCAATTATAAGAATTTTGTACAATTGGAGAATAGATTGGATGGTCCAGGCTTATTTTCTCGTCATAGTTTGCCCAGGGTGCAGATGACGTGTGCCAAAGGTTTTAATATGCATGATCCATATGACACAATAAATGAAGACATTCTGGACATGGAGTTCGATAAGAAATGGCCGCCTTTTCCAGATAACGATTTTAAAACCATATTGGTAAAACATCAATAATAGCAAAAACATGTTATAAATTATAAAATATAATTCGTACTTTGTACATGGTGGAGCTTTAAATAAATAATGAGATAACTCGCAGATTATGTATTTATGGTTCTAAAAGAATACACGATTGCTATTCCATACCTACTATCTATTCTATACCTACCATATACATATATATATAATCCATGAATCTTTATATATATATAAAGGTCCATGTCGGAAAGTCCGATTAAAACATCGAATTCAGTCACGAACCAATTCATTTCAATCAAAATTACTCTAGAGCGCACAATCGCACATTGATGAAAGTTTAAAAAAACAGTCATTGAGAAGCGCATATGGCGTGACTATCCCAGTTATTTTTCTGTGACTGCCTAAAATAAGACCCAGCTTCAAGTAGCAAATGAGTGCATAAACCTATAACTTGCATGCAACAGAACGTAACTGGTCAGCTATGTGGTTTGACTGGTTGCAATTTGCTTGCTAATACGGTCATTCAAAGTCAACCTCAATTCACACTCGCTTCGCCCGTGGTTTTACTCGCAGTTTTTTTGCTTTACATAAAAAATATATCTGAAAATAGTATTCGGGCCGACCAAAGTACAATAAATTAGCTATTTGGTAAGAACTTAAGCAGTACTTCCCAACTTTAGTTTCTGATTTTATTTTTTTAACCATTGCGTGGAATATAATGCAATATAATGAAATAAATATAATGATAAAGATAGACTAAACAAATTATTTATTTTGTTAATATTTTTTGTACTTACTTAAAAAATTTAGGTTACTAAACTTTCTGTCTCATAATTTAGTGGACGTCTGTCGTCAAAGTCGAAAAAGTCGTGAATTATGAATTATGTACACATAATAATATTATTAGCATTTAGCATATACTGTTTAAATAAGTTTATGTACATCGTTGTAGAAAGTGTACTGGAGAAGTTTGACTTGTAACTATGGAGTTATTAATAAAGAATTGTATTGTATCTTGTATGTTACACCATTAAATTTATAACTCAAGAATGACTAGACCGATTTTCATGATCTTTGATTTGTTGGATTCCTTTCTGCCCCGAATAGCAGTATTAAAATATCGGAAAAAAAATATATAAGTATTATGAAGAAAATTCATTTTCCCATACATTTTATAATATGGAACGGCAAGAATTGAAGTCTTATCAAGGACTTTTTACTTTTAATATATAAAGTGCTTGAGTCTTATACATTGATATAATTACATCTCTAAGATTACATCATAGACCATAAATTAAATTGTTATCTAAGTCAAAGGGGGTTGCTGTCATTACCAAAGAGGTTGCTTCAAGCTTCGGCCAAAATAAAATTAATGGACGGGCCCAGAAGATTACAAAATGAGCGCCGGCGCTCACTTCGTTTCAGTAGGTCTCTAGCCATAGGAAGTGCGACACGAGTCTATAGTTACATGATAACGAAACATCTGACAAAATTATGCCTTTGTGTGCTTTCCCGAAGTGTAAAAACACAATAAAAACCGCTATCTATTGTTTGTAACAAATTTACTGGACATGGTTATAATTAGGTGTTGAAGTATATGTCCAACGGTTTTGCCTCGTTTTTACTGAGCAAGTTCAATGGTTATGGCCCTTTCATTATTTTATTGTGGTCGAAGGCTTCAAGGAGGTATATAACGCGAGTGAAACCGCGGGGCGCAGCTAGTAATAAAATAAAACAAGAAAATCAAATCAATTAATTCAGTTTTTTTTTTGCACAAACAAACTTTAAATAGATTTTGTTTTATAGTAGGTAAATTGCTTAGATCAGGTACATTATATTTGTCAAAGGCAAAGAAGTTACATCAGTAGGGTAGGTATATATAACGTCCTTGGTCAAAGGTAAATTGTATGTATGTATGTACTAATCCATTGGCTGGACTGGAACTTGTGCATGCAATATAAGTATTGTTTCTGTCCTCGTCGCACTCATGTCAGTCCAAATAAAAGTGACGAGTCTAGGAATAACCGGAATAACCCACCTGATTATGAAGATTGCTGGACAGCCAGTCAGCTCTCATAATCAGGTGGGTTAGAGCGGTTTCGCACTACGTCCGATCCCAATCCGATCCGAATCCGTGAAAATACGTTCCGAAGTTGTCGTACAACTATTTGTATGGTAGTTTACGCACTAGATCCGATTTCCGTCATCCGTAAATTTACATTTCGGAATAAAATTCGATTGAAAGGACTCATGATCAACGACGTGAACACTCTGCTGTGGCTCCGCCTAAAATGATTGCTTGGATTTGTATCAGAGATCGGACTAGTGCGTACGCAATATCCGAATTCGGTCCGAGTTTTCTAGATCCATATTTTCACGGATTCGGATCGGACGTAGTGGGAAACCGCTCTTACTCCGGTTATCTACCTCAATCAAAGACTTAGTAGCTTTACCTAGTCTGTGACTTCAATACATACCTAATGCAGCAAGTAGCTTGCAAAGAAGGTTTTTTAAAGTCACTTGCACACATATATTGTAAGTATGATGAATATAATACCTAATGAAGCTATTACCATTCACAATAATTATTTATTTTACATATACATTATTGTTTGTTTATCTGAATAATATCCACAAATGAACTCTTGTGTTGTTTATAGAAACGATAAGATACCTTTTTACCGTCCTGTACAACCATATCCTATATTACAAGTGCATTATCATGACCGCGATCGTCCTCTGCATTGATAATCAATCTAATCACATCATAAGTACCTACTTATATGTCACCTTATAAGTACCTACCTACCTAGTCGCGAATACAGAGAAAGGGCAATGAGTGCAATTACACCCCCCCCCCCCCCCCCCTGACTTCAACCTGACACGTTATTATGACCATCTTCAAATTTTTGAATTGCTTTCTATCGTTTGGTCGTTCTGGTACGAATTGGAAATTATATTGATAGGCGTTTTCGCACCCAAGTTAACCCGCGATGGAAGCTTGTTTTCTAAGTTTTTAAAGCGAAAGTTAGGTACGTACCTACCTGTCAGTTTTACCTACATAGTAATTTGCCTGGTGATAATGGAGGCCTACCTATGATGTGTCTTCCGCTTCGTGGTCTCCACTCAAGAACCATTCTTTCCCGTCGGTTATCGGTTCTTTAGGCGATGTGGCCTGTCGACCTAAATAAGTAGGGGAGTCCGGGAGAGGTGAACCCCTTTTTATTCTTTCACGCATAAAATTATTACTATTACTTAAAACTTTACAATTTAGCTACTTATACAACCCATTAGTAAATAGTTACCATTTTTTAATTTCAAAGTTTCCATTAGTACAATAATTTGACCAGACGAGGACTTTTATTAAAATCGGGTTGCGGTTCAAATCTCCCCTACGCATGGGCGAGATGACCATACAAGTAGGGAGACTTGACCATAAATATTTGTATAGAAAATAATTAGAAACACTTGTAAATATCAAATGTAAATTTTAATTATAATTTTCTCAACCACCAACAACAGCTACCTACCTTAGTTTTTCTAATTTAAGGAGGAAAGGTGTTATGAAAACAAATTATTTTCGTTTTATTAACGAACTACCTACTTCCTAAATAAATGTGACAAAAAAACACCAGGAATAGTTTAGCCTATTCAGAAAAGATAAGGATCACAGAGGAATTATTCTAATGGAGCTCTTTGGGTAGTGAGATCAATACTCAATCTGTAATTTTTAACATCATCATCATCATTTCAGCCGTAGGACGTCCACTGCTGGACATAGGCCTCCTCCATCGATCTCCAAAAGGTTTCCCTGCGGTCTTAGGTCGTCTGTCCATCTTGTGGGTGGATGCGCATCCTACGCTGCACTTACCGGTGCGTGGCCTCCATTCGAGAACCTTGCAGCTCCATTGGCCATCTGTTCTGCGAGTTATGTGCCCTGCCCACTGCCACTTCTACTTGCTAATCCGGTGGGCTATGTCGGTAACTTTCGTAAAATGTAACATGCAAAATCACATAAATTAAAACTTTTAGTCCTGTTCGTCAAACACTTGTAGTTTTGTTTATTTTTTGTTAGCGGCGTATAGTGGTCCTGTCAATTTTAATCGCAGTTTCTCGAAGCGAAGCACCACTATTTGCTGCTTGAATAACGCTTTCAAACTCCTGCTTGCTTACTGTTTTGCGGGTAGAACCTCCTTTTGGTTTGGTTTGAAACGGCATCACATCAGTACCTGGGGCCGTATGGCCAACTCCTTACGTGGTCTCAAACTAACGTTAAAACCGGAAAACCAAGGCATTCGCAGCGTAATCAAAGCAGTTCGTAAAATCACGCGAACTTGAACCTTAACGCGCCTAGATACGGTTTGCAGTCGCACAACATTTTTTCATTACCTAAACTGGATTGCTCCAAACAGCTAGCCGTACGGCGCCTGGAAAAACTTAAAAAAATTAAGTTATAGTACTTTATATTTTATTAGGTATATTTAAAAAACACAAGTGTTACTTGTATTAAAAATTATTATCTCAAATATTACTAAGGGACAGTTGAACCATGGTCATATCTCCCTCATGTTGTATGGATCAAATCTCCCTAACCTATCCATCTTCATTTCATCGCGTGTTTGTAGAAACAGGTTAAAGCAGAAGACTAAAACACGCTAGGTTCTTAAAAATACATTAATTTCATAACTCAATCAATAAAAAAGGTTTTACATATCTTGATAAATTACGGAGTAACGTGAAACTACAAAAAAAACTGTATTTTTCACATGCGATCACCAAAAACGTGTTTCGTTCGCTCATTGTCGAACCGGCGTAATGGTTGCTAATATGGCGACGCACACGTCATGAGCAATAAACGAGCGTACACCAACCAGACAATGAACTCGATAGCGCGAAATTTCAACGATTTATGCGATGTGGAGCATCTCTCCTACCTGGGCAAGTCTCCCGGACTCCCCCTATACGACTCTCGACACGGAAGGGTTAATTTGGCTTTGTAAATTTTTTTTCCATTCATTTGAAGTTAGGTAGGTACCTACTTAGTTTGCGAGTCTGCATCCTCCTGGGTTAAGTTCGTCGCGTTTATTGTACATGTTGAGCAACCGCAGAATCCCCGCTATTCGCCAAATGGCTAAGTGAAACCCATGCTGTGTCTCCCCTCTTAATAAAACTGCCTAGGTATATACCCCATTACCACGGTTAAGCCCGCCCGTTAACTTTTACGATCTGCTTTACACTAAACAGACTACCTACAACTTTGTGGGTTTGACGCAAAAATAAACTGTTATGAACTTATCAAAGACATGTGTACCTAAATGAACCTTCAGAAATATGAGCGAGTGAGAGGCAGGTAGACGAATGAAAGTCGCCGACATGGCCCACCGGATTAGCAAGTTGAAGTGGCAGTGGCCAGGGCACATATCATGCAGAACAGATGGCCGATGGGCCCGAAAGGTTCTGGAATGGAGATCACGGACCGGTAAGCGTAGCGTAGGACGTCCACCCACAAGATGGACAGACGACCTAAAAAAGACCGCAGGGAAACGATGGACGCAGGCCGCTTCCATAAAAAAAAAAATGAAAATTACCTATATCCTATAGGATAGGTAAGTACCTACTACGTTATGTAGTATATTCCTAAAGACCGCACGTACGTAGTTATCTACTTCTTAATAATTTACTGTGCGTCTCTAGCACAGAAAATGATATCTTTTTGTTTAAATTAGAACGGCTATCAAGGCAATTTTGTAAGAAATTCGTTTTAGTCAGTTGCACCCATATAAAAGAAACGTCAGTCATTCGAAATCAGTTAGCAACTGTGATGCGGACTTTGAGACCTAACCCAAAAAGGTAAGTTCCAAGTTCTTTGGATGCGGAGTTCGACGCGTTGATCTAAATAAGAATGTTCAATCAAGGTTCACTTATAAAGCCTGGTGATAGATTTTTCTTCTCATGTCCGTTCTATTTACTTCTCTTTTCTGTGGTCTCTAGTAATACTTGTCATTCAAAATAATTATGTACCTACCTACCTACGTAAAGCTAGAAGCACGAAATCCCCTTATGCCTTCGTTGCGTCGTAGGCATTTAGCGTAATGCATCCGTTTAAAAGCTCGCTGAATGTGACTAAATGCGGATGAACGAGAACGCAAAGAGAGCGAAATCATGCAGTGCCAGCGCACATCCCTATTGCACCACTAATTAGTCCGTTTATATAGCAGCGTTCTTGGAGCTCTCCCATGTTGTTTTATTGAGCTAGATGTTACTTATTATTACTAAGCCTATTATTTATGTCTGTCTGTCCGTCTTTCCGTATGTCCGTCTGTCCTACCTATAAACGGCTGTATCAAAGATTTTTTATATACTACGTAAATATTGAGTGTTCAATGAAAGCACAGCGTTCATTTGCGAAGGCAATCTTTGTTCGATTGACATTATCGATACGTTTCTGCGCATGCGCGCTGGAATACCAGTAATACCAGTGCATAGATATTACCGCATAAAATGGATGAAAAAAAACGGAGTAAATGCACTTACAAATCACAGATCTAAAATATGAATACTGGAATTGGGTGTCAATTTGCTTGAATTCATGACAATAACTTGTTTTTCTTAAGAAGTATTTAGTCAAGAAAAGTAGTTGGTTATAAATAAGAGAATTTTAATGAACGCAAAAGTTGTGTCATACCTACTAAAAAGTGAAAATATTAAGGTGTTTGTTGTATCTGTATGTACTTAGTATCGTATAAATAGTTTTAACATAACGTTTGATGAAACCTCTTTTGTTACTATTTGATCTGTGGCTAAGGTTTGGCTGCCATTTTCAGTTGGTATTTAATGAACATACTACTTATCACAATAAAATTATAATATGTTTGATTAAAAAGACGAATAATAGTTGATAGTGATGAAACATAAGTGTTAAAAACATGAGTATATAAATTTCATGCCCATGGCAACACCAAACAGTTTTGAAATGGCGTTGTTATATTTTCGTTTTCTTATAATTTTGCGAAGAAATACAGCAAGTAAATTGAATACTGACTTTTGTGATGTGATGTTCGTGGACTTATCTTTTTTGTGGGTGTAATTCTTACATGAATTCAAGACACAACTAGTGTTTTTTTTAAATTAAATTTCACGCGTTTTGACATCGGAGGCTACTTGACGTGTGGCGGGGCGATCGAAATAAGATGCTAGTACTGGCACCTTATGATTGGTATCATTTTATGATACGCTATTGGGAATCTTGTACATATTTTATCTAAGGGCTGTATCTTTCGAAGCGAGAACTTTAAATAGCCAGTTGAAATTTTCACAGAATATGCAATGTTACCTTTGATTATCTTAATATATATAAATCTCGTGTCACAATGTTTGTCCTCAATGGACTCCTAAACCACTTAACCGATTATAATAAAATTCGCACACCATGTGCAGTTCGATCCAACTTGAGATATAGGATAGTTTAAATAATTATATAACTAGCGACCCGCCCCGGCTTCGCACGTAAATTACACCCGTGCGAAGCCGGGCGGGCGGGTCGCTAGTTTATTATAGAATGTTACGGTGGAGTAACTAAGAAATACAAAAAAAAAACAAATAGTAAAAACGAAAGGGTGGGTAGGTCCCACTCCCCATAGCACAAACGTGTTTTTTATCGTATTTTTGTATTAAATACGGTAATAGGTACAAGCGTCAAACTTGGCATGATTACTTATAGTACACACTCTAAAGTATAACAACAAATAATAAATGATTGCCAAGTACGACTCGGTGACAAGTCTCTGTTCATTGCCAGGTTATAATTGTATTATACTCGAGCGCCTGTAGCAAAATAATTAACTGTGGGCATTTGCTTCGACTATTTTGGAAGGCGTTGTTGTTATACCTGGTAATTCGGTTACTTGGATGACCTTATTGTATTTTGTGGTGGTACGGAACCCTCAGTGCGTGAGCCTGACTCGCACTTGGCTGTTTTATTTTCAGAACATGACACCCACCATCCACCCTATATCTAGCTGTAGCTATTATGTACCTATTTAACTTACCTACCTCAAGGCAAGTCAAACATAAATACCTATTCTTAACATTCAATTTTGCGTTTGTCTCTAATGAAAGGAAAATTACTAAATAAACCTACACTACAGTACGATCTCACAAATGAAACCTGGAATTCGCTTTATTAAATCCTTAACTCTGAGCTGTGACTATATAGCGCCCCCTACATTTCACCCGATGTTATGTCCGCTACCGCTGGTAAGTATGGTGCTGGTGCTGGTTTATTGTGAGGTGTGGCTTACCGTAGCTTTCTCATTTAGGACAAACATTATTACAGAGAGAAATTTACGAAAAACAGCAAAAACTAATGGAAAAACGAATACTCGTAGTTTCATAATCTTTGTGACAGACTCTGCAGAGAGGAACTGTAATCTTAATATATATAAATCTCGTGTCACAATGTTTGTCCTCAATGGACTCCTAAACCACTTAACCGATTATAATAAAATTCGCACACCATGTGCAGTTCGATCCAACTTGAGAGATAGGATAGTTTAAATAATTATATAACTAGCGACCCGCCCCGGCTTCGCACGTAAATTACACTCGTGCGAAGCCGGGCGGGCGGGTCGCTAGTATAATTATAAATAACCAAACTGTATGTTGGCGTTGGCGCCAAAACCAAAACTCCCACCAACAGTTTTTTTGTTCATTTTTTATGACTATGGATACAAAGTCCTTCAGGCTTAATATTAATTAAGTTTACTTTGAGTTTACTTAGTATTTAAATAGCGTCAATCAAGTAATAGTCAACGTCAAGCAAAATAAATCACGTTCAAGTCCACAGTTCAAGTCAAACTCATGTCCCAGTAACACCCCAATAAAGTGGTGAAGGCTTTACAAGAGACTTTCATGGAGTTTAGGAAACATGTTTAACAAATTACATACAAAACGCAATGACAAAAAGTTTTTAAGTTCGTAATTATTGTGTGAATTTTTCATTGAATTTTTCTTTAAATTCAAAGAGATCTTTGAACTCAAAAAGCGTATTCGATTGAAAGAACAAAAAAATACTCAAAATCCTATTAATATTTTTTTTTGAGCTTTCTGTTTAGAACCGAATTACTAGCTAAGCATCGAGTCTGCCCTTGCGCCTCTTATACCAAATTTGACGGTTTTAAATCAATTTTATTCAGTTAAATTACAATATTTGAGCTGGAAAAAAATACATGTCACAGATACATCTGTGTTAGAGTTTATGATTTGGTTCAAAACACGATAGAATAAACTTTCCTCGATCAAAAAAAAATCTGAAACAATGTCGACTTAGTTTATTTTTTTCATTTTATGCTCTTATGAAAGCTCGTAACAACTTGGAAATTGCATGTACTGAAAGGCAATATTATTCAGCATTTTTTTATTTGGATAGATTTTTGATAGTGAATAGTGTAGTTTTTTAGTGAAATTAAAAGCGTAAAAAGGACGCGAGAATTTTGGCGCGCCGCGTTCAGTGCCGCGCCAGGCGTCATCGAGGTCGGACCTATGCTCGTTTTTGTCGTTGCACTCCCCCCGCGGGCGTCCTGACTGTAGCATTGTAAAATACATCGTCGCTATAACTTGGCGGGGGCTGAGGGAGCGTTTTGTTGCCTACGCGCCTCGGATAACCTCCCGTTAAAACCTGTTTCTCAATGGTTTGCTCTAAGCTTGCAATATTTACGTGTTGTGATCATGGTGATAATGACGCGCAACCCACAAAGTTTAATTTATACGGAGAAATATCACGTTTAGAACATCCACGAGCGCAATGATGAGATAAATTCCCAGTCGGGTGACAGAGGCCATAAAAGTAAATTACTCCGCGGGTTATAAGCGCTTCATTATGCCTGTGGTCGACAGCGACACGTACCTTAGACACTACGGTTGACTTGAGGATACAAAGCATTTATAAATATATGGACAAAACATAAGAAAGGAAAATAATACGCGTTTCTTTTTTCGAATGATTGAATCAATTTGTATGTGATTATGTTATGAATGCAAATCTGACAATAAACTATTAATAGCATAGCAACATAAACAAATAAAACCGGCCAAGTACGAGTTGGGCTCGCACACAGAGAGTTCCGTACCACTACATAACTAGTTAGCTACTACAGTACAAAAAAGTAGTGCAAAAAAAAACAACAATCCATCAACGCCCATACAAGTACCGACCGCGCCCGAAGTGATCGTTCGAAAACCGGTGGTGAACAGAAAATGCCACCGACTCGCACTTGGCCATTACTTATTATTTGTTGTTATACTTTAGAGTGTGTATTATAATCATGCCAAGTTTGACGCTTGTACGTATTACCGTTTTTACATTAGAACTAATACAATTAATATAGGTTAAAAATACGTTTATTGTATTGGGACTCCTTTTTCGTTTATACTTTTTGACTTTTTTATTATTTCTTAATTAATCCGCCGTAACATTACATTCAACTAGCTATCTTTTGCGGTTCGAAAGTTACAGCCGTTAATAGGTAGGACAGACGGACAGACAGACAGACATCGTAGGCTTAGTAATATGGTCCCATTTTTACCTTTTAGGTACGGAACCCTAAAAAATACGAAAACGAAGCGTAAAAGTAGTGTGCCCCGGTTTACGACCTACCAAAGAAACCCTACGGTAGACAAGGAGATATGCCCTAGAATACTTTAGCTTAGCCCAGAACGGTTAATAAAAATAGCTATGACAGTCAATGTAGTCATCATTGTCTTTGTCATATCTAAATATAATGTCAATGTCAACTTGCTCTGCTACGCCATTCTGATCGATTTGTTTACATTTACAAATTACAATTTATTATTTTTGTGATTTTATAAAATTTCGTCTCGACAGAGATTAAACAATTTTTTATTTTAAAAATACCAATTGAGTATAATAGCCTGTTCTATTGTTCATAAAGTAGTATCTACAAATTAAATTTTCCAGGCATTTTTAAAAATTCTATTGTTGCTTGGTAGTGAGCATATTTTACTTTGCTTGCTTTAAATTTTATTTGATCTTTGCAATACAATCGTAGGCACCATACGCAATGAAGATATCTGAGGTAACTTGAGTCAACTTTTAATTTAGAAAATTACTAACTTTTATAGCAGTTAAGTTGAGATTACCGCACCATAGCCTTAACCTCAACATCTGATCAAAGCAGAATATAGTGTTACTGTATATGATTTTACTGAAACAGTTCGTTAATGTAAATCCAAATTAAGTTATTCTTTTATTTTTTTCAGCTCCCAGGAGATGAAGATTCAGGGCCAACATGCAGAACCTATGTTTTTCAAAATGAAAGTCACACATTGGGAAATGCTCTAAAATGTATTATCAACAGATAGTAAGTACTTAGTACCCCAGTAGTAGCTTGTTGCCTCTTACGGGACACGGCTTGTGCCAGCCGTAGTCTAGCATAAAATTAAATCATCCTTAAACTGGTCTTATTATGGATATCGGTTCATGATTCTGATAGTTATCGATTGACATTCTGCACGTGCACTTAGTATAAGTGTGTTGGTACGAGCAGGATAACATGCCATTACTTCAGACTTACTTATAGAGAGAGAGCACAGAAGCAATATTGTTGACAAACATTTACATCATAGAGATGTCTTTGTATCGATCCAGTAAATCGATTTCATAGATAGATCGTCACATGACCAACCACCTTTGTTCGGCGAAGGGTATTGGTATGCTATCTCACAGGTTATTTATTTAGTTTATTTTTTTATTAATTGGCTAGTGTTTGACTGCCATTTAGCCTGGGCCCCGATCCTACTAAAGAAATTGATTTTAAATTGTAATTGTTTCAATTTTATTTTTTAAATAATTGCCTTAAAACTGACATTTGCCTTGGCCCTGATGTAAAGCGATGATGCGGTCTACGGCGCAGTTTGGGCACCAATGCATTTCCACCAAGAATGTAATTATATTGTAATGGCAACATGTACTACAATTTATTGAGAAGACTTGATAACAATAAAATTTCCATTTCATTTCATAAATATGTTAAACTATTATCGATTCTAAGTTGAACATACTGTACCTACTTCTTCAATTTGATCTGACAAAGGGCTTGATTTTAACAATGTTAATTGGCCCGATTATCGGGTTTCAAAGATTGATCTATTTCTAGTGAATAGATCCACTTTGTCAGACTGATCTAAAAGATTTTTTGACTCCAAAGAATACATTTTCCAAGTTATTTGATCAAAGGTTGACATCCCTATTTCATATACTTTGTTAGTCTTTCTAATATTAAATAATTTGCAGCTAATATACATATTTATTTATTTACTTAACAATAAAGTAATCTGCATATACTCTACATAAAAGCTAATATAGAACTTAAGGTTTGTTGATATTTATATATTGTAAACTCCAGACACATTTTAGTGAATTTTGTACTAGATCCCATATTAATGTGTTTGTAAAACAATGCTCATCATTTAATATTCAGTTTTCTTATAATTTTCAGTGAAGATGTAGATTTCTGCGGATACACTGTACCTCACCCGGCCGAGTCCAAAATGCACTTCAGAATACAAACGCGAGAGACACCGTCCCTGGAAGTGTTGAAACGAGGCCTCAAAGACTTGCAAAAAGTTTGTGATCACACAATAAACCTCTTTGAGCAGGAAGTGCAAGAGTTTTGCAAAACATGATTAATTTTGTAATTTATTTGTCTATAAAAGTGAAGTCAATGTATATAATAAAGTTATAATAATGGCTTTCTAATTCTGTTTTTGCAACCTATGTTAAAAACTAAACAAAATGATTATTATTATTACAGTTATAGTGAGCTCATGTTATTCCATTTATCAATTTTGTGGGAAAATCCCTAAGGCGAGATGTGCATTGCGCATCTCTCCTACCTAACCAAGTCCAGCAGAGCATAACCCTAAACATTATGTACAATGTACAAATGAAACAGTATCTGTCAGACAGCACACACATCATACATTTTTCTCTGCTAGAATACAGATGTACTGCTCACCCTGCTCTGCTATAATCTACTCCACTAGCATTGCACCACTATTCTTCGCTTGCTCTGTGCGGCGATTGCTCCATTCCTCTCTGCTGCATTACTTCGTTTGCCATACAATTTAATTATTCTGGTTTTACTGTTTCCATTATAGTGGAGCAGATTTGCATTTCAACCAATGTGATTGACAGATTCTTGTACATTTCCTCTCCGCTCCGCATGTTTGTCCGCAGAAGGGAATTATTAACACAAAACCTAGAAATCACCTCAACCATTTAGGTATTTTATATCTATACTAATATTATAAAGAGGAAAGATTTAAATGTTTGTTTGTATTGAATAGGCTCCGAAACTATGTACTGAACCGATTTGAAAAATTCTTTCACTGTTGGGATGCTGCACTATCCCCGGTTGACATAGGCTATATATCCCGGCTTCGCCCGTGCGAAGCAGGGGCGGCCTACTAGTTTAAAATAAAACGTTAATGGACTTTCAAGAAATAAAATAAATGGTTAAGATTTCTAGATTTTTTTGTCTAATAATCTCCTTCCACTCCTGTAATGGGATGCTAAGGGGGTCTCAGAACCAAGCCTTGGCCTTCTTACTCTTTTACACTGTAGTATCTTTAGATCTTATCTTGATCTGCAAACAAGTAGGTATAACTGATACTTATTCAGAGTTGCAAATTATTTACCCTAGCTAAAAGAAAATGATTTTTCACCAGATGCTTATAAACTGCGATGGTGGTATTAACCAGTCAGAAATTTAAAATCTGTACCATAATTAATGTCATCCATTATGGGCCGCTTCCAACCGGCCCTTTTGGAGATTGATGGGGGAGGCCTATGTCCAGCAGTGGAGGTCCTATGGCTGAAATGATGATGATTATGGGGATTAGATACTAGTGATACAATATAATCCCTACTAGTTGTGGGCAGTTCTTGAAGATTTAAAGATTTGGAAATGATTTCATTAATTTGAAATTAAATATTTTCAATTGATGTTATCTCGTTTTTACAACAATTATTTTAATTCCAAATTTTTCCGTGTCCATGGTCATAGGTAAACTACATTACTGATGTCTATAGAAATAATATATGAAATTATTTACATGAACCAATGATTTTATATTATTAATGTATGCAGTAGTCACTCAGTGCCCAGAATTCTGCCAGGTTTGAGTTTTTATTACATAGTCTCGAGGTTGTCTTGAGGATTATACCTCCAAAATGAGATTCAGATCAGTCTTTTGACTATAAGCAGATAAAAGCTTTTAACGTTAATGAGTTAATATGACATAATTTATTGATAAGTGTTTAATTTCAATGTGTAATAATAGCAAAAACCTAAGTCATCAAGTAAATATGTATGTCATTATGTAAATTGTGAAAATCTAATAGCATAACATAATTCTATCGTAAAAATGAAATACAATAGTAAGTCAAAAGTTGCTTTATTTCATTGCAATGAAAATTGTCTAAGCCTTGAATTCAGAGTAAGGCGACTTGGTCAGTGGGATGTCCCTCCACAAGTCAGGAGTGAGGTAGGCATAGGTCTTTGCTATGGCAGCGTAGGTGGCCTTAGCGAAGTTGCCAAGAGTGCCGGTGGAGCCACGAGCTGAGGTGTAGCAGTCCTGGACACCAGCCATCTGGAGTAGCTTTTTGGGAACAGGGGCTGACACAATGCCAGTACCACGGGGAGCAGGGATCAGCCTCACCGTGACCGAACCGCACTTGCCAGTCACCTGAAACAATAAATAAAACTGTCAGTAACAAGTTGGGTTAAATGTATGTGGATGAGATCTGTGTAAATAGAATCAGACATGTTAAAAGCTTCATAGGAAAACCTCAGGGGATACCACGAATGAAATGATTATCAGTTTCATCATTTAGATTATTGGTAGGAACGTAAAATGGAGACATTATGACAATAATTACCTTGCACGGCACGGTGTGGGGCTTTCCGATCTTGTTACCCCAGTAACCTCTGCGAACGGGGAGGACAGAGAGCTTGGCGAGGATGATGGCCCCACGAATAGCGGTCGCCACTTCCTTGCTGCATTTGACGCCCAGACCGATGTGGCCGTTGTTGTCGCCGATAGCTACGAACGCCTTGAAACGCGTGCGCTGACCGGCGCGCGTCTGCTTCTGAACAGGCATGATCTTCAGAACTTCATCGTTGAGGGATGGGCCCAGGAAGAAATCGATGATCTCGAACTCTTTGATGGGCAGAGAGAACAAATAGATGCTCTCGAGCTTGTCGATCTTTCCCTCGCGGACAAGGCGGCCGAGCTTGGTGACCGGCACCCACTCTTTCTGGTCCTCCTTGCCGCGCCCACGGCCACGACCGCGACCGCGTCCGCGACCACGTGGGCCACCGCGGCCCCTGTCACCGCCGCGAGAACCGAAACCGCCGCGAAAACCGCCACGTCCACCGGCAGGAGCAGCGTCCGCCATTCTGTGAAATGCATCATTTTTAAAAACATTGTCTAGTATTTAAGGTTAGAAGTTGATTCTACAGACGAATCAGACATTTTAAGGCCATCACCGTGTTAACACTATGGCGGATACCACGAATGAAATGAATTTTGGTTTTCATCATGAAAAATCACCACGTGGCGTGGTGACACATTCTAAGAGTATTGTTACAGAACGCTCAGAAAAGTAAGAAATATTAAAAATACATAAGTTCAATCCATACTTTGAAGGACATTATTGTTATAGCTATGCTAGGCATAGCCATAATTTTTCAATATCTTGACAAATATATTATTTCGAAAAAACTTACGTTGAACAGTGAGCGCAGTGAGACAATCAAACACAAAATGGCCGAAGTTCCGAAATAATTATTCACAAGTTACAGTTTTGTTCCGAGTTCATGTTGAAACGTTTGTAGTAAGCATGGAAAAAAGACA
Source organism: Agriopis marginaria (assembly GCA_932305915.1). Lineage (NCBI taxonomy): Eukaryota > Metazoa > Arthropoda > Insecta > Lepidoptera > Geometridae > Agriopis > Agriopis marginaria. The sequence goes on from OW029921.1 coordinate 7,477,430, forward strand.
ACTATCTACAAAAAACCTGTGTTAAAGAGGGATGGCATTTAAAAGTAATAATTTATTACTTGTCAAAACATCTGTCAAATTATGAGTCATAGACAAAACTAATGTTTTGAAGATGGCAAATGTGCCAATCGCATCGCGTCGGTAATACAGAGACAAGAAAAAGTTCTATAGGCATAGTTAAAGCTTGGTTAAAGCCAATCAGAGAAGTCAACTTTTTTCTGACGTGTTTGTCCACCAATCAAATTCAGTCTGAATAAAAAGCGGTAAATACGAATGAATCGAGGTTTGCGTTGATCATTTTAGCTGCTAATAGATTGGTTTAGTAGTTATCTCTCTGTCTGTATCTTAACTTTTAGCAGGTGTTATAAGTTGAACCGCATGTAACGTGTACATTAGCAATTATAAAATATATAAATATTTTAGTGTGTTTTAGCGCCAACATGAAAAAAAAACATCGTCTTGTTCTATTATTTTCCTAAATTTGTGTATTTTCGAGTGTTAATGCGTAATAATGATGGGTTGGTAATAGTTAAATGTTCGTGGAAGTTCTTGAGTGTGGAAAAGTGATTTAATGCGGGGAAACGTGTTCTTTCCAAAGGTCAACTTCAACCAAGGAATATACTACTCTCTACCGAGAGGACTTCAATTCAACTTTTGTTCGTGGCTATTTTTTTCTTCTTCCCCGTGTTGGGGCTTTTGGCTCCGCATGATTGACGCAGTTGCCATATACTGTTCATGGCTTGCAGATGGCTTGTGTGTTAAATTTCTTATGACCGTGGATACAAAGTCCTTTAGTCGTTATATTAATTAAGTTTGCATAGTATTCATAGCGTCAAACAGTCAAGTCACAGTCAGAGTAAAGCAAAGTAGTCAAACTTAAGCCCCAGTAAAGTGGAGGTGACTTAACAAGATGCTCCTATGGAGTTTTGGAAACAACACGAAAAGACATGTTTTACTTCTTGACTTGTGCGGTCCGGTGCTTAGTGCTTACTTGCATCCTTGTTCCTTGCATGCTAATAATGGTATAATGGATCCAGTGTCTCCATATACACGGTAATTACCGTAGATGCACCGTAATCTGACATAATCTACGGTCAACGGTAAACGTGCATTACCGTATTCTATAATATAATCTATAATATTCTATAATCTATAATTCTATTGTAATAAGGTGATGAATAACTTTTCGCATTTTTGATATTTTTTTTATTTTTTAACTTTTCGCATTTTCGCGTTTTTGTTGATTTCATGCCCTCTAAAGAAATGATCAGCAAAATGAATGCTTCTATTTACGAAAAAGAAATTGTCGTCTTAGATTCGGATTAAGGAACTAGTTTTTTATAAGTAAGTAGGTTTAAATGACAAATTAGTAGGTTTAATTCATTACAAAAAATTAGAAACATGTAACTGTGGCGACATACGCCACGCCACGCCACACATTAACGTGCCTTGTCTATGACAGATGGCATCATTCTATATTGTGACACTTGTCGATGACAGATGGCATCATCTGCCCGCCATTATTATTGTTACGCTCTCACTTGCTACCGCGCCTCGTGCCGGAAACTTTTGTCAATAAACAGTACTAACTCTTTGTTGTCGTTTTAGTCCATATAATGACTATAAATCATTGGCATCAACCATCCCCAAATTGGTGACCCCGACGTGATCGAGCCCATCGATGTCCGCCCCGACGTGATCGAGCCCATCGATGTCCGCCCCGACGTGATCGAGCCCATCGATGTCCGCGCCCGCTCGGAGCGGCGAGGCACAGCGAAACGAAGCAGACGGCAGCATCGTTTCGTGTGTGGAGGCCCATTCCCACACACGCGCCAAGTGAAGTTCATGCATAAAAGTCGTAGTTTCAACTGTGAAAATTTTTTTTTTTGATATCGCCATTTTGTACGCAAAATTGCATCCGCATTGATGGTGGCGACATCGGACAGCACGGCAGCTTCGGTGAACTAACTTGAACGATCGCATCCACAGCGCATCCTGTTCCTTCGTTCATCATCACTCATTCATTCCGAACAAAAACTGTCACATTAACTTGTCAGTGTCAACATCAGCTGGACTTGTTTACGTAATTGGATCTCCAAAGTGAACGATCGAAATACGGTGTTTTTGGATATGTTTTCTCTCCAATATCAATAACAGTTCTTAGAAATCAGCTAATTAACAATTGAATTGCATTTTTAATGTGTGCACGCTGTTTACGCAAACCTTTTTGGGTACCTATTGCTGTTTTGTTCTGTGTATGTGTTATTGTTTTGATTCCTAACCCTAAGTGACTTATGTATTGGTTTTAAGGGCGCAGTGTGTGTTAATGCTTGTACTAACCCCTACGGAAAATAATACAGTCGTTTCCCTTGTTTTACATAACATAGTTTTAAACCATGGCTGAAGCGGGAAACAATGCTGATAGTGTAGGCACGCAGAACACACCGCTTGAAGTGAACCGCGTTTCCATCCGTACCCCTCCCTTCTGTAAAGACCGTCCGGCGCTATGGTTTGCTAGCTTGGAGGCTCAGTTCTCTATCAACCAAATAACTAGAGAATCTACGAAGTTCAGCTATGCAATTTCTCTGCTAGACACCAATTGCGCATGCGAGGTGGAAGATATAATAATCTCTCCACCACAACTCGACCCATACACTAAACTCAAACAGGCCATCATTTCGCGCTTCTCAGATTCATATGAAGAAAAAATAAGGCGACTGCTGGAGAAGGAGCAGATGGGCGACAGGAAGCCTTCGTCCTTCCTGCGTCATCTGCGGTCACTTGCCGGACCTGCGTTCCCGGATCAGCTGCTGCGCTCCATATGGTCCAGCCGCCTCCCTCGCCAGCTGCAAGTGGTACTAGCCGCTCAAAGAATTAATGAACTGGGTGAGCTTGCGGAATTGGCAGACACACTCGCGGATATTCAAGCACAGCCAACCGAGGTATGTTCGACCAGCTTATACGTACCACCAGCGCAGGAACAAAATAGCATTGCCGCGCTACAACAGCAAGTGGCCGAGCTTACGCGAGCAGTTGCGGCATTAACAGCTACAGGTGGAACCACACGCGAGCGATCACGTGGCCGAAGTGCCAACCGTTCACGCAACCGCAGTAAATCACGCCCGAGGAACCCAGATCTGTGCTGGTACCACGACCAATTTGCCAGTAAAGCACAGAAATGCACGCAACCGTGCACATGGTCCAGCAATGCGGGAAACCTGAACAGCGGTCGGTAGTGGCTAGTACCGACCGCCAACTCACAAGCCGCCGACTGTTTGTTCTGGACCGGTGCACTAAGCAAAGATATTTGGTTGACACCGGCTCCGACATCTGCTGCTTTCCCCGAAGACTGGCCAGAGGCCGGTTAACAAGCAGCGGCTACGACCTCAGCGCAGCAAATGGCACGTCCATCAAGACATACGGCAGTATCTCCCTAAATTTAAATTTAGGGTTACGCCGTGACTTTACATGGAATTTTGTCATAGCTGATGTCAGCACTCCAATCATCGGTTCTGACTTTCTCAGTTTTTACAACTTATTACCGGATTGCAGGCACGAACAGCTGATTGACGGCACAACAAAGCTGTGGATACCAGCTTCAGCAGCGAAGTCTTCCCAGGACAGCGTCAAGGCCGTGACATGCGGGGACTCGTCTTTCGAGCAGCTGCTCGCCGAGTTTCCCGACATCACGCGCCCACCTGGGATACACAGAGTGATTAAACACACTACGGTACACCACATCAACACCACTGATGGCCCGCCGGTCATCTGCCGTCCTCGCCGCCTAGCTTCGGACAAACTTCGCATCGCGCAGCAAGAGTTTGATGCGATGGTCCGTTCCGGCACTGCAAGACCGTCAAGCAGCTCGTGGTCGTCGCCCCTGCATCTTGCTCCTAAAAAGGACGCGACATGGCGACCGTGTGGCGACTACAGAGCACTCAACGCCCGCACCATCCCGGACCGATACCCGGTACGTCACATTGGAGATTTTTCTCAAAACTTGGCTGGCTCGTCCGTCTTTACTAAAATCGATTTAGTAAAAGCGTACCAACAAATTCCGGTTAGTAGCTCAGATATTTGCAAAACGGCCATCATAACACCTTTTGGGTTATTCGAATTTCCCTACATGACATTTGGTCTGAGGAATGCTGGTCAAACCTTTCAAAGGTTCATAGACGAAGTCGTGCGCGGCTTTGACTTCTGTTACGCGTACGTTGATGACATATTGGTACACTCTTCTAGTCCATCTGACCATATCCAGCACCTCAGAGCTCTTTTTCAACGTTTGCACGAGTACGGAGTGATGGTCAATCCAGCAAAATGCGTTTTCGGAGCAGCTGAAGTGTCTTTTCTGGGCTACAGTATCAGCGCCCAAGGCTCACGACCACCCGAAGACCGCATTCAAGCGCTGCGCGATTTCCCCCCTCCCAAAACTGTGCAAGGCATGCGTAGATTTCTCGGTATGCTAAATTTTTACCGCAGATTCTTGCCCAATGCAGCGAAGTACCAGGCGCCACTCATCGACGCCGTAGCCGCTACCGGGTGTAAAGGTGCAAAACCTTTCCCCTGGACACCGGAGCTGGAAAAAGACTTTGTTGCATGCAAGGAGAGCCTATCTTCGGCAACCATGTTGTCCCATCCTGACCACCAAGCGCAACTTGGTTTATTCACCGATGCCTCAGGTACCCACATTGGCTCATGCCTCCAACAACGCCAAGACGAAACTGACAGCTGGCGCCCTCTCGCGTACTTCAGCAGGAAACTCACTGCAAAGCAAGCAGAGTGGCCCACGTACTACAGGGAACTTCTCGCCGTCTACGAAAGCATACAGCACTTTAGGCACATTTTAGAAGTCCAACACGCGACAATATACACAGATCACAAGCCAATAACGTACGCTTTTCAACAACGGCGAGATAAACTCCCACCGGCCCAGCTCAACCAGCTCAGTTTTATAAGCGAGTTCACGACTGACATTGTATATGTCAAGGGTGAAGACAATGTGGTAGCGGATGCCATGTCACGAGTGGAAGCTGTCTCCTTAGCAGACGACCACATGGCACTCGCTCAAGCCCAAGATAATGATGAAGAGCTAGAACAATTGCGCACCAACTCGTCATTAAAATTAGAGAAATTGCACATTCCAGGAACGGACACCCAACTCACCTGCGACACTTCTACCGGCAAGCCGCGACCCTACCTGCCAGCGTCGTTCCGCCGTCCGACGTTCCAGAGGCTGCACAACCTCAGTCACCCGAGCGCGCGCGTGAGCGCCCGCCTGGTGGCCGACCGCTACGTGTGGCCCGGCGTGCGGAAAGACTGCATGGCGTGGGCGCGCTCCTGCATCGCGTGCCAACGTTGCAAGGTCTCCCGTCATATCACGGCTCCGCTCAGCAATTTCCCCGGTACGTCAGCACGATTTACTCACGTCCATCTGGATATCATCGGCGCACTTCCCCACTCTGACGGCTACACATACTGTTTGACAGCCGTCGACAGATTTACCAGGTGGCCGGAAGTGTGGCCCATGACAGGCATCACCGCCGAAGAAGTAGCTGAGACGTTCGTCTCTGGTTGGATTTCGCGTTTTGGCGTCCCGCTTGCCGTCACGACGGATCAAGGACGACAGTTCGAATCTGCGCTTTTCAATCATTTACTGCAGATCTGCGCCACAAAACGCATCCGGACCACCAGTTACCACCCACAAGCAAACGGTATGGTAGAACGCCTCCACCGACAACTAAAGGCAGCACTCATGTGCCACAACAACTCTTGGAGCAAGGCCCTACCACTCGTACTACTCGGCATTCGCACAGCATTGAAGGAGGACTTAGGATGTTCACCGGCTGAGCTGGTGTATGGAGAGCCTCTGCGGCTACCGGGCGAGCTCCTGGTACCCAGTCCCTCCCAGCCTCATGGAGCAAATGACTTTGCTGCCGAGCTCCGTTCCAAGATGGCGGAGCTACGACCGGTTCCCGCCAGCCATCATACACAGCCAACTTCATTCATTTTCAAGGACTTGGCAACTTCTTCCCACGTGTTCTTGCGTGATGACACCGTGCGAAGATCGCTCCAACCACCGTACACGGGACCATACAAAATTATCTCACGCTCGCGTGACAACAAAACTCTAACTATCGACATTGCAGGGAGAGAGTCAACGGTCAGTATTGATCGCGTAAAACCCGCGCACATGCTGCCGGATTACACCATGAACGCGACTCCAGCACTACCAGCAATAACGCCTACGCCTTCCGCGTCAGCTCTGCCTTACGCGCCATCTCCGCCTTACGCGCCATCTCCGCCTTACGCGCCATCTGCGCCCTCCACAACCTCTGCGCCTCAAGTTACCACTCGGTCAGGGCGCAAAGTTAGATTTAAGGATAGATTAGACCTGTAGTGGATAGTTATATCATTTTATGTTGTCATATATATTTTTATTCTTGTATAATTAGATATTATGATAATATAAGTTTAGATAGAACAATATTGTCACTCATTATACCTAGTTAAGTAATTTTTTAATGTAACTGCGTTACTACTCTCCGTGGGGGGGTGGTTGTGGCGACATACGCCACGCCACGCCACACATTAACGTGCCTTGTCTATGACAGATGGCATCATTCTATATTGTGACACTTGTCGATGACAGATGGCATCATCTGCCCGCCATTATTATTGTTACGCTCTCACTTGCTACCGCGCCTCGTGCCGGAAACTTTTGTCAATAAACAGTACTAACTCTTTGTTGTCGTTTTAGTCCATATAATGACTATAAATCATTGGCATCAACCATCCCCAAATAACAATTAATAATAAGTAGGTATTAAAAATTAAATTTTGATTGTAATTTAATTATTGCTTTTAAATTCCCTTTAAATTTGTTTTTTATCTACTTATTTACCAATTTTACCATACACTTAAACATTACACGGTAATTACGGAATTTTTTTAACTGACACACCGTAAAACACCGTATTTTCACCCTGGCAACACGGTAATCCTTTATTTTTATATGGAGACACTGAATGGATCCAAATTAATGTTTATGACCCAGTTGGATTTTGGAATCCAAAATCCAACTGGGTCATAAGCATCAATAAACATTAATTATATTAATTAATTATATAATACATAACATGGCCAATGTCGGATTTCTTGTTTCAAAGTAATAAATATTTTGTTGTCGGAGGACATCAGGAGGATCATCGGTAAAGTAATACTATATAGGATCAGCCATACCTATATAAAAAATCTTTGGGATCAGCACAATCAATGCAGGACGCGCGGAAGCGCGGAGCTTCACGCGGAAAATTCGAGTTAAACGAAACGAAAATCGGTTTGTGATTTTGATTTTGCACGCTATACTTATAACCATTATAAACTTATTAAACTAGATCGCTTGCTTGCTTTTACGCATAATTTTAACTTGCATTGCAATATAAATTCAAAATATTTATTGAGAATAAAAACGGACAAATTCCACTAACATTTATCTCACATACTGTTAAACTAAAATAGATTTCCTAGTAAAAATAGGAATAATATTATATGAAGATTTGTAGCAAACAGGCCTGGCAAAAGTACCTCAACATCTCGTTGAAAATAGATCTAGGTATTTAAAAAATGAGAGCCTGGATTTCAGTGGTACTTATTTGTCTGAATATGAAGCCTAGGGCGTCTTTGCCTTGCTAGCAACATGCATTTTTTATTTAAGTTAGAGACATTCGTAATTACAATTAAAAATAAAAACTCGTAATTTTTTTGCTAGGACAAGTTTGGCATGTCCTTAGTAAAAATATTTTACTACTACACTCTTTATAATTTGTCTACCGAATATATACCTTGGTTATCCTAACTAACCGCTGATATAAATTTCATCGCAATGCCCACACTTGAAAAAATTGTTTACAACCAGCAATAAACATCTGGTGCTGTGGCCTGCAAGACACAGGGCTTCTGTAAACAAAGGAAAGACTAGAGACAAGGAGCCGATAAGAGTCATAACAATTATCAATGAATTCAAGTAGTACATAATATATATATCAATGACAATTATAATTATTTTATGTTTCAGTGTCGCTGGATGGCTGTTTAATAAAGTCTATCCACTACTTTAGGAAACACCTTCAACAAATATAATTCATGTGGTAATAACACCTTCAGATAGGAGTAGGATAACAAAACTAGAGCATATGCTGTGGCATTGAGAAGCCACAGAAAAAACTAGAATCGCTACCAGGTTGCATGAGGCATCATTGCCTATTTCATCCACATCACCACAACAGCTAGACTGCTTTTCATCATGGTATCCACTGGAGCAAATGTGCCAGCGCCCCAGAGCCTCACTCTGATATTTCAAGGAATTGCCTTGGCTCGGGTAGGTGCTGGTAGGGAGAAATGCACAATACACCCCAAGCGGGAAGTTAGTGCACGACTTCTCGTCCCCACTTCAGATCTATAACCAAATAAGAAAATAATCTCTATAATGGGGCTAATTTGCAAGGAATTATTTTCTGCATAATCCATAGAAATGGATCAAGTACTCTACAAGAAAATAATTCCTTCTTCACTCAGATAAATTCCAGTGGTAATCCGAACAAAGGAACAATACCTATGGAGGGCCTAAATCAATGATGATTATAAACATTCAGAATAAAGAATGGTGTCCGACAAGCGAGACCCAATGTCCCCCAAGATTTTATTAGCGGACAATCCAAGCCCGCTAAAAATCTTGAAATGTTTAGAAGGCTCGACTGGGAAAACAACTTACTTAGATATAAATGAGACCCTGCTAAACCACCAACAGTTTGCGGATGACATTATACTGCTTGCAAACGATCCAAAAATATTACAAGTAATCCTACAACAATTAGCAGCAGAAAGCAGAAAGGTTGGATTATGTATGAATACAGACAAAAACTAAATTAATGACTAATAAAACAAGGAAACCAATTATGGTAGAAAACAATCAGATTGAATACATTGAAAAATAAAATTATCTAGTTCAGATAATATATAAGAAAAAACAGATGGAATCATAATAAGCCGGATAATGGCCCAGGAAGAGGCATAATATGCCGGAAGGTGAGCTGGGAAGAATACAGCGGAACTAATCAATGACTAATATTATTAATATTATAAACATCTACGATATTAACGGCCTTACTCATAAACGTTACTTAAGTTAAGCAAAGCTTAAAATTGCTCTGTCTTGTTTTCACCTGTGACAATTTCCGTCAACGAGAAGTTGACAGGAATTTTAAGCACTGCTTAACTTTTAAGTAACGTTTATAAGTAAGTCCGTAGATGGTCAAATAATAATTAGATAAGACAAAATACAATAGTTAATTAATTTGATAGAAAAGTAGATACCTACATTGTTAAATAAATTAATATTTTATTTTCTGTGATAAATGACATCATTGCAAGATGAGATGAGAAGCAAGCAACTTGACCAGCATAGTAGGCTATAAAATCTGATGAACATAAAGTAATGGATCACAGATGAGGTCAGGTCAGATTATTTTTATTTGGTATGAATGAGTGAACATAGTTTCTACCTATCCCTACCGGTAGCTCCAAGTATATTTTTTTCTTATCCCTACCAGTAGGGATACCTTGGTATAAAGTTTTTCTCGGCTGGTACACCTATCCCTAGATAGGTGTACCAGCCGAGAAAAACTTTAGTAAATATTATAGCAGTATTAACAAACTTTTCTTAAATACTGATGCTGTATTATTTAAATAAAATTATTATACTGTAATACGGTACTGATAATGAAGCTTCTTTCTTTCTTTCTTCATACCACGTTGGCAAGAGGTATTCCCCGTGGACCAACTAATTTACACAACTAGTTGTGCAAGATATCAAAAATGAAAGTAACTACGGTGGTAACATGATAATAATTGCAAGTTTTATTTAAATTAGATTTCCCCCATTTCCTTCCAGTAATACTAAAATAAAACTATTATAGATTTAAGATTACTTACAGGATTTACTGTAATTAGGATGTGGTTTTGGTTTGCCTGTAAACATGATGCATGTAATTGCGACGAAATATCGGGAGCTCCAACCAAACTCTAATCACGGTAAAACTTTATTTCATAACTATCGATACATTCAAAGTGGGGGTGATAAGACCTGCACTCTACATATCGATACATTCTACTTTAACAATTCTATAATCGTCTTCACTTTTGTCATGAACAACATAGGGAAAAGTTGAAATGCCGTGGCACGCCGCTCCGTGGCGCCCATCCTTCGTTAGGGCGACCACTGCACCCATAAAACTTGGATAGTGTTCGGCAATTCTTCTAACTGCGGTTGTTGCAGCTTGCTCGGGAGATGACCCTCTTCTCATTTCTTCTACAGCTAGGAAACTAAAAATAAACAAGGATTTATTTTAAAAAAAAAAGATCTCAGGCAATGCACTAGCCTATATTTACAGCTGGCCCAGTGCGCCGCGACAGACCGATATAAGGGGGCGTCCCTTAATTACGTGAGGTCAGTGCCGGTTTTAGCAGCACTACCAGCGCCCTGGGCGAGACTTCAACGCCCCCGCCCCCACCCCCCCTCCCGTCTGCCATTCAGAAAAAAGAATAGACTTATAGATTTTTATATACCTGCGGCGCCCCTATATAGGCGCTTATGGCGCCCCTATATAGGCGCTTATGGCGCCCCTTTTTAACTGGCGCCCTGGGCGGTCGCCCCACCAGGCCCTACCCTAACGCCGGTACTGCGTGATTTTAGCGATTTTTCGATCCCCCTTCCCTCCTTGGTGAAATATGGCTTGACCACCTCCCCCCAGTTCCCCCACTCTAATCTCAAATAAGATTTTTCTAAATGCGTATTTTTAGTGCGTTGTATAGCATTTAGCTATATTTTAGTGGAGAAACATGTTTTACTTCATTTAACCCAGCTTTCCCGCAATTTAACACTCTTGCGGTTTTTTTTTTCTCGTGATATTTGCCGATACCCCTTTCACCCCTGCGTGAGATTGGATAAGATTCGGCTCGACCCAAAACACCTCACGTAATTAATGGACGCCCTCTAACCTCAGATCAGACAAACAAGGGAGATATGGTAAGACGGCGTGTCAGGTGCGAACGCATCAGGCTTGATGCCTTTAGTCGAACTCACCTTACAGATAATATTGCTGCCCATTACTTTGAACCGTTACGCATACTTAAGTTAGCCGTACCTACAGTTTTTGCTTAAAGCGACATAGATAGTGATAAAAGTGGGTGAAACAGTGCCCTTAGTCCCAGATTTGATAGTTTACGAAAACTTTTTTAGTTTACGTATTGTTCCATACATTTTAGTAAAGCGCCTCTATCGGAAACTTGGACGAACTAAATTTGGCAGTTATCGGCGTTATAGATTGCTTCACTCTAATACGAAAAAAGTTTTCGAATACCTTTTAGCTCAGCAATGTATGGAACAAGACGAAAAACAAAAAAAGTATTCGTAAACTATCAAATCTGGGACTAAGGGCACCAGAGGCATTTGTACACAAACGATAATTGTACTCAGGTCATATCTCCCTTGTTTGTCTGATTTGAGTCGTAACCATTCTTGCTATCACATTTACGCACAGATGAAAATTCTGGTGTTCTCGATACTGTCACAGTCACATGATAAATTAATATTGACCCAGAAAAACCCCGTGACCTCTCTCACGTCACATTCCCTGCCCATTATTAACGTAGTCCTCTGCTATTAGTCTTAGCAAGTCTCAAATGGCTGGTATATTTACCTCGGCAGAAACCTGAGCATAATGTCACCATCGCCGGTGGCCGCTGCACCTCCTACCGCGTTGTCAGCGTAAGCACCAGACCCCGGAATGGGAGAGTCGCCAATCCTCCTAAAAAAAACTTTTTAATACAGATCACTGGTTGCTGTTTTCCTGTTACACTAAAGAAAGCATACATTTTAATTAATTATACAGGGTTACACGAAATGCGAATATCGAGAAACCGGGGAGAGTGGGCATAAATAATGGGAGGCCTATACCCAACAGTGGGTCACTCAGGGCTGATGATGATGATGAGACAAAATGATGGTATTAAGCTGGAAGGAAAATGTCATTCACACTCGACTCAAAATCAGCTGTTCCATACACCTAACCAATGTATGTAAATTATTTTTACGTGATTCCAGGCTTGGTGACATTGTAAAAGTTGTTAGTAATAATAAGTGCAATGACATCCATTCGGCTTAGGAATGGAACGGAATGGTGATACCATTCTGTGTAACCACATGTCAGTTTCCATGAGTTTGAGGACCTGCAAGGTGTGAAATGTCCTCCCCCAAAGGTCTTCCTACCGAGCTTCAACATAAAGCGTTTTAAAAAGGGTGTCTACAACTACCTCTCTACCTCTGACAAAGCACCGTCAACACCGCTAGTGTTGCAGATGTCCATAGGCGGCGGTTTCTACTTACCACCAGGCGAACCGCATGCTCGGTTGCCACTCTTTATAAATAAAACTGCCTCATTAAGTTCGGTATAACAGCTTAGTACACTAAAAGCACCTGCTGGTTTCACCTGCAATCCTACAGATATCGCACATTTTATCACTATAGAAAGTAAGCCTATGTGTCAGTCTTGCACCTCCATACCAAAACTTTACTAAAATCCTTTCAGTCATAGCTCAGTTTATGGACTGAACAGAGTTTTGAAGGTCTCAGGTCTACAAGGACAAATCGGCGTTAGTATCACAGACCAGGGGCCTTACGGACAACAGCTAATTGCAGCACCTAATCCGCTCAGTTGGAAAATCACGCGAACGTGAACCTTATCGCGCCCAGATACGGTTTGCGGTCGAGTGATTTTCCAACTGAGCGGATTAGGTGCCGCAATTAGCTGTTGTCCGTAATGCCCCAGGGCTTATTTGGGATTTGAACTGTGATGTGAAATGGCTATATGCCACAATCTCACCTAGTGCGAGCGAGGATGTAGTCGAAGATTTCTAGTATTTAGTCTTTTGAGATAACCTTCTTCAAGCTTATACATCTGTTTAGCTTGTTTTTAAACAAACGAGTCCAGATTTTTGTTTGTTTACCCAGGTGTTTTAAATTTCGCTCCATTAGTAGAGGTGCCAGCAGCTATATCTTGCTTATCATCGATAGCGACCATCCCGATAGTGTCGTGGTTAAACCGATCCACCTTGACTCGAGTGTTGTCCTCAGCATGATATCCTCCGCCTATAGGCTTATACGGGCCGCAGTGATGTTTCGGATCTGGGTACACATTCTGTGATAAGATAAATTGAATTTGAAGAGGTTTATCAGTTTTTTATTATGATGATTTAGCTTATGGATTTGCAACTTTGAATTTAAGACAAGAAAGATGATTTGGTTTTTATTTTTTAATTTTCTGTATTTTCATTTGTCTCCATGGACAAAAACGACACAGAAACGACGGTCTAAAACGACAAAACTGTTGTGGAGACAAAAGTCCCATACATGCTTGGCTAATACTTTCAGCCAGGTATCCATCTACCAGTGATTATTGATGTAGCATCCTAAATAATCCGAAATCTATGCTCATGGCTAAATTAGCCCATTCAGGAGCCAAAGGTCAAGGTATTGTGTAGTCTTTATAATATCAAAAAAAAAGTTAAAGCAGCTTCGGTCCGGGGCTTTCAAATTTTGGCGCACTGTGAAAAAAAATTAGGTGGATTATTACTGTTTAACTGTTTGTGAAAATGTGAGTGTGCACAAGTGATATAACAAGTTGAAACAAGTCTTTTTGTGTTGTTTCCAAAGCTTAAACTCCATAAAAGCTTCTAGTAAAGCCTCTCCAGCACTACTCTAGGCCTTGATTTTGACTTAATATGTTTGACTTATTTGACGATTTCTAATCATTTAATGATTTCTAATAAAACCTGTAAATAATATGATACTTGACACTGGTAATACTTTCAAGAGGAAACAAAAAAAAACTAATTACCATCCAAAAGTTAGGCTGACAATTTCCTTCATTGCGCCATTTCATCCACAATTTCTTGGAGTTTTGTGTAGTAAGAGTTTCCTCTGTGAAGCCCATCTGGACAGCAAACTGCGTAGCCAGCTCACCAACAAGGAAGGAATGTTTGGAGTGCTCTAACACATGTCGAGCAACTGATATGGCATGTTTGATGCGTCTTAAAGCACCAACTGCACCCACATTCATTGTTCGCCTGAAAAATATAACATTTTAATCCTTAAAACTTTTGCTTAAACATGGTATTAATGCATCCCTAATTTGAAGTAACACTTTGACAAATTCAAAATTGGACTAGGTCTCGACCTTTCCTAAACAAATTAATGGCCAATTTTCATTTTGAATGTACGCAATATTTTTATGTGCAATAAGATTATGTTTTTCCACTAAAAATAGACAATAGACAATATATTATTTGTAAGTTGTATTTTATTTGTAAGCAAATGCACAGCAAAAATGTCTGTAAATTCTTACTTAAGGTACCCTGCGATATATCATAGCTTTAACCTTCAGATTTTTTTTTCGAAGTTTCGTTGGCTTTTTATTTAATTTGAAAAGTTTTTTTTTTTATTTCAGCATTACATGATGTATTTTAAAAAAAATATGTAAAAGTCACATTACATGTTTTAGAAAAACTGAGCATAAATATGGATTGCTAGCCTTGGCCCACATTTTCTGTTTGCCCATAAATGCTTGTTGCCTGCTGCTATAACACAAGTTCCCAACTAGTTGTCCTTAAGTCTCAAATGCCATAGAACAAACAGACTCAATTAAGGCGCCGTGACTAGCTGACTTTTATGTTTTTGAGGGGGTGAAGCAGAGGAAGTGGCGGCCGACTAGTCCCACCTACAGCGGGGCGCACCGCGTGAATCTCGCCGCAACGCGACGTCCTTCACTTATAGACAGCTATAGACATGTAATTTCGTCGGTCCACAGCATAGCTCCGTTGGCGCAGTGGTCTGGCCCGCGCTCGTAAACCACGAATGCCCGGTTCAAATCTGTAGTATGTAGATATTTTTGGACTCAATTTTTTATCATAACACTAAATCAAAGGATACGGCTGTTTCTGCCACATATTTTGAGACTCGTAGGAGTGCTCTTTTTATGTTTTGATGGGCAGCAAAACATAAAAAAGCACTCCCATTGATCTAAAATCATGAAATTTAGCAAGAAACAATCTCTTATCACAAGTAAAGGGAAAAATGCAAAAGCCAGAAATGGTTAGTTCCATTAAAAAAAAAAAACAGCCAAGTGCGAGACGGGCTCGCGCACTGAGGGTTCCGTACCACAACGTAACTTGTTAGGTACTAAAGTAAAAAAAAAGTGCATAAAGCCCAGGCGGTCACCCATCCAAGTACCAGCCGCACCCAACGTTGATTCACTTCGGTGATCGTACGAGAGCTGGTGGTGAACAGAAGTTGACACCGACTCGAACTTGGCCATTATTTATTATTTGTATTTGTAGTTGTTGTTTTTTTAGTGTGTACTATTATCATGGAAAATGCCATGTGAAAGATACAGCCGTTAGTAGGTGTGTGTACGTTCCCGATGAAAAAAAAACGTTTTAGCGCAAAACAAACTTAACTTTGTTATTTAAAAACTGTTGTCTCCATACATCGACCTAGGTTGCGATCAGTTTATCAAATGCAAAAATGTTTACAATCTCGAATATTAGGGTTCCGTACCCAAAGGATAAAACGGGACCCTATTACTAAGCGTACGATGTAT
This sequence comes from Agriopis marginaria, assembly GCA_932305915.1. Lineage (NCBI taxonomy): Eukaryota > Metazoa > Arthropoda > Insecta > Lepidoptera > Geometridae > Agriopis > Agriopis marginaria. The sequence goes on from OW029921.1 coordinate 7,493,146, forward strand.
GCCTGTCTGTCCGTCCCAAGTTATTTAGAACTTTTTTAGTTTTATTGTAGACTAGCTGCGCCCCGCGGTTTTACCTACGTAGTGATGAAAATTGGTGATCATGATGATGAAAACAGTATTTTTTTTTCTCTTTCAACATAAGCTATCTGACAGGGAAAATCCCGTCAAAATCGGTTCAGCCATTTTGGAGTCTATATGGAACATCATCATCATCAGCCTTCATAGGAAACATACATACATATACATACATACACACATCGCCTTTTACATGTGTAGAGAAGATGGATAATTATTATGTTCAAAGAAGACTGTAACACCTTGTTAGGGTTCCGTAGAACTACAAGGAACCCATATAAGTTCGTTCTGTCCACCCGTCTGTCTGTCTGTCCATCCCAAGTTGTTTAGAACTTTCTAACTTTTATAGTAGACTAGCTGCGCCCCACGGTTTCACCCGCGTAGTGATGCAAAATAGTGATGATGATGATGATGAAAAGTTACATTTTTTTCTTTCCTTATAACATCAGCTATCTGAGAGTGAAAATTCCGTCAAAATTTGTTCAGCCATTTTGAAGTCTATACGGAATATTATCATCATCATCATCAGCCTTCGTAGGGAACATACATACATACATCGCTTTTTACGTATATAGAAGAAAGATATACTCAAAGAAGACTGTAACACCTTTTTAGGGTTCCGTAGAATTACAAGGAACCCATATACGTTCGTTCTGCCCATCCGTCTGTTTGTCTGTCTGTCTATCCATACAAAATTGTTTCGAACTTTCTAACTTAGCTAGCTGCGCTCTGCGGTTTTACCCATGTAGTAATGAAAAAAAAAAGTGATGATGATGATGATGAAAAGTAGTTTTTTTTTTTCTCTCCTTATAACATCAGCTATCTGAGAGTGAAAATCCCGTCAAAATCAGTTCAGCCATTTTGGAGTCTATATGGAATATCATCATCATCATCAGCCTTCATAGGAAACATACATACATATACATACATACACACATCGCCTATTATATGTGTAGAGAAGATAGATAATTATTATGTTCAAAGAAGACTGTAACACTTTTTTAGGGTTCCGTAGAACTACAAAGAACCCATATACTTGTGTTCGTTCTGTCCATCCATCCGTCTGTCTGTCTGTCTGTCTGTCCATTCTAAGTTGTTTACTAACTTTTATAGTAGACTAGCTGCGCCCCGCGGTTTCACCCGCGTAGTGATGCAAAATAGTGATGATGATGATTAAAAGTAGCATTTTTACTCTCCTTATTACATTTGTTATCTGACAGTGAAAATCCCGTCAAAATCGGTTTGGCCATTTTTGAGTCTATACAGAATATCATCATCATCATCAGTCTTCATAAGGAAGATACATACATACATACACACATTGCTTTTATATGTATATAAAAATGTAGATATATTCAAATCAGACTGTAACACCTTTTTAGGGTTCCGTTGAACTACAAGGAACCCATATAAGTTTGTTCGTCCATCCGTCTGTTTGTCTGTCTGTCTATTCGTCCAAAATTGTTTCGAACTTTCTAACTTAGCTAGCTGCGCCCTGCGGTTTCACCCATGTAGTGATGAAAAAAAAGTGATGATGATGAAAAATTGATTTTTTTTTCTCTCCTTATAACATCAGCTATCTGAGAGTGAAAACCCCGTCAAAATCAGTTCAGCCATTTTAGATTCTATGCGGAATATCATCATCATCATCAGCCTTCATAGGAAACATACAAACATATACATACATACACACATCGCCTTATATATGTGTATAGAAGAAATATATATTCAAAGAATACTGTAATACCTTTTTAGGGTTCCGTAGAACTACAAGGAACCCGTATAAGTTTGTTCTGTCCATCCGTCTGTCTGTCTGTCCATCCCAAGTTGTTTAGAACTTTCTCACTTTTATGGTAGACTAGCTGCGCCCCGCGGTTTCACCCGCGTAGTGATGCAAAATAGTAATGATGATGATGATGATTAAAAATAGCATTTTTGCTCTCCTTATTACATGTGTTATCTGACAGTGAAAATCCCGTCAAAATCGGTTTGGCCATTTTTGAGTCCATACGGAATATCATCATCATCATCAGCCTTCATAGGGAACATACATACATACATACATACATCGCTTTTTATATGTATATAGAAGAAAGATATACTCAAAGATGACTGTAACACCTTTTTAGGGTTCCGTTGAACTACAAGGAACCCATATAAGTTCGTTCGTCCATCCGTCTGTCTCTGTCCATCCCAAGTTGTTTAGAACTTCCTAACCATTATAGTAGACTAACTGCGCGCCACGCATTCACCTGCGTAGTAATGAAAAAAATTGTGATGATGATGATGAAAAGTTGCAAATTTTTTTCTCGTCATAACATCAGCTATCTGATAGTGAAAATACCATCAAAATCGGTCCTGCAGTTTTCGAGTCTATAAAGAACGTTACAGACACACACATACGCACACGACGAATTATTTCAAAAACATTAGAAAAATAACAAAAAGAAAATGGAAAATGTGAGAATTGTCATTTCGTCAACCACTCGTCCAATTGAAATATGATGCTAGTGGTGAAATTATGCTTCTAATATATAAAATAATATAAATGTACAAACAAATCGTCACAAAATGTAAGGTAGCATCAGGTAGCCCGTCTGCTTGTTTGCCACCTGTGGCACATAAAAAAAAAGTAGACTAACTGTGCTCTGCAGGTTCACCTGCGAAGTAATGAAAATATGATGATGATGATGATGAAAAGTTGCCAATTTTTTTCTCCTCATAACATCAGCCATCTGACAGTGGAAGTCCCATCAAAATCGCTCCTACCGTTTTCGTGTAAAGAACATTACACACAAGCATACAAACACAAACACACACACACACACACACACACACATGCACGCACGCACATGACGAATTATTTTAAAAACATAAAAAAAAATACAAAAAGAAAATTGGTAAATATGAGATTTGAACCCTGAACCTTACTCACAGTCGCAGAGAACTTATCCAATACGTCGAACCGTTCGGCCAACTGGACTATGACAATTGTGGTGAAATTATGCTTCATAAAATAATATATACAAACAAATCGTTACAAAATTTAATTTTCATTCGCCTGCCTTTTTAGTACTTATAATCCAAGAAAACATTGCGGATAAGGTAGGTACTTACTTTACAACTTCCGTCAAGGTGTTTTTGTGTCATAAAGTTGAGATTATATTTTGGAGAGGTTAGCGGAACAAAGCGACACACGTCCGTCTAGCAGCGCGCCTCAGCGGTCTCTGTCACATCGCGTAAAAATAAAAGAGAAGTGAAAAGACGCCGCGGTGGCACGACGTTTCGTTCGACGCGTTCGAGCTAAGTTCTGATTAAATTAAATAATAGTTAAAAAAATCGAATTTTTATCGATAAACAAAAACGATGATGCTATTTGTCACAATATTTACCATCATTCTTGTAAATTTTGTCAAGATTTGTTTATAAATTATCGAGATAAAATTGTATGCGTTTAGGCAAATTTCAAGCTTAGAGGTTATTTCATGATTTTTTTCTATCGAGAAAATTTATCGGAATCGTGTTTTGGATCCAATGGTCCTCTCAGAAATATGATCAAGATTAACACATAATTTTTTTACTGCTTCAAAATGAATACATTATCTTAAAAAAATGTTCTGTGAAGCCTTTTTGACTGTAAGACCGCCTTAACACCCAGACCTTTCACACGGGTGGTAAAATTTGTTTCAAGGTAGGAACTAAATTACTAATCAGATCATAATTATTGAAGGAGAATACTGACCCGTCCATGATAAGTGCATCCAGTGTAGTCTCACTATCCTCATCCGGGCTCCCACCAAAGCCAACTGTCCCGTCACATTGCTGTGCCTCGCACACCGATGCTCCTTGTTCGATAGCATCTAATGCTGTACCACCTCTTTCCAGAACTTCCCAAGCTAAAAACAGTCATGAGCTCATGAGTAAAGGTACGTAAAGTTTTAATAAACAAATTTGATCATGGATAGGCATTGATGTAATTTTTAAAACAGTCATTGTGGATAGGCGAATATTTCACTAACCTCGTTTAGTTGAATTGGTAAAAGACCATGTTGTTATCACTATAGGAATGTTGGGATCACTAGTCACTACAAAAAAACTGCTATAGAGAACTGAAAATAACAAAATTTTATTCATTGTTTGAATTCGGCGTTTGCTTTCCACAACAAATCAGAAAAACAATTTTTTTTTTTTTTTTATTATAATTCGCCCATCGGGCAGGCTAAAGCCTTTAAGGCCATACCGCCTATTCTTCTGTTTTGTATAGTCTTAATAACGTCAAACAAGTCATAGTCACAGTCAGAGTCAAGCTAAATAAGTCACGGTCAAGTCAAACTCATGCCTCTGTAAAGTGGTGGGAACTTTACAAGAGGCTCTTATGGAGTTTTGGAAACAACACGAAAAGACACGTTTCACCGCGTTATATCACTTGTCCACACTCGAGCACGTTTACGAGCACTTAATGAATAATAATTCACCACCTAGAACACATTAACACTCGAAAATACACTAGTTTAGGAAAATAATCCAACGAGCCGACATGTTCTTTTCCACGTTGGCGCCAAAACTCCTCAGAAAAACAAAATGAATTTGAAATGAGATCAGATGACACTTGACAGAGAGACAATGACAGTCATTTATAAAATCAGCTGATCACCTGCTAACAGCCAAATACTCCTGAAAAAGGTCAAATAGTAAAAAATGTCTCCTATTATTAGCCTAAACTCATGAACCTTACTAGGCTCATGCCTAAACTTGTGTATTTTCGAGTGTTTAATAATGGTAGATAATTGTCTACTAAGTCTTTAACTCTTTATAAATGTACTCAAGTGTGGGCAAGCGAGGCAGTATGGCCTTAATAGCTTTAGCCGATTCAGTAGTGGGCCAAAAAAATAAATAACCGAATTTGACAGCTTGAATTGACAGCGATTTGTTTGTTTGGAAAAATTTGAAAAATTGATAACAAATCTAATGAAATCGTTTGCAGTTGCTTTGCTTGTAATGCTTGTCTTGCTGTTAAACATTCAAAACATTGTTAATACAATAGCTATTCTTAGTAGTAATAAAACAGTACATTGGAACAATGGATTTAGATTTATTTTGTCGTGTTTTACCAAAAGTTGTAAGTTAAGAACCAAGCTAAACCTATCAGGAAGGGTTTTCGATAAATCGTTCTTATTACATTATTGCACGTGTGCAGGAGCTGCATGCCCATTTAAATGGTTCCCTGAGCCGTGCTACGATGCTGCAGTTACAGAGACACCATGCCGACAAGGGAATCGTTGACAAAACCAACACATTCTTCGATGAATTTCAAATTGGCGCTGGGGACACACGAAGTTTATCCGAGTAAGGTTTTATATTTAAACCTTTATGCTTGTATTCAACGGTTACACAGTAGAGATCTGGACAAATAGGCTCACGGAATATCTGTGTGCGGTGCTGGATGCGGCACTGATCATGCTGGGCTAGAGTCACGTAGCGTTTGATCTCACCCAGCTGGCCCAAGGAGTTTCTTTATTCCAATACAGGGACCGGATGTTGACACGCATGCACCTTATTGCATATACCTTCTGTCTGCTGACAACTGGTCTAAATACACATTAAAATAAATTAATTAATTTTATTTCCATAAAAAATACATTTCCTATGTGACACAGCAGATAAGTACAATTCGTTATTATTTCAGTTCAGAAAACCAGGCGAGATGGCAATCAAACTCAAATATATTAAAAAAAAATCATCCTTAGGCGCCAGATTAAAATGGGATTGGGCGGGACATCTTGTGCATATGCATTACAACTGATGAGCCATGATCGTCACACAGTGGTTGCCTGATAGACAACAGTCAAGAAAGGCCTAAGAAATGCTGATGTGACGATCGTGACTCATTCCGGAGGTTGACAAGAGGTGGTGGTTGACCGGGATATATGGAAGGTAATGGGGGAGACAGTATAGTTAAGAAAAAGAAATGCGTAGTGTGTTAGATACTTATTTACCTACTCCGCTGGCTAAGTGGCTCGAAGTGGGTCTTGGCCTTCATCACAAGAACACCATCAGTTCGGATCTCACTCTGTCTCTCGGCAATTGACAACTTGGAGCTTGTGGAAGCCGGACTATATCCAGCGATGTCGCCAACCCATTGGCTAGCCATTGGAAACTTCAAGATACGCCTTTTTGAAATTGCGATCCTCCGCCATTCTTAACAGAGGCAGTCAGGCTTGGGTCTCTCCCATGATGTTTATTTATAACAGCTTAAAATAAAACGATTATTTCAGCCTTGTAATAGTTTTCAAGTTCTTCAGATATAAGAAAAAAGTTACTCATGGATTCACTCCTCACTATATACCTTTATTATGCCTTCCAGCTGCTTCCAAGTGTTTGGCATTGCACATTCACTAACAAGCATGCCGGAGGCATTAGAGATGGCTACAACGCTTACTCTTCAAGAGTTCCAAGACGATGGTTGCTGCTATATAGAGTTAAGAAGCACTCCTCGTAGCACTGAGTACATGACCAAAGAGCAATATTTGGAGACTATTATAAAAGCTATTCAGTAGGTGAAATTTATTTTTTATTTACTATTAGCAACACACAACGGCTTTGCACGGGTTGAAGTCTTATTTTTTTTACACCTTGGGTTACATTATTGGAGTTTTAGTAAGGATCTATATTAAAAAAAAAAAAAATTGCCTGTCACCAGAGGATAGCTTCCCAACAGTGAAACTATTTTTCAATTCGGTTCAATAGTTTTGGTGCCTATTCAATGCTAACAAACAATCAAATCTTTCCTCTTTATAATATGTATTAGTATAAGTATATCATTATCTGTCCATCTATTTAATACCTTGCCATATTATTATTGTGTACATAAAACCTGTACAGTGAATATCTACCCAATTTTTTCAATAACCATACTAACAGCTGTGTTAACATTGTAAAAAGTTGAATGAAAAGTATTTCTTTATTATTTCACTATTGCATAATAACCATCTGCATCTTACCATGAAAAATCTAGTAAAAGTAATCAGAATTTTTAATGGAGCTTTTGACAAGCTACTACAATGTTGAAAGCGACACAAGTATAAATCCGGGTATGTCCTAAAACTGCGACCAGAACCACCGGAGGATGGGCAGCAGCGTCCTGTTAGTACACGGTGAACGTACTGCGATCTCCAAGCCGCCTGCCAAGCTTGGGGATTATGGCAACACCCCTCTCTAAGAGGGAGGCCTTGTTCAGCAGTGGACATTTAATGGCTGATGATGTGATGTGATATGAATCATGAAACGGCTGACTCTAGGGCACACCCTTTCTGGGGTGCCAGGGCAAGTCTGACCCCCACTTAAGACGACGGTTAAAGCCAAAGTTCGTACTTTCGAAGTACCCTTGCCTCAAGCTAGTCGCCCCAAAACCAAAACAAGTTAAGCCCAACACCCTCTGCATTCAAGCTTGTCATACATTAAAAAAAAACAGCTGATCTGATTTTCCTGATTCATAACAAGAACACTCTCGAACAAGTCAAACCATCCCAAACAAAAAAAAACCTAAATCAAAATCTGTTCAACTGTTTGGGAGCTACAATGCCACAGACAGTATCCGCACGGGTATAGTTATTATAGCCTATATTAATCAGTGATAATGTGCCATTCAAATGGAGAAAGAATTTTTTAAATCGGTTCAGTACTTTTTGAGCCAATCGTTACAAACATACATACAAATCTTTCCTCTTTATAATTAGCGGTGCGCCCCGGCTCCGCACGGGTATAATTATATAGCCTATTAAAATAGCCTTTATTAATCAGTGATAATGTAGCATTCAAATGGTGAAAGAGTTTTTAAAATCGGTCCAGTACTTTTTGAGCCAATTCGTTACAAACATACTTACATACAAATCTTTTCTCTTTATAATATTGTATAGATAGATAAAATATATATATATATATTTATATGAATATAATATATTATATTATTATATATTGTTATAGTATAGATAAAACCCTTCTTTTTGCGTCTGGGGTAAAAATATCTTGAACTAAGTTATTGGTGTCTTTTTATTCCAGCAAATCATCAATCAATCTGACAATGTTATCCCGACTAATAGTTTCAATAAATAGAGCTTCGCCAGTAACAGAAGCTGAGGAGATAACAAATCTAACTATAGAGGCTTTTAAACTGTACCCAGAAGTAATTGTCGGTATTGAAATTAGTGGGAATCCTGTTGTAGGAAAGTTTGAAGACTTTGTTCCGCTATTGGTAATAGCAAGAGATGCTGGTTTGAAGGTAACTATCATTATACTGAAAATATTATATTCTAAACACTTTTATTAGGTTTTTTAAAGTTTTGGAGCTGGTAGTGATTTATTAAAGTGAAATGTTCCAAGTCAAAAATTCAAAAAAGTACCAGACCAGAATGGTGGATTAAGGCCCATCATATCTCTCTCTCTCTCTCTCTCTTTCTCTAATGACGATGATCACAACAACAGGTAAAAAAAAATACTCAACTTTTGACAATGTTATTGCAGCTGACACAGTTAAAAAAAACTTGGACATACTATAGTTAATAAAAAGTTAGGTAAGGAATTTAGAGTATTGATCTGTTATATTAGATTAAAATATAAAAGTAGCATTGGCAACAAAATATTTTCACCAGTCGTACTAAAATATATTTTAAGGTATGTATAATATTCCCATAGTTCAGCTATCAACTTATTACCAACTTCTGTATAGATAAGAACTAAAGGGACACCACACCATGTATTATGGAAGGCTATAACTGTAGTTTGGAAACTATGGTGTTGTAACCGTCACTCCACTCTGCAGCTGTTTGTCACAGTGCTTGTTTTTCAAACATATTTAATTTACAGGTAACCTTACACTGTGGAGAGGTGTGCAACCCTGATGAAGTTTTAGCAATGCTCAAGTTTAACCCCGACAGAATAGGGCATGGCACCTGTGTTCACCCGAGACTTGGAGGCACTGATGAGACATGGGCACTGCTTTGCGAATCCAAAATACCTGTCGGTTAGTCCATGCTATGTTGTATGATCAACCAACTTATCTGTTATTGACCAAATATGACCAGACTAAAATTTTACACAGGATAACAGATTTTTCCCTATTTAACGGGACCCTATTACTAAGCCTACGCTGTCTGTCCGTCCTACCTTTTAACGGCTGTATCTTTCGAACCGTAATAACCAGTTTACATTTTCACAGATATGTAATGGATACAAAAAAAAATATATGGCATGAATGGATGGATGGATGTATAATTATGTAATGTTACGGTAGATTAAATAAGAAATAATAATAAAGTCAAAAGTAAAAACTAAAATGAACATACAACAACCGTTTTTTTTTTACTTTTTTATTTATTTGCTCTAATGTAATTAACCGGTCAAGTGCGAGTCTGGCTCGCACACTGAGGGTGCCGTACCACTACAAAATACAAAAAGTAATTATAAATACATATAAATATAATTTTATGATTTTCTTTCAGAGGTGTGCCTAACAAGCAATGTTAATACGAAATCTACTCCGGACTACGATTCTCATCATTTTAAAGAGCTCTATGAAGCTGAAATACCTATTATTATTTGCGTAAGTATCTTTATTTATAGAAAATATTTATATATATAAAATATCACAACCTAATCTACATTGGCCAAAAAAATTGCATTGCCATTCAATGCTGGAAGCATGCTGGCTACTTTTCCTTGGCCACCCCTGGGGTTTTTAGATTAGTATTTTATGCTCAGTCTAAGCATTTATTTGCTCTGACAGCTGCAATAACCTTTTAAAAAGCCGAATGAAAAGCACAAATTCTGATAAATTTTGCTTGGTTTTTGATTGTAAGACTGTAGCAGGTACTCCATAAGGTTCAGTGAAATTTTAAATGTTGGCAAGTGTTTTTATTCAGCTTTTTAAAACTTTATTGCAGCCAGTTAAAGCAAATAAACGAATGGAAATAGTGTAGTCTTTTAGCTTACGTTTTCTGTTTATTATAATATTTTAAAGCAGGTTTAGTTCATATAGGTTTGCCATGCTACGTTTATTGTAACTTGCGTACCTAAATAAATTAACCCACTTTTATGTACTTGCTAAAAAAAGTTCATAGGTACTAAGTTAAACTTGAGATATCATCTACCTGATTTTGGGGAAAAGTCAGGGCGGGGGAGGGTCTCCCCCTCCTCCCTGGCCAAAATTGGGTAGATGATATCTAAAGCCAACCCGAACAGAAAAATATCAAAGTGCAGGTAGTGTTGTATGAGTAGGTACTTATACTAAAAATATTGTATTGTTTTCAGACTGATGATAAAGGTGTGTTTGCCACGTCACTATCTCAGGAGTACCGGCTGTGCGGAGAAACATTCAATTTAAACCAATCTCAGTTGTCGAAGTTAGCATTAAATGCTTGCCAACATATTTTTGCAGAAGATAAGCGTGCAATTTTGAATGACGCGCTAACAAAATTTATTTCAAATAGTGCAATTTAAATTTTTGTCATTGTGAATAAGGTTGACTTATTTATTACTAATTAATTTACTGAGTTGCAATTTTATATTAAAAGAAAAAGATGTTTTACAATATAACTTTTTTATGGTTGAGCTTGGCGTTTGACCACATCTCACCTGTATGTAAAAGTGTGGTCGGAGATGGTAAACATGGCTGCTCAGTTTATCTAATTATTAGATGGTGGCATAGATAAACATATGGTGGTAACTAGACCTAACCTTGTACTAGAAAGTTAATAGTCTTTAAATGTTGGCAAAGTATCTGTGATGCCGTTGGTGTTGCAGGTATCCATAGGCGACGGTGATCGCTTACCATCAGGTGGCACGTCAGATTGTTTGTCACCTATGGCATAAAAATGAATTATTTACCATACCAATACCGCCATGCCATTTTCTCGTGTTGTTTTCCTGCACCGACAGAAGCTAGCTGTTAGGATTTAACCCCAGTATCCGAATACCTATACCCAGCAGTGGGATAAGGAAGGCTGTGGATGATGATGATGATCCGAATGTGGCTACTACTGACGTCAACATTTGTTCATGGCTTGTGTGCGGGTGCGGTGCTGCCGCAAATTTGCCAATGTCTTGTTTCATGGTATAGATACTAGATGCATCTTGTAAAGCCTCCACCACTTTACTAAGGCATATCTTTGACTTGACCGTGACTTATTTTGCTTGACTTTGACTTGTTTGATGATATCCACTAAAACTTGAAAATATTTAACACTGGCAAATGTACAAGACGTGCGACGCCTAAGTCCTCTAAAGAAAAAAGCGCATAAAAAAAATGGAGATGGAGAATAAAATAATTTTCATGCTACATATCAATGAATTGACAACAGAAAAGTAGTGGAACATAACATAACTTTATTTCTAACCTCAAATTTGACGTTTTGCTCCTGAACTCGATTAAAATTTTATTATAAATTAAAATAGTATTAACAAATTCAAGTAAATCAGAATGAGCGATTTGGATTTATCGGCTCCGAAGGGAGCAGACTCTGAGCTGCAAGACTTTTTGATGGCTGAAAAACAAAAGGCTCAATTTCATGCTCAGGTATTTTTTAATTATTATAGGTTTTTTATCCTTTTATTTATTTTCTACTAAATCTAAACTAGTAGAAAACCTTACAGGTTAAACATATATTCTATCCTAAATAACTCAATTCTTATTTGCACAAGCTTACATCACCCAATATTGGCAACTTGCTATTTAGCTTTTTCTCCGTGCAAAACCTTATCAATACTTAATTACTTACAGATCCATGAATTCAACGATTTTTGTTGGGACAAATGTGTTGACAAACCAGGAGCGAAATTGGACTCAAGGACTGAAACTTGTATTTCAAACTGCGTGGAGAGATTCATTGACGTCTCACTTCTTATCACTAATAGATTTGCACAGATGCTAGAGAAAGGAGGTGGCATGCATTGAAATTGTTCTTAGTTAAGGCTCAAGCCTCGTTAGATTAGGGTACTTTTATGTGAAAGTTGTGTTAGTATGAATGTTGCTTTTTACAAAACCATTGGCCGTCTTGTACTCTTATTTGGATAAAACTGGTAGTGAATTTTCTGTCCGTGAGATTATTAATTCTTTTTTTGATGAACATTTAGAACAGAATGGAGAGTTCATTTCATAACGAAATTTATTTTGTAGCTGCTAGCAAGCCACTTAATTTTGTGCCCATTCTTATATTTTATACACATGTAACAGAATATGATATAATTTCCAAAATCTATTGTGTAAAATTTTGTTCAGTGTAGTTATAATAAAACTCAATGATAATGTTACTTAATGAATAGTTTTATTCTCATAAATACAAATCAGTTTCAGACACAGTACATGCGTTCCATGCAAAAACGTTTACATAACGTTTGTTTAATTATCTATCATACCTCAATGGCCTAAGTTTCCATGAAAGGAAATTCAAAATTACCAAAGTATATATTATGCACAGTACTGTCAAAATACGCGAAGTGCGAGAGAGACAGTTTACAATTAAACAAATGAGATCTTTAAGCCTATTGAAACAAAGGGGAGAAAACAATAAGCTCAGTGAGTAGAACGCATCCTGCATCTATGTAAACAGGGCATAAATCATTGTGTTAAAGTTATTGTTTTATCCATAAAAGTATAATGAAAGAATCTAGTGGAATAGCAAGTCACATTCACATAACAGTGGCTACCATACAATATTATAAATGCGAAAATTTGTTTGTTTCTCTTTCAAAAAGCAATGTATAGATGTGATTTTTTGTATTAATATACAGTAGAATCTGGATAGAACGACCTTCAAGGGACCGGCAATACTATGTCGTACTAACCGGATGACGCACAAAACGGCAGGATTATTTCTTGAGTACATTTATGATGAAACCTAATTTGAGTAAACAATATCGACGCTAAAACAGTTTAGTCGTTATAAGCGAAGTCGTTATATATGAATTCTACTGTAGTTGGACTAGAAAGTGATGACATACTTTTCATACTACACTTTTATCCCAGGATAATGTATGGTGTTTCTGAGAAAATGTCCAAACTTTGAAACCGCAGGGCGCTGTTAATCTGTATAAAAACCCAAATACTGACTACTACACACTTGATCTACGAAGCAGAAATTTGAGTCACAAATTTCTTTATATGGGGTGTAAAAAGATTTTGGAAGGGGGGCAGAAGGGAGTTGATAGTTAGAAAATCTGAACAAAGTTGCAGGTAACAGTGTTGTCAGAGATATTAAACAGTATTAATATGAATGTGTGTGATGCCTGTCAAAAAAATGCAAAACACTTCAACAGAACATGATCATTATGTAGAAATCCATTAAACTGCATACATAAAACCCTACTGCACTGTACTGCCTTGTGCCTACGTAAATGGCATAAACAATAGTAGCAATGGGGTTGGTCAGTGGAAGCTTTTCTCAGATGGTGTTAGCATTGCTTATTTTTTTCTGTTTATAGGGTTCCATAGTGCAAGGAATCCTTATGAGATTGATGTACCTGTCTGGATGTCATACAGCATCATAACTTGTTTTTCTGCTTATCTAACATTTAGAGCACCTCAATATTCACACGGCGATGCACAAATAACTCATGTAAATCTTTCCGTTGCGGAGTTATGACTAATTATTTGATCGCACAGAGTGAATTTCGGGGCTCCCCCTCAACCCCTCGAAGTCATCCCGGAAGTCATCGGACTTAGGCGCACGATGGCGTAATTTTTGCGATGGCGATTATGGCGCCGCTTGTCTCGTGCATTTGCCAGTGTCAAGTATTGAAATACTTTCAAGTTTTATTAGGTACTAGCGACCCGCCCACCGGGCTTCGCACGGGTGTAATTTAAGTGCAAAGCCGGGGCGGGTTGCTAGTTATACATATAAACCTTCCTTCTAAATATTGAATCACTCTATCTATAAAAAAAAACCACTTCAAAATCCGTTGCGTAGTTTTAAAGATTTAAGCATACATAGGGACGGACAGACAGCGACAGCGACTTTGTTTTATACTATGTAGTGATCATCAAACAAGTCGCAGTCAGAGTAAAGTAGGTCACTCTCAAGAAAAAAAAATCATCAAAATCGTGCCCTAGTAAAGTGGTGGTACTAGAGGCTTCTATGGAGTTTTTGGAAACATCACTAAGTCATGGTTCACCTCGTTATATCACTACTGTAGTCGAACACTCAATAAATAATAATAAGCCTGCCCAGTAATGGGCGTAAAACAAAATATATCATAATGACAATATTACCATAAGGTACCAATATTAAAGGTCCAAGCTATGCTAACGCCATTTGAAAGTTTCCAATCCCATTCTTGTAAAAGTTTATTTTTAGTAGTGGTTTTAGTGGTCCTTTTACTATGGTCTCTACATTTTTAAAATAATCATGTTACTGTTGTAATGAGTATATTTGTATTAATAACTTTTATCTTCCAACACGCCCAAGTTTAGTATCAGTTCTGGGGTCGGCAGTGACAGTTTGTACAGATACAAGTGATTCGTTAATTTTAGTCTGTAAATCTCTAAGATCATTTATGAAAAGTAGCTTCATGACATCTGTTGGTGATTTAATGATAACATTGTCTGAAGCCGATGGCTCAGGATGCGGGCTTGTCTTCAGGATCTTAGCGAGTGCTGCCAACCGAAGTTTTGGGTCAGTATGGGGTCCAATGCCAGCTATAGTTGAGACTCTTTCCACGCCTGCCTTGAAAGCAGGGCTTGAAACTGTAACAGACATTGTTTTAAACTATCACGGTTGTTCACTAAAGTTATATGATTATTTACGGGATATTTACCGTGGTAAGGTTGTGGAATGAGCTCCCGATATTTCGGCGCAGTTACATGCACCATGTTCACGGGAAGACTGAACCTTACCACGGTAAATATCCCGTAAATAATCATATAACTTTTGTAACAGACATATTAAAGTGTGTTATCCAATAACAAAATCGCCTTCCGCTTCTGTCTGTATATTTGTTAACTCATCCTAAACCACACAACTAAAAAAAATGTTGATGCGTTTTTCACCATCAGTTAGTTTCTTTTTTCGGAAGTTTTATCTAAATAATAAAACGTACACCCGTGCGTCCCGTGCGAAGCCTGGGCGGGTTGCTAGTAGTAAATAACATTTAATGATTATAAATGCCAAAGTTTGAGTTGCCTGAGATTGATTACATTTATTTTTGTTTTTACTTAACTCTGCAAAAGCCTTGCAAAAGCTGTACTAAATAAAAATAGCTTATACCCTAGACCTAGGCTACTTTTTATCCATACATACATATTATATGGTATACACACATTATACATAGACATTGATGAGTCTACTCATATACTTACAATCAAGATTGTCTAGTGGATTAGAGGATATAACATTAGGTGTTGCTTGTTTGGGCTGTTCCACTTTAGCATCCTTATACTTATCAACTGAAACAATATGCAAGAACATTATTGCACAATATTAACTTAAAACAATAAGAATCCATTGATGCAGGCATGCAAATGATGTAATAAATCATCCACACTAAAGGTACACTTCCGTGCATCACAGCCGCTGAACCTGATGCAACAATACAAGCACTATGACAATGTATGGCGAATCCAGTTGTCGTTCGCGCGCGTCATAACGCAAGGACGGAAGTCGACCTTTAGGAAACTGTGAGTAACTAAACAAATTTATTTATATATCCCTAAACAGGAATTTTTAGAATGACAAAATCATGTGTGCGTCTCATTTACTCTGAGGTTGGCGATAGGCAAATAATACCGATAAAGTTTACATGATCCAACATCTTTGAGTTTATCAGCTGCATTATCATTGTTAAAAGATAAAAAAAAAAACATTATTTCACTGCACCAGCTACGATCTTACTTTCAAAACCTAATAAGGTGTCAAAATACAACAAACTTGGACCTATTTCATCATGTCACATACCATTGTCGGCATATTCTAATCGCACAGCATATGAGAGCAGCCAGTTCAACTGTTCATTGGGGGACAGGTTAACAGCTGGACTGACTAGGTCTCTCTGATATGTATCATAGGACTTCATCCAGACTTCTGTGTTATCGATGTTCCTCAACCCTTCCCGTTCCTCTATTTTATAGTGTCTGATCTTTTGATCCTCGAGCCATAGGACAACGCTTCTATATTCCTTTTCATCTGAAAATTGGAAAAGAGGTGGCGTAAAAACGTAGCTAGAAAATAGCGACAGTAAAATTATAGGTATACCAAGGGAACACCTGTAATTGAATAGTATAATGCATTTTACCTTCACAGTTAAAACTATCGGGATTGGGATGTCCTAGCGACTGTAGCTTTAATTTAAATATGTTACTCATAGCGAAATTAATGTATTTTCGGCGATTTACTCAAAAATAAATAGGTAACCCCACAAAACACAACCAAACCAAGCTTCAATTTCAATCAATCAATTTTAATTTTTTTTTAATTATAATTCGCCCATCGGGCAGGCTAAAGCCTTTAAGGCCATACCGCCTATTCTTCTGTTTTGTATAGTCCAAACAAGTCACAGTCCGAGTCAAGCTAAGTAAGTCACGGTCAAGTCAAACTCATGCCTCTGTAAAGTGGTGGGAACTTTACAAGAGGCTCCTATGGAGTTTTGGAAACAACACGAAAAGACACGTTTCACCTCGTTGTATCACTTGCCCACACTCGAGCACGTTTACGAGCACTTAATGAATAATAATTCACCACCTAGAACACATTAACACTTGAAAATACACTAGTTTAGGAAAATAATCCAACGAGCCGACATGTTCTTTTCCACGTTGGCGCCAAAACTCCAATCAATTTTAAATTAAAATGAAATATATTTTTTTTCGGAGAGCAGCATTACTTTTTTTTCCCCCATTACTGAGCAAGTTAAAGCCACTATGGCCATACCACATCGTCATTAGGCGGCCGTGGATCAGACTCGCCCAGACAGCTAATTGGACTCCGGGGGCTCTCGCCAGAAGTTCTTGCTTCCAAAACTCCATTGAAGCCTCTCGTAAAGCTTCAACTATTTTTCTGGGGCTGACTAGGGCATGAGTTTGACTTGAACGTGACTCACTTTGCCACGTCTAACAAACATAAAATATCAATACTTGACACTGGTAAATGCACAAAAAGTGCGACGCAAAATCCTCACAAGAGGAGGGAAGAAAAAGTCCTAGAAAAAAAACTCATGACTTGCCGCACGTATCTGCCAGTGCTGTCATGATGCTGTCACCTGATGAGTGACGAGACGACGAGTCATAAAATATTGGCCGCAAAAAAATTGGACCCAAAATCAATTTCTTTAACTGGCCGGCTTGTCCTATCCACTCCAACCCATTGTAAAATAAAAAGTACCCTATGGTCCAACCAACCAAATTAAAGAAAAGGTGCTGTGCTGCACAAAGACTACAATATTTATGTAGGTATACGGAGGTGCTGCCGACGATATTTAGTTCGATGGCCATGATGATGAAATGACAATTTCTTCATGAAAGGATGAAGATAAATAATACAATAAAAACTGAAACTGAAAGTATTTTAGTGAGTAGTCATATTGTGAAGTGTTGTGATTTATCTATACATAGATATATTTACTTTTAAACATACTTGCGGATGCCAATAAAATTTTTAAGCTCAATCATTCAACGTTACTGTTCAACATACATCATAGTCGACCGAACTCCGAATTTTTCCGGACCTCCAAAGAGCATTTCGAAGATCTAACTCGGTAACCTCGGGCTTTGACTGTCGATTAAAAAAACTGAAACGAAATCATATTAATTGCGCAACTCCAACCAATCTCGTAAAAACAAAACTGGCAAATAACTGTGACGTAAATTCAGCCTTCAAAAACGTAAGCGCGGGGAACAAATTGTTTATATAAATTCGTTAATGTCGACAGCTAATGCAGTTCATGTTCATGCTAACTGAGAAACAAACACGACTGTAGAAAATGTCATGGATAAAAGAGAACTGTGTTTCATTCTTCCAACTGCTATGCATCAAAGTGGTGAAGACAGGGCGCGTGCCGCATCACATAGCTTTTATTATGGACGGGAACCGCAGGTTTGCAAAGAAGAATAATGTAAACACCACAAATGGTCATCAAAAGGGTTTTGATAAACTCTCCGAGGCTTTAAAGGTTTGTTGAAGTTATGATTTGTTAAATTTTTAGTTTTTTATGCATATTTCACCCTACAATATCCCAATGTTCACGCAGGGCTAAGTACCCCTAATTAGCTTGAGAATTGTTAGTAAAATATTCGTCTTTTTGCCAATTTGGCGTGCCATATTTTGCATAAAATACACATGATAAAAGAGTGATGGTATGAATCCTTGCCTTTTTTTAAAAACCTATTCAACGATGTCCCACAACAAACAAAGTGGTGCAGCGGAAAAAAAACCATCCCCATTTCACATGATCAGAGCCACCCCTAAAATGCATTTTTTTGTACTTTGAAATGTAAGATTTATACCAAAACTGTAATAATGCAGTTTTATGCACTTATTTAAATAAGTTAGAAGGTTCTAAAAAAATTAGGACAAAAGTTCCTTTATGGGTTCTATAGTACTACGAAACCTTAAAGTATTGTGAAAGACATACATTTTTATAATCATAATTTTTTTTGTAAACTTCTGGTGTTTGGATCAACTATAAACAATATGCTTGATAAGTTATCATGATGTGATTTCATCAATAAGAATTTCGATTATACTGATTATAAAATTATTAGAAGTGTTAGTAACCATCATCCTATAAAGTAATCATAAAACTTTCTTGATCCAAAGAAAAAAAAATTACCATCATATAATTTATTATTATTTAATTTTTCTACCTATTTGGTGGCATTGATTTGTTACACTATATAATTACTATAATATACTTTTTCAACCCATACTGTCCCGCTGCTGAGCAAAGGTCTCCCTCCCCCATTTCTTTCCATAAATCCCAGTCCTCCACCTAGTCTTGAATGACCAACGGCCTAATGGCCAACCTCCGGAATGAGTCAAGATTATCATGCCAGCATTTCGTAGGCCTTCCTTGACAGGATCATCCATCAGACATCCACTGCGTTACTATCCTCGCCCATGTCAACAATCCAATTTTAATTATATTGTTCTAATATAGAAAAAAACTTTATTTTGCAGTGGTGTTTAGACCTTGGTATACCTGAAGTCACAGTATACGCATTCAGCATCGAAAACTTCAAGAGAAGCAAAGAAGAGGTTGATGGACTGATGGATCTAGCTCGCGAGAAATTCACACGACTGCTGGAGGAAATGTACGTGTTTTGTTTGTTTTCATCTCAGATTTTCTTGTAAAGAAAGCAAAATCCACATGCCTTCGTGAGATTGTTGTCTTGTAATTACTTACAAGGCAACAATCTCACGGAGGCATGGCCCTCACGGGCCAATTCACACTGAGATAGCAGAACATCATTATTGGTACCTTACTGTGCTTTGACAATAAGCCTGAAACCTTACTTAATTCAAAAGATAATTTCAGAAGAAATGTAACATGGATATAAAGGCAACTAGTCATACACGTCGCAACATAGTATATCAACTCTTTCAACTGTATGTGCGAAAATAAGATAGGCGTAATGCGTATACATATTCGTAACCTTCTTATTCAAGGTGGGGGCGATAAGTCCTGCACTGACGTCCCACTTGGGGTGTATTGCATTCTTGGGGTGTATTGTGCATTCTAGGGGTGTATTGTGCATTCTAGGGTGTATTGTGCATTCTTGGGGTGTATTGTGCATTCTTGGGGTGTATTGTGGATTCTTGGGGTGTATTGTGTATTCTAGGGGTGTATTGTGCATTATTGGGGTGTATTGTGCATTATTGGGGTGTATTGTGCATTCTTAGTGTGTATTGTGCATTCTCGGGGTGTATTGTGCATTTAAATAATCTGCTTCCAGAGATCAGCTCAAAGATTGGGGTATTAGAGTGCATATCGCTGGGCGACTGTCTCTTCTACCAGATGACTTGAGAACCCTTTTATCACGTGTTATGGTGGCCACTAGACACCATGACAAGCTGCGTCTGAACATTGCATATGCTTATACAGGTAAATAATAACTATTTCAGGACATTTTTGCACACACGGTCATGTGACCCCAAACTAAGCAAAGCTTGTGATAATATGGCTACCAGAGACTGATATACATACATATATGTAGTTTTTTTTTATACATACGTAAATAGATAAACAACCAGATATAGAACAAACACAAATGTTTATGTTTGCCTAGGTGGGAATCAAACCCACACCCCCAAGCTCAGAAGGTAGGTTCACTACCAACTGGCGTTGGTCCAGTTGGCTGTCAAAATGTGTTTTATAAGTAAATTAATTACATATGTGATCTTACTTCGTTAAAATTGTTGTCAACTTCACGCTGACGGAAATTTTCATGCGCAGAAAGTGTAAGGCCTTGAGTAAAGTAAATGCTTATTTCCAAAGAGGTTTACATGTAAATAAAGGATATATGTACATAAAGTATATTTTTGATAGTTGACTACAATAAAATCGGTTTAAAAATAAGAGTTCTGAAGTAACATACTATAACATTAAAATAAAAAAATGCAACGGAATTGAAAACCCCCTCTTTTTTTTTAAGTCGGTAAAAAAGTTACTGTACACTCAATTCAAGTTTCTTTTAGCTCCAACAACTGCAGTAAATTTTTATAAATAACTTGCGGCCCGCCCCGGCTTCGTACGGTTATAGATATATAGCCTATGTCACCCGGGGATAGTGTAGCTTCCCAACAGTGAAATAATTTTTTAATTCGGTTCAGTAGTTTTGGAGCATATTCAATGCAAACAAACAAACAGTCAAATCTTTCCTCTTTATAATATTAGTATAGAAAAGTGAACGTGAATTCCTGCATGTAATACTTTTAATGCTATTTTTATCAGGTCGGGATGAAATAAGCCGTGCAGCGTCACACTTAGTCGATGCAGTCCAAAGTAAAAAGATAGCAGCAGAGGATATTGACGAGACACTCATGTCACAGACCATGGAACTTGGGGAGCCGGAACTCTTGATTAGAACGTCGGGAGAGGTCAGACTGTCTGACTTCATGCTGTGGCAGGTAAGCATACGTGAATTTCAAGATAAACCGACCAAGTGTGAGTCGGGCTCGCGCACTGAGGGTTCCATACCACCACAAAATTCATAATGAAATTACCAGTTATAACTTGGTAATGAACAGAAGGACAAACTCAGCAAGCACCTTGACTTGGCTCACGAGGTCACCTCTATGTGGGATGTTGACTCGACGATCATTGTCCCGATAGTCGTATCGGTGAACGGCCTTATAGCGAAGAGCCTCGACCAACACCTTAAGAGGCTCTCGCCTCTCAGATGGTTGGGTCAAGGGTCAGATGAAGAAGGCGGTTATCCTGGACACGGCACGTATTGTCAGGATGTTCCTCATTCTGCAGCACTAACCACCGGTAGTATGGGTCCTGCCCCGCTGCCGGCGGCACCCTAGTTTTTAAGTTTGATATGTTTTTTATGTAATTTTTTAATAATTTATTTGATGTAAAAAACTTAAAAATTAAGAATTAAAATAAAATAAAAAATTGTGCGTGGAGTCCCTCCGCGCGGAAGAAGTGAATCTCTCGCTCTATCTCTTTCTATTTCCCCTCCATGGTAGCGTTAAAAGTTTAACGCTTGTTGGAAGTCGCATAAGAAGTATCACTTCAATAAAGTAAAAAATAAAGAAGGGTCCCAACAAACGCATTTTTTTATGTTTTTGTCTTTGCTCTAGTGTGTTAAACGTGCAAACGGCTAAATTGGCATGATATGAACAAAAATAAACAATGGCAATGAAAAATCCCAATGAAAGTAAACACATTATTTGGGTGTGGAACCTTCAGGGCGCAAGTCCGACTCGCACTTGGACGGTATTTATTTTTAAATGTCCAACAAAATAATATTTTATTAGTAAAACCAGTATTTTTACTTAACCTTCATCTCGTCATCTTATATTTTAGTGCTGAATGTTTGTTGTACTGAATGACTTTGAAACCCTACCCTTGAACCTAATACTTGTCCTTAATCTTACATAAAATACAAGATATTCTTAAAATTATGTGCACGTAAATGCAATTATTTACCTGCAGTTTTCCTGATTTAAATCTGTAGGTATACTAAAGCACCTAGTTAAGTTTTGTATTTAAATTTTTTGAGGCTGCTATTTACATGCTTTTGGAATAAATAAAATAAAATCTTGTTGCATATAATCATAATAATAATGCATAATCAGTTATGCATTATTGTGTGGACGAAGTTATCAAGACGAACAACTACCGGAAATATATCATGAAGGACGGCACGGTCGACATCTGTCGGGCATGCCACCGTCCCGGAGAATCTCTCCGACATATCATTTCCGGTTGTTCGCATCTTGCTAACGGCGAGTACTTGCACAGGCACAACCTAGTGGCCAGGATCATCCACCAGCAACTTGCCCTTCGATATAACCTTGTTGAGTCTGAGGTGCCGTACTATAAGTACGCACCAGCGCCAGTTCTCGAAAATGGTCGTACTTTGCTCTACTGGGACCGGTCTATCATCATGGACAGGACTATTGTCGCCAATAAGCCTGATATCGTGTTGGTCGACCGGTCCCAGCGCCGGGCAGTGCTCGTCGACATCACCATCCCACATGACGAGAACCTCGTGAAGGCCGAGAAGGACAAACTCAGCAAGTACCTTGACTTGGCTCACGAGGTTACCGCCATGTGGGATGTTGACTCGACGATCATTGTCCCGATAGTCGTATCGGTGAACGGTCTTATAGCGAAGAGCCTCGACCAACACCTTAAGAGGCTCTCGCTAGATGGTTGGGTCAAGGGTCAGATGCAGAAGGCGGTAATCCTTAACACGGCACGTATTGTCAGGAGGTTCCTCACTCTGCAGCCCTAACCACCGGTAGCTTGGGCTCTGCCCCGCTGCCGGCGGCACTCTAGGTTTAGGTTTTTTTTATAATATTTTGTTTTTATATTTTATTGTAAAAAAACTTAAATTTAAGAACGAAAATAAATATATATGCATAATCAGCCTTTTAATAGTCCAAAGACTTATGTGGACTTACTATAGACTTTATGGTGGTACGTTTCACCTATGGCGGGAAATTCAAATTTGAAACAATTTTTGTCCTTGTAGCATCCTCTGCAATTATTTTGAAATAACACAGATTTTGCGCAAATCGTTGGTTGTTCTTTTCATTATCATGTACAGCTATTTAACAGTAAGTATAGTAACGCACCATATTACTTACATTTGCCAATAAACCATTTGAAACAGCAAAAATTAGTTTATTGACAAAATTAAATGTAAGTAACAATGAGCATTAGAGGTAAATGGAGATGATGCATGATTTTGTAAAGAATAATAATCAATGGACAACATTTCATTTTTGCAAAGAGTCAAAAATTCGAAAACCATTTGGAGACTATCCAATGAAAACCCCATAAAAAATATTAAAAAAAAAATCTATCCACTATTTTTCAAGTTATTTGACAAATAAATAAATAATGGAAAAATAGGATTAACGAGCAATAGTTAATTTGCCAAAAACTCGAATGAAAAAATATGAATCTATCTTGCCATCTATTTCCCCATCTATCCCTATTTATCTTTTAATTCATAGTCACAGACGTCACAGTCAGAATCAAGCAAAGCGCCCTTGGTGATCCGAGGATAATGATTCGTTGTTCTGCCATGCTACTGAACTCCAGCAACAAATGCGCCGCTGATTCTTCAGTCTCCATGCACCCTCTACATAGGGTAGCAGATGTAGCAAAACATTTTAAAAAAAAAAACGAAATATTTTTTTATTTTGAGTTTGTGGCATGTTCTTGATTATGTGAAACTGTGGTGTAGGATATGTGTGAATTAGGATAACGAAATAGGTATTATACTTTTTAAGTTCTGGTACTCATATTGTGTGAAAAAAGGGCACAGTATTATCACCATAATAAACAAGATTTATGAAGACTAAAATATAAAATCAAGCTGTGCACCGCGGTTTCACCCGCGTAGAGTTAAAACTGGTGATGATGATGATGATGATGAAAAGTAGCCTATGTCCCTATGTAGCCCTTGAACTATACCCATGCAGAAAATCTGGTCGATCCGTTGCTCTGTTGCTGTGTGAAAGTGGAATAAACAAACTAACAAACCAACAATCTTTTCGCATTTATAATATTAGTATGATGATGTCACTGATACAGTAACCGGCACACTACTTGAGCCATAACCTTGAGTGCGCAATAGACTACATATTTTAATAATTTTAAGGCATCGTTGGTGGAAAGAGAGGCGCGCGGGGGCATTCCGACGGATTCGTCGATGTGCGAACTTATCCCCACTACGTCGACTTTGGCTCAAGTTGTTTGCCGGCCACTGTATGTGTGTGCACATAACAACTTATATTTATCCAAGAAATTTTTTCAGGTATCCAATACGGTGCTATACTTCAGTGACGTGTTATGGCCCGAGTTCTCCGTTTGGAATCTACTGGCCGCCATCATACATTACCAACGGTACGGCCCAGAAGTTAAACAAACTGAACACCTCAGTGAACACAAGCAAAAGTTCATCGAATATTTGGAGACGCAGCGGTGGAAAGACTTAGAAAAATTAGTTAGCTGCAGTTGAAATAATTAATTTATTGGAGTTAAAATTAAACTTCCATTGAATGTACAATGTACATAAGTTACTTATATTTTAATACTTAATTTATTGGAGTCAAGATGAAACTTCCATTATATGTACATAAGTTACCTATATTTTAATACTTAATTTATTGGAGTCAAAATTTGAACATCCATTATAATATGTACATAAGTTACTATATTTATTTATAATGTAAAGATTATTGTATAATTTCATTGCTTTCCAAATTAGGAATAAATTAACTATAATGGGTGCTAGAGTTCATTTTCCTTTGATTGTGTATTTGGAATATGTCTTAGTGGGATCATAGGGTTCCCATCTGGAGGCTGGGAAGATGTGTTTGTTTCTTTCGTACCAGGACCTGCAAATATAGATAAATCAATCAGTTCAATATCTTTGCCAAACATATTTTAAACTATAAATTCAATTTTACCAACGAAACCTTACTAAAATTGTGAACTTTTATGAATTTTCAAATGAGTAACCATTCACAATAAAGCGGCTAAGTGCGAGTCGAGCTCGCGCATTGAGGTATCCGTATCACCACAAGAAATAACGAAATTACTAATTATAATTTGGTAATGAACAGAAACTTGTCGCCGACTCGCGCTTGGCCATTATTTATTGTTATACTTGAGAGTGTGTACTATAACCATGCCATGTTTGAAGCTTGTACGTATTACCGTTTTTACATTAGAGCTAATACAAAAAATACGTTTAAAAAATACTTTTTTAGTATTTGTTAGTTAATCCGCCATAAAGTTACATATTCTGTGAAAATTTCAACTGGCTGTCTATTACGGTTCGAAAGATACAGCCTTTTAAAGGAAGGACAGACATCGTAGGCTTAGTAATAGGGTCCCGTTTTTACCCTTTAGGTACGGAACCCAAAAATAAACTATATTGGTATACCGTTCCTACTCATTTTTAACCCCCGACGCAAACAGTGGGGTGTTATAAGTTTAACATGTGTAATCTGTGGCATCGTAGCTCTCAAACGGCTGAACCGATTTTGATTTAGTTTTTTTTTAAGGTGAATTATGCGTGAGTTCTCTTAGCGGTTTATTTCCACTATGCCGGGCGTCGAAACTCCTATATATTATTTCCATGACGTCGCGCTTCGCCTCCAAGGCAGTCTTACCATCACACACACGTTTCTCATATTGTCGCTCCTTCACTTAAGGCGCCGAAGTCTTGGAGAAGACATTTGAATCAGGCAGTATGTATGGAAATTGTGGTTTTATCAAGGAGCCCGAAATAGGTAGTAAGAGTAAGTTTTTTTTTTAAATATAATAGTAGACACAAGCGACGGGCCACCTGATGGTAAGTAATCACTTTCGCCTATGGACACCTAACAATACCCGTGGCATGTGCGGTGCGTTGCCTACCTTTGAGTACTCTATTCACTCTTCGCTTGAAATTATAAGTAGGTAGTAATAGTAATGGGTGCAAACATAGAACCATTTCTATATTAATAAACCGTGGCTATTAACGCGTAGTGTCTTAGACACTCTTAATTCTCCCAATAACAAAGTCGCAGAGTCGGGCACAAAATATCAAAACTCAACAGACCGCGCAACGCTAGGTGCAAGTACGAGAAAGTGACCTGTTTATTCATTCATAACATTCATAACCTGTCTCACCTTGAGTGTGCAGCCAGTATTAGCACAATTCATATTTGTTTCGTTAGTTACATGTCAACTTCATCTTTTATGTGGCTTGTAAGGTGTTGCCGCATTTTGCTAATATCTTTTGATAGGCCAAGAAAACATATTACACACACTGAAACTTCAGTCGAAGTTCGAAAGTCTAATATGACTTTGCCAGTCTAATGTTTATTTTAGGAGATTATTATTGCCTGCAACTTACCTAAGCAGAACTTTTCCCGCATGAGAGTCCTGTTTCTCCTGCGACGCATCGTTTACCAGTCTGACGTCGTCTGAAGCATCGAACTGGAACAACGGACCGCTCTTGCCTCGAGCCTGAAAAGGAAATAACATGTAGACAACATGAAACCAGCTATTTTCAACGTAAACAACGGCGTGGGTTCATAACTTATGTGGATCCATAGATCACTGCAGGCACAGCATGTTTGATAAGGCTACTCTTGAGGTCAGAACAATTTATTTATGGTAGACAGAGAGAATCAGATAAAGTTGATAGTGGCGTCGATTATGTCAAACAAACCCACTAAACTAAACCAATCTGACAGGACTAAAATTATCTGCCTCTCTTTTCATTTTAATATGTGAGAGAAGGATGGCAACAATTTTAGAGCTTTCAAATTTAGTTTAGAGTACATCAGAATCGATGCCATTGGCGTCGATTCTGTCATACCACTAACTAAACTAAAACAATCTGACAGGACAAAAATTATATGAGTCCCTTTTCATTTCAGTATTTGAGAAAAGGATGACGACAATTTTAGATAATGGTACAACAGAATAGACACCATTATCTGTCAAATCAATTGGAATAGGGAACTCCGTCGGCAATGAAATCGCCACGCCGAGCCGTCGCTGGGCGCTTGGGGACACAGTTCCCAGGGATGGTGGAGGGGCGAGCGTCCTACCGGTACTATCCGACCGGCGGCGTCTCGGCTCCCTCCGTGGACCGGTGACCGGTGAGGTCCGGTGGTATTTATGAATGACGGAGTTCTGAGGTCATCATCATCAGCCAGAAGAGTTCCACTGCTGAACATAAGCCTCCCTCTTTAACCTCCACGCTGAACGTCAACATGCCATCTGCATCCACTGGACGCCCGCGACTCTCACAATGTCGTCGGTCCATCTAGTGGGAGGCCTACCTACGCTGCGTCTTCCGGTTCGTGGTCGCCAATCAAGAACCTTTCTTCCCCATCGGTTATCAGAAACAAACTTCTAAAGTAACAAAAATAAAATAAAAGTTCGATAACCCCCTTTTTTGAAGTCTGTTAAAAAGGTTGTCAATGAGAAAACTAAGTTACGTTTCTCCTCAAAATTCGTGTTGCTATGTTAACTGTCCTAAACACTAATATGGAAATTTCTGTGATGGTAGATTTTGCCCGCTTTGTGAACAAAACATAGCCATATATCACGCAGGGAAAGTAGCTTTCTATCAGGGATAGAATTTTCAATATCTGCTCAGTAATTTCAGAGATTACCTACAAACACACAAAGTCACAAACTTCACTTCTTTATAATATTATATTGATTCATTGACTGTTGACAAAGCACTCGTTTGGTTTGTACATGATGCTTATTAACATTTCAATAGGTTTTTTTTTTTCTCACCTTCGTCACAATAAAATCATAGAAGGTGTAATGATGAGGCAGTATAAGATCTTCCTTCACGTACATGAGCTGATCAGCGGTAACTGTTTTGAGTTCACTGAAATCAGTCCGCAAGGTGTCTAAGCATCTCTGCAGAAATTGGTAGATGGAATTTCCTGTAAAAAATGGAACTCAGGTTAGACTGAATTTAGTCTATATTTTATGCATAAAAAACAACTTCCTAAAGCCCGTTGCAGACCATGCGAAGTAGCTTGCAAGTATAAGTAGCCGTTCAAATGTAAATAGCCACTCGCGCGGTTACGCGTACAACTCGCGTGCGAGTATGTACTCGCGCGAGTGTTTGAACGAGACTAACGATTCACTTGCGCGAGGACCAGCGCGAGTGCTACTAGCCATTTATCATACTAATATTATAAATGCGAAAGTGTGTTTGTTTGTACATTTCTTTCTCATGCAGCAACAGATCATTTTTTTTGCTTATAGACACATGACTTAATTATATCTGAAAAAAAGGTAATGCGCTGCCCGAGCGAATACGCACACGGGTAAAAGCGGAATATTTGTGGAAATCGCACACTGCGATGCACACGATCTTTCTTGCCTCATACCTGCAACTTGTGGAATGAGCTACCTTCCGCGGTGTTTCCGAGAAGCTATTCATGGGGTTCTTCAAAAGGCGAGTTAATAGAGTCCTTAAGTGTCGGCAACGTATTTGTGATGCCTCTGGTGTTACAAGTATTCATAGGCGACGTTGACTGCTTACCATCAGGCGGCCCGTCTGCTTGTTTGGAAAAGGTTGTTTGTTTACAAAAAGCGCGGCGCGCATCTAATATTAGAATAAAAATTATGAATACGCGAGTGAAATTGCTCATAATAAAAAGGAGAACACCAATCCAAACAATCAGTAGGTATGTACTACATACACATAAGAAAAGTGGAAAAAAGTACAATAAAAAAAGAAAGTGAAGAGAAGTGAAAGTGTTTCTTCTAGATCTAGGCAAGTGTGCTGCATCGTAGACCGCATCATTGCTTGTATATCAGGAGAGCTGGCAGTCAAAGGCAAGCCTATATTTTTTTATTCCCTTGCAGTCCCTGCAGTGTTTGCAATCAATTCCCGGACTTTGAACAGGTTTGTTGTAGTAGGTTCGTTAGCAAGCCTATTATTTAATTTAAAAAAATATATGTGCTATATCAGGAGCTCATTCCATAACCTTACCATGGCAAATGTCGCGTAAATAATCATATAACTTAAAAATATATGCGTAAAAGCGTTGTCAAAACCTACCTTTCTTCAAAGTAACATTTCTTCTATGGCCCGAGCCGTCCCAGTAGCTGAATGTGACTGTAATAGGCTCATCTTTTAGGCTAGCCTGGGTCATGACCCACTCCAATCGGAGCTCTTCACGCAGTTTCAGGTCAGCCTCCTCGCGTTCTCTATCCGGCAAGAATGACGTGTCCACATCGGGATTCTTTTTTATCTTTTTCAAAACCTGCAAGTGATTTTCGTACGAATTATTTTATTTTTATTATCTTAGAGAAACTAACGGCCATAAATAATCCGCCGTAACATTGTATTCTGTTAAAATTTCAATTGGGTATCTATTACGGTTTGAAAGATACAGCCGTTAATAGATAGGACAGACAGACATCATAGGCTTAGTAATAGGGTCTAAAACAATAGAATCTAAATAAACAAAAATGCTGGCGTGTGTCTGGCTCAACGCATAAGCATTGCAATTCAGCGTGGTAATGCCACCAGCAGGCTGGGTACGCTGCCAACTGGTAGCGGGCTTGAGCATTTGGATTGTCTTTAGACCTTCAACGGTCTGTGGGCAGTCTAAGTCAGTCTCAGTATGCGTTCCGACTTCAGTAGACATTGTGGATTGCACTGATATTGTTCCACTAGAGGAAATCGGTCTGGAATGACACACTTCTAATTTCAGGTGACTGCGGCTGGTTCGGTAGTAAAACCGCGATGGAGGGATAAAAGTCGATCAGAGCATTACCCGTTATAATATCTGTAGAACAAGTTGAGCGAACTAACTTCAATCCCATCTATTAAAGTTTCCATGGTTTCCTGTTATTTTTTGTAAAAAATTATTAATTATTCAACTAAATATTTTAAAAGACAAAACATAGAGTAACTATTGCAATGCTGCTATGTATTTGTGAACTAGGGCTAGAGTATGAAAGCTATGAGAAGTAGTTAAGAAGACCTACTGGCTCTTCTTCTTTTTCTTGCCAACTCTTTTCTGGTTGCTTTTCATCATCACTGGAACTGTCGTTTTGATCGTCCTCTTCTTCATCCATGTCAAAAGATAGTGCTTGAATCTGTAACATTAAATTTAGGGAATTAATTAAATGATCTACTACAAAAATTCCGTCAGCAACAAGGTCAGAAATTAAATGAAAGCAAAGTTATGAAGTTTGATGTTGTAATTCAGCAAAATTATTTACTGGGCCGCTTGAAAATTAATTTGATTAGCTGCAATGTCAGGCGAGTCAGATGACAGTAAGTTAAGAACAACCCTAAAACCCAACTTGCCACAGAAGGCAAAGAAGCAGAAAGGTTAGAATTTTTTTCTGACAATCTGGAATCTATACTTAATTAATTACACAGCAGAATTTACTAATTAAGATACAAATAATTAAAAATTTAGCATTTTTAATAATTTGTATCTTAATTAGTTTTAAGTCAGTAAGTCTCAAGTAGCAACACAAGTAACTTAAAAGCTGCCTAATTGTATATTATCTCACTGACCAAAAATGTTTAGAGATGCACCTTTATTGTTGACCATTGAAATAAGTTCCAAGTTAGGAATAAGTGGCGTAGCGTTTGGACGTGTATTCTGGGCAACAAGTTTCAAGGCATGGTGGTGGGCTTTTCACTTTTATACTTCTGTGACCCATGACAATAATGTGATCTAGGCTGTCGCCTGCGATAGTGTTGCTATACCTATCGGAATGTATCTTCATACAAATTCAAAGACAATGTATAGGAACCAGTAGAGCCCCTGCCCCCTTGTCCCCGGCGAAAGACTCAACCTTAAATTTTCTTTGAAGACGTTTGAAAATACATTTCGATAGGTACAACCACACTGTTGCCAGTGACGGAATTAAGTCATTACTAGTTAGAATTTTATTGTGCTTAAACTGGCTCTACTAGCCTAGCAAATAGTCAATTCAATCAGTAATATGAATTTCATCTTCATTGGTAGGAACAAAATGTCAGCTATTACTGGAAAACTTAATAGTGTTAACACACGAGACGTACATACCGCCGTCCAACCAATGGGTGGGAGAGAGAAAATTTTCTCTTTCTCTCCCGTTGGTTGGACGGCGGTTCATCAACCATGTACGTCTCATGTGTTAACACTATAAGAATCAATCAGTTTTAGCCGATATTTTAGAGTATGTACTTTGTATTCAAACATCTTGACAGGCTTACTTACCTGCCTCTTCTGCTTATTTTTCTGAGCCTGTTTTGCTTCAATCTCCTTCTGTCTCTCTTTCTCCTTCTCAGCTTTTTTCTGTGCTAGTTTTTTCTCTCTTTCTCTCACTATGTGTTCTTGTTTAGCTTTCATTTCATCTAGGGTTACAAGACCTATGGTAGAACTTTTAAGCTGTTGTTCTACGGCGTCATAGTGAGTGGCAAACTTATTTTCTATGTTTTCTATCTTCAAATCTTCCTCGATTTTCTTTTTTCGTAGCTCAATTTCCTGTTGTGCCTTCTCTCTCTTCTTCATCAGGTGCATGGCTCTGCCAGCTTCTGAAGCTGCACCTTTGTAGTGAGCCATGGTTGCGTATTATATATTTTAAACCCTTGTAGAACTTAAGAATACGATGTATCTGAAAGGAGAAAACACAACAATTGTAGTGAATTCTTGTATCGTTTTGCTCAAAATATAGGTACTTTCTGAAACAATCTGAGTTGCAATGCAATGCAAAACAAACAATAAAATTTATAGCAATCATATGTCAGTCTGACCCACATGACACTGACAGTAGTAATGTAATGTTTTTTTTTTATCATGACAAGTGCCTTTAAACGCGCTCGTATTCTTGCAGTCTCTGGTTTTGACTTTGGTTGCAACCCATGCCCTCTTTTCTCCCGATGTTTTCCTTCACCGAAAAACCAGTGGTATAAGAAAATGGTATGGCATA
Organism: Agriopis marginaria; assembly: GCA_932305915.1. Lineage (NCBI taxonomy): Eukaryota > Metazoa > Arthropoda > Insecta > Lepidoptera > Geometridae > Agriopis > Agriopis marginaria. The sequence continues at coordinate 7,525,360 of OW029921.1, forward strand.
AGCGACGCAAATATGTTAACCTCGGGAGTGGTCACATATTTGAGACATTTGGGGTTGAGACATGGGCCCTTGGGGACTGGAACCTCACCTCATTTTCAAAAATGTTTCAGAATGCTTGCCTGAGCGATTAGCAATTAACGACTTTTTTTACTTCGCCCATCGGGCAGGCTAAAGCTTTTAAGGCCATACCCCCTGAACCGATTAACGATGTCCGTGCTAGTTCGCAGATTTTAGTATTGGCTGTCATATTTGTCAATGTCAAAGTCATCGGACGGGACTTTGAGAGCAGCTGCGTGCGAGCGTACTTTACCGGCTATTTTCATAATTTATTTTAACGCTGTGTTTTAAATAATATAACTATTGTATTTTCTTTACCGGGAAGGTTAAAAATAAATATAATTTGTATATCTGATACCCAATACAATAGTAATGGAAGAAACAATATTATATCCATCTCCTAATTGGTTTCTGCCATCGGTGTTAGTAGTTTCTGAAGACGGTTGGTTGGTGTACGGAGGACCTGGCAGGACCCTAGTCGTTTTAGAGCCTTTACCCCCGGATTATGATGGGGTGATAGACAGCATCCATCGCCATAAGGCTCACGTGGTCCACAGAAGCATTAAAGAAAGGTAAGTCTAGGGAGAAAAGTAGCATGTGTTGTAGCTTTCCTACCACAATAAAAACACCGATGGTATAATATCTTGCTTTGTTGCACCATGCGCGCTTTTCAAATCACACCCATAGCGATAATTAACAACATTAAGCACACAGAGAGTAGATATAGTAGAGTGAGTTATGGCAACCAAAGCAGCTATCTACTATAAAACTAAGTATTTTACTTTTATTGTAGAATCTCAAGAATGATAGGTACTTGATCTACAAGTAGCAGTAAAGGTGCGAGGATAGCCATCTGTCACGGGCAGTGAGGAGTTTGAGTTTATTACATTGAGCTAAATTAACATATTTCCGTGATGAGACGGTAATTCTTGAAGAAAATGTTGTGTTCTCAATAGCGTTCTTGAAGTGTTTGTCTGACTGCCACCAACACAAAACTATAAAAAAAATGTTGTTCCAGGGTTACGAGTGTAGACATTTCTCCCGAGTGGCCAGAGAAGAGGAATTTTGTCATTGGAAGCAGTGATGGATCAGTCAAAGATTGGACCATTACACAAGTGGCCGACAAATTGTCAATAAAAACCATTAATTCTCATGAAGTACATGCTAACGAAAGGGAGGTAGGTGTTTCTAAACCGGTTCTTTTTCTTGCCTTATTTTTGGAAAAAATTTGCCCTAACATGTTTTTCTGACAAAAAGGCTTGTCCTAACTGTTCCTAAACAAAAACATGCTAACATGTTATCCGACTGGACCAGCAGTGCAAGTACCGTTCTTTATCGATCATCAAATTTGACAGTTGATATTGTCAAATTCGATAAAATGTAATTTGATCAGTACTGTCTATGATCGATTCTATAGCATTTTATCGAATTTGACGTACGATAAAGAACGGTACTTGCACTGCAGATTTGTCTGACTAATATATAGTTGTTTGAGTACCAATTTTAAAATGGATTATCAATATAAATATAAAATAAAATGTAGACTAAAGGGCACATAACCATAATAGTTAGTATTGGTATGATTTTACCCAATATATTGCTGAGTGCTAGTGCTGAGTGCAGACCCAATATCCACAGTATTAAATATCTGTGTGCCTTGTTGTATAAAAAGTTGAAAAACTGCTAACTGCACTTGTCTCGTACTAAAAACAAAATATGTCAAAATCTTGTTTGTTCGTAGGTAGCATTCTGATCTTGGCAAACGCGACCAGCTGCCGCAGCCGTAACGCGCGACCCACTGCTCAGTATGTATTTATATGGAGTGCTAAACAATGCAAGCGTCCACGTCGCGAGACGTGTGGATCGCTTGCATTATAAATATAAATTCATACTGAGCAGTGGGTCGTGCGACGCCACCAGTCGCGGTCGCCAAGATCGGAATACTAACTTTGCTAGTAAAATTACTTTTTGTTATAGGAAGTTGTTGGTGTAGGCTACAGCAAGGCTACCCACGTCATATCTGTTGGAAGTTTCTCCAATGTAGTTGTTTGGGAGCTGAATACCAACATGACAAAGACCTTCAGCAATTTCATGCGGCACTTTAAAGCAACTTGCATGAGTTGCTCACCTCACTCCGCTCTGGTGGTAGCTGTGGGAACTAAGCAGGGAGTGGTGTTTGTTTTGAATTTAAATGGTAAGGTCATACTCCTTCATACTAACATTATAACCCTTGTTTTAAACTATCAATGTTGTATGATTATTTATGGGATATTTACTGTGGTTACTTACCACTGTAAATATCCCTCAAATAATAATATAACTTTATTATAACCCTTCCCTCAAAAACTTTGATGAATAATAATAGTAAAAATATTTTTTGCCTTACACCTGCAGTATGTGGAATGAGCGACATTTCTGAGTAATTATAACATGGATGTCAATTTGATGGTCTTAGGTGTGCTCACACATATCCCCGATGAGCAACTCCTATCAACTCGGTGTCAACTGCTTCTAACCGCTCAAGCTGTCATTCAGTGTGGAGGTTAAAGGGGGAGGCCTATGTTCAGCAGTGAACGTCTTCTGGCTGATGATGAAGATGTTATACAAGGGATGAAAGGGACCTATTTAGGCACGAACTTAGTGAGGGCGCCAATAGTTCCAGTGCCTAAATAAGTCTTTCACCCGAGTTAATTAATCTGCTATTCATTCGAATATGAGGAAAGTAAATAAAAACCTGATTAGTTAAACCTCAGAGTTAAACAAACAATATTTTATGCAATATTTTTACTAAGCTCCATACTGTGATGCAATCTTATCAACATTGTAACAGCATCGCCTGCCTTAGGACAACCATTTGAACTGTATGCTGTAGTGATCAGCTTGCTGTCACCACTGTTACATCTGGCTGGTCGTTGCCCAGGTAATATCTTGTTGTCGACGCTGAGATGGCACCCAGACCGAATGTAATCACCACACCTGAGAAAGTCTTTAGCCACCTTGGCGTCGGTGAAAATTTGGGCTCTATTCCTTATGTATAACGTTGACTCTGAAATGGGACCCAGACTGCTTGTAACACGCGTGCCGTAGCCGCGCCGACACCTAGGAAGTGCGAGAACATTCGGTTAATAGTTTACGTTCTGTTGACAGGGAGTCGATGCCAAGCTGCTAGCTGATAATATGTGTGCTGTAATGTTAACTGGATTGTACCCTAATAATATTGGTCTCAAATATTACAGATAAAGGTAAAATAGTATACAAAGTCCGCGGGCAGGATGACGAAATAGCACAAGTAACATGGTGCCCTCAGTATGAAGTCACCCTCAAAAAGTCTTTGCAAGAGAAAAAGAGTTTAGCAACACAAAGACTTGAAAAAATAAAGAATGAACAAGAACCGACTGCCACACCTAGTGACCTTGATACTTCTGGTGCTGTCAAAACACTCCCAGAAGATAGTTTCGATGAGTCCATCATAGTTCCTGAAGACGACATGTTTGATATTTACAAAGATCACGAAACTAATGAGTTTGGACATAAAAAGTATCAACCCGAAGATATTGTTGTTAAGAAAAAGGCTGATGATAAAAAGGATGACTTCTTAGCTGAGTGTGAGAGATTAAAAGCTCAGATTTTGAAAAAGAAAGAAGAAGAGGACGAGTCTATCGAGACCCTTGTAGAGGCTATGGATAAAGCCCATGTAGATGAGCCCTCTGGCAGCAAGAATCCTGAAGAGGAAGCAAAAGCAGTTACTGGTGTAGCATCACTTGGCGCGAGCGGCTCTAAACTTATGCAAATGGATGGAACTGACCATATACATAAGCATTTGTTAGCTTCTATCAGTAAAAATGGGTTAGTAAACGTTTAAATAACATCTTTGTTCATCTGTATGTCGGTCCATTATACCTTTGTATTAAATTTTTGCTAATATTTTTTATTTTTTTTTACCTCAACTGCAAAAGGTGGATTTTTATAATAAATATTCGGGACTTTTTGCACACACGATCATCTGACCCCAAACTAAGCAAAGCTTGTACCATGGTTGTCAGACTGATATACATACACATATAATTTTAAATACATACTCATAGATATTAACACCCAGTTATAGAACAAACACAAAATGTTCATCACATGAATGTTTGACCTATGTGGGAATCGAACCCACGCCCCCAAGCATAGATGGCAGGTAACTAACTACTGGGCCACCGGGGCAGTCATGCAGTCATAATGTTTGAAGGTATTGGTTTGCCGTAGTATTTTTTTTGTTATTTTGTCAGTGTAATTAGTCGCCGTAATTAATTAATTACCGTGTGTTGGATCACAGTGAATTTAATCTCTTTTTATTACAGTTTTAGTGTCCGCATTTGGTCTAAAACTGGAAAGATTGTGGCCAGTTGTGCAGTTGTACTCACAAAAAATAACAATAACAAGTCTTACGCTAACAAGGTGCCGCACAGTGCGAGTTTACATTGGTACAAGCCGGAGTCACTGCTCATTGTCGATGGAAAGACGCACCTGTTGGAATGCAACCCGTTGGAGGTAGACTGGTGAGTTTTTGCCAACCAATGATTTTCTAGCCGTGGTAGCCCATTTGGGCGACCGTTAGACTTGAAAGCGTGAGGTCGCCGGTTCAAACCCCGGGCCCGCACCATTGAGCTCTTTGGAGCTTATGTACGGATTTTCATACCACTGACTTTTCGGTGAAAGAAAACATCGTGAGGAAACCTGCATATGTACGGAGAAGGAATTCAATGGTGTATGTGAATCTATCAATCCGCACTAGGCCAGCGTGGTGGATATGACCCAATCACCCTTTCGGGGTAGGCTAAAAGTCCAGCAGTGGACTGTTAAAAGGCTTTTCATGAACCTTTGAAGTTCAAAAGACATTTGACATTTACTAATATACACAGGGCCAGCATGGTGGATTAGGTTAGGTGATTTAGGGTCTATCCTCTCGTTCTGAGAAAAGGCGTGTTCCCCAGCCGTGGGAACATGAAAGGCTGATGATGATTAATATATAATTCTCAGATAATGGAAGAATTCTGATGATAAAAAAAAAAATTCTTCAAAATCGGTTCAGGAGTTATGGTTGCATAAGAAACAACTAAAAACATCATCATCAGCATTTCAGCCATAGGACGACTGCTGGAAATAGGCCTCCCCAATCGATCTCCAAAAGGGCCAGTCCTATACACATAATATTCCTTTTTTGGCACTCTTATAAAAAAAGGTTTTTAGATTTTCTTTATTGTCAACGTAAGTTTTTAGAGTTTTCTGTTAAATATTTATCTACTCAGTTGTTCATGTTGTCAACTGCTTGACGCTTTGTCAGATTGGGGGAAAGAAATTAAAAAACCACCCAGAGGCTCTAAATGAAATTTTTCCATCGCTTATGGGGTAAGCTCATTATTATCCATCTAACTATATATATAAAAATTTATCCCTATTTACCTTGGTACGCCATAAGTTGGGAACGACTTTACCGATTTCATTCATCTTTTTTTTTAAGTTCTAATTCTTTTTAGAAGTTTCTTACGGGAAGAAAAATTAAGAAAATTGAGCAGAAAATTGGTAAATTTCTGAAATCTTAACGACGATTTTAACTCGCGGATGAAACTGAGGGGCGCAGCTTGTTGATAATATTAATCGTTATTGTTATTATCTAACTTACTGAAGTACATTATCCCTTCTCCAAATCCATTCCGTCAACTCTCCCTGGCGGTAATTCTGGAAAACTGACAAGTATTAGGCCACCTATAGTACCTATACTACTTGATATGGTCACTTTCGCGCAGTTTTATGTGCCTTCTTCTCTGTCTGGATGACAAGTAATTATCTATTGGTTATTACAGCAGAAACAGGCTCCACTGGAGCGTGCTACACTCGTTGCACCGACGCGGCCTTTACTACGTGACGTCAAACGCTCCGCGCGTGCAAACTGCCGACACTCCTCAAGATGAGGGCCTCTGGAGCGCGTGGACCGTGGCGCAAGATCGATATCTCATCAAGTATAACGTGAAAACCCACCAGCTGTTGGCCAAGTTCAGCACCTGTGGGGGGTTCTTGTATGACGTCAAACCGTGCCCCTATGACGCAGGAAAGTGAGTACAGCTAGAATCATTTAAATATAAATAAATATTGACGGGACATTTTTGCACTCACGGTCATCTGACCCCAAACTAAGCAAAGCTTGTGATATGGCTGCCGGAGACTGACACATACATATATAGTTTTAAATACATACTTCAATAGATATTAACAACCAGATATAGAACAAACACAAATGTTCATCACATAAATGTTTGTCCTAGGTGGGAATCAAACCCACATCACCAAGCGCAGAAGGCAGGTACACTACTAACTAGACCAACGGGCTATCACAAAGCTATTTACAAGTCCTTTGTTAATTAGCAGTTCGATGCATAATAGCGCAACACTATAGTTTTAGGAAAGATTTTTCGTGCCAATGACTGTATGTCAACGCTTGTGGCATGAGGGTACTAGATGTTTCTAACAGATCACCGATGCTAAGTAACAGGTGATCTATAATAGTCAGTTTTCGGGTGGGTGACCGACTGACGGTAGAATAATGGCTTTACAACTGAATGCAATGGTGAATCAGGAGATAAGTTTTATTTTACAAGCTTTTATTTAACTTGCAATGTATGTAACTATGTTTGTACGAGCAGAATCTTGCAACTCAATTTTGAAGCAGAAATCATCAACCGATTGAGTTGAAATTTTGAATACATGTTTAGTTTTGATGACAATGCATGGTTAGCTGTGTAACGTCATTCTAAATCCAACATGGCGCAACACCCAAAATGGCGGACAAGTTATTTTTAATGGACTACTACAATATGGGTACCAAATGAAAGGTTTTGCAGAGAGTAACTTGAAAAATAAAGTGACGTCACTCTAAATCCAATATGGCGGACTATGTTTTTATGCTTTCCTACAATATGCGTATCAAATGAAAGGACTTGCTGAGAATACGAATGCGAATTATGAGAACCCATCCTATGAAAATGTTATCCGCTATGTCATGGTGACAACCATGACAGCGGATTACATTTTCTTTCCCTCAAGCTTATTGTTAAAAAATATTTTTTTACATTAACTTACTGCACCTCAGTTTGTCTTAAAAAAAAATAAGACGAAATGTTGGAGGCTTCAGGCGGCTAAAAATGTACTTAGGTTCAATTTCAAATTAACTCTGACTCTGCATGCATATAGCATGCACTTACGATTTTTATTCGAAAATGAAACGAAGCTTTTCTTGCGCAAGGACTGGCGCGAAGTGCTACTAAGCACTTTCACTGCTACTTGCACTAAGCAAACCGTTGTAGACGAAGCTTAGGAGACACATGCTACTTCTAATACGGATGGTCTGCAACAACGGCCTTATGTGGCGAACAATTCGCGGCACACGTCTCGGGTAGCCTGGATGCCCCCTTAGGGACCGTCCATTAATCACGTGAGGCTTGAAAGGGGGGGGGGAGGGGGTTTTAGCAAAAATCACGAAATATCACAATCAATACACAAACAATTGTCTTAAACCACACCAAAGTGTTTAAAAAATTTAAAAAAAAAACACACGTGATTAATGGACGGCCCCTTAGGAATAATTGAGTAGTATGGGAACTACACGTGAACTAAGTCACAAATCCAATGTCCTTGATCGATTACTTGCGTCGCGTATAACTGCCAGTATTAAAAATTGTCGGCATTGCTCAACATAAATGGAGATTCGATTCAACACTTAAAATAAGAAGGAGATAAGAACACAGATGGCCGATGGGGCCGAAAGGTTCTCGAATGGAGACCACGGACTGGTAAGTGCAGCGTAGGACGTCCAAACACAAGATGGACAGACGACCTAAAAGAGACTACAGGGAAACGCTGGCAGCTTCCAACCTGCCCTTTTGGAGATCGATGGGGAAGGCCTGTGTCCAGCAGCGGACATCCTACGGCTGAAATGATGATGATAATGAACAACACTTAGTAGTAACTATTTATAGAACCACTCGCCCCGCTAAAATCATAAAATTAATCACTTTAAACTAATTAGGGTCTGCCACAAATATTATTCTACAATACTAAAGAATAAGAACCAGTTATAAAGCTATCAATAATAATTGCAAAAAAATGCTTAAGATTGTCCTAGAAAATATGTCATATGATGATACGGAGAAATTATAAAATGTGCAAAAATGAATATTGTTTGTTATCGTAATCGGACGTTGACATTGTTATTTGATATACCTAATATTGTTTTCTTTCATGTTTTATGTTTTGTACCTGTAGTTACATTGTGTTAACTAGTCAATTGATTAATTTGTTTTATTTTTAAATTAGATTGTAATGATTATTAGATTATAATAATTCATGTTATTATTTATCACTTATTATTAAGCTCTTTTCGCCTGAAACACAGTATTACCTAGTTCAGGCTCACTTGTTTTATAGACCTAATTATGTTTACTTATGTTTTGTATTTTTGTCAGACCTTTTTATATTTTTGAATAAATTATGAATTATAATTACATTATCTGCATATATGAATTATCTGCATTTTTCACAGATTGTCAATAGGCGTAGGTGATGGTGCTCTTCGCATTTGGGAGAACCAAACGACGGGCGAAGAAGATAGCAAGCTCACGCTCGGCGAAGTAACTTGCTACTGGCAGAATGTGCAAGGAAAGATTCTGCAATGCGCCTGGCATCCTACTAAGGAGAATCTGCTGGCTTTCTCTACGGCCGAGTCTAGGGTAAGCATGCGGGACTTGCGGGAGGATTGAAAGGATATAAACCCAGCACCCCAAAGCATAATTTCTCCCATATTAACAAAAAAGGGATAAGTATACCAATATTGATAACTTAACAGGTAGACAATGATAGAAGGCAAATATACTGGATTACGAATATAGACTGTACTAGCCGAAAGGAGGTCATTTATACTCATTATGCCTAGGCCGCACACATCGCGATAACCCGAAGATTCGCGTTATCGCGATGTGTGTAGCCAAGTTTTCGCGTATACTTCGGTGCTTCGTACGTAACTGCGAGGACTTCGCTCCGCTGTCGGTAAATTCTCGCAGATCAAAGGGTTTTATCGCGATGAACTTCGCTTGCGTGGTCATACTTCAGTCGGCCGCCAGCCATCGTGCGTAGCGGACGTGTAAGTTAAACTGCAGTGCATAATATAGCTGAAGCGAAACATGGATTGGAGTAACGATATAATTTTAGAATTTATTGCCAATTACGAGTCTGAACCGATTTTATGGAACCCAAACGAAACTGGCCATAAAAATATATTTTTTGCTGCCATAAAATATAGTTACCGCGGCGTCCATTTTGTCTTTTGCGTTAAACATCGCTCGTGCATCGCGATAAACTTTACATCGCGCATTATGTGGCCGCGCAGCTTCGCCGTAGCCCGAAGACGAAGTTTATCGCCCGAATATTATCGCGATGTATGTGGCCCAGGCATTATTGCTAACAACTTTTATTATGGGACATACCCTGAAATCATGCATGCTGGATGCATGTGGGGCACCATTGCCTCTTACATCCACTTCACCACAGCAGCTAGACTGCTTTCATCATCATTATTTATACTACCATCTACGCCACTGGAGCAACTGTGCCAGCGCCCCAGAGCCTCACTCCGATATTTCAGAGTTGAGCTGGCTCGGGTAGGTGCTGGTAGGGGGAAATGCACAATAGACCCCAAGCGGGACGTCAGTGCAGGACTCATCACCTCCATCTCGAATAAGAATACGAACCCTGAAATCGCGATAAAAATCTCCTGGTCTATACATTTTGTCGAGTTTTCGAGACCGTTTTCTATGGATCAGCTGATTTGTTTAATTTCGCGAGTTCAGTGTTGGTCCCATAGTACCATAAAAGTTGTTCATAATGATGAGTACAATGACCTCCTTTCGGCTTACTACATTCTATATACTTAATCCTGTATTTAAAATGTCTACACCAAAAGATGATTTAAACCATAATCTGCAAATGTCAATATGATCATTTACAGGATATATACCGTGATTAGGTTGTGGTTGGTTTGTTGTATTGGAAGGTCTAACCACAAACGAATCACAGTAAATATCGCGTAAATGATCATATAACTACAGTAAACACCCATGATAGTTCAAGACCACAGAAAATACATTTGTTTTTTAAATTATTTAAATTAGAACGGCTGTCAAGGCATTTTTGTAGCCATGCACCCATATAAACGAAACGTCAATCATTGGAAATCAGTTAGCAACTGTGATGCGGACAAAGAACTTTGAGACGTAACTCAAAAAGGTAAAGTCCAAGTTTTTTGGATGCAAATTTCGATGCGTTGATCTAAATAAGAATGATCAAACAAGGTTCTGTACTCATAATGCATGGCGACAGATTTCCCTTCTCATTTTTATAATAGTAATAATCTGCTAATTTGCTTATCTATTTTATTTCTGTGAGTTTTAAATTTTTTGTTAAGAAAATTTTCTTGTGACATTTTAATTATTTTATTTTATCTAGGCGTAGAGAGAGTATCTAGGGTATTTTTTGTTTGTTATTAATATTTGACATTGTAACTTATGTTAATTTTATTTTGACTTTCCACTAACATTTTTACAATTATTTGTATACCTAATTCTTTGTCCGAATATTGCTAAGTCTGAGTCCATGGTTACTTGAAATAAACAATTTGAATTGAATTGAATTTCCGTTCTATTTATTTCTCTTTTCTGTGTTCAAGACTGTGTTAATAATCTACTTGATTGATATAGGTCGGCCTTCTGGACGTGGCTAGTTGCAAGAGCGACCGTCCTGCCAAAGTCCTACAGACTGCGCTGACAAACGGCGTCTACTCCATAGCGTGGGGTGAAGACATGGCGCTGTTTGCCGTCGGAGGCTTCGAGCTCGTCATGTACCAGGCTAACAAACTGGACCAGGGTAACTCATTCTCACACCTGCATACCTACCACTTCCCGCATATTTTATATCTTTTTATATCCTCCCCCCCCCCCCCCAAGCGCTTTCTATGGTTTTTATTATCTATATCTATACTAATATTATAAAGAGGAAAGATTTGATTATTTGTTTGTTTGCATTGAATAGGCTCTGAAACTAATAAACCGATTTGAAAAATTATTTCACTGTTGGGAAGCTACACCATCCCCGAGTGACATGACATAGGCTATATTATATTTTCAAAAAAATTGGGTTCCTTACTAAAACTCCAATAATGTAACCCAAGGTTTACATTATTGGAGTTTTAGTAAGGAAAAAATAGACTTACACCCGTGCGAAGCCGGGGTGCGTTGCTAGTATTTAATAATAGGCTTGCGTTTGACCACCAACTCGCCTAATGTAAAGCGATGATGCATATACGGTGGAGCACGCTTGCCTAGAAGAAACCGATTCACTCGTGATTTGAAGACACCCAGATTGTAACTATTGGGGAACACCCATCAGGCAGCGCATTCCACAGATAGCAGTTAGCACAAGAAAAGTGGAATCAAAGCGCTTCGGAATATCAAGCATCTTAACTAATATTCCAGCTCCGGTCGCCATACAAATCGAGATAGATGGGCAGAAGTGGGAGCCGTCAGCAGTGAACTACAGCTCGCGCGGGCTCACAGTCGCTTCTAACGCGGGCGGCGTGGCTATCTTCAGTGGGCCCGGCGGGAAAGCGCTGGCCGCCAAATTTGTCTTCACGTAAGCAAACATACATACTGTCATGAAATAAAAACAGCAACTATGGGCGTGATCCGAAATTCAAACAGCTCTATTTGATAATTTGTTTTAATTTAATCGACACCCAGATTGTAACCATCGGGGAACACCCATTCAGGTAGCGCATTCCACAGACTAGCAGTTCGCATAATCATGCACACTATCACAATATCACAAAGAAGTTTTCTTTGTGCCATATATTTTAATTTGTTAAATAGGCTCCCGCTTGGCCGCCAACTCGCCTGATAGAGAGAGATGGATTTCGTTCTCATAAAGGTACTGACGGACATGCTTATTAAGGTTACGTACCGAAAGGGTAAAAACGGGACCCTATTACTAAGCCTACAGTGTCTGTCTGGCTGTCGCTGTATCTTTCGAACCGTAATAGATAGCCATTTGAAATTTTCACAGAATAAGTAATGTTACGGCAGATTAACAAAAAAGTATTAAACCGGCCAAGTGCGAGTTGGGCTCGCGCACAGAGGGTTCCGTACCACCACAAAATTCAATAACAAAATTACCAGTTATAACTTCTCTTGGATAATTCTAGGGGTTCAAACCGGATTATCTTTAAAAAAATCTACTTACAGACGTACGATCCAAGGGATGGAGTGGCACCCGCAGCAGACCTCCAGTTCGGACGAGGAGTCCAAGTACAAGGATCTCCTGGCGCTCACTGCTGTAGACAGAACCAATATTATTGTCATTCTACAGTATGAAGATAAAGAAGGTAAGTGCTACTCTTAGATCAGCCGAACAAGGGAGATATTCCGTAGTGCATTTATCGTTCACGTCCAAATTTTTAGGGATCCCCACCCAAAGGGTGAAAACGGGTCCCTATTACTAAATTACTAAGCCTGTTATTTGTAATAAATTAAACATTCACAGGCCTATTTTTAATGCATTTTTCCCCCTTTTGGATGTGCCTCTTAACAGGAATCACAGTATAATAAATGAATTTTCCAGGTGGCGGCAAACAGTTTTCAAATTTCAACACACTGACGGGTCACTCGGACAGAGTGTTGCAAGCATATTGGAGCCCACACCGCGACGGGCAGCTTCTCTCCTCCTCTCAGGACTCTACCTTTAGGGTATGTACTAGCAGGCCTGGCGCACTCCGCACTTTAGGTATCAAGCTACAAGTACCCGACTTGTCGGACCTGCCGCGCGATAGACAAAGATGCAAGCAAAGCAAACAAGCGGTGGGTAAGCGTGCTCCACCGTAGACCGCATCATCGCTTAACATCAGGCGAGTTGGTGGTCAAACGCAAGTCTATTACAAAAAAACAGAGAGGCAACTTCTAGGTTAATATAGCTGTAGGTAGTTAGCGCATACAGCCTCACACGTCCTGAATTGCACTTTATTGTGTAGTAGCAAGAGTAGCTACTTATTTAAATTATTTTGCGGAGTGAATCTTCTGTACTATTATGTCTCCTGTGGTACTGTTCCTTACGAGACTTCTTTTAGAGTTGATGTTTCGAGATTTTTTTAATCCCTAATGAATGCCCAAGTCCAAAGACTTGAGCAGGACCAGGACTGGACATACCTGGATGGATCCGGGTATGTCCTAAAACTGCTACTACTAATACACACTTTCCTCGTAACCCTGTATATATCCTTATATACGTTACTTTCCGACAGGTATGGGACGCGATCAACGGCGTGTGTTTGTCTATATTCGACGGCCACTTGATGGGCACTCTGGGCGCCGCGTGGTGTGCGCAGCCGCAACTAGCAGACAAGGTCCTGTCCGGCGGGAACGACTTCTGTCTCAGGCTCTGGGACATCAACGACTACCCCGCTGAGAACTATAAAGGTTAGTTTTTAATGCCTGACAGAATAAAAAGGCCTCCTTATGCCTAGGCCGCAAGTATTCGCGTATACTTTGGTGCTTCGTACGTAGTTTCGAGGACTTCGCTCCGCTGTCGGTAAATTCTCGCAGATCAAAGCGTTTTATCGCGATGAACTTCGCTTGCGTGGCCACACTTCAGTCGGCCGCCAGCCATCGTGCGTAGCGGACGTGTAAGTTAAACTGCAGTGATATAGTTGAAGCGTAACATGGATTGGAGTAACGATAGAATTTTAGAATTAATTGCCAATTACGAGTCTGAGCCGATTTTATAGAACCCAAACGAAACTGGCCATAAAAAAAGGATCTCTGCTGTGACGCTTGGCTGAGAAGACCGCGGCGTCCATTTTGTCTTTTGCGTTTATACATCGCTCGTACATCGCGTTAAACTTTACATCGCGCATTATGTGGCCGCGCAGCTTCGCCGTAGAACGAAGACGAAGTTTATCGCCCGAATATTATCGCGATGTGTGTGGCCCAGGGGTTACAGTGATGCCAAGTTGACGGGTGCGTCCAATTTGATCGAAATTCATTTTACATATTTTTATTTCAATACCGTTCACTGAGTTTTGTTCACAAAAAAATGTATTTCATTTGTAAATATATATTTATTTATTCGATCATGTATGTACTTACCCCTTAAGATGACCCTTAAGATGATGATTGTCGACCGCGCCAACAATAACTCACCGGAAGTGACCCAGATCGCGAATTGTGACGTGGTCCAATCCTATATATACCTTGAAACTTTAATTTCGAACAATGGCGGATACATAGATGAGATAAAGCGACGAATGGCCATCACAAGAACATCAATGGACAAGATGAAGACAATATGGAGGAATAAGAATATCACCAAGACCACGAAAACCAGGCTCGTGCAAACTCTTATCTTCCCCATATTTCTATACGCTGCTGAAACGTGGACGTTGAAAGAAGTGGAAAAAAACTCACATTGAACACTTTTATTTTTCCGAGCGTAATATTTGATTTTCACTTTCATTCTATTTTGATTTACTATTTCAAGTCTTTTCGTCACCTATCCCACATAGTTAATAAGACGATAGTCTTAAACCAGTGCGTTCTACCTGTGATGACTTACGGTGCTGAAATGTGGATACTTCAATTGGAGCAATCCAAAAGTTCCAAGGTCGCTCAGCGATCTATGGAAAAAGATATGCTCGGGAGTCGGGATACGATCTCGTGAGATAAATCTTAGCCGTCTAGTAGTCTATGTACAACGATGCTCGGACGATTTTTGACTGTTTTGTGAGAGATTGTGACCTTAGATATTGTATCTCAATGATATACCTATGTATATAAATTTATTTCGCGTATCTTGGAAGCAACTCTAACGATTTGGATGAAATTTTGGATTCATATAACGTTTGGGATCCGGTTATGTCCTAAAACTGCAACCAGAATCACCGGGGGATGGCCAGCAGCGTCCTATTAGTACACGGTGAACGTACTGCGATCCCCAAGCCGCCTGCCAAGCGTCGGGATTAAGGCAACGCCCCTCTCTAACAGGGAGGCTTTTGTTCAGCAGTAGACGTTTAATGGCTAATGATGTGAGGTGTGATAAGATTTTGGTTTTTAAGTTTATTTATATAGTTGTATATCTCGCCTAGGTACTGTTTTTAAATCTATGTGGTACACTTTTTACTGTTCTAGTGTTTTAATTAGTTTTTAATACATTTCCAGAAGTAAAGAAAGAGCCAAAGAAGCGTAAGAAGAACAAAAATAAAGCAGGTGGGGAAAGAGTTGGGGACGACGAAGTTAAACAATCAGATGGAGAAAAAGAACCAGATAAAGAAAAAGAAACAGATAACAAAGAAGAAGATGCAGATAATAAAGAAAAAGATATGGATAATAAAGAAAAAGATGATGATAAAGAAGCAGCCGAACAGTCAGATGAAGAGGTAGCAGATGAAATTGTGAAAGGGATGAAACCAAGAGAAGGGAAAAAGTATTACAGATTTTCTAAGATATAATATTAGATTGTATTAGCTGTGCCCCGCTGTTTCACCCGCGTAGATTTCTCCTTGTATCATCAGCTATCTGCCAGTATTGGTTCCGTCATAATCGGTCCAGCTATTTTGGAGTCCATTGGGAACATACATACATAGACATACATATTGCCTTTTGAATTCAGAGCGGATCGATTGATACAATAAGTCACCTGAGGGAAAATTATTTTGTGACCATGTGATAGTCTACTCTCTACCCATTACTCTACTTTTAATTCCCTCTTAAAAATATGGATTCCCACACAAAGAGGCATCAGGTGAACTGTGGTCAAACGCCTAGCCAGTCCACCAAAAAAGAGACATGACTAACACTCAGATCCAGGGCAGTTATTTGAATTCATCATTAAAATTTCTGTAGTGGTAGTACTTCTTGCATAGTACCACAGACTTATATCCAAGTAGACTTCACAAGCGATTCAAACTAAAAAAACCAAGCTTGTCAAATGTTTCGTAACTAAAAGTACAGCTTGGCAAAAAAGTCATGAAACAAAGGCTTTTTTTCCCGGTAATACTGTGGAAAACACGTCAGTAGAAAAACACAGACTCACCGAAATGTATTCTATAAAAAACCGATAAGCTAGCAACTTTGCGCCGATGTAATATTTGACTTCATAAAAATCTAAATCAAATTTGCTATATTTCAGGTTTATCTTACCAATAATGGTGAAACAGATGTCTAAACTAAACGTACAAGGGTTAAAAGTAATGATGCAGAAGTATCTGGATAAGAACAAGGAAATGAATAAAGTATTGGAAATAGCAAGGGAAGAGAACCCAGAATTGTACGATCTTGACTTCCTAAAGCTGTTTGGGAATATCAATGAGGTGAACGAAGTCTTGGATAGGGAATGTAAGTATTTTATTATTGTGTTTCTTTTAATAAGGCAAGTGCCTTTATTAACTAAACAAAATATAAGCTAACACTACAAAAAAACAGTTAGACTGCCCATAGACCGTTGAAGGTCTAAAGACAATCCAAATGCTCAAGTCCACTACCAGTTTGTAGCGTACCCAGCATGCTGGCGGCATTACCACGCTGAATGGCAATGGCAATCTTAATGTGTTGTACTTTGTGTTAACCCGTGTTGCGCCAGCAACTGGAGCCCTCGTATAGCAAAAAAAAATTGTCTTTCCGAATTAAAGTCTTAACGTCTACGAATTAAGGTCTAAAATTAGCCTGTTTTGCTTAAGTTCAGATTAGAACCTCACGGGTTAATGTAATAAATTGATTTAAATTTTACATTCACTCCCAAAATATTTGCCCCTTTCTTCGCGATGCCTTTCAGTTGCAGGAGCACAAACAGAAATATGGATTACCTCTATTGTTGATACCAAAAATAACCGTACATCAAGAACGAATCTATCAGAAAACAACTAACCTATTTTTTTATTCCCAGGTAAAGAACATTTACAGCAGCAAGAGTACAAAGGGTACATGATGCTGATGATTTTCCGCGGGCGCATCGACTCAGTGATACAGTTTGCGAACGAGAACGATCTACTTGACACTTTCCTCCTGAGCATGTCGCCGTGCGTCTCTTTCAAGTGAGTTTGCTGGCTGAGGTGTTACGATTCATCATCATCATAATCAGCCTTTTAACAGTCCACTGCTGGACTTTTAGCTTGCCCGCGAAAGAGTGATTGGGCCATATCCACCACGCTGGCCCAGTGCGAGTTGGTGGATTTACATACGTCATTGAATTCCTTCTCCGTACGTATGCAGGTTTCCTCACGATGTTTTCCTTCACCGAAAAGTCAGTGGTATAAAAATCCGTACATAAGCTCCAAAGAGCTCATTGGTACGGGCCCGAGGTTTGAACCCGCGACCTTACGCTTTCAAATCTAGCGGTTTCCGAAATAGGCTACCATGGTGTCATGATTGCTGCTGCCTTATTCATTCCAACGCTGTTTAGCATGGCATGAATTCATCATCATCATTTCAGCCATAGGACGTCCAATGCTGGGCATAGGCCTCCTCCGTCTCCGAAAGGGCTAGTTGGAAGCGGCCTGCATCCAGCGTTTCCCTGCGGTCTCTTTTAGATCGTTTGTCCATCTTGTGGGTGGACGTCCTCTGCGCTTACCGGTCCGTGGTCTCCATTCCAGAACCTTTCGGCCCCATCGGCCATTTCTTCTGCGTGATATGTGCCCTGCCCACTGCCACTTCAACTTGCTAATCCGGTGGGCTATGTCGGTGACTTTCGTTCGTCTACGGATCTCCTCATTCCTGATTCGATCTCGCCGAGAAACCCCGAGCATAGCCCTCTCCATAGCTCGTTGTGCGACTTTGAGCTTGCTTATGAGGCCCATAGTGAGGGACACGTTTCTGGGCCGTATGTCATCACTGGTAACACACACTGGTCGAAGACTTTCGTCTTAAGGCACTTGGATGGCATGCATTAGTCTCTACAAAGCAGTAAGCGCTATATCATGAAAGCCTGTGTGGGACTTGATCCCAGAATGTACTAACAGTGCCCTGCATTTATATTGACAAATGGCAAAATTTGTAACAAACAATCAATCTTTGATAGTAGATTGAATCAGGCGTTACTTTGCAGAAGTCCAAATGTTTATTTTTCTCTTTAATTTCATTACTATTTTATTTAAGGTTGGGTACAATTTATTATATATATATATATATATAATTATCACAAATATCTATAGAGCAAAATAATTTATCCCAAATTCTGTATTGTACTCGAAGCGATGTAGAAGCGGAATAACACTTGAGATTCATCATATATAAAGGAAAACAATCCAATCTTTATTTACTCCTTTTGATACTTTTGGCAAAGGAACAGATACTCATTTACGACTCAACATACCTCCTGTGAGATTGGAAAAACTGCATTTACATAGCACCTCTCATATATAATTCCCTGCCAATTGGACTTGCCTTAATATAAATAATCTGCGGAACTAAAAAAGTGGCTAGTGAGCGAAGGCTTAAGGACTCAGTTATGGATTTTTCATCCATTCATTCAATCAAAGGTTTGCTTCGTTTACAACATGCAAGAATAATTTCTCCTCTCTGTTGACAGGTATTGGAAAGATGTAACGCAATTATATGTAGCACAAATCGATCGGTTGGCTGTCAAGAAATTGGAAGATATTCCAACTGGTAAATATAGATTTCGTTCGTTTATTTAACGTAGGACGCCCTGAGACTCGATGGAGTGATGATATACGTATGGCAGCTGGTAGTGGCTGCAAGTGTAGTAGCGTGAAGATCGCGCTGAGTGGCGTACGGGAGAGGCTAATTATGTCCAGCAGTGGACTGATATACGGTTAGAAAACGGGCGCGTATTCGTAGATTGAACTACATACAGGCTACAAGGAAAGAGCGTATTAAACCGAACGAAGCGCATAGTAATCATCATTATAACCAGCTTTTAAAACTAACTTTGATTTCATTAAAAAAAACAGCTGTTCCATAGAAAACTGCCATTCGCAGTTAGGGTTATCAGTTAAAAATATTCTCCGGGCAAAATGGATTGATGTATTGATTTATTTTTTGCATTGTATAACTTTTTTTTTTCTTTCTTAGAATTTTATGTTTATATTTACTTCTTTAAAGTGTAAGCGCGCGCGAAATTTCTTTTACTATATCCTGTTTGGATCTCAAGATACAGGCTTAGCCTAGTTTGAGGCCCTCAGGCAATTATTTCTTTGTTCAGTTATGTTTATGCGAAATAAATAATTATGTATTATGTATTTTTTGCTTAAAAGAAATTTGCGGACGTTTCCTTCAAAGTTCATATTTTGCGGCATAATGAACTCTTGTGTCGGTCTTATTCATTCATTTATAGAATTTCGGACGTTTCGGAATTCCCCTCGCATTCCGGACAAAGCCTGAATTCCCGGACATGTCCAAAAAATACTAGACGGATGGCGACTCTATTCACATTCGTTCATAATATAATTCGCGCGATCTAAAGTAGCTAACAAATGAGACGGATTTGGTTGACGGACCGCCGTCCAACCAACGGGAGAGAAAGAGAAAATCTTCTCTTTCTCAGAATTTCTCTATCTCGTTTTCGTTGGTCAGATGGCGGCCCGTCAACCAATCCACACGTCTGTTAGCAGTATAAAGTGTCCGGACTGAAGTTAGTTTCTTCGGACTCCCTATTTGACCCAAAATTGTAGGTGCGTCGCCATTCGTGCTAATTTCAATCCGAACGCTAATCCTTTCAACAGTGTCCGTGTTTCTCTGTATGTTTTTTTTATATTTTATTTTTTAAATCAGCCTTGTAAGTTCACTGCTGGACTTTTAGCCTACCCTCGAAAGGGTGATTGGGCCATATCCACCACGCTGGCCCAGTGCGTTGGTGGTGGATTTACATACGCCATTGAATTCCTTCTCCGTACGTATGCAGGTTTCGTCACGATGTTTTCCTTCACCGAAAAGCCAGTGGTATGAAAATTCGTACATAAGCTCCAAAGAGCTCATTGGTACGGCCCCGGCAGTTTGATCCCGCGACCTCACGTTTTTAAGTGTAGCGGTCTCCCAAATGGGCTACCACGGCGAACAGTCCGTGTAACTGTATAATATGTACCAGGGATGTAACGGAGGTAGTTTTATCGGAACCGAAGGCGGAGTCGGAGTCTTTAAATTTGCTTTATCGGAGTCGGAATTGGAGTCGGAGGCAGGATAAGAAGTGGTGGCATGAGAGATAATTTTTATTTAAGGACAAATAAAACATTATTTAAATTAACAACAAGTGAAAAAATTATTGACGATAGAGTGCACGTAGTGGGAGTCGGGGGGGATTCCCCGCGCGACATGTATGAACCTGTTCATAACAGACGACACAGGCCGCCGCCGCCGCTATGTTATGCTTTGACCTCTGATTAAAACCTTCGATTTAAAAGTGTCGGAGCCAAAGTCGGAACCGAAGGTGTAATAATAATCGGAAGTTCCGACTTAACGGAACCGGAGTCGAAGCTCCGTAACATCCCTGATATGTACTCCTTCCTATACAGGTCCAAGTAGCAGAGAATACCCGATGGCGTACCGCAAGGCGGCAGCGCTCCTGAGCATACACGACATTAAAGGCGCCGTCGATGTACTCGAGAAACGGAAGCTGTTTAAAGAGGCTTACGTATTGTGTCGCTGCAGGTAAATAATTATGGATAGTCGAGTCCACGGGTGCCGCGGCATCCCATGGAATGTCGCGACGTGCCTAAGCATCCTTGAGCATGACGCAACGTGCCTAAGCATCCCTGGGAATGACGTGACGTGCCGCGGTATTCCGCTGTTTCGGCCTATTCGTGTTAAAATAGGGAAATGTTCCGACTTTTAGCAATTCGCTGGCTCACTATTACAAGGTTCTATGTTATTTTCTTACACGTTCTGTAATTTCAATTTAAAATTTTTGACATTCACAAATATTGACTTAGCAGGGTTTATGCTTGGGAGAGATACTTTCACTAAGTGCTAAGTCAATATTTATGAAAGTGAAAAAAATTTAAATTGAAATTACAGAACGTGTAAGAAAACAACATAGAACCTTGTAATAGTGAGCCAGCGAATTATGGTCATTCTAGTTAAGTATGCATTCCTCCATAGTTAGCTTAAAATTATAAAAATGGTGTCATAACAAAATCGCTTGCTTGCTAATTGATTTTGCTCCGCTAAATGCGACTTTAATACTTTAAATCAAGGATTATGGTCATATGTAGAATAAGCGTTGCTTAAAAGTTGGAAAACCTCGCCTTAATTGAAATAACGTTGAAAATCAATTATCAACGAAAAAAAATCCTTTGCAATGCCGTACCGTGCCTCGCCGTCTGTGGGCGCCGGCCCTAAGAGGAACAAACAAACACACTTTCGCGTTTATAATATTTCTATCATATTTTCTAACAGCTTGTCAAATTTATTTTGTAGATACTAGTTATGCATATGTTATTATTATTATGTAGTCTGGTAGCTTTCCAACACGAGAACTTGACAACACCAATTCTAGTAATTGATTTTATAATTATTAAGTGGGTATACAAGTATGTATTATTTTTTTTCGTTTAGATTGACTATGTACTTTTAATGTATAATTTTGACCTTTCGAAAGTGTACTTGTATTTGTACCCAATTGAAATAAAGATACTGAATATGAATATAATATGTTTTGAGATAATAAAAGCCTTTCGCAAGGTTAGGTCCTACCTTTTGTAAGTTGTTGATCAGGAACAAGTGTGCTATAATCGCTTCGTTCCAGGCACATGGACAGCATAGCTGAAGAGACCCTCAACAAGTGGGCGTACTTTGCGGGCTACACTGGGAATCTAGCGCTCGGCGCCTTGATGTAAGTTACTCAAATACTCTTGCAGCTATTCTGTTATTTGGTTGTACCCACAGAAAAGAAAAAAAATATGTTTGAATTAGTCGACTGTCAAGGCATTTTTGTAAGAAATTTGTTGTAGCCAGTTGCACCCATATAAACGAAACGTCAGTTGTTCGAAATCAGTTCAACTGTGATGCGGAGTTCGACGCGTTGATCTAAATAAGAATGTTCAATCAAGGTTCACTCATGATGCCTGGTAACAGATTTTCCTTCTCATTATCGTTCTATTTATTTATCTTTTCTGTGGTTGTATCCGTACGCAAAACACTCTTAAAAATCTGCATTACGTATTGATTTATTGAGGCAGGCTATTGAAATTAAGAAACATCAAAATTTTAATGAGATGAGTTGGCAAGTAAGACCTGCTTAGAAACCAGTCGACAAAATAAAATCTCAAAACCGAAACACTTCTGGGGCCTTATATATTTTTTACACCTTGAATAAAAAATATATTATAGCCTATGTTACCCGGGGATAGTGTAGCTTCCCAACAGTGAAAGAATTTTCAAATCGGTTAAGTAGTTTCGGAGCCTATTCAATGCAAACAAAAAACAAACAAACAATCAAATCTTTCCTCTTTAAAATAATAGTATAGATAAAATAAAATAAAAATGTTAAAGATCATTAGTTACACTTAAATTTTTCGAAGATTATAATTTTTTCAATTCTATAATTACAGCTACATAGTAATGGGCAAGATTACGGATGCTGTGACCCTCTTACGAAGATCAACCAACCAAGAATATCTGAACGTGGCCGCGGAGCTCGCCAAATCACTCGGCCTCAACACATTCGTGGACTACATCGAAACCAAGATAAAAAACGTGGAAAAGGAGCCGACAGCCGAAGAACAAACGGAAGAATTATTGGCGGAGCTGCCAACCAAAATGGAGCTTCTAATGAAAGAGAATAAGAGCCGGAATGGCGAAACGATTGTACAAGATGTTGTCGAAGATTTTGTTGTTATTGAGAGTGAGATTCATGATTCCATAGATGCGACTGTGAAGGAAACTAAATAATAATATTCCTGTGATATTTTGTAGATGGATGGGCCTCGTCTCGTCTCGAGTTTTAGGTTAACAAGTAGGTTAATTTTTGCATTTTTAATAAGTTCCAATTGTTGTGCCGTTGCAGGAACAAAAAACAGTCCGCATTTAATCTACTTAACACTTTTGTTTCTGTCTCAGTCCCACTTATATTAATCTGAATGAGAGAATAACTATAGTAAACGCATTACCAACTGAATCGTCAGGTCATAAATCATTCTGTCCATCTCGTTCGCACTCACAGGTCTTATAGTATGGCGTTTATTGCTCGACGACTCAGATGATAATGCGTTTACTATAATGTTGTGGGACCTGGAATAACCCACCAGGTATCATCAATTATCAATGTAATCTACATAGCACTTGATGTTACACTTTTAGCCAGCTAATCTTGTATGTGCGATGTTTTTGTTGTCTCCGTCAAACTTATATTAATCTGAATAAGAGAATAACTAATTTTGTGCGTCCTGCGATAACTCGTCATATGAATTATCTGTAAATATCAATGTAATCTTATGTAGCACTTGATGTTATTATGTATACAGTATATTTTTAACAGTCACTAGTAGAAATTGGTATTTGAACTTATCTAAAGCCAGTCCAAATTTCAATCATGCTGTAATTTCCACATTACGAGATTTTTGTTGTTCTTGAATAAAAGAAAGTTTTTGTAATTATTAGTATTTTTGTTTTCCTTAGTCGTTTATGCAATTTGTTCAAACTCCCGCAAACAAACTAAGAATTCTAATAGTGCGGGGGCAGTCGTCTATCGAACTACCTACTGCATTTTTTTTTCAAGTTTACTAGCTGCGCTCCGCGGTTTCACCCGCATAGTGATGAAAAATGGTGATGATGATGATAAAAAGTATCCTATGTCCGTCTCCTGGTTTTAAGCTACCTCCCCACAAATTTTCAGCCAAGTCGGTTATAGTTATAGGTAAGGCGTTCAGTCTGGTCCGTCCAGTGCAAAGATAATATAACCACTACGTTTTTTTTATGTTAAAATTTTCATGACCGTAGATACAATGTCATTTAGTCGTAATATTAAACATAACATAATCAAGGACATTATATTTACCCTAAATCTAAATGGACCAACATAATACACAGTATTAAAAGCGTCAAACAAGTCACAGTCAAGTCAACTCATGTCCCTGTAAAGTGGTGCAGATTTACAAAAGGTTCCTAAGGAGTTTTGGAAACAACACGAAAAGCAGGTGAAGACATGCTTCACCTCGTTATATCACTCTCCCACACTCACCATTTACTACACATTAACACTCGAAAATACACAAGATTAGGAAAATAATCCTACGAGCCGACATGTTTTTTTCCACGTTGGCGCCAAAACTCTGGCCATATAGTCGAGGTGGAGTTTGTCAGCCGGGCCCCAGCCTGCGCAATCAAACAGCCATCCGCAGGCTTATGTTGTACCTACCTACGACAAAAGACGCGTGATGTGACAAAACCACCCCTCAAAGACATGCCATAGTTTAAAGTGATTGTTTCCAAAGTTTACCGCACCCGCTATCGCGTCTCACCACCTTGACCGCAACCTCACCTGATGGAAAGTGATGATGCAGTCGAAGATGGAGCATATTTGCCTAACCCTAGACTAGAGTGTGCCAAGATTATAATTACACAGACTCAAGCAAGGCAAAACTCTTGATGAATGGTATTTCGATCATGTACGGGTGACGCTTAGCAGTTTCAGTTAAAGAGTTAAGAAAAAAAAGAAGAAATAATGCAAAAATATATTTTTTATTTTAAAATTGCTACAACTCGTGACAAAGTTGTGAATTAAATTATTGACTTAATTGGGTTTAGCCAGTAGAAAGTAACAGAAGGCGCTAGAATAGGTTGTACCTTTTTGTTAAAGCCTTTCCCCAAGAGTGTTAATTTTGTCATAATGACAACATTTCCATATAAAAGGTACAAGCTCTCCTAACGCCACATAGGTGTTGCCAACCCCAATGTAAAAAAATAATATTGAAAGTTACTTAGTGCTTGAATAAGTAAAATAATAATGTAAGTAGCATTGATACAGAACAATATGAATCATAAAAATAGCTAGCTTCAATGACTGCAACCAGCAAAGTTCGTGCCAGTTATTCGAAGTAGAATTGAAAATAATTTTTTTTAATTAAATAAGAAAATCTTAAGTATTATTAATAAGGAACAAAATACTATGTACTAATACAAGCTTCACTGACTTTGATTAGCAATGTTTGTGCACGTTATTATTTGTATTGAAAATTTTTAAACTTGACCATATTTTGGGCAAAAATAAAATTAAGTACAAATGTATAAGGTAGATAACAGACGTGACGGATTTGGCTGACGAAACGCCGTCCAACCAACGAGAGGGAAAGAGAAAAAAATATCTTTCTTTCCCATTAGTTGGACGGCGTTCCGTCAGCCAAATCCGTCACGTCTGTTAATACTATAATAATACTACATAATAACACAAAATAATAGTATTTTCGAGCGTTCAATGAACAACAATAAGTTTTTAAATGGCACAATCCTACTCGATTCTCACATAATATTGATTAATCCTTGTTCAAAATTCAATCATTTTCATCCCTTCTAATAAATGCTTTAGGAATGTCGATGAAGCCACAGTCTTTGATTAATTCGTTTAATTTGATCAACAAATTCAGTCATTATCAATTACAAAGTTACATGGCAATGGTGCAAAATATTACCTTAAATTTTATACTAACTAATGGTTATTTGAAGGTTAGATAGTTCAAAAATTTGACGACCGTCTTCGATTCGAACCTGCAACATTCGGGTTTGCGGCCCGAGCGCTAACCGCTAATCTGCAGTAGCTTTCCTGTCGACCGCCAAATTCTTGAACTGTCTGTCTTTACTTTGTTTTGACTAATAATCAACACTATAATTTACATAATACAATTCAAATAATACAATTTAAATAAAACAACCTTCATATTCATAGATGTAAATAAAAGTACCTCGAATCCTCATGTCACCCTTTAAGTGGTTTTTGGCATATAAAAAACATAACGTTTAACGTTGTTTTTGTTATGGCGCGTTTAAAGTGCAGTACAATGACTCATTTCGTATAATGTTCCGGCTCCCCCGGTGGCGCAGCGCCTCCTCGATGTTCGCGGAGGCCCGCGTGCCGGCTCTCGATGCACTGATTAGACATCGCATTGCCCGATTTACATATTCGGGTAATGCGATCATAAAGAAAATATACGACCACTGTTTATATTTACCTTCTTTATAACATGAACAAAATATTATACTAACTAGGGGCAAAAAAAAAAATGAGTTGGACAAACCGTATCAGTTTCCTGCGATACAGGCCTAGCCTAGTGCAGTGTCAACAATCAGTATTTCTACTTCATAGACATAAGCCAGTGTGTATATCTATTTTATTTTTTCTATTGTATTAGCAAAAATTTTAGTCCAAGGCTTTAAAGTCTAATGTGATAAATTTTAAATAACTACATTTATAAATATAATTTGTAATTCTACATGGACCTTTGTTGTCTATACTAATATTATAAAGAGGAAAGATTTGATTGTTTGTTTGTTTGCATTGAATAGGCTACAAAACTACTGAACCGATTTGAAAAAATCTTTCACTGACGGGAAGCTACACTATCCCCGGATGACATAGGCTATAATCTATACCCGTGCGAAGCTGGGGCGGACCGCTAGTCTCTAATAAAATGATTTTGATTTGATAACTTGTGGGTGACGTAATGGATTCGAGTGACCTTTATTACGTCTATGAATATGAGGGTTAGACCCGAAACCCATTTGAGTGACGTGACACGTTTCCATATAAGCGTGGCACGTGGCAGCTAACATGCATGTCACGTTTCACGTCACTTAGATGTGTTTCGGGTCTTAGAGCTGTCGAAACCTCAAACCGCGGACGCCTTCCGCAGGCGACGGGGTTATAGAGGAGAGAGAGAGAGTGGCATGCAGATACAATTTTGACAGCTCCAGTCTCTTATTACTAATTTTGAGGTATACCCTAAGCTGGCGGTCTATTTTTTTTTGCCAATAGCAATCTTATCAATTTACATGTATGATTCAAAATAGATCTATCATAAAGAGTATTTTGTACAAAATCCAGCTTCATTTCCTTCAACCTTATACTAAATTATTTATTCTCAAATACCCGTTATTTATTGTGCATACGTCATTACTATTTGTTTGTGGTTCAACCCTGTTCGCAAGGGTCCTCGTTTTCTCGGTTGGCGTCGCTTTTGCCTCTTTTCTTGCAAATATTTACGAGTTTCGCGTTAACTTTCTTCAGACGCTGGTTTTCTTTCATAACGTCTGTCAGTTGCTGATTCTGTAAGTGAAATTAAATTAAAATAAATAAATATTCGGGATATTTTTGCAAAAATGTCAAAGCTTGTGATATGGCTGCCAGAGACTGATATATATACATATATAGTTTTAAAAACATACTTAAATAGATATTAACAACCATATTATAAAGAACAAACACAAATGTTCATTACATAAATGTTTGTCCTAGGTGGGAATCGAACCTACGCCCCCAAGCGCAGAAGGCAGGTTCACTACCAACGGGCCAATTAATGTAACAAGCAGAGCTGACAGCAACTAAGCTTATTAGCCTAGTCCATTATATTTATTACATTTCAGTTCTATATTTATAGTCTATTACATTTATTGAGCGAGCAAAGCGAAGATATGAAGAAAAAACATTGACGCGAAATGTATGACACATCCGGTTTTCATTTCGAGATTTCAGGTTTATTTCCATAGCAAAAGTTTTTTTATAATGATAAGTATAATGATATCCCTGAATATGTCCATCCTGATTTGACCCAATTTGTACCAGTGTTAGAATTTGACCAGACATCAATGAAAAGTTATAGCAAAATGAAAGTACTAAACTGGGGTGAGGCAATTTTTTTTTACAATTTATGTTCACAACTGCAATTCACAATGGAAATAGTATTATATATCAGTTGAATAGAATCCGGTAAAATCTGTAGCTCTGGACCAAATTATAATTGGCTAGAAAAGTCTTTGTGATTGGGTGATTGCTCGATTGATACAGGTTGTTATTAGTTGGTATGGTTCTAGAGATCTGAGGACCTGAGCTAGGATGACCCTTCCAGCTCAGTACTACAATTTTACTATAATTGTTGACTGGTAAAAATCCTATGACTCAGGTACTAATGGAGTAAAAAAAAACAAATTTGACTAAACTTTGACATATAAACAGTTTTTAAATCCGTGATGGGTACTGAGCTGAGATTAGTCACACGTGTGTTTTGGCTATAAGACTATGAGGTCGCGTTCCGAATTACGCTTAAAGCGCTAATGAGAACCAACACCGCACAAAGAGACTTGCTTCGTGTTGTGTAGGTTTTCATTAGCGCGACGTTGATGCTGTTGGCGCGATTCGGAACGCACTCAAAATGTAACTGTCGAACTATTGAGTACCTTTTTTTTAAAATAAATATTAGGCTTGCGCTTGACCGCCAACTCGCCTGATGTTAAGCGATGTTGCGGTCTACGGTGGAGCACGCTTGCCTAGGAGAAACCGATTCACTCGTGATTTGAAGACACCCAGATTGTAACTATCGAGGAACACCCATTCAGGCAGCGCATTCCACAGACTAGCAGTTCGCACAATAAAAGTTGAAAAATACCTGCACAATAGCGCTGCCAGTGGCGACGTACATCGGTTGCGGCGCGGACACTTGCGCAGTTTTCAGTTGCTGCTCCATCGCTGCCTTCTGATGCTTCATCTTATCCACCATCTACACAATTAACATATACATAAATATTTTTTCACACCATTATCATGCAACCTCAAATTCAAATTATTTATTTGCGAACCTCAACGTAAAGTAAAGCATTATCTCCTAAGGGACATAAAGTTGTATGAAACTCCCTAGGGAATAGAGTGATTAGAATTTGGAACATCAAATTCGTGTGGAAAGTCGTGGAAAACTCGTAAGTAAAAAAATGCCCACATGGCATTGTAGAGGTTTGTTCGAAATTCGACTGGCCACTATAAGCAGAACTAAAAAAAAAAAAAGTGCATTTACAAAGAATGTGAAACAAAAGACGATATTCGGTGCTATGATTTTCAGTGAAGCCTGGCTTTTTGTTGTCTCGCAGAATGTGCACGGAACACTATTACTCCAGAATGTGTAAATAATAAAGTATGGTCCTCTGGAATAAAGCCTGTCTTCTTCTTGGGCAGCTTGAACCCCTCACTTCACTCAGGACTCTATATAACTCGCACTACGCTCGGGAGTTAACTCTAGAGTCCTTCGTTACGCTCAGGGTTCAATATGCCGCCCGCGACGTAATATACTGCTTTATTCCCTTAGTGCATAATCTACTATTATAAGTCCATTCGGAAAAGAGGTCATAACCACTGGATAGATTTTAGTCAAACAGCTAAGAACCATCGCAATAAAATACTCTTTTTCGCCGGATTACCGAGATTGTATTACGCATGGAGTCTGTTTTTTACAGAGCATATCGAACATTAACTTAAGCAGCGCCGGCCTAGGCTTTGATAATGGTAGAGCGAGACTGTTTTATTTCGGCGCGTTTCATTTCTGATAATTATCGTACAGGAATCGGTTCCGGGATAAAAAGTAGGTTATTTCATGTGATAAACCAGTGATAATCCGAAACCCCGTGGAGAAACGCAAGCATATAATCCCTTTTTTTTCTTTTTTTATTATAAACTTTTTCCACATCAAAATTGTATGCTGGCCACAAACACAAGCGTGCCCGCTGGCTGCCACGGCGCACCGCCCCGAGACGCGAAGTAAAGTGCTATCAAGTATTTTTTTTACATCGGACTAGGCTAACGTTTGACCGCGATCTCGCCTGATGGAAAGCGATGATGCGGTCGAAATTGGAGCACGTTTGCCCAGTAATAACCTATTAACCCTAGACTTGAACACTCCAAGATTGTAATGTTACAATCTTGGAGTGTTTGTATTGTTATTATTCGCTTTTGGGATTTTGGCCGATCTTTCCCGTTGTCCACTGTCCGCGTGTCCACCACTGGTGACATTGACATATTTAAAAAAAAAGTTGTTTTACTGTCGACCAGTGGTGGTCAGTGACACAACTGTGCGCCCCTCGCTATCTGGCGCCTAGAGCGACCGCTCATTTCGCTCTCCTCCAGGACCGGTGCCAAACTTATGACTAATTAGTTCTTACCGGTAAGCGCAGCGTAGGACGTCCACCCACTAGATGGACAGACGACATAAAAGAGACCGCATGGAAACACTGGATGCAGGCCGCTTCCAACCGGCCCTTTTGGAGTTAGATGGGGGAGGGAGGCCTATGTCCAGCAGTGGACGTCCTATGGTTGAAATGATGATGATGATGATGAGTACTTACCATTCTGAGACGCTTTATTTCAAGTAGTTTATCGTCGGTCCCCATTTGTGAGGTGTCACGTTCCACTTGGCTGCTCAGTAAATCTACAGCACACATGACAATTCAATTAATTCAAACGACAACAGCAGAGCAAACTTCTACAGAAAGCATGTTTTCCGTAACATGCCATTTAAGAGGCGTATTACAAAATGAACAGTTCAATTTTAAGTATACAGGGTGTAAGGGGAACACTCTCGAAGCCAAAAGAAGGTAATTGTACTCATCATTATGAACCACTTTTAGTATGGGACCAGCCCTGAAATCGCGAAAAACAAAAATCAGCTGTTCCATACATTTTGTCGAGTGTCAATGACCGTTTTCTATAGAACAGCTGATATTTTTTTCGTGATTTCAGGGCTGGTCCCATAGTAAAAGTTGTTCATAATGATGAGTACAATTAACTTCTTTTGGCTTCGAGTGTTCCCCTTACATCCCGTATGTATTTGCGGGCATAAAACGAATAAATAAAGCAGTAATTTTCAAGACAAATATAAAATAAGTTAAACAATAACATAAAAATGTTTATTTTATGACAGTAATTTAACGAAATCCATTCTCAAACAAACTTTCCCGCCCTAAAGTTTTACGAAAAACTACTTTTGTAAATTGGAGGTAAACATTTCAATTTTCTAACAGATCTTATTAGTTTAAAGAAAAATTATACCAAAAATGCCGTTTTCGATGCTTTTTTAGTCAAAAAATGTGATAGGACCCTTAATGTGTACTAAATTTTGACTTTAAGTCCTTTTCCGTTGCTATAGTAATTTGTGGGCAATTTTT
This sequence comes from Agriopis marginaria, assembly GCA_932305915.1. Taxonomy (NCBI): domain Eukaryota; kingdom Metazoa; phylum Arthropoda; class Insecta; order Lepidoptera; family Geometridae; genus Agriopis; species Agriopis marginaria. Next base: position 7,556,637 of record OW029921.1, read on the forward strand.
GTCTCCTCTGATCTTGCACCTGCGTTGTGAGGATCACTTTCCAATCATCATCACTCTCATTTCACCTCTAGTAATAATGTACCTGTAGCATTAGTAATGCTACGGGCCACTTGGGTTTTTCAAAGAGGATCAGTAACGTTTTTAGTTGAGAATGCAGATTTATAGAGCTAAGAAATCCTTAAAATACAGTCAAGATATCGCAGACGTAATTTAATAAATAAGTAATTGAATGAATCCAAAAACAGGGATAAAAGCGCAAATCAGCGATATATTTGATATATTTTTTCTATAGAGCGAAATGTGCTTAATCGTGTTTTGATCTCATGGGTTTCCTAGATAAAACATTTAATTTTGTTATGAAACCATTTCTATAATTTTAAGCTAACCATGGAAGTATGTACACTTAACTAGAATGACCATAATTGCTAAAAGAAAAGAAGTCGGAAAAGAGCGTCTTAAGAACTATTGGTTGACAGAAGAAACCATCGCAATCACTACTGCACACTACTACCTACTATCTTTGACGGGCTCTTTTGTCTCTTTGTGCTGGCCCCTGGCATCGTATCTGTGACGCCCCTGGTTACAGGTATCCATAGGCGACGGTGATCGCTTACCATCAGGCGGTCCATCAGCTTGTTTGCCATCTATGGCATAAAAAATATATATAATAGGAGTAACCGGAACCCGAACCGGACGACGCAGCGTAGGGAGGCCCCCCACTAGATGGACCGACGACATTGTGAGAGTCGCGGGCACTCAGTGGATGCAAAAGGCAGGCTGTCGTTCAGTATAGAGGTTAAAGGGGGAGGCCTATGTTCAGCAGTGGACGTCTTCTGGCTGATGATGATGATGAATAGGAGTAAAAGCGCACCTTCATTAGTCTCTGTAGAGGCGTCGGTCTGGTCCATAATAGAGCTTCTATTCTTGTCGTGGACAGTTTGCCGCTTCTTACGTACAGAGTAGTGCGCGAGCACTTGAGAGTCTTCCTGGAGTTCTTGCAGCTTGCTCTGAAAAATTAAAAGATATGGTGAAAATTGTGTGGTGAAGTGATTTAATAAATTTTGACGCCTCATTATATTATTTTCTTAAAGTAATTTAAGTATTTACGAGTGTTTAATCTATACTTCTATACTAATATTATAAAGAGGAAAGATTTGATTGTTTGTTTGCATTGAATAGGCTCCGAAAGTACTAAACTGTTGGGAAGCTACACTATCCCCGGGTGACATAGGCTATATTTAATTTTCAATAAAAAAGTGGGATCCTTAAAAAAAAAACTCATTATCATCATAATCATCATCATCAGCAAGAAGACGTCCTCTGCTGAACATAGGCCTCCCCCTTTAACCTTCACACTGAACGACAACCTGCCTTTTGCATCCACTGGATGCCAGCGACTCTCACTATGTCGTCGGTCCATCTAGTGGGAGGCCTACCTACGCTGCGTCTTCCGGTTCGTGATCTCCACTCAAAAACCTTTCTTTCCCATCGGTTATCAGTTCTTCGAGCGATGTGGCCTGCCCATTGCCACTTCAACTTGCAAATTTTAACAGCTATGTCGGTGACTCTGGTTCTTTGGCGAATATCCACGTTCCGGATTCTATCGCGCAAAGAAACTCCGAGCATAGCTCTCTCCATTGCCCGCTGTCTAGTCTATGGTGCTCCAGCCTTTACGGAATTTTCTAATCTATGAAAAACTGTACATAATGAGATCGTAACTATTGCTTATTCCATGGCAGAACAGTAAGAGATTTTAAACCTTGCTTTCGTATGAAGTTATACATAGATGGTCTGAAATGCGAAATTACGTGCGCTGTTTGCATGTTGTGCGTGTTAACGGAATGTGCGATCTTACTTAACTTCATTACATTGAATTGTTTGAGTAAAATGATATGTAAATATAAAATATGTGGGACATTTTTGCACACACGGTCATCTGTCTCCAAACTAAGCAAAGCTTGTGGTATGGTTGACCATACCCATACAGACATATATAGTTTTAAATACATACTTAAATAGATATTAACAACCAGATAAAGAACAAACACAAATGTTCATCACATAAATGTTTGTCCTAAGTGGGAATCGAACCCACGCCCGCAAGCGCAGAAGGCAGGTTCACAACCAACTGGACCAACGGGCTAACGGGATATGTTTTTGTTGTGTTAGTTACGATACCTATTTACTTTAAGATGTAAGTGATAAGAACGTATCTCTCGGCTTGCCCTATTCTGAAACCCTAGGGCACGCTACTGAGGTTACTCCACCTTGGTCATCAGTAACTAGTCAAAGAACTAACAAAGAAGTAACTAGCAAAAGAACTAGTCAAGAAAGTCCATAGGCGACGATAACTGCTTACCATCAGGCAGCCCGTCTGCTTGTTTGCCACCTATGGCGTAAAAAAGAAAAGAAAAAAAGAACAAATATGAAACCTCGAGGGCTCTCTTGGCCTCCTTCAGCTGTCGGCACTGCTCGTCCCGTTCCTTCAAGTACTCGGCGCAAGTCTCGCATTCTTCGTCCAATTCCTTGTATTTCACTTGCAGTTCTTGTAACTCCTCTTTCACGGAATTAAGTTCTTTCTTGGTAGCTTCCAGTTCCCTGAATTTATATTGAAATTATGTATTTGATGTTTAATCTAGAACAGTGGTTCCCAATTAGTTTATCTTGCGTACCACTTCAAGAAAGACATCAAACTCGCGTACCCCTTGAGCTCGGATCAAGCACACCAAATCCAGTTGCAGTCCGGTCCGGTGCAGACGCAGTTTGTGAGGACTAGTTGGCATGAAATTCTGTGAAAGACGGTAAGACCACACGCAGTGAGCAGTCCGTTGGAAGCAGACGGACTACAAATGGACTGCATACGGTGTGATGTCTTTCATAGAATTTTATACTTTACTTGTTCTCACAAACTGCGTCTGCACCGGACCGGACTGCAACTGGATTTGGTCCGCTCCAGCTTTTATTGTAGTAATGATAAATAAAAAATTCAATACTGGTACCGGGATACAGATGAAATTATCTTAGTCGAGATATTGCCGCGCGTCGCGTGCTCCTGGATGCGTATCCCTAGGGGTACGCGTACCACTAATTGGGAACCACTGATCTAGAAAATATACCTGACCATTTCTCCTAATAAAGTAACAGTGTAAGTGTCCAATGTTACGCTAGCTTGGTCTATATTCACTCAGTAATCTCCTATCGCACAAGCGGCGCTCCTTTTCAAACCAATTTCAACCTAAGGTTCGATACAAACAAAGAGACGCGTCGTGTGACGGCAGAAGACGTGACCTTTCAAGTTTTGTATCATATTAAAAGGACGCTAAGGTTGAAATTGCTTCGAATAAAAACTACCGCGCCGTCTTTTGACTGTATATTGAGCTTACGGTATTCAACATTTTCTGATAGTGACTTAGTTGGGTTTAAATAATCATATAACTTTACTAACGATTAAGTCACCTTTAAAATAAAATATCAAACTTGGTTTGCCGTTTGTGAGCAACGATGCCACGGACAGACACACAGATCCACATGTTTAACTTATAAAACCTCTCTTTTTGCGTCGGGGGTTAAACAGGTACAAATACAAAATACAACATCCCGTCAACATACAATCTTCCCGTGAACATAGTGCATGTCATCATCATCATCAGTCAGAAGACGTCCACTGCTGAACATAGGCCTCCTTCTTTAACCTCCACACTGAACGACAGCCTGTCTTTTGCTTCCACTGGATGCCAGCGACTCTCACTATGTCGTCGGTCCATCCAGTGGGAGGTCTACCTACGCTGCGTCTTGCACATTGTGAACATTGTGCATGTAACTGCGCCGAAATATCGAGAGCTCATTCCACAGCCTTACCACGGTAAATATACCGTAAATAATCAGATAACTTTAGTGAACAACCGTGATAGTATAAACAGTGTTTTACAAAATACAAAATTATGGGTTAAAATAGTAGAAGCAGCTAACCTATTATCCTTCGAAGAGTGCTGTTTCTCTAGAGCCTTCTGCATTTTAGCCATAGTGTTCTTCAGGTCTTGTTTTTGGAAGCGAAGCTCCTCGATGGTTTTAGTTAGCCTCTTGTTTTTATCCACTTCAGCGTCGTATGACATTCGGTCCACCACAACAGCATGGAGGTTGGCCCAATCTGTAACACAAATTATAATTTGACTACCTTCACAACATTTCGATAGGCAAATATCTGCTATGCTTTGTCAAATTCTTTAGCAAAAGCTTACTGGCTTTAGTAAAATTAGCGTAGTTAGGTTGGAGCCGCTCGCGTTAAACTGACGTTAAATTCTCTATGGCGATAAACTCATTTTTGTGATTGGTTAGCAAGAAGTTTGTATTATATACTTTCTCCATAAAATATGTTTTTTTTTCCTTCTTCATAATTCATCACCACCATCATCAGCCAGAAGACGTCCACTGCTGAACATAGGCCTCCCCCTTAGACCTTTACACTGAACGACAGCCTGCCATCTGCATCCACTGGATGCCTGAGACTCACACGATGTCGTCGGTCCATCTAGTGGGAGGCCTACCTACGCTGCATCTTCCGGTTCGTGGCCTTCACTCAAGAACCTTTCTTCCCCATCGGTTATCGGTTCTTCGAGCGATTTGGCCTGTCCACTGCCACTTCAACTTGCAAATTTTAATAGCTATGTTGGTGACTCGTTCTCTGGCGAATTTCCACGTTTTTCATAATTATTTGTGGTTTATTTACACTTCCAATTCAATGGATATACATAGTACGAGATCGAGTATGTGAAATGGTGTGTATCACTCGGAGTCAAAAGATTTTATTTTCGAGCGGCGTATATTGAATTACTCGCTACGCTCAGTATTCAAAATAACACCCTCTACGAACAAAATATTACTTTGTCCCCTTGTAACACAAATAACTAAAATCAAGCTCAGATAGTTCTTACCTTCATCCGTATTTACGGCTACGTGCGCAACGCTTGGTTTTTCACTCGAGTTCGGATTGGAGGACTTCAATTCTGAAACTAGTTTCTGGAAAAAAAAACACAATACAAACAGTATAGTAGAACTAATTTGGTCGCCAAAATTAAATAAATAAATAAAAAACAATTTTAGTGGCAGACTACTTTAATTCCATTTGATGAACAATTGTTCATCAAATGGAATTAATATACCATGGACTTGTTTTATCTTTATTATATAAAAATTCTCGGCCACACCGTCGCTTACCATCAGGCGAGTTGGTGGATAAGCCTAGATATCTTTTTAATTATTATTATTTCCTTCTTTCTACAATCGGCTGGGCCATGAGCAGAAGTGTATAGCACAAACCTAATGTACAATTTTACTGTTTTGTGTTACTCAATAGCTGCTACGAGCGTTCACTATGTCGCTCGCGCATTTCATCATTTCTACAGATGTCTAAGAAACAAAACTTCGAAAATAACATTACAAAATAAAGAAATAACATTGAGAACAACATTACAAATGAAATGAAAATAAATTAGCACAAATTTCATATTGGTACAAACATGTTTTTATGCATGAAAATCGGTTCAACTACGATCTTTTTTCATTGCGTTTTTATGTACGAAAACTTGTTTTGACCAATATGATTTTTTCTTCAACTCGAGGTATAATTGTTTCTGTGATTGTTCGTAAGTACATTCAGCCTTTTTATATCTTCAGAAATATTGAAACGCAAGCGAGATAGTGATAGCACGTGGAGCCCTTAAGTAATTTCTCTTATTCTTAAATAATTTATGTCTTATTCGCCAAAATCAAATCGAATCATGATTTTACAGACGTGGAGATTTTGTTTAGTCTTTTTCATCTGCATGACAATATTAATACGAGTGACAGAGAAATATGAAGTTTGCCTGAGATTTGCCTCACTAACCTCTAGTGTCGTTTTCTCTTTCTTGAGCGCCGCGATCTGTGCGTCCCTCTCTTTCAGATATTCGAAGCACGTCTCGCACTCATCGTCAAGCTCTTTGAATCTTTCCTTCAGCTCCTGAAGCTCTTCCTGGCAGGATGTCAGCTGTGCACGTAGATGATTTACTTCACTGTTGAACAAGTTCATCTATAGTAATAGGCATGATGACTAATATTTTTTTATTACTTCCTAAGGAAGCTGCTGAAATAGAGCCCTTCAACGTAAACAAAATTAAAATTAGTTCTAAAATAAATAAGATTAATGCATTTTAATTTCATGCTAGACAAAGAGCGCACTATACTGAGCCGTGACGTCACGCATCAGGCGCGCCATACAAATGCTATACTAACACACGCTTTGCGAGATAGGGATAGAGCATCCCCTGTCCATCCCCACCTAAAACTTTAAACACTCGATAACTCAGAGATTTATCAGCCAATTTAAATTATTTTTTAATTATGTGTTATGTATTTAGTTGTATTCATCGCTAAGCCAGTTATTTGTAATAAATTAAACATTAGGACACATTCCTATTCTCATTGATCATAATACATATATAGTTTGGATCTGCCTTTAACTCGAGCTAGTGCCGAAAAAAGTCTGCCAAAAACTGAAAGGGGCGAGGTAAACACGTATTGCACACACTGACATATTCTTACTAGTTCTACAAACGCATACTTCAATATTGAGCGGTACACAACTGCAAACGATGAGCTCAAAATGTAATCGAATGGACGACCAAGGGGGTTTTAAGTGCTAAAAGGGAAACTGAAGGTATAACGATTCCATCAACTATATTAAAAAAGCTTTTTCGTATTCTTTTCAGCAAACTCTTTCATTTGATACCCGTAACATGGAGGCCGTGGAGGCGGTGCAACGACGACTGCCTGCAAAACAGGCGACGCCCTCCCTCAGCACGCACCCCGCGCGTCCCCTTTCACAATATTAGTACATAGTTCTACCACAGGTGGCGCGTCGCTAACAATGGTAGATAATATATTTTTGTCCGCCATCTTGGGGCGTAACTCATATAAACTTTAGTGTGACGTCATTTAATTTTTCGTATTCGTCTTAGCAAACCCTTTCATTGTTTCCTTTCATTCATTCATTTCATTCCATTTGATAGCTCTAAAATTGTAGCCATCCTTCTCTCACATATTAAAATGAAAAGAGTGGCAGATAATTTTAGTCCTGTCAGATTGGTTTAGTTTAGTGAGTATGACAGAATCGACGCCATTGTCTTCCGAACTAAACGTGTATGCGAATTTTAGCTCAATTAGTTGGAGATAACTGTTTTAAAATTCAAATGCAAGGCACATACTAACAAGGCAAGATAAATAAAAGCTTGTAAAATATACGTAAAATGCATATTGATCAGAATTGTACTGTGTAGGGTAGATACTTACTCAGAATCACTACTCCTGTTGACTGAACTATCCCTAGGCTGAAGTTCGTCAGTAACTCTGCTCGATAAATCTGTAATAACACAATATAATTTAGAAAACGTTGATATTTACGGAGGTGTGCGTTTAGGGCAAGTTTAGGGTAAGATCAGTGCAAGTACCGTTCTTTATCGATCGCCAAATTCGATAAAATGACATAGAATCGATCATAGCGAGTACTGGTCAAATGGCGTTTTATCGAATTTGACTCTCAACTGTCGAATTTGACGATCGATAAAGAACGGTACTTGCACTGCAGGTCTGTTACATTTCATTCCAAAACGGCTGGACTTATTTGATAGTGGTTTTATAATTAATTACAGGTTTATTTGACGTAGTTCTTAGCAGTGTTCGATTAAAATGTCTCTGTCCAGCGGTTTAAATTACAAACTCTTTTCAGAATTGTTTTTTTCCCTTAGGAAATGGCATAACCACTGTTAAAAACTTCCGCAATACTTCGGAAAGAGAGAAGAGAATGAGAACTTTTTTTCAGATGACATGATGTACAGTAGTGAGTGTGCGTGTGTGTGTGTGTGTGTGTGAGAGAGAGAGAGAGATAGAGAGAAGAGATTAAAAGGCCAATAGAGAGGACAAGGGAGATAATGGATTGCTAGGTACTTAGCAGAAATAGGCCAACTCGTAGCACATGATGAAAATTTCGTCTGCTCGATTCGTTTTTATATTTATATGACAACTTTGCCCTGGTGCTTTAGGTCTCGAAGATATAACAGTATGCTTTAAATGCTTAGGTAACCTGAATTTAGGGACTAATTGCGTGACTTAGCAGTAATCGTGTGTCAACAAAGGATGGTATAATCATTTCATGGGTATGCTAACTCTTGTAGTAATTAGAGAAAACTATAACAGAAATCAAAATAGTTCTAGAATAAAATGGCGTCCGCCGTCAATGTTAATTCATCCCATATGTTACTGTTGCATTTAGTTTTATATGGCACCGTCCTGTTTTCACTAACAGTTTTAACTAACCGATCGAGTCGATAATATCTACATAGTATATATAGTATAGTATATATAAATTCAAGTCACTTTCCGCGTCTGTATGTCTGTATGGCCGCTAACTCCTTCTAAACCACGCAACGGATATTGATGCGGTTTTCAGCATGGGTTAGATACATTTTCACGGAAGGTTTATGCATATAACTAGCGACCCGTCCCGGCTTCGCACGAAAATTACACTCGTGCGAAGCCAGGCGGGCGGGTCGCTAGTTTATGACATGGTATAATAATATACTCCGCCAGAATCCGAAAAGCAAAAAAAAGCAATCCGAAAAAAAAAAACCACGTGGGCGTCCCGCAATGATGTCATAATGTCAATTTACAACAGGTTCGAGAGAGATGACGATACACCACGTAACAGCTGATTGGATAAAGTGGCAACTGGACAGTGACGTAATTCTGGGACAACTGCCAGAGTAGAAGACCTTGTTTTCTTTGATCATAGTTTATGATATACATACTTAGGAATATCTTTGGTAGGAATATTTTTGTATGTCTTCTATGAACAGAAAAGAGAGGTAAAAGGAGGGAAAGAGAGAGAGAGAGAGAGGGAGAGAGAGAGAGAAAGATAACATTCTAACCATGCGGAGAAGGTGTATGTTGTTCAACACCTCGGTGCATGTCGTGTATGCTCTGACGACGGCGACGCGCCGCCAGCACGCTGCTCGGCCGCGACGAGTGATCCTCGTCCTTATCGCTCTGCAAATAAAGTACAAATTACAATAACAACTATACACAGCAATGACACATCATTAACACCATCATAGTCAGTCTTTTGACAGTCCACTGCTGGACTTTTAGCCTACCCCCGAAAGGGTGATTGGGCCATATCCAGCACGCTGGCCCAGTGCGGATTGGTGGATACAATGACACATACGTTTGATGGAATAAAGCTAGTATTATCAGATTAAAAAACCGGCCAAGTGCGTGTCAAGGCTCGCGCATTGAGGATTCCGTACCACCACAAAATTCAATAACGAAATTACCAGTTATATACCACTTGGTATATATTATACCATACCAGTTATTACCTCACATGCATTTGGCCATTATTTATTGTTTGTTGTTATACTTTAGAAAAAGTCAAAAAACGAAAACGAAAGTCCCCGTACAACAAACGTATTTTTTCGTAGAAGCGTCAAACTTGGCATAATTATCGTTGTTACACTCTAAACTTTAGAACTTTACTTTTTTGTTATTTCTTAGTTAATCCGACGTAACAGTACATCATCATCATCATCATCAGCGAGAAGACGTCCACTGCTGAACATAGGCCTCCCCCTTTAACCTCCACACTGAACGACAGCCTGCCTTTTGCATCCACTGGATGTCCGCGACTCTTACAATGTCGTCGGTCCATCTAGTAGTGGGAGGCCTCCCTACGCTGCGTCTTCCGATTCGTGGTCTCCACTCCAGAACCTACATAGACACCGACACCACCACAGAGTCACCGACATAGCTGTTAAAATTTGCAAGTTGAAGTGGCAATGGGCAGGCCACATCGCTCGAAGAACCGATAACCGATGGGGAACAGTACATATTCTGTGACAATTTTAACTGGCTATCTTCTACGGTTTGAAAGATACAGCCGTTAATAGGTAGGACAGACGGACAGACAGACAGACAATGTAGGCTAAGTAATAGGGTCCCGTTTTTACCCTTTGGGTACGGAACCCTAAAAAAACGACTAAAATTAGTAAGCGCAAAACTATTGATTTTGCCAAATCAAAAGGCATTTGAACAAAATTATTCGTAATTCTATTAGATTTGGTTAAATACTACTGAGCCAACATTAGTGTCATTTTTGTAGGACCACCTCAACAGCTTCCTGTAGATAATAATAAAAATAATCACGTGAAGCGGTTCACTAATCTCGGAGTAACAGGAACAAAAAAATAAAAACGGGCCAAGTTCAGGGTTACGAATAAATAATGTACTAAGCATTATTATATCATATTATATATATATATACATATATATAATTTTTTTTTTTTAATAATATTTTGTTTTTATATTTTATTGTAAAAAAAAACTTAAATTTAGGAATGAAAATAAATATACATATGTGCATTATAATTATAATAAAAATAATTATAATTATAAAATTATTATATCATTATGAACAACTTTTACTTTGGGACTAACTGAAATCGCGAACAAAAATCTGCTGGTCCTTATATTTTGTCGAGTTCAGTGTCAATGACCGTTTTCTTTCGGCTTACTACAGTCTATTTGCGTAACCCTGAAGTTGGTTAGCAAAAAAAACTCCGTCCTGAAGTTGGTTAACAAGCACAATAAACATATAAACTCACTTGCTCGGTTCTCGAGAGGCTGTCATGGCTGTAAAAAGTAAAAAAAATACTTGTTAGTAAATGATATCAATCTTTAGCTCAAAATTATGGAATGACGTTGAAAATAAAGTATCCTTCTTAGATCTTTGATGTGAAATAAGAATAAAACGGCCAAGTGCGAGTCGGGCTCGCGCAGAACAATTAGAACTATATTAAAACAGTTTTTCGTATTCTTATCAGCAAACCCTTTCATTTGATACCCATACCATGGGGGTGCATAAAAAATAACTGGTCCGCCATATTGGATTTAGAATGACGTCATTTAGCTAACCATGCATTGACATCGATTCTGATGTTCTCTAAACTAAACTAAATTTGACAGCTCTTAAATTGTGGCCATCCATCTCTTACATATTAAAATGAAAAGAGGCAGATAAGTTTAGATTGGTTTAGTTTAGTGAGTGGTATGACAGAATCGACGCCATTATCTTCCGAACTAAACGTGTATGCCAAATTTTAGCTCAATCGGTTGGAGATAACTGTTTTAAAATTGAAAATGCAAGGCACATACTAACAAGGCAAGATAAATAAAAGCTTGTAAAATATACATTTCAGAACAATATGGAAAGCTTAGAAGTTTTGCTACATCCAAACTTACCCTCTGCCTAGTCCGTAGGGAGTGCTTCGGCCGGATGTGTTATCGCCCTCGCTGAACAGGTCGTCCGGCTTTTGCCGAGATTCAAACAACGCCTCCAGGTTTCGTTGTTCTGGAAATGTATGGAAAACTTCTACACATCGATGCGATTTAGCGAAGGGAAGACTAGTGGGAAAATGTTCGTAATGAGCAACGGCATTTCAACACTCATGCAATGCCAGGCCTGGGGGGTTAGACAAGACCCACTTGCTGTTAGCGTTAAAGCCTGCGGAAAGCTGTAATTGTATGAAAATGACATTGGCTTGAGATAACATCTCTCAAGCTAATGTCATTGTCATTTTCATACAATTTCATCTTTCCGCAGACGTTAACGCTAACAGAAAGTGGGTCTTGTCTAACCCCCCTGGCGCACTCCGCACTTTAGGTATGAAGCTACAAGTAGCCGTCTTGTCGGACCTGTCGCGTCCGCTGCCGCGGGATAGATAGAGATATTGCGACAAGAGTTACGCGATAGACAGAGAGGTAACTTCTAGGTTAATATAGCTGTAGGTAGTTAGCGCTCGCACGTCCTGAATTGCACATTATTGTGTAGTAGCAAGGGTCGTTACTTATTTAAATGATTTTGCAGAGTTATTCTTCTGTACTTCTACTATTCGCTGGCTCACTATTACAAGGTTCTATGTTATTTTCTTACACGTTCTGAAATTTCAATTTAAAATGTTTGACTTTCATAAATATTGACTTAGCAGGGTTTATGCTTGAGAGAGATACTTTCACTCAAGCATAAACCCTGCTAAGTCAATATTTATGAAAGTCAATTTTTTAAAATTGAAATTACAGAACGTGTAAGAAAATAACATAGAACTTTGTAATAGTGAGCCAGCGTATTGTCTTCTGTGGGAATACTAAAACTGCTGGGGTAAATGAGTTGAGTGGAGACCGTGGTCTTTAGTCTGATAGTGGCGCTGCGACGTCAGATAATGGATATCAAATTATATTTACCATCCAAGTCTGCCAACAATCGCTTGGAGTCGTGAGTGGACTGGCGCCGGCGCCGCGAGTCTCCAACGTCGAGTGATGTTCGCGGCCGCTCCACCGTCTCTTGCATCTCCAAAACACGCGCCTAAACAAATAACCTCTCATTACGCCGATGCAACATCGGACGTTGTCGCATGCTACAAGATGCGTTATAACGCCACACGCCAGTTTTATTGAAATTAACTAACAAAAATATACAAACCACATTATCATAATTTCTCTACATAGTATAAATTGAAGTCGCTTTCCGCGTCTGTATGGCCGCTAACACCTCCTAAACCACGCAACGGATTTTGATGCGGTTTTCACCATCAGTTAGATACATTTTCAAGGAATATATGCCGGGCGGGCGGGTCGCTAGTATATTATAAAAGCGAAAGTGTGTTTGTTTGTTCCTCTTTCACACAACAACAGAGCAACGGATCGATCAGATTTTTTGCATGGGTTAGTTCAAAGGCTGTAGAGTGACATAGGCTACTATTCATCATCATCGTGATCATCACCATTTTTCTATACTACGCGGGTGCAACCGCGGGGCGCAGCTAATAATATATATTTTCCAATTGACCCCTTCAACAATTTGAATTTGAATGGCTTGAGCCCTGAAGCTCTGATCAAGTTCCTTATTCATGAAGTTAAAAATGTACGCGAGACAATGACGTATTTTATTGGTATGACATTGTATACTTTATACTTTTGCTGGGTACTCCGCCAGTTGGTAGTGGGCTTGAGCATTTTGATTATCTTTAGACCTTCAACGGTCCATGAGCAAGGCATTGGCCAGTTAAAAAAATACTTTTAAACAAATATTTATAGGTCAAGTAAATTTAACAATAGGGCAGTTAATTTTTCCTGCGTACCACGTCAAGAAAAACCTCAAACTCGCGTACCCCTCGAGCTCGGCTCAAGCACACCAAATGCCGTCCGGTCCGGTTCAGTCTTAATTTGTAGTAAAGTATGCATTTCTATGGAAAACGGAAAGACGTCACGCTGTATGCAGTTAGTTGGACTGCAGACTGACTACAAAGTGGACTGCTTACGGTGTGACGTCTTTAATAGAATTTCTCCTCGTCAAGAAATTGGCGCGCGTACCTCTTGATGCAAACACCCCTAATCATCCCTTCGCGTACCCCTAGGGGTACGCGTACCACTAATTGGGAACCACTACAATAGGGTATTTGACTGTATTAAAAATATTATTCATGCTGATGTAATCCTAAAAGGTTATTATTATTTAAAATTAATGAATTACTAAGAACTAAAAAATAAAGTCCAGATTTTAAGAATAATACAAAATAAAAATATGTTAGTCATTGATCTCGTGACCTGACTGCAAACACTCTATGTAGGGCGAATGTCCTTAACACGTCACAGAAAAGTAAATAGAGGCAAAAACTATGGCGAGAAGAACTCGTTTGCTTATGTGTGACGTCACTAATGTCACGTGGCCCCATTAACGTCAAAGGGAGCGGTGAGCGGGAGTTTACGCGGTGGTTTAATAATTTGAATTTTTATCCGACATCAACAACACAAATACTGAAAGTTATGAGGATTAAATCACAAGATTGCTTTTTTTAATATTATAATGAACATCTTAAGATGATTTCATAAAATCAGTCAAATACCATAATTGAATAAATGTATTTAAATAATATCCAAAAATGCATGGCAATAAATAGAAATTTATAATAAAAAAATTAGCAATTCAACATAAAAAATTAGATAAATCAACGTATCCGTGTATATTAAAAACTTTTACCGTCAGTTTTCGAAAACCCCTAGCGAAAGAGACCCCAAACCCTACCTCCCAAAAATACCCCACCCTGGGGCCCGAAGAGTGACTTTTCCGCGGCCCTTTGTACGCTGCGGCGCAGCTTCGAATCTTCAGTACTTTGTTAAAGCTCAAAAAGAAGCGAAGATCAAAAAGACAATGAGATTCTCACCTCTAATGACTCCTTTGCGTTTTTCAAATTTTCACATTCTTCTTGTAATGTGTTAAGCCTTTCATTTACTTCGTTAATCTTTGATTGTTTTTCACTAATTACTCTTTCATCTTCTTCTTTTTGCTTGTTAAATCTGTTGATTTTAAAGTAACTGCTTGTTAGTATCGTCCTTAAGTTGCATGTGTGTGGCCTGTCTTAATTTGGATCAATGCTCCAACTAGCAAACTGCAAGTTTGATGGCCGTCGTCTTCTATAATATCTGACGTCAATTCAAAAAAATACCAAGAGGCGTAAAATCTATTCGAATGCAGTTGACCGTGCAAATGGAGTTAAACTACCTCTAAATTGCTTTCGTAACGTCATAGTAGAAACAAAAACGAAGCACGCTCGGTTTCATACAACTTGGTGTGCTTGCGGTGTCTATCTTAGTAAAAGTCTTTGGTAACGTCTGTTTTAGGAACTGAACAATATCTTACCTCGTGATCATCTTGCTTTGTAACTCAGCGGTTTTGTCGTGTGTCTTGATATTGATTTCCAGTCTTATACATTCCCGTTTCTTCTCTTCTAGGCTGTACTTTAGTTCCGCGTTAACAGCAGTCAGCTTCTGTACTTCTTGTTTCAATGATTCTATAATAGAAGTAGCTTCCTTTACGGATTCTCTTAATATGAGAATATCCGAAGTCATCGTTGCTATTTCTGCAATATTTTGCTTGATTGTTTCACTTGACTTTTTTAAGTCCACACTATAGGATTCTTTTTCATTTGATATCATTTGGTTGACAGATTTTAATTTATTATTTTCTTCTTGCAATTCTTTTATTGAAAGGAGAAGCTCAGTTGTTTTAGCGTTTTTCTCAGACAATGACGAAATTAATGATTCTTTGTTTTTCATTGTCTCTCTCAGGCTGGAAATTTCTTCAGTCAATTTTGCATTATCTTTTTTTAGCCCTCTAGCTAAATCAAGTAACTCTGCAGTTTCAGCGTTTTTATCAGATAATGACGAAATCAATGATTGTTTGCTAATTATTGTCTCTCTCAGGCTAGATATTTCTTCTGTCAGTTTGTCAATTTCATTTAGTTTATTAATATTTTCTTGAATTTTGGAATCATAGGCTCTGCTCAAGTCTTCATGTGCTGCCTTCAGTGTTTGAAACTTTACTTCTTTATCAGCCAAATCTATTGTTACGTTGTTGTTTATATCTCTTAATGATTGAATTTGCGTTTTCAATTCATTAAGTTCTTTTTCTTTTTCATCTATAACATTTTTAGACATTTCATTGAAAGTTATCATTTCAATTTCTGTTTGATGTTGTTGATTACTTTGATGTATTAAATGATTAATCAACATGGTGATATTATTGCTAGCACATTCTGACAAAGCTAAATCAGTTGTAATTAATTTATGTTTGAGTAGTTTCTGACAACCTTCATGGAGGGATTCCTGAATTTCTTTTTCTTTTCTCACAATGTCCAACGTTACCGCGCTGCAAATTTCAACCAATTTTTCTTTTTGAGCTTTTAGCAAATTATGTGAGGTTTCTTGTTCGGTTAATTTCCCTTTTAGGTCCTCTACGACTCTAAGTTCTATGTCTAGAATTGCATATTGCTCTTTAACACGGTTAAGGTCTTCTTGATACTTGGCAATTATAATTTCGAAAACAGTAGCACTAGATATGCCGACTTCATAATCTAAGGAACTCAAAAAGTTTTGCTTGAACATGTTAACTCCTTTTGCAAAAGTTTCATCATCTTTATTAACGAACTCATTGTTTATACGGTTTATGTTACATGCCAACTGTGACATAAACTTAGATAACCTTTTCATGTTTTCTTCTTTCTCTTCTAACGTTTTTGATAATGTAGAATATTTGGAAAGTATTTCATTGTGAAATGATTTGTACTCCTCTAACTTTGTGGCGAGGTTTTCAACTTCATTACCATGTTTTTCTAGCAAACTGCTATAAAACATCTTCAGTATGTCAATAATTTTCACACCATCTAATAAATTTCCTTTTTCTTCGCCAGTTATTTCTAGATAATAGTTATAGCAATCCATTTTGTCGACTGTGTAGATGTCTAATGGTTGTTCTTCCTGTATGTCTGGCATACTACATATAGTATTTTGTGAGTTGTATGTTACAACATTTTTGGGTTGTGCGACGTTTGTGTCACCCATACTTTCATCTAAATCCATAGATATGTTGCTGTAATTTAAATGTTGTTTAATAGTTGCCACGTGTTCAGTTAGAACTTTACAATCTTCACGTCCAGCGCATAATTCACTTTGCAGTGTACATATTTTATTGAACCTCGATGAAGTCTCGGAATCACTCATACTTCTATTTAATTTTGCATGCGGACTTTCTTTATTTGAAATTGGACGGATGTCTGCGATCAATGAAGATTGACATCGAGGACATTCAAATGAATCAACTTGCCTTGTAGATTCTATTTTGCGAACCTTCTCGGCGAGTTCAAAGTTTTCTGTTTTTAATCTGTTTAATTCTTTGTTAAGGTCATCTGCCTCAGAAATGTTGTCCATTACTTGAGTTGACAGTGTATCGTTCTCTTCTTGTAACCGTTTGAGTTCTTTGTTTTTATTATTCAGTGTACTATTCAATTTAGTTAAATCGCTGGTTTTAAGATTATTTTCGTTTTCAAAAGTCTTTAATTTACTTACTAAAGCATCAATTTTTGGCATGTCTAGAACCAGGTCATTGTATTTTTTTTCAATATTTTGGTTTTCAGTTTGGATGTCTTCCAGTTTTTTAGTAAGCCATTTTACTTGTTCGTTATCTGTATGAACATGTGTTTTGCTTTCTATTTGACATACAGTACAAAAAGTTTCGTTATCAGGGGTAGTTAGTTTAATAGGACTACTTTGAACGTCCACTTTAAGTTCAGTGGTTCTAACTGAGAGTTTGTCTACTAAGGCTTTTAATTTACAATTTTCTTCTTTCAGCACTTCTAACGATGAAAACATGTTTTGGCTATCACTTTCTAATAAGCTTATGTGGCTATGTTTGATTTTAGCTTCAGTTGTTTTAGGTTGGTTAGTTTGACAGGACACTTCGTTTATTGTTTGAGTTAAGTCTAAACATGTTCGATCACAGCCTATTAGAGTGTTATCTCCAGTCGACGTAAGTGTGACATTTGTATCTAGCATTAGAAGATCCTCGTCTAAGGTAGATTCATTTTTAAAGTTACAGACTGTGGTGTTATTATCTAAGACATCTGGTAATGAGTATCGTTTGAAGTTGGCGTTTTGGCTTTCAGAATTTGCTAGGTCATCCTTTAAAATTACGAACAAATCACGCAACTGTTTTTTGAATTCCGGAATATCCCCTTGGCAGACATTGAGTAACTTCCCGTGATGATGTTGTAATGCTAGCACTTGCGATTTCAGTGACCTGTTTTCTGCATACGTAGTGGCTGTTAAAATCGACAGATTAGTTTTGTGACTTGACATTTTCTTTTGTAATTCTTGAGCTGGTTCGAGAAGTAACCGAACTTCTTGGCGGATATTTTCTTGTTCCAATAATAACTCCCTGTTTGCTCTGTCGGACTGTTCTAACATACCCAAAAGTGAACATTTTTCCTGCTCCAAAATTCTCAATTCTAAGGACATAAGATCACAAGTCATGCACTTAGCTGAGTGGATTTCGGTGTTAGAGCTAGATGGGGTTGCTAAATTGTAGTCGTTTTGTTTCGGTTCCATTGCATCTACAATTTTATTGCAGCAAATAGTAAGCAAACTTGGTGGAGTAACTGCTTTTACATTTCGTTGTTTGTTTTCACAAGCAGCTCTTAAAGACTTACTAGGGGCAAAACTATCTGTTGGCATTTGTACTTCATTTTGATAATTAGCTTTGAGCAATTCATTTTCATACTGTAAATCTTGCATCCGTTGATTCATTAACATATCAAGGTTAGTAGCTTGATCCTTGCATTCTTGAGCTTTGTTTTCCATAGCTTGAATTTGAATAGCTTTATGTTCTAAGTCTTCCTTTAACTGTTTTAAGAGTTCATTGCTTTCTTTAAGGTTTTGACTAAGACTTGCCATATCTAAATTATTCCTATCTAGTTCATTACTCAAAGCTTTATTCTCGTTTTCAAGTTTAATGAGTGTATCATTCAAGTTTTTGTTTTCATTAAGCAAAGTTTCACTACATTTCTTAGACTCTACTAGTTCGCGTTGAACATTATTACACTGTGCTAGTAAAGTTTCGTATTCATGCTTTTTAGTATTTATTTCTTTTTGGTAATCGGATATCATTCCGTCACTCAGTTTTTTATTGGACTCATTTAAATTAACAATTTCTTTCAAATTGTTTTCTATCGTCTGCTTAAGTTGATCAATTTCACATTGGAGAGTTGTCTTTTCAATATGAAACTTGTTATGTAAATTTTTAATTTCGTTCTTTAACTGGGAATTTTCATTATCTACAATAAATTTTTCCGAAACAGTATCTGTAGCTACATTTTCCAATAAACATAGGCCATTACTAAGAGCGTTAAACAAAGTAACACAATTTTCAACAAACTCAGGAATTTCTTGAATGTCACCACTTAATATTGAAATTACGCTTTTCAATTTATCTAAGGCCGACTTAGCGTGGTTTTCATATTCTTGTTTGTCATTGTTTACTTTACTCAGTAAAGATATAATGTTATTCTTGGCATTGATTTCTTCCTCATAAGTTGTAATTTTGTGTGACATCTCTTCTAATTTACTTTGAAGCTCATTGTTCAACTGCACATATTCTTGTTCTTTTGCATTTTTGTCTGATACGAACTGTATAAGATTTTGGTTTGTTTCAGTTAGATTTTCAATTCGTAAATTATGTTCTTTGTTGAGTTCATTGAGTTCCATTTTCTGGTTCTCGAGCTCTGCCATTTTTTTGGTCAATTCTTCTTCAACATTAGCCAAGTTCGATTTTTCGCGCATTAGATTATTGATTATAATTATGTTATTGTTGGCGTCATCTTTTAGTTTAGCGATTTCTTCATTTAAGACCTTTATTTGATTTATTTTGTTAAGAATATCATCATTTATTGAGTTATGTTCAGGATGTTCCGTTTTTTTTATTAATGATTTTAATTTTTCTACTTCTTTGTTACGATTATCAAGAGCCATCTTGAATGAATGAATAATATTTTTTATGTTTTCGTTGTTTGCAATAACTTTTTGTTCATTAGCTATCATGTCTTCTAGAGCCGAGTCATGAATACTCATATTTAGTGGATGATCTTTTCTCGTCAGTTTTATCTGTAATTCTTGAATGACGTTATTGTATGATGCTATATCATTTTGGACTATTTTCAAGTTTTCTTTTTGTTCTTTTATGGTACTATTTAATACGTCGACATTAGATTTGTACAATCTATTTTCATTTTCTAAATAAGTATTCTTCTCTTTGAAACTATCAATCAACTTTTGAAGTTCATGACTAGATTGTTCTAAGAATTCGATAGATTGGTTCTGGGACGCAATATTGGCTTCTAATTGAACTATAGCTTGGCATTTAACTATAAGTTGATCCTGTAAACTAGCCACAATTATTTTCATTTCAGATGACTCCTCTTCATTGGAAGTTGTTATACTACTTTCATTATCACTATTTACTAAAGATATATCTTTGGACATATCCATGAAACTCGTCCCGTCCTTTTCCACTGGTTGAGGAGGTAATTTGCCTAAAAGAACAACAAAAACTATTACAAGTACTGAAATTATAACAAGTAGGAATATTAGGATTGCACTGTACTCACCAATATCTTCATACTTCTTAAGTTTTTGTTCTTCTAATAATGAAAGAAGTTCTTCTTCTCGCAATTTAGCTTTTCGCTTCAGTATATCATAACTAACTTCGCAGTCAGTGAGTTTCGTATTGTATTTCTGGGATTGGGCTTCTAGCTCCACCTGATTAGAAAATAAATGCCAGTCAGTTGGGATAATTAATGATATTTTTTTTGTAATTTAAAGTCACAAGGAATGAGTACTCTTTAGCTGTAACACTGCTTTTTATTTTTACCTTCGCATTGTTGACATCCTCTTCAGCCTTCTTAATTTTAAATAAAAGGTGCTCCATTTCCAAGTCCTTCTCTTTACCGTTTTTCTTGAGTATTTCAATTTCTTCTTGGAGCTTTGCGGTCATGTGTGTGCTTAATTCTACTTTCTCCATGAGCTCAACCTGAAATTCAGGCATACACTCATAAATTTCATCAACTTTTATAACAATCACTTTTCTAAATGGACTGTATGTATGCTTTGTGGCATATAAATCTCTAGCGTTAATGCAAGGTAACAACCAATCTCTATGCGATTATTCTTAAATTGTTTTAGCCATCAAGGAACCAAGTACATAATTTATTCTTGTAAGATAAAATCCATGTTTCTGTGTGGGAAGTGTGATATTATATCATAACTGCCACATTTACAGAAATTATAATATTTCTAGTCTTCTTCTTTCGAGTCGATGTTCCGTAAATTATTATAATATTTCTGTAGTCCAGTCAAATGGGAATTAAACCTCGGAATGAAAAATGATAAGCTATAACTCGTATAAATCTTTGTTTTGACATTTTATATGTTGGCTTAAGTCATAGAATCTCGTGTTCTATCTAGGGAAAGGTTACTTGTATGAAATATTAGTAAAGACCTAATTTGTAGAGGATTTAATGCTCTATTTTTTTAATAACTCAAAACGTTATACAGTTAATAAGACATTAGAAGAGCCGGTTTTTATGACTCTTGACCTTGTATATTCTGATTTGAGTACATGAGATTCCTTGAGACTTTTGAGGTGAGTTTGAAGAGTTTTTTTTTAAACCTATACTGTTCCACTGCTGGGCAAAGGTCTCCCCCATTTCCTTCCACAAATCTCGATCCTCCGCCACCTCTTGCCAACCTCTTCGGAATGAATCAAGAGTTTATCTGGAGTTTATACGAGCTTACAGCTTATATTTATTATATTTTTCAATTTATTTGACTGGACTATAGCTGCTACCTGTGGCTTTACCAGTTTTTCAAGAACCTTACATTTTTTCCGGGTAAAAAGTAGCCTGTCTGTGTAACTCCAGGACATTAGCTAAGCTACTTTGATACCAAATGTAATCCTAATCCGGTCAGCCATTACGTCAGCTGAGTGGACAAAAATACTAACACACAAAATGAGTTTATAATATTAATGTGCTTAATTGCTTATTTATAGCTTACCACTTCCGGTTTATACATTTTTTCTCTTTCTGTAAATTCAACAAGATCGCGATAGTTTTTTTCGGATCGATGGCAATTCTTGCGGAGTACGCACGGGGGTGTTTTGGATCCAGCTGAAAAATAATAATATAAGTAATTATCATCCATAAGATATGACAATAGGCATGTGCCCTATTTTTTTTATTACCCCAAAAAAAATATAAATAGAGCCCATCTACAAAAACTAAATTTGTTCAAAAGTATTTAGGTTACATTTATGAAAGACAGAGAGCGCACTATATATGACATCAAGCCATGCACGCGCCATTCAAATGCTATACTAACATAAGCTTTGCGGGAGAGGGACGGCGCATCCGCTCTCTATCCCCACCAAAAACTTTAAACGCTTATCTCAGAAATGTATCAGTCAATTCAAATTATTTTTTGTATGTGTAATGTATTTAATTATATCCTCCGCCAAAACAGTTATTTGTCAACAAATTAAACATTAGGACACAAGCCTATTGTTTAAATGAATAATTACTTACAATAGCATTTGTGATATGGCGAGCAAGTTGTTATAGTTGAGTTGTCGTCATCATCATCACTGTCTGTAAAGCAGATGAAAGAAGCGGTTCTTACTAAAAAAAATACTTTATTAGTACGTTTGTCATGCATATTGTGTTAGATTCCATATAGTATAGTGAACTTATACATCAAATATAATTATTTGTAACCAACATTACCTTGAATGATGTTAATTGCGTATATAATTATATAATATATATCCACCACCTTAATTCGAATAAAATTATTTAAATTTGAGCTTTATAATCTATCACATACAGTGAAATTATATATAAAATAGGGCAAAAGAAAATCACATTTAAATGCATTACTTTGCTTTAGTCAGTTCGTCCTTCAGAGTCAATATAGTGTGTGGTTTTTATGGGGTGTTTCTACATAGTCTTACCAAGTTCAATAATTTCATCACTGAAATCAACTTTTTTGTTGTTACGCGGCGGGGTTGTAAGGCACGCCGGTTCTTCAGGCAAGCTAGCCAGCTTGTTGGAACTCGGAACGGGCAGAAAGTCTGCAGGAGTCGGGATCACCATTGGACTATTAAACAAAGAAAGTTATTACAGTTGTTATAGGAACTCACACACAATTTAGATGTACTTAACGAAACTATAATTTCTTGAATGAACTGTAATAGCGATCTTGATGAAACTTGGCAAGGAAGTAATCTACGCCATGTGGATGAGAATGAGGTACCCAGCATTCCAGAATTTTTGGGATGAAAGGTAATTTTCTAATTTAATCAAGATCGGTTCAGCCATTAAGTCATCATCATAATCAGCCTTTTAACAGTCCACTGCTGGACTTTTAGCCTACCCTCGAAAGGGTGATTGGGCCATATCCACCACGCTGGCCCAGTGCGGGTTGGTGGATTCACATACGCCATTGAATTCCTTCTCCGTACGTATGCAGGTTTCTTCACGATGTTTTCCTTCACCGAAAAGCCAGTGGTATGAAAAATTTAGTCATCAAAAAACAGACACAGGGACCGACAAAAAGGGCATTTACTTTCGCTTCTAGAACATTTGTGTGATTTGAGAATTGATTTATTTCAGATTTTGGGATGCAATATAATTGTGAAAAAAAGTTCTTTTAGTTCTACAATAACATCTCATAAGGAGGTCTTAATGACTTAGTTTAGCTGTAGTCAAACGCTGAGCCTGTCGGTTATTTATTTAAGGTTTAACTAAACTATAGTGCTATAGGTGCAAATCGAGCTAGAAAACTAATCTGGTTATTTAAACATTTGCGAAATATCTCTGATATCAAACTCCTAACATACATTTACACGGCACTCGTACAATCTATTCTATCGTACTGTATAGCTGTTTGGGGTGGAACTTTTAAGACACGCTTCTTAAGTATCGAACGCGCAGAGAAGAATTCTAAAATTTATGTTAAAAAAGAAAATAAGGTACAGCACGGCTAAACTATATAGTGATGCAAACGTTCTAACTGTTAGACAATTATATATATTACAATGTATCCTGAAGGTTCATAAAAGTATTACTGTAGACCCAGGTATCGTAAAAAAAAGGAACCCTTACTCAGTAGTAAAGCAACCACCCGTAAGAACCCTTATGGCAGAAAAACAATTTGCAGTACACTCAATTAAAATTTATAATAAAATTAATAGAATCAAAAATATTTACACAATTTCACTTCATCAATGTAAAAAATGTATATTAACATGGATAAAGAAACTTGATTACGAGCAAATGGAGCACTTACTCAGTCATTGACATAAACACACACACACATAATATACACACACACACACATGTTACACACTTTTAATTTAATACTACCTAAGAGCGGTCTCTCCTAACACAGGTTGTCAAAACTTAACAGGAGAGACCAATCACCTGTGTACTATAAAAATCTGTTAATAAAGAATTTTGAAAACAAACAAAGAAGCTAGTTATCCTCTCAAAGGTGCGACGGTACTTCACGAAGGAATAGTTGCTTTCATTGTACCAAGTACAAGCTCCGATGTGCATAGTGTACTGCTCGCAGTTTTGGGATGGATCAGCCAAGTACCAACTTGGGGCGTTCCACTGCGAAACGTGCCAAGAAGCTCATCAGTAACGAATACCTAGTTCAGACTAAGCTCCTTAGCCTTGAACATCGGCGCAAAACTAGATTGGTTTTTACCGGTTACATGCGGAGAGATGAGACGATGACATGGATGATACAATGGGCGGGCACGATAGGACGACACTGTTTCATAGTTGATATTCCGCAGTCTGGGTGTCTTCAAGTCGCGAGTGAATCGGTTTCTTCTAGGTAAACATGCTTTATCGTAGCCCGCAACATCGCTCAACACCAGGCGAGATGCTATTTGAAGATGCCTTTAGTGTCAAGTTGACGAAATAACAATGGTACTTATTTTGAGTTTCCCTGTCATCACCACCAGCCAGACAGCAAGGCCACAGAAGATATACGATTAAAGTCGAGACTCCTTGAAGAAACTCAACAACAAGTCTCCAATACCACAACACCTGGTGAAATAGGGGTAGAGCAGTTTAGTCAGCGACCCAAAGCCGTGCATCGCTATTTGAAGGATCTCGGCTGGTTTGTATAGGCTGGCAGGGGCAAATGCACAATACACCCCAAGCGGGATGTCAGTGCAGGTCTTATCACCCCCACTTTGAATTAGAATTAGAATCATCAGCCAGTAAACGTCCACTGCTGAACAAAGGCCTCTCTCTTAGAGAGGGGTGTTGCAATAATCCCCACGCTTGGCAGGCGGCTTGGGGATCGCAGTACGCTCACCGTGTACTAACAGGACGCAGGTGGTTCTAGTCGCAGTTTTAAGACATACCCGGGTCCGTGTCTGGGGGCATGCGTGTGTTTAAATCTATGTATCAAATAGGTGAGGAAACCCATTACAATGGGCAATATAAACTTACTTGTACTTTAAGGAAGGTGTGCAAAACTTGGGAATTGCAGGTACAGGATCCTCGTCAATTGGATGTAAAGATGTTGTAGAAATGGTAATCCGACGCGGCGGTTGCTTTCTGCGCGCGCCGCCAATTTCTTCCATACGGCTCCTTTGACTGAACCCGTTCAGTATAAGCTTCTGTAGGTTCGCTATCTGCTTCTGTAAGTCTTGCTGTAATAAGAAACGAGGAATTTGTAATGCTAAGCCTTTTTACAGAGTCCTCCAATGGAATAATAACCCTTTCGCCAGTTATTCAGTAGTGTGCAAGCTTGTGTTCCTAATAGCTTCTTATGCAATTATAGACTGAACTTTCGGACTATTTACCGCTTCGGCCGCGTACTTAACCATAGTTTCGCAACTAGTTACGATCGAAGCGAAATTACGTTTTCTTCTATACTAGTTACGAAATAACATCCTCTGTGACCGAGGCCGTTACGGGAAGCCTGTGCCGGCATTAGCGAGCAGCAGGCGTTTGACGCAAAAAGTGCTTATGAAGCGCCCGCACCTCAACTTAATAATGTAACATCTTATAAATCCGAAAGTGTGTTTGTATGTTACTTATTCACACTGTTACAGAGCAATGGATAGACGTGATTTTTTGCATAGAGATGGACAACCAGAGAGTGACAGGATTTTTTTCTCAGAAATATGAATGATGTCCGAGGAAATAGCCATGAGGGTGAAACCACTTAGCACTGCTGATACAAAATATAAGAAACTATTAGAGACAATTTTGCGAAGAATTAAACCAGGTTGCCCTAGAAATATTGTCAAGGAAAAATTTTCATGAAAGAGCTTTTTTAGGCGATTGCCGACCGATTGGAGTCGGTTACAATACTTTCTATAAAAAAAGTGTTCTCACCTCAACAGATTTTTTGGTCTCGAGGATAACTTCTAGATTTTTCTTGGACTCCAGTTGCGACTGAAGCTTGGAGAGCTGCTTGGTGAGGCTCTGTATCATTGTGGCGTCTGTCGCGACTGCGTTCACTTCTGGCTTGTTCTTTATTGCCTTGGCTCTCATCGCAAACCTGCCAAAGACGATATTTCATCATCATCATCATCATCATCCATTTACCACCCACAGCTAAGTATAGGTCTCCTCAGACAGGAAATATTAAATTGCGCATCGGAAATCGCGAACGCGCATCAATATTAGAAATATGTACTTGTTAGGTCTATTTTTTGCTTCAACCTAATATCATTATAAGTAATATCTCTGCCACAGATTTCCTTTTCCTGTGCCATTAGTATCTTAGTTTCGCTTCTTAAAAAAGCTAGTGTCTTTAAAAAAGTTAAAACCCGGACATCGAAATTTTTGCAGATTATATTTCCTTAACGGTACACCTGAACAAAAAAATTATGTATTAAATAATAATAAAAAAAAAAAAAACCCTACTTTACATATCGCTATCTACCCAGTAACCATCCCTAAACCTAAGCAAATCTATCGATAGCGACACCTAACCCTAGCCTTATTTATCAAACTCGGTAGATGTGTTGAGGCTGTAGACAGACTACAACAAGCTAGACTACTTTTCATCATCATTATTTACACTTCCATCTCCACTGGAGGAACAGTGCCAGCCTCAGAGCCTCGCTCCGGTTTTTCCGGTTGGCTCGGCTGGGTTGATGCTGGCAGAGGGAAATGAACAAATACACCCCAAGCGTGACGTCAGTGCTGGATTCATCGCCCCCATCCCGTATAAGAATAAGCTATGGATAGGAACATACATGCAAACTTTGGCTTTACACCATCGGTTAATAAACTGTTTTAGTAGTCTAAACTCACTGCAATGTCGATAAGGTCTCTTCTAAAGCAGCCGGCGTGATGGCACAAATGATGCTGGTCTTCGCATTCCCGCCGAGCGAGTTCTGAAGAATGCGCGTCAGTTTACTGTCTCGGTAGTTTGTATATCTAGAACAAGTGGGAACATCAGCAGATGAAAATGTAAGAAAAGGGATATAAGATCGAAACTACACTGAAATTTTAATATACTAGTTTGCGGCTAGCAGTTTTACCTGCGCAATATATTCCTTATGTACGCAGTAGTCGCTCACAGTATCCAGAAAGAGATCTTGCAGTTCTGCACCGTGCTTAAAATTTTATTAATTTTATGACTGGTTTCCAAGTAGGAGGTACTTGTCAACCGTCGCCTACAAATTTTAATGTTTTCAATTTCAATAGCCTCACGTAGCATCTTTGGTATATAATGGGCGTATGTCCTATTTTTTTTTACCTCATAAAAAGCAGATCATAAATAGAGCTAATCAACGAAAACAAAATTAAAATTTGTTCACAAATAAATAATTATAAGTTATATGAGTATTTTAATTTCATGCTAGACAGAGAGCTCACTATAGCACGTTATGACGTCAAGCTTTGCGCGTACCATACAAATACTAACCTAGCTCACGTTTTGCAACCACTCTCTATCCGAACCAAAATATATCTCAGAAATTTATCAGCCTATTTATGTATGTGAATTTTATTTAATATTATTCTGCGCTAAGTCTGTTTTTCATTTATTTATATAGAATAGATATACGTTTGGCCACCATCTCGCCTGATGTTAAGTGACAGTGTGGCCGAGGATGGAACACATTGATCCATCGTTATCTATACTAATATTATAAAGAGGAAAGATTTGATTGTTTGTTTGTTTGTTTGCATTGAATAGGCTCCGAAACTACTGAACCGATTTGAAAAATTCTATCACTGACGGGAAGCTACACTATCCCCAGGTGACATAGGCTATAATCTATAACCGTGCGATGCAGGGGCGGACCGCTAGTCTATTTATATAAAAGAAAGTCGTGTTAGTTACACTATTTATAACTCAAGAACGGCTGAACCGATTTGGCTGAAAATTGGTGGGGAGGTAGCTTAGAACCAGGAGACGGACATAGGATACTTTTTATCATCATCATCACCATTTTTCATCACTACGCGGGTGAAACCGCGGGGCGCAGCTAGTTTGTAATAAGTGAAACATTAGGACACAGGCCAACTATTTGTTGGTTGGTTTAATTTCAATGTGTAATGATCGCGAAAACCTAAGAAATCAAAACTAATGCATTTATTATATTAGAATGTTAACCCTCTGTCACTCATAAACGTGGATTTTTTTGATTTTTAGGATTCTATTTTGTCATGAAAAAATAAAATACACGTTTTTTTTTTTTTTTTTTTAATAAATTTATTTAATAAGATAATTACAAAAATAGGGAGTGTTGCTCACAGGCAACACTGAGTTTAGGTGTCAAAATTAACAAAAGTACCATACTCTAAGAGAGGTGAAAGTTTCTAAAGCAATTCTTATTTTTTGTGTAGCATAAGGCTACTCCGCATTTGTCACAGACGTTGTGTGTAAATCCAGAACACTTCGGAAACTTACATCTGATTTTTTTATCTTGCCTTGGGATCATACGTGCTAGCCTCATGACGACATTGGATGAGGCTCCTAAATCTGGTTCTCCATCTAAGACGACATTTTCCTTACCAGTTTCGATCTCTGTTTTATAGGCAAAGCCAGAAACACCACTCAACACGTAGACTTTATAGCCCCACTTGTGGGGTTTGTTGGGGTTGTACCTCTTCAATGTATTTCGTGCTTTGGTGGAACACATTTGCTCGTCCACACAAAGGTGTTCTTCCATTGGAACTTTGCTGTAAGCTTCGTTCAGAGAGTCTACCACTGGACGTATTTTGTAAATCCGGTCATGATCAGGATGCTCCCTTGGAAGTAGTTTTGAGTTATCGTTAAAGTGCAATGTTTGCCGAATTTTTTCAAATTTATTCAATGTCATGGTTTCCTGTATTAGAGCTGTTCCGAGAATAGGGCTCCAGTGATTTGTAACTCTAGGTAATTGCACAAGAGACATTATAAATGTCTCTTGTGACACCAATGAACTGTCTGACATCTTCTTCAGAAACCCGAAAAGTGCTGTTAGGATCTTTCTGTACCTGATAGAAATTTGTCTCCTCGGAAATTTTCTTGATCAGTTCTTGTGGAAACAGATGAAAAAAGAATTGTATAGGAGTGTCTAGCTCTAGAATATCAGGGCCCAAGCTTTTGTTACCTGTAAACATAAGCTGCTCCTCATTCAACTGAAGATTCTTCTTTTTCCAAAGCAAATTTAATTTGGCTGGCTTTTCTTTAGTAGATTTACTTGGTTTCTTAGCTTGAGACGGCTGATCTGAAGTTTCACGTGATGGTAGAGTTTCTGTACTGTGGGATGGATTTACATGGTCGTCTTCTAGAGTCTCAACTATGGCATCCACATCAATATCCAGTTCTGAAGCCTCTTCTTCAAAATTGTCCAATTCTAGTACAAAATCAGGGTCTGCAAGGCTATCATCGTCGAAATCTAATCCGTCCTCACTCTCTGCAACATCCATCAGTGCAGAAGCTATGTCCTCGTCACGAAGAGAACGTTTGCGAGACATTCTGGAACATGATAAAAACAATTATATATATTATAGGTATCACTCTAAATAACAACACTTTTCGCCTGATGTAGACTATCGGCAACAAACACAAAAAACATCAAAAATAAGTGAAAACGTAAAATATACTTAAACTAATATAATATGTTAAAAGTTCAAAACTTACCTCTCCAATTTTTCATAAAACTACACTAATTTGCACTTAAATCAATTTTTAATTATTTTTTGATACCACAGCAGACCAGCACTTTTCGAAAGTACCAGCAAGTGAAATATAAATTGAGTTTTGCGACTAGGAGCGCCATCTAGTCGTTTTTTGTTGTATTAGTTTGATAGATTGGACTGTAGACCACGCGCTACATTGCGCGATTACGCCATAAAATAACTTCTTTTAATTTTCGTAGAACTTTGAACGGTATGTTGCTTACAGTCTACACTATGCTACAGAGGGTTAATTCTTACTTATTAGGATCCTCAGATAACTGCTTGATAACGAGTGCAAGTGCACTCAACGATTTGTTTATATGTGTGCCCTCTTTGAACCGTATGCCAGTGGCACCAGTCTGGCCTGCACGCTCCGAGCCAGCCAGGTCGACAAGATTTAGCTGAGAGACGTTGACACAACCACTCTCTTCTGGACCTTCAATGTGCTCTCGAGATTCGATTGTCTGAAATTTAGAAATTGGATATATTATTTCATCATCATCACCATCATAATCAGCCTTTTAACAGTCCATATCCACCACGCTGGCCCAGTGCGGGTTGGTGGATTCACATACGCCATTGAATTCCTTCTCCGTACGTATGCAGGTTTCCTCACGATGTTTTCCTTCACCCAAAAGCCAATGGTATGAAAATCCGTACATAAGGTCCAAAGAGCTCATTGGTACGGGCCTGGGGTTTGAACCCGCGACCTCGCGCTTTCAAATGGCTCTAACAAACAAACTGACTGAATGTTCTTATGGAGCTTCTCTACCAGTTTTAATGGCCTCGATCATAAAACATCATCATCATCAGCCTATTTGATGTTAATCCACTGCTGGACGTAGGCCTCTCAAGAACGCGTGTCAGTTGATGTGGGGTGCTTAGCCCTTATACTGTAGACACACAGAGTACAGATTGGTGATACACTTGGTCAACTTACGATTTGGAATATTGAATGTGATCGACTACTTTTTTCATTCATATTTGTTGAACCCGTTTGTCTGTTAGCTTCACCCTGAAAAGCAACTGAGTGTTAATCATTATTATAGTGCAAGCCTAGATGTTACATGTCATAATACATATTAGTACAAGTACAGAAGATTCACTCTGTAAATTAATTTAAATAAGTAGGTACTCTTGCTACTACACAATAAAGTGCAATTCAGGACGTGCGAGCGCTAACTACCTTCAGCTATATTAGCCTAGAATTTGTCTCTCTGTCTATCGCGTGGTAGAGGCCGCAGATCAGCTACTTGTAGCTTCATACCTAACGTGCGGAGTGCGCCAGGCCTGCCTGTGTTAATGCAGGGTATAAAATACCTCTATACCAAATTTCATCTAAAGCCGTTGAGTCATATACCTACCTAGTTGAGTGCAGGCAAACATACACACACCACATTTGTAATATTAGTGTGAAGTGTAATGGACTCCAAAGCATTTGGTGTCAAGGCATATGTGTAGAAAACAAGTATTTATGTGTCACATAAACACATAGTTACAAGCTTTTATAGGAATACTTACTGTGCTGTAAATCTTTGAAATGTGCTCTTTGGGATGTTGTATTGTTTTATTGGCTCAACAGTAAACCGTACACCTTCATTTTGAATTGGCAAAAAGTACATGTGATACAAATACGTAACATTAACGTTGATCGTTTCCGTACCCCTTCCCCCCTCCATTCCAACTATTGAGCCGCAGATGGTTTAATGATTAATCCCCTAAAGAGACACTTCTTTCTTTTCTTTTCTGTTATTTATGTATAATTGTATATGTCTATAGAACAGACCAAATGTACTTTTGCATTCATAGTATTTAAAAATACACATGTGGAGATATATGCAGAAGCAGTTTCAAAGTCAGTGAGTTCTGAAAATCCTTAACGTGAAGAGGAGGCAATATGCCGCCGCCAACACTTTTATTTTAATTAAATAACCAGCTGAGCCCCGCGGATTCCCCACAGGGACAACTTCTAATAACATCAGCTATCTGCCAGTGAAAATCCCGTTAATATTGGTCCAGCCGTTTCGGAGTCCATAGGGAACATAAATACACACATCGCCGTTTATATACTAGCTGCGTCCTGCAGTTTCACCCGTGTGGATCACCCTCGATACAGTAGCCTAAGTTACTCATTATAACATCAGCTATCTGCCAATCAGTCCCGTCAAAATATGTCGAGCCGTTTTGTCGTCTATGGAGAACATATACATATAGTTTTTTATATATTTAATAACAGGCTTGCGTAGTACAGAACGATAGTGAGATGGACGAAAAGCCACGGAACCTGCGTGGGTAATATAACGGCAGACACTCTTGCCAAGGAGGGTGCTAGGAAACAGGTAAGCGATGACGCAGTGGGCCTCTGCAAACCATCAGCGATGGGAGTGCGAGAGCTACTGCGTCGTCACACCGAAAAAGAACAACAGAATCTGTGGGACAAGAAAGATGACTGTAAGCATGCTAAGGCCGCTTTCCCAATTCTTGACAAAAAGATCACCAACAGCCTATTGAAGTTGCAACGGCAGGATCTTCGCCTGATAGTAGGCCTTATAACCGGCCATTGCAACTTGAATAGTCACTTGTATAAGCTAGGAGCCACGGACAGTCCACTGTGTCGTGGCTGCATGAAAGAGAACGAAACTGTAGAGCATGTGCTGTGGCATTGTGAAGCCACAGAAGAAACTAGAACCGCTGCCGGGCTGCATGGGGCACCGCTGCCGCTTTCATCCGCGTCGCCGCAACAGCTAGACTGCTTTTCATCATCATCATTTACACTTATACTACCATCTACACCACTGGAGCAATTGTGCCAGCGCCCCAGAGCCTCACTCCGGTATTTCAAGGAGTTGGGTTGGCTCGGGTAGGTGCTGGTAGGGGGAAATGCACAATACACCCCTAGCGGGACGTCAGTGCAGGACTCATCGCCCCCATTTCGAATAAGAATAAGAACAGGCTTGCGTTTGACCACCAACTCGCTTCGCCAACTCCTAGTGTAGCAGTTGTCCATAGATGGCAGTGACCACTTAACATCAGGTGGTCCACCAGCTTGATGCTGCTCTACCACTCTCTATTTTTTTATAGTCCTAACCTAACCGTATTCAGATAGAGTACTTTTAGATCATTTGTCATGGTTAAAATTTATCTCAGCCCTGAAAAATTAAACATCTCATACCTCTTTCATTGCTTCTATCACTTCTTTAGGAGACACTGTGACTTTCTCAGCTGCATGTACTTTGATACAGCCTTCATATGTCTCGTGGATTTTAATGTTTTCTTTTTTTGTATCCAACAAATCTTTGAGGGTCTCATTGTAGATTTCTATGTAAGACACCCTGTAATCCATGGAATATGTCGATTAGGTTATAATTACAGACCCATTATCCTAGAGGAATCATTAATGATTTGAAACAATAAGCCTGTGTTAATTCAAGATGTCTTGTCGACCAGTTTGGCACAGTGGTAGCACATCTGCCTAGTGACCAGGAGGTCCCGGGTTTGATGATGATAAATATTCGGGACATTTTTACACACACGGTCATCTGACCCCAAACTAAGCAAAGATTGTGATATGGCTGCCAGAGACTGATATACATACATTATATATCTATATTTATATATATATGTATGTATATCGTTTGTTTAGTTTTGCTTAGTTGGGGTCAGATGACTGTGTGTGCAATTATATCCCGAATATTTATTATTATTCCACTCCGACCAACTGAATGGAAAACTAGTTGTGCAGGATGGAACTTGATGAAGCTTTTTGTTCCAATCAAATCAACTGGTTGGTCAGATACTTACTTTGGTAAAATTTTGTTCTTAACTAATCAACTGGCTAAATGGGTTCATCGAGTTTCGTTCTGCTCAACTAGTTAGTCCATTTATTTGGTCAGAATGGAAGCACTACATTCCATACCAACCATGATTGAATATGCATATAAATTCACGGGTTAAGATACACACACACACACACTCAAACTTTCAGTTGTCATATCAATGTGATATTAAGTATGGTATGTACAGTGGTGGACATATAATTAAGAACGATTTAAAGTTCATGTTTTTTAAAATATAAATCATGTCACGTGTATTTATGTGTTCCTTCTTAGAAGTAACTAGGTATGTTATGAAATAGCCACATGGATAGAGCAAAGGGGAATACTAATATAAAATAAAATTGCTAACATTTTTTATTTATTTATACTCTATAATAACAAATTCATATAGTAATGAAGCTGGACAAATAATTAAGAACGAATTATTAAACTGTTCAAGAGTTGTTTTATATGAAACTTAGATTAAATAAATCACATTAATATGAAGTGCGTAAAGGAAAAAAAGAACAATTTATTACATTTAAACTAAAATTAATAGTTAGTAGCATGTCCACGGCTTTTAATTACTGCTTTACACCGGCGAGGCATTGACTCTATAAATTTTTGACATTTCGCAAGAGAGATAGAGTTCCATTCTTCTAAGAAAACGTCGTACAGTTCTCTTAAATTGCCACACTGTCGATCTGAAACCTTTTTCTTGACTTCGCACCAAAGATGCTCTATTGGATTTAAATCTGGGCTGTTAGCTGGCCAATCTAAGACAGAAACTGATTGCGATGTGAGAAATTCCTTAACGGTGTGTGCAGTATGCTTTGGATCATTGTCATGCTGGAATGTCCAGATAACCGGAAGCACGTCTTCAGCATAAGGTAACATTGTTTCTTCCAGTATATTTTTGTATTGGAATTGATCCATGTTTCCTTCTATCAACTTAACAGGTCCAACACCATACCCAGAAAAGCACCCCCAAATTTTCACATTTCCCCCACCATGCTTTAATGTCACTTTTGTGTACTTTGGGTCGAATGCTTTATTCGGAGGGCGTCGTACATATCGTTTTCCGTCAGAACATACCCTATTTATTTTTGTTTCGTCAGAAAAAAGAACATTTTTCCACTGACTAACTGTCCAGTTTTCATACCTTCTTGCAAATGCAAGCCGGGCTTGCCTATGGCACCGTTTCAACATGGGCACCTTCCTTGCTATCCTTCCGTGCAACTTTTCTTCGCCTTCGAATAGTGCGTGCCGAGATTGCTGAAGGGTTGTTTTCACCAAAATATTATTTTCTCAGCTCATTAGAGCCTTTAATAGGATTTTGTTTTGCCAAACGAACGATATTGCGATCATCTCGACGAGATGACTTTCTCTGTTTAGGTACACGGGGAACTGTTGAAGTAGTTTGATACATGGCAAAATGCTTAACAGCGTGGAAAACCATAGTTTTTGAGCATTGCAGATGGTCGGCTATCTTTTTATATGACCAATTCTTGTCGCGAAGTTTTATTATTACTTCCCTTTTAGATTTATCACAACTTTTATTTTTCCCCATTGTTTTTATATGAAGCAATCACCTTTAAGACGTTTACAGCACTAAATGGCGCCAAAATTATACGAATAGTGCCCAAGAACCACAGAGCAACAGAGTGTTCTCTATTTAAATTTGAATACAAAAATAAACTATTCAGCGTTCTTAATTATGTGACCAGCCAGTAAGTAGTAATACTAGGCTCAGATCTAATGTGTAAAGTTTATCTATGAATTTTTTAGCCAATCATGTGTATCAATGAAAGTACCGCTAGTATGGAAAAGTTTTGCGATACCAAGAGAAATACAAAAAAATACATGCAATTGGTTATACTTGTTAGTTTGAAAAAATCTTCCCTTTAAATTAGCGTTCTTAATTATATGACCGTACCTACCTACTACTTATACTAAAAAAAATCTATATGCTGACCAATTCCTTGTTATTTGTTAGCAATATCATATTCTACTTATATAACAATATACACAGTAGAAAGCACAATAAATATCAGATAACAAGTGATAATTTCTTACATCATTTGAATAGTGCTATATTACCTGACTAAGAAGTCTCTGTCGGGAATGTTTTTGATGATTTCAAATAGATTGTAGACTGCAAGAGGTATAATGCCAGGGGATGTCTCCGTCCCTGTCATGGTGTAAGTTTTCCCGGAGGAAGTTTGTCCATAAGCAAATATTGTGCCATTGAAGCCAGCTGTTGCAGCTTCCACGATCGGCTTGGCAACATCATTGTACACGTCCGACGTCTCCGTATCCTCGTTATAAACTTTATCTAAAAATATCGGTGTTTACTAATTAATATGCGCGACCTTCAGACTTGCATGACGCAGTAGTGTGTAGGCCGCAGTAGCCTCATTAGAATCACAATCGTCGCCGCTTATGGGAAAAGCGACTATCCAATACTAACCCAATTTCACTTACCAAACGTGAAGGCTTGTCCATTGTCCCGACCATTGCTGTCGAGCTGGTAAAGTGTATTGCTCTGCACCCGCCACTGGTGATGTTGTTTATCATCTAATTCGCGAGAAATGAGCGGGCGAACTTTGACAACTACTTTTATGTTGTCACTCATGTTTATACATTCCTTCAGCGATACAATATTTTCCAAAGAATCATTAATAGCACTTCGTAGACGGAAATCAATCAGTCAAAAACATTTTTCTCACACATTGTAGTTGAGGCCGATTTACTTCTTTTCTATCTTCAATTCTCAATTTCTGATGAAAAAAACAAATACTACACAATGTACAAAATAAAATAACCGACGTACGATTTGAAACGGTTAAAAATAGAATGAGTATATAATAGAAATAGAGATGTGCTACGAATTATGTTCCATCCATTGTATGATTTCGATGTCGATTGTCGAGAGGTTTGCGAATTGGGCGGGCGGGCATATTGTGAACATGGTGATGAAGTTTTGACTCCCAACTTGTAAAAAACATATCGCCTCGGTGTATTAAAGTCCTAACAGACGTTTACTCTAACTAGCATTATTCATACTCGAAATCTGTATGTTTATGAAAAACTAGTAGACTGCCCCTGCTTCGCACGGGCGAAGCCGGGATATATAGCCCATGTCAACCGGGGATAGTGCAGCATCCCAACAGTAAAAGAATTTTTCAAATCGGTTCAGTAGTTTCGGAGCCTATTCAATGCAAACAAACAAACAAACAATCAAATCTTTCCTCTTTATAATATTAGTATAGATAACCAGAACAATTTTTTTGAACAAAAATCTGTCCGTTCAGCAGGGCAATGGCGCTAAAAAATTACAGACGAATTGTTGACGAAACGCAAACACTCCACAACTTTTGGTCATGCAATATTTTTGTATTATATAATACAAATATTTGTATTATATAATACAAAAATATTGCATGACTGACATGAATAGGTTCCGAAACTACTGAACCGATTTGAAAAATCCTGCATGTCTGCTAGGACATACTGTTGGAACACTAAGCATTAATATGTTCCATCATAGTACACAGCAGGGCAATCGCGGTAATTTGAACGATCAGCGAACGTGAATGGTTGGTGCATGGTTTATGCTTTAAAATTTACTTTGCTTTACTTTACTGGATATGGTAATGTCGCCGTCTGAGCCGCCGCCATCTGAGCAATAGGAGAGAAAGAGAAAATTATGTATTTGTGAACGTGCTTCTGTCTGTGCTTCCTGATTATTTAGAACCTTCTGTAATTATAGTTATTATAGCAACGTATCGTCTGTCTGTTTCTCTCTCTCTCACTCTTTCTCGTTGTCACAGTCTGTCTTCCTTTGTCTATACTTGACGTGTCCGCTGAATAGCTACCAAATTATCTAAGAATGGAATGGCTTGCCATCTGCGGTATTTATAAACAAAACTGACAACATCCATAGGTTATGAATAATTCTATCCACCATAATGTAATAAAGCCACAGGTCTACAAATAAGTTTTACTAGTATAATATATATCTAAATAAATAAAGATTCACTTGTAACTAACTAATAATACAAACAAATTTTGCGAAGTAAATTTTAACCTACTTCTAACTGTCGTATCGATTTGAAACTTTGTAAGTACAATAATGTAATCCGGATGACACAACAATAATTTGGTACCATCGAACTGATCTGATGATATTTTGCATGGCAGCGTACGCCTTCGTAAATTAGCTGAACTCTACCTACGGTCTCGGGTTGTCTTACCGAAAGTGTACAGCCGAGGCACAGAAAAAAAGTCCGGGTATGAGTTTTTGTTCGTATATGAGACACAGATTTCATCGATATTTGTTGAGACATCACTACATAATACATTACAATCATATCTCAAAAATTAAGTGTTGTCAAAATTCTGTCAAAGTTCTTCACGTCATTGTGTCAACGTCACAGCCATAGACTCAATAATAATCAGTCACAGTAATCAGTAGTAGTTTTTTTTGACGTTATGTCTCCACACTTTTTATTTATTTAGCTCACAGATATACACAACCAGATCGGCAATATATTTCAGATCGGAAGATTGAAAGAGACAAATTGATACAGCTCAGCACAAGTACAAAAAGGACATAGATAGACTTTTTTGTCCTTATCGGCGTGGCCTCTTTTTTGGATCCGAAATGTCAAAATCTGACGATTCAATGCCAAACAAAACGGGTCAGAATATTATTTATTGGCTTATTTTGGTGATTTAATGTGTTATGTGCGTCTTTTCTCTGAGTAATAACTGTAAAAATGGTTCTACAATGCTTGGGTGTGGCATTTTGGGCTGCAAGAAGCGCAGTGAGAGACAAAACAATGAAATATTATTTCACAAGTAAGTAAACATAATAACGCTTGTAGCGATCACCTAAAGACATTCAGGATATCAATTTGTAAACTTATTTTCATAATTAGTCAGTTTTTGGGTCGATTTGTGGTCTAATTCTATGAATTTTATCAAATTATTCACTTAGAAGAATTATGACGAATGTTGCCAGTTTATGAAAGAAATTACCCACCGCATCTAACATAAATTATTCGTTCTGCAGGTTTCCAATTGATCCTGTCTTACGAATGAAATGAATGTGCTACGCGGTCGTGAAAGTTGGGTGCCAGCAAGACATGGTAGAATTTTTCCGAAACATTTCAATGCCGGATCCATTGTCAGAAGAGATATTAATTATTTAATTCCGTTTGCCGTACTAACAATGCACTTTTCAATGCGAATATTGAGGATTATTCAGTAGAAATACCATCGATAAGTTCTTTTGCCACCAAAAATTAGAAAACTTTTTTATGATGATGAAAATATTTTACCAGCCGAAAAAAACAAAATTGATTGAGATTTCTTTCCAACCAATGTACATGTACAGTCAAAAAAGCTGGCACATTACAAGAAGTGCAAAATACCGACCCTTCTATGCCCATGTGAATATGGTGAATGTTAGTATCAAATATATACTAATGAGGCCAGAATTATGAAGCAGGAAAAGCAAAAGGCGATTTCGGCGAACCGACTCAAAAAGCTACGCGCTGTTCGCGAAATTTGTACTATAAACATTAAAGAGTTTTATCTAATTATTTGGAATGTTATTCGTAATTCCATTCATGAAAAAAATTTACTGACCAAGCGCGAGTCGGGCTCGCGCGCTGATGGTTCTTTACAATCACAAAATACAAAAAGACAACATCACGCCCAGGCTGTCACCCATCCAAGTATCGACCGCGCCCGACGTTGTTTAGCTTGGTGGTAAACAGAAATTTGTCACTGACTCGCACTTGGCCAGTGTTTATTATTTGTTGTTTTACTTATGTTCACTATAATCCGCAAAATTTGACGCTTGTACGGATTACCGTTTTTACAATAGAACAAATCCAAAAATACCCCGTTCCGTTTTAGCTTTTTTATTATTTTCAATTAATCCACCGTAATATTACATATACATGAAAATTCTAACTGATTATCTATTACGGTTCGAAAGATACAGCCGTTTATATGTAGGATGGACAGACAGACAGATAGACGGACAGACAGACAGCCAATTTAGACTTAGTAATAGGGTCCCCTTTATTTAGAATATATTTTATTTCTTAGTTAATCAGCCTTAACATTACATATTCTGTGAAAATTTAAGTCAACTGGCTATCTATTGCGGTTTTTGTCAGGACGATAGGGTATGTCATGAGGACAGACAACGTGCTTTTCTTACCAGAAAATTGCAGGTTGTACCGCGGGTTGCAGCAGATAGTGTATAAACAATAAATATTTAAAAGTATTGTTTCCAAAATTACTCATTAAAGATTCACTACCCATCATATTAGGTAAATTACCCTAACTTATAGCAAATAATTTTAATGTGGCAACACACCTTGTTGAAGCGAGAGGCACTGAGCTAGCCACGCTCATTGAAAATCTATAGGTATTAGATCTGTGATTTAGCTAGAAAGCCTTCTCTTCACTTTATCTCCACTGCCAATGTGCTTCCAATCTGCCAAAGCCGCTGCCTAGGCGTCAATGACGTTAAAAAAGCCTAGGTGGACTGGGAAAGCGCTGAGTCCGTTTATTCCATTCTGTCAGACTTAGTAGATCTGTGGTCCGACTAGTAGTTCGATGATCTATCTGTTTGGACCTCTCTCTACGGTTTGGACAGAAATATTCCATTTTGTTTGACTAGCTGGCTAGTCGAACAATTTGGACACGCAAGTCAAGTCAAGAGAAATTTACATTGAGACGACGCATACGTCTGAGACGACTCACACGTGCTGGAGTACATACCAAACTGACGCGAAGAAAATTCTCTCCGGCTCACTAAAGAGTTTATTACTCAATAAACTCTTTAGTCAGCCGGCCGGGTGGGCCGGCTGCAACTGCGCCGTTTGACCAACGGCACAGATCTGTATATCTGTGACCAACGGGAAAGAATTTCTCTTCGCGCCAGTTTGGTATGCACTCCAGTACAGTCATGTGGGAAGTCTGAGAAGTCTCAGACGTGTGACTACTAGAGAGTCAACAAAGTGTTTATTACTCAATAAACTTTTAATGAGCCTGATAATTCTAAAACGTATTCTAGGCACTGAG
Source organism: Agriopis marginaria (assembly GCA_932305915.1). Lineage (NCBI taxonomy): Eukaryota > Metazoa > Arthropoda > Insecta > Lepidoptera > Geometridae > Agriopis > Agriopis marginaria. The sequence goes on from OW029921.1 coordinate 7,597,237, forward strand.
GTAGTATGTACTACGTACTAGTCAAGTACTAGTATATACCTACTACCTCAGTGATTTCAGGGGGCCTTACGCCCAGCTGTTTAAAGCATGAAAAAAGCCGAAATGCGCTGTTTTAACGTTAGTTTGAGACTACGTAAGGCGTCGACCGTAAGACCCCTTTCTTGTTTTTATGGTTCCGTACTATCCGTAGGTACCCAAAGACGGGACCCTATTATTGTCAGTCCGTCCATCCGACTAGCTATATCTTTCGAACCGTATATTAGATGGTCAGTTGAAATTTTCATAGAATAGGTATCTTATGTTACGGCGGATTAACTAGGAAATAAAAATGAAAAAAGTACCTAATAACGAAAGGGATTCCCATACAACAAACGTGTTATTGTATTAGCTCTAATGTAAAAATGGTAATTCGTACAAGCGTCAAACTTGGCATGATTATAGTACACACTCTAAAGTAGTAGTAACAACATAATTATAATAAACTAGTAGGCCGCCCCTGCTTCGCACGGGCGAAGCCGGGATATATGGCCTATGTCAACCGGGGATAGTACAGCATCCCAACAGTGAAAGAATTTTTCAAATCGGTTCAGTAGTTTCGGAGCCTATTCAATGCAAACAACAATCAAATCTTTCCTCATTATAATATTAGTAAGTATAGAAGTATAGATAATGGCCAAGTGCGAGTCGGTAACAAACTTCTGTTCATTACCAAGTTATTACTAGTAAATTTGTTATTTGGACGATCTTATCGTAACGTCGATCTTATCATCTCACCAACTTCCTTGCATCTCACCGAATCAAAATTCCATATTTAATAATTTTAAAGTCGGTTTTTTAAATTGATAATTATTGTATTTTGTGGTGGCAAGGAACCCTCAGTGCGCGAGCCCGACTCGCACTTGGCCGGTTTGTTTCTTGAACAACTCTGTTCGGAAAACAGACGCAGGTAAGGAGTTCTACTACATCTCTGCTGCAGCTGTTCTGTACAAAAAAATGGAATTTGGAAAATGGTTCCAAAATAATGAGAGTAGGTTAGGTTACTATACAATACAAAGATTTGTTTTTATTGATTTGTTTCATAAAAGTAGCAATACAGACTTAACTAATGCGTTAACATTTTGCTTAGGTACACTTATTATAATATTAAACTAATAACTAACTTTACGAAAACCCTTCTGATGACAGAAATCAGAACCGAGTCAAATAGGCATTTCTCTAGAAGGTATTTCTCATAAAAATATATACCTAAGTATATTCAGTAACTGTTCTACATAGGAACTCATTTGGATCCTTAGTTGCTTACACGACTGCCCAAAACAAGTAGATATAAATTACACATAAAACTTATTACACCCCTCTGATTGCGGTGGGGGTTAATAAAAAGCAATCATTAAAAAAATAGGAACCATCACAATGAGGTTTGCGCTAATTATTCTCCGTCGCGCGATTGGTATCGTGTACTCTCCGACGGTATAATTCTCGGCGTTGATGTGGTTGCGGCACCGAAGATCTTCGGAGCATTTCTTCCAATTCGGTAACGCGTGCCTGTGACATCTGAAGCGTTCCCTCTAATTCGGCAACACGTGCCTGTGACATAATATACAGCGTTTCTTCCAATTTGGTAATGCGCGCCAATGTCATATGCAATGTTTTCTCTGATTCGTCAACGCGTGCCTCTGACTTCTTCAGCGTTTCCTCCAATTCGATAACATGCGCCTGCGACATCTGCAACGTTTTCTCCAATTCGATAAAGCACGCCTCTGAAATAAGCAGCGTTTTCTGAGATTCGTCAACGCGTGCTTGAGATTTCTCCAGCGTTTCCTCCAATTCCAAAACGCGTGCCTGTGACGCATGTAGCGTTTTTTCAGATTCAGACTTGCGTTCTTGTAAGATAAACTGTTTTGCTTCCAATTTTGTAACGAGGATCTGTGACATCTTTAGCGTTCCCTCCAATTCAGTTATGCGCGCCTGTGAAATATGCAACGTTTCCTCCGATTCGGCAACGCGCGTCTGATACACCTGCAGCGTTCTCTCTAATTCGGTAATACGCGCTTGTGATATATGCAGCGCTTCCTCTAAATCGGTAAAGCGCACCTGTGACACACGCAGCGTTTCCTCGGATTCGGCAATGTGTTCCTGTGATATCTGTAGCGTTCCTTCTAAATAAGCAATGTACGCCTGCAATATATCAATCGCTTCCTCTGATTTGACAGCGCGCGCCTGACACACCTGCAGCGTTTCCTTTGATTCAGTAATGCGTTCCTGTGAGATCTGTAGCATTTCCTCTAATTTGGCAATGTACGCCTGTAATATACGAAGTATTTGCATCAATTCAGCGACGCTTGCATGTGACATCTCCAACGTTCCTTCAGATTCGGTAACGTGAGCCTGTGGTGTCGACATAAGCAGGATTTCCTCTGATTCGGCAACGTGTGCCTCTGACATAGGCAGCGATCCCTCTGATTCGTTTATGAGCACCTGTGACATCTCCAGCGTTCCTTCTAATTCGGTAATGTGTGCCTGTGTCTTCTGTAATGTTTCCTCCGATCTCGGTGACGTGGGCAGCATTCCCTCCAATTCGGTAATGCGATCCTGAGACATTTTCAGCGTATCTTCAGATTCAGTAACGTGAGCCTGAGACATAAGCACCGCCCACGAATCCTCCAGCAAATCATTTTCCTCCAATTCGCCAACCCGTATCTGTAATATATTATGCAACGTTTCCTCTGATTCGGTAATGCGTGCCTGTGACATCTGTTGCGTTTCTTCAGAATCGGCATTTCGAGCCTGTAATATATGCTGTGATTCTTCCAATTCACTAATGCGTGCCTGTGACATTTGTATAGTTTCCTCCGATTCGGGTGACGTGGGCAGCGATCTCTCCAACTCGGTAATGAGCACCTGTGACATCTTCATTGTTCCTTCAGATTCGGTAACGTGAGCCTGTGACATAAGCAGGGTTTCCTCTGATACGGCAACGTGTGCCTGTGACATGGGCAGCGATCCCTCTGATTCGGTGATGTGATCCTGTGTAATCTCCAGCGTTTCTTTCGATTTGGTAGCGTGAGCCTGTGACATAATCAGGGTTTCCTCCGATTCACCAACACGTATCTGTGGCATATGCAATATTTCCTCTGATTCGGTAATGCATGCCTGTGACATCTGTAACGTTTCTTCAGAACCTGCTTTTCGTGCCTGTAATATAGGCAGTGGATCCTCCGATTCAGTAATGCGTATCTGCGACATCTGCAGCGTTCCCTCTAATTCATTAACGCGTGTCTGTGACATTTCTAGAGTTCTTTTTGATTTGGCAATACGTGACTGTGTCATATGCAGCGTTCCCTCCAATTCGGTAATGCGATCCTGTGACATCTGTAGCGTTTCCTCTAATTCCTTAGCGCACGCCTGTGACATATGCAGGGTTTCCTCTGAATCGACAACTGGTATCTGTGATGTATGCAGCATTTGCTCCGATTCGGCAACGTCTGCAGCATGTGATATATGCAACATTTCCTCCGACTCGGCAACACCTGCCTGTGATATACGCATCGTTTCCTCCGATTCGGCAATGCGTGCCTGTGAGATCTGCAGCGCTTCCTCAAATTCGGTAATGCGTGCCTGTGACATATGTAGCGTTTCCTCCGATTCGAAAACGTGTACTTGTGATCTCTGCAGCATTCCCTCCAATTCCGTAACGCGCGCCTGTTAAAACAATAGTGGTATTAGTAGTTTTATTCGCTGTATTAGGTACCTATAGACTTATGCCGCGGGCGGGTGAGGGCGCGACACAGGCGGAATGGGAGTGTGTGGTGAGTTTTAATATAGGTAGGTACCTATTGAAATGTAGGTACGATAAAGTGCGTGTCGCGTTTCAGTAGTTAAACCCGTTGTCAACATTGCGCAGTGTACTAGAGCGAGTAATACCTACTTGAGTTAGTACCTACACCTACTGCGCATCGTCTGCAACAGGTACGAAACAACTTCCACTGCCACTGATAGTAAGAAAAAACCGGACAAGTACCAGTAGGACTCGCGCTCTGAGGGTTCCGTTGGATATAACCATCAGCGAGCGAGTCCAAACAAAAATAAGTTGGAATATTAAAAGACAAACTTAACTTTGTAGTGGACAAAGTTTGTAGTGTAAGGTTCTTCCATACATACCAACTACAAAATATTAGTTTGTAATCGCAAAAATATATTTTTGTATGATATTACTTCAAATTAAAAAAAAAAAACTTTTTTTTCCTTTATATTGTGTACTGTGTGACTGAGCTCTTGCCAAATTACCGGGAATTATCCCATAGGTTTAGATTCCCTTGTGAAATAGCAAAATATGCGACAGTATACGTTACGACATAAACGGTCATATCTTTTAATCGCGTTAATAAACAAATTTGATTTTATCACAGCCAAAAGAAACCGTAGACTTGAGTATTTGATGTACATTTCAACATAAAATATAAATAAATAAATATTCGGGACACTTTTGCACACACGGTCATCTAACCCCAAACTAAGCAAAGCTTGTGATATGGCTGCCAGAGACTGATATACATACATATATAGTTTTTTAAATACATACTTAAATAGATATTAACACCCAGATATAGAACAAACACAAATGTTCATCCTAGGTGGGAATCGAACCCACGCCCCCAAGCTCAGAAGGCAGGTTCACTACCAACTGTACCAACGGGCTATGAATTTTGAATTTGAAAAATTTTTGAATTTGAGGGTCAGACGGACAACAAAGTGATCCTATAAGTGTTCTGTTTTTTTGTTTTTGAGGTACGGAACCCTAAAAAGATGGCCGTCACGGGGAACCCTGCAGATGTGAAACATGACGGCATAAGATAGCATATATTATGACGTCACGTCCGTCACGGCATACGAGTCAGTTCGGTTCTACTGCCAAGGCGCGCTAATAGATGTTTCACATCAAAAAGTATTGTAGGTCGTTGGCGTTGCAGACGATGCGCAGACATACCTACATTCATTACCTAAGTAATTACTTATATTGTCATGTGCCATTAATTATTTAGGTACATACACTTCATTTAGGTACATACAGTTTTATCTATACATAGCTCAGAGCCAAGGATCTTATATTATACTAGCGGTCCGCCCCAGCTTCGCACGGGTATAGATTATAGCCTATGTCACCCGGGGATAGTGTAGCTTCCCGTCAGTGAAAGAATTTTTCAAATCGGTTCAGTAGTTTCGGAGCCTATTCAATGCAAACAAACAAACAATCAAATCTTTCCTCTTTATAATATTAGTATAGATAACCCTAAAGCGAACGTAAAAAGTCCTTGCTCAGAGCCAAAGAGAATATAAATACTACGATACTACGTAAGACCACAGAAGACATACCTACTCAGAGCATATACAAGATACACAGATATGATATAGGCGTGATATAGGTAACATTTTCTCTTTCTCTCCCTTTGGTTTGGTTTGGTTTGGCTCGTCATACCTACAAGTCCGTCTCGTCTGTCACTCATGTCATCATGTGCTTCTCATTAGCGCTGTTGGGTCGGCAGTCGTTAGCGCTATTGGCGTGATTTGGATCTCGACCAAGTGCAAGTACAGGCTATCAATTATTAGACTTCACTTCTGCTGTGGCTTTCTGTTAGGTTCTACCTATATGTCTTACCTCTAAAGAGTCCTGTCGCTGATTTCTCAAAGCAAAATTAACGTCGTATAATCTGAAAATGTAATACCAGAATTAAAGTAGGTAAGTATAATTTAGTAGATAATTATAATAATATTAGGTTAAATAATTTTCACATCCAAAAAACTTTACTATGTGCCTATTGAAGGTATAATCAACTGGTTTTTTTTTCCGTCATCATCAGTGTTCATGATAACGAAACAAAATGAACCCACTTCTTCCGGCACCATAAATCTATATTTGTTCAGCTCAATTGTACCATATTTCATTTTGTCATTCAGTAAAATAAAGCGGCAAAGTGCGAGTCAGGCTCGCGCACTGAGGGTTCCGTACCACCACATAATTTAATAACAAAATTTTCGTAACAGATAGCCAGTTGAAATTTTCACAGAATATGTAACGTTACTGCGGATTGAATAAAATAAATTAAAAAGTTCAGTGTGGAGGTTAAAGGTGGAGGCCTATGTTCAGCAGTGGACGTCTTCTGGCTGATGATGATGATGTTGAATAAAAAAGTCAAAAACTAAAGAGGGGTCCCCATACAACAAACGTATTTTTTTACGTATTTTTGTATTGTAGCATTATCTAATGTAAAACTGGTAATAGTTACAAGCGCCAAACTTAACATGATTATAGTATACACTCTAAAGTATAACAACAAATAATAAAAAATGGCCAAGTGCTAGTCGGTGACAAGTTTCTGTTCATTACCAAGTTATAACTGGTAGTTTCGTTATTGAATTTTGTTGTGGCACGGAACCCTCAGTGCGCGTGCCCCACTCGCCCTTGGCTGTTTTATTTATTATCATTACATATTCTGTCAAAATTTCAACTCGCTATCTATTACGGTTCGAAAGATACGTCGGTAGGTAACTACCTACCCATTACCACAGAAGACCATTACCTACCTTCTTTGATCTTTTACTTATACTACGTATATATGGTTTATCATTTTCAAATAACCTTACCTCATGATGTTCCGGAGTAGTTGGTTTGTTTGGCTCAAAAATTGATTTATATTTTTGTTATCTATCATCAAAACCTGATCATCTTGTGCCATGTTGCCGTTTGTTTCACCCACCACCGCAACAATATTGCAAGTTTTCTCATTAATAGAGGAGTTGTCTTGTGGTTTCCCAATTTCCTCAACATTATCTGTGGTTTCTTTTTTTAAATTAGAGAGAATTTTCAGTAAATTACTGATAACATTCTCACTAGTGTCTTCGTTTAAATTAGATGTTTCTTCATGTAAGTTTTTTTCGTTTGCCATGTTTGTGATTATTTTCTACAACTTCTTGATCTTTCGCACGAGCCTGAAATTAAAAACAAAGTACAATACAATACATGATAATGGTAATTAGGTATTCACGTTTGGCAGTGGTATGGCCGTAGGTAATTACTAATCAGATTTGAAAGCCCCTTTAAAGATCGTCTATCTATGGGCCACATATGACAAATCTGATCTACATTGAACAGAAATAGCTGAAAGATAAACACGTTTCATTTCTTTTATGTGAACTTCGGAGATAAGGTCCTTGCCACTTTCTAGCTCCCTTTAGGCATGATGACTTATTTTTAATTATCTCATAAAAAGCTGTTTATAAATAGAGCCCATCAACGAAAACAAAATTAAAATTGGTTCAATAATAAAAGCGGCATTTTAAGTAGTTAGTAGGTATTATAATTTAATGCTAGACAGAGAGCACGCTATATATATCGAGCTATGACGTCAAACCTCAGGTGCGCCATACAAATGCTATTACTAACACACGCTTTGCAAGAGAGTGATAGAGCATCCCCTCTAGGTATATCCCAAAATTCCCAAACCAACGCTCATTATCTCAGAAATTTATCAGCCAATTATTATTTTCAGTTTGTGTACCTAATGTATTTTAGTTATATTTATCGCTAAGCCTGTTAGGTATTTGTAATAAATTAAAAGGACACATGCCTGATGTGGGATGTCAAATGACAGATCTTTGTTTAAGAAATTCAAAACTTCTTTTTTAGGGTTCCGTACCTCAAAAGGAAAAACGGAACACTTATAGGATCACTTTGTTGTCCGTCTGTCTGTCTATCCGTCTGTCGAGGCCCTTTTACTCAGGAACGCGGGAAGATATCAAGTTGAAATTTATACCAAATACCGGTCAAGTCTACGGTTTCTATCGGCTGTGAAAAAATCAAACTTGTAAGTTTACGCGATCAAAAGATATTACCGTTTATGTCGCATATTTTAGCATATTTTGCGATTTCACAAGGGAATCAAAACCTATTAGGGTACTTCCCGTTAATCTAGAAACCTAGAATCATGAAATTCGGCAAGAGGCAAGGTCTTACAGCACATAATTATAAAGCAATAAATCCGAAAGTCATAAATCAGAAGTTCCTATTATCATTAGAGGGGGCCTCCGAAATTTTATGCTAATTTGCCATGATATTCTAACTAAACTAAATATCCTATCAACGTAATAATTGATATATGTGATTTTTCAATTCATTTTCTTTCCGGCACTAAGACAGAAACATAATAGCAAGATATTTACTCGATACTTTATTGTTTTCAAAATGGTGCCTTTTTGCTGATTTTTTTGATTTTTTCATGGATAGAACTTCAGTCACATATCTAAAATAAATACTCATCGAAGGAAAATATAGTTTGTTTTCCAGTGCTAAGACAAAATTTACCTAGATTAATTAGTACTCTCATAATAAATTATATTCGATTTGAGACTTACGTCCTTTAGTTCTAAGCAACTATTCGGTCAAACGGCAAGTCCGATATTCAACCTTATTCTGTTGCGCTTTGTATCTAAATGGCGAAACATGCTCCGTTCAACCTCAGTACCGCACTATGCTCCAACGGGGAAGGACGCACGCGCTTGCTATTCGCCTAGATTTATCTTCCGAGTGCGATTATATCAACACCTACTGTATTTTCAAACAATGGATATCATAAAAAATCTATGGCTCGAACGCGACCATTTGATGCGGCAACCAAGTGTTGCCAATGACCTAGAGCACAGACTAGGTAAAGCTACTATGAAAAAATTACAGGTATTAATAATAATGGATACGACTAGGCCATCTATCATTAGGGCATCTATTATTATGTACGCTCGGTAATATAGTTACAAGAGTCTATGTGTTTCGTGTGGAGATAGAACGAGAGAGAGAGACAGTCAGAAAGACTACTAAAAATCAAAATTATTAAGTAAAATATAATTTTTGTTGAATAAAAAAATAATAATAATAATTAATTTTTTTTTTTTAAATTAATAATTTCATAAATTAAATTAAATTTAATTAAATAATTCATACATACTTAAATAGATTATAGTTATTAACAACCAGGTATAGAACAAACACAAACGTTCATCACATAACTGTTTGTCCTAGGTGGGAATCGAACCCACGCCTCCAAGCTCAGAAGGTAGGTTCACTACCAACTGGACCAACGGGCTTTCGCGTGTTTCGTTTATTTTAGTATAGTATAGTATAGCATAGCATAGCATAGCATAGAATAGCATAGCATAGCATAGCAAAGCATAGCATAGCATAGCATAGCTTAGTATAGCAAAGTATAGTATAGTATAGCATAGCATAGCTTAGTATAGCAAAGTATAGTATAGTATAGCATAGCATAGCATAGCATAGTATAGCATAGTAAAGCATAGCATAGCATAGTATAGCAAAGTATAGAATAGTATAGTATAGCAAAGTATAGTATAGTATAGTATATCATAGTATAGCATAGTATAGTATAGCATAGCATAGCATAGCTTAGTATAGCAAAGTAAAGTATAGTATAGTATAGCAAAGTATAGTATAGGATAGGATAGTATAGTATAGTATAGTATAGTATAGTATAGTATAGCATAGCATAGCATAGCATAGCATAGCATAGCATAGCTTAGTATAGCAAAGTATAGAATAGTATAGCATAGCATAGCATAGCTTAGTATAGCAAAGTATAGAATAGTATAGTATAGCAAAGTATAGTATAGTATATCATAGTATAGCATAGTATAGTATAGTATAGCATAGCATATCATAGTATAGTATAGCATAGTATAGCAAAGTAAAGTATAGTATAGTATAGCAAAGTATAGTATAGTATAGTATAGTATAGTATAGTATAGTATAGTATAGTATAGTATAGTATAGTATAGCATAGCATAGCATAGCATAGCTTAGTATAGCAAAGTATAGTATAGTATAGCATAGCATAGCATAGCTTAGTATAGCAAAGTATAGTATAGTATAGCATAGCATAGCATAGTATAGCATAGTAAAGCATAGCATAGCAAAGCATAGCATAGCATAGATAGCATAGCATAGCATAACATAGCATAGCATAGCATAGCTTAGTATAGTATAGCATAGCATAGCATAGCTTAGTATAGCAAAGTATAGAATAGTATAGTATAGCAAAGTATAGTATATCATAGTATAGCATAGCATAGTATAGCATAGCATAGCATAGCATAGCATAGCTTAGTATAGCAAAGTAAAGTATAGTATAGTATAGCAAAGTATAGTATAGCATAGCATAGCTTAGTATAGCAAAGTAAAGTATAGTATAGTATAGCAAAGTATAGTATAGCATAGCATAGCTTAGTATAGCAAAGTAAAGTATAGTATAGTATAGCAAAGTATAGTATAGGATAGTATAGTATAGTATAGTATAGGATAGGATAGCAAAGCATAGCATAGCATAGCTTAGTATAGCAAAGTATAGTATAGTATAGCATAGCATAGCAAAGTATAGAATAGTATAGCATAGCATAGCATAGCTTAGTATAGCAAAGTATAGAATAGTATAGTATAGCAAAGTATAGTATAGTATAGTATAGTATAGTATATCATAGTATAGCATAGTATAGTATAGTATAGCATAGCATAGCTTAGTATAGCATAGCATAGCATAGCATAGCAAAGCATAGCATAGCATAGCTTAGTATAGCAAAGTATAGTATAGTTTAGTATAGTATAGCATAGCAAAGCATAGCAAAGCAAAGCGTAGCGTAGCGTAGCATAGCATAGCATAGCAAAGCATAGCATAGCATAGCAAAGCAAAGCATAGCATAGCATAGCATAGCATAGCATAGCATAGCATGGCATGGTATGGTATGGTATAGTATGGTACGGTATGGCACAGCATGGCACAGCATGGCTTAGCATGGCATATCATGGCACAACAGGGCATAACATGGCATAGCATGGCTTAGCATAGCACAGCATAGAATAGCATAGCATGCATTTACGGAAGTTGTTTGAAGGCGGGCGGGGGTATGTCCGTGGGCTACTGATGGCATCTGGAAAGATCCGGTAAAGTTTTCAAAATTTTTTAAAATTTTGGGGTAGTGTGTGGGATTTTGGTGAGGGTAAGAAGACCAAGTCTTGATCTATACACAAAATCCGGTCAGAATTTGTCTCTGACACTCCGAAAATTTTGAAAAAATTGGGAGGTGGGGGGGGGGGAAGTTTCAGGAAATGTTATAAACTAAAGTCCGGATTGACATCCGATTTCCAATTTTTTTTACAAAAATGACCTCATACGTACTGTTTCTACTGTACTGAGATAATCGATGGGTTTTGAAAAAAATTACGAAAATTTTCCGGATTTTTGCGCTTTAATATTTTGAAAGGCATCCTTTGCACAAAAATAGCCGAATTTGGGCTTATCAGACGCGTCTTTTTATTTTCTACACACGTGTGTTTACTGTGTTTCTATTTTATTATTATTTATGCCTACCAACTAAATAAACACATTTTTTTTTTCTTTATATTATTTATTTCCTGAAATTGTGAGAGTAGAAAGCCAAAAAAATATTTATAGTCTATTTATTACACCACTGAATTTTTTGTGTTGAAATTTTTTGTTATTTTTAACATGAAATTCCGGTTACGTAATTTCAAACCCAATTTGGGGTCTTTAGGGTTAGGTCCTAAAGCCGAGGATTTGAGTTTAACGTCTTTGTCTGCCAGAAAAAATGATGCCTATGACGTCAGATTTTTGATTGGACCTTTGTGTCCAAAGTTATGGACCTTCAAAAAATCGGGTATTTAGGGTCCGCCTCGCTACTTAGTAACTCAAGTTACTATGTACCTACGAGTCTTAAAATACTAAATAACCTATCGTTGGATAGCCAGTGAAGCTAACTATTCTTGCCTGGATTGACCTGGGACAAAATGTTTGAGGAGCCGGGTATTTCAGGTCGTCAAAATCTTAAGACCTAACTTAGACTATAATATAAACTAAAAACTAGAACTAGTTATATTTCCTAAACCACAGCCTTAAAAAATCTGCAAAAAAATTTCTAAAATTTAAAATGAGCATTACTACCTCGAGCCGAAATTTGGGCGTGGTAGGGGGTGGTTTTCACCCCTCTTTATTTCTATTTAAATGTATTTCTCACTGATTTCAAAAGTAAAAATCTAAATATTTATTGGGTTAAAGGTCTGGTTTAGGAGATATGACCCGGGATCGGGTACCCCGTGCCACGAGGTTTTTGGATTTTTTGGTCTTATCCCGGCAAGTTCAACCTAGCAAAGCATAGCATAGCATAGTTCAGTTTAGTTTAGTTTAATGTTTAGCTTTCTGAAACTGTCTCCAGCGTAATATTTTAATTAGAGAATTTATTTAGGTTATATTAATTTAATTTATATACTTTATTATTTTTATATTGTAGAAAACCTAAAAATGAATAACAAATACAATTTTGAAATGTGAAATAAACAATTTACGGTTTTGCGCGCCGCGATCGAACTCAGCTAATCGCCAAAACACCAAGTGCACCAACACTATGCTTATCCTGTGTGTTATTGCTCCTTGCCGCTTTACAAGGTCGAGTGCGCGAGTTGTGTACACTTTAGCTGCGCGCGACTGCCGCGCTGCCGTGGTTGTGTTTCACACTAATGCGGGTGATGCGAGACGCGCGGGTGAAATCAGAATTTTTTCTTGCCTTATACGCAGCCTTAATGTTACCCTAAGGGTGAAAGTAACTTATTTAGTCCCGAGACGGGGTTTGGCGCCCGAGAGTAGCGAGGGCGCTAATAGTTCGAGGGACTGAATAAGTCTTTAACCCCGAGGTAAACACTGTGCTTTTCATTACGAATATAAGGAAACTAAAAATAAAAACATGAACTGACTTAAGAAAATATGAGTGAATATTATTTTACATAAATCAACATTTATGGTGCGAAATTTATTTCAAGTTTATCGTAAAAAAATTGATATTCCACGACTGCTTTAGCCTCTTCTCTTATGAAATAAGGCGTTCAATCCATATTGGAATCAGATGAACTCATTGTGTTAATACATATCTGTAATACGGAAGTATAAACAAAACTCTGCAATGAAGAACGGATTCCCACCAATTTTTTTTTTAACTTCTTGACTGTGAAATGCACGTGAAGTGCGTGACCATAAATCTCTGAGAAGAAGAAAAAAGTTTGAACATGGTTCAATACAAATGTGAAAATAGAACTAGTTTTTTAAAATAATTTTACTGTCTATCAGTTGAAAGTGATTCTCCCTAGGGCTGAAATGTATTACTTTCAACCCGCTCCTCAGGCAACTTCAGACCTACTTTCCGAGTATGAGTAATGAAAAAAATATTGTTTTGCTATTACAAACTTATATTTTGTAGTTGGAATGTATGGAACAATCTTATTGTCATACAAAGTTAAGTTAGCCTTTAAATATTATAATCAACTTTTTTGTTATTTCGACTCGCGTTCTGAGGGTTCCATCCAACGGAAACCTTAGAGCGCGAGTCCTACTCGTACTTGTCCGGTTTTTTTTTTGTATGTATAGGTATCGTGTAGGTACCTATAGTCTTTTACAGCTACGCATCCATTTTTTTCGAAGTTTGATGGTGAAACAATTTGAATTACTTAATTCAGGGAGGTCGAATTTGCATTCATATATCATTTAGGAATTATTCTTGAAAAACCTCTAAATAGAGGATGAAAGTTTTTATGGAAGTTTAAAGTTAGAAACGCGTAGGTAGCCTTACCGCATATTTTGCAAAAGGAAGGGCCGAATGGAGGTTGAAAATTTATATTAAAAAGCAGGAAAAAACCTAAGTAGTTACCTACTACTTACGAGTAGTAGACAGTAGTTACGAGGTAAGTACTTATTTATGCGTACGAAGTCGCGGCAAACAGTAAATAATATAAATAATTTTGGGTAAAGATATAGAGAAAGTAGTAGGGGGAAGTCCCCTAGTGGCGGACACCTAAGGTTATTTATAAATAAAAAATAAAAAATTACGAAATGTTTATTAAATTATGACTTATGTTAGATAACAAAGTTAGAAATCAAATTAAATTAACAAAAATGCAACCTCTGCTAAAAAATAATTAATACTATCAATCAAACTTTGGTAACAAAAAATATAATTTTAAAAAGTGGCACCTAGTACCGGACGAATATTTGTGCCATACCCCTAGCACCGGACATTTCAAAATAACCTACATCGATCACATATGTAGCCATCTCCACACTCTGGAATGTCTGCACATGCTTCATGTACCCACTCACGTCAGGATGAGCACTGGATCCAGTCTTCGTCAGTGTCTTCTAAGCAAACTACGCAAATTGGTATGTTTGTGTTAGATGTTTCAGTTAATGGTCTGTGGCTCCCAGGATCCTTTCTTTTTCTTCTCTTCCATTTTAATTATCTTCTTTCTTCTATACTCTAAAACAAAATTAAATAATTAGAATAAATGACGTAAATTCTCACAAGAAATATCAATATGTTTACTGTCCGGCGCTAAGGGACGACTTAAGCGCTATCCACACATTTCCGGGAAATCGTCCCTGCCGTGTTCCGTCAGGGACGGGGAAAAAATCGGTTACGTACAAATTGTATGAACTGGTTCACACAGCTCCGTGTCAGGCGTCAGTGTCCCGGAGCACGCTCGGTCGCACGGACGCTCTGACAGTGCTATCCGATTTTTGTTAAAGTTAATGATTTATCTGCAAGTGCAACATGAATACAGAGGGGTTGATAGAACTTGTACGGCAGAAAGCTATACTTTACGATCTTCGTAATCCACATTATTTGAATTCTAAGAAGAAAAATATCAGAACAGATACCGATTTCCCTGATATGTGTGAACACGGGTGACGGATGGCACGTCCCTGACGGGAACACTGAAACGATCTACTCGGAACACGGATAGCCCTGACCCGGAAATGTGTGGATAGCGCTTTAAGCGCTATTATTCTGTTCTGATATTTTTCTTCTTAGAATTCAAATAATGTGGATTACGAAGATCGTAAAGTATAGCATTCTGCCGTACAAGTTCTATCAACCCCTCTGTATTCATGTTGCACTTGCAGATAAATCATTAACTTTAACAAAAATCGGATAGCACTGTCAGAGCGTCCGTGCGACCGAGCGTGCTCCGGGCCACTGACGCCTGACACGGAGCTGTGTGAACCAGTTCATACAATTTGTACGTAACCGATTTTTTCCCCGTCCCTGACGGAACACGGCAGGGACGATTTCCGGGTCAGGGCTATCCGTGTTCCGAGTAGATCGTTTCAGTGTTCCCGTCAGGGACGTGCCATCCGTCACCCGTGTTCACACATATCAGGGAAATCGGTATCTGTTCTGATATTTTTCTTCTTAGAATTCAAATAATGTGGATTACGAAGATCGTAAAGTACAGCATTCTGCCGTACAAGTTCTATCAACCCCTCTGTATTCATGTTGCACTTGCAGATAAACAAAAATCGGATAGCACTGTCAGAGCGTCCGTGCGACCGAGCGTGCTCCGGGACACTGACGCCTGACACGGAGCTGTGTGAACCAGTTCATACAATTTGTACGTAATCGATTTTTTCCCCGTCCCTGACGGAACACGGCAGGGACGATTTCCCGGAAATGTGTGGATAGCGCTTTAGTGTCCGGTGCTAAGGGACAGACATTTTCGTTCATTAGGTGGTACCTACTAAAACTGTTTAAAAGATCTAATAATATTCTACGATTTTACGGATAACAATCAAGTATTACTTTTATCTTTGAATACCACTCAAATGTAAATGCATAAATATACTAGAATTACTTACATTGATATTTAGGTGACGCCGTGATTTTGCGCCTAAAACAGCAAACGGCTACTCCCGCCGTGGCCGTGTGCGTCACTGGCGAGGCGCGGCCAGTGTTGCCAACCTCGACTAAGCGTCCCCCCCTAGCGTCGTCTCGAAATCCCCCTCTTTCCCCCTAACACTAACTCAAGATCACCCTAGACTATATTGGAAAAAAATCCAATTGTTTGTCTTATCATTTCAGTTATTATGCCCGCTTGAGTATTCGCTGGTATCGTTTAATTTTCATCTTAATTTACAGAAAAGATTTTTCTGCTGATGTCTATGAGATTACACACCTTCATAAAATTTAATTCATCAATTCAATCAATCATCTTCTAATTTACGTTACAAAAACCGCTACAAAAGAATTTCCCCCTAGAAAATACCCCTAAAAAAGGTAACTCATGAAAAATGCGTAAAAAAATTATACCCCTAGTGTATGCCCCTAAAAAAATATGGCCCCTAAAAATACCCCTCTTCATCTAACTTATCCCCAAATTTAGGGGGAAAACCCCCAAGTTGGCAACACTGGGCGCGGCGCGTGATCCTGTAACTGTGTGCCCCCCGCGCCCCTTTCACTTGTATTTTGAAATAAAAAGATTTATACTCGCTTAAATAGTACGAGTGTCCGGCGCTAGGTGCCGTCCGGCGTTACGGGACTTCCCCCTACACTTATTCAATTTGATTTGGAACGGTATTTTACCTACCTATACCATCTATGAAAATTGTATAAAAATCGTTTACTCTCTTCAGAAACACCAGAAAAAGTATTCTAAGGTAGAGAGATATTTTTAAAATGTAGTAATAGGCCTCTTAACCAGCGCAGTCGACTTGAGAACACTGCGTTCTTTGTAGACGCACCATAAAAAAATCGCTCCAATATAATCCCCATCCCCATGTTTTCCCCATTTGCCGCCCTTAATTCGGCCCTTTCGCAAAACCCTTTCTTAGCTTCGTAAGTCAAGTAGTTTACGAGATTTCGTGATGAGCGACTGAGTAGATGAATTTCGCTATTATATAATTATAGGTATAGAAGATAGATATATATAAATACCAAAGAATAAACACCTACTTTAAAGATACAAAGCTACTTTATCATCAGCTTTTTATTCTGCTCTAAGCTACTTAGCCACTACATGTATGTTTCTTGTGTGATTATTCTTGGGGTAGGTGGGTAGGTAGGTACCTATTCGTAAGGTGGGTTTTTTTCCCCCAATTCAGTTTCTAGGTTTACTGGTTAGGGTCCGAGGGCCCCTATGTTTCAGAAACCCGGTGCACGGCACCGCCTACTTCTCCGATAGCTATGCCACTAACGCTGTTAGTACCTATAACCACTAACGCACTGACCACTGTTGCAATGATACCGATGTAAAAAAGTTGTCTGTCACGGGACGCCCGGCAGATGTGAAACATGACGGCATAAGAGAGCATATGACGTAACTTCCGTCACGGCATACGAGTCGGTTTTACTGCCAAGAGTACCAAGGTGCGCCAATAGATATTTCACATTAAAAAAAACCGGCAGAGAGACCTACCTACGAGTAGGACTCGCGCTCCGATGGTTCCGATGGACGGAACAGAATCAACAGAGCGGGAGTCAATAAAAAAATATACATATATTGAAAGACAAACTTAACTTTATAGTGCACAATAACGTGCTTCCATACATACCAACTACAAAATTTAAGTTTGTAAATGCAAAACATTTTTTTTTTTTATATGATATAACTTAAAATTTATGACTTTCGGATTTATTCCTTTATATGTGCTGTAAGACCTTGCTTATTGCCAAATTTCATGATTCTAGGTCAACGGAAAGTACCCTATAGGTTTTGATTCCCTTGTAAAATCGCAAATTGTGCGACATAAATGGTCACAGGTACCTACCTATCTTTTGATCGCGTAAACTTACAAGCTTGATTTTTTCACAGCTGAAAGAAACCGTAGATTTGAGTACTTGATATAAATTTCAACTTGATATCTTTAAGCGTTCCTGAGAAAAAGGGTTTTGACAAACGGACAACAAAGTGATCCTATAATGGTTCCGTTTTTTTCCCTTTACATACATACATACATTATCAGCCATTAAATGTCCACTGCTGAACAAGGCCTCCCTCTTAGAGAGGGGTGTTGCCATAATCCCCACGCTTGGCAGGCGGCTTGGGGATCGCAGTACGTTCACCGTGTACTAACAGGACGCTGCTGCCCATCCTCCGGTGGTTCTGGTCGCAGTTTTAGGACATACCCGGGTCGGTTTTTTCCCTTAATGGTACGGAACCCTAACAATTATATTTTTGCCATTATATGATTTATGGCATAGTATAGGTAGGTAGGTACTTACCCGTATAATTATTTAGGTATCACTGACATCACTTTCACTTAGGTTTTATAAGTAGGTATAACTTTGTAGGTACATAGACATACCTATCAGAGTTAGAGTAGAAGCACAGAAGACAAAACGAGGGTATCGTAGGCTCTGAAGCCACCTATTTCCGCTGCGTGCTTTACACGCTCTGTAATCTGTACTTACTCTGTTGAATGACTGAAAGAAATGCTTAGAGCTTAGAGCAGAGCAGCCACACACGTCTAGGGATGTCACTAAGAATAAAAATATCGATTTAAAAATCGATTTTCGTGCTCAATAATAGGAATAGGTTTTTATTATAAGTATTCGTATTATTAATGGATTATAATATAATGGTATTTAACTAACAAAATTTTATAATTATTTTAATATTAATCAATAATTATTACCTATTAATCTATTTTCTGGTAAAATTTTGTACATAATTATAGGCACCAACCAACTTTAGCGACCAACTAGCGACATTATAATAGGTACCTAATACCTATTTAGGTAATAATTATTACCCATTCATAGCAATGATAGGTTGGTATATAAGCGAAAAAACATTGTCTTCTGCCTCTAGCGGGTGAAGTGTACTTATTCCTACTAGCATATCGATTTAGAAACCCAAATTTCGTACTAAAAGCTATACTAGTGTCTCTCAAATACTCACAATCAAACATAACCATCGCGTATCCCGTGTTAACTGTAACTTCAGCAGTAGTGGCGGCTTTATCTGCGTGAACCCTTTCTAAAAGTGCTCCAGGCAGGGTACGCTTACCACATATTATTCAAACTCAAATTTCAACTATGTATGAGTATCAACTTCCACAATATAGAATAATACAGAATATAATCGTATTTGTAGGTACATCTCTATATCCAGGATGTGAGGATAAGTAGGTACAATTATAATATTAGATAATATGAACTCCAGAATAAATAGTAGTTCATTCTCTAAATACGTAGGTATATAATGTAGTACAATATATTTATTCAAATAAAAACGTATCTCTGAAATTCAAATGATTAATCGGGCGCCAGGGGCCTTTTTTGGGAGCCATTCGCAACGGCATAGGGCCTCTTCTGACTATGCTATAAATGCTATAATATTGGGACCTACTAGCTAATGTATATTTATCTATGCTACTAGATAATACAAACAATACCGGGATTCCGGCCCTTTTCTGGCCCCGAAAATCCCGACACTGTACTTGGCTAATCTCGGGATTTTCGGTATTGCCACAAACAGGTCTAGTTTGCATTTCGTAGGTAGTATAGTCCGTTGCACCTTGACAATAACCGTATAGGTATTATATTAAGGTGGTACGATTCACCTATGGCGGGAAATTCAAATTTTAAACAGTTTTTTGGTCCTAGTAGCCAGGTCAGGTAATTATTTTTAAATAATATAGTGTTTGCGCAAAATTTTGGTTGTTCTTTACATTATAATGTACAATTATTTAACAGGAACGTATCATATTACTTACATTTGTGAATAAACCGTTTGAAACAGCAAAAATGAGTTTATTACACACAATACAATACACAGACAATACTTTCATTTTCAAACACTATGCCAAAATCACAATCTTACTTTACGTTGTTTCCGAAAACAATAGCTGTGATAGTAGGTATAGGTAGTACGTAGTACGTACAGACTACTACAGACAAACATGTGACTAGTCTTATGAGGGTTTATTTTTCCTTCTGAGGTAAAAGGTAGGACGGAAGGACGGACAGACAGACAGACAGACAGGCAGATGGACAAACAGACAGACAAACGGACAGACAGCTAGACAGACAGCGAATTCTGTAATAGGGTCCCGTTTTTACCTTTTGGATACGGAACTCTAAAAACTAAGATAGTAACTTAGTTGGAACCTAACACATTTTGCGGCGAAAACATATAGCTAAGCGCTACTATGAAAAAAAGCGGTTAAAACTTGTCTATTAGTGGTGGTACCAAGTGACATGCTATTTGAAAAGGGTTATAGTTGGTAACTAAGTTATAATAAAAACACGACTACAAAAAAAAAAAAACAATGAAAAGACGTTAAAAAAATTAAGTTGAATTTTGATAACGCAGAGACAAAAGTTACTTACTCTAGTTTTGATTATTGTACCCGTCTGCGGCTATCAAATTTCTAAATCTTTTTACCTCCTTTTTTCTGTCAGGTAATTGTTTTTATAAATATTATAATATTGTTTTTTAACATTTTCAATATATCACTTATCGTATGTTTCCCGAGGTAGTAAGGACTCTTACGGTACCACACACATCTATTTAAATAGATCGCGGCGTTTCGAAGTTACTGTGGAATAAAGAAGTATCCACATAAAAACATACGTACCTATTTTATAGTATACATGAACCCTGAAAAAATAATACTTCTTTTTTGTGCAGTGTTGTAGTAAAAAACCAAATATCATACCTAAGTAAGCAACGTATACAACTGGAATAATTTCATACAAATCTGGTAACACTCTGTCCGAACTAAGAGTGAATAATTTTTTTTCACAATTTTTGATATTTTGGACGATTTAAGCAAGAAAATTAATGGATTGCCTGTGGAATGTCACACCAACTGTAACTCTAACTCTTGTTGTGGCACGATTTCAATAAAAAAAACATTGGGAGCACTGACCGCGCGAACTTCATACGGAGCCATATATGGCTCCGTTTGAAGGGCTTAAATTTTGCGAATGTACTTGATTTCGTTATGTTATGTAGTTATTCTAAGGTCACGATGTATCAACAGTCTTATGTCTAACAGCTTTTTAGGGTTCCGTACTCAAAGGGTAAAAACGCGACCCTATTACTAAGCCTGCGCTGTCTGTCTGTCCGTAGTGTCCGTCCCGTGTACTTCCCGCAAAGAAACATTGTGATCATTATCAAACACTTCCATTTTCTGCCAATGCTTAAGTAAGGAAGTGTTTTTTTTTTTAATTTTTGAACGGAGTTATTACCTAAAAAAACTAAATTCAACGTTTATATCTTATTTATTGCTTCCTTGATACATTTATTCAAGTATTCTTTTTTTTGCTCAATTGTTTCTAGAGTAGCGTACACATTCCATAGTACCTGAAAAAAGAACAAAAATAGCTGTATCAGAAAACAACCCCTCCAAATTAATGCTTGTGTGTTTGTATGCATTACAGTTTTCTATGAATCTGCTGAACCGTTTTTATATTTATTGTAAAGTAGGTTTCACTACAATGGTTTTTAGTAAAATTTTATGAAAATTTGTCAGCCGTTTAAAAATTATTCGTATTTTTGATTTATTCCAGGTTTTTCAAATATATTGGGTTCCATACCAAACGGGTACAAATGAAACCCTATTACTAAGCCTACGATGTCTGTCTGTCTGTTCTTCCTTTAAATGGCTGTATCTTTCGAACGGTAATAGATAGCCAGTTGAAATTTTCACAGTATATGTACTGTTACGGCGGATTAACAAAGAAATAATAAAAAAGTCAAAGAGTAAAAACGAAAGGGGCAGTCCCTCAGTGCGCGAGCCTGACTCGCACTTGGCCGGTTTTATTAATTTATACTTGTCTATAAAGAATAGACCAGATAGGAATTGTTGGAACCAACACAATACTATAAAATATACTGCTAGTCTGTGGAATGCTGCCTGAATGGGTGTTCTCCGATTGTTACAATCTGGGTGTCGTCAAATCAAGAGTGAATCGGTTTCTTCTAGGCAAGTGTGCTCCAACGTAGACCGCATCATCGCTTAACATCAGGCGAGATGACGGTCAATCGCAAGCCTATTATTAATAAAAAAAAACATGCAATACTTACTAAATTGGCATGATATCCCAGTTCCATTAACTCTTCAATTTTGACACAAAATGGTCCAGTAGGTGTCTGAATCCTATTTATAATGCCATTTCTGCCAGCTATCACCAACACTATCCACATGTTGCTGTCAGGGGGCCTCCGAATCAATCCGAAGGAGTTGGAGGAGAACTTGTGCACGACGGGCACTGGCGTTCCATCAGGCGAGTTGCAAAGAATGATATCTGCAAGTTGGTATATGAAACTATTGTACTTCAGCCGTGTCGCGCGACCTGTGAGTCGCTTGCATTGTTTAGCACTCATCATCATCCATCATCATCATCATCATCAGCCAGAAGACATCCACTGCTGAACAACAGCCTGCCTTTTAGCACTCCATCTATATAATTATACTAGCGATCCGCCCCGGCTTCGCACGGGTATTATTGGAGTTTTAGTAAGGATCCCTAATATTTTTGAAAATATAATATAGCCTATAGATGTCACCCGGGGATAGTGTAGCTTCCCAACAGTGAAAGAATTTTTCAAATCAGTTCAGTAGTTTCGGAGCCTATTCAAAGCAAACAAACAAACAAACAATCAAATCTTTCCTCTTTATAATATTGGTATAGATAAAAGTGAAATTCATCTACTCATTCACTCACTCATCACTAAATCTCAAAAGCTACTTGACCTACAAAGCTGAAAGTTGGCAGGTAGATTCCTTATGGGATGTAGAGATCCGCTAAGAAAGGATTTTGCGAAAGAGCCGAATTAAGGGGGGTAAATGGGGGTAACTGAAATTTTATATGAAAGTCTACACATACAAAGTCGCGGGCAACAGCCCGCTAGTATTATAGCTAAATTATATTATAAATTCATACTGAGCAGTGGGTTGCGGTTGCCAACATCTGAATGCTACCTTAATAGCTAGGTATTAAGGTAGCATTCAGCTACCTTAATACCTAGCTATACCAGCATTATTATAACTAATACACCGGTTGACTGCAGTAAACTATATTTTACTACTGTATACCAAGAAAGTATATTAAATAAATAATTTAAGCAAAGCTTGTCCTATGGCTGCCAGATACTGATATACATTATACATACATTATTATATACATGCGGACCGCGGACGTCGTCCTGCCCGGAAAAGAAGCGCCACCTACCAGGTCCAATTGTGTTTTCAAACCATTCAAGGACCCATTTGAAATATACACACAAAATTTTATCCAAATCGGTTTAGCCGTTTAGGAGGAGTCAGGTGACAAACACACGTACAGAAGAATATTAAGATACTTCCTTGGTATACAGTTAGTTTAGTTTATAATAGATTAACTGAATTTCATCCACACATAGATCAGTGGAAATCGCACACTGTGCGATTCACACGATCTTTCTTGCCTCACACCTGCAAAATGTGGCATGAGCTACCTTCCGCGGTGTTTCTGAGAAGCTACAACATGGGGTTCTTCAAGAGGCGAGTTAATAGATTCCTTAAGGGTCAGTAACATATTTGTGATGTCTCTGGTGTTACAAGTATCCATAGGCGACGGTGACTGTTTACCATCAGGCGGTACGTCTGCTTGTTTGCCCCTATGGCATTAAAAAAAACTGAGGCATTGCTAGCCAGATAAAGTAATTTAGACAATATTGGTGTATACAGGGTTATGCAGAAAGGGTGAAATGTATGAAACAACTGATAGCTGATGATTTTTGTTTTTTTATGCAATTTCAGATTTGGTCCCATAGTAAAAGTTGTTCATTATGACTGGTACTATGAACCTCTTACGGCTTAGTTCACCCTTTCTGTGTAACCCAGTATAATGTTTTGGACTATGTCTTGGGTTTTGGTGAGCAATTAAATAGTTTCCTTTTACAGCATAAAAAAAGTATACCTCCTCTTTGGTGATGACTTAAAATGTGGTCTCCCAGGACAAAGTCACTGCCTCCTCGTATTTCTCTAAGCACTTTCATTATATCTACAAACATTTTCTCAGTAATATTGTATTCCTTTTTATAATCTTCACTTGGTACAAAGTCAGTGTATTTTTTAGATAATATTTTGGCTTCTTTATCACTTAAGAAGTTTATCTTTTCATTACCACAAAATATTTTACCATTATTGTTTAAACATAGAACCTCTCTGCCGTAATTAAAGCAATGTTTACCGTAATTGTCCTTTAAAAAATCCACATTTAATACCCTGTTCATCAAGTCTACTGGATACAAGCCCATCAGTCCAAAGTATTGGACACAGCAAGCAAACGACTTCCCATGGGCTTTAATTTCTTTTTCTCTTTCAGGCTTCCTCAGCTCTTGCATTATTTCAGTAAATAAATTTTTATATGTATGTGGAGTATATCTAAATGTGCCGTACGATAGAACCAATCGCTCTAAATCTTTAAGTCTTGTCTGAGACAGTTTATCAATGACAGTATCAGCAATGGTATTCAAACAGCCTTCGTGTAATATTAATTTTGTTGTTCCTAGTAATGCAATATGAACATTACACATCAGAGACAATCTGGGAATTTCTTCTTGTATAGTATCAAGCAATTTATATATCATTTGTAATGCTTCTTCAGTTGGCATTCTCATGGAATATCGGATAACTTTCAACAATGTTGCTAATGACACCTCGTGAATTGTTTTCGAGTTGTCTATCACCGCTTCTATTATTTTCATGACTAATTGATCGCTTCTAATCGGTGTTTTGCTTTTGAAGAAGCCCATTGACATAATTGCTAGATCGTCCACACTAAACTGGGAGAAGGTATTTTCTATGTGTACTTCAAAATTGTGCATGCTATATGGGGGTTTTCTTTGTACTCCTACAAAAAACAATGCCTGTATAAGCTGTTCAGGTGTAAGCTTCTTTGCTTTGCCCGCCAGTTTGTCGAGCATTTTTCGGGATGAATCACTGGCTTTTGTTAAATTCAACATGTAAAATAGTGAAATGAATGAAAGCATTTCATCCGGGGACCATTTATTCAATCTACTGTGGCATACATCATCTAGTGCAACCCAAATTTCTATGAAATTTCTTGTCCGTATTGATGGAGTTTCAGGCCATTGATTGAAACCATAAAATAAAGATACTAACTCTTCTTCGGTTGCTTTACTCATACTGTCTGTGAGGTTATCTATGTAATTATCAAATAGTGTATTGGAGATACACATTTCGTTTTCTTTACAGAACACACCAAACTTTGGAAATACTTCAAATATCTGTGCAGGCGACTTCTTTGACCAGTCTTGTGAAATTAGTTCTTGAAATTTATTTTTGTCTAGAGGTGAGCATTCTGTGATGGTTTCTATGTCAACTGCAAAGCCTTTGTTTCTCATGATATCGTACGCATATTTGTTTTCATGTTCCATGAACATTTTAACATACAATGTTGGATTAGAACTGAAATCTCTGGAGGATATTTGTAATAAATGTGAATGTGCACAACTGGACGCAGTAACTTGGTTTAGATATCTGAATCTAGCTATATTGCGCACCATTTTCGTTAGAAACGACATTTTTAACGTAGTGTTATTGCTTCACTTTTTTATTACACTTGACTTAAATGAATTTAATTAAATTATTTCACGATTTTCTTTTTAGTATGCTCTGAGGTTATGTTTACAATTTTGTTTTTTTTTCTCATTAGATTTTTTTTGGTTAAAATTTTCATGACCGATGATTCAATGTTCTTAGTCGTAATATTAAACAGTTTACATATTATTAATAGCGTCAAACAAGTCATAGTCACAGTCAGAGTCAAGGTAAGTAAGTCACGGTCAAGTCAAACTCATGCCCCTGTAAAGTGGTGGAGACTTTACAAGAGGTTCCAATGGAGTTTTGGAAACAACACGAAAAGACTCGTTTCACCTCGTCACATCACTTCCCACACTCGAGCACGTTTACGAGCACTTAATGAATAATCACCATTTAGTACACATTAACACTCGAAAATACAGAAGTTTAGGAAAAAAATTCAACGAGCCGACATGTTTTTTTCCACGTTGGCGCCAAAAACTCCTTTTCTCATTAGAGGATTTTGGTGTTGCACGACTTGTGCATTTGCTATTTGCCAGTTTCAAGTATAAATGTTTTAATATTTTCAAGTTAAACTAAATATCTTCAAAGAAGTCATAGTCACGGACTAGTCTAACCTAAGTCATACCCTATAAAAAGAGGTAAAGTCTACGCTACGATATACTTTAGATACCTATTTTAATCATTTTGGTAGTTTGCTACTCTCTTCGCATTGCACCCAGTGTTCTGTTTGACCCCAGCAACCAAAATATTTAGGCTTCAAATGCAATAATTTTATATCTTCCGGAGGTCCAAGTCCCTGCACGGGTATGGGTCTACTATTATCTTCTACTTCTCTCTTGGTTCCCATATAAAGGTGCTTATCATTCCAAGTATACTTTTGAGACTCCCACTAAAATCCAAATAAAAATAGATAATTTAGAATGTACCTTTTCTGCACCATCGTAGGAAAATGAAATAAGTAAAATGCATAGACGTACATAATCTATGGTAAAATGCAATAAAATGTAATAAGTACATATCAGACGAAGGTAAACATTGTCAAATAAGTAAAGATAATTCCCGCGTAAAATATAGGTATGCGTAAAAATTAATTGCTTCTAGAGAGTTTTGGCGCCAAAGTCAAGATTTTTTTTCTCATTGTATTATTTTCCTAAGCTTGTTTATTAAAGAGTACCTATTAATGTGCACTAAATAATGTGGATTTTTATATAATAAGTGTTCTTAAATGTGCTCGAGTGTAGGAAAGTGATATAATGACGTGATGAAATTATTATTTTCATGTTGTTTCCAAAAGTCCAAATAAGCCTCTACTATATCCACCACTCTTCTGGGGCATACCTGCCTTCTATTCCTTCATCCTTGTACCCATGATACCTACTACCCAAAGGGACGAAACGCTTCAAACAGAAAAAACGAGCAGAGCGAAAGGTACCCCGTTTAGCCATTTGTCCCTTTTTAATAGTGTGACCACAATTTTGTTAGCAAATCATGGACAAATAAATAAAATATTAGGTTGTTCAAAACTTATTTTACATTTGACAGCCAGACAGCTAAAATAAGACTTTTTTTGGCAACCGATGACCAAAAATGTGTGACTAGATCTCTGCAACTAGCGTCAATTAGAAACTT
Source organism: Agriopis marginaria (assembly GCA_932305915.1). NCBI lineage: Eukaryota > Metazoa > Arthropoda > Insecta > Lepidoptera > Geometridae > Agriopis > Agriopis marginaria. The sequence goes on from OW029921.1 coordinate 7,624,329, forward strand.
GTAATTTGAACTCAGATGGTTACGTTAGCAACTTAATGTGATGTGTTTTGGCTTGGAAATAAAAACAATTGTATAAAAATACACATTATTTTATTTGTGCTGAAAATCACCAATTCTTATTTACTACTACTACTACAGATTGTTGAATAATATTTGTTTATGTAGTTTCTGACGAGATACAGTTTTAGAGCCCAACAATTTTAATGTTTTTAATCTTAAATAATGTTTATATCGTAATTTTATGAATGCGTCTGTAATTGACTTCAAAAGTTGTGTCTCATGTAAATCTTCACATGTGATTCCCTGATTCAGAGAGTGAGGCAGTAGGGAAGATATATAATTCGCAAAGTGTTGAATAATATTCATCATAAGACGTCTTCTGATATTATATTTTAGAGAATCAAAATCAGTTTGTCGGAAGGTTTTTTCTGCCTGTTTCAGTATTTGGTAAATTGGTCGTGACGGGAAACACAGAGCAATATTAATGAAAATTAATAAAAGCAGTGAACGCTGAATAACTATTTACATCAGCTACCGCATAATCATGGTCTAGGTTTCTATTCCTTTTGTCAATTAACAAATTTTGGCACTCTTTGCAAGTAAATTTTTTTAAGAGCTTTTTTACAATGAATCCTGAAATATAGTAAATAATGTTTTCTTGGTACGTGGACAGATTAATGTTTTGGATTAAATATGATAAAACGTTTTCATTCATTTCGTTTTCATCTGTTTCATTAATTGTACCTGTATGTTCAAAACTTCGCTCAACAGACCGAAAATCTAATATAGGCGTACAATCAAAATCTCCATCGTATGCGCAGTTTGCGTTAACACTTGTGTGACGCTGTTTTTGAACATAAGTTTACGAAGCGTGTATTTAAACTGCAACGCTTTGGGATTATTATTGGCACCGCCCCTGGCTCTGATGCATGAAAACAACATTTCCACATGATCTTGGGAGCATTTATACCTGAGAATATATTTCATAGGATTTTCATTTTGGTTAAGTAAATCTATTGCCAAATTTTGAAAACTTATGGTGTCAATGTAGAAACCCATTGCAAACATTTTTCGACGGTGCTGCATGAGACATTGGTTTTGAATTTTCAGACTGAGCAAGTATTCCCTACTTTCTGTAAAGAAATTCTCCCAAAAAGGCTGATTTGACTTTGACATGGGTGACTTCATTCCCATACCAAACGGGTTTTTGGTATTCATTACATCGAAAATTCTGTCAAACTGACGTATGAAATTCACAGTACCCTCACTACCTTGAAACAAACTGTTTCCACTGGCTTTTAAGAAATCAATTTAATCTGCTACAGAATTGCTTAGCAATTGACTGGCTAGCCTTACTTTCATTTTTTTCCCCTTAAAGTTAACATAAGTGCTTGTTAATTTGTTGGCAAAGTGTAATCCCTCTAGCTCTTGTACATCGTGTAAAGTTTTATTGTACTGATAAGATATTTTGTCATTATTCGAAGTTATTTCAAAATCAGCAAGAGTGTTTCTTGCTAATTTAAGCATGTGGGGTGCATCAAAAATGCAGTGAACATCACTTTTGCCATTTGGATGGCAGAAACTGGTTTTAACATTTGTCGGTATGTCAAAAACACAACCTAGTTCTATAAAAGTATTAACATTTACTATTGTACCATCGCATGTCAGCGAGCACACTGTGATGTGAATATCATCAAGCATTCTAATGGCAGTTAAAATCAATTGCGCCTGAATAGGTGCGGAAAGTTTATTCGTTACAAAGTAACTTATACAGCACTTAAACCTGCTAGTAAAGGACACAATTTGAAATACTAGTACTTCTGTAGCTACAATGTTGGAGTCTACAGGGATGATGCCACCTAAATCAATGTAACCCCAAACTTTATCTGTTTGTTTTTCATATTCTAGGGCAGCTTTTAGCGACATAGCATCAAATATCAATGACACGTGCGCCAGGCATACATTAGATTTTTCATTTCGTTCCCTATTTAAGAATGAGAAAACTTCCTCAATGAACCCTACATTACAATTTGAAGACGAGAGCATACGTCTAATAGTGACAGGGTGTGGCAAAGAAAAATAATTACGGAGAAATCTATATGCCCTGGGTGAATAGTAATGCAAAGTTAGTGAAAACTGTTTGATCTCTGAGCTGTACCGAATACCAGGAGATTTTGCCTTTTTTTCCTCTTTTTTTACAATTTTTTTGTGAATTGAAGAAAAATTATCTTTGATAATGTTTTGGAGATCGTCATAACAATTTGATTTCTTTTTAATTACTGCTAATAATGATTTTAATGATTTGATGGTCGAATCACGTCGTTTCAATCTTTGATTAAGAATCTTAATCATCCTTTTATCACTAATATTTTCCTTTAATATTGGTGTTTGCGTTTGCCGTTCCACTTTTCTAATACTTCTTGGTTCACTCATATTAACTTCCCCAATATTCAATTCAGACAATGGACGCTTCAATTTACTAGCTTCTATTTGGGGCACTGCAGCAGGTGATATGTTTTGAGACGTAGATGGCAGTATCATATCTGATATTATTTCTATGGCATTTTCGGCCTGAAACAAACACGAAACCTTTTGTTGCTTAAAATAATAATAAAAATACATTAAAATACTATATTTTATTTATATTACACGGGAATTCCTCATGTAAGATTAAACCGGTTACTCCGACTATAGCCGAAGGTCGAATATATTGGTGTGTTCTAAATTCAAACACCAAAATAGTGATTAAAAGTGTTTTTTATTCACTGTTTTCAGTGAATAAAATAGATTTTTAAAGGGTGAATGGTAGAAAATTTATTTTACAGAGATTGTATAATGGAAGTTGAGTAACATAATATTAGTTGTACGCGTAACTATAATTTAAATACTTACTTTTACTGAAATTGATGGCACAGCATTTTGATTAAGCCTGACCGAAGCACCCTTTATAATAAAGTCCGTTTTTTCAAAATGCTTAGAGCATATTTTGTGATGTTTCTGTACATCTTTCAATGGCACTACGTTGAGCCACCGTTGTTTTATAACATTGTTTTTTGGAAAGCTAAAAACAAAATAAATAGGGCACAATACGTAAGACGAACAATTTATATTTTTAAGAATGTCTACAAATATCATGGTCACCCTTTTAGTTTCAACTAGAATTTTCAAAAAGAAATGAAACCATTAAAAACTGCTAAACTACGTATTTTTTAATATTCTCGGAACGGGCACAATATATTTACATTGTTAAATATAAAACATTTGATAAAAATAACGACCTGAACCAATTGAAACGTAATAACTCTAGTAGGACGACCAACCTAATAAGTAGCTTACCTGTGAAATGAAATGCCACATCCAGGGAAGGATTCATTTCTACAACCATTAATAGAACACCTGATCACCATGTTTCCTAAAAATATGGTGAATTTCAAAGAATTACTTTAAAAACAATAAGATTTAGTTTGCCGCCATTTGACATAAACACATTTTTTTTATCCGCCCATCGGGCAGGCTAAAGGTTTTAAGGCCATACCGCCTCTTCATCTGACATTCATGAACAAATATTAATGTGGGGTGATACCACTGTTGGAAAAATATCGTAACCGTAAATTTGGTATTATTTTGGGTAGTCCGCACATGATTTTAACAACAAAATTTTTAAATAGTTATATTTTTATTTGTGAAACATATCTAAAAGAAAATTCCCGTGATCATTTAGGGTGCATCCGTTTACTATTGTAGTGATATAAAATAAGGAATAAATAAGTATATACGTGTGTTGAGTACTGCTGCCACCTATTCGACGGGTGCTATGAGGCTGATTGGTGGACAGGAAGTTAGTCGTCATAAAATTACAAAGCCCGCCGTAAAGTAGCTTGTCTGTCTATTTTCTACCGGATATATTTCGGTGAGTGGGAGTAAAAGCTTAATGGCCTTATTCCACTCTTCCCCTTTTACTACAGGACAAGTAGAAGGACTGCACACTATCGCCCCTTCCACGTGGAAATTCCAAAGATTCATACACAACGATTTGGGTCGTCTTTTATGATACGTACTGTCCGAGAATGGAACTCCCTGTCGTCCTTGTTTCGTGAGAACTACAATCTAGGCATATTCAAGGCTAGAATGAATAGATTTCTTCTAGATCAACGTGTTCCATCCTCGGCCACACCATTGCTTACCATCAGGCGAGTTGGTGACCAAACGTAGATCTATTCTGTATAAAAATATTAAAAAAGTATGAAAACTATTGAGGAATTTGTGTCAGTGATTATGTCAACACTAGAAAGGGACAAATGGCTAAACGGGGTACCTCTTGCTCAGCTCGTTTTTTCTGTTTGAAGCGTTTCGTCCCTTTGGGTAGTAGGTATCATGCTTGTACCATACCTTTGACAGAATAATACGTAAGACTAGGCGATATGGCCTTAGCCTGTCCAGGAATTGAAAAATATGTATTGCTATTAGGTTGGTACTATAGCTAATAGTTTTGGCGCGATCTGTCAAATGATTGTTTGAAACTTTTCTTTGCGAATTTTATATTATAAAATAATAATCGTCTCAAATTTTATTGTTTTAAATAATAATAAATATTAGAGAAAGCATACAGTGGGACATTATCAAAAACTTGAGCATACCTACTAGCTGCGCCCCGCGGTTGTGGCCGCATATTTATGGAAAATGGTGATGATGATGACGATGATAGCCTATGTCACTCTCCGGCCCTTGAACCATATCCATGCAAAAATCAGGTCAATCGATTGCTCTGTTGCTGCTTGAAAGAGGAACAAACAAACAAACACATTCGCATTTAAATAATATTAGTATGATGTATGGTAGGTACAAATAATTCTGGTGGTCGAAAGGCCTAGAAGGAGTGGAAGACTTTCATCGATCAGGCTTCAACGTCTTCGAATGAAAAAGAAATATCAACTAGATGAAGGAAACTGTGACGATAAATCGTCATGCAAGCTTAAGAGGCAAAGATGTCATACTTAAATATATCTATGTTAAGAGAGTTCAGGAAGTAGGTAAGCATGTCTCACGAATCCGTTCATGTCTTGTGTAAGAAACGCGTCGTGGCACTGCTTGTTCCATGGAGCTGAACCATATTTTAAAATACCACTGCAAACAAGTTGCTTCAGGCATGATTTTCAGTAAAAAAAAACAAATATAATAAGATCGCTCGAATAAGCACTATTGACTTTTCTTGTTCTCATAGACTCAAATTTACTAATACTTCGTGCAGACGTTTTGAGTCCATTGACGACATAAAACAAAAATAGGTACAAGAATGTAAAAGACCTAAAGGCCAAAAAGTGTACAAAAATATGGTTCGACGAATGGATTATTCGCTGTTAAAAGTGTATTGGGTCAAATGCTTTTTGTCACCCTCTAAATAGAGCCCTATTTTGAGGGTGACAAAATAAATTTTCTCATTCGAATCAGAAATGAGGAGATCCGTAGACGAACGAAAGTTACCGACATAGCCCACCGGATTAGCCAGTTTAAGTGGCAGTGGGCAGGGCACATATCATGCAGAACGATTCGGCCGAAAGGTTCTCGTATGGAGACCATGGAATGGTAAGGGCAGCGTAGGATGTCCACCTACAAGATGGACAGACGACCTAAAAAAGACCGCAGGGACACGCTGGATGCAGGCCGCTTCCAACCGGCCCTTTTGGAGAACGATGGGTTAGGCCTATGTCCAGCAGTAGACGTCCTATGGCTGAAATGATCATGATGACGATAAAAGCATTTTTTTGTTATTTTTTATTAAAATAAAAAGAATAGTATATTATTTACCTTCGTCTGAAACTAATCGCTCTCGGCGATAAGACCGCGTTTTTTGTTAAAACAATAACCCATCCTACATTTATGGTTATATTTACTTGACTATAAGCATTTACCTATTTATTACTTATAGATACAGGTACTGCTTGAGGTATAGGTAGAGGTTAAAACTATAGATCATATTATTTTTTCAGTGACTTTAGTAAAATACCTTCACGTTGAAGATGCTTTTATCATAGCTTGTGGCTTTGGTCAGCGATTTCATTGATGATTTCTTTTTAATATCTGGTTTTAACTGAAGAATATTCTTGCACCAATTTCTCCATAATTCCTAAGTGGAAAAATAGAGGCTTAGGTACTCCGAGTCAGTATATGTATATTAAAATAACGATATATGTAATTGAAAGATTGTTAACTAAAGTGCGGTCAACTTATCAGTCAAGGTAGGCCAAATGTGACACCAATAATTATTATTATCAATTTACAAAACGTTTACGTACTTTTTTTTATTAGTGAATAGGTACACAATTTCGTTTACCTACTTGGATAACATATTTTTATCCAGTTATATGGATAAACTACTTGAACAGATTTTGAAGAAATTTCTATGAGACCAATCGAAAGTCAAAACAAAACTTTCAATTATAAAATAATTTTCCATATCGGTATATAAATTTCTGATATAGTTTTGAGGTAACAAACTTAAAATAATAATACAACCGAATTTAGAACCCCTCCTTCTATTTGAAGTCGGTGAAAAAATTTATTGTTGAGTTATTGCAGTTTTGTTCAGAATAAGATCTGGCACACTCAGTTCGCTAGATAAATTGGTTGCACTGTAACTTATTAGTTTGAAAGTCTACACTCTAATTTTTAATTCGGGGTAGCGAATTCCAACTTACTTCTGAGCCTTTAGCTTTGTCTAGTTCAAAGTATCTCTCATATCTGTTATGGAAGCAAAGTTTAAGAGTTTGCCTTTTACTCTTCTTGAATATTATGAGCTTCAGCGAATGGAGAGGATGGAGGGAACGAATCTCTAGAATATTCTGAAGGCTTCGACATTTCGTTTCAGAGCCAAAGGAATGCGAGGATGCAATCATGAGTAGGTTTTGAGTTAGAGCTATAAAAAAGATTTAGCTGATTTGAATAATTCAAATAAGTATGTAAAAAGATTCAGGCATGAACATAGACCTAACTACCAAATACCTTATACACATAATTTTATTCATTCATTCATTTATTCAACATTCACCCGTCGAATGCGATCGAAGGAGTTTTTTTATGGCTAAAATAATGAATTTCACCTACCTTTCAGATATAAATAAATAAAAAGTTTAAAAAAAAAGTATGAAATACGTGCATTATAAGTATTATATACCATTGGTATTGTGTATAAATCTTCTTACACACAATACGCACGTCGGAGCACTTTTCGGTTACGCCGATATGCGGTGCGTAACGCATTTGACGGGCGTAGCTCTTGTCGGTGGAGTACCTTCCAAGCTTGACGGTCTTCTGCCCGTGTTTTCACCTCCCTGTACGACATGGCATCTGCCTTCTCTTTTATTTGGTCTAAGAATACTCTTCAAATAATATCTAATTTTCTTTTGAGAAAGCGTGTTCATCTTCGGCTTTATCTTCGCTTACCATCGGGAGACATTGAGCCAAATGCAAACCAATTAAATGAAAAAAATACGCATATCAACTTTACTTGAAAAGTCTAATTCAAATCAGCACCATTGCTTGTCTTTTGCAAGTAGGTACCTATAGGACGAACTCATGAGTAGAACGGGCGGATACGTTTATAGTATTTGCTCAGATCAGACAAACAAGGGAGATATCGTAAGGTGGCATGGCGGGTGCCACAGTTTTTTTTGTTTAAATTAGAACGGCTGTCAAGGCATATTTGTAAGACATTTGTTGTAGCCAGTTGCACCCATATAAACGAAACGTCAGTCATTCGAAATCAGTTAGCAACAGTGATGCGGAGTTCGACGCGTTGATCTAAATAAGAATGTTCAATCAAGGTTCGTTTTGCCGATGATATAGTCATCATGACAGAGTCGCTGGAGGATCTCAATACGATGCTCAGCGACCTCAGTAGCCTTTCCCAACAGGTGGGTCTTAAAATGAACAAGGACAAGAAAAAAATTATGTCCAATATCTATGTTGAACCCGTACCGGTAGTCGTTGGGAACGATACTCTCGAAGTTGTTGACCATTACACCTATCTTGGACAGATTGTTCAGTTAGGTAAGTCCAAATTAGGCAAAGAGGTCGCCCGAAGAATCCAACTCGGATGGGCAGCGTTCGGGAAATTGCGTGACATCTTCTCGTCCAAGATACCACAGTGTCTCAAGACGAGGGTCTTTGACCAGTGTGTGTTGCCAGTGATGACATATGGTAATGAGACGTGGTCCTTAACTGTTGGCCTTTTGGAAAAACTCAGAGTCACACAGCGGGCAATGGAGAGAGCTATGCTCGGAGTTTCTTTGCGCGATAAAATCCGAAACGTGGATATTCGCCAAAGCACCAGAGTCACCGACATAGCTGTTAAAAGTTGCAAGTTGAAGTGGCAATGGGCAGGCCACATCGCTCGAAGAACCGATAACCGAAGGGGAAGAAAGGTTCTGGAGTGGAGACCACGAACCGGAAGACGCAGCGTAAGGAGGCCTCCCACTAGATGGACCGACGACATTGTGAGAGTCGCGGGCCAGTGAATGCAAAAGGCAGGCTGTCGTTCAGTGTGGAGGTTAAAGGGGGAGGCCTATGTTCAGCAGTGGACGTCTTCTGGCTGATGATGATGATGATGATGAATCAAGGTTCACTCATATGTCTGGTAACAGATTTTCCTTCTCATTTCCGTTCTATTTACTTCTCTTTTCTGTGACGGGTGCGAAAGCATCTGGCCCATATCAGGCTCGATGCCTTTAGTCGAACTCACCCACCAGACGACCTTGTTGCCCTGTTTTCCCATGTGGACTATTAGATAGTTCATAGGGGTGCTCGAATATGATGAACATGCCGTGCCAGAAATGGCACCTGAATCATAAGGCCGTTACCCTATTTGTCGGTGCAGTATCGTTTTTCTCGGTATATCTCTACCAAATACTTATAATGGTATGTATTCGATATATTTACACACATAAATATTAGCAAAGATTTCATACTATACTACATAAATCGAATATTAGTACTAGTTAGGTACTTTACCCACTGCATGCGGTATTTTTCATTCTGCTCTTCTGCTTACCTACAGTAACTTTATAGACAGGTACCTAAGTACTGCAAGTAGCGCATCCGCACCGAGAAATTGTGGCGAAGCTGCCAGAACAAAATAGCTATAACGGGAGGTTATCCGAGGCGCGTAGGCAACAAAACGCTCCCTCAGCCCCCGCCAAGTTATAGCGACGATGTATTTTACAATGCTAGAGTCAGGACGCCCGCGGGGAGAGTGCAACGACAAAAACGAGCATAGGCCCGACCTCGATGACGCCTGGCGCGGCACTGAACGCGGCGCGCCAAAATTATCGCGTCCTTTTTACGCTTTTAATTTCACTAAAAAACGACACTATTCACTATCAAAAATCTATCCAAATAAAAAAATGCTAAATAATATTGCCTTTCAGTACATGCAATTTTCAAGTTGTTACGAGTTTTCATAAGAGCATAAAATGAAAAAAATTAACTAAGTCGACATTGTTTCAGATTTTTTTTTGATCGAGGAAAGTTTATTCTATCGTGTTTTGAACCAAATCATAAACTCTAACACAGATGTATCTGTGACATGTATTTTTTTCCAGCTCAAATATTGTAATTTAAGTGAATAAAATTGATTTAAAACCGTCAAATTTGGTATAAGAGGGTCTTAGATTTGACCCGGGAGAAAATTAAGACTCACCAAGCAATACTAAACGTAATGTATGTTTGCCATTTCTAGAAGTTTCCCTAAAAAGGCTTTCGATAATTACTGGATTCTCTTTACCGTCTCTGTTTCTTTCGTCCTGCATTTTCACTTTTTATTTAACTTGGTTCTGTTTGCTTATAAAAGTCTATAGTCCTATCTAAATACCAATGTATTTAATCTGTAACACTAATATGGATTAACGCGTAGTATGTTGATATATTTAAAAGAAAATAAACCTTTAAAAATAAATAAATGGTACGAAAAATAAATTGACAATAATTGATGACATTGGCGTTATCTTCCTACATTGACAAGCAAAATTGTATTATTGCCAACACATGGCCAATTAATTTTCCTACATAAAAATAGTAACGAGTTTTTTTTAAATATGTGGAAATGTGTATGTGTACTGTCTATAGTATAAGTGGAAAGCGATGGTCCACCAAGGCACCACTTGATGCACAGATGACCTGATGGTAATATGAGGATCGGGACATTGTCAGTGTGAAGGACTCTATTTGCCCCTGATTCACCCCACAGAAAAGAAAAGTAAACAAAAAAAAAACTTTTCTGGGATTCACCCTTCGTTTGAAGCAGGCCAGAAACAATCGATTTAAAAAAATACACCGTTTTTTCCATTTTTTTTCTCTCAATTATATATTTTTTTAATACACATTACATGATTGATTATACTTCTAGGCGACTCGATGAGTGTATACCTAAGAATGGGTCTCAGATCAGACACACAAGGGAGATATGGTAAGGTGGCGTGGCGGGAGTGAACGCATCATGCCTAAATCAGTCTTGATGCCTTTAGCCGAACTCACCCAGCAGACGATCTATCCGCCCTTTCCATTGCATGTGGACTATTAGTTAGTTCATTGGAGTCACTGCAAGTTCCTTAGTGAGCGTGAAAAATTTGTTAGCCGTACCATACTTAAAAAGTTTTTGCGTTAAGCGGTTCAGCGAAACAAATAATTAAACATGACATTTGAACACGAACGATAATTGAAAGGCATATCTCCCTTGTTTGTCTGATCTGAAGATCCTACTTCCTACTAATATTATAAACGCTTCCTACTAATATGATGAACTTTTTGACCTTATCCCTCCATCCCGGTTTTACCACCGAACCGGTCGCCATCGCCAGAAATGCCATCCGCACATTATAGATGCGTGGAAGTCTCGCACTGTTCGATTTGATCGATTGTTTCTGCCACGCACCTGTAAGTTGTGGAATGGCTTACCACCTTCGGTTTTTCCTCCGAAGTATAATTTTCGACTGCTTCAAACGAAGGGTGAATAGAGTCCTCAAAGGTAGGCAACGCACTGACAATGCCCCGGGTATTGTAGGTGTCTATAGGCAGCGGTGACTACTTACCATCAGGTGGCCCGTAGCTTGTTTGCCACTTATTCTATATAAAAAAACGCGAAAGTTTGTAGGATGTATAGATGTATGGATGTTTGTTCCTCTTTCACGCTGCAACGGAACAACGGATCGACCTGTTTTTTGCATGGGTATAGTTCAAGAGCCAGAGAGCGACATAGGCTATTTTTCATCATCATCATCACCATTTTTCATCAACCGGCGGGTGAAACCGCGGGGCGCAGCTAGTGGGTACATTAATTCTGTCAATTGACAATTGTATTGTATTTTAGGATAGGTTACTTGATCATTATCAGCCTATCATGTTCCCACTGCTGGGACAGAGGCCTTTTCTGATCCTTATAGAGAGGATAGGCCTAATCCATTGGCTCCACCAGTGGAGCCAAGTAACCGGAGGGATCCACTATGCTGACCCAGTGCATGTTGGTGAATGTCATATTTCGTTGAACTTTCGAGGTTTTTGGACATACCGGTTTTCTTACGATGTTTTCCTTCACCGTTTTTGAGCGATGGCATTGTAACTTTACATAACTTATTTAGGTTCTAAATAAGTCATCGGTGCAGTTAAGTATCATACCGATACAGAGAGTTCTAACTAATAATATAAAGGGTAGGTATACCGTACTTAAAGTACCTAAAGCCTAATGTCCACAGAAAAGTCTAAGCATTTGGCTAAAGAAATAATTGCCTGCTATATAAAAGGAACGAACTGTATAAAAAAGGCACACACACACTGAACATATTTTTATTATGACTTAGGGTTTTTATAAATATATCGTATTAGCTAAGTACGTTTTAATTATTTATAAAAACTAGTTTAGTACAATAATGTTCTTACGTAAACAGATAAATTGGATTTAAATATATTTTCTATACATTTTTACTATTCGAAATTTAATTCATCTGGCAATATGCTTATTTTCTGCATCATTACAAACCTTAGGTACCTACTAAATTATATATGTGTATTATACCTATTAGATTAATTACCTACTTATAATAACTGTTATAGTTTAACTGTTGAATATCTTTACACATATACAATCACAAATTCATAAATACTTCCACTACCTAACTTTGGTTTTTAAATAACGTTTTATAAAATCAGTTTCCTTATCCGCGCTATATTATGTCTTGCAGAATAAGCAGTCACCTTGAAGCTGATGAGTGACGCAGTTTTCTTCATTTTTTCTATCGGCTAGCGTCAGCCTGTAAAAATAATTACATCGATTAAAGTCCTATACTACAATTATTTTATCTGGTAGGTATTAATGACATCAATTGGTGCGTAGATATTGTAAGTATGTGATATTAGTTAAGGGTTACATGGAACTGTGGTACTAAACCTATTAAAGCTTCATCTTCGACCACATCGTCGCTTACCAACAGGCGAGTTGGTGCTCAAACGCGGACTTATCAGCGTTAAAAAAAACCGGAAGTAGGTAATTGTACTTACACAAGGCTTGTATTTTTTTATTACCTCTTAAAAAGCTGATTATAAAAAGTACCTAGAGCCAATTTTTTTCTTCAAAAATAAATAAGTTGTAATTATTTTAATTTCATGCTAGACAGTACTAGCACTTTATGACGTCAAGCCGTGCGCGCTCTATTCAAATGCTTATATAGGTAACACACGTTTTGCCGGATAGGGACAGAGCATCAGCTCTATACCCCCACCACAAACTTTAAACGCTTGTATCTCAGAAATTTATCGGCCAATTCAAATAACTTATTCAGTACTAGCGACCCGCCCGCCCGGCTTTGCACGGGTGTAATTTACGTGCGAAGCCGGGGCGGGTCGCTAGTTTTATATATATAAACCTTCCTTGAAAATGTATCTAACTGATGGTGAAAACCGCATCAAAATCCGTTGCGGGGTTTAGGAGGAGTTAGCGGCCATACAGACATACAGACAGACAGACAGACGCGGAAAACGACTTCAATTTATACTATGTAGAGATTTGTAATGTATTTAATTATATCCTTCTAGCTTGTTATTTTTTTGTAATAATTTAAACATTAAGACACAGGCCAATCATGGACAACTTTTACTATGGATCAATGCAAAAATCAGCTTATCTCTAGAAAAAAAAACATTCACACTTATAGCGATGTATGGAACAGCTGAGCTATTTCGAGATATCTGTGGTGGTCCGATAGTAAAGGTTGTTCATAATGATGACCACAATGAGCTCTTTTCGGTTTAGTACCACAGTTCCATGTAGGTAACCCTACGTAGAAAGGTGCATAACAGTGAATATCTTCCAGTTTTTTTGTTTTTTGTTGCCATGAAGTGACGAAACTTGTCAATCGTGTGGTGGTAGATACACAAAATACCACGTGGCGTGGCAAAACAAAACACTGAAGTGCCACCTATATTTAGGACCGACTATACTTCTTAGATAAAATCAAGGAAGTTGCAAGGAAAGGAACGCGTTCTGTCAAAATATTCCCATACAAAACTAAACCTTAACGTCTAACGATAAGGTTCATAATAATGTGGCTAGGAACATGGAGGTAAAACGAGCTCACTGAAATAGCTACCACGGAGGAAGTGTATCCCTTTCTAAAGATTGCCATTACATAAAACATATATTTTAGTAAAACTCTGTTTTAAACTATCTCAGCTGTTCACTAAAGTTATATAATGTTGTGGAATCTCATTCCACAACCACCACGGTAATTATCCCGTAATCATATTTTAGTAGTTTTACTTATTCAATCGGACATACCAGGCAGGCCCTATTTTGAGGTGTAAACATAAAATTACTACCAATGAAATAAAGATAAATTTTTATTTCCATTTTCTAACGGATATTAATGTAGATAATATATCTAATGTATCATGTACATATTTAAATTTTATTTTTAAGTAACCATGTAGGTTCCTAGTATAATTACTAGGAACCTTCATGGTTCTGCTGAACCATGAAGCTACTGGCAGCATTAACGACATGGCGTTTTTGATTGTTTGCTTACTATATTTTGTTTTTTCAAGCATGATTTTTGAATATTTATTTTAAAATGGTGAAAAATTTCTGTATAAGAAACTGTGCTAGTGAATCATTCGGTGGCTGCGGCATATCTTTTCACAGGTAGGTACACAAAGCTTGAAATACAAGAAAATGTTTACTAGGGTGTCCATACACGTGTGAACATGAACAATATTTTGAACAATGAACAATTATTTTTATACATTATGTTTTAGCATGACCTAGGGATACTTTAAAGTAATTCGCATTTCGGCGAGTGTGCGCAAAAGCTTCGAGCCCTTGTTCCACCCTCCCCCTTTTACTTAGGAAAAGTAGAATGACTGCACATGCACACTACCCTCCCTTCCTAGTGAAAATTCCAAAGATTTGAACTCAACGATTTGGGTCTTCATTTATGATACGTACTGCCCAAGAATGGAACTACCTGCCGTCCTCCTTGTTTCCTGAGAACAACAAACTAGATATCTTCATGGCTAGTGATAGATAGTGACAGTGATAGTGATAGTGTGATAGTGACTGCTAGTCTGTGGAATGCGCTGCCTGAATGGGTGTTCCCCGATAGATACAATCTGGGTGTCTTCAAATCACGAGTGAATTGGTTTCTTCTAGGCAAGCGTGCTCCACCGTAGACCGCATCATCGCTTAACATCAGGCGAGTTGGCGGTCAAGCGCAAGCCTATTATTTATATATAAAAAAAAGATATGTATAGATAGATATGAATAGATTTCTAGATCAACGTGTTCCATCCTCCACCACACCGTCACGTACCATCAGGTGAGTAAGTGGCGAAACGTAGATCTAGTACCACCATCCAACGGTGAACCGAGCTTTCTGTGTACAGTTGTATCGTTCAAGGGTGTTTCGACGAATCGTACGGGAATCATTCTAAATATTACATAAAAAATGAAAGTACCTAAATTCATCGCTGAATATATTTCATGTTACAGAATACCAACAAAAGAGGATGTAAGAAAAATGTGGTTGGAAGTAATTCTTAGTCGAACAGCAAGAATAACAAAAAACTCCAGGGTGTGCAGTTTGCACTTCAACACAGAAGATTTTATAAAGACACTAGCGACCCGCCCCGGTATCGCAGGTGCAATGCTAATACTAAAATAATATACTACGGAATGTCTTTATATACCTACAACGTTCACAGCTTTTTTGTCATTAGGCAAAACAAACATGTTTTCTTTAGAGGTTACTCTTTAAAGAGCGACATTATGATTGGCCATGTGAAAAACCCGCCGCCGGTACCGGCCTGTTGCGGTACTGGCCGGGGAGCCGCCGCAACCGCTATGTCCCTGCATTTTAAATCTTTAATATCTTCGAAAATGTTCATTTAAATTACATGCTGTAAACGGCCATATTGGTCTATATTAAATGCACAATGTATTTAAGGTACTAAATTGGATAAAGATTAATGCTGTATTGCTTAAAATCCCTTCGTTATCACGTAGGGTTCAGCCAGCGTTTGCAATGTAAGCGCAAAAAAAATATGTTCATTTACGACATTACATTAGAAACCTCTACAATTATCAGTGTTTCTCTACTATATTATGCATGTATTATATATATAAACCTTTCTCTTGAATCACTCTATCTATTTTTAAAAAACGCATCAAAATCTGTTGCGTAGTTTTAAAGATTTAAGCATACATAGGGACGGACAGACAGCGACAGCGACTTTGTTTTATCCTATGTAGTGATAGTGATAGTGATGTAGTGATGCTCTCGACAAACTTTGAAAATGAATGTAGTTCGATGTCATTTTCCCGCAGTAAGTAAAATATGCCAAATAGTAGTCATGCCAATCTTCTATATTAATAAAAGCTAAATTCACTCACTCACTCACTGACTTGTCACGAAATCTCAAAAACTATTTGACTTACGATGCTAAAATTTGGCACGTAGATTCCTTATGGGGTATAGAGGTCCGCTAAGAAGGATTTAGCGAAAAAGCCGAATTAAAGGGGGCAAATGGAGGTTGAAAGATTATATTAAAGTCCTTTGTTTTTGTTGATACTCAGGGATAAAATTTGGTATTCAGGCTAATAGTTTAAAATAAATAAATACTTCTATAATATTTTTACAAAAAAGAAAGATTAAGGAGGTGGAATTGTAGTTTGTATGTTGTGTTGAAAGTTATGCAACTACGAAATTGTAATTTGACAAGTGGGTGTAAAACTTCATTAAAAAATATTTTACGAAAGGGCCGAATTAAAGGGTCCAAAAAAGGTTGAAAGTTTAGGTGAAAGTGTATGCGTACGAAGTCACACGGGTAACGGCTAGTTTATTATAAATACAAAAGTTTGTCTGTTGTATGTGAAAGAGGAACAAACATCCATACATACAAACTTTGGCGTTTATAATATTAGTAGGAAGTAGGATAGGATGCGAAAGTGTGTTTGTTACTCTTTTACGCAGCAACAGAGCAACAAATCAACCAGATTTTTTGCATGGGTATAGTTCAAGGGATGGAAAGTTATAGGCTACTTTCATCATCATCGTCATCTACTAGATGTTGTTAACTGATCACCGAATTTAAGCAACGGACTACACGGTCAATCTTAGGTAGGGTGATTGCAAGTGGCATTTAGAAACCGAATGATCGAATAAAAAGTTAACAATCTGGGTGCCTTCAAGTCGAGAGTGAATAGGTTTCTTCTAGGCAAGCGTGCTCCATCGTAGGCCGCATCATCGCTTAACATCAGGCGAGATGGCGGCCAAGCGCAAGCCAATTTATAATTAAAAAAAATATTATGTCACGTGACCCGTATGTCCCGGTTGAGTCTTATAACAATGGCCGCTAAGCCATCTCAGAGGCCTTCAGGCGTCCTGGCGGCCTAAAATTCTGACATTAGCGCTCGTCACTGGGCCTATATGAACTTCCTGTATTTACTGAGAGTACCAATACGATGATTTTAGGAATTACCTACAATGTCTTCGTTTCCTCAAAATCATGAACACCCTACAAGAAAAGGACAAATTACTCCGTGCTCGCTTTTCCCTCGGACCGTTTTTTTAGCATGAGTACTCGATCCAGGTCCCTTTAGGGTATATATAAAATCCTTGGATAAAATACGTAGTATAGTAATAGATCGTTCCTAGATGAAAAAATATCAGTTTTAAAAAACCGACTTCATATAATTATACGCAAGTATATTTTTTTTGTTATTTTGATTTAAAAACCAAACTACTGAACCGATTTAGATATAATTTATATGGGAACAGTCTACTATTATATAATATTATATGGGACAACGTTACAAACAACACAGTGACGTCGATTTTGTAATAAATCCGTTCCGTTCTCCGTTCCGTTTCCTTAACTAAACTAAATCTGACAGCTCAGATTGCTATCATCCTTTTTTACGTATTAAAATTACTCTTTTCATTTCAATACTTTAAAAAAGATAACTATAGTAGGGTTAAATTGGTTCAGTTTATTGAGTAGAGAGTGCTACCACGGAATTGATGCCAATGCCTAGAATTTTTCAGTAAGTGTTGTGTGCAACAAATCAGAAGTACATAATATATTCCACCACCAATCAATTAAATTAGTTCAATTCGTCTAGAGGCTGCGATAGCATCAACTTGTGTTCATGCAAATAATCTGATCGTGCGTTTTAATTCAAATATTCAGTAGAAATCATACGCGTTGGTTGATAAGGAACAGCATTTTGATAATTCTGCAGACAAGTTTAGCCTCCAATAGTATTTTTCAAGTTTTTAGAAACTTTCGGTATGGAAATAGAAGGCGGCAGGGGCAGGAGATTGTTGCCGTATCTAGCGTGGAAATTTTTATCTATTGAAGAATCACTATCTTCGTAAGATTGATTTACTGATTTACTACTTTTATCTAACATTCTGCGATCCTGAAAAAGATTTGAAGTTTATTGTAATTTAGATACATGTCGTTATCACTTATTTCCAAGGAAACACTTCTATTTATCTTTAATTTCAAAGAGTAACATTACTATTGTTGCCACAAAGGTAAGATAGGTTTAGGTAAGATACCTTACTTGAAAATAGATGGAAATATTTGACAAAGCATGGTGGTCCAAATCGGTTGAAAAAATATTATGAGCTTACACAGGACATCCTATATCCATCTGATACAAAAGATGAATTATTTTAGATATATTAAGCAGATCCGAGAGCCACAAATGCGTTGACATTTCTGCCACGGACTCTACGGACGCGATTTAGGTAACCCAGCATGGCCAGAACCTCTACTTATTATGCTCTCGGCAAGGCCTACATGAGTGACGAGTACCATTCTGGTTTGTTCCGAGTTTTCCTTATCATCATAGGCCTTTGTCATCTTTATCAGATGTTAAGCGGCTTCAGGAGTTTGAGTACCGCTTGCGTTGGTGTCTAAAGAGGCCAATACAGGACCCTTCAACTGCGTCTGTGCCACTGACAAACCAAATACTGGCTGGTGTATGGTTTATAAGGAAAACATATTATATTCATATATCACACTTGTAAAACATTAAATAAACTTACCAAAGCTTCAGTTTTTTTTCGCAAGTTAGATCTAGATAAGGTCATGACCAGTTCTGATTGCAGCCTATTGGAGATGTCTTCGTCATGCTTAGGATTAGGTCCGTCAGTTTTGTCTCCATTGAGGAACTCCAGTTTTGTCGGTTCTCTCCTCCCTGCTCCTCCATAAGCATATTCACCGATGGTGACAGAAACTGGACGCGTCAGTTTCTTCATCGTAGTAGTCCCATTAGGCGCTTTCACAAAGTAGTTTGAAGGTGGTTTCGGTGGAACATTTGACGGATTCTTTAACTTATAAGATTCAAGTGAGTCCAGCTCAGCTTTGTCGTCTTTACCCTTTATTGAATCGATCTTATTATTGTAGTCAGGAGTAGGAGTTCGTGTCAGCGTTCCATTTTTCCGAAAATTGGGCGCTTTTAGGTCCACTGCTGCTAGTTTTATGTGTTCTGCAGGCTTGTGGTTTCCATTTTGATGACCATTTGTAGTAGGCATCTGAAATTATGAAAGACTTGTATTAGGCTCATTGTGTGGGTAATGTAGGTACCAGGTACGTTATCGGCATGACTTCAATCTGAACAATTATTTCGTGTGCTTGATTACCTCACACACGCAAGCGTGTAATACCTAAAGTATAGTAAATACATGCTCAAGGCTTTAGCTACTTATACTCGGTCTAAGTCATATGTCTGAACTTTTGAGGTTCTTGGACATACCGGTTTCCTCACGATGTTTTCCTTCACAGTTTTTGAGCAATGGCAATGAAACTGCACATAATTTATTTAAGTACCAAAGAAGACATTGGTGCAGGGCCGAGGATCGAGCCGGGGGTTGTCAGATTGTAAACGCGCATGCTACCGCTCAGCCCTCATCTATATGAAAACTGTAAATTCTGATCACTTTTGCTAGATTTGACCGTAAGAGTTTATTTCAAAGAGTAGTATTATATTTGGTAGCCGATATTAAAACAAGTAGTATAAACAAGTATAGTACAAAACATTGTAGCTGTCGTAGGTAACAAATTTTGATATAGAAGAACCATAGATTCAGTATACTAAGTACAGAAGAACGGTGTATAGCGAGTATAAGTATATATATATATTTTCTTGTATTCATGAACAGAAAGAGACCAGAGACTATACTGGGTAGACAGTGGAAATATTCGGGGATATCACAGACCTCTTAGATATAGGTATTTGATTGGCCCATAGTAAAATTTGTTTATAAACTACATTGATATCCCCAAATATTTCTACAGTCTAACTAACCAGTTACCCACTATAAACAATATTTTGCAAAGGTGGGGTTACATCTCTAACATCTCTATATATTTCAATCTTATAATTAACTTTCTCACGCTCTTTATAATGTAGAGTGAACGAGAGAGAAGTAAAGTAAGATTGAAGTAAGTGGTTTTGTAGACCATAAGTTGTAGTTTTGTTTGTAATAGATTCGTACCGGTGGAGGAGGGGGTGGGTTGTCCGTAGCTTCCCGTTTTGGTTGCGAATAGTCGTTTTTGATAACACCATTTCCGTTGGTTTCTGACGGTCTTCTGAGAGGTTGAACTGGATGATTTTCTTGTCTTTTTAGGTGATGAATTTGATGATTTATCCCATTTCCATTGGTTTCAGTCTCTGGTCTTTTTAATGTCTGAATTGGCTGATTCTCTTGTCTTTTTAGGTGATGAATTTGATGATTTATCCCATTTCCATTGGATTCAGTCTCTGGTCTTTTTAATGTCTGAATTGGCTGATTCTCTTGTCTTTTTAGGTGATGAATTTGATGAATTATCCCATTAACATTGGTATCAGTCTCTGGTCTTTTTAATGACTGGCCTGGCTGGTTATCTGGTCTTCTCAAGGGTAGAGTTGGCTGGCGATCCTGAAACAATAATCATTTTCATTCATTAGGTTGACTTTATTCGCGATAAATAAAATATTTTGGGACCAACCCTGAAATCGCAAAAAAGAAATATTAACTGTTCCAGTTAGAGTGGGACAGCTGATATTTTTTTCGCGATTTCAAGGTTGGTCCCATGGTAAAAGTTGTTCATAATGAGTATAACGGAACCCTTTTGGCTTATTACAACAGTTCCGTGTGATTTAACCCCGTATAGATTGCCACGGCCTATTATCCGAGTCGCGTAGGCAACAAAACGCTCCCTCAGCCCCCCCAAGCTATAGCGACGATGTATTTTGCCACGCAAGAGTCAGGACGCCCACGGGGGGAGTGCAACGACAAAAACGAACATAGGTCCGACCGCGATGACGCCTAGTGCGGTACTGAACGCGGCGCGCGCAAATTCTCGCGACCTTTTTGCGCTTTTAATTTCACTAAAATAATCTATCCAAAACAAAAAAAAAATAATAGAATTGCCTTTCAGTAGATAGATGGTGGTTGTTACGAGGTTTCGTTAGAACATAAAACGAAAAAATTAACTAAATCGACTTTGTTTCGGATTTTTTTTTGATCGAGGAAAGAAATAAAGAAAAAGTTTATTTGTGACCAAATTAGTTTAAAAAAAAAATAGCTTTTCGACAAGTTATAATATAAGGTCACAAATCGGCCCCAACTCAGCATAATGCCGGCTGTTAACCAGCGCTGGTCTTCCGTTGGAGCCATTTGGTGATGTCTCGGTACAAGCACACACAAAGTTTATTCAAGAAAGTTTATTCTATCGTATTTTGTACCAAATCATAAACTCAAACAAAGATTTGTATCTGTGACATGTATTATTTTCCAGCTCAAATATTGTAATTTAACCGAATAAAATTGATTTAAAACCATCAAATTTGGTATAAGAGGCCGTTAATGCTTAATATGCCTACGTACCTGAGTTAGGATATAAGTACAGGTCCTTTCCCTCTTTAAATCACGGTCATGAAAAATTTTCATGACTTTCCCAAGATATTGCAAATTATAAAAAGAATTTATAAATAATGTTTTTCACAATATTCAGCTGATTCATGAGGTTAATTCAATAACAGCGTAGGTGTAGTACATTAGACTCATCAATTAATTTTATCTTGTGTAGGAGTGGCTTTTTTAATATTATCTAGATTACTAATGAATAAGAATGTTCTTTGTTTTTTTTTTTATTGTTCACAAAATAAAAATAACATCTCCATTGGACTGGGTTAATCAGAGAGATACCTAGAAATTGGGTGGCCCTGCTACAACCCTGCGCCGGTGCCAGATAGCAAGGTGAGCCAAAATGCATAAACAATATAAAAAATAGCGCCTCGTGCCTCGCGACTGAGGCGCAGCGTGGCAAGCGGCGGGCCACACTTGTGTTGTTTGTGGACAACATAAAAAAATTATGTGGGATATTTTTTATCCCGAAATCGATTACTGTACAATAGTTTATCTCCTTCTACCCTGATCAAAAGCTAGGGCCGGCGCTGGTGACCCATCTCAATTCTTATCAAAACGGCGACGGTACGGAAAAGAGGTCATTCTACTCATCATGAACAAATTGTACCTATTACAAATGACGTGGCTTTCACACCTTTTTTAAATTATTATTTTATATAATTAATTCCCGTATAATATAAATACAATTGTATTATGTTGATGTTGGAGATACGTTAGTGTAGATAGATGTATAACCACCCTAATACTACTGGGTACGTAATTGGTAATTCCAAATAGATTTGCACATTGACCCTATCCTTGCGTAGTTAGAAAAGAACATCGTTAGTCTAGCAACCTACCTACCTAAAGGCACAAAATAAATAGGTACAGAAGGCTGGCTCCGGTTGACCTTGATTTAAATAACCTACGCGCAACATTAGTTTCAAAAAAAAAACAATTTATTAGCTATATGCTACTTTAAAACACATTTATTTCCAATAGAAAAGGATAACCAAGTTGGTTTTCCGTTCGTCTTTAAATTGGCCTCTGAAAAGTACTTTTTTCGATTACGACACGTATGAATTCATGATTATTATATTTTAAAGTATAATAATGTTGTTTTTAAACAACCAAATACACAACAACTCTTGAGTAGTAAATTATGACAATTGTCACACAAAACGATAAAAACTTGTAACTATTGCCAAAGCGCGGGCACTCGCGACTGGCATTCAATCGACTTGATCGGAGATAGTTGTATGTACGCGTCTAGTTGTACGTACGCGTCTAGGTGTGCGTGCGCTAGTTAACGCTCGTTGTATCCAGGGGGCCTTCTGTACCCATATATTTTGAGCTAAAAGCATGATGTACGACCGATTCAAACAACAATACGAATAATAATTCTCGTATTCGTAAAGAAACAAAAACATAAGGATGAAACATGTTAGACATAATTATATACAAAAATAAAATAAAATTTGGAAATTCAAAACCACTTACAATTTGTATCCTAATTGAAAAGGTAATTTTAAATCAGTATACGTGACCAGTGAGTCATTGAGCCTTAATTTTATAGTCTTCATAAAAACTGCATAGGTACCTAAGTTTTTTTGCAAAACCTCACGTCACGTCAATTAATAAGTCAAGAAACATCGTAAGTTTCCTCAGTTATTACACAGGTACCTGCTTATAAAGCGAGTCAAGGAAAACCCCTACAAATCAGTATAAGTCAAATGGTTCATGCATTACGATACTAAGAATTACCTACTCAAGTTACATTCTGCACGTGACATCGCAGGTAGAGAAACTGCAGTGTGTGCATTTACATCTTTAGGGTTATGGTTCACCAAGCTAGAACATTTTGATTGCGCAGTTGCAGTGACCTTGTCCTTAGTAGAATTTAAGGTCATTTTCATGAACGTATCCACAAAATATATTTTTACTCCGTTCGGTTTCTTCTAGGCAAGCGTGCTCCACCGTAGACCGCATCATCGCTTAACATCAGGTGAGTTGGCGGTCAAACGCAAGCCTATTATAACATAAATAGCGGTCCGCCCCGGCTCCGCACGGGTATAGCCTATTAAAATAGCCTATTTTAATCAGTGATAATGTATCATTTAAATGATAAAAGAATTTTTAAATCGGTCCAGTACTTTTTGAGCCAATTCGTTACAAACATACTCACATACAAATCTTTCCTCTTTATAATATTGTATAGATAATAAAAAAAATGCGTTAATTCAAATAGTCAATATGAACGTTTGTGACCACATAAAAAAAAGGAAATAACAATATTTTGACCTTTTTTTTTAAATTGAGAGTTATATTAAGTAAATCGTAATAAGCATTCTTGTTGCCAATGAAAATATAGGTAGGGACATACCAAGTTTCATCATAATCGTAAGAATCGGAAGGTTTCCAAAAAAACTAATCAATAGGAGACTGAAAGTTTCTTTACGTGACCAAAATGCTGGCCTGTATTTTGGTCAGCAAGTTAGCCTCTAGCCGCAATCTAGCGAGGCAACGCGGCCAGCATTTTGGGTACTCTACCTGAAATTAGAGATCGTATGAACTGTCTATACGCCTTCGTTGCTTATAGATAGTATAAACGATCTTCAATTAGTTAAGTTTTCTCAATCATGTATTATTTATTTTTTGCTTGTAGGTACATTGACATATTACATCAAGACTATAATGATTCGAACCAATGGAATGTTTGTATGGAAAATATGGAAATAACTGCACATCGATTGGTTATTTTCATTTCCATAATCTTAAGGATTTTGTACTCTATAGTAATCTGTAATTCGTCGTATTGTTTATATAGTTATAGAATTAAACCTACCTTATTGTTTTGTAGGTAACTACCTACATCTTTCAAAAACCTTTAATTTAAAAAATCTTTGCCTGGTTCTTTTGTATAAAGTCGGTAAGGTAGCTAAGCCAGCCTATTCTATTATAGTGGCTATTCCTAATCTCGCGTTAAATTAGCTGTGTTGTTTTACAAGGATTCAAACGTGCACCAGCGTCGTGTGTGTGCATAAATGACATCATAAGTGATGTTACCTGTAGCATAAGTTTTATATCAACAAATAACTCATGACTAATCAACCATTGTAAACAAAAATGTTTTGGCAGTTACGAATAAATTGCCACGGTGCACCACGGTGTAGAAGTTTTCTGATGATTTTATTTTAATGAAATCTTTACATTATTAGGGATTTTAGGGTACCGTAGTAGTACAAGGAACTTTTATAAGTTCATTCCTTCCGTCCGTCTATCCGCTTGTCTGTCCGTTCTAATCATTTAGAAACATTTTTAATTGGTATAAATCTCAATTTTAAAAGTATGCATTAAAAATTACAATATCGAAAATATTTTATTTATTTGAAATGTAATTTTTTTTCACCTGGCCCCTTGAATGTGTTATCGTTGAATAGATCTCAAGAATTGAAGGTTTCACACATCACATATACTTTGCTTTTTATGGCCCGACTTAAATGGGCAATAAGTTGCCCGGTCTCCCCTGTATTTCTACACTATTAAACATAGAAACTTGTAACTTACCATGCTGATAGGTTTTTAAAAACCCCATGAGCTTTTCGAATGATGATAACAAAAATAATCCCAAGTAGTTTTCTCTTTGGTTAAACCATGAAAAGTATAATTATAATAGGCTAAGCCTACAAAGTTTTTTTGCATTTCGATATTTTCTTCAAGTAAATAAAATAACAATTATAAATTTTAATCATCGTTAGATCGATCAATATTCTTAAGATGATAGTGTACCTACCTTATGTCATGTGATCTGTTATGAGTGCCTAATAATCATCGAGATACAATACTCATACAGTCACAATCTCTAAGTTAAAAAAAGTCGAAAATTGCCGTTGTACGTGCCTAGACATCAATTATATAGTTCGCAATGCCACATTTATACCAATTTAGACGTTATGTCCCTTGGTATAGTGTTCAACGGCGCTTGTCTGCTACTTCATCGGAGGACTGGTATGCAGCGTAGTAGTCGGATCGCGTCTGCCTTACAACTAACCAAAAAGTCAGCGCAATGCTTAGCGTGCGCCGAGTTTTAGTTCGGTAATTTTTTTTGCACGTAAGGTATTGTATATCGATGCTAATAATATAATAAATAAATCCACACAGAGGTAGGTCTATTGGGTATACGTACAACCGGTACAACGCTTGGCTAATCAAACCGTCTGCGTTATCGAAAACAAACATCGGTCAATCAGAGATAAAGCCAAAAGTACGGTGGAATAGCACTGAAGTGCGATGACTAACTTATATACCAGTCATGTATAATGTATGTTGCAACATACGTTAATCTATACAAGGTTATAAGGAAAGGATATGCTGAGCGAAAGGGGTTCCTTATAACCCTGTATATCAAAAGCGAAATACTACTCACTGACTGACTGACTGACTAACTGACTCAACATGAAATCTCGAAAAATACATGACCTACGAAGTTGAGGCAGATAGATTATGTATGGGTTGTAGAATTCCGCTAGGAAATGATTTTGCGATAAAGGCGAAACAAGGGGACAAAAGAGGTTTTTTTTTTAATTCTTTAATTTTTTGGGGGCTTTTAGACAACATGTCTATGAGATACTATACACGTACCTAAAAGTGGAATAGATCAAACTCGCGGGCAATAGCTATTAATTATAAAAAACCGAACTGACTAACTGATACTTCACAAAATGTCAAAAACTACTTGACCTACGAAGTTGATATTTCTCAAGTAGACTCCTCATGGGGTGTAGAGGTCCGCAAAACGGATTTTGCGAAAGGGTCGAATTAATAGGGGAAAAAGGGGTTGTTAGTTGATTTGAAAATCTACGCGTACAAAGTCGCAAGCAACAGCTAGTATAATTAGGTATAAGTATGTAGATTTAACTTGAAACACAAATAACAGAACTACTTGCTTGAGGTAAACGGGGAGTGTTCTGAAGAACTGTTTGATCTGATGCCGGCGTCGCGGTTTTACCATCGCACTAGCCGCCACCGCCTGAAGGCTCATCCACACATCATAGATCAGTGGAAATTGCGCACTGTGCGATTCACACGATCCTTCTTGCCTCATACCTGCAAAATGTGGAATGAGCTACCTTCTACGGTGTTTCCGAGAAGCTACAACATGGGGTTCTTCAAAAGGCGAGTTAATCGAGTTCTAAAGGGTCGGCAGCGTATTTGTGATGCCTCTGGTGTTACAAGTATCCATAGGCGACAGTGACTGCTTACCATCAGGCAGCCCGTCTGCTTGTTTGCCACCTATTAATTACCACAACTGCATTAAAAAAATATAAAAACTGAGCAAATTCATAAAACCTATTGTTACGCTCCAATAATAAATAAACTACAAAATCACTGTGGCAAATTATACCTACAGTTTTAACTTACTTCATAGCATTGAATTATTACAAGAGGCTTGGCATTATTCTTCTTCATTTTATCTCACAAATTGTTTTCACAAGTAGAATAGAACTAAACAGCACATCAGTACATCCACATCGCACCAATTACTAAAATTATTCCGCTTTTAAATATTGTAAGACTTCAACGAAGGTAAATAATGTGGTCTTGTATTTGAGAAGAGTCTGAAGTCACTGAAACAATGACGCGTCAAGGTCGGTTTTTCCGACGCGTGAAAAATCGTACCGATTTGGCGCGGCGCGAGCAGCGGTCGGCACAATGCAGTGCGAACAAGCGACTGAACAGCGATTCCGTGAGGTGATAGGCACGACGACGGCCCTCGGTATAAGTAGTAACTGCGCATTATTCTGTGTTAGTTTGCTATTGCTAGTCATTATCGTTATCAGTGCAAGGCAGAACGGGCGAAATCACGACGGTCCACTAACCACACCACACTTAGCCACCGGAAAACTCTCGAATCTTAAAGTACCTACAGAGTACCTTCTTATTCAATTATTCAAATAATTTTTATGATCTGAGTTTTACGTGCTGGAACTACAGAAACAGTTTTATAATCTCAAATTGCATTTCGATTGGATTTCTTGAGGAAAACGAATCGAGCGTGCAAAGAGACAGAAGTCAAAACATGGCAAGTATAATGAGTTTCTATCTATACTAATATTATAAAGAGGAAAGATTTGCTTGTTTGTTTGTTTGCATTGAATAGGCTCCGAAACTACTTAACCGATTTGAAAAATTCTTTCACTTCTGGGAAGCTATACTATCCCCGGGTAACATATAGGCGAAATATCTATACCCGTGCGAAGCCGGGGCGGGCCGCTAGTGTCTAAGAATTTTGAAATACAGGGACCATGTATTGTTTTTGCCACTTTGGCGGATCACATTTCCCAAAGTATACCTACACTTGATAAAAAAGTGGTTTATTAAACCTTGCCTTCCTTTTAAAATACCTATTCAACGAAGTCAAACGAGGTGGTGCAAAAAAAAAACATCCCCATTTCACAAGTACCAGAGCCACCCACCCCTGAAATGCAAAAACAGTTTTTATACTTTTTATATCGAGATCTATACTAAAACTGTAATTGTGCGAAGTTTTATGCACTTATCTATATAACTATAGACGTTAGAAGGTTCTAAAGAATTAGGACGGACGGACGGAAGGACAGACAGGCAGACTGACAGACAGAATTAACTTATAAGGGTTTCTTGTAGTACTAAGGAAACCTAAAAACAATCTGTTAGTAATAACTCTCAAGTATTTTATGCAGTACGATAATTTGAGTTTCACTCCAAGATTAATCAAACGTTTTAGTTAGTAATCTCGATAAAAATCCAACCAATTTATATTTCAACGTAATTAGTTGAGCTCGAAATTTTTTCAACATCACGGATTCTTCCATCCATAACAAAGACTATTGTAATCTTTATCAAGATTCAAAAGTTAATTGTAACTGGAACTCGTTCAGTACATAGGCACTGACATAAGTAAGTACATGATTATTTATGAGTTGGAAGGTATGTATTCTTTTGAAGTAAATAATTACCAAACCAAAAGGCCTCTCGGTTTTATAACTTCAGTGTTATTAGTCCAATCATTGAGGGGTCTGACTGATTACAATAATTCCTCTATCGGTGAAACTTTGCAGTGTGATAAAGTAATCCTTACTAATATTATAAAAGCGAGTGTAACTGTCTCTCTGTCTGGATGTTTGTTCGCTTTTCAGGTCTAAACGGCTAAGACGATCTTAACGAAATTTAGCAGGAGGATAGTGTGCATCTTGAAGACGGACATAGGGTACTTTGCTTCCCAAAAATACGGAAAAATTAGAAAATCGCGGGTAACACCGCGGGATTCAATTAGTATTTATATATAATGGTTGAAAAACTGTTATTATGTAGGTTTATTTTTATTTTGAAGTTATATATTTATACCTATACATGCACACGCTGGATGCAGGCCACTTCCAACCGGCCCTTTTGGAGATCGATAGGGGAGGCCTATGTCCAGCACTAGCTCAAATGATGATGATGATGACCTAGACATGAAAATCACGTCATAAATTCATCACATTAAAGAAATTAATACCTATATAAAAATAATTATTGACGGAGCAATTTTCGTGAACAAGTTATGATCCAAAATTGGCATTCTTAAGTGTCCGATTCTCCCAAATCGAAATATTCCTGGATACCGTTATAATACAGCGCAGTGATTTTAAAGTTCAAAATTCTGTCCTTGCATAACAATCTCAGGATCTTAGTGCTGGGTGGCATATTGGACTGATATGGGCCAGCGTGAGCAACTTGTTCACGAGTAAAATAAGCAGGTAAACATTTCTGACATTCAAGAAATTGGTATAACCATCGATTTGAAGAAAAAGTAATATTTTTACACAAATAATCGTATAATATGGATTGATTTTATTTTCAACGTGATGTATAACTACATCAAAAAGTAGTAGTAGTAGTAAGTATCGTAGCAAATCGTACCGTGACACAACATGATCTTCGTAGCCCGTGATAGGGTTTTGACAAAAGACCTATAAACTTTGAGATATACCAATGTGAAAAAATATAATTAAACCACAATCGATGAAATATCGTGAACACATAAAATATTAATCCACGACCAATTCGGAAAACACTAATAACTTTTAAACTACTGCAGGCTGGACGGATTCGATCCAACACATCGAAACATATCCACAATAAAACAGGCTTTCAAGTAAAAACGACCGCGTCAAAATCAGTCCAGACGTTTTGGAGATTTTTTTTGTAAAACATACACAACGTTTTCAACCCTTGTTCCGTCGTGGGTAAAAACATATTCTTCAAACTAAATTGAGAACCTATTATGAAGTTAGGTAAAACCAAGGATTCATAGACTTCCTTGGTAAAACCTGTGGTAAAACCAAGTTACCGTGAGTTCTGCAACGATTACACTAACCTGGGGCAGTACCGTGAGCTTTTAAACGCGATTCAGTTTAGGTGACTGCGGGTAATTAAGCAAACGCGGACCTTAACGCGCCGGGGTAAGGTTTGCGGTCGCGTAACTTTTCGCAGTCACTTATATTGAATTGCGTTAAAGAGGTGACGGCACGGACCCAGTAAAGTTTTCTAGCAAAATTATTTATGTATCTAGCAAAAGGATATTTTAATAAGCAATCACTTCGCACACTACTTCACAATGAGCAGTTTCGCTCCAATAACCTCTTTCCTGATGTAATCATGCGGTAACTATTCGTGTCAAACCAGAACTTGTGTTAATTTCGTCAGGCGGGTAATAGGCTAGTTGTCTAGTGTTCCATTTGTTACAAATAACAGGGTAAGCGAAGGATTAATTAAATATATTACACATACTGAAAAATAATTTAAATTGGCTTATAATTTCTGAGATATAAGCGTTTAAAGTTTGTTGGGGATCGAGAAGTGATGCTCAGTCCCTTTTCCGCAAATCATGTGTTAGTTAGTATCTATAGCATTTGTATGGCGCGCGCAAGACTTGATGTAATAACTTGCTTTAGTGCGCTCTCTGTCTATTATGAAATAACTATACTATACATATAAATTATTCATTTTTAAACATATTTTAATTTTGTTTTTGTTGGTGGGCTCTTATTATGATCAGATTTTTATGAGGTTTAACAAAATAATTAGGACACGCGTGCCTATTCTCTCACATAAACGTTGCGTAACATATTGACCACTGCATCGATTTTTTTTTTTCAATCAAGTTTTTATTAAGTCTATAATTTTGTAAAGCAGGTTATTGCTTCCGCCGGAAGCTGAACTTACGTGATACTTATTTAAGGTACTTTGCCTAAAGGAAACGCATATGGATATTTTATTGCTGACCCTATCAATTACGATGATAAAAATCTGGTAAAAAGTATGTACATACACAGCATAGTATTACTCAACATCTGTTAACGATCAAAATTAAGGCCGCGCTCAGGTGAACGCCAGACAAGTGCCAAAGCTTTGCTAGCTATTGACAAAAATTATCAACCAATAGGATCGCTTCAGTCAGTCTCGCTTCGCCTCCTATTGGTTGATTTTTTCCTCGCACATCAGTTAGCTACCTCGCACACTAGGAACCTATCTCTGGTGTATACTTGAATGAATGAAATATACTTAACAACCTATTCGCATATCTACCAAATTTACATTAAAAAAATCATAAAAATCGGTCGAGCCGTTTCGGAGGAATGCGATCACAAACACAGTGACACGAGGGTTTTATATATTAGATTTGTTTTATTCTCTTGGTTTTATAATGAAATGGGCTAGCGTTTGATTACAACTTAACTGATGGAAAGTGACGATGTGGTCTAAGTTTGCTCATGAGGTGCCTTGGTGAAATACCCAGGTTCTTTCACCGAGGAACGAGCGCATTCCATTCCTTTGCAGTTCTTATTAAAAAGGTATTTTGGAAATGTGCGAACTTTACCAAAGTTCATGACGTAAGAATAAAAACTGATTATGACAGCATCAAAGACCTATGGCAGAAATCAGTTGACGGGGACAGCTCTTGTCACCACATTAGCGAGACTGCTTTTCATCATCATTATTTACACTACCATCTACGCCACTGGAGCAACTATGCCAGCGCCCAGAGCCTAACTCGGATATTTCATGGAGTTGGGTTGGCTCGGGTAGGTGCTGGTAGGGGGAAATGCACAATACACCCCAAGCGGGACGTCAGTGCAGGACTTATCACCCCCATCTCGAATAAGAATAAGATTAAGCTCTTGTTTGTTTCTAAAACTCAAGCAAAAAAGGAAACAAAATGTTTCGAACAAAAGAGTTCAACGCACTCTCCGGTGCTCCAGACCTCTAACTAACGAACTTCCAAATTAATTTAATGCCTACGTACGCTCGCACACACTGTAAATCATTAAACAATATGATAAAAAATACTGAAGCAAGGTAATTACCTACTTCTGCTGATCGATTATGTAGCTTATTCTTTACTAGCCTGTTATGTAGTAAAAGACTTAAACGCGCCTGCTTTTAGGTCGATTTACTGGTGTTCGATTAGACGACGGACATATTCGAGGATATCATTATAATCATTAGAAACGACTTTTACTATGGGACCAGCAAAGAAATCGCGAGAAAAAAAATCAATCGTTCCACACAAAAATGTCTTTCACACTCATTTCACGCTCAACAAAATGGATATAACTAATATTGGATGGAACAGCTATGTTCCATATTATCAAATATTATATCCATTTCGTTTTTTTTTTCGCTATTTCAGTTTTGGTCCCGTAGTAAAAGTTGTTAATAATGATGAGTGCAATGTATAATAATGTATATGAACACGTTCACATGCATATGTACACTTTTTAAACGCAGGGACTCGAGCTTTCGAAATCCTCTCGTACTCCCTTCGATCCGCCATAGTGACCCAAAGCTCAACTATTACGGAGTCAAGGTCTATTTTCAAGATGTTTGGTATCTGAATAAACGTTTCTCATTTTCAACTGACTTGAGGTTCACTTCGTTTTTTTAAATTAATATTTTTTATGTATCTACACAAATTACTCCGACATTTGTAAACCAATTTAGGTGATTATTTTTATATTATGTAGATGAAGCTTTCGAGGTGGTGTCCTACAAAAATTCCATTACTTTGGCTGTAGTTTTTGAACCAGGGGCCTTACCATCTCCTTGCTCGGTCTCAAACTAACGTTAAAACAGCTCAGTTCGGAAAATCACGCAAACGTGAACCTTAACGCACTCAGATACGGTTTGCGGTCGCGCAACTTTTTTCATCTCCTAAACTAAAGGCTGGCTAGCCGTAAGGCTAATAAAATATGTATAGGGGAATATTGTTTGAGCGCCTGTTGATTTGGCAATAGTAATGGCACTTGAAAATTATATTTGTATTACTGATATTTTCTTTGTACTTATAATATTAATCAATTCAAATGCTTCGACGATTGTCCTTCAAAAGATTTGGTTATACAAAAATTTATTGATTTGGCCCCAAATATAAAAATTCTTGACAAATGCTCCCTTCGTTTATTGGGCTCTCCTATTCTTGACGAATCGTTTCCTTCTTTTTTCGAGGAAAAAATTCAAAATTTCTTACAAACTTCAGACCGATTATCCAAAATTAATACACACATGGCTTTTACTATTATAAAATTTTGTCTTTTTGTTCCCAAATTCACCTACATTTTACGTTGTTGTCAGCTCTGGAAACATACTCAGCTTCTTCAAAGCTTAGACAGCATCGTAAAAAATACTTTGGCATCTATTTTGAACATTAATTTGGAAGGGCGGGTTTGGTTGCAGGCTTCACTTCCAGTGCGATTGGGGGGCCTCGGCGTACGGTCTATTTCTGGTGTAGCTCTCCCCGCATTCTTGTCATCTGTCCATAGTACTCAAAATTTAACACAAAAAATTCTTGCGGCTTCTTTAGACTATGTGGAAATAATTTACTTGAACGAGGCCAAGAATGCGTGGAATTTGGCCTGTCCAAACACCGATTTCCCAAAAACCACGTCTTCTCAGCGGCTGTGGGATGGGCCGATCTGTGAGGTAGTACGGAAGAATCTTTTAAATACGTGCTTAAACTCCGCAGATCGTGCCCGTTTGTTAGCCGTTGGTGAGTGGGAATCGGGTTTGTGGCTACAGGCTCTCCCATCGCCCAACACTGGCACTTTAATAGATTCGACGTCTTTCCGTATTGCAGCTTCCCTTCGCTTGGGCGCATCGTGCAGTGCTCCGCACCGCTGCCAGTGTGGCACTGCTGTCGACCAGCTTGGTCACCACGGTTTGTCTTGCAGCAGAAGTACGGGAAGAATTCCTCGCCACTCCAGCCTTAATGATATCATCCGTCGGGCTTTTACCACCGCTAACTGTGCGGCCATTTTAGAACCAAGTGGTCTCATGCGTAGCGATGGTAAAAGACCTGACGGAATGACCCTCATTCCTTGGAAGATGGGACGACCTTTGGTGTGGGATGCTACTTGCGTGGACACCCTTGCACCGTCTCATCTTCCGGGAACTCAGAAAAGGGCTGGTGTGGCGGCTGAATCAGCGGAGAGCCTCAAAAGGCGCAAATATAGTACCCTAGATAGCGGATATATATTTGAGCCTTTTGGGGTTGAGACGCTTGGACCGTGGGGACCAGGAGCCCATCGAATATTTAAAGACCTATCAGGGCGACTGGTCGAAGCTACTTGTGACCAAAATGCTGGCCTTTATTTTGCCCAAAGAATAAGCATTGCCATACAACGTGGCAATGCTGCCAGCATTTTGGGCACGCTGCCCACCGGTAGCGGATTGTTAGATTAGTTTTAGTTTTAGATTAATTTTAGTTTTAGATTAGTTTTAGTTATAAATTTAAATTTAAGATAGTTTTTATTTTACTTGTAATTTTTATTGAATAAAGTCACTTGCTAACTAAAAAAAAAAAAAAAAAAAAAAATTCAAATGCTAATTTACAATATTCCTGTAAATCTACCTACAAGATCCCTGTGCTCATTCTAAGAAAGTATCTGTAAGTAAGTGTGTGTGTGTGTGTTCTTTGTTTTGTATTATCTGTCTACTCACCACAGGGATCGCGTCATTGGGACTGTTTGTATTTGTCTCGTTATTGCAATTGTTTTCACAGTCTAGACCAGCAAACATTTTCCTATGGACTTTCTTAAACTCGTTCATCAGCGCATCATGTTGTTTTTTTTTGTCATCGCCTGGCAGTTTCGGTCCACTGGGCTTCTTTGGCGGCGTCGGGGCCGTACTTGTGTCCGGGGTCGAATTCGTCTTTTTCTGTGGAAAAAAATATCGAAATAATTTTGACTGGACTTGTTTTGTCACGGTCGATGGTGTCAGTTACGGTTTACCACTTGATGGTGGCTTGAGAAATCACTAATGAAACACTGTGATTTGACCCCGCCATTTAGTGATGGTGGCTAATGATCCACCATTACGTTAGTTAAATTTATACTGTAACTATCACTACATAGTAAAAAACAAAGTCGCTGTCGCTGTCTGTCCGTCCCTATGTATGCTTAAATCTTAAAACTACGCAACGGATTTTGAAGCGGTTTTTTTTAATAGATAGTGATTCAAGAGGTAGGTTTATATGTATAACTAGCGACCCGCCCTGGCTTCGCATGTAAATTACACCCGTGCGAAGCCGGGCGGGCGGGTCGCTAGTTTTGTATAAAATTAATCGTTAATCAGCTTGAGTCTGTTTACTCATGTGTAATTAATCAAGCTTCCTTAGTGTTTCACATTACTTTCTAAATATAAAAGAAAGGAATTAGGGCTGCGCTTCCGACCAGAGCTATAAGTTTAGCACATTTTCAAAATTTTAAAGGATAAAAAATCACTGAATAAGAATAAAAACCCGATTGAGCATTATTTTAGAATAATTTAGCAAATGGTTTAATGCAATTTTCATGTCAACATTTTATACTGGGATACGCGGTAAGGGTGTACTAAGCCAAAGGGGTCCCACATTTTCCATCTTTATGAACAACTTTTACTATGCAGCACCTGTGAAGTTTGGCTTAGTAGGTACACCCTTCCCACATAACCTTATATACATCCTTATATAGGATAACGGACGAGATAAAAAAAAATTGTTCCGTCAATAAAACATATCGCTTTCTCCCTCTACGTCGACATGACAATTTATCTAAAACGTTTGCATTGTACCCGGGTATGTCCTCAAACTGCGACCAGAACCACCGGAGGATGGACAGTAGCATCCTGTTAGTACACGGTGAACGTACTGCGATCTCCAAGCCGCCTGCCAAGCGTGGGGATTATGGCAACACCCCTCTAAGAGGGAGGCCTTGTTCAGCAGTGGACATTTAATGGCTGATGATGTGATGTGATGTGTGTTTGCATTGTCATTCTAAAAATAATGCAAAATCATAGATTCAGTGCAAAATCGTTTTTAATTTTATTTCTGCCTATCAATTTTTTTTTTATATGCGAGTGATTTATCTATTGGGAGAAAAGAGGTATGTATTTATAACGATGCAACTTACAAGCAATCTGCGCTGAAACTCCTCAGCAATGGCACTAGAGAGCGTGGCAGAACTTCCAACGCTAGATATGTCTGAGCTCGAGTCATTTTTTGGCGGCGGCGGAAAGTTACAGCTCGTTTTCCCACAAGTCCCAGTGCTATGATGCACTTCCACTACAATCGTCTTCTTGTCATTGTTCCTATTTGTTGCAGTGAAATTACTCGTATTTTTCCTAGAAGTCTGGTTGTTATCGTAACTGCACTGTATTGTCGCGCCGTCTTCGGTCAAGTTAATGATTGTTCTATTCGACGGGCTCGTTATAAATTCCTTTTTGTTTTTGTTTCTCATGTCGTTTTTGCTTTCGAAAGTGTGCGGGTTGTTGGGTATGCTGGGGCTATCGTAGTCCGGCTCTATGTCTGAAGGCGCGTCGAAGTTGTGAATATCGCTGTTCTTCCACTCGAAGTCCAAGCTATCCCATGTTCTCCTTTTTAATCGATTCATTGTCAATCTAGAACAAAGGTCATACCTAAATAAAGTGTCACAACGAACGAGTGTAAACATCTTTACGAGTTGTGTTTTGGGATTGCTGCCAATATTGAGTACTTAGTGTTTGTATGTTTATGACGTTTTGTTTTTAAATATAACGAATGATGACTAAATTGTTTATTTTTATACCCAAAAGTTAATCACTGCTGAATTATACAATAATTTTATAAATGCGAAAAAGGGTATTTCTTCCTATTTCACCCAGCAACAGATTAATGGAGTGAGGTCATTTTATAGATATAGATTTTCGGAATGCGGGCAGACAGGAATACTATTTATTCCGCAAAATTTACGATGCCTGAGAAAATGTCTATGCGGGTAAAACCATGGGCGCAGTTACATCATATATCATATTATATAATTCTACGTACTTTTAATTCTACGTCACATAAAATAAATAAAATAAAATGAAATAAAAATCGTTTAATTCAGGCAACTTGACCCATAGATCTCGTACTAATTAATGTCTTAATCTAAAATAAAGATCTAAAATAATATAGCATAATGACTATTAGCGTTTACATTTTTAGTAATTCCGTGAAAAAAAATAACGATAAAAGTAAACGCATGTCAAAGATAAATATTAAGCATTAGAGATATGGCATTATCTGTATTTGGTTTTTTATTGCCATCACACTTTTGTTCTACTAATTGATCGTTAATACAATGAAAGTACGTAACAATGTTTTTTTTAGTCTATCTCAATATTTTGTACACCGACCTCATGTTCGTTGCGAAGAGAGAGACATGAGCGTACAGAGAAAGTTCTAACATTCGTTAATGTTTCCAGTAGCAAGGTCTTGGTCGAATTTTATTAGCGTATTAGAAACCTATTTACATTGCTATTCAGTATTCCACAGGCAAATTGTTAAACGTATGATCTGAATTTAGAATCAGTGGCAACCAGTGATTTTTTTTTCTTACATATTATTTGGTTACGCGAAAAGGTTACCTTGTTGTAACCTACCATGGAAACGAGGTCATAGGAGGAAACTTTTACTAAGGAACTAACCCTAAAATCGCGAAAATAATATTAATACTTTTCCATTCATTTTGTCAAGCGTAATTGACCCTTTTCTATGACAGCAAAAAAATAAGATTTCAGGGTTGGTCCCATTGTAAAAGTTGTTCGTAATGATAGGCATTATAGACCCTAAAGGCTTTTTACACCCTTTCTACGTAACCCGGTACAGAATTATAAGCTGCGTCCCGCGGTTGACCAGCTTGACAATTTATTCTGCAACTGGGCATTTTCCGGGATAACAAGTATTTGAAATAGTTTTTTTAAACTTCGTATGAATGAGTTGATAGTCTTCAATCAGCTGAACCGATTTTCGTGAATCATAGCTAAGAACGCCATAGATAGTGACACGTGAAAAAAATAATTGGGGCGACGTTGTCACAGACACAGATACACACGTTAAACTTATAACACATTTTTTTGGGTAAGGATTTAAAAAGTACCCTAGTATAGTATGTCAATCTTTGGCCCGATATTTTTATTTTAAAAAAACACGTGAGTTATTGTTCTGTTGCGGTGTGAAAGAGGAACACAGTAACAAACAAACCAACCAACAATCAAACAAAGAAATAAACCAACAAACAAACACATTTGAATTTTCTAAGTTTCTTGAATTAAAAATGAAAAGATAGTTTAGGGAAGGCTTTTTAGTGGGTGGGCAATTAATTACATCCCATTATTCCGTCTCTCTTATGTAAAGTTCAGATCGTGTAGTAAGAGAAATATGAGACCTGTCCGCGCGGTCAGCTGCCTCCTCAGCAACACTAGCCAGCCTTCTCCTCAGGGCAGCAGGCGGCGCAAGGGGAACAAGCGGCGCGGCGGGGGCGGGGCTTCGTTCTCCAGCGGCTGATGATGCAGAACTGTTGTACCCGGAGCTCTCAGGAGACACCAGCTCAGTTCCCGCACCCTCACGGATCATTAGCTCCAGGCGCCCAGTCGCTTTCATTGCTGACACAGCCTAAACAAACAGAGTTTTAAATCGTATCAAACTTCACATAAATATATTAGCAGAAAAATTTAAACAAGTAAATTTAAATGTTACAAAATAAACCCGATTGCATTGTATAAATAGTAGGTAACTGAAAAGTAACAGCGTCGCGCTGCGTAGGTACCTATCTATACCTACCCGTAGTAGATACAGAGTTCTCTCATACCGCGTTATCTCGTAAACTACTGAATATTTCATAGTATTGTCATATCTTTTTGAAATCTGCTGAGTGAGCTTTACATAATGATGATTGAATTGACCGATTTAGCAAAATTAGTATTCAGTTTTTACAATGTTATTACGGCTCTCAGAAAAAATAAATGCTTGGACCAAGTTTGGGATTCTTATGTTCCAAAAAAACATTGTAAGTTCAAAGACCTGCTTGCTGCCTTGAAATCTGGGTTACTGAGACATACCTATATTTAGATTCAATAAAGCGCGTTTAAGTTGTTTTGCATATATGCCGGTTATGTAACACGCATCTCTCTCTCTCTCTTTTTAAGCAGTTTTTATGAGGAAGTAGAATCTATGGAAGGAGTATGAATGTGTTATAAGAAAAGCTAAATATTCATTCACAAAACAACAGACAAGACACATTTAAATTAAACACTTATTTAAACGGATTTTTACGGAATTATGTGCAGTTTCGATTCCATCGCTCAACAACGTAAAAAAACATCGTGAGGGAACCGATATTTAGAGACATATGACATTCACCAACATGCACTGGTTCAGCATAGTGGATTAGGGCCCGTCCTCTCTCTGAGAGGAGGCCTATGTCAATAGTGGAAATATACGAACAGAACAGAACGAACAGAACTACGATGATGAACAGATTTTA
Source organism: Agriopis marginaria (assembly GCA_932305915.1). Classification (NCBI taxonomy): domain Eukaryota; kingdom Metazoa; phylum Arthropoda; class Insecta; order Lepidoptera; family Geometridae; genus Agriopis; species Agriopis marginaria. Next base: position 7,663,615 of record OW029921.1, read on the forward strand.
TAGCGTGTATTTTACATTATTTTAATTTCTGACGTTTCGAATACTTGCGAAAACTTAAGAAATCGTATCAAACAAGACATCAAGCTACGCTTCAAAAAAAATATTACCTCATTGAAAGTAACATTGGTGAAGTCAACGCCATTACAAGCCAAGATCTGGTCTCCCGGCCTCAAACCCGCTTCCCGAGCGATGCCACCTTCTCTTACAAACTGCACGAAAATACCGGGCTTCCATTCCGGACCCTTGCAGATCCTGTGAAGAACAAGCTTAGTTAGAGCAGATAGGGTAAGTCTAGAGACGACTGTTGATTATAATCGGTCGGTTTTATGTTTTAAAATCGGCAATAATGCTGTAAAAAGCTGAACGAAAACATCTAATATCCATTCATTCTAATATTTCACTATGGTATATCGGCTACCATATACGACGCGTGACTAAAATGCTGGCCTTTTTCTAGCTCAACGCATAAGGGTTGCCATTCAGCGTGGTAATGCCGCCAGCATGCTGGGTACGCTGCCAACTGATAGTGGGCTTAAGCATTTTATTTTACTTTAAAAAACCTTGTGTGTTCATCAGAATTTACGATTTTTCATACTTTTTAATAATCTACTGCAGCTATCAGAGCTAAAAAATCTTGGTACTAGTTGATAAAAGCAAAGGGGTGTAAACCCGAATCATTGCGGGTTCGGATCCAGCCACCTGCGGAGTTTTTGAATTGTTCAGAAAAGGCGCCAAACACAAAAATAAATATACAAGTTAGCTATGACACAATTTTGGGTAAGTATAATGGGTTACGCTGAAAGGGTGTACTAAATCGAAAAGGGTACTTAGTACGCATCATTATTAACAACTTTTACTATAGGCACAGAAGACAGAATGGTACAAGTACAGAAGATTCACTCCGCAAAATCATTTAAATAAGTAGCAACTCTTGCTACTACACAATAAAGTGCAATTCAGACGTCGGCTTCTTGAAGCTTTATACCTATTAAAGTGCGGAGTGCGCCAGGCCTGCTATGGGAGCAACTCTGAAGTCGTGAAAAGGTATCAGCTGTTCCATAGGACACGGTCATTGAAACTCAACATAATGTATGGAACAGCTGATATTTTTTTTCGCAATTTCCGGGTTTGTCATTATTGTAAAAGTTGTTCGTATAATGGATCCCTTTCAACTTAGTACACCCTTTCCGCTTAACGCAGTATAGGTACTAATAGCATCCAAACCAATTAATCCAATTAGATAATTAGTGATTACCATTCATTACAGGCAAAATTTATCGCTACCATTGATACTAATAATTAATCACTTTGACAAATCGTATCTACTTGCCTTTAGAGTTTTCTTGCTATCAAACGGAACTAATCAATAAAAATTTAATCAGAAAAGATGGAGGGAACGTTAACTTTTAATAAATGTGAAATGTGACTTTATTACCCACTATAATGCCAGTTTATTACATAAGACGATTGGGTGGCATGCTTTTAATCCATTAAGAAATCAACCGATGCCGCTTTGCATTCATAAATTAACGATAAATCATTTTGGACATAATGAAATTGGTGTAAAGCTATTACAATGGTAATATATGCAGCTAACGAAGCCGTGGTAGCCCATTTGAGAGACCGCTAGACTTGAAAGCATGAGGTCGCGGGTTCAAACCCCGGGCCAATACCAATGACCAATCATACCAATCAAACCAAATGATCGTACCAATGAGCTCTTTGGAGCTTATGTACAGGTTTTCATACCACTGGCTTTCGTGAGGAAACCTGCATATGTACGAAGAAGGAATTCAATGGTGTATGTGAATCCACCAATCCGCACTGGGCCAGCGTGGTGGATATGGCCCAATCACTCATTCGTAGGCTAAAAGTCCAGCAGTGGACTGTTAAAAAGGCTGATTATGATGATATGCCCCTAATGTCTGACCAAGAAACAATATCGTAAGTCCAAATACAATTATAGGTCGAATTAGCAAAATAGCGGACAGCATCTGGGCAGCAGATTCGAATCATCAGGTGAACTGACCGAGTGATGTTGTAAACGACATTGTAAACAAAATGAAGGTGACGGTACCTTGCCGTAAAGAGAAAATATAACACAGCTATAGTCAAAACAGCGTATTTTATAACATGAAAATTGAATCACTGAAAAACTTTAAGATGACAACACTGAATGGAGTAAAACAATTTGACAGTTGTTTTGTTTGTTTGGCTGATATTGAATATAATAACTATAGACAAATATTCAGTAGATGGATTTATTAGTCTGCTCTAATAAGAAAGGCGCAGACACGGGACGGGTCGGGGACTGGTTTGGACACAGTGGTACAAAGTGTATACTTTGCCAGGTATTTCTTATATAAGAAAGACAGCTCTAGTATCGACGTGACTGCGGTTAAGTCTAGGAGTAATAATGTTCCTTGGGTTAAGTATTGCATCGACAGATTATCCGTAAGATCAACTCATTAATTCATTATATTCTATTCATATTCATTCATTTATTCAATTCTATTCCGTGTGTCCTTACCCGCATCCAAGTTTGGCCCTCGGCGGCACCAGTATTGAGAGCCTCAGGTCGGTCAAGGTCCTGTCTTCATGGCACAGTGTCGGAGAAGATGACACGTCGGACCCGATGGATGCACGCTCTGATACAAACGTCCACGACAACGGCTCGTGCAGTTTTCTATAAGATAAATAAGATGACTTTCAATAAACTCAGGTATAAAAAGTGTATCCATAGAAGAGAGCAAAATATTGAAGCATACTTACTCTTTCATCGGCAACATCCCCACGTCTGCAACAGGAAAATATCTGACTAAGTTCTTACAATTTAGAACGTTAAAAGGCTTGTGAATAAATAATTGGGTATAGTAACGTAAATTCCTAAGTCAAAATGTGTAGGTACCAATACCGCAAATGGAATTCTAATGCAACAACATATTTCGCGGGCCCTAGCCCCAAAACTAGTTGGTGATTAAACAATAGGTGGCGAAAATTCAACCTTCGCAATAGCAATTGCCGACCGTCCAAACTCGGTCCAAAGCTTGCCATTACATTTGTCACAATTCTGTTTGCGCAATACTCGCAATAGATAATGCCGAACCAGATACCCCACGCGCTTTCACAAGCTAGCAAAATCATTGCCACCTCGATCGCACCATCCTCTCATTGCGTGGCGTAATTCCTCAACTTTTGATTAATTAGCATAACATTCTTCGACATTAACGCAACGAGACCAGACAATAAATAAACTCGGGTTGCAGTCGTGAGATCATTTACCATTGCAGCTTTCAAACGAAAGGTAAGAACAAGTATCTTTCATTACGAGTTAATGGTGCAGTTTTAATAACATGATTGATTTATCTGATCACTGATGTAAAATAAAGTGAACTCACGTCGGACTTTGATTTTGAGGCGGGATTGGGAAGCCAGATAATGCACAAGTTCTGAATGTACTGCATCGTCCACTCTGTAACCGTTCACGCTGACTAGCTGGTCTCCAACCTGAAAATAAATACCATACATAAATAAATGTACTGAATAAAATTATTAAATAAAATCTTTTTATAAACAAGCTTTTTTGATACCTAATCACATGATGGTAGATAAGAACATTTTAGTCCGTCATATTAAATTTACAATTTAAGACTAGGACCAAAGGGCTTAGGAAGACAAATCCAACGAACGCAAACTCGACGGGGTTACTTCGTTTCGTTTAGTTCAGTTCACCTTCTGTCTCCATTATCAGAACAGTTCGATGGTACCATAACATTGCAATGCATTGTTACATAAGTATGCCAAATTTCAGATCAATCGGTTGAGGACAACTGGTCTAAAATTCAGTTGCAATATTTGCAACGAACGTACATACATCCTAACTAACAGAGCAAGTTAAATAAAAGTTTGTAAAAAGTGGCAAGGTTTTGTAAAAAAATATCGAAAAATATTCTACGGCAAAAGTGACAAGGTTTTCTAAAAAATTGCAAGCCTCCTATTCATTATCTATTCATTGTTGATTGCCCTTTGGAAAGTTACATTTTGAATGCGGAAACGGAAGAGCCCTCGTCAAATTAGGTACTTTATTAAAACGTGTATGATAATATGGTCGTTGAACTTAGTTTTTGACTAAAATGATGAATTTCATAGATTGTTTAGGCATAATTAATTTTAAAGTTTCAACAGAATATATTAGTTTAATAGGTGGGTGCATTTTAATATCTGATAGAAATCTGTTAACTTATGTAACATCCAATCAATCTACTTCTTAATTTTATTTTAGTGGAACATATGCGTAATTAAAATTGCCTAATGACACCCATACTTTAAATAGGTATAGGATAAACGTAAAACTTAGATTAGCACATACCTAGGGTTTTTTCTGGTCTACTTTGGTTATAAACGTGTTATGTAAATAATTTTGTTGAAAATTATCTTCTAAACGGGGACAGCTACAATGGCCTACTTTTCCTTTGTCAATTATCGGTTGTTTGTGGTTTCACTAGGAATTCACTCACGAAAACCTACAAAAAAATAAAATCAACAGCAAGAAAAAACGGAGGCTTTAGAAAAGTGCGATATACAATTTCGTGATAACAGCAGGTTCGAACAACAAGGTCAAACATGAGTATGGATAAAGACGAGATCTTTGTTACGCCAAACAATAAAGTAAGCACCATAGAATACTGCGAGTACTTAGTTACCTACCTATTCAAGACTGGACAAGGCTATTTTTCAGAACCTTATTGATATACTAATAACTGACCAAGAGCGTGTCAAGAAACGTATAATTATGGTAAATTTCTTTGCCCAAAGCCATATAATAGTGGTCACATTTATACTTCAGAAATTATTGGAGAAAAAATCGAACGAACCTAAGTGGACGACAAATTTCAGAGATATACCAGCCTGTCATAAAATACCTATACTTTGTATGGTTTACCCGAAGAGGAAAGTACTTGGGTTTTTTTTTTTTTTTGTTAAGTTCGTTTTATGAAAGGGCAAAAATATTTTTTGAGCTAGAACGTCTTAAATTTATTACCACATGAGGATGTAAGTGTAGCGTTTTAATTTTTTTATTTTATTAAAACTCACATTGGGCAAAGTTTACCTAACCTCAATAACTAAAGAAGCAAGAAGATTCTAAAGAATTTGGATGGGCAGACGTACGGACAGATGGACGGACATAATTAGCCTATAAGGGTTCCTTAGTACTATGAAACCCTAAAAATTACAGGAAGCTTCGGTGAAATCATGGTCAGGAAAAATAGAGTCAGAAAATTTAATAAATGTGTAATGATTACTTAAGTAAAATAATCATCTGTGTCATCAATATACCATTTCAAAATAATGATAGCAAACAATCATCGTTAGACAGTAACAAATCATCGCCATAAACGAAGTGCGTAGGTACTGCATTGAGCGCACGCCACAATATGTGTAGCAATTATGTTACCGGCACAGCAACACCGTTACTCATGCATTATTAATATTATCTAACAATGTTTTGGGAGCATTACTCCAAATGGCCGTCATCTGTATTTCGATGACGTCTGGGCGTACTTTCATCACGTCTTTGGGCGCAGCGGACGGACGAGTCAGCTCGTGGCCCACATATACGGCAACTTTCGATCACACTTTCGTTACTATACAACTTGTCTTTTTCACCATGACGCAAAATAACGCCAGACTACAAGACGCCGAGCCCTCTCAATGAATTCACTTTCTTTATGAGTCTATGTGATCGATGTCTGCATAAGGTTGCGGTGGGACACAAAGGTGCGGTATTCCGTATTGCAATCGTGCGGTTTTCGCAATTATAGAGCCGCAGGTTAACATGCCTGATCAAATTAAAGATTAAACTAATGGATTACAAAACGTGATTGAATTTACCGGGAAAATCTTTACGTACCGATAGGTATTTTCTCGAAATCCATTACCTAACTTCATATACAAAGCTCGCTTATCAGTGAGTCATGATAAAAAATAGCATACAAATGGTACGTACCTACGTGTTATCGGCATAATGAAGGCTCGCTATCGAACACCTGTGCCAATGTCAAGTCTGTGTACAATATGGACACCATGGTGTAGTCGAACGCATGCGTATAAATCAACGTAACACTGACTCATACTCCGTCTGTGTTTGTCATTAGCAGTGTTTGACTTTTCGTAGCACCTTTGTTTGCAGAAAGCACATTAGGTATTGTTGCTGTATGGGATTGTAACGACGAAAGTCGGACTGAAACCAACTAAAATACTTACCTACAATACACTTTATAAAACCTACCTTGACATAATACCTACCCCGTCCGTACGTCTACACTTCATTATCATCAGCCAGAAGACGTCCACTGCTGAACATAGGCGTCCCCCTTTAACCTCCACACTGAACGACAGCCTGCCATCTGCATCCACTGGATGCCCGCGACTCTCACGATGTCGTCGGTCCATTTAGTGGGAGCTAGGCCTACCTACGCTGCGTCTTCTGGTTCGTGGTCTCCATTCTAGAACCTTTCTTCCCCATCGGTTATCGGTTCTTCGAGCGATATGGCCTGCCCATTGCCACTCCAACTTGCAAGTTTTATGTATTATATGTGTTATAAAACCTACCTTGACATAATATCTACCTCGTACGTCTACACTTACCTAAGAACATTTGCATAGGTAAACACTAAACACGCCTGCAGGGCAGCATTCACATTTTGCTTATTGCACACAAGATTAGACATTCATGCAATCTTATGAGATAAGAACAATGTACGTAATCAAGATATGTGTTCGAAGGATCGTATTAACTATTTTCTATTTTAGCGAATGTTACACAAGCGTTTGGAAGAGGCGCGCGCACGCAAGCGGAGAGCGGATGGTAGAAAGTCGACTTCAGAGTATTGGGTGACTCACGCGGCCACCACTCGCGACCGGACATGGACTCTTTTAAAACACATATAATTGCAACGCTTGATCACCACCTTCCTGCAGTTAGAGCCGAGCTCGCTAAGCGGTAGAGTATAGGGTGCGACATGATCTGTATGATGTGTTTCATTTTTCGTATTTCACATCCCGTAACAGCTGTAGCTTAGCTGCGGTATTTAAGTTTCTTATTTAATCGTTAGCTACTATGCATTAAAAAAGCCAGTCTGTGGCTACTAAACACCACGAAAGAAAAACAAAACTAGTTTGTTTTTTTACTGTGCGTACACTACGTTTATTGGTACTCAATTTGCCAATAATAAAGTTAATTTTAGTAAACCTCATTTTTTTCAGTTAAAGGCGTCTTTGAATATGTTACACTAGAAAATAAAACAATACTAAAACGCACTTTCCAAGTTTTCACACCACATTAAAAAAGGGTGGCAAGGCCTTCTGCAGGGTGAATGTATAAAGCTTGATTTAGGCCAGATGCGTTCTCACCCGCCACGCTACCTTACCATATCTCCCTTGTTTGTCTGATCCGAGGATTAGACGTTGTAGATGTAGTTCATAGTTGAATCTCGTTCACTTCCCAGGATTATCCGCAATTTCCTAAAACACCGCATTGTGTTGCGTTGAATAGCAGCGGATGTATCTACTCGTGGATTTTCGTAACTTCTTTGTAAAGGAAGTAATGGTGCGAAAAAAATAGCAACGAGCTCATCTTTATTATCTAATTTTTAGTCGTTAGAGTCGTGTCATACGTCAACATCGTTACACTAAAAACAGCGTAGGTACTTACACTGGGACTAATGTCAGACATGTCAGTCGAGTGCGGTGCGTGACTTAGCCAACATAGAGCGCGGCCAACGCACATATAATAACATATAAAAAAAAAAAACATCCATAACAGTTCGATAATTGTTTATCCCAAAAGCACCCAAAACTAATAAGTAGAGGTAAAAAAATCAATGGTAGAAGTAACAGTTGTAGAGGCGGTATAATTCTATCGTTTTAATACCCGACGATATTAAAATAAAAGATGACTGTGAAACAATGGCACTCATCAACTGACCCAGATTCCTATGTTACCATAGTTATCATTGAATCTAACACATAAATACCTCTTATGAAGCCAAACCGGCCAGAGGCAGTTACGTGAGCCAAGAGAATAGAATGCTTCTTGCGACAACCATTCAACCTCGGACTAGGTACGTAATTGTACAGAACAGAAGCTAGTACATGAGTAATAAGTGAGTTAATTACTAGCAGAAATTATTCGCACGAGCCCACCTGTGGGACAGCTCGTGGGAACTTCGCGCAACGAATAACAAACGAGATAAAAAGTGTCGCCGGCGACAAAGATTACCCTATGGTCATGTAAGAACGGCACAAACACGTTAACCAAACAATGAGATAATGCATTGCTCAACGGCCTGCAAAAAGCCACCACAATGGTAAACATTCTTGTATTTTTTTTTATGTGTTTTGAGTTTGCTGGCCAGTAAAACAGTAAACAAACCGATAAGTTTATTAACCAATAAGTTAGAATGGTTAATTTACTCTATTACAGATAAATATTGTTCAACGAAACATGACAAAGACAAACATAACATAGAATCAACAATGACTGACTGACTTAGACTGAATATCCCAACTGGAATGCCAGTCATACCATAGGGATTAGTGGAAAGGCTGAACTTCATCAATTGTGGAATTTTGTGACTCCATTAGGTAATCATGGGTATGTTTTAGGTCTTATCCTTTAAATTATCTTATTGTTCTGCTTTGATGAAAAGCCACTAGAAAAGCCACAATTTAGGCAACGTGAGAGCAGAGTGGGGTTACAATAGAGGTTAGGCTAAAATGGAGTCACGAAGCTATATATGTACCTGACTGCTCAGAAGGATGGTAATATTTTGCGGGAATGTTTATACAATTATATCATGTAGTTTGTCTATATAATTCTACTACTACTTGTAGCTATAATGACATATTTTAAAGTGCAAGGTGTCGTTACCTAAACTCACAGTTAAGGCACGGAACAATTGCAAAAAGAGGTGTTTTTAAACGCTTAGTGTGATATGACGAAACTAAAATATTCAAAAAAACATTTCAAGTAGATAAAAGACCTGTAAATGATATAAACCGAATAAAATTTTGTAAAAAAATCAGGATTCTAAATAAAAAATATCTTATATAATATTTTATATCTATTTATATATCTTAATTTAAAATTGTGCACCAAGAAAAGCTTTTAAATTGAAATACTCTGAATTTTCAGCGACAACGTATATTATTTTTTACGAAATGAATAGCCAGACTAGTGTTTTAATTTTTTTACCGGTTAATTGTTTAAATCCATTTTTATATCTCGAATAATTAAATAAATACACTCAAAATAATATTCTATTTTCGACTTTAAACAAAGCCGTTTAGATAGCAAATAGTTCATGACTCGTGTTTTATGTCCGGAATTTGCAATGGGGTTTTTTGATTATTTTTTAATAATAATATACAGCTTGTACAACCCGTCGTCTTTTAGTACCAGATAAGGTAATTAAAACCTTATTCTTTAATATACTTATGTGGTTTTTATCATCAACCCCTGCAGATCAGATGTGATTCAGTCAGAGTTAAAACTCCACTTTGAAGACGAAGAAGCTGGCTACGTACTTACGGCTGTCACGTAGCGAGAAGCTAAAAGCTTTTTGTGTTGTATGTTTGAATAATGCAGGCATGTTGAAGTTTCTTACTTTTAATCCCTGTAGGTGAGCTTCAGAGTTGAATTCTACTTTGGAGACGAAGAAGCCGGCGCCGTACTCGCGACCGCCGCGCAGCGAGAATCCGAAAGCGGGCGCGGCGCGACGCGGGCGCAGCAGCCGCACGACGCGCACGCGCCGCTCGGCGCGCTCCCGCTCCGGTGCGCCCGCGCACCGCCCCGACCCCGACGTCGTCGACGCTGTCGACGTCGCGTACATCGCACACCTAAAACAAGACTACTCTTAGCATCTTCTTAGCTTGGATATTTTATTTACTAAAGTTAAACTACTGTACAGTGCATAAAGAGATTTTAACATCTAAAACTCAAGAGAGACGAGCGTAGTGCTTTGCTGCACAGGGTTTGTAACTGAACTGATAAGACTGAGCGTGACGCTTACCATCAGCGACGTGATCATCTAGGCAGATGCATAAAAAACTAAAATTATAAATGAGCAAGTCATGTTATTCTGAATGTCTGTCTGTTCCCTTCTCATGACTAACTCAGAGGAAATAGACTAATTCCTACAAGATGACTAATTAGAGACGAAAACATCTAGCTATTTAACTAGATGAATTAAACAGATATATAGGACGGGCAGACAGACAGACAGACATCGTAGACTTAACAATAGGGTCCCGTTTTTACCCTTTTGGTACGGAACCCTAAAAAGGGCACACTTCACTTACGTTTCATCGGAAATGCGGGAAATCGGAAAATCAAGGGTAAATATAGGGATTAATGGAACAGATTAATACTCAGCTGGTTTTTATTGAATTTTTCTTCTCTTGTATATATTTCTGTCGATATTATGTCAAACCATTTATTTTATTTTGTGATTTTATCGCAAGGCTTTCTTTATAATGGCCACATTTTTGTCTATGGTTAATACCAAAGAAACTACTCTTACTCTTACGTTTTACCGACTACATTCAATTTAAAAAATATATAAAAAACCCTCTGTTTTTATGACAAAACATGCTATGGATCTCGAAATTAAAATTGACATAGTTAACACATGACCAAACGACATACTTTTATTTCAATTTCAAAATGTGGCCTTAGGACTTTATGATGTCTATATCTATGTAGAGCAATAATGGACCGCACTGCTTGCATACGAATTGATAGTTTGGAATTTACACGCCCAAGCCGAGTACCTAAGTATCAAACCACACTACATCACAATATTAGTAGCTACACTACTCTATGGTCCTGCATTTTTTTTCAAATATGCTTGTAAATTCAATTGTTATTTTGGCAATCTTCTTCGATATTCTGTGATTCTGTGCTGGTCAAATACACGCAAGCAGTGGCCGGTAAAATTAGTATGAAAATCCCTTAAATAAAGTATTTTTATCAAAGGGCTATTTAAAAATGGAACGATCATTTACATCGAAATATGCCAACCAAGGAGATCACTAATTCGAACTGGCTTGTTAACAGACAGTTGTTTAAAGAAAAAGAAAAACAGTTATTTTTGTTCCTTTTTCATCATTAATACTGCAAATATAATTTAATTTGCCAAAATTAATTCCATCAACCTGCACTACAGTCTTATTTCCTGCAACAAGCACGCCATGAGCTCTGTTTCCCTTGACATTATCTCAAAGCATTCGAAACAGCGAAGAGTTTTGAATACCGAGGTATAAACAAAGGTCGTCTTACATTATTTTATCTCAAGGGTTTATTACAACATTACTTTGTTTTGAGATAGGATTGGTTTGTACTTGTGAATAAAAAAGTTAATTTTATTACTGGCACCTGCACAGAATATCTATTAAAAAACTGATAAGGAATTAAGATAGTTATTTAAATACGCCGATATTACAATAAAAAAACATGTTTACTTTTAGTCTCATAGACGTATTGGTTTTTGATGTCGTTAACGCTGTAAACACTGTTTTTTTCAATTGTTTTATTTTTGTTTTATTAAGATACCTTCTTACTCGTAACTTAATTACAAACGTATCCTTCTTATCCCTGAGCTCCAGTCAAAATCGGTCCAGCTGTTTTGAAGTCCATAGGGAATATAAATATCTACACACATCGATTTTTATATTTATACTAGCGACCCGCCCGCCCGGCTTCGCACGGGTGTAATTTACGTGCGAAGCCGGGGCGGGTCGCTAGTTATATATATAAACCTTCCGTGAAAATGTATCTAACTGATGGTGAAAACCGCATCAAAATTCGTTGCGTGGTTTAGGAGGAGTTAGTGGCCATACAGACAGACAGACGCGGAAAGCGACATTAATTTATACTATGTAGAGATAGAGATACTGGGTGGCTTGTTAGACAGTAGAAATATTCGGGGATTTCATTGTACTCATCATTATGAACAACTTTTTCAAAGGCAACTATTAGGAACAAAAGAACCAACTACAAAATTGCGAAAAAAAATCATATGTTGCATACATTTCGTTGAGTGACAATGACATTTTATTATGGAACGGCTTTTTTTTCGCGATTTCATGGTGGTTCCTATGGTAAAAGTTGGTCACAATGATGAATACAATGATATCCTCGAATACTTCCACGTCTAACGTCTAACCAGTCACCCAGTCAGTATAGATGCCTATCCTAATGTTCGAATATTGCATAACAAATAAACACTACTAGCAGTAACGGTAAATAGAACTGAAACAAACATGTTTATGGAGATAATATATATCTCGAATATGAAAATGATAAATGTGAACCTATGTATAAGTGTATCTTCTGTGGTATAAGGTAAGTACTAAGATAGCGTGAGCAATCCTAGTGACATGAATACTATGTTAGAGATCGGTATTATTAGCGAAGATGCAAAGGATGCGGGTCGCGGATTCAGGGGTGAGCGGGGGGCTAGAGTGCAGCCTCCGCGGACGGGCAACGACCTCGCCCTGCCCTGCCCCGGCGCAGCCTTCCTACGGACCGACTTGCGAATGTTGCCCGCATCGAACTACATCCTGCAGACACATCGCGTCAAATTTACAAAACGGTTTTATAAAATCAACTAGATCTGAGACTATGAGACTCTTTCAACTTGAACTTATGAGACGACATATTCGCCGATATATGGCCATTATTTCCCTCCATTCAAGTTTGCCCACTTCCTTATGAAAAGTTTCTTGATGTATAGTCAAGAAGTATCTACACTATTCTTATTAAATAAAAAATCTTTTCATTATTTATATCATTTGTTCATTGTTATAATTTTAAGCTGTTTTTGTAGTTGTAATTTTTCACATAGAATAAATCTACATTTGGCCACCAACTCGCCTGACGGTAAGCGACGGTGTGGCCGAGGATGGAAAACGTTGAGCAAGTTCGCTACACATTAAAATTAAACACTTGTAACGGCTTTCACCGCGTGCATTTTACATTAAGTGTTTAAGTGTAATTCTTGATGTTTCGAAAATTGGCAGAAATGTTAACTTTGAAACTTTAAACTGTGAAACTAAAACATTTTATGAAACCCAGCTAAAGTGACCTTCTTAGTAAAGTAGGTGACTTAAATGATGAGTATTCTATTAACAATTTAGTCTATTCTACGTCAGCCATACTCACTAGTCGTGGAGACAGCAAGTACCTAACCACCGAGATTAACCTTAATTAACTTGCGCCACTTTACTACGCGCAGAATGCAATTGATTTGCTAATGTAAGCGACATGTCATTTATTGCCGTGATGTGCCCGCCTTTTTCATCAAATTCCAATGTAGAAATTATGCGATTACTAAGTAACACAGACTAGGTAAAGCTACTGCTAATTAACCTCATTCGGAAATCGATCATTTCGTGATTAATTTCAAGTTTCACGTCATAATTAGGTTTGTATTAGAAACCTACGATCGTCATTCATTTAAAAAAACATTTACATATTTTATAGAGAGATGAATGAATCACAATGTGACTGAATCGCGGAAGTGAAAGTTTAATAGAATTGCATAAAATAAAAGTACACCTGCCACAAAACGCCTAATCTACGTAATCGTTTATCATCATAGAGTGAGATGAGTAGGTAAGACGTTTATTTTCTATGATTACTATCTTCTCTATGAAGTACCTACACTTAAATAAAATAATAAAGTATTTTAATAACTGAGCCACAGAATATACCATAGTAGGTATAATGAGCGTAACTTAACCGATACCGTTACTCTAATTTTGTGGAATATCATTTGTTTGAGTTTAATTTTGTTAATGATAGTTTTTTTTACTTATTGGAAATTATTGATGGATGGATTGACTGAAATGAAGTAACTACACATTTAAAAAATGTACCTAAATAGTTCCTTACTGTCTCTGGATAGCGTTCAGAATGTTGGTGCGATATTAGTTTAGCTGTGGTGGCAGTACCTAATCCGGCGCAGGTGGTTCGCGAGCGCTCGACCGTGAATCCCACGCCACCGTCATAGCTCCACCGGCAATTGCTCCTCGTTTTTTCTCGCACAGATCGGAGAGCAATGGCCTTAACTCAGTCGCTCACAAAAATGCTTACCCAAATCTAACATCCGTTCTAACCCCGGAGGCTTTCATCAAACCCGATCCTTTTTCCACGAATACTAAAACCCGAACACTTTTTGACGAACGCGCACGATAAGCCCAAGATAATCTTTCGTTGGGGCTATTATTACGTCTTCAACGTAAACTTATAACCCTGGGAACTCATAACTCGTTCGCTACGCATTGTAAACAATATCTAATCGATATTGCTAGGATACAACACTTTTAGGGAGCCGGTGCTTGACCGAGGGGTTCTTAATTTCCGGCTAAAACTGGGGAAGCCCGATAAGCGCACGCACGAACGAAGATAACGTTACGTCGGGCAGAATGAAAGCTAATAGAGACTTTGTAAAGCTTTTCACATTCCTTAAGAGGATGTGCCACTTAGCAGAATTAGAAGTTGTGGTGTTAGAGCAGTGCGCAGCAACTCTCGGCTAGGAATGCCGTAAAACAACGCGCGGATAAACCGGCCGTAGCGACTCTTCGCCAATTAACCGCCTCCGACCTCTGGGCCGCATGCCTGACCGATTATTCCGTTCGATACTCCTCATAGATACGAATGGCTGCCGGCCGCTGATATGCAACCGGAGCGGATTGACCATACTGGTTTATAACAAAGAGCTTCTAGTCACTAGAAGCTCTTTGTTCTTCATAATATATACTCTAAATTGGCTGTACCAAATTGGTGGTTGAAGTATAGACGTACTCACAGAATATATTGAATTTACATTTTCGATACTCTTTCAAACACATTCTCATGTTAATCCATATTATTAACTTAAATTATAAAACATTTTTTCTTTTTAATTACTAAAAATGTTTTGTTTAAATTAATATTTTACTAATACGTTTTGAATGTCTAAGTAAGAAAAATGTTGCAAAAACAATTTTCAATATCACCTTCACCTTTAGGTATACCTACCTAATCAGAAAAAGTGCGAGTGAAAAAGCGCGTAGTACCTACGTCAGAGCGTTCTTGATGTAACTTCAACATTAAGCGATGGTTTTTAGGGTTCCGTACCCAAAGGGACTGGATCTGTCAACTGGACCCTATCACGTGCTAATACGCTGTCTGTCTGATCTTTTGAACCGTAATAAATAGCCAGTATTTTTTTTAAAGAATATTTAATGTTACGATGAAATACCCAAGAAATAATAACAAAATCAAAAAGACAAAAATAAAGAGGGGAGTCCCATATAATAAGCGTAGCGTGTTTTTGTCTTTACTCTAGTGTAAATATGGTAATACCTACGTACAAGCATAAAACTTGACATAATTATAGTAAGTAGGTACACACTCTTAGTAAAAAAACAAATATTAAACACCGGCCAAGTACGAATCGGGCGCGTGCTAAAGATCCCGATGTGAATAAAAGGTTGGGGTGCAGAACCCTTGGTGCGCGTTTTTGACTCCCACTAAAGACGAAGCAATCAAAAGTTTCAAGCACACAAAGAAACTCGAGCGCCCAGTGCAGGTTATATTTCGCAATCGGACCCATCTTGATTCTCGTACCCTATTGCACTACAGCTTTGTACCCAACCACCTGCATAGCATTGCGCCGCTTCATGCAATTTGTACATTAACCATAATCTTTCTCACATGTAGAGTAAGTAGATGGTAAGTCAAATGTGTCGAAATATTAAATTACTAGGACTGACTGCAAGCTATGTTACCGGAGGAAATAAGTAAGCATTACCGATTTCTAAATAATTAAACAACTGAATAAACTTGAAACCAATCCTCGATTAGAATTTACGCAATAAAGGAATCAATAAAATTCTGTTTGATCGAATGAGCCTGGTTAAGCAATCTTATGAAAAGTAAATGTTAGTTTAAGTAGGTAACTAGATGCTTAGTTATGTTTATAGTATAGGACTGGCAAAAAAGTTTCTAATGTTCATGAATGTTTTTAGCCCCCGACGCAAAAAGAGAGGGATGCTATAAGTTTAATGTGTGTATCTGTGTTTTCGTGACTCGTGTTTGTCTGTGGCATCGTAGCTCCCAAACGGCTGAACTGATTTTGTTTTTACCAATTTTATGCCACATTTCACAAAATATACACTTGGTAAAAAAGTGATGCACAAAACCTTGCCTTAATTTTAAAAGACCTATTCAACGATATCGCACACGAGGGTGTGCAGCGAAAAAATATATTGCCAGACCAGACAGAGCCACCCCTAAAACGCAAAATTATTATCTTTTTATCCTACTTTTAAAATTGAGATCTATACTAAAACTGTAATTGTTTAGTTTCAAGCACTTACTGTACCTAAGTTCTATAAAATTAGGACGGACGGACAGAACGAATTTATAAGGGTTCCTAGTCAGGCTACGAAACCCTAAAAAATCAGACCATCAGGTTCTTGGACATACCGGTTTCCTCATGATGTTTGCCTTCACCGTTTTTGAGCGATGCATCGAAACTGCACATAATTTATTTAGGTAGGTACCTACTAAATAAGTAATTTGTGCAGGACCGAGGTCAGAACCGGGTGCCGTCAGATTGTAAAGCGCACATGCTTACCGCTCGGCTACCATCGCCCTGAAAGAAAATTTCTTAGCAAGACATTATTGATCATTCATGTTTTTTAGTTCGTAATTAGGTATGTAGCTTGTTTCTATAATTTCTAATCAAGTAAGGACCACATCACGTTCCAAACATGGTCTATGTTGAATCAATCCAGATATCGCACGAAAGTTGATTTCGATCGAAAACAAAGAAGAAAGCTGGAAACGAAGGTAGAAATGAACGAAAGAAATCGGTGGAAAAAACTTGGAGCCACCATGAATGGATGGAAAGTGAGCCGGTCGACGACGCGAAGCCTCAGTTTCTGTTCACACGCTTCCACAGAGCAGGCGGTTTGTTTTATTTTCTAAATGAATATTTATAATTGCTTGCACGATATCATAAACTGCAATCAATATTTTGATTACGATGTACGGTGTTATTTAACTTTTTAATTGATACATTCGTCGGCTAGATCAACAATTTTGAAGTACTGTGATGTACCGCATGATAGGTTTCGGTGCAATTTATTGTTTCCGTACTTAGATAACGATCGATAATGATAGATATATATCATGGGTATATCAAGTGTGAGAAAGCTTTACAGTGTAGCAATAAGAACAAACTAATATCTCTACAGGGTTACCTGAAATCGCGAAAATACATCAGCAAAATTGATACTCGAGAAAATGTATGGATAACGCTGATATTTTTTTCGCGTGTCACGGTTGGTCCCATAGTAAAAGTTGCTCTTAATGACAAGCACAATGGCCTCTTTTCGGCTTAGAACAGTATATATGCCTAACCCTGTATTAGACAGGGTATCACGGAATGGGTGTGCCTACTAAGCCGAAAGGAGCTCAAACAATATGTTAACCTATCTATTCTCGGTCCAAGCATTAATGTATTTGCTCTGACAGCAGCAATAACATTGTAAAAAGCTATATAAAACCACGAATTCTGGTCCCTTTCGCTAGGCTTTTGGGCGAAAAAACTGAAAAGTTGACGTGTAGCAGGTACCTATACTCGATATACCTACTTCAGTGAAATATATATTTATTAGTGTTTCATTTCAATCAATTCATCGATTGATAGCCCGTTCGTTGGTCCAGTTGGTAGTGAACCTACCTTCTGAGCTTGGGGGCGTGGGTTCGATTCCCACCTAGGAAAAACATTTATGTTATGAACATTTGTTGTTTGTTCTATATCTGATTTTTAATATTTATTTAAGTATGTATTTAAAACTATATATGTATGTATATTAGTCTCTGGCAGCCATATCACAAGCTTTGCTTAGTTTGGGGTCAGATGACCGTGTGTGCAAAAATGTCCCGAATATTATGTCACAAACTAATTTAATTACACATAAATTCACGACTAATTAAATAACCCGCCCCCCATTATTCCTGGTGCAAAAGTGCCCATAACACTAGCATAGCATTCACATGCACGCTGAATGGCAATGGCCAATCACCAGGAACGAGCCAGAGTGGGAGTTACCACCGTTGTCTCGTATTCTGCAGCCAACTACTGAGATCAAGCTCTTGGCTTCAGTGCCCCAACTGCCCATAGTTTCCAGGGCTATGGGTACAAAATAATACTGTGGCTCCATTGCCGCGTACTTCTGCCGCTTTCTATAGGCGGCATCCTCCGCTGTTGCTGCCGGTGTATGGACGGTTCGACTCAGGTGGGTGGCTGCGACAGTGCTGACTGCTGACGCAAGTAGCGTCCCACACTAAGCACTTGCCGTTTTTCCATGGCACCAGAGTCAAACCGTCTGGTCGTTTACCATCGGATCTACTAAGGCCCGGTGGCTCCAGGATACACGGAACGTTGGCAGAAATGAAAGCCCTTAGAACTATGTCGTTGAGGGCAACCTAGCCATGCAGCGACGACAACTCAGCGCATGGTGACCTTAAGCCTCCACCATGGAACCGCAGGTGCATCTATGTGGTTCATACTATACCTACTACGTATGGTTATTATACAGTGGCAACGATTCTGATGCACTCTAAACTAAACTAAATTTTACAGCACTAAATTTGTTGCCATCCTTCTCTCGCGTATTAAAATGAAAAGAGAGGCAGATAATTTTAGTCCTGTCAGATTGGTTTAGTTTAGTGAGTGGTATGACAGAATAGACGCCATTGACGTCGATTCTAATGTACCGTTCTCTAAACTAAACTAAATTTGACAGCTCTAAAATTGTTGCCATCCTTCTCTCACATATTAAAATGAAAAGAGAGGCAGATAATTTTAGTCCTGTCAGATTGGTTTAGTTTACTGATATGCCAGAATCGACACCACTGTAAGCGATTTTATGAATGAAAAAGAAATAATTTGGAATACTGACTAATTGAAGTGACATTAATTTTATTAAGAAACTTGACATGACTATCCTAAATGGCAGAGTTATGCATTATGATTTTGATTATAACCTTCTTATATAATGTGTGTAAAGGGCGATGTGTGTATGTAGCGATCCCGCCGGCGGAATCGTAGACCCTCAGGATCTGTTAGAAGATCGGTTAGATTCTCTCCAAATAATCATTCAGTTCAACAAACTGCTAGGCCCTTGTGCTAGTCGCCCAAAAACTTAAACCATCAAGTTATGCCGAACGCACTCTGCGTTCGCTAACTAGTCCGGTCCATCTGTAGAGGCCAAAAGGCCAACATTACAAGTCAATATAAAAAAAAAGAAGATATGTGTATGTATGTTTCCCATGGACTTCAAAACGGCTGGAACGATTTTGCCGGCACGTTCAGTGGCAGATAGCTGATGATATAAGGAGTAATCCACGTGGATGAAACTGTGGGCCGCAGCTAGTATAATTTATATTTTTCTATGCCGTTTTTTTATTTTAAGTAGTTGCGCTCCGCAGTTTCCCCCGCTACTTTACAGGAACCGTTAATATTTCCGGGATAAAAAACCAGGGCATACGCTGCCTCCAATACGAGATATCATTTAAAACCGTTAAGTTGTTGTACCTACCTACGACAAACATACACACTTAAACTCAAACTTTCACATTTATAATATTAGTATAGTTAAATACGGCTAAAGTTTTTTTTTCTGTGCTATATTTAATCGTCCTATAAAAAAAATTGGGAATATTTGAAAGATTTCCCCCTCGAAAATTGAAAACAGCCTAAAACTTTTATCACGTCATGCTAAGTACAAACTATGTAGTCACTACATAGAATAAAATAAAGTCGCTTTCCGCGTCTGTCTGTCTGTCTGTATATCCGCTAACTCCTCCTAAACCACGCAACGGATTTTGATGCGGTTTTCACCATCAGTTCGATATTTCACGGGAGGTTTATGTATAATAATAAAACATATACCCATGCGAAGCCGGGGCGGGTCGCTAGTTAGTAAATAAAACTGTTTTCATAAGAAGAAAGATAACAAAAGCCTTCCTGTAACCAGATAAAGTTGTAACTGTCAATCGATAACAGTATCATGCAAAGTTGATTAAGTACCTACATAATATACGCACTGACTAAAAGTAACTGTAGTTATCTCAAAATAACCATGTTTATCTAAAACGGTTTTGGTATCAACATCTATAGAAATTCGATAGACCTTGTAGGTATCAAGATAATTTATCTTAGGAAAGTTAGGAAGTAAAAAGTAGGTAACCCACCTCTACCTAATGATATGATAGCATGAATATCTTACCTATTCAACCTATGATGTAACTAGACCACTGTAAAATAAATAAAAAAATAAACTTACCCAAAATTCACCGAAGAAAGTCAAATCACTGTATTTCACTTCCAGCAACGTTAAAACAAAACATAATCGCAGTATCAACGTCTCGTTCCACTGGAATGTCCGAATCCGGCGGTTTTCATTTCACTGGCACTTCAACACCAAACAAATATTGTACATGGAATTTGTAAGCGAGACGTAATTACGGTGTTTTTAACGAATTCACGGTTGGTTTGTCGGTGATGCTAGTAACGCGGTGACGGGGCCGAGGGAAGTACGAACGTCCGCGCCGCAGCTGACGTGCGCTCGCGACAGAGAACCGACGCGAATGCTGGTAAAAATAAAAGCGGTGGAAGAAAGTTCGACGTCACCAACACCACGATAAAAGCCTTCGCGTGGCGGCTACCTGTTTAATTCCAAGTTGAATAATAACTATTGCTGGGCCTAGCAGTGTAACTGTTCGCCCCCGATCGCCTGCACTTGCAGTGTATCAAACACCTCGTAATCTAGAACAGTTTATGGCTACTTCGGACACGTAATAGAATTGATACAGCGTTACATCTAAGTTAACATTAGTTAAGCAACCTACCCACTTATCTACTTGAATTATTAGTTAGTTGACGTAAGCTAGGGTTGCGTTATGGTAAAGAAAAAAACAATGGATAACCACATTTGAACATATTTTATTAATAGCACAACAACACTAAAACTAAACCTCTCATTTTGCATTTATCACATCTTCTCCATTTCTGTCATGCCTGCATTTCCAAATCCATGATTTCAATAATATTATCAAAGATATGGTGCACTCCTCCTAATATATCACCCAAAAAATACAGCCTTCTATAACACTAAAACATTTCACACAGTATTTCGACTTCGTTAAAGCTAATTATTTACAATAAACATCTATGTAACATCGATTTGATCAATAATTCTCTAAAATACATCAAGTTAACAACAATATCTAAACCATTAGGCTTTAATCGTCACTTACAATGGTACGTATTGGATGGTGGAGTTAAATTTCATTGTAACATAAACACCAGATCCAACATGCCCTGTAGTACGGACGCGCCGGGCGGGCTGCGCCCGCGCCTTCTGGGGCGCCCGTATCCTGTACCCAACTACCCTCATGGCAAGCGCCGGCGCAGGACTCCGTCTCCGCGCCAATCGGCCAAAGCTCGCCACCAACCCTGCCTAGAAGGCTCCCTCTACCATCCATACTAACTACTACATACATCCTTTACTTATTGTTTATTGTGGTTTTAGGATTTTTTGACAAGACAACTGCATAACGACATTGCTATACTTATTTATCTTTTATGCATTGCCAATGTTATAGCCAGGTTAAGCAATCAGCCCTCTAAACTCGGTCCAAGCATTTATTTACTCTGGCAGCTGCATTAACATAGTAAAAAGCAGATTTAAAACATTTTCTTTTAATATTTCACTGAAGTATATCGCTAGTCTTACGTTCGAAAACCTAGCTAAAGTGATCAGAAATCGTGTTTTTCTTTCAGATTTTTTACAGTCTTTACAGGTATCAGAGCAAACAAATGCTTGTATCGAGTATAACTAAGCGTGTGCCTTCGTTTTATAGTGGTCTTGTCGCAACAAACCAGTTCATTTAATACCGTTAGCCACAGTAACGTGTTCAACATACATGTCAGTTGATGGCGGGAAACACACGTATTTATTATATAAAAATAAATATACAACAGGATATAATCTAAAGTATAGTCATACAAATTGGTAAGTCGATCAAAATCAGCAACAACTGGATTAAAACTCGACATTTATCAAAATAAACACATCTAAAAAATTATAACAACTTAACATCGATTATTAAAATTTCCTTATAATCTATCGAGCTACAGTTTAAAATCTAAACGACAAGTCTAATTTTCTAAGTAACTTGACTCGATATCTACTTTAATTTAATGGTACCTAAGTACGTATATGTATCGTTCAAATTGATTAATTGAATTTAATTTTTTATTCTTTAAGTGCAATACAATGCTATTAGGTATTTTTAAAGCTTCTACGAACCATATCCGACGTGTCTAACAAGTACAATGATATTGATTCGAAACGGTTCTTTCTTTCCTTTCAATTTTGTTCCTGCGTTCACATCACTTGACTGGGAACTATACATTTTAGTTTTCATGAAATAAATACCTAATGATTGTTTGTTTATGAAACTTGTACAAATTCTGAATACATACATAATAAATATGTATCGTAAATGATGAATGTTTGTAACATGGTTCTTTAAATAAAAACTATCGCCTCCGCAATTACTTCAACTTTATTTCAGCACTCGCTCCCGCGTTTTGGCCAATGATGATGCGACCAGCTAGTCATTAAGTAACGCTCCATAAACTCCATATAATAATAGGAGCCATTTGGATATGCGTGATTTTTTTTTATTCTGTTTTATACTTAAACAAAAAACTCTAGTATATGAAAAAACATTTCAGAAAACGTAGAACATAAACATTAAAAATACTTTCTACTTGCGGTAAGTAGATTGTTCATTTACTTTGAGCTAAATAGAGTTAGCGCATAGAACTCAAAATAAATTCAAATTACTGAGACTATCGCGTGTTTACGAAGTCGTCCACCTCCCGAGTTTAGCAAGAATTGTACAATAGTGTAAGGTGTGGATCGAACAATGCTCTCTCTGTTCTCAGTAAACTCACCTCAATGCACAGGCCACGTTATGTAAGCACTAAAGGTTTCTGTAAGTACTAGCCAGATTAACTCTGCCTTTAGCATAATCAACGATTAGATACAAACTCTTACAGTAGCCAATTTAATAGATCACATTCGACAGTTCATCAAAATTCAACAACGTAACATAACGTAACGTAACATCGATTTAGTATTGCCTTGTAACGATATCATTTATTTTTCCAAAGTTAGCACTGCACAATTGCTTAAGTTTTTTTAGTTAATATTTTAATTTAAAAAAAAAATCGACAACAAAAAACCACAAAGTCGTCTTTTTTAATTCGGGGTTTTTAAAAGATAATTTGTTTTAGAATTTGTAGTGAAATGACCTATGATAGTGGAATGCTTAAAATCTTGAAATCTTGCAAAATTATCCATATTATTCGAGCTGGTTTAAAAACTACTGAGCCATAATTAATGAAATTTTTGTGGGACCAGTTCGAGAGTTTCTTCTACATGATAAAAAAGAAAAAATTGGTTTACAGATGCCAGCGTAATCGATGTAGGTACATACATAAAAAATATTGGCCGAATTGAGAGCCTTCCTCCTTTTTCGTAATAGAAAAGTAAAATATTTATTGTAATAAATACAAACGAAGGCAATTTTACGATTTATTTTGACAAATATACAATAGACTGAAAGATGACAAATCTGATATATTAAATTGGCCCTACTCATAGGCTAAGTATACTTGCTTTCTCCCTCTACGGCCCTACTTGATTTTAGTATAAGTAGTGTTATAGCTCGTCTAAACTAAAATAGCGAGTCTCGCCATGAAACTTATGAGGTGGAATACAGTGCCTGATATGTTTATATTTTGGCGTAGGATACAGAAAATAATTTATTTCTCGAGTTTTTTTAAATCTCTGTCAGTTGTGTAGTTTATGTTAAACTATCAACATTAAAATACTTTCATTAATTTGAACATTGCAAATTATTTAAATTCTAAACTGATCTAACTGCCCAATCAGATTTTCAGTATTTTATTTAAAAACTTATACGAATGACTGGGAAGTTTCCTCGTTTAATTTAGACGATCTCTACCATGTCATATAATTAGATACCAAGTTTTAGCTGTCATTTGTATAAAGGTGCCTACACAACTATGTAGTATGAATATTTCAATTGCTAGATTTGCTAGTGCTATTTTTTATAATAGAGAAACATATAAACGGAGAGTTTAGTACGTACATTATATTGCTAAAGTTATATGATTATTTACGGGATATTTACCGTGGTAAGGTTGTGGAATGAGCTCCCGATATTTCGGCGCAGTTACATGCACCATGTTCACGGGAAGACTGAAGCATGTAACTGCCCCGAAATATCGGGAGCTCATTCCACAACCTTACCACGGTAAATAAAACAAAAAACATAGTATTTAATTTCATTGATTATTTTGTACACATTCAAAAATTCAAAATTATTTATTCAATAAATGTACATTATAAATATCCCGTAAATAATCATATAACTTTAGTGAACAACCGTGATAATTTAAAACAGTATTATATTGCTTATGTTAATAGTTAAGTAAATTATAGATACTGACAATTGTGCTAATGTAAGACCAGGGGCCTTACGGACAACAGCTAATTGCGGAACCTAATCCGCTCAGTTGGAAAATCACGCGACCGTATCTGGGCGTGATAAGGTTCACGTTCGCGTGATTTTCCAACTGAGCGGATTAGGTGCCGCAATTAGCTGTTGTCCGTAAGGCCCCAGTAATAAGAAGGCATATTGTGATATTTACTCGCGGACCGTACAGCTTTAACAATACCTTCTATTTGTGCAAAAACAGACGGATTTCTTGTAGGTAAACTGGACGTACTAATTGCCATATAAGGTAAGATAAAATTTATAATTTCATATGCTATTTCTTTTTTAAAATTATATTACTCAACAAAAAACAAGGACATAGTAAAACTAATTGATACCTAAAAACCACTTTCAAAACCAAATTAGGTACGTAAATGGCTAGATAGTTACAGCTGAATTCAAAATAGGTACACGTTTGTCTACAGCCATATTTTTAAAACAACAAAGATTTATACATACACCAGTATCAAGATAGACCCCAGGAGTTCACCTATAGTTGGCATCTCTGTTACCTATCTTAAGGCCGCGCTTTCCGGCCAGAGCTATTTACTCTTACGCAGTTTCTTTCTTTTAAAGGATAAAAAATTGCTATGAATAAAAAAGTGATTGGGCATGATTTTTAGAATAAAATGCAAACGTTTTAGAGTAATCTTTTAAATTGATGTTATATTTTGGCGCAACATTTAATAAAACATTATTTTTTCGAGTTTTTTTCGATCTCTTCCGCCATTTTATAAAATATCGTCACGAAAATTGTTTTATACCATTTCTTCTATATAAAATTCCCAAACGGTTTTTTAAATACTTAGTAATCTTCATAAATGTTGAAAATGTGCGGAAGAGATAGCCCTGGCCGGTGAACGCGGCCTTAACTTAGATTGATACTCCAACTACCCCGCATAATTTGGCTCGATTTCCATCGTATTGGCAGTAGCACGTCAATCATCAATACAAAAATAACAATCTGTTTTCAACTGTAAAAACTTCCAAGGCATTTCGAATGGAGTCAAACTACCACTTAAATGTTCATAATATGTACAAAAATGTCGCACGCTGGTTTTTAATACAACTTGAGGTGTTTGTGGTGTCTATATTGATATAGGTATATGGAATTATAAATATCTACTTACAAGCTAGTCTAGAGCGAGAATTGCTTCACGAAGTTAATTGTAATGTACCGTAAATTTCGATACATATCTAAGGTGTCCTGAGATTCAGATGCTTTCCTTCATCACAAACATAGGAAATACAGTACGAGACTTCGATTTTTGTTATATATAAATTAAAATATTTAAAATATTTATCGATATTAGGTCTTGTTTCCTTTACATCCTTTTGAAGGCAAACATTATTTCCTTTTTCAAAGACGGCTCATCGAATGAGTGAGATTATTGTAAAGATTTATAAAGGTTTACCCTTTAGTTTAGGTATTAAATCTACAATTGATTCATATTATCAGATGCTACCCTGCGTTTTTTTTACATTCTCTCGACAGGTAGTATTTATAGTTAGTAAGTACGAAGCAAGGGCTACGTTCATATCGATGTGGCATGAGGAGCTGGAGTTTTTTCAACTTATCTTCAGCGCTGCACAAATTGTGCATAAGACCTAGGTGGACACTAGGTGGACACTGCTGCAACTGAATCTTAAGTCATAGTAGCTTTATTGAATCACTAATTAATCAATTAATTTATGCCACTCACATTTTTGATATCAACGTACACCACAGTCACCGTCCTACCGTCTGAACATTTAAGTCAAAGTTTTCAATTGACGTCAGGAGATGCAGAATCAAATCATCTCTAAATTACATCAAAAATATAAACGTAATAGGGAAATATTGTCTATGAAAAATATTTAAATGTGTGTAAACATTTTCTTAGCACCACTAGTATCTACAAACATAATTATTGACCCTCTAATATTGCCATTTGCTAAGCAGCAGATAGCCGTGCGATTTGTTCGTAAAACTTTCTTTATTGACGCAAGTATAATAAATAGGTACGCACTATTAATTTATAGGTTTTTATATTTTTATCTTTAAGTGCCCTCTCAAATGTTTTACGAAAAAAGCAACGAACACTGTATATCTTGAGTTCTGGTTCTATCAAATTTGAAGATCTACAGAAAATTCAATTAATAGATCTGTATTTTTAAAGAAAATGACGGCTCCAAGTTTTGGAAAACCTAGATATATCAACGTATTATTATTATAATTTAAAAAAGTAGTTTCTAGAAAAAACTCTCGGATTTTTTTTTAGAGAGTAATTTAACTAAATAGTTAGTAATTTAACTAAATAGTTAAATTACACACATAAAATAAACAATTTTGATGTTATGGTTTACTTGTTATAAATTTGTCTTGACAATTGCCGCTTTATTTTTTCGTTTTATGCCCAAAAATCCATATTATATCTAAAATTGAACGATGCATTTTGTCATACGGCTATTAAGTAGTTTTCTTTTAAACTGTAACGTTTTGGAAAACCATATATGATGTATGAACCATATATGTGTCTTAAAGGTAGGCAGTAAATGAATATCAAATTGTAAGCACTTATTTAGGTGTATATAAGCATTTTATTTCTTTTGTAAATACTTCTAATGTAGTATTATCAATTCCTTCATCTTAACGTGAGCAAATTGTTAATATGTTTAGGTAGGTAATTGTTAAATTATTTGTAAATGTATAGCGTCCTTTGCGTAAAACCTTCTTGCATATATTTTAAAGTAAATAATTATTATAAAGTTAGTTAACAAGATACCGAAGATAATTTTATTGTAAGTATTCTTTGCTGAACAGCCCTATTATAAAAGCGGAACTTTTCTAAGATTTTTGCTAAGCTGAAGAATAGATGAGTCAATAAAAAAATAGGTAATTTACAATTACTTTGTTAAAACAATTAATAGTTTATGATTGTCGGTATCGGCGTTAAACATTTTTACGCCATAAAATAAAGTACTTATCACTTTGGATTGAGCGTGGGGTTAGTTTCCTATATTAAAATTTACTCTAGTACTTTAATTTTAACTAATGTTAAGCATTTGAAAGTTTGCCATTTTTATTGTTTTCGATCGTCTTCGACCCAGCCTTTTTGACTGATTCAGATGGTTTTAGAACAGGTGCGGTTGAAGGCACAGATGACCCCGCTATGCCTACTGAGTTATTTGCACTTACTTGCGTGGCACTTGGCATGGTTGGCTTTATTGCTGCTGCAGACGTAGTTGTGCTACTTGAAGAAGCCACATCTGACGTATTTGTCAACGTGGATACTGAAGGGGTTTTCGTTGATGTGGTTAAGCCTGTTTTTGTTAAAACGGACCCACCAGACTTCTTAGTAGCTGACGTAGGCACTTCAGAAGATGATACTTTTGTAGTAGGTCCAATAATCGATTTATTGGCAGTACTCACCAGAGGACTCTTTGCGGTGATGGATTGTATTTTAGTCACAGCAGGCTTTTTCACTGATGCTGCAGAGTCTTTCGTATTTTTCGTTGTTGCCTTGTCTTGCGGAGATTTAGCTGTATTAACGTTGGCACTTGAAGTTCCTGCTGATGTTTTCGATAACGTTGTCACTGATTCAGTCTTAGGAATTGTAGTCGTAGATGATTTAGAAGCATTGAACATTTGCGCTGTATTATTGTTTGGAGATTTAACGCCTGTGTTAATGGATACTGGAATACTGGATTTTACTGTTGGCGATTTCTCAGATGTTACAACGGAAGGTGTTTTAGTAGTAGCGGTCATTCCAACAATTGTTATTGCTTGGTTATTTATGTTCCCGGGTGCAGAAGTTATACTTTGAGATGTCGTTGTTATAGGACCAACAGTACCCGACAATGTCTTGGGTATTGACGTAGTAACGGTAGACGCTTTCATAGCATCCACTGAACCTGCAGTTACATTTGGTTTCGGACTTGAAACCTGAGAAGAACTTGAAGATGTTTTTGTAGCGGTACCAGTGACTGAACTCACCGAAGCCGTTTTAACTGGTGTTGCGACAGAAGGTATTTTATTAGCTGTAGTTTTACTTGTTGAAACTAGAGGTTGAGTAAAAGTTGTCGCGGTAGTCTTTGGAAGTGCTGAAGATGGTTTCACTGTCGTTATAGTTGCAGCTTTATTTTTGTCTAAACTCAATGATAATGTTGTTTTAGCTGTAGAGACATCTACTACAGGTGTCTTTTCAGGTAAAGTTTTACTAATAGATGTTTGTGGTTGTGTTTTGATCGAAGTTACTTCTGGATACTTCGATGTGACAATTGACGTAGGTATAGAAGTTTTAGTGACATCATCTGCAGGTGATTTGGTAATACCGGTAGAACTAACTGTAGAAGCAGTGATTTTATTTACATTTGATAGTGCTTTTGTTGTAGCTGTAGTTGGTGATACTGTTTTTCCAGTATTGTTGGTTGTAGTTAAAGGTTTACTTGAAACATCAGCAGAAGTTCTCACAGTATTTGATGAAACTGCGCTTGTTGTTACAACCGTGGGTTTTGTTGTCGTTAAAATAGCAGTCGTTTTACTAATTGAATCGGCAGCGTTATTTGTAGATAATTTTGTATTCATACTTTGCGTATTATTGGCACTTACGTTTGGTGGTTTAACATCCTTAATAGATATGCTATCAATTATTTTGGGATGTGACGAAGACGGCATTTTGGCACTTAAGTTTTCAGATTGTTCAATATTTGGTTCCATTTTTGATTCTATGTGACTTGTTTCTTCTGTTGTTGTTTTTTGTCGTTGTAACTGCTTATTTCCCACAGAACTAGGTAAACTTTTGGCAGGATTAGATAAGTCAACAGAATTTTTAGAAGTAGGACTTGTAATATTGTTTGTGAAATGTAGAGAATCGTAACTGGTCACATTTACAGATGTCTTAGCATTCGTTTCTAATTTTTGTACCTGTGGATTATCATCTTGGCTTGTTTTAACAGACTTTGTTGAAATATCAATACCTTTTCCTCCAGACGAAGGTAATATTGTCTTAACCGTAACGTTATTTTTTGTACTATCCAAATTAAATGCTTTTGATTGAAGCTGCACATTATGTGGTAATGTCTGTTCTTTTTTAAAATCCCTAATGTCTTCTTGTTTATCTTTAGTATTGCTTTTCATTGACAAAGAGTTGGAAGTCGTTGACGGTAAGGTGATTTTCATAGAACTGCTTTGCGCTGTAGTAATGTTTGCTAATTTAGTAGCAGATGTAACCATGGCTGGTCTACCGAATGGCTCTTTGTTCATAGTTGGTGAAATAATTGTGCTAAAACTACTCACGGTAACTTTTTCTTCTTTACCTTTGCTAAGCGGCATCGGAGAGTATACTGGATTAATAACAGATGAACCGTTACTGATTTTTTTCTCGGTAGTTGTTATACTACCTGTTTTGGACATGCTGACTTCGATTGTGGATAAAATTGGAACTGGCTCCGTTTGCTTTGTTTTTGCATCAGTGTGAATTTTGGCAGTTGTGAAAATAAGTGGGCTAGGAGTGTAACTGCTTTGTTTGCATGAATCTATTTCAACGAGTATTTGGCTTTTTGTAGTAACGTGAGTTTTGGCGTTATCATGTGTATTGAATACATTTGTGTTCATATAGTTATGTAAAGGCGCGACCACGCCAGAAGTTGTATTATTTGATTCAGGATCTTTGAATGATAGTAAACTTTCTGTAGTGCCGCAAAATCCTGTGGTAGTTGTTGTTTTGGCTTTGCTATTGCTTTCTTCGTTCTTTATAGAGTCAGTCTTTCCTTTTCCAAAATATTTGGCACTTTGGGGTTCCGATTTATCTTTGTCTCTCTGTAATAGTGGTTCAATAACTGTATCATCAGATTCTTGGCTATAGTTAGGTGTTTTTCTTTTTAATGAACTCTTTTTAGGTTTCATGGCAGATTTTTTAGTTTCGTTTTCTACTCCACTCGTAATAGAAGTTGAGTCTCCGCCATCGTAAGACGTCTGGAACAATATTGGTTCATTTAAGTAAGGTTATCACTTAGATTTCTATACATAGATAGAATATTTATGTCGAAGGATGTCATTTGAATGTTTATTTATTATAAGATTTTTATCAATATTGAGTGAATTGAGATCATACAGTTCATTCATGAAATTGAATGTCTACGAAATACCCTTCAATGTCATATAAATATATATTTAGCAAATCTTTAAAATTACTTCAGCGTCAGTTGAACTAACGCACTGAAATGAAACGCCTAAACAGATCGATGAAGTTTGAGTGTGCTTCATAAATAAGTTCACAGGCTATATTTTATTGCCTTAAAATGTGAGAAGAGTAGAATATTACGAGTTAACTGTGCTTGGAAGCACAGTTGCCACAACATCGCGCAAATGTTCATGTAGGGATGTCTTGATGACAAATTCGTATTTGGTCAGCAGCGAATTTCTTATCCATATTAGCTTCAAAACTCACACCACCTTGATAGACATTCATGCATGATGCAGCATGAGAGAGAGAGAGAGAGAGTATAAACCTCTCTATTTGGGTAAAAAAAAACCAGCAGTGGGATGGAAGACTGATGGTGAAAATGCTTCATACCTTCCGCATGGCGACGAGCGGGTGTGCGTACGGGGGTCAAGCGCCGCGCTCGCGCAGCACCGGCCGGCCGTGCAGCAGCAGCACGGGCGGCGACAGCTCGGGCTCCGACCGGAGGCAGGTGACAGCCCCCGCCACCGGCGGGCCCCACTCATCGGTCGGACGCGCTAGCACGCGGGCTTTCTGTAACACACCGGTGAAATAGGTATGGTCAAGTATGGTGGAACCATTCATGGTATATAGTATGTTGTTTATATTATGTAGTCTATGTATATGTAATATATGTATATATAAGTATGTTATATTTATTTGTAGCCTTTTGATCGTTTGTTGTTATTTGCACAGTTATTTACTTTTGTATTTTTTTTAGTTAAGGCCACAATTTTTTATATAATTCCTTTCCGTGCACGGTTGCCTGGAAGAGATTCTCTTTTAGCGATAAGGCCGCCTGTTAAAAGCCTAGATAATATTTTTTATTGTAATGTTTATGCTATCCTTGTTTTGAGGTATTTTAATAAGACGTATTGTATTCATCTTGGAGGACTGGGGGTCTTCTCTAAACGTTCTGTCAAAGGGGAATAGACAAGGGCGTAGCCAGGATTTTGATCAGGATCAGGGTCAAATTATTTATTTTCTGTTTGGGAGCACTTCGATACAGGTAGGTATATACCTAAGTCTTCGTTGCGCGTAACTATAGTATCGAACAAAACATGATTTCGCTATTATCGTAACTGTTTACGAAACCATGGTTAAGTAGGCGGCCAAAACGAGTGAAACGAATCAATATTTAACGTCATTACATTATCATTGGCACTGGCACTCTATAAATAAAAAAAACAAAATAAAAAAATATGAAGAAAAAATAAACAAAAAAAAATTTACGATTGTCCACTGCTCATGTCACTGCACAGTCATGCAACTTGTAGGAACTTTGGTGATCTAGGTGCTTAAACCACCTTACAAAAATCGTTGCTATTTTTGAAGAAAGATAGAAAACATTTATTTTGTGCACAAAACACTAGATGAACATTACAAAATACAATGAAAGAAAAGCTACGTACAGATTGTAGTTTTCGACCGTGTCCAGTGCGACAAAAAACTAACCACTAATGCCACTAATGCTGCTAATAATGCTGCAGATTTCTCTGTAGCGCTGGTCATCAGATCTTGCCCTAAACCTATTCTTTTGTTTATCTACGGAGTCCACTAAATCAAGCAAGCCCATACTCTAGTGTTTTATTTTTGTAAATATTTTTATTGTAGTTTTAAAATTTTGTCTAACTTTTTATGTTACTTTACTATTTATTTAGTTTTATAGTTCGTAGTTTAATTTGAATAATATTATGTAGTAAGTAAATAAGGTATTACGCCATGGCTTTTAACTGTTATGTAATATTTTATGTAAATAAATTGAATTTGAATTTGATACATCAAAGGCTACAAGAATGAGATATTCTCACCTCCATGATGGTGAGGTCGTCAGGTCCGCTGCAGATCTGGTCGATGGCCATGAGTACGACCACGACGACGGGCAGCACGCCCAGGGTCCAGCCCACAGCGTCTGCCCACATCGGGTATACGTAGTGTCCGTAGGATGCCGGCTTGTATTCAATCCAGTTGAACACCAGGATGAACTGGAATCAACACCCAAAGATTAGCTAAAGACGAATCTTTGTTTGAAGGGCCCATTCTCTCTCGCTCTCTCTGAGAGAAGGTCTGATTCCGAGCAGTAGTATCATGATAGGCAGATTATGATGAATCTTTGTTTTTCAAGATCTGTCTGTACAACCCGGCCATGCTAACATGGCACCTCGTTGGAATACAGCTTGCTCCTACCAAGGAAGATAGACTAAGAAGAAAGACAATAGCGGAACATTAGAGGGTAGCTCGGAAATTTGCCTAAAACGGTATAAACTTAGATGACACCGTAATTTGAGCGTGCTATAGGTTGTCTCGAACTTCCGTAAGCGCTGCAGTCAGATAGCGTACGAAAGGGTTCTACAAATTACCGTAGCGTTAGTATCGCAGTAAATTTCTGAGCTACGTTCTAATGTTCCGCTATTGTCTTTTCTCTTAGTCTATCTTCCTTGCTCCTACGTACTGATATTATCTTTATTACGGTTACACCGTTGCACGTCAAATTGCTACGTCAATAGCTACGTCAGCAGTGCAAGTACCGTTCTTTATCGATAGTTAAATTCGATAAAAAGCCATAGAATCGATCATAGCGAGTACTGATTAAATGGCATTTTATCGAATTTGACGATCTCAACTGTCAAATTTGCTGATCGATAAAGAACGGTACTTGCACTGCTGATCAGACAAACGAGGGAGTCGATATACCTTAGAATATGCCTAAAATACAATAAAAGTAGAAATAGGAAACTTTACACAAACAGTGTAACAAGCATAAATAGTTTTTTAAAACGGCTGATCTGATTTTCTTAAATCATAGCTAAAACACGCTCGATCAAAAAACCAAAACGGTTCAGCCGTTTGGGAGGTACGATGCCACAGATAGACACAGTTTTTTTTAAAAGTTTTTTTATATATAATAGTAGACAAACAAGCGACGGGCCATCTGATGGTAAGTAGTCACCATCACCTATTGACACCTACAAAACCCGGGGCATTGGCGATGCGTTGCCTACTTTTGAGGACTCTATTCACTCTTCGCTTGAAGCAATTGAGGTTATAGTTTGGATACACACGTAGGTACACACGTTAAACTTATAACACCCCTCTTTTTGCGTCGATAGGTTTTTTTTTAAATAATGAATAGGCATGCGCTTGGCCGCCAACTCGCCTGATGTTAAGCTATGATGCGGCCTACGATGGAACACGCTTGCCTAGAAGAAATCTATTCACTCTCGACTTGAAGACACCCAGATTGTAACTATCGGGGAACACCCAAAAAGATTCATACCACAAGAGCAGCCGGCGTGATCACTCGCCACATAGCGCTCCAGAAGAACACCCACAGCTTGGACTGCTTGCCGATCATGCGTTGTATGTCACGACAGAACTTCTCAGCTCCGTAGATCCAGGCAATCAGTATACACTCGCCGATCGCTATGATCAGCACGGACCAATTCGCCGCGTACTTGTCCATCAGTTGAAGCCAATACATGCCGCTCTGAAAAATCAACAATCATAGAGTCTGCGCTACATCGCGCGAGTTTACAGTTTTCGCGTATTTTTCCGAGGGATAACGTCTGTGTCTGTACGTAATACACTCTAGCTACATCCTAAATTTCATGACGATCGGTCTAGCCGTTTAGTATTAAATCAGTAACAAACATACAGTTAACAGACAATGAGGCTTATTCTGTCATACCACTCACTAAACTAAAGCAAATTGACAGGACTAAAATTATCTGCCTCTCTTTTCATTTTAATACGTGAGAGAAGGATGGCAACAATTTTAGAGCTGTCAATTTTAGTTTAGTTTAGAGTGCATCAGAATCGATGCCAGTGAATCGGTTTCTTCTACGCAAGCGTGCTCGATCGTTGACCGCATCATCGCTTAAGATCCAAGTGAGTTGCCGGTCAAGCAAATTTTATTTTTTTAAATCGCATTTTTAATGCTATAGTTGGCAGACAAGCTAACGTGCCATCTGATGGTAAGCGATCACCGTCACCTATAGATACCAGTAACACCAGAGGAATCACGGACATTTATAACATAATATTATATATAGCTGAAACCCGCGGAGTTAACCGCGATTATCCACTTTATCCGCATTTCTGGGGGGAAAGTACCCCATGTGTATCCTCGTGATGCACTCTACCTTCATGATACGAAAAAAAACAGTCGAATAAAGAATGTTATTTTTGGAAATCGATTGAAAATTTTATGAAAATAATATTTTTAAAACTCCAAACAAAGAGCTGGTAATCTTCAAAAGGTTGAACAGATTTTCTTGAATCATAGCCACTTTTGCTTCGAACACTCTCGATCAAGTCACCTTTCAAACAAAGAAAAACTAAATCAAACCGGTTCAGGTGTTTGGGAGCTACGATGCCACACATATACAGATACACAGACAGACACACATTGACCTTATAACACCTCTCTTTTTGCGTCAGGGGTTAAAATATGTTTTATGTTAAGTACTTACGTTAGTGCAAAAGATAAGTCCACCGAGATAGCCAAACACTGCCACAGTGAAAACTACCCAAACTTTCCTTTGACGGAAATTGGGAAATCGGTCCAATATGGCCGTCGTGACCGTCTCCATTAGGGCAAACTGAAATACATTTGAAACTCTAGAAAATTTTACATTTTATAGACTACTTATAATTATCATTACGAATAAGAATATCTTTACTGTAAGCACTGTGTACAAAAGATAGTTTCAACAGCTTATCCATTGCAGACGTGCAATATTAGTAACTAGCTTTTGCCAGCGGCATCTCCCGCGTCACGCAGGCATAAAACATTGCCTATATCATTTGGGGATAGTGGAGCTATCTATCAGTCAAAGAAGTTTCAGAATCGGTTTAGGAGTTCCAGATATTATCCCATACAAACATCCAAAACACAAACGTTACTACTTTATCATATTAGTATTTAAGACCTTTATCAGGATAGACACCTTGCATGTCAGAGGCCTGTCTTAGCTTGGATCAAAGCTCCAACTAGCACACCGAATAATTCAATTTGATCTCCGTCGTTTTGGCAGTAGTAGTTACGTCACACGTCAATACGAGAAATGGAAAATTGCGCTATACTAAACTGTCAAAACTCTTCGAAAGTAAAGTAGGTAGTAAATTTTAATAAAACACATTTGACACTTTATAAAAATTTAACAAAGTAACCATGTAACCTTTAAAAAAAAACTAAGTGTTAACTGCACAAATCCCGATTTTTTTTGCAGTTAAAAATACATATTTATTGTAATAATAACAAAAGAAGGCAATTTTACGATTTATTTTGACTAGTTTGCTAAGACTGACAGATGTCAAATGTGATCTATTAAATTGGCCCTACGTACCTACAGTTGACCGTGCGAATGGAGTTAGACTAAAATTTTATTGGTCTCATGACATCATAGTAGGTACAAAAATGCGGTACTCTGGCTTTTCATATAATTTGACGTGCTCACGATATCTATATTGCTAAAGGTCTGTGATATTCATAGATATACACAACTTAAGTACTTGTACTAGAATTAAGTGCTTACCTGTGAGTCAAGTCCGAGTGTCAATAGCATAACAAAAAACAGAATAGACCAAAGCGGCGACACGGGCAGCCTGGTTACCACTTCCGGATAAACAATAAAGGCAAGTCCCGCTCCTTGATCGACCACGCGGTCTACTTCAACGTCTAGCTCATGCGCCAAAAAACCAATCACAGAGAATATTACCAGGCCAGCAAAAAACGACGTAGCTATATTTGATACAGCAACGATTAACGAGTCTCTGCAAAGAAAACGACATTCAGATGGACACACATTCGTGTACACAAACAGCTGAGCGTTGGGGTCTAGACAAGGCCACTTTCTGTTAACGTTAACGCTTGCGGAAAGATGAAATTGTATGAAAATTACATTGACAGTGGCATTAGCTTGAGAAAAATTATCTCAATCTATGTAATTTTCATACAATTTCATCTTTCCGCAGGCGTGAACGCTAACAGAAAGTGGCTCTTGTCTAGACACCTAGTGCATACTTACATGTAACAGTTGTTTGTGAACTTGTTGTACGAAGACAGAGTGATGAGACCGCCCCAGGCGGGGCTTAGAGCGAAGAATATTTGTACAGCAGCGTCGCCCCACACCTGATCAATATTCCATCCATTAATATAAGTACGTATTATTACAAAATGCATTTTTTTACGGCAAAGTTGGCAAACAAGCAGACGGCCGCCTTATAGTAAGCAGTCACCGTCGCCTATGGATACTTGTAACACCAGAGGCATTATAAATACTTAGATATGCATCGTTTAGTTTTAGGTATATTAGGTTTTTGGAGGAAAAAATCAGACAAATAAAGCCGTAATAGTCGAGGCGAATAAAACAAGTAAAGCATAACATTAAGATTGTTTATTTAGTGAATTATTTAACGAAATCCACTCTAAAACTTTCTCAACATAGATTTGTAATACTACTTTTGTAAATTGAAGGTACTATGTTTATATGTTGAGATTTTAAATATTTGTAGTCGTTATTTTTTGATAAAAAATGCAGATCGGTTTATTACAATTTTTTTATTTTATATAGTTCTTTCTATTTGATAGAATCAGAACGCGAAAAATACAGTTTTCATTGCGTTTTTCGTCAAAAAGTGTGAGGGTTCTTAAGCCTTAAACATTTAATTTTGTAGGCCATTTTTTAGTTTTACCTGGGCGTTTAGGAGCTGACCAAAGTCCGGAGTAAGATAGAACATAATCCCGGTAGAAGCACCTGGAAGAGTCACCCCTCGGAAAAACAAGATAACAAGTACCACGTATGGAAATAGCGCTGTGAAGTATACTACCTGCAAATAAAACACAAAATCGTTTAAGGGCAAATCAGTAGTAGTACACTTATACGTTACATTTTCTATGTGTAAGCTTACCTTTCCTGAGGATTGGACACCCTTACACAAACAAAGAAAGACGATCAACCAGGCAGCCAACAAGCACATCGCCATGCCCAATCGCACTTGCCCCGTTTCCTCAATACCAGACGATAATCCCAGCACTTGGTTCCTGCAAGATTAATGACTAATTTAGCTAAATGCTCGGTAATAAAATGCTAAATCTGTATTTAAATCATAAATAATTTATTCTTTTAGTGAAAGTTGAGTTTGCTTACGTGAAGTATTCTTCGGCAGGCGGTTTCCTCAGAGCTGTCTCGGCGAGCGTCGTGATGTTGTGTGATAAAGCGTAGCTCTGATTGTAGCATTGTCTCAGATAGTAAGTTCCATTCGTTGCATCACACGCGTCTGCCTCCTCATAGGAGTAGCAATCTGAAAGGTCACAAAATCAGAATAAAAGCTTGTATACGTGAATATAAATTTTCTTAGACAAAGTGGAAAAAAAACCTGACAAGTGCACTTTTTTAATGAAAAGACCACAAAAGACCGTCTAACAGACATGCCTGATGGTAAGCAGTAATCGTCGCCGATGGACACCTGCAACACTAGCGCAGCGTTGCCGCCACGGTATATTTTACCCGATTTCGTATAATTTCGGCAATAAATGAGTAATATGCGGGTAATGGTGCCTACCGGGTAATTTCGGGTAATCCGGTGACCATCGCTTCCAAGATATTTAGCTCAGAAAAACTTAGCTGAGGGTAGGCTTTGTAGGGAAAACCTAGAAACTTCAAGTCAAATCAAAGGTTTCGGACTTTTTCTTGCCTGAGTGCCGGCAACACTGCATTAGCGGTGTTGTGGATACTTTACCAGCCCGGAGAGGTGGTAGTAAACACCCTTTATAAAACCCTTGTCAAAATTATTGTTATTGCCTCGGTCACATCGATGGCACACACATGGGCTTCTTGCTGTCATCCTCCCTTCCCAGGGCTGCTACTTGTCTCGCACGTAGTCTTATTTGTGGCGACTAGTTCAAGTGTGGAACTAAGTATGGAAGTGCAACTATTTGAACTTTAAGTGGAGGAAAAATGAATGAAACTCACGTATTGTACTCCATTCAGCATCGCAGTTCTGCCAAGGCAGCTGATAGAAGATGCTCGCAAAAGAGACAGCCATGTAGTAAATGGTCCAGGCTATAATGAGGTTGTAGTAGAGCATCACGATACATGAGACTATGACCATGCCGTAGCCCAGGCCTTGGAAGAGAGGGCAGAACTTGTTGTAGACTGCGACGGGCCCGAGGGCCGCGTACTGGCCGAACGATAGCTCCATGAACATGAGCGGTAGACCCGCTATTATAAGCATCACCGTGAACGGAATCAGAAAAGCGCCTGAAAGAAATGTAATTAATAAAATTGGGGCTGTGGTAGAGATATGTCTTGCAATAAATTTGCAACAGTCAATCATGTAATTTTGTAAACATGTAAAAGTATTAAACTATTTACGTAGATCTAAGCTATATTAAAAAAACATAATTTTATATTGTAGTTTTCCACACTTTAGAATTTACTATTTAAATGTTTTAGCTAATAAAATAAAAAAACAAGACCGGCAGGATTCAAACCTGCGCAACGAAGCGTGTACCTCGGTACACGCGCCTCCATTCCTCTTAGCCAATCCTTGAATTGTCTTTTACGACAAATCTAAGCGTTGGTGGTGGTATTGCGAAACGTTATGAAAATGACCCTGATTGAGTATAACATAGTGAGAAGCAGATCGATTTAATAAAAAAAACATAGAGACACTACTGCTATAGCAACATTTCATGGGCTGTACTTAGGTCTTCTAGAGCTTTCGCAAATTTGTTCTACTCATTACCCGACTACGGCAATTATAGGTGTACCTACGGCAAATTTGTTTTAGCCAGTACCTAGTTTTATTTTAACAGAACTGTACTCGTAGGTTACTGTCACACTTAAACCTAACTAACCTAGCTCAAAGAATAATGATTCAGTCGTTTATCGGGTTAAAAAAAAAGCTAGAAAAAGACAAAACATGAAGTATAACCATAGTAAAAACATGTAGTACCGCGTAGGAATATCTAGCCCAATACCACTACACATTTAAATAAGTGTTCATCAAGTAGGTAAGTGTGGATTATTAACAAAAAGATAGTACAAACTTATAAGCTAGAAAAAAGACTGATAAAGATAAATGCACGTTACTAAAACTTTTCCTTAACACCCTTTAGCTGTCAGCTTCGATACACCTGCTAAAAGGAAAGTTTTAGAAAACTTCGAGGCTTAATTCCCAAATGAGTTCAGCGCCTTCCTAGACTTGAGATACTTGGGAAAACGCATTAAAGCAGGTACCTACGACTATTCTATTACAGTGTGACCTATTTATCCATAGTGTAACGTTCCATGATCGTTACCTACTCCCAAATTCATGGCAAATGGCACATACGCTAGAAGCCAAACTTAATGAATAAAAAAGGTCACTACTATGACATAAACATTGTTGACAGAATGAAGGTGATTGACGTAATGTCAGTCAGTTTCATTCCGCTATGCAAAAATCGGCA
Organism: Agriopis marginaria; assembly: GCA_932305915.1. NCBI lineage: Eukaryota > Metazoa > Arthropoda > Insecta > Lepidoptera > Geometridae > Agriopis > Agriopis marginaria. Next base: position 7,703,996 of record OW029921.1, read on the forward strand.
TTGTTCTAAGACAAAGGAAATTGTAAAAACTGCAGTTTTAAAAAGATTCGGGTATATAAATATCGTATTCTTTCTAGAAGGAATACGATATATATAGGACCCGAAATAAAAACTGGGTCATACGTGCAGATGTACTCCAGTGAGAAAGTCGCTCATATCTTTAAACTATTAAATCAATCTTGTTTTTAGATCCAACCGCATTTCGTCTAGCTGTCAGCTTACGCTTGGGTGCAAGGTGCTGTGAGGCCCATCGCTGTCAGTGTGGTACTGCTGTTGACCAGCTCGGTCACCATGGTCTCTCTTGCTCGAGAAGCGCTGGTCGTATTGGCCGACACGCTAGCCTGAACGACATCATACGCAGGGCTCTTTCCACCGCCAATGTCGCAGCTGTGCTCGAACCGAGTGGTCTTGCGCGTGACGATGGAAGGAGGCCTGACGGTATGACACTTGTGCCCTGGAGGTTGGGGCGGCCCCTTGTGTGGGACGCAACTTGTGTCGATACTTTGGCGCCGTCACATCTTCCTGAGACACAGGGTAGGGCTGGCGCGGCTGCCAATTCGGCAGAGCAGCACAAGCGACGCAAATATGCTAACCTCGGCAGTGGTTATATATTTGAGGCGTTTGGGGTCGAGACATTGGGCCCTTGGGGACCGGGAGCTCACCTCATTTTCAAAAATCTTTCAGAGCGCCTGGTTAATGCGACGCGTGACCAAAATGCTGGCGTGTTTCTGGCTCAACGCATAAGCATTGCCATTCAACGTGGTAATGCCGCCAGCATGCTGGGTACGCTGCCAACTGGTAGTGGGCTTGAGCATTTAGATTGTCTTTAGACCTTCAACGGTCTATGGGCAGTCTAACTGTATTTGTAGTTTTAGTTTTAGCTTGTATTTTGTTTAGTTAATAAAGGCACTTGCCCAGAAAAAAATCACCTTCATTCTGTCAACAATGTTTATGTCATAGTAGTGACCTTTTTTATTCATTAAGTTTGGCTTCTAGCGTATGTGTCATTTGCCATGAATTTGGGAGTAGGTAACGATCATGGAACGTTACAATAGAATAGAGTGAGGGTGCCAGCATAAGGTTTTTTAACCGATTTCAAAAAAGGATGGGGCTCTTAATTCGTTTTTTTTTCTTTTTATATTTGTTACCTCAGGACTCCGTCCTTTATAAACCGATTTAGAAAATTCTTTTTTATTTGAACCTATATACTTTCAGATTAATCGCATAGAAATTTCATCAAAATCGGTTTAGTAGTTTGGTTTTTAAATAAAAATAACTGGAAAAAATATGTCATCCAAGTAAAACTAATTAAAAGTGTTTTTTTTTTGTTTTTTATAATTGATAATTATTGCAGAACAAAATTGACGGCATTCAAAAACTTTCAGTCTGATCAATTGGGCAAATTCTTTTCAGTTAGGTACCAGCCTCTTTTCAGTTAGGTGCATGGTCGGCCTGTAAGTAACCTAAACATCGTTTCGTGAAAAAGGGAAAGCTAACATAACAGGCCAGAGCTGATACATTATGCAAAAACTAAAGGGCTAAAAGGCTATTTAGCAGCACGTAACGCAAAATAAATATTCATTGCATTTTAGACGGAGCATAATTTAATATTATGTAGCGAGTTTCCCATCATTATAATATTCATTTATTTACGTAAGTCCGTTACAGGTTAGTAAACAGTTTAAATTAAAATAAACGTATACTTTATAAACGAGGAAATTGAAGGAGAAACAACTTTATACAGGTTTATTTTTAATATACCAAAAACTTCTTTACCTAGCCATATTTTTTCCATGACTAGTTACACAAAACTTTATTCACCAAACAAATAGTTTGTATGATTTTAAGGGTTCCATGCCCAAAGGGTGTAAACGGGACCGTATCACTAACTACTATTACTAACTTACTAAACCCTACTCTGACTGTCTGTCGGCTGCATCTTTCAAACCGTAATAAGTAGATAGCCAGCTGAAATTTTCACAGAATATGTAATATTACGGCGGATTAACTAAGAAATGATAATAAAGTAAAAAAATAATAACTAAAGCCGTCCCCATACAATTTTTTTTTTAAAACTTATTTTCGTCTTTGCTCTAATAGGTATAAACAGTAAAATACTAATAGGTACGTACCTTACCTACTTACAAGCGTCAAACTTGGCATGTTTATATTACACACTCTAAAGAAAAAACTTTTTTTAAATTCTTCTAGCTTTGACTGCGATCGGTGACAGATTTCTTTTCACCAAAGTCGGGCTCGGTCTGTGGGCTCGGTACTTGGATGGGTGACCGCCTGGACGTTGATGGGATGTTGACATTTTACACAACTTTTTTGTATTTTAGTACCTACCTACCTAGTTAACAATATGTGGTGGTACGGAACCCTCAGTGCGCTACCCCGAATCACACTAGACCGGTAAAGTTATATCTAGAGCCCTAATTTTATTACATATACTTTTGTTTTTGTATAAAGAAAAAAAGACGAACAACTTTACTAAGAGTCTTTTTAAGTTGTTGGTTGGTTGGTGTTGTTTTTAGAAAATAAACGATTTGATTTGTCAGTTAATAGTAAGATATTTTGATAGTTTGTGTACTTACCCCCTCCATTGTTATAGCAGAGGTAAGGGAACCTCCACACGTTCCCTAGCCCCACGCTATATCCCAGCAGTGACAGAAGGAAATCAAATCGTCCCGTCCAGTTCCCTCGCGCCGGCTCTGTGTCTTCCGGTTGCGAATCCCGCGCCTCGTCTGTGCACTAAACAATCAACGAATAATTAGGCACAATAGCGCCTTCAAAAGGCTTTTTGTCCTCGGCCCTTTGGCTTTTATCTGAAGGTACAGATTAGGTCAACATTATGAGGTCGGGGATCGTGATATAGGTACCTATTATAAACGTTTATTATAAAAGTTTTCAATTATGCGTTAGGTATGCGTATTTAAAAATCAAAGGCAATAAATAGGCACCTCATAAACGTTTTTTACTGTCAGTTGCTTTTAAAATAGTAAAATGGTAAAATACTGTTCGGTTGTTCACTAAAGTTATGATTATTTACGGGATATTTACCGTGGTAAGGTAGGTGGTCCTTACCACGGTAAATATCCCGTAAATAATCATATAAATTTAGTAAAATGGTAATTCTGGGAAGTGACCATTTTGGGTTGTGGTCATTATGGGAAGTGATCATTAAGAGAAGTAGGTACCTAGTATAACAGGAAGAGGGCTTTATGAGAGTGGTCAGTGTCGGAAGTGGTCATTGTGGAAAGTGGCCATTGTGGGACGATACCAGTTCCACTACATTGGTCAATAGGGAATATGCATGTGGTTTAAATATCGTTGAAACAATTTTTTTCCGAATCTTTATTGTTCTGACTTTATATTCTACAAAATATTTTTTTATTTAGTTGCATTATAATTGCTTAAAATATTAAATAAATAGTGCAAAATATAAGAGGGAAATTCAAATTTGCGAAACGCTTCACCATTGGTCGAAACGAAACGTGACGTCAAAAGCCACAACATCTTCTTTATCGGCGTCGATATTCATACAATTTTAGTAGTGTTTGATAGAAAAATAGTTTTATGTTGAGTTTCTGTAATTGTTTTCCATTAGATAGTGTAATTTTAGCATTCTCGTGAAACTAGGAATCTTTAGGACGATGACTGAGACTGGTTTTGTCAAAGTAGGCACCGTAGAAGTCTCGCCTAGGGCGCTGGTAGTGCTAAAACCGGCACTGGTACAGAGCGCATAATATTAAATAGGAACAAAACACACTAATGACTAAATCACACCATGCTATCAAAATATAACATATTTACATTAAAATGAATTACACAACAATGCAAACATGATGTTGGAGATATCTCTTCTCATAACCTTACCACCATTGCTTACGTATTTTCGCATCTCTTGGAATGGGGAAAAAAACACTTATCGGGTGTATTTCTAGTAGTGTTTGTACACTTTGGCACAAGACAATACCAATAAAATTGTTTTTAGGGATCCGTACCTCAAAAGGAAACAAACGGAACCCTTATAGGATCACTTCGTTGTCCGTCTGTCTGTCCGTCTGTCTGTCCGTCTGTGTGTCTGTCCGTCTGCCAAGACCCTTTTTCTCAAGAACGCGTAAAGGTATCAAGTTAAAATTTATACTAAATACTTGGGTCTACGGTTTCTTTCGGCTGTAAAAAAAATTAAAGTTGTAAGTCAACGCAATCAAAAGATATGAACGTTTATTTCGCATATTTTGCGATTTTACAGGGGAATCAAAACCTATAGGGTACTTCCCGTTGACCTAGAATCATTAATTTTGGCAAGAGGCAAGATCTTACAGCACATATAAAGTAATAAATCTGAAAGTTGTTAATTTGAAGTTATATCCTAAAAATAATATTGGTTTAGAATTACAAACTTACATTTTGTAGTTGTTATGTATGGAAGAACCTTAATGTCAACTACAAAGTTAAGTTTGTCTTTCAATATTTCAACTTCAGTTAGTTTTTTTTTTTGGACTCGTGCTCTCTAGACGTTTGCGTCCAACGGAACCCTCAGAGCACGAGTCCTAATCGTACTTTTCCGGTTTTTTTAGCTTCTTCCATGGTCTGAATATCTATAAAACTGAAAATCTGTGTGAAATAACTGTATTTTCTATAGTAAACAAACACAGAGCGTGGCTTATGACGTCATCCAAAGCCCGCGAAAAATTGCGGCGTTCATACAGCTCAAATTTATTCGACGTTTTTAATATTTTTTAAAAAAATAATTTGAGCATTTCCAACTGTAATTATATTTTTTACTATGATATAACGATGTTAACAGTTGATTAAAAATATAAAAAAAACACATGCATATTCCCTATTGGTCATAGCCTATATAGGTATTTTCAAAGTTTTAGTACTTACCTAGGTAAATATTAGTAGGTACCTACTTAGGTAAAGCACCTACATGACACTAGTATATGTTTTATATTATCATTAGGTACCTCAGCAAGTATGTGTATAATAATAAATTATATTGCCGTATCTGTGCTAATCCAGTTAATTTCATTTAACACTACTATGTGTTATAGAGCGCATTTATCATTTCCGCTCTACCAGCAAAGAGGTACCTACTTACTTTCATTTCACAGCCAGTTGTATAGCTTGCAGCCTTTTTATTTTCCTTACAATCGTGGTTAATCTACAATTTCGTAGCCTATTTAATAACGAATGAGATTTAGAATAAAAAATTAGGTGACGACGAAAAATCAGTTCAATATCAATTATTTATTTTTAATAAGTAGGTCAACACTGTCTTGTAGACTACAATCAGTATAACAAATTTTTATATATATAATAATTTTTATATACATGATATTTTTATACAGATAACAAAAAAAAAACAATCTATAGGTAGTATCAGAGCAATATCCAGTTAACTCTACAATGTTCATAATAATGAACACATTGCCCGTTGACTTTGGAGACAGAAACAGCTGAAAATCATATGGCACTGTCTACCCGTGTCTACATCGATACCCCAACGTGACCTATTTAGCAAACACCGACCGTATTCACGATAAAAAGAATTTCTAACATTTCTGACGATACTCGTCCAGAAATTAATTACATAACTCGGCCATTTTTGCACATGAACCACATGATTGGACAAAATCCCGCCTGTTTGATGGGCCCTGACATTAGAAAAATTAGGTCGCTAAGTACTTACGTCCGAGAATTTAACGTCCATCGTGGGGATGTTTTTGGCAACCGCTGAAATGTGGCCTTTGTTTGTATTTTCCATTTTATTCGTGCGAAATGGAAGCTTATTTGAAAAAAGGGCCCTGCCCGAGCACAGCGGAGGTCACCGCGGCATCGATGGCCCTCAGCCCACTCAACGTAACACTCCACATCACAATCTAAGACTCGAACAGCCCTAAGAAACACTGACGCGACATCGAACTCTATTCATAAACCGCTTAATTAAGACAAAAAATGGATCATGAGAAATAAATTAAGCAGCAGACGAGACGAGTGTACATGAAATCGAAAAATACAAAACGCAGGAACGCGCAGATGTCAAGTTTCGCATCGACCGAACTCTGAATGAACATCTAGGTCAATATCAAGCCTCCGCCTCCACCCCGCTACCCCGCACCCCTTGCCCGTCGGGAAATTTTCTTCACTTTCCCATTATCATAATATGAAAATCCCTTTGACCCTTATCCTGATAGTTATTCTATAGGCGTATCCTCGTGTTAAGGGTGGCTTAACTTTCCTCTCTCATATGATAATAAAATAACTGAGTAGTCCGAGCGCTGAATCTTTTCTCGAAAATCAATTACGTAACAGCCTTCTATAGAATAGGCGTAATCGTTTCCTCATTCGTCATAAGAAGCGATCTTTATGGTAGAGGAAAATATATATTTTTCTCGGGATGTGACCACATACGCTATCATTTTATTGTATCCCACCTACTGGAGCATTACTAGGTGGTTTACCTCCATAGCCGTTAGGGGTGGTCAGGAACTGGAGCTATTGTTGTCTTATTGTCGCAAGTAGTTGGCACGGAATTACGACATCTCTACTAAGAGGATAACGCAACGCCTAATTTTCACACAACTTTGGACGACCAAATTTTGAATATTACCTATACTTTTATTTACTTTGACATGTTTCTAGTTTCCCATTATCAAGGGCATCTCACCAACGGGGAATCTAAAATTTTTGAACCTTTATTTTTAAATTCATTTTTAGGTAACTAGTAGGATTACAAAACAAAACAAAAAGTATACTTTAAAAAATTTGGTTTTCCATAATAGACATGTGTCCTAATGTTTAATTACTTAGAAATAACCGGCTTAGTGATGAATATAACTAAATACATTACACATTCTGAAAAAATAATTTAAATTGGCTCATAAATCTCTTAGATATGAGCGTTTAAAGTTTTAGGTGGGGATAGAGAGGGGATGCTCTATCCCTATGTCGCAAAGCGTGTGTTAGTATACCATTTGTATGGCGCGCCTGAGGCGTGACGTCACGGCTCTGTATAGTGCGCTCTCTGTCTAGCATGAAATTAAAATGCTTATATCTTATTTATTTTTGAACTAATTTTAATTTTGTTTCTGTTGATAGAATATGCTCCATTTATGATCAGCTTTTTTATGAGGTAAAAAAATATATTAGTCACCATGCCTATTGTTACATTAGGCACTGTAAGACCAAATATATTACGTAGGTTTATATTCCTGACAAACATTAGTTGCTCGTACCTACCTATACAGAGTTACGCGAGAAGGGTTTACTAAGCCGAAAGAGGTCCGTTAGGCACATCGTTATGAAGAACTTTTACTGTGGGAAGAACCCTGAAATCGCGAATATAATATCAACTGCTCCATACATTTAAATTAAACACGTAACGTTCGTATCCTTTAAAAGTATCTAGGTAATTTCAATGTTTAGTAATCGCGAAAACCTCAGAAATCATTATGCTCCATACATTTTGTAGAGTTGTGAATGACAGTTTTAATTGCAACTGCTGATATTTTCACAGCTGATAATTATAATTATGGAAGACAAACATAATTTATTTGACTGCTGCAAACATCCAAATCCGTTTAGACGTAATGGTACTATTAAATAACAATCTTGCTCTCATAATATACAGGGTTATTTAAATGCCAATAACCTCATGCAGGCTACTTGCAAACCTCTTGTGTATATTAAAAATAAGCCCGTATTTAATTAGGTAAGATAATTTTGTTTAGGGATATGATGGATGTCTGGGATATGGATGTCAGGGATATGATGAATTGAATCTTAGCCAGCTTTATCTTTATTCGTATCCCATTTCAGCAGTCTATTTAACATCCGTATACCGTTTCAGCAGTATATTGAATATCCATATTACCACTTCTGCAGTACATATAACATCCATATTACCACTTCTGCAGTACATTTTAACATCCGTATACTGTTTCAGCAGTACATTGAATATCCATATTACCATTTCTGCAGTACATATAACATCCATATCACCACTTCTGCAGTACATTGAACATCCATATTACCACTTCTGCAGTACGTTTACCACTTCTGCAGTTCATTTTAACATCCGTATACTGTTTTAGCAGTACATTGAACATCCATATTACCACTTCTGCAGTACGTTTACCACTTCTGCAGTTCATTTTAACATCCGTATATTGTTTCAGCAGTACATTGACCATCCATATTAACACTTCTGCAGTACATATAACATCCATATTACCAAATTCTGCAGTACATTGAACATCCATATTACCCACAGAAAAGAATTTTTATCTAGAAAAATTTGTTTAAATTAGAACAGCTGTCAAGGCATTTTTGTAGGAAATTTGTTGTAGCCATTTGCACCCATATAAACGAAACGTCAGTCATTCGAAATCAGTTAGCAACTGTAATGCGGACAAAGAACTTTGAGATCTAACCCAAAAAGGTAAGGTTTAAGTTCTTTGGATGCGGAGTTCGACGCGTTGACATAAATAAGAATATTCAATCAAGGTTCTGTCATAATGCCTGGCGACAGATTTTCCTTCTAATTTCCGTTCTATTTAATTCTCTTTTCTATGATATTACCACTTCTGCAGTACATAAATAACCTCCATATTACCACTTCTGAAGTACATAATATAACATCCATTTAAATTTTCAGCAATACATTTAAATTCCGCATACCGTTTCAGCAGTACATTTAACATACTGAAACTGTGCTCGCCTTTTGCTCTTTCGTACCACTAAATCAGGGGAACACATAACAATATAAATAAAAAAATATTATTCACAAAAACATTATTTAATACACCTATAACCCTTCGATAGAAACAGATAAAAAACTATAGGAAACAAACAACATCACAAAATACCGTGGTCCCACGAATTCATTATGTATTCTAGATACATTGTAATCAGCACTTATCAAATGCACTTTTTTAAGAAAAATATTTAAAAATGATTTCATTCTTACATCCGATATTTACAAACACATTGAATTGGAAGACTTTTCAATTTAATGGAATGTACTAAAAAAAAAAACTAAATTCATACCATCAATTTGTAATTACTTTGTAAATAGGAACCGAAATGTCCAGAGACAATATTTGGCTCCTAAATATTTGACCTTGAAAATAGCTTACAAAAGATGCACAATACACCCCAAGCGGGACGTCAGTGCAGGACTTATCGCCCCCATCTCGAATGGCTTATAAAAATATTACAATGGTTGATGAGAGTCCAAAAGAGAATTTGCCAATTTTTTTTTTTACATAATAGTAAAGTTTAGGTATGACAACATTTCTATCAAGAAGTCAACGTTATAGATGTGTACTTAGGTACTTTATTTTTAAGTACTATTTCCATGATTAATACACATCATATTTATTAGCTTAAATGTGCTTTGTCTCGTTTTATCGCGAAACACTTCACGTCTGAGAGAGTTGACAAAACACTAACTTATCGAACATTTTGCGAAGAGAAGTACTGTACAAAAAATTAAGAAAAAACTAACCATGAACATTTGTGGCAATTCACTTGACATTTACTTAGCGAGGAGTGTCTTGATCAGAGTTTCAAGTTTGCGCGTGTCGGCAGCGAATTTACGAATGCCATCGGAGAGTTTGTCAGTCGCCATCTGATCTTCATTGAAGTTCCAGCGGAACTTAGCTTCCGTCAGGTTGATCTTCTCGATTTCGCTCTCAGACGCCAGTTTAGGGTCCAGCACCTGGGAACAATACATAGAATAAGCAATATGTAGTATGGAATGACCAACTTATCCGAGGAGTTAAACATGGTTACAATCTGGGTGTCTTCAAATCACGAGTGAATCGGTTTCTTCTAGGCAAGCGTGCTCCAACGTAGACCGCATCATCGCTTAACATTAGGCGTGATGGTGGTCAAACACGGGTCTAATATTTATTAAAAAAAAAAAAAACAATTGGTATTTCCTGAACAAAACCGAAAGTCAGCCACAACCGAACCGTCAGTTACAATCTGGGTGTCTTCAAGTCGAGAGTGTATCGGTTTCTTCTAGGTAAGAGTGCTTCATCGTAGACCGCATCGTCGCTTAACATCAGGCGAGATGGCGGCCAAGCGCAAGCCTACCTATATTTTTTTTTTGTTTAGAACTAATTTTTTGGTAGTTAGGTAAAATCTCACTAAAATTCTCCATCAGAAATCCTGGACCCGCGCCTGAATTTATCGCGGCCGCAAGTTTCAAGTTTATCGAGTGTCAAAGTGGCATGGTGATGAATAGTAATACATACCCTGCCGAGAGGTTCGTCGGAGTCAGCCAGCTCTTGCAGCAGCTTGGGGCTGATGGTGAGCAGGTCGCTACCAGCCAGCTCGCGGATCTCGCCCGTGTTGCGGAACGACGCACCCATTACCTGAACAACAATTTAAAAAATGGAGTTAAAATTAAGTCTTATAATACCCGATAAAAGTGTCAAAACTTTAACGACCTATATCTCCTTAACGGCTGAAGCTACCCCCACCGTCATGGTACAGAGGTACTGCATTTTTCCAGTTGATACTGCGATTGCAGTGATAGAGAAGTGATGATAAAGTTTAAAATGCCATACACCATATACAATTATATAATCGCAGGTGGGGGAGCCAGCGTTCTTAGGCTCCAAATATTACATATAAATTACCCTTTGATCATAATTCGACAGATCGACACCGCTTTATGGTTGATATTCCGAGAACCCGTACGAAGCGCTTTGATTCCACATTTATTGTGCGAACTGCTAGTCTGTCGAATTCGCTGCCTGAGTGGGTATTCCCCGATAGTTACAATCGGGGTGTCTTCAAGTCGAGAGTGAATAGGTTTCTTCTAGGCAAGCGTGCTTCATCGTAGGCCGCATCATCGCTTAACATCAGGCGAGTTGGCGGCCAAGCGCAAGCCTATGTATAATTTGTCTTAAAATTGTTAATTTGAAGTTATCTATACTAATATTATAAAGAGGAAAGATTTGATTGTTTGTTTGTTTGTTTGCATTGAATAAGCTCCGAAACTACTGAACCGATTTGAAAAATTCTTTCACTGTTGGGATGCTGCACTATCCCCGGTTGACATAGGCTATTTATCCCGGCTTCGCCCGTGCGAAGGCCGAAAGTGCGAAGGGGCGGCCTACTAGTATCATATTTAAAAAAAATGTTTTACAATTACAAACTTAAATTTTGTAGTTTTTATGTATGGATGAACCTTATTGTCAACTACAAAGTTAAGTTTGTCTTTCAATATTTCAACTTCAGTTAGTTATTTTTTTTTGGGGCAGAGAGTCTTACTCTTACTTATACGGTTTTTTTTTTGGTCTCATATGATGATTGTGTTCAGGTATTTACCTGAGTTTTGTATCCAAACTTCTTGTAGTAGTTGTAGATGCGGGTGACGGATAGCACGCCGGGATCCTCCTTACCCACGTATGTCTTCTTCGTGTGTTCCACGTGCCTGTAACAATTACATTATTTTAGATAGCCCGTTGGTCCAGTTGGTAGTGAACCTACCTTCTGAGCTTGGGGGCGTGGATTCGACGCGGTATCGCCTTGACCCGATCACGTATCTCCACACGGCCGATCGGCTGTCGACACCGCCGATCGGCCGTTGACCAACTTGATCGCTGTATTTTGTGTTGAGTACACTAAAATTTAGTATACTATATGCAACACAAAATACATCGATCATCATCATCAGCAGCCATTAAACGTCCACTGCTGGACATAGGCCTCCCTCTCAGAAAGGGGTGTTACCATAATCCCCACGCTTGGCAGGCGGCTTCGGGATCGCAGTACGTTCACCGTGTACTAATAGGACGCTGCTTCCCATACTCCGTGTTTCTGGTCGTAGATTTAGGACATACCCGGTTCCTACATCGATATATAGTGACAATTGAGTTACTGAATTAATACGGTTTAAGAACTTTAAAGTAAGACTTTTGGTTAGACTACGAGTTACGTAAGAGTTTTGGTTCAGACATCTTTGAGTGCAGACTTGATAGTCAGTTTTAAATATATTTGGTTGTTATAATTACGTAACAGATTGTTTGCAAAATATTTCTTATCAGACTGGCTCAATTTCAGATGGCGTGACAGTCAAGGTCGTTTTACTTAGTGTTGGGTATTAACTACTAACCAGGTTTTACGCAGTTCGTACACAAGGTGTACGAACGGAACAGTTAGTAGGTTAAATATTGATAATGACTGAATCAGACGTTACTTTGCGGAAGTTCATTTTGAAAAACTGTTTCTTCTTTTTTGTTTTAGGTTAGGCTAAATATGTATCATTAACAAACGGATAAATCATACATAAATAATGATCCCTTAATTTCTTATTGTACTTGATACGACGGAGCGGAAATACACTAGCTAGAGAATCGTCTAAGAAACAGTTTTCAATCCATTAATGTCCGTCATCTAACCAAACACCCCATATATATATAAAAAAAAGTTCTGTCACCTTGTGTACGGACGGCCTTATGTAATGTAAACAAGTTACTCACCAGTCTAATATTCTTCCTACGAAAGGTGAAATGAGTGTGACGTTCGCCTCGGCGCATGCGATTGCTTGGTAGATGGAGAACAGCAAAGTCAGGTTGCAGTGGATGCCATGTTTCTTCTCGAGCTCCCTTAAATCATAAACATACAAAATACACTATAGCTATAGCTTCAGAATACATCATGCTTAGCAATTTTGTTCCCTGAGTTTTTAATAAAAAACACAATGACCAAAAAATAATTTTTTTATGGCTGGTTTTCGCGATCATCACTAAAATAAAAAAAAAACAAACGGAATAAAAATAATAACTTAAAAGAAAACAATTTGTATTGCAGCTTGTAAAGAAGTTTTTAGGTATGTAGGTGTAATTTTTATGTTTTGTTCGGATTAGGAAGGGATTCTCTGTCCCTTTTTTCGAAGGTGCATGTCAGTATGAAATTTGTAGAGCGTAACTTACATGTGACGTCATATGTATGTATAGTGGGCTCTCTGTCTAGCAAGACATTAAACTAACACATACTCCTTTGCTTTTACTTTTTACTTTAAACACATTTCAAATTCTGTTTTCGGTGTTCGGCTCTATTCATAGTCAACTTTTTTGTAAGATAGTAAGCCAGTCCGATAGCCTATTTAAAAATTCATCATTCAAACAACCGGGAGCTGAACCCGGGTCCTAGAGTTATCAACTTTTTGCACAAGAAATAAATATAAGGTAGGAGAACGAAAATTAGCTACAAAATACTTTTAGCTACAAAATATATGCAATCTGAGTATGATCTATCAAATTATTTATGTATCAAAAATCTATTTACATCTTTTTATTACATGTGATAACAGTATTGGTTGATTTGATTGCAAGCCTATATAACATTATAATAATTTGTACAAAATTGATATTCATCATTACAATTATCTTACACATTGAAATTATCTTTATAAGTGTGAATTAGGTACACTTTAAAAACAACTTCCATACACTATAGCATCATTAAGAACAATTACGAACTGCACAGGAATGAAATGCGCTCCCTCCCTGCCTTGGTGTTCCCTATAAGGTACAACCTGGGTGTCTTCAAGACAGAGTGAATAGGCACCTCATGGGCAAGCGTGCCCATCTTAGACTGATCGTCACTTACCATCAGATGAGTTGTGGTCAAACCATATCATCATAAAAAAACAAGGTTTTAGGATATCTTTTATTACAATTTAAAAAAAAAATGTTTATATCCAGGGGCTTGATTTTTGAATCACTAGTATGATATACCGCACGGAAATATCATGCGAAATTACTGACTTTCGAACAAAATTCGCTTTTTAAATAGTCATATTATCACTCACTAAAGCAACAAGTGGTTTGAACCATTCGAAATGCATAATATGTTAAAGTATTTTAATTTCATGCTAGACAGAGAGCGCACTATAGCAAGTTATGACGTCAACCTTGCGTGCGTCATACAAATGCTATACTAACACACGCTTTGCGGAAAAGGGACAGAACATCCTTTCTCAATCCCCACCGAAAACTTTAAACGCTAATTTAAACCTCAGTTTATCAGCTAATTTAAATTATGTTTTCAGTATGTGTAATGTATGTATTTATATCCTTCACTAAACCTGTTATTTGTGATAAATAAAACACCAGTGAACTAGTCTATTTTGAACGTACGATAAATGGGAAAGAGTTGACAGATCTAGGACAGTTAGCACGCAGCGACGGCGCCGTTACCCCTAAATCGACAATGTACCTAAATCTCTGTTCTGACTTGATTGGAAAGAAGAAGAAAGAAGGATTGTTTTCTTACCTTGCAGCCTGAATACCCTCCCAAGTAGAAGCGAGTTTGATCAGAATGCGCTCCTTCTTGATTCCATACTCAGCAAACATGCTGATGAGCTTGATGGCTTTAGCTATGCTTGCATCTTTATCAAACGATAACCTGAAAGGTAACGAGATTCAGAAATTCAGTTAGCATTCCATAACGCATCATTCACATTACTGATGCACACCCGCAGTTGTAAAAACCGCTCTGAGTTATTTTCTCGACTTTAGGACTAAACAAATGAGATCTTAATGACAGTTGAAAAAGGAGAGAACAAACTCCATCTGCATTGTGAACGAGCCTAAAAAACATATTTGATTGAACCCTTGGACCAATCTTGCTACAATTCATACATGAAAATTGTATTTGCATAAACTACTTACCTACAAGATTATTAACAAATCGCTTGTTCATCATCATCATGATCAGCCAGAAGACGTCCACTGCTGAACATAGCCTCCCCCTTTAACCTCCACACTGATCGACAGCGTGCCTTTTGCATCCACTGGATGCCCGCGACTCTCACAATTTCGTCGGTCCATCTAGTGGGAGGCCTCCCTATGCTGCGTCTTCCGGTTCGTGGTCTCCACTCCAGAATCTTTCTTCCCCATCGATTATTTATCGGTTCTTCGAGTGAGTCTTAATCGCTTATCAACAAACAAATATAGAAATGCTACCTTTTCCGTACACCCTAAAACCTTTGCTTTGCTCAATCAACATGGCGTCATGATATAGGTACCAATGAAAAGGAATAGAGCTACTTATGCCCTGTATTGTATATTTTTTTATCGTGACTAAAGCAATTTAATAGATATTAAGGCCCTGAGCAGATGAAGGACAGTGGCGTCACAGACAGTTTGTCCTCGATAGAACATAATTATATAAATCTAAGCAATAACGGAAACAGGACAGATAGACTGCCTCATTACAATGACAAATAAACAGACTGTCCAGCAGACAAAAATTCTTCCTTCTGCTCAGGGCCATAAGGATTATTTATGCAAGACTGTGGCAGGCGCGAGCCGTCCTTTGTATGAGGCTTGGACGAGGAACGGATTTAACACTCCACATTTTATATGAAATTGTACGTCCCGGCACGGCCTAGCCTCATCTGGGACGCGGGTCATATAACATGTTCCTGAAGTTTTAAATCCATGCCTCATCTGCGTCACATAGGCAAGGAATAAAAACTTAAAAAAAATAAGAATAAAAGGAGGCACGGCTCGCGCCTGCCACAGTTTAACATAAATCATCCTTTATAGTTAATATCTTGATAAAAATATAATCTTACCTTGCATCAACTTCAACTGACACTCTTCCAGGGATAATTTTAAGAATCTCACAACCAAACAGTACACTCAGCATATCCAGTGTTTCAGCGACTTGTTCTTCAGTTGTGCTGGAAAATGGTGTTACAAGTCAGTTTTTAAACCAAGAAACAATCAGACATATTATGTACTTGACTGCATTCATAAGTTACATATAACATGTAACAGAAAGGAGTAATAATACTTAAGGGTGTTGATCTACCCATATAAAGATCATGTAAAGCACAAGTTTGCAAAATTCGTTTTTTTTTTTTTAACTAAATCGAAATGGATCATTTGATTAATGTTGTATGAAGACTTTAGCAAACATATTCCGCCTTATTACAAAAAAGTCCATCAGTCCAGGTTTAAACCAGGACTAAAAAGTCCGAGTTTGTTACGGTACCAAGGGATTAAAACTTGACCTTATTACAAATCTTCGACTAATCGAGGACCAGCTGATACCAAAGATAGTCCATGGTTTCAATATTAGCCACAGATAAGAAACAAAAATTGAAATCATTCATTCGTTCCTGCAGGTTTAAAACACACTTCAAAAGCTTAAATAATTATTTATTAATGCAATTTAAGATATTTAGCTATCTTAAATTGCTGTTTGTTTAGGTTTCAATCTATTAAACAAGCATAACTTATTATTTTGAGCACTTTTCAAATTCATGGCATAATACTATCACGTGCGACGCCAAAATCCTAGCGTAGAAAAAAGCTATGCGCCTGTGCCGCGTAATTCGAGGCGTTCTGATAAATAATTGTAATTATCCAAAGACATGAAGTAGTTTAATGAAATCTTTGTAATTACGGTGGGAAAATTAGCAATGTTCTTAAATTTTCTCATAGCTTCCTCCTGTTCATTTAATGTAGCTTGCAATTTTATAATTATCTATGAAATGGAACATCCCTTGCCATAATACCCGCTACATTTTTGCAAGTTTTACTGACTGGTTGAGATACACTATGCAAATCGGCTGTAATGTCTTGAATATACGAAGAAAACAATAATTTAATGCATCAGTATGTATATTTTTTACTTTTTGGGTAAGTACCTACCTATAGCTATATTGTAATCTACCAAGGTTATAAACAAGCACTTAATTCATGGCGAGCCCAGTTGCATAAAGCGCAAGCCACTTGAACTTCAGGGCTTAATGGGCTTCCTCTAGGATCGTGGACCAGATCCTTACGTAAAACATGCACAATTTTTGGGCCAAAGCGTTTTGTGAACCTATATTTATATCTTAATTCTTCGTCACTCAATTCGAAAGGATTCACACGATGACGAGGTCTATCAGATCGCCGCGATGCCTCCAGCATATCCAAATCTTCTGAATCCATCGTGTCAATCGTGTTTAAATCCATTTTAAACGATGTGTAAATAATAAAAACACTAAATAAAATAATTATAACCACAAATTCTATTAGTACCGAAGTTAATACCATAGTTAAACTAGGGGTCTCGGTGGTCTAACTTTAGTACCAAAGACAATCCGTGGTTTAGAGAAAAACTTCGTTTTATAATAACGTTTATTTTAGTCCATGGTTTAAACTGGTACTAATCCCAGTACTAAAGTTAAACCGTGTTTTGTAATAAGACGGATTGTGTTGTAAAAGTTGTTTACTTTGATGGGTACATATCAACACCCAAATTTCTGTTACACCCTGTATACCGGCAAATAACTGAAAATTGCCTTTACTGTAATAATCAATTTGAGATGTAGTAACTAAGTATAGATAAGCACATAGATTTACGTTATAAATAGGCTGCCAGAACTCAAATATTATTTACAATCTGGGTATCTTCAAATCACGAGTGAATCGGTTTCTTCTAGGCAAGCATGCTCTAACATAGACCACATCATCGCTTAACATCAGGCAAGATGGTGGTCAAACGCAAGCCTACTATTTGTAAAAAAAATTAAAATATAGAGAATTGTAATCTGGCATTCATGTGTTTCACTTGTCTCCTTTACATGGCAACCCTGCCAGGACACAGATACAAATTTTTAGGTCTTTTTGAATTGGGACTACAAAGAAATATTGATGATGATGATGATGCGGTAAGATTGTGTTGGGTAAGCCAAGTCCTTCTAGTTCTTACCTGCCATTGTCGGCCTGCAAGCCAGCTGAAGGTGACCTTACTTATACTTCGTGCTTACTTATTATTATTATACTTGGCTTACCCAACACAATCTTACCGCATCATCATCATCATCAATATTTCTTTGTACTCCCAACAAAGAAATATTGATGATGATAATGATGATGATGCAGTAAGATTGTGTTGGGTAAGCCAAGTCCTTCTATTTCTTACCTGCCATTGTCCTTCCCATATTTGATAGCCTTGTCCAGAATATGTTGGTACTGTTCCATGGCCGCTGCAGACAGAATGAGGCTCGGGTTTGTGGTAGCATCTGTTGGCTTGTACTCTTTCATGGCTAGAACGAAACGTAAATCTTGACGAAACAATTTCAACACTACGATATACAGGGTTACGTGAAAAGAGTGTACTAAACCAAAAGGGGTCCCTTTTGCTCATAGTAATGAAAAAAAATACTATAGGGCCAACCCTGAAATAGTGAAAGACTGTGAAGGGCTGTTTTCAATAGAACAGCTGATATTTTTTTCGAAACAATTTCAACACTACGATATACAGGGTTACGTGAAAAGAGTGTACTAAACCAAAAGGGGTCCCTTTTGCTCATAGTAATGAAAAAAAATACTATAGGGCCAACCCTGAAATAGTGAAAGACTGTGAAGGGCTGTTTTCAATAGAACAGCTGATATTTTTTTGTGAATTCTGGGTTGGAACCATAGTAAAATTTGTTTATAATGATGGGTATTATAGAACCCTTTTAGCTCAATAAACCCTGTCCGCCTAACCCTAAACACATCAGCCTAATGCTACTCATCTATCACACTACTATAAAAAATGCTAATATTCGAGTTTGTTCCCACTATGTAATCTTTAGATATTTGGATGAAATTTGATATGTTGGTAGCTGTTTTTACAGACACCCACACACACAATTACAATAAGAGATTTTTTTTATCACGAGTATGTCCACCTTTGACCACCAACCCTTTAAGTAAGCAACGACGTAAGCAATGTAAGTGATCGAAAAAAAAAACCATGCAAATATTTTTTTCTATTTCAACTCCTGTAGGATAGCTGGGAAACCGCAGTACGCTGTTGGCCATCATAGTAGTTGAAAGTGGTCATAATTATCTACTTTTATTCAATGTACATTTACCTAGATATCTTTTGAGTACTGTCATGAGGTCAAGGTGAGTAACAATGTTGTCTCAAGTACTGATTTACATTGGTTATTGTATCGAGTAAGTTTTATCAAACATCACTTAGATCATTAATGGAATATAATTTGCTAAGCTATAAGCAAAGTATCAAATGGAACTACATAATGAGCCTTACATTAATCATTCACCTTGGAAATACCTAATTGTCACACTTACTCATAAATAGGTACCTAGTATTAGTTGAATGGAGAGGTCAAATAAGATCTTTTATAAACATTTTTTTGTAGTTTTTTACTATAAACACACGAATAGCAATTAAACCCTTACCCTGGAAATCCCCAGTATCTGCCACCACAGTAGAGTATTGCTTTAGTTGGTCGAGAGCACTCATTTTGGACTTCTTCGTTTGGGGTTCACCACTCATACTGACCGGTTAAATAGCCTGCAATAAGTAGTTAAATCACTGCACGCTATCAACCAGAGCGTGAACAATCACCACTAAAACATTACAACGTCATGCAAGCCGGCTGAAGGTGACCTTACATAAACTTCGTGCTTACTTATAGATAACCTCTTACTTATTAGTTAAATTATTCGGCATGATATTTATCAGGTTACGAGTAATATATACTTAAAGAGAATGAAATATACTTTCGAAAACAAACTACACATATTTATACCTTTCAAGACCTAAAAAGAAAATTAAAAATTTAAAGGATATTAGAAATTAGCGGTAAAGTACAAAAGTAAACGAAACGAATCGAATCGAGGTCGTCGAGCTCGTCGAGAGATGAGAAAAGTCAGAGAAGACAACTATTTTTTATGACCTTGGATACTGAATCCTACAGTTGGAAAAATAAATAAGTTTACATGCTAAACATCTAACAAATCAAATCACAGTTGTCAACCAAAATAATGCCCTAGTAAAATGGTGGAGACTTTACTCTGTGACTTTACTGGAAGCTTCTGTGGTGTTTTGATAACATTACGAAAATACATGTTTCACCGGTTTCACCTCATTACTTCACTTGCCTACATTCAAGGATCCATAGTTATCTTCCTTGCTACATTCGAGAACACTTACTAACAATAACCCACCATTATTATTAATTAACTAGCGGTCCACCCCAGCTTCGCACGGGTATAGATTATAGTCTATGTCACCCGGGGCTAAGTGTAGCTTCCCGTCAGTGAAAGAATTTTTCAAATCGGTTTATTAGTTTCGGAGCCTATTCAATGCAAACAAACAAACAATCAAATCTTTCCTCTTTATAATATTATAGTATAGATACAATGAAGCGACATGTTTTTTCACGATGGCGCCAAAACTCCGTTGCTAACAAGCTAATAAAGCATTATTCTATTATATTCTATTCACGGCACAAATAATAGCACTATTGGCTTTGTTGACGCTATTGGTAAGTTTCGGAACTTAAAAATTACTTCCGACATGACTTTGACATAATATTATAATTTGTTAGCGGGTTACACCCATGATACCTACTACCCAAAGGGACGAAACGCTTCAAACAGAAAAAACGAGCAGAGCGAAAGGTACCCCGTTTAGCCATTTGTCCCTTTTTAATAGTGTGACCACAATTTTGTTAGCAAATCATGGACAAATAAATAAAATATTAGGTTGTTCAAAATTTATTTTACATGTGACAGCCAGACAGCTAAAATAAGACTTTTTTTGGCAACCGATGACCAAAAATGTGTGACTAGATTTCTGCAACTAGCGTCAATTAGAAACTTGTAATTTGAACTCAGATGGTTACGTTAGCAACTTAATGTGATGTGTTTTGGCTTGGAAATAAAAACAATTGTATAAAAATACACATTATTTTATTTGTGCTGAAAATCACCAATTCTTATTTACTACTACTACAGATTGTTGAATAATATTTGTTTATGTAGTTTCTGACGAGATACAGTTTTAGAGCCCAACAATTTTAATGTTTTTAATCTTAAATAATGTTTATATCGTAATTTTATAAATGCGTCTGTAATTGACTTCAAAAGTTGTGTCTCATGTAAATCTTCACATGTGATTCCCTGATTCAGAGAGTGAGGCAGTAGGGTAGATATATCATTCGCAAAGTGTTGAATAATATTCATCATAAGACGTCTTCTGATATTATATTTTAGAGAATCAAAATCAGTTTGTCGGAAGGTTTTTTCTGCCTGTTTCAGTATTTGGTAAATTGGTCGTGACGGGAAACACAGAGCACCCCTATTAATGAAAGCAGTGAACGCTGAATAACTATTTACATCTACCGCATAATCATGGTCTAGGTTTCTATTCCTTTTGTCAATTAACAAATTTTGGCACTCTTTGCAAGTTAATTTTTTTAAGAGCTTTTTTACAATGAATCCTGAAATATAGTAAATAATGTTTTCTTGGTACGTGGACAGAATAATGTTTTGGATTAAATATGATAAAACGTTTTCATTCATTTCGTTTTCATCTGTTTCATTAATTGTACCTGTATGTTCAAAACTTCGCTCAACAGACCGAAAATCTAATATAGGCGTACAATCAAAATCTCCATCGTATGCGCAGTTTGCGTTAACACTTGGTGTGACGCTGTTTTTGAACATAAGTTTACGAAGCGTGTATTTAAACTACAACGCTGTGGGATTATTATTGGCACCCCCCCCCCCCCTGGCTCTGATGCATGAAAACAACATTTCCACATGATCTTGGGAGCATGTATACGTGAGAATATATTTCATAGGATTTTCATTTTGGTTAAGTAAATCTATTGCCAAATTTTTAAAACTTATGGTGTCAATGTAGAAACCCATTGCAAAAATTTTTCGACGGTGCTGCATGAGACATTGGTGTTGGGTTTTCAGACTGAGCAAGTATTCCCTACTTTCTGTAAAGAAATTCTCCCAAAAAGGCTGATTTGACTTTGACATGGGTGACTTCATTCCCATACCAAACAAGTTTTTGGTATTCATTACATCGAAAATTCTGTCAAACTGACGTATGAAATTCACAGTACCCTCACTACCTTGAAACATACTGTTTCCACTGGCTTTTAAGAAATCAATTGAATCTGCTACAGAATTGCTTAGCAATTGACTGGCTAGCCTTACTTTCATTTTTTTCCCCTTAAAGTTAACATGAGTGCTTGTTAATTTGTTGGCAAAGTGTAATCCCTCTAGCTCTTGTACATCGTGTAAAGTTTTAATGTACTGATAAGATATTTTGTCATTATTCGAAGTTATTTCAAAATCAGCAAGAGTGTTTCTTGCTAATTTAAGCATGTGGGGTGCATCAAAAATGCAGTGAACATCACTTTTGCCATTTGGATGGCAGAAACTGGTTTTAACATTTGTCGGTATGTCAAAAACACAACCTAGTTCTATAAAAGTATTAACATTTACTATTGTACCATCGCATGTCAGCGAGCACACTGTGATGTGAATATCATCAAGCATTCTAATGGCAGTTAAAATCAATTGCGCCTGAATAGGTGCGGAAAGTTTATTCGTTACAAAGTAACCTATACAGCACTTAAACCTGCTAGTAAAGGACACAATTTGAAATACTAGTACTTCTGTAGCTACAATGTTGGAGTCTACAGGGATGATGCCACCTAAATCAATGTAACCCCAAACTTTATCTGTTTGTTTTTCATATTCTAGGGCAGCTTTTATCGACATAGCATCAAATATCAATGACACGTGCGCCAGGCATACATTAGATTTTTCATTTCGTTCCCTATTTAAGAATGAGAAAACTTCCTCAATGAACCCTACATTACAATTTGAAGACGAGAGCATACGTCTAATAGTGACAGGGTGTGGCAAAGAAAAATAATTACGGAGAAATCTATATGCCCTGGGTGAATAGTAATGCAAAGTTAGTGAAAACTGTTTGATCTCTGAGCTGTACCGAATACCAGGAGATTTTGCCTTTTTTCCTTTTTTTTACAAATTTTGTGTTAATTGAAGAAAAATTATCTTTGATAATGTTTTGGAGATCGTCATAACAATTTGATTTCTTTTTAATTACTGCTAATAATGATTTTAACGATTTGATGGTCGAATCACGTCGTTTCAATCTTTGATTAAGAATCTTAATCATCCTTTTATCACTAATATTTTCCTTTAATATTGGTGTTTGCGTTTTCCGTTCCACTTTTCTAATACTGCTTCTTGGTTCACTCATATTAACTTCCCCAATATTCAATTCAGACAATGGACGCTTCAATTTACTAGCTTCTATTTGGGGCACTGCAGCAGGTGATATGTTTTGAGACGTAGATGGCAGTATCATATCTGATATTATTTCTATGGCATTTTCGGCCTGAAACAAACACGAAACCTTTTGTTGCTTAAAATAATAATAAAAATACATTAAAATACTATATTTTATTTATATTACACGGGAATTACTCATGTAAGATTAAACCGGTTACTCCGACTATAACCGAAGGTCGAATATATTGGTGTGTTCTAAATTCAAACACCAAAATAGTGATTAAAAGTGTTTTTTATTTACTGTTTTCAGTGAATAAAATAGATTTTTAAAGGGTGAATGGTAGAAAATTTATTTTACAGAGATTGTATAAAGGAAGTTGAGTAACATAATATTAGTTGTACGCGTAACTATAATTTAAATACTTACTTTTACTGAAATTGATGGCACAGCATTTTGATTAAGCCTGACCGAAGCACCCTTTATAATAAAGTCCGTTTTTTCAAAACGCTTAGAGCATATTTTGTGATGTTTCTGTACATCTTTCAATGGCACTACGTTGAGCCAGCGTTGTTTTATAACATTGTTTTTTGGAAAGCTAAAAACAAAATAAATAGGGCACAATACGTAAGACGAACAATTTATATTTTTAAGAATGTCTACAAATATCATGGTCACCCTTTTAGTTTCAACTAGAACTTTCGAAAAGAAATGAAACCATTAAAAACTGCTAAACTACGTATTTTTTAATATTCTCGGAACGGGCACAATATATTTACATTGTTAAATATAAAACATTTGATAAAAATAACGACCTGAACCAATTGAAATGTATTAAACTCTAGTAGGACGACCAACCTAATAAGTAGCTTACCTGTGAAATGAAATGCCACATCCAGGGAAGGATTCATTTCTACAACCATTAATAGAACACCTGATCACCATGTTTCCTAAAAATATGGTGAATTTCAAAGAATTACTTTAAAAACAATAAGATTTAGTTTGCCGCCATTTGACATAAACACATTTTTTTTATCCGCCCATCGGGCAGGCTAAAGGTTTTAAGGCCATACCGCCTCTTCATCTGACATTCATGAACAAATATTAATGTGGGGTGATACCACTTTTGGAAAAATATCGTAACCGTAAATTTGGTATTATTTTGGGGTTTTTGACATGATTTTAACAACATTATTTTTAAATAGTTATATTTTTATTTGTGAAACATATCTAAAAGAAAATTCCCGTGATCATTTAGGGTGCATCCGTTTATTATTGTAGTGATATAAAATAAGGAATAAATAAGTATATACGTGTGTTGAGTACTGCTGCCACCTATTCGACGGGTGCTATGAGGCTTATTGGTGGACAGGAAGTTAGTCGTCATAAAATTACAAAGCCCGCCGTAAAGTAGCTTGTCTGTCTATTTTCTACCGGATATATTTCGGTGAGTGTGAGTAAAAGCTTAATGGCCTTATTCCACCCTTCCCCTTTTACTACAGGACAAGTAGAAGGACTGCACACTATCGCCCCTTCCACGTGGAAATTCCAAAGATTCATACACAACGATTTGGGTCGTCTTTTATGATACGTACTGTCCAAGAATGGAACTCCCTGCCGTCCTTGTTTCGTGAGAACTACAATCTAGGCATCTTCAAGGCTAGAATGAATAGATTTCTTCTAGATCAACGTATTCCATCCTCGGCCACACCATTGCTTACCATCAGGCGAGTTGGTGACCAAACGTAGATCTATTCTGTATAAAAATATTAAAAAAGTATGAAAACTATTGAGGAATTTGTGTCAGTGATTATGTCAACACTAGAAAGGGACAAATGGCTAAACGGGGTACCTCTTGCTCAGCTCGTTTTTTCTGTTTGAAGCGTTTCGTCCCTTTGGGTAGTAGGTATCATGGTTACACCTGTGGGTTACACAGATATAGATCTGTGGCGGGTTAGCTTAGCGCTGTGCTTAGCGGGTATTTTTTTTCTTCTTTCCCGTGTTGGGGCTTTTGGCTCCGCGTGATTGACGCAGTTGCCATAAACAAGTCGTATGAGTTTTGTTTTGTAGGGAAACGCTACGCGAAAATTAGGATATAGGAAGGATTAGGAATGTTAGCGGGTATCAGCTAGTAATTTATAAAAAACGTTGTAATGTTGACATGTCAAGGACGTTTTATCCAAAAATAATACAATAGGTTTTATCACGGTTTTATCCCAAGGATGTAGTAGGTCTAGGTCCATGTTTTATCCGGTATAAAACTTCCTTGCGACATGTCGACATAGTATTGTCTATGGTATCTCGACCATAGAGAATGGAGAATACAAATAATACCACCATTATGGCAATGTTACTATTTCAGAAGAAATCATTAGGTTCACATCTTCCTGAATCACCACCAAAAATGTACACACACTCCTATCAGCTTATACTAAAATGATTATATTAATGTAGATACATACTCACAATAATACGCAGCAGAATGTACTGCACTGCAACCCACTTTTACTAAGATAATACTAAACAAGATATTTTAAAGTTGCTGATGAAAATTATTCACATAATTTTATTAAATGGTGTGGAGAAACAAATCGAAAACATTAAGAAATGCCTCTGAAAGGTACCGATATTTCTGAAAGTTAGTGTTGATTATTCTTTTGTGGTAATATTGGCCTGCCTGTAATGGCAACATTTTTGGCAGTTCTAGAAATTTCGGCTTCAAACGGGAGGCGCTATGCGGCGATTCTACTAGCGATTGAGAGATTGCGGAAACATTTAAGTGATTGTCTGTCATTTCGAGACAACGTGTTTCGCTATTTGGTGTGATTCCAGAAACTGTATCTGTGTTGTTAAAGTTCCTGATAAATTTTGTTAAAGATTTCAGTTCACAATGGCTGCTATGTCCGTCATTGGTATTGATTTCGGTAATGAATCATGTTATATCGCTGTTGCAAAAGCAGGTGGCATCGAAACGATAGCGAATGACTACAGTCTCCGCGGTACTCCGTAAGTAAATGCTCGCTACTTATCATAATGGGAAATTTCATCATTCATGTAATTTCAGTCATATTTCGATATCACTTTCAGAATTTTGTCGCCGACCTCAGTTGACGAATTGCTTGTCATGTTCGGCACCGTATTTGGACTTTTGTATCGGAATTTGCCATTATTACATCAACGGCTTATGTTTACCATGTTTGTACATTGATAAACCCAAACACATGTTAAATTCTACCGATGGTCTTAGTACATTATTCGTTTTATTACACTTTCATATAAGTCAATCTCATAATCAAGCCTAACCAAAGTGAAGATTTCGCTAGATCTTTACTAAGATATTATATTAACTCTATAAAGCTTCCACTTATACAGAGTAATTCAGAGGTCATAGTTCAATAACCCCAAATATAATTCAGTTGCCATGGATTTTTCTAGTAAATGTATTGATTCCTTGTTGTGTTTACTGAAAGGACAGATCCATTTATTATTGTGAATGGTTGAATATTTCAATGTATAAACAATTAGCGTAGCGTTAGCATAACAACAAGCGCAGCGTAAGATGTCCACGCACAACATGGACAGACAACCTTAAAGAGACTGCAGGGAAACGATGGATGTAGGCTGCTTCCAACCGGCCCTTCTGGAGATCGATGGGGGAGGTGGGAGGACTAAGTCCAGCAGTGGATGTCCTATGGCTGAAACGAAGATGATGATAAACAATTAAACTGATACCTATGCAGTTCCAATTGGTTTCATGCCCTTAATTTTCTTAACCAAAATATAATGCATTTCAATGATGGTGTAACTTAAAACAGTCTTAATTTGTCACAAGCAAAAAGTCAGTACCATATTCATCAACCACCTTATTTTTGTATCTATGAATATCTACAAGAAAAACCTACACAGTTTAACACAGCAAGATTTATTTCAAAAGCATGAATTATGTACATAGATTTACACAATGCAGATTCGTTTGGAGTTGTTACACTTGTTTTTAAGAGTATTTTGTCCTCTGTATCAAATTTAATGGTGTGATCAGCATAGAGGTAATCAATCAATCAATTTGATCTAGTACAAAATAACAAAAAAGTGTCCTGTGTGATTTAGATTTAGATACATATTATAAATACCAAACCAAACCGGGAGGTTTGATCTCGGCCCTGCACTAATGATTTTTCTAGTACCTATCTTAGTAAATTACATGCATTTTTTATTCATTCTTGTGTGAAGTTAAATTGAAGTGATGTGAAGGACAACATCGTAAGGAAACCAATAAGTCCACGAACCTCAAAAAGTTCAAAAACTTTAGAGATTCACATACATGCACTGGGCCAGCATGGTGGATTAGGGCCCATCCTCTCTCTGTGTCTTATGTCCGAGCAGTGAGAACATGATAAGCTGATAATGATAAGCTTTTATGCATAAGAGAGGTTAGTCTAGCTTTGATTCATAAAGCTTTAAGTGGTGACTTGAAACCCATAGTTCTAAACATGTCATCTTTGATTAGATACAACATAAGGCTGAGTACAACAAAATGTCTTTAAAATGAGGCATGTAAATATGAAGGTACCAGATTATTAAGTAGAAGTGTGTTTGAATCTCCTCGATTATAGAATTCAAAGTGTGTAATTAGAGACTGGTCTAAAATGTAGGACTATCTTAGTGATGGTCCTAGTTTTTATAAGTCTACATTTGGGCTTGGTTAGATCACATGATGAAATCTTCCAGCACACATTAAAAAAAAAAATTGTGTCATCTTTAATAGAAAAAGTAATTGAACTAATTGTTTTAAAATGTTAGATTTAAAATTTTAACCTCTTTGCTTAAAAATTTAGTTTTGATCTTGAACATTCCCGTGACATGTACATTGCATGAGAGAGTATCACAATGTGATTAATATTAATTTCCAGATCTTGTGTGGCCTTCTCACAAAAGAATCGAATTCTCGGTGTTGCAGCGAAGAACCAAATAGTGACAAATTTGAAAAACACTGTGTTTGGCTTCAAAAGACTCCTTGGTAGAAAATTCTCAGATCCTCTTGTCCAGAAGGAGTTGAAATATTTCCCATTCAAAGTAGAGCCAAAGCAAGATGGCAGCATTGGAATCCGAATCAACTATCTTGGAGAGGACAATGTCTACAGCCCGGAACAGGTAAATATAGGTCACAGAAAAAATAAATGGAAGTTTTAAACAGTTTCCCCATTAGCACTGACACCCCCCTTGGTCGTTCATTAATTGTATCATTTGCAGATGTGTGCCGCTTAATTTTGAAGTGTGCATTTGTAGAACTAGTAAAAATATGTCAGTGTTTGCAATACATGTTTACCTCACCCCCTTCAGTTTTTGGCAGGCTTATTTTTTTTTTATGCCATAGGTGGCAAACAAGCAGGTGGGCTGCCTGATGGAAAGCAGTCACCATCGCCTATGGATACTTGTAACACCAGAGGCATCACAAATACGTTGCCGACCCTTTTTATTTCGTTACTAGCTCGAGTTTAAGGCAAATCCAAAACGAATGATCAAAGATATAGGTAGAAAAATAAAGTTTATAAAGAACTAGCTATGCTCTGAGCTTTGAACCTTCCAGCATTTTCTGGGTTAAGACGTATGGGTTGTACACTACTGATTCCTTGTAAAATTTCTTCAAGATTAGACCTAGAGAGAGGTGGAAAGGCTAACAATATTACGGAATCGTTTTACAGGGGTAACACGGAATGGTAGACTAACCCTGAAATCGCATAAAATTAACAACAATTAATTAATTAACATTAATTTTATTTGTCACCAGTTTTAAACCACAACTTCCTCTAATTTTTACAGTATGTTGAAACCACATGAATAATTTCATAATGATGTTACAGATAACTGCCATGCTGTTCACAAAACTAAAGGACAGCGCTGCCATAGCTCTCCAGACCCCTATCAATGACTGTGTCATTTCTGTGCCGAGTTATTTCACCAACGCTGAGAGGAATGCTCTGCTCGATGCTGCCGCTATTGCTGGTGAGGCAATTTTTTTTATATTTTTTTTTAAATGCTGATAAGTCCGCGTCATCAACTTATCTTAATTATGTGTCTATTACTATATCTCTATTATACTACTGGAAGGTATCTGAATAGTTAAACTCAAGTGGTATTGGGTTAAAGTAGGTCTCTTATGGAATGGTTGCCATGTGATGGAAAACATGGCCTCAAAAGACTGACAGCAGCACAAATTAAAGGTTTATTTCAACAGCGTCAATTTGACGCTGCGCTGGACGGTCATAAGGTTATGACTGCTTCACATGACTGTTGATTGTCTTAGTCATATTTACTTATACTCACGGGTCCCGGGCCCGGACCTTTATATGGCATCAATGGGGCCAAAGCCAACACGGAGAGGCCTTTGTGTTAAAAATAAATTAAACTATCTGGATTGGGATGATGTTGGTAGTCATTTCATTATTATCATATTTTATATTAGATTTATGAAGTTAATTCAGTCACTAATATTGAGAAATTAAAAGAAATAGGCAGACAACAATTTTAAAAGCAGTCTTCATCGCGATGTGTTTAAATCAAAATGAAAATTTTACTGAACATTTGTATTTTCTTTATTTTGTTCTGCTTAAATAGTCATCTTTTTACATCTTCAAAAATGTTGAAATACATGAGCGAGGTCCAGGATGCATGAAGCATAGACTCTAGTAAATTTTTTTAAGACTGGTTTATTATTTTAAAGGTCTGAATGTGCTTCGTCTTTTCAATGAGACAACGGCTACTGCTCTTGCATACGGCATCTACAAGCAAGACTTGCCTGCTCCCGAAGAGAAGCCCAGAAATGTCGTCTTTGTTGATTTTGGTCACAGCTCACTTCAGGTATGATATGGTCTAACATTAGTAACATTTGATTATCAGTAAGATATTGGATTCCACACCACAAGGTGTGGGTAGAAATCCCAACAATAAAAGTAAGCTTTGAGGTATACGACCAAGACCGACCGCAACACGTTTGCTTTGTATGCAATAGTATGAAGAACATTTAGAGTGCGAGACAGAGACGAGCGACTACGACTACGGGCGATAGAGACTGCTCCCGAGTCGGGGGTTTTGATTTTCGCGTGTGGTTTTGTGTAGAGGAAGATGACAAATAAATAATTGTATGATCCTCAAAGTGCAACATAATTATAAAGACGTGAGGGTTCAGTACAATGTTTGGAGGGAGATTCCAACCTTATTGAGAGACCCGCCGCGAAACCGTAGCAGTAAAACCGATACTAGTTTAAATGTAAACCTTATATTGTGTAACATACAGCAGTAATATAAACAGCAAACTTGGAGCGGAGGCGCCGTTCTACACGTTTGACGTTTATCCCACGCACACCCCTTGGGTATGGAAGCCATAAAAAAGAGCAACCAGTATAATTAATTAATTGCATTTTCAGGTGGCAGCCTGTGCGTTCAACAAGGGTAAGCTGCGTGTGCTGGCGACTTCCACTGATCCTCAGTGTGGTGGCCGAGACATTGACTTGGCTATGGCTGATTACTTCTGTCAAGATTTCATCTCTAGGATGAAATTAGATGCTAGGAAAAACCAGAGGTATGCTTGCTGTCATTATAATTATATGCCGTGATTTAACAGTTTTCCCTCAATTACTTTTTTTGTTTCTTCGTGGCTAGCGTGCGCCTTCTTAGACCGCATCATCGCTTAACATCAGGCGAGTTGGTGGTCAAACGCAGACCAATTAATTAATAATTAAAAAAAGTTCTTCCTTACTAACCACTCCACTTCCTTGCCAAATTTTGTTAAGTCTGGCTCAACCATTTAGTCCTCGGAAGTTACAAACATAGTTATAATATACATAGTTAATCTTGCTTTTGTTATGTTAGTGAAATCTATTGGGTGATGATTATTATTTCATCTCTTAAATTTTGCCTAGGGCCTACTAGGCCCAGCATTCATTCTTATTTGAGACCTCATAAGTTTATTGTCATATAGAGGCCTGATAAAAAAAAAAGTATTAGTGTAGAAATGTAAATTCGAGACATTAAAGGCCAATTGGTACAAATATTTTTGGAGAATAGCCTAGATGTCACCAATGTTGTACTTATGCCATAATCATGTTTTTGTTACTTTCTGTTGTTTGTGCTACGAGATATAAGTAACTAGCAGTAATTAAATTACAACATTGTATGTTACAGGGCTTTCCTTCGTTTATTACAAGAGGTGGAGAAGCTGAAGAAACAGATGTCTGCTAACAGCACTCGCCTGCCACTCAACATCGAATGTTTCATGGAGGAGCGAGATGTGTCCAGTGAAATGCAGCGCTCACAGATGGAGCAAATCTGCACTGAGACATTTAACCGTGTTGAAAGAACCTTGAGAGCTATCATGCATAATGCTAGTAAGTAAACTATGTAATTCTTCGGATTTTCATCTGGTATTGTAATTAACTGTCCTAACAGTAACTCTTTTCCATTCTCATACTAAATTATTTATAACATTTTCAGAACTAAGGTCTGAAGAGATTCACTCTGTTGAGATTGTCGGTGGGTCCACTAGAATTCCGGCAGTCAAAGCTTTGATTGAACAAGTGTTTGGCAAGCAAGCTTCTACCACCCTGAATCAGGTAACACTGTTTGCATTTGTTTTATGCTTTGCTACCATTTCAACCTTAACTGTCTTATTACAAAACACGGTTTAACTTTAGTACTGGGATTAGTACCAGGTTTAAACCATGGACTAAAATAAACGTTATAACAAAACGAAGTTTTTCACTAAACCACGGTTTATCTATGGTACTAATAGAATTTGAGGTTATAATTATTTTAATTAGGGTTATTATTATTTACTAATCGTTTAAAATGGATTTAAACACAATTGACATGATGCGCTGCAATGCCTCCCAAAATGATAACTTTCTAACTGATGTTCCTGTGTGACCCTCGGTGGCACATCTGCATTGCAAGTACCGTTCTTTATCGATCGTCAAATTCGATAAAATGCCATAGAATCGATCATAGCGAGTACTGATAAAATGGCATTTTATCGAATTTGGCGATCACAACTGTCAAATTTGGCGATCAATAAAGAACGGTACTTGCACTGCTGAACGGGTTCTAAGTGTCGTTATTGTGCAGGACGAGGCAGTATCCCGCGGGTGCGCGCTGCAGTGCGCCATGCTGAGCCCGGCCGTGCGCGTGCGCGAGTTCTCCGTCACCGATGTGCAGCCCTACGCCGTGCGCCTCGCCTGGGACGCCGCGAGGGAGGAGGACGGCGACATGGAGGTACTGCTCACACATACAGGACGAACCCAACTGGCCCAAACATTCTGCATGATCTAATTCGCTCCAGACCATTTTTCTATCGGACTGCCAGAGCGGGCACTACAAAATCGTCACCGCTTTATGGTTGATATTCCGAAAACCCGTTCGAAGCACTTTGATTCCACATTTACTGTGCGAACTGCTAGTCTGTGGAATGCGCTGCCTAAATGGTTGTTCCCCGTTTGTTACAATCTGGGTGTCTTCAAATCACTAGTGAATCGATTTCTTCTAGGCAAGCATGCTCCACCGCATCATAGCTTAACACCAGGCGAGATGGCGGTCAAACGCAAGCCTATTAGCCTATTTATTTTCTTTCTCTCTTTCTTCTATTGTTTGAAGAAAAAAAAAAACAGTATCTCGAGTGTGTCATATCTTAGCCACAGGTTTGACCCAGTTGCTCTGCAACGTAAAGATAGATAGATTTGATAGCCCGTTGGTCCAGTTGGTAGTGAACCTGCCTTCTGAGCTTAGGGGCGTGGGTTCGATTCCCACCTAGGACAAACATTTGTGTGATGAACATTTGTGTTTGTTCTATATCTGGGTGTTAATATCTATTTAAGTATGTATTTAAACCTATATATGTATGTATATCAGTCTCTGGCAGCCATATCACAAGCTTTGCTTAGTTTGGGGTCAGATGACCGTGTGTGCAAAAATGTCCCGAATATTTATTTATTTATTATTATTTATAAAGCGAGTGAGTTGGCTGTTTCCCGTTTACTCACTAAGCTGATGACACTGACAAAAAATCGATGAGCTTGTATGGAGTTTCATCTGCTTGATCATAGAGCAATAAAACAGACTTGTAGGCCTAGGATTAGTACATGTTTCTGTCTGATCGTTTCTATTATTAATTCAATTTTATTGTAATAAACAGGTGTTTCCTGCGTTCCATGCTGCACCATTCTCGAAGATGCTTACGTTCTACAGAAAAGAGCCATTCGCAGTCAGCGCTTATTACTCCGACCAAGTTCCCTATCCTGATACTTTTATTGGTAAGTACATCGTGCAGTAGTGTAAAATTCTTAGGCCTACCCACCTTTTCATACATTTTCGCTGATGCTAACATTCACAATTAAAACAGGTCAGTGGAACATTCGAGATGTCCAACCGACCCCAGAGGGCGAGTCACAGAAAGTAAAACTGAAAGTCAGAGTAAATATCCATGGCATTATAACCGTTGCCTCGGCATCTCTCGTCGAAAAGAAAGCAGACTCTCAAAACGAAAACATTGAGATGGAGAACTCAAATGAGAACAACCAAGGGCAAGACACGCCGATGGAAACTAACGGCGGCTCGCAAGAACAACAGAACGGCCCCGAGAACCAAGAGGTGAGAGACGACGATATCAAGGGAGAGCCGCAACAAAAACAATCGTGGACACAGAGAGTAGGCCAGTGGTTCGCCGGGGTACGTGTCGGTAGCGCGTGTGTCCAGTGATTACGTGCTGTCTGTTGCCAGTTCACTCGCTACCTACTTACCACTTCGCACATGCATTTTGGAACACTTTCTAAATTCACTTGACTTCTTGAGGCAACAGACATCACACAGTTTTGCATCTCTTCCCCACCCTCATTGACGAGGCCCCATTTGCACAGCTTGTCGCAAGGCTTGTATTACTGCCTCCTTTGAACGTTGGTTCTACATTGTGTTGTGTTCCTGTCTCTGTGTCCACGCATGTTTTTTTTGTCGTACTTGGAGTATTGAATATTTATTTCTCGCTAATTTTGTGTTTGCAGAAGCAGCTAATGTGGTTAGAATTTGTTATTATGAATTTATGTGAGATTAAATAGGTGCAAATGGGTCGCCACCCCGATTGGACGTGTTATTATTTATATTTAGACGATGACAACGTTCGAAGTCCAAGAAGGGGCGGCGGTGGGGAAACACTCTCTTTAAAAGTTGTGAACCGTTCGCTCTAATTTCAGGACAATGCTGATGACAAAAAGGACAAGTCCAAGGATAAGAAAAAAGTTGTTGTCAAAACTATTGAACTGCCAATCGATGCGCAAACGCACGGATTTTCGCAGCAAGAACTCAATAGCTACATTGAATCTGAGGTAAGGATTGCTCTCTCTTAGCAAATATCAAAATTTTAGTTACACATGTGCTCGATGTTGTTGGAAAAGTAAGACTAAAACAAAATACTTTGAGCGCACGTAAACAAGTGCAAAATTGCAAAACAATGCAAACTAACAAACAATCAAATCATTCCTCTTTATATTATTATTATTAGTATAGAATGTATAGATGTACCAACTTTAATTCTAATTATTCCAAGGACGTCGACATGACCACAGTGCGACAAAACTTCTTTAAAAATTATGTATTTGCAGTTTTTTTCTCTCTTAAATGTTTGAATACCTATTAGTCGCACTGTCACCTCCCATATATAATTATTTTCTTTTTATTGTTAGGTTGATATGGCCCTTCACTTTCGCTTTTGTTTTTCAACCTTTGATATTTATTTACTTTGACTTGATTTATACCTTTTTGATGTTCATTTATTAGTTATTTAACCGAACTGGACTGTATCCTTTTTTTTATATGTAAAAACTTTTAGGCTTGTCTGTTTTGTTTCTTTCGTTTTGCTATGTTTTACTCTGTTAATAGTTTATACTATATTAATATAAAGTTAATGCTGCCAGTGTTATGGGCACTTTGCACCAGGAACGATCCGGGGCAGGCTGTTTGATTAGACAAAAAAATATTGTAATTAGAATTAAGTAGTTTGTGACGTATTAATTGTTTAATATTAATAATATTTATTAAATTAATATAGTTCTTGAGTAATTTGAAGTGTTTAGCTTATATCGCTTCCGTAATTTAGTTCTGAGGCGGGTGCCGATTCGTGCGTATATCTTCCTGCAGGCGTAGATAGCATATTTTTGTCCCCGTTTCGCGCAGAGGCAAAACTTGAATTTGAGCTGACGTATCGACTCTCATGCCTAGGCCGCACACATCGCGATAACCCGAAGATTCGCGTTATCGCGATGTGTGTAGCCAAGTATTCGCGTATACTTCGGTGCTTCGTACGTAGCTGCAAGGACTTCGCTCCGCTGTCGGTATATTCTCGCAGATCAAAGCGTTTTATCGCGATGAACTACGCTTGCGTGGCCACACTTCAGTCGGCCGCCAGCCATCGTGCATAGCGGACGTGTAACTTAAACTGCAGTGCATAATATAGCTGAAGCGAAACATGGATTGGAGTAACGATAGAATTTTAGAATTTATTCCCAATTACGAGTCTGAGCCGATTTTATGGAACCCAAACGAAACTGGCCATAAAAAAAGGATATCTGCTATGAGCAACCGCGGCGTCCATTTTGTCTTTTGCGTTTATTCATCGCTCGTACATCGCGATAAACTTTACATCGCGCATTATTTGGCTGCGCAGCTTCGCCGTAGAACGAAGACGAAGTTTATCGCCCGAATATTATCGCGATGTGTAGGCCCAGGCATTAAAGCTGTTTGTTTTCCATAAATAAATGAAATGATTTGAGTTTTGACTTTGACAGGGTAAGATGCAGGCGGCGGACCGGCAGGAGAAGGAGCGGGCCGACGCGCGCAACGCGCTGGAGGAGTACGTGTACGAGCTGCGCGGCAAGCTGTCCGAGGGCGAGGCGCTGCACGACTTCGTGGCGGAGGAGCCGCGCGGCCGGCTCGTGCGCGCGCTCGACGCGCTCGAGACCTGGCTCTACGACGAGGGCGAGGACCAAAACAGACAGGTACATTACCTGTAATACTTTTTTTTTTCTTGTTTCTTCTTCCACTGTGGGCATTTCCAGGTCCTTGTGTAGAGTCTTATTAGTGACATACCAGGGAGCGTTGGTTATCATTCGTAGCACTTTTGACTGAAAACGTTGCAGAATGCTTAGGTTGGTTTTTGAAGCCCGTCCCAAAGCTCGATTCCATAAGTCCACACATCACATTATAGAGCACAAGCTACTTATATACAAAACTATCCTAAAACAGGTTTTTTATATAAGTAGCTTGTGCTCTAAAGATAGTTTTGACTGTTTTCCAAGCATCCACTGGTGTTTACGTAGCTTCAGATTAAGTTGTAGTTTCTTTTTAGAAAATATGTTTTTGCCAAGTGAGTCTTCTATCTAGATGTATGCCAAGATATAAGTAATAAAAATAAAAGTTGTAAGTCAACGCAATCAAAAGATATGAACGTTTATGTCGCATCTTTTGCGATTTCACAGGGGAATCAAATCCTATTTATAGGGTACTTCCCGTTGACCTGGAATCATCAATTTTGGCAAGAGGCAAGGTCATATAAAGAAATAAATCTGAAAGTTATTAATTTGAAGTTATATCATATAAAAAAATATTGTTTAAGAATTACAAACTTAAATTTTGTAGTTGTTATGTATGGAATAACCTTATTGTCGACTACAAAGTTAAGTTTGTCTTTCAATATTTCAACTTCAGTTCGTTTTTTTTTTTTGACTCCCGCTCTCTGGTTTCCGTCCAACGGAACCTTCAGAGCACGAGTCCTACTCGTACTTGTCCGGTTTTTTTATAAAATAGGTTGACGGTTTAAATAAAGTATTCAGCTTTACATACTGGTTGTGTTGTACCATTATTTTCTCGTACTACGAGTATGTTTGTACTTGGTTTCAGGTGTACAGCGACAAACTGGCCGAGTTGCGAACGGAGGGCGAGCCCATCAAGCAGCGGCGCCTAGAGTTCGAGCTGCGCCCCGGAGCGATAGAAGACTTCGCCTCTTTCATCCAGATAACCAATAAGGCTGTAGATCAATACAAGTGAGGACTCGTTTCATAATTGTGCTATTTTTGTTTTATTAGTTCACCAACAGAATGATACAATATCTCTTAAATATATGACATGATATATGTGCTATGGGGACCTATGTAACACACCCAATAATAGGTAAACTCGACATGTTATGGAAAATTTAGATTCTGCTCATAGAGAGCCTAAAAACAAAATTAAAACTAAAAAGAAAAGATCATTACTTTGTTCAAATGAGTTATAAGTATTATTAAAAGTATGAATTTGCCTTTATAGACGACATCTACCAATATAGACAGCAACATACTGGGGTGGCATGTCTTTTTGTAATTGTGCTAATGGAAGTATCGATTTGCTTTTATAGACGAGACCTAGGATTATAGACGGCAACATATTGGGACGGCATTTTTTAAATAATTATCGTGCTATTAGAAGTATGGATTTGTCTTTATAGGAGAGACCTAGGTGTATGGACAGCAATATATATAGGGGCGGCATCTCTTTTATAATTGTGCTATTAGAAGTAGGATTTGTCTTTATAGAAGAGACCTAGGAGTATGGACGGCAATATATTGGGGCGGCATCTCTTATAATTGTGCTATTAGAAGTATGGATTTGTCTTTATAGGAGAGACCTAGGAGTATGGACAGCAATATATATAGGGGCGGCATCTCTTTTATAATTGTGCTATTAGAAGTAGGATTTGTCTTTATAGAAGAGACCTAGGAGTATGGACGGCAATATATTGGGGCGGCATCTCTTTTATAATTGTGCTATTAGAAGTATGGATTTGTCTTTATAGGAGAGACCTAGGAGTATGGACAGCAATATATATAGGGGCGGCATCTCTTTTATAATTGTGCTATTAGAAGTAGGATTTGTCTTTATAGAAGAGACCTAGGAGTATGGACGGCAATATATTGGGGCGGCATCTCTTTTATAATTGTGCTATTAGAAGTATGGAATTGCTTTTCTTTATGGAACCTGGGTGTTTGTTTTCAATAGCGCTGTTGGCGTGATGCAGAACAGTACGTTCTGAATCACTTTAACACAAATCTATCACATTTGCACGTTAACAGAGCGGGTGAGGTTAAGTACGCGCACCTGGCTGAGAACGACATACAGAAGGTGGCAGAGGCGGCTCGCAACGCGCTCAACTGGGTGGAGACGGCGCGCCAGGCGTGTGCGCACACCCCGCGCCACCTGCCGCCCGCGCACACCACGCACCAGATCCGACAGGAGAGACATGTATGAACACTGCACCTTATTTATCTCTTTTCACTAGTTTACACTCTAAGTGGTACGTGGAATAGTCTTGGAATAGTTACGCCGTGTTTTGTCTTTTTCTCTCTTTAAAATTTTGAACTCGATTGAAAAAGACAAAAGACGGAGTAACTATTCCAAGGCTACTTTACGTTTATTATTCTTGGAATAGATACGCCGCGTTTTGTCTTTTTCTCTCTTTAAAATTTTGAACTCGATTGAAAAAGACAAAAGGCGGAGTAACTATTCCAATGCTACTCCACTTAATTATTCTTGGAAAAGTTACGCCATGTTAAGTCTTTTTCTCTCATTAAAATTTTGAACTCTATTGAAAAAGACAAAAGGCGGAGTAACTATTTCAATGCTACTCCACGTTTATTATTCTTGGAATAGTAACGCCGTGTTTTGTCTTTTCTCTCTTTCAAATTTTGAACTCGATTGAAA
The DNA here is from genome assembly GCA_932305915.1 of Agriopis marginaria. Lineage (NCBI taxonomy): Eukaryota > Metazoa > Arthropoda > Insecta > Lepidoptera > Geometridae > Agriopis > Agriopis marginaria. The sequence goes on from OW029921.1 coordinate 7,742,888, forward strand.
AAGACAAAAGGCGGAGTAACTATACCAAGGCTACTCCACGTGTATTAGTAAGGGGGTTAGTGTTTTTTTTACAGAATAGATCTAGGTTTGGCCACCAACTCGCCTGATGGTAAGCGATGTTGCGGCCGAGGATGGAACACGATGGAGTTGTCGTAATCATCGCTTTACAATCACACAGGCAAACGCGCCGTGATGGTGCAGCGCGAATTCAACTGGCAACGCAAAAACCATGAAAGCGATTTTTGGTCCCACCAATTTTATCCTACCGGCCCCATGGTCCCACTAGATTAGGGCTTAGTGGTCTCACTACGGACTTATAAAAAAAACCTCAAATCCCACTAGTATCAAAAATCGGATTATTGACTCGTGGTTCCACAGTTTTAAATAAGTCATGGTTGTAACTTTGAGGCTTGTTGCCGCATAAATTAGAAAAGTAACAAAGTAACATTCTCAATTCACTTATAAATTTTTAATTCTCTTTACGTAAAAAACAAATTAACATGGTAACATTTATTTAATTAAATAAATTATGTGCAGTTTCGATGCCGTCGCTCAAAAACTGTGAAGGAAAACATCGTGAGGAAACCAGTATGTCCAAGAATCTCAAAAGTTCAAAGACATTATAATACTCACTAACATGTACTAGGCCAGCATGGTGGATTACGGCCCATCCTCTCTGAGAAGGCCTGTCATAATCATGATAGATAACGAATGCATGACTAGAACCGAACAACCGCGGAGTGCTTTTAATAGAATGAACCAAGTCATGGATCTTTAATCCATATTTATTACTCAACATATATAATGTTTCTAGAACTTCGAGAGCATAGTGAACCCGATCCTGAACAAGCCCAAGCCTAAAGAGAAGACCCCGCCGCCCCCGCCTACCTCCGGTGACGGGCAGCCCGAGAAGCCGGCGCCCGCGCAAAACGCGGAAGAGCAAATGGACGTTGAGTGAAATGCCGCACCAAGCGCGGTGCCGGACCTTCGCAACACCGAATAACGTATTACCCACCTTATGCGTAAGCTAGCCTCTATTTGAATGTAACTCTGGTTCTCTTTTATTGTATAAACTGAGTTCCACATGTATACGCCGTTGTTCGGTCTTGCGATGAAACTGCCGCCTCGCATTAGGGATATGCCTATAGGAAACTCTCGTTTAAATTATAGTGATATTTATTTTTGTTTATGTTATGGAATGACATATTTTTGTGTTGTTGCTCATATTCTAATGGAACATCTGCGAATGAGCAAATTAAATTTCAATATAACCCGAAGAGTATTAATTTCATTTAAAGCATTTTGGCTACATTTAATTTACTGCATTTTTATAGTTATTGCAATTTATATATAATTTAATTCAATGTGATAACTGTCGGAGGATAACCACTAGCGAATTAAAACTTATGAGTGCTCTTTTTGCACTAGCATTATACATGAACTTAGGAAGATAAGATTTGGAGAATGTTTCGAATTGTACACTTGCATCACCCCACCCGGTTACTTTTCATTCCTACAAATGAATTATTGTATAATTAAATTATATTAGCCAGCTTGTTTCATGATAAAGTCTTGAAAAAGCTGACTGACCTATTTGAAATTAAATTTAAAAATAAACTGGGTTTGTTGGGCTTTTTTCATTTTTTTTGCCGGACAAAAATAATGATTAAGATGTAAGTAGATAGGTACAAATATAAAAATGGAAGAGTAACCTAATTAGTAACACTATTGACATGCTTTTTATTTAGGTTGAAGAAAATTCCGACACTGACGGGTCAGCATGGCGACCTAGGCTGTGAATCAGTAAATATTTTCAATATATTCTACTGCACTTGCTTACAATTCGGGAAATCAATTCTCGCCTTGATTGCAGGCCTGCCCCACTGCTATTATTCCTAAGACCTTGAGCCGCTTTTACGTCTAACCTAACAAGTGCGCAAGTGACAGTAATTCGGTAACGGTTTGCGCAATACAAGCTCTCGCGCTCAGATATACGATGTATAAAGGCCTGCATGCGCGCTTTGAGCTCCTGCAGTAGGCATTTATTAAAGTACTGCCCTGTGCATGCTAAAATTAAACTTTCCCATGACGTTGCACAGACTTATTTAATGGTCGTCAGAGTGGCTACTTGTATGTATTCTGTGGTTTTAAGTAATGATGCACAGTCTCGGTCGCCCTGTAACTTCTTGTCACCATAATGGTTTGGTTTGAATGCAACACAGCCACAAAGAAAAACTTTAAATGTAAAACAAATTTCAAGGTGCAATAGTTTTTCTGAAAATCTGTATCTCTCATCTTTCATTTTAAAACTCCAAATCAATATAGGTATGAACTTCACATCCCTCGAATATAGTACAACAGAGGTATCTTACTGAATACAGAACATATAAACGCTTTTGACTGTATTTTAATGTGAAGATTTGTGTCACCATAGTTTACGGTCATACATAAAATGTTATTAAAACAGCATGAGAGGTAAAGGCCTATATCCTATGTTGTACATTTTGAAATAAAATGGTTTGACCATAACAATGTTTATTTGTGCATTTTTGATGTTAAAGCTTAGTAAACAAATTACTAAACCACTTACATTTTGTTTTCTTTATCCAGAATATTATTATTATTTGTAAGGTAGAACAGATTTTAAATCCATGGACCACATGATCAGTTAGATAATGTACACAATAATCCTCTTGAGAATTTAGTTACGTAGAAGAAAATTTTCTGTGCTTACACACGTAAGGCGCATTTATAAAGAAAGCCATAGCGGCTGATCCTACCAGCGGTTATCGAAACCGACCCGCGCAAGTAGTCGGCACGGGTCTGTTCCGATAACTGCTGGAAACGGCGCCGGCTGGCTGCCAATCTCACGAAACTGCACAGAAATAATAATGTATATATCGTCGTCTGCGGCCTCACCGTCAGTATCGTAAGTATTCGCCCCTGTCCGCCATCTTGGGTAAGGAGAGCGTCGCGCCGTGATCAATACGAGGTACTCTCCCGTCGCTGCTTCTGTTAATTAACCGGTTAATCACTGCCTTGCTGGCACGGTCCTTGGGGTGTGCTATTATGTCTTCTGTGCCTGTGGTCCTCATAGCTTTACAAAGGACATAGAACAGTACTACCCAGGGGGTGACAAGCTGACAAGGCACGTTGACTAAGCCCTGCCACTATTGGGCAGGAACGCTGAGTGCCACTCAAAGGGCAAAAGCTTATGTATGTACCTATGTGAAACGGACGGAGAGCTTTGCATATAAGTATTTGTATCCTCTGCTTTTTTTAAAGGGCTTAAGGGCTTTTATCTTTTCGCTGGTATTATGCTCAAACCGTGCAGAACCAAATCTAAAAACAAGCAGTGGTTTCATTGATGGTAGAACATAGTTACAATCTATGCCTTAAAATCAAGAGTGAATCGGTTTCAGCAAGCGTGCTCCATCATAGACCGCATCATCGCTTAACATCAGGTGAGTTGGCGGGCCGCGGCTAAACTCAACGCAAGCATATAATTAAAAAAATAAGAAACATTTCTTTAGTGTTGTTTCCAAAACTCCATAGAAGCCAGAAGAATCTTGAAAAGTCTCACTCCACCACTTTACTGGGGCATGAGTCTGACTTGACCTTGACTTACTCTGATTGACTCTGACTGTGACTTGTTTGACGCTATTAATACTATGTAAACTTGATTAATATATCGACTAAAGGTCTTTGATTCCACTGTCATGATTTTTTTAACGAAAAAACAAAAACTGACTGATATATGACACGTGACAGCTGTCAGTTGCAGTGCTGCCAGGTCTCCTTATTTTTCGGGATTCTCCCAATTTCAGTCAAAGTCTCCCGATCTCCCTATTTTCTACTCCACCCTCCCAGTTTTTATTGCAAGCTTTTTGGTGTATTAGATTCCATAATTCGCCGCCTTAGGGCTTGAATGGCCAATCAATCTGTGACCAAATTTTACACGACATGTTTTTTTTAGTTTGTTATTAGTTTTATCTGATATGTACTAAAATATTTGATGATTTAGGAATCATGTATATGATTATCTATATTGTATTTTAATATGATATCCATAAAACCGATATTTTTTCATTTATTTGTGGATGTTGGACAAAATGCCTCCGCAGAAATTATGAAACTGGAGATTGGACATAACGACATGGAGATAGCCCATGGAAATGATTAGACAGTTCAGTGCTTGTTTGTACAAATTATCATCAATACAATACATATACAACATGTTCAACTTTTTAAAGAATTTAATTAATTTAGTTAGAGCATATTAACATTAAAGCCCTAGGGTCTCGTGGGGTTCTTTTTATCCCCCTTGGGCCAGGACTGAAGAAAGTCTAAATTTAGAAGAGTTCGTTAAAAAAACAAATACATTACAGAAAATAATAATTAAATAGCCGATAATTAATAAATTAAAATTATGAAATCATCATGCCTGTTACTAATGCTTTAGTTCCAATATCTCCAGTTAAACAGTAATGTATTTTTTTTAATGTACTCATCTAAATTTAGACTTTTTTTTAAAACCACTTCAAAATACGTTGCGTAGTTTTAAAGATTTAAGCATACATAGGGACGGACAGACAGCGACAGCGACTTTGTTTTATATTATGTAGTGATTACATATAATTAATAATAAAGAATGTTACTATTTTAATAGTTATATCGTATAGCATACAAACAAAAAAAATACAGTCGAATGGAGAACCCCCTATTTGGAACTAGGTTAAAATGCACTTGCGTGTTTTTTTAATGTAGACTAAGCGATGAATGAACTGCTTTTTAATTCATTTGATTTTTAATCAGACTGTACGGATACAACATTGCATCACTGTAAAACAAATTAAATGCCAACGTACCTTTCCAACATATGGTACTGAGACGTGGTCCTTAACTGTTGGCCTTTTGGAAAACTCAGAATCACACAACGGGCAATGGAGAGAGCTATGCTCGGAGTTACTTTGCGCGATAAAATACGTAACCGAAACGTGGATATTCGCCAAAGAACCAGAGTCACCGACAAAGCTGTTAAAATTTGCAAGTTGAAGTGGCAATGGGCAGGCCACATCGCTTGAAGAACCGATAACCGATGGGGAAGAAAGGTTCTGGAGTGGAGACCACGAACCGGAAGACGCAGCGTAGGGAGGCCTCCCACTAGATGGACCGATGACATTGTAAGAGTCGCAGTTATCCAGTGGATGAAAAAGGCAGGCTGTCGTTCAGTGTGGAGGTTAAAGGGGGAGGCCTATGTTCAGCAGTGGACGTCTTCTGGCTGATGATGATGATGATGGTACCTTTCCAAATCCAGTTCCGCCTTTAGTTGTTATTGACATTTTCAAGCACTCATTTAAAAACTATTTAAACTCTTTCATATAGAACAGGAACTTAGAAACGTTGCTAACTAATTGACAAAACAAACATTATACAAACATGACGGTGAAACGTCACAGCGTAAATGCTTAGCTGTGATTGGTTGGCCTATGGAGGTTGGACAAACAAGAACGGAGCTTGATATTTGGATGCGTTCATTTGAGCAAATTATGGAGTTAGGTCAAAAAAGCACTAAAGACTAATTTTAATTACAGAGATAGGTTATTTTATTTTTGCAATAAGTTAAAATAATATAGAAAATAAAATAATACAATAAAAATATGGTAATGAGTGTAATTTTTAAACATAAAAATGTTGTTTTTTATGAGATTGGTCGGTTGGCCATTCATGCTCTAGGGTGGCGAATTAAAGCAAACTGCGATATAGGAAACGTAAAAGTAGTCTGCCATTACTCTGCAATACGTACTAAGGTGGTAATAACATACCACACACACCGTAAAATACACTTTAAGGTACATTATAATAAAGCTGAATATTTGATAGTAAACTCGTTTACTTGTTTAGTTTCATAGAATGTAAACACAACGGTGCAGGGCGATGTATAAACTGGATTTTGCCCATCAAATGCAAATTTTACGATATAATTTATGCTAAATAATAGTCTCCCGATTTTTTTAATTTTGTCATCGTCACATCTCCCGATGTTTCCTTGGTACACCTCCCGTTTTACGAAACATAGATCTGGCAGCACTGGTCAGTTGTCTTGTCAGAGTTGTCAGTTGAGTGAGTTAATTTGAGTTTTGGTTGATGACTAGATCAAAGACTACTATATAGGTCGAGTTAGTTTATTGGTTTATTTGCAGTTTGCAGGCTTTGCAGCACAAATATTTTACTTTACTCACTGAGCACACACGTAAATCTGACGTAAACGTATCTTTGTAAAATAGTACCCACCCAAGAGAAATAATCTAATGTTTTGTGTAATTTGTAATATTGTTGTGAACAAAAATCTTCTTTAACGTCATCACCCTTCATAGTAATCCTCATATTCATAACTCCGTGAGAAAAGATAGGCGCCAGTCGTGCCCCGCTAACCATTTTAACTTTTAGTGAAATCATGTCTTCAATTCGCCTTCCCGCTAGTGATGTATTTGTACCAGTTAAGATAGAAGAGAATGATCTGTATTCTGGAATTAAAAAATTACTAGAAGTCTTAAGACCTACCTGGCCTCTAGAAAATATTAAATTCAAGGTAGAGTACCTATAAATGAATTGCTAAACAAGTCTGTGTACATTAAATTGCAAATAATTGTTTAACATTTCAGTTTCAGTACCACTTTTTGTCATAATTTTTAACGTTCCGTTCATTGTAGGAGACAAGAAACCATTGAAAATTTCCTTTCCATGACTGTCTGATTGACTAATTATATACAATTTGGACCCCCATTATAATCACATAAATTTGGAATGACAATGTTTATATACATATATGTTAATTTACCCCTTCGGTACATCACTAAAAAGCAAATTTAAAATTATTAGACTAAATGACAAATATACAAAAATTATTTGGCAAAATGGCAGTTTCCCGAGTTTACTTTATAACTACATTTTAGAAATGCCGACAGACAAATTTTAATCCAATATTGTCATAGCAATGTCTAATTTAGCTTGTAATAATTGTAGGCGTTGTCTACCTTAGCTTTGAACTTTTGAAGTTTTGATTAATGATGCAAATATACATAGTTTAAAAAATGTTTGTAATAAAGATATTTTTTTCAGTTGTTTACTGATGGCATTACTAACAAACTGGTAGCTTGTCAACCCGGCGACTCTTGCAAGGATCAGGATATTGTGCTGGTCCGTATTTATGGAAACAAAACTGACTTGCTCATCGATAGAAATGCAGAGATCAGGTAAGATTTAATCTTTAGCTAACTGGGAAATAAGGTACTTATTGTATGCAGTTCACTTGCTTGCACATTTTCACATTATTAAAGACTAGTAGGCCGCCCCTGCTTTGCACGGGCGAAGCCGGGATATATAGCCTATGTCAACCAGGGATAGTGCAGCATCCCAACAGTGAAAGAATTTTTCAAATCAGTTCAGTAGTTTCGGAGCATATTCAATGCAAACAAACAAACAATCAAATCTTTCCTCTTTATAATATTAGTAAAGATATAAAATCAGTCTAAATTAAAAAAAAAAAAAAACAGAATTCACTGTTTAAAAAAAGACACAGGTTAGGTATATTTAATAAACAGTACTACCATTTTTTTTAAGTTGTCCATCATGGGACGCCTGGCTGATGTGAAACATGATGGCATAAGAGAGTGTGATGTCATTTGCCGTCACGGCTTACGAGTCAGTTTTACTGCCAAGGCACGTCAATAGATGTTTCTCATCAACAAATAAAATTGTTGACCAATTGTTGGATTCATAAAATCCAACCATAATATTGTTACCGGTTATGATACACTTATCAATTGTGTGGCTGAATTTGGCATGCTTTCAACCTATATTAGCCCTGCAGGCCTAGCATGGGCTGTGGATAAATTGTCTTTCCACCGTTTTTATCCACGCCTAGACGCGACAAAGCTAGAATATGGATACGTTTGTCTTTTTCTTGTGGGATAAAAACGGTGGAAAGACAATTTGTCCACGGCCCGTGCTAGGCCTGTTGGAGGTGTCCACATGAATCTACAGTTTTAAAGATACAGATAAATTCATTTGGATTTTAGTTTAACATGAAGAATTACTGAAGTTGATCTATTCTTAAAATGCCTCTGTTAACTTCTTGCTGATATAAATTATAACTTGTGACAATGAAACAATGCAGTTTTAGTTAACACACCCATAAGTAATGTTTCTGAAGACCATGTTTTTGCATACATAATATTTTAAACTTACTTTTTTTTCAGAAACATTAGAACCCTAAATTCCCTAGGACTAGCACCAAAGGTGTATGGTAAATTTGAAAATGGACTTGCATATCAATACTATCCAGGTGTTACATTGAATATGGACACTGTAATAGATGACAAAATATGGCCACTTGTTGCACAGCAAATGGCCAAAATGCACAAAGTGGAACTTGGCAAGGATGTGAGTAACTCACTGCATTCTTTTTTTGCTGGTTCTACTGCTGTCTTAAGGATGAGTACCTTACATGCTGAGTTTTTTTTTTATCAAGAACAAATTAAACAAGCTCCATTGTGTCAAAATACACTTTATATTTATGATTTATTGGCCATACTTTTTCTAACAATAGCAATTATTTCACGAAAATTTTAAGCATGTAGGCATACTTTTTTATATTGAGATGTAAAAACATTATTTATGTAATATAATCTTATCAATTGACATCAGGGCTTACTGATGTTATCTGAATGTGTGAATTACTTGTGTAATGAGCTGCGAACTGCCATGGTAACAGCTTTGATTAGATAGATTAAAGAATATAACTTATTTTAATGTTATAGTAATCATACTAATATTATAATACTAATAGTGAAAGTGTGTTTGCTTGTTGGTTCGTTTGTTCCTCTTTCACGCAGCAACGGAACAACGGATCGACTAGATTTTTTGCATGGATATAGTTCAAGAGCCAGAGAGTGACATAGGCTACTTTTCATCATCATCATCACCGTCACAATATTTCATCACTACGCGGGTGAATCCGCGGGGCGCAGCTAGTTATTTAGTAAACGTGTTAACTCAAACTGTCATTGCGTTAACAAGCACGAGGTTTGGTTGGTGCCAAGTCACTAGAAGGTTAAACATAATAATCAAAATGTGAGTAATAACACGATGAGGGTTACATCAAAAATAAAAAACATCCTAAAAATTATCAAATTTTTTATTTCCTTCAATTAATTCAGATTTTTTTCGTCCATAAACTTTTGAGATAATTAGAGTAATCCTTTTATTCTTGTTTTTTTAACGCACCAAAAACTATCCATGTTAAAAAATAAACCGGCCAAGTGCGAGTCGGACACACTGAGGGTTTTTGACTTTTTTATAATTTTTTTGTTAATCCGCCGGCAAACTTGACTTAATTATATAGTACACACTCTAAAGTATAACAACATATAATAAATAATGGCCAAGTGCGAGTCGGTATCAAATTTCTATTCACCACCGGTTCTCGTACGATCACCGAAGTAAAGCAACGTCGGGCGCGGACGGTACTTGGATGGGTGACCGCCTGGGCGTTGTGGGTTGTTGTCTTTTTGCAAAAAAAATTTGTACTTTAGTAGCTAATAAGTTATGTGGTGGTACGGAACCCTCAGTGCGCGAGCCCGACTCGCACTAGATCGGTTTTATTACACAATTGCCCAAATATGTTGTGTTTACTATTATGACGAGGAACCCTAAAAGGGACGCTCATACAAGGAAAATATAACTACAGTAAACGCATTTCCATCTGAGTCGTCAGGTCATAAATCAATTGTCTGCCTATCTCGCTCGCACCCACATGTCATATCTGTCTATCTCGCTCGCACTTACAGGTCTTATGGTATGACGTTTATGGCCCTACGACTCAGTTGGTAACGCGGTGACTATAGTAAAGTTTGGTCACATTTATTTTCTCTATGTAGGTACTAGGTACCTACCTACCGAACATACATAATATTATGTTATCTATTTTGTGGCACGTATAGTGCATTACCTTACTGTAGATAAACTATCCACTTAATACAACAAAGAGTAGCTCAAGCGTGAAGGCCATTTTAGTCATTATACTGATTTAAATGTTTTTCTAGATAGCAAAGGATCCATTCGTCTGGGACAAAATCGAACAATTTTTAACGCTATTGCCAGAACCATTTAACACGGAAGCCAAACAAAATAGGTCTGTTTTTTTACTAATAACTAATAAAAAATTGTGATGTCCACATTTAAGACTGGACTGGAGGTTGGGTCATATTTACACATTCAATAACATACTTGACTTGTACTTGCTACTTGTACTATGCATCGTCTGCTAGCGCCTTCAGGTTGTGACCACGGACCTATCTCTAAGTAGACTACACAAGTGGTCCAAACTGTATGAAAACTAAATGTGCAAATTTGAAAAACAGAAAAGATTTTTTTTATAGTATGAGATGTATAAAAATGACTCTACCCCTGGGCGAACCTTAAATCAGTTTTAAAATATTTACTTACTAAAATACCGACATGATCATTGACCACTTTATCATCATTTTATTAATTTGCGAGTACCTTTTTCCTATTTTTGAAAAACTGGAACGAATATTTTTTTAATAAGTAGTGTGATTTATGTATAAAAATGATTCGACCCCTGGGAAATTCTCGCGACCTTTCTACGCTTTTAATATCACAAAAACTAAACTATTCACTATCAAAAATCTATCCAATGGAAAAAATGTTGAATAGGATTGCCTTTCAGTACATGCAATTTCCAGGTTGTTACGAGCTTTCATTAGAGCATAAAACGAAAAAAATTAACTAAATCGACTTTGTTTCAGTTTTTTTTATCGAGGAAATTGTATTCTATTAAAATTCGAACCAATGCATAAACTCAAACACAGATGTATCTGTGACATGTATTTTTTTCCAGCTCAAATATTGTAATTTAACTAAATAAAATTGATTTAAAACTGACAAATTTGGTATAACAGGCCGTTAAATCAGTTTTACAGGCTTGCTTACTAAAATACTGACATTATCATTGACCACTCTATCATCATTTTATTAATTTACTCATTCATATAATACTAAGTTCATTACAGTTTGATTATTTGTTAACAGATATACTTTTGTACGTCTCTTTTGTAGATTTGTGAATAGCTTTGGGTCGATAACAAAACTAAGGATAGAGTTTGAGCGCCTAAAATCCCATCTAACAAATACAGAGAGCCCCATAGTGTTTGCTCACAATGATCTGCTTCTAGGAAATGTAATCTACAACAAAGATGAAGGGACAATATCTTTCATCGATTATGAATATGCCATGTATAACTACCAGGCGTTCGATATCGGAAACCATTTCAATGAATTCGTCGGTAAGTTATTACCTATTAACTGCGCCCCTGTTGCACCCGCTATCCTACAGGAATCTTTACATTTTTAACCGGCTTCCGGGTCTTCCCTCACCCAATAATAAAAAATCCTTAATCAATAATCCCTTAATCAATAATAAAAAATTACATATTGAATTCTAAAGAGATTTGATTGCTAGTTTAGTTATAAAAAGTTAATACATCAAACATCAATATAGACACGTTTTATCTTGCTCATCTTTGTAAGGCCTAATTTAAATCAAGATGGCAGCGCCCGCAGTACCAATTTGAATAAACCTTAAGCAATGAAGATAAAGTTTAGAATCGTGCCATTTCGCGCGGCCCCAAGAACTGGTGACAATCTCTATAACCTCTGTTGCGCAATGTTAAATGTATCTTCATTGAGTTCATTGTATCTAGACACATAGCTGTATGTCAGGCTAAGTGACTGCAAATATTTGAATAGATCGGTACAAGGGCGTAGCCATCATTTTGGAAGGTGCAATTAAGGCAATTGGGGACAAAATATGCAACGTTATTTTATATTATTTACTCTTAGGTTGGGAAGCTCTTTAAACGAACGCTTATCCACACTCCCCTATACCCCCTCCCCCCTAGGAGAGTGAGTAAGGGCTCGTTTCACATGCCCCCCTCCTGCCCGTACCTGACTACGTCTTTGGATCGGTAAGTCTGCCATAGAGTGGGTGCAAAGCTTATAGAGTTCTATTTGTATCTACCAAAATAATAATCTACCCATTAAATAGGTTCTTACCATAGAAAATGTATAGGTATTTCATAGTAATTTCCTTAAACAAAGCTAGTTTATAATGCTAGCCTGTATTCTTGTGCATGCGATATTGTCCCCGTCGCACTTACACCTATCCGAATGACGTGATCCGTGACGATGGCAAAACGAATATAGCAGGTTCTAGAATAAACCACCTAAAATGATTTTTCTTCTTTGCAGGTATATCGATTGACGATATCGATTACAATAAATACCCAAATAAGGAGTTTCAAAAAAGTTGGATAAAAGAATACCTGAAGGAGTTTCTGAACTCGGAGCCGACACCAGAACACATAGACAAGGTTTATGCGGAAGTACAGCTGCACTCTCTGGTCTCTCATTTTCTTTGGGGGGTGTGGTCGTTGGTGCAGTTTGAACACTCCGATATTGATTTTGATTTCGGAAAGTAAGTATTTATTCACTGCACCCCTTGTTCCATTGTACCTTGTTGTTAAATACTGATACAGTACAGAGGAAGGCAGGGGCCTTACATACAACTGTTATTGTGGCACCAAACTAACGATAAATCGGCTCAGTTGGAAAATCACGCGACCGCAAACCGTATCTGGGCGCGTTAAGGTTCACGTTCGCGTGATTTTCCAGCTGAGCGGATTTAACGTGAGTTTGGTGCCGGCTGCCGCAATAGCAGTTGTCCGTAAGGCCCCTGTACGGATTTGAATTCCCCAGCAGCAGCCCGAGTTCGCGCGGCGCGGTATCTATGTTCACCTCCGTTATCCGTGCGTAAATGTGACAAACCTAGAATATCGATATTCTTGTCTTTTTCTTACGGGGCAAAAAGAATTCACAAAAGGGTTCGTAGATTTTAGTATGGAAGGAGGCCTATGGTCCGGCTGCCATCTTAAATTTTCACGAAAATGTCGCAGTCCGAAACCTATGTGTATCGATAGAGGGTAACTAGACGATAAAAATATGTAAATGGCATTTTCACTATTTCCTCCCTATCTTTTGATGGTAAAATTGCCCCAATACCCAACGGGGCAGAAGCCAAGTAAAAAAAACATCGCGAGTTGGCGGTTAAGCGCAAGCCTATTATTTATTTTAAAAAAACATGTATTTAATAAACGTTTTCTTTGCAGATATGCTGAAATCCGATTGAATAGATACATTGAGCTGAAAAATAAAGTATTGAAAGAGTTCAGCTGATTGATTGCAGCTACATAAAAATCATGACCCACTAAAGCGGGTTATTGATACGACAATTTAAAACAATTACTTTTACTAATTAATATACAGGGTTATTGATAATTAGCTAGCAATTTCTTACCTACACAATGCGACGACTTACATTCCATGACTTTCAATAATACGTCTATTTTCTCCCATACAAAAACGGCAGTAACTTTGCGTTTCAAATGATCTAGTTCTATGTTTCATAAGGGGAACGCCCAGCGCCCCCGACGAAGCTTGGGAACCGATTCTAGCACACCTGCAAAATACAAAACTAAAATATTTATACAAACTTCATAAACTGTTCTGTGTATGTAGGTATTAAGTTTAGTACCCAGGGTCACAAAATGTTAAAGACGTAAAGTGACAAAGTGACCAAATTTTTCACGATGATATTTAGCGAAAGTTACGTTCTGCGTCACGGCCTGCGAAAAATTGCTAGCTTAGACTGCAATAAGAAAAGCGTCGCGTGCGGTCTAATTTACTGTTTTTGTTGCGTTGACTAAACTGCTCTGTCATTGCCAGCACTATTTAGAAAAAAAACTTGTTAGGTACCTACTCAGTTCTCACAAGTACTCGGGTGGTACTAGGTAGTTAGATACCTTCACATACATGCCATCTGAATGTTAGTTCACCGTTGTGCCACAACGGTTTTCTCTTTGTACAGACTCTATCTTAGATATCAGTAACCCTGTATAGATAATCCTCTAAATTCTTGCTAATTGAACAGGTAAAAATGCAATTAGGTAAAGTAAATACAGTGATAGATTATACTTTGGGATACCTACATTATATGATAGGATACTTTCCTTTGATTAATGTACATGAAACATAATAAAAAACAAATTGGGGCTGGTCACTCAAAGCTAAATGCAGATGGCGCTAGTATAGGTAGAACCTCAGATCAGACAGACGAGAGAGATGGCGTGGTGGCGTGGCGGGCGCGAATGCATCAGGCCTTCAATAATCAGCGGTGCAAGTACCGTTCTTTATCGATTGTCAAATATAACAGTTGAGATCGTCAAATTCGATAAAATGTAATTTGATCAGTACTTGCTATGATCGATTCTATGGCATTTTATCGAATTTGACGATAGTTAAAAAACGGTCCTTGCACTGCAGGCTTGATGCCTTTAGTCGCACTCAGGGTGAGAGCGACTAAAGGCATCAAGCAGATGACCTTGCCGCCCTTTTTGTACGTGGACTATTATTAAATTTTTGTCTTTGTTAGGTTCTTAGTGTGCGTGAAAATTAGTTAGTACCGTACAAAGATAATATAACCACTTGATCGCGCATGTAATCAAAATTCCCTTTTGCAAAATAATGCCACGGCGGTCGCGGGGGGCAGCTTTTGATTGGAGTCTCGGCGCGACTCGACGCTTGTGATTGGAGAATCAAAAGTCATTCATTCAATTCTCGCCTAGGATTGGCCCTGCTCGAAATAGTTTAGGTTGACATGTTAGAACCTTTGCCTCATACGGGGTAAAGGATGAGCAGTCAAGTGGTTATATTGTCATTGGTACCGTACTTACCGTTTTTTTATTCTGTTTAGCGCTATAATGAAAAAAATGCAAGAAACACTGTGACATTTGAACACGAATGATAATAATTGTACTAAGGCATATCTCCGATATCTCTTGATTATCTGTTCTGAGATCTAGTCAGGCCAGTATATTTTATCGCAAGGCATTTCTTTACAACAACCACAATTTTGTCAATGGTTATAATAATCTTTTTATTGCAGTACCTACGATAACTAGAATACATAGTTGACTTAATTAGGTTGGAGCCTTCTTTCTATGGTTAATGTCAAACAAACCATTTTTTTTTTTAAATGTAAAACATACATATCATTATTGTTACACACTGTGTCTGTAGGCGGTAATAAACTCTTATTATTTACATTTCACTACTTACCTACTAGAAGGTCTTTGATTTTTATATTCAAAGCAGTAGATATACAATATTTTAATGTTACAAAATTACTCTAATAATTTTTTTACTGCCTCCATTCAGTGTTGTCATCTAAATAAATTTTAATTTTTCCGCTTCTTTCTTGTGACAAAATACGCTGAATTGACTATATTATAGTTTATTCTATTTGTATGATGTATTCTATTTCTATGATTTAATCTATTTCCATATCCATGATACCATTATCATTGGTAATTTAACACGTTGTAACAAGGACAATATATTATTGAAACTGACGTGGTTTTCACACATTTAGGCCGTCTAATGCGGTTGAAACTATAGTCGGAGTAACCGGCTTAATCTTACGTGAGTAATTCCCGTGTAACATAAATAAAAAGGACAATATATATTAGAGATTCCCATTGTGGCCAGGAAGTTAACAATTTATTGTTTCTGTGATCAATTGGTTGCCAGGATGTTACCGTGAGAACAGGTCCTAAAGCAAAGCTGGGATCGGTTACATATAACCCTTAGATATAAAATATTGTATTTAATACACGGGCAACTTATTATCAGGGTTTAATATTATTTTATATTTGTTTATAAATAGGCACTTGCTAATACGAGTACAGTAGAATTCATATATAACGACTTCGCTTATAACGACTAACCTATTTTAGCGACGATATTGTTTACTCAAATTAGGTTTCATAATAAATGTACTCAAGAAATAATCCCGCCGTTTTGTGCGTCATCCGGTTAGTACGACATAGTATCGCCGGTCCCTCGAAGGTCGTTATATCGAGATTCTACTGTATTTAATAAACTCGACACAAATGTATTGCATAATATAACGAATAGGCATGTGTCCTAATTTTTATTTAATATGTAGTAAAAAGCTGATCATAAAATATAGATCTAATAAAACAAAATAAAAATATGTTCAAAAATAAATAAGTTATTAGCAACTGACGTGGTTTTCACACATTTTATTTATATTGCACTGGTATCACTCGAACTATAGTTTCAACCTCATACAAAGCGAGACGCAGTTGTGCGCGCGCATTCACCTTGAAAAAGACCGCCTAATGCGGTTGAAACTATAGTCAGAGTGACCGGATTAATCTTACGTGAGTGTTTCCCGTGTAATATAAATAAAAAGTTATTAGCATTTTAATTTCATGCTAGACAGAGAGCGCACTAGCTCGTGATGACTTCAAGCCGTGCGCGCGCCATACAAATGCTATACTAACACACGCTTTGCGAAAAAAGGACAGAGAATCCGCTCTCTTTCCCCACAAAAAAAAAAATTATTATATATCAGAAATGTATCAGCCAATTTAATTTATTTTTTCAGTATGTATAATGTGTTTAGTTTTTCACGGCTTTAGGCCGCGCAGTTGGCAACGGCCAAGCGTCGGCCTAAAGGCGCAGGCGCCTGAGGAAGCGAGAGATGATAGCTCAAAATAATTCTTTAAAAAATATAGTTGTACAATTATAATTATTTTTATTTTAAAATGTTATCATGACTAATATATTCTGTTATAATTACAATGTATTTTATTACAGTTAGACCTTGTAGTTTCAGAGTATATTATACCTACATAATAATATATTATGTTTACTCAGTACTTAATTTTTTCACCTCGTTGCATAAGTAAATAACTATATTTGTTGGCTAAATTAAGTAAATTATTATGATGAAAAGTTCGCAAACTGAAAATTTACTTTTACTTAGTATGACCATATTATGAGTAAAGGAAAAATCAGTGTAGCATTGTTTTATAACAGCGAGCGGAGATAAGATTGTGTACATACTCATTGTTTTACTGCTATGGCTGGATTTTATATTAGACTGATAAAATCCACCCAGAGCGGTAAAACAATGAGTACTTCACAATATTGCCATATAATATACTAGCAACGATACCCTGGCTTCGCACGGTTGTAATATATTTTTTTTACGTTGGGTGATATTATTAGAGTTTTAGTAAGGATCTCTTTTAAAAAAAAAAAAAAAATCGGGACATTTTTGCACACAAAAAAAAAATAGCATGACACCCGGGGATAGTGTAGCTTCCCAACTGGAATTTTTCAAATCGGTTCTGTAGTTTCGGAGCCTATTCAATGCAAACAAACAAACAATCAAATCTTTCCTCTTTATAATATTAGTAAAAATGAAAGGCGATGTTTGTGTGTACCTATGTATGTACGTTCTTTATAGACTCCGGAAGGGCTAAACCGATTTTTACGGGATTTTCACTCGCAGATAGCTGATGTTATAAGGATAATCCTCGCGGTGATAGCTAAGTAGTTTCATTTACAGTTCATGGCAAAAAAATAAACAGTTTAAAATCGCAGAGTATACACTCGAATGTAGCACAATATGCGCAGCGGATCTTTGTGTCTCTGAAGTTAGGTATCTTAGCGTAATGTAACGCACGTTCTTTTTGGTTAGGTAGGCTCTTGCGAACTTTTGCGCAAGTAGCACATCCATTGCGACACAAAAATTGCTACAGCGCAGCCTTGCAGCCAACTTCAGAGACACAAAGATCCGCTATGCCTACTGTAATTCTGTGCCCAATATAAATTATAATAAAGGTATGCGCAGACAATTTTAGTTTGCGTGACACGTTTTAAGGTGTCAAGGAAACCCTAGTATTACGGTATTACTAAGCCTATACCTAATGTCTTCTGTTCCTATACGCTGCCTGTTCTAGTTTTTAGGGTTCCGTACCCAAAGGGTAAAAATGGGACGGGTAGGTTACTAAGCCTACGATGTGTCTGTCTGTCCGTCCGTCTGTCTGTCCTACCTATAACGGCTGTATCTTTCGAACCGCAATAGATAGCCAGTTAAAATTTTCACAGAATATGTAGGTAACGTTACGACTGATAACAAATTCAAAAGGATTCCGCATACAACAAACGTATTTTTGTATTAGCTCTAATGTAAAAACGATAATACGCACACGCACTCTATAACAACAAATAATAAATAATGGCTAAGTGCGAGTCGGTAACAAATTTCTATTCATTACCAAGTTATAGAGCGCCTGTAACAAAATAATTAACTGTGGCTTTGTATAAATTACTTCGACAAATTGGAAGGCGTTATATTAACTGGTAATTCGGTTACTTGGACAACCTTATTGTATTTGTGGTGGCACGGAACCCTCAGTGTACGAGCCCACTTCGCCGGTTTATTGTCCTACATAACAGTTGTATCGTTTGAACCGTAACAGACAGCTAGTTAAAATATTTACAGAAAAATAATTAGTATTTACCTACCTGACAATGCGTAGAACAAGTAAACAAGTAGAAGTAGGCGTTCAAACGATAATTAGCCACTCGCGCGGAGACGTCACAACTCGCGTGCGAGTACGGACTCGCACGAGTGTTCGAACGAGACGAATGATTCGCAGTAGGCGTCGCGCGAGTAGCGCGGAGAAACGAAGCTACACTTGTCTTGGCGCCAAGTATCACCACGTTCACTGTCATATTATGCACACCGTTGGCGACGATGCGTAGTAGGCACTTGCTACTTTTTGTTACTTGTATTACGCATCGTCTGCAAGCGCCTTTAAAGCGCTTGCAGCCGTACAAGTAGTAGTACACCCTTTCCGCGCAAACTAGTAGACTACAAGTTAGCACTCAAAGACGTCTGTGTGAATTAAATGAAAGGCACAATATCTCATTAGATAGGTTTATTTCATTACCACTAATAATTTATTTAAAAAACATATTTTATAGTCAGGAAGTCGTATAAGTCTTACTTAACACAAATAATTAGATACATTACAGTAAATAACACAATGTTTCGTACAATATAAGCACCTACCTACCGTTTAACATTTCTCTGAACAAAAATATATGCAATACAACTACTACTAACTTACCTACTAGGTTATTTATAAATATACATCATCTTCCCTTAAGGCCGCGCTCACCAGACAGAGAACTTTTTCACACATTTTCAACATAATTGAAGATAAGTCACAGTGAGAAAAAACCGATTGGGTATCTTCGACAGAAATAATTTTAAAAGTCATAACATCTCTATTCCAAAGTACTTAAAACAACTTTAAAATAAAAATAAAAAAGGTGTCACTGTCCATCACCATAGGGTGGGAACCGTGGGAAAGATCGCTTTAGAATAACAGCAATTTTCGTGTCGCTGTTTTGTAGAAAGGCAAAAGAGAAACGCATATTTTTTTTTTCTTTTTTGGGGTTCCGTACCTCAAAAGGAAAAAAAGGAACTTCACTTTGTAGTCCGTCTGTTTGTCTGTGAAGACTTTTTTTCTCGGGAACGCGTAGTGGTATAAAGTTGTTTATATCAAATACTCGGGTCTACAGTCTCTTTCAGCTGTAAAAAATCAAACTTGTAAGTCAACGCGATCAAAAGACATGACATGTTTTTGTCGCAATTTTGCTATTTCACGAGGGAATCAAAACCTATAGGGTACTTCCCGTTGACCTAGAATTATGAAATTTGGCAAGAAGCATGGTATTAAAGGAAATAAAACGAAATTTGTTAATTTGCAGAAACATCACAATAAAAAATTTTTTTTGGTTATTACAAACTTATATTTTGTAGTTGGTATGTATGGGAGCACCTGTTTGCCAACTACAACGTTAAGTTTGTCCTTCAATATTTCAACTTTTTTCATCGAGATTCGATTTCCGGGATGGATGAACTATCTATATACATGATTATTAAGTTGCGACTCGCACTTGGCCGGTTTATTTTTATCTCGCCCGCCAAAATAAAACATATCAACACAAAAATTACTGTAAAACGTTTGCAATGTTTTCTAAAAAGAAGGACGAATCGTTTTTTTTATACCCACCTAGGGAATTTTTGTCTTTTAAAATATTGAAAATGTGCAGATGAAATAGCTTTAGTTAATGAGCGCAGTCTTGAATACCAAATTATTTATATCTTTCTGTTTTACCTAAATTGTAAGTGTGTTGTGTTTGTAAAAGCGCTTGCAGATGATGCATAGATACAAGTTAACAAGTAGAAGTAGCAAGTAGCAGTAGGCGCTCAAACAATTAGTAGCCACCTGCACTCGTGCGCGTCTGTAACGCGCACGAGTGTTCGAACGAGAAGAACGATGCGCACTGGGCGTCGCGTGAGTAGGAAGGGGGTCACTCGGCGCCAAGTACCAGCGCAAATTACCCACTTGGCGCCAAGTATCACTATGCACGCTGTTGAAGATGATGCGTAGTAGGCACTTGCTACTTCTACTACGCATCGCTGCAAGCTCTTTTACATGCGTCTGCACAGTACAAGTAACATGCTCAATATTTAGAATCGGTTAACATAATTATGTAATACTTCCTTCTCAACCTGTGGAACTTGGATAGCGGGTGCTAACGCAGATGATGATGGATTGTTATAGCGGTGGCGCTGCAAATTTACATACATTTTGTTTAAAATCTGATTTAAAGAAAGATCTAAATTGATGATTCTGAAAACCATAATATCAATAAAATGTTAAATCAAGTACAAGGGTTGAAAGTTTATACGAACGTCTATGCGTACAAAGTCACGGTCAACCGCTAGCAATGTATAAAAATACTAAAATGTATTAATTTATCTCTATAATATCAGTTTGTTAGATTTAATTCATTTTATAATATAAAATTGGCTCATATCTATCTGACGAGAAAAAGACTTAACTAGTAAAAGGGAGTTTTGATTAGATTTCGATTCTCTACTCGATGCATTTTTTTTTTTAATATAACTTCATCTATGTTTAACATACTTGAGATAGCTAAGGCGCAAGGACACAAAACAGAGTGTGCATTCACGGGAACTCTTCTTCAAAGTAATTTAAATGTTAGTATTCTTTTAATAGGATACAAAACATAAAAATGATATCCTTAAGTCACATATCCCCACCGTCATGACACATCTCTTTATTTGTATCATACAAAAAGGAAAGTAAGGTTTAAAATTGCTTTAAAAGCGAGTCCACACCCCTTCTTTTAAGTGTATCTTGTGTCTAAGATAAGTTTTTACATAATAGTTATATGTTCTTGCTACATAATTGTGATAGTATAATAATATGTTGAAGAATAAGGCAATATGCTTAAATACATGACAAACTATTTTAGAGAATTAAAAACTTAAGCATTCCTCAAATTTGTTAAAATTACATGTTGATGCTATAAAATTAAAATACACATGAAATCTTGACAAATTGTTGGAGGTTGGACTCGGGCAGGCACAGCGCACAAAATTTGAATTTTGAAACTTCCCGAGAAAAGGATAGATTGATATTTATGTGAACACGACAGTGTCAGCCAACCAACTGAGAGTGGGACAACGAACAGCGAGCTAATTTCAGTTTTGATCTTATTTACAAGTAGATAGAGAGATCCTGTCTTATTTTTACCAGTGATTAAAGCACTTATAACATGCACAAGAAGACATTATGGTGTGTTTTAGGTTCCACGGGAGGACACTCATTCACGACTGTTCACAACAATGTGGAGTGAAACTAAATATGCTGTGCTCTTTCACAAGTCTACCTCAGTAAAAACCCTTTGCTTTACAGACAAATATTTTGATGTTCTACTTAATGTAGGTTAATAAAACATAATACAGTACAGGATAGCTCTAAAATCAATAAAACATAATGCAGTTCAGAATAGCTCGTTGGCATTTTGTTTCAAAGTCATGTAACAATTCATCAATATCATCATCTAAATCTTCACTCTGTGTCATTTTATTTACCATGTCACTTATCAAGAACGCTCCAATAGTAGCTTCCTCATGGTTATCCTGTATATCTATATTTATAACGTGCACGGGCTGGTTGAAAACAGACCTCCGCGAACCAAACCATTCAATTACTTGGTCATAAACGCGTTCCTCACATGTTATTATAACATCGAAGAGTTCTTCGGATGCCTGGAATTTTTCCGGGCTGGGTTTTATCCTCCGGTTCCTGTCCAACATGTGCAACAAGCCATTCTGTGTGTAAAAGGCTTTGTCTTTCTCCAACAAATCATTGTAAATGTCGTCGTAAGGAACGCCAAATTCGTAGCAGTTAGGGCGGTCAGCCGATGACCCAGGCAACTTAACCTTTTCACCAGTTCCAAAAGATTTCACTTTGTATCCTTTTTTGACGAGAAAAGCATGGGCTTCCATGCTACGGTTCATATTAGATGAACAAACCACTGCAATGTATAAATCTCCGGAATCTCCCATATCTGATTTGAAATCGTCACTTTCTTCTCAAATGAAAATTGTATGCTTTGATGGACGAAATTTTAGGATAACTTTACTTTGTCTTGCATTTCGTATTTTTAGTTCGCTTCAATTAACTCTACTTGTCCCTTCAGAAAAATATCAAAGCTTGTCCCAGAATTGAAATTCAATTTATTTCAAGATTCAATTTTGTTGCAGTTTAGTGTATTTTTATTCGTCATTGGGGTTTTTGCAGTTTGTTGTTTGACAGCACAGCACACAACAGCAACAGTCATTTCTTTTTTTTTTGTTAATTTTTTCATGACCATGTATACAAAATTCTTCTGTCGTAATATTCACTAAGTTTGCATGGTTTAAAATAGCGGCAAACAAGTCTGAGTCAACCAAAGTCACGGTCAAGTCAAACTCGTGCCCCAGTAAAGTGGTGGAGGTTTTTAAAGAGGCTTCTATGAAGTTTTAGAATCAAAACTAAGTTATATTTTTCACCTCGTATATCAATTTCCACACTCGAGCACGTTCACGAGCACTTGATAAATAATAATCCACCATTATTACACATTAACACTCGAAAATGCATAAGTTTCGGAAAATAATACAGTTTATTTTCCACGTTGGCGCTAAAACTCTTGGCTAAGGGCTAAATTGATTGAAGGCAAAACTTAAAAGGTGAATTAAAAAAATCAATGTCATGTTTCTTTTAAGCTTACCTCTGTGTGAGTGTCACTGCAGTAAACTAAATCAATGTCATTTATTTGTCATCACAATTCACATTATTATTGTATTTTTTAGGTTAACACTGGAAATGGAAAATTGATAATTTTATTTCTAAGAACATTAAAATTTAATAAATACAATTATGAGTTCGCTTGCCAAGTTTCTAATACCTATAGGGTTAAGGAGCCAACGTGCTATTCACTCATGTTCCTCAAATTTAGCCTGGTCAAAACCTACAGCGCCGAGGTCGTTTTTAGAGTACAATAAAAAAGTGTTTCCTCCTCAACAAGTTGGCGAGGAACCTCGACCAGCTGTAAGTTAAATAATAATTGTTATTTTCTTTAACGGACCTAGTTTTTGTATACATCAGATGAACTCTTCTAGAGATCAGATAGTTACTTTCCTACCCAAGAGGTAATCTCACCCTAATCTCATAAATGCATTTGCATGCTTATTCTTATCAATAAGACTTAATTTGTACATTCTACATTATTTGTAAGTGTGTTATAAAGTATCAAATAAATAACCTGCATCATTATCGGCCTTTCATGTTCCCACTGCTGGGACACAAGCCTTCTCTCAGAGAGAGGATGGGCCCTAATCCGTCATGCTGGCCCTGTGCATGTTGGTGAATGTCATGTCTTGGAACTTTTGAGGTTCTTAGAACCAAAAAATTTAATAAAAGAGCATACAAATTAGACAATATTTTGCTATGTTATGTATGCTATTGTACTGTGCGTCAAAGAGAATATAAATACTACGCTGTGCGTGTTGGTTTGTTTCTCAGTAGTCTATAGGCTTATCTTAAAATCCTCCATTTACCACCGCCAGCGCACTCTGTACTTTAGGTATGAACCTACAAGTAGCGGAGTTGTCGCACCTGCCGTGCAATAGATAGAAATAATGCAACAAGAGTTATGTGATAGACAGAGTGGCAACTTTAAGGTTAATATAGCTGTAGGTAGTTAGCATTTGCATGTCCTGAATTGCACTTTATTGTGTAGTAGCAAGAGTCGCTACTTATTTAAATGATTTTGATTAAATCAGAGTTAATCTTCTATACTTGTACTATGTATACTGTTGTGGTATTCTGTGCATCCGCATGGCAGCAGTTCCAGACAACACAACTGCTAAGGCAATATTGCAATTTCCAATTTAATTTTATAAGAAACATTTTTCCAGGACTTCTTGAGGCATCTAAAAAGAAAATCTTTCAATCAAAAATATTTCAGTTTTAGAATTGGATGACAAATGACCCACAATTATTTGGAATTTTATCTATGATTCCATTAGTGAAAAAATTACTCAACATTTCTCTTTCTACTTCAGCTTTATTCACTTTTGTATGTATTATGATGGTGTGCAATATTATACTGGGTTACGCGGAAAGGGTGTACTTATGCAAAAAGGGGTCCATCCATAGTATACATCATTTATGTACAACTTTTACTATGCAAGTAATACTAAAATCGCGAAAAAAATATCAGATGTTCCTTAGAAAATAGTCATTGTTACTCGACAAAATGTATGGAGGAGCTGATATTTTTTTCGCGATTTTAGGGTTGGTCCCATAGTAAAAGTTGTTCATAATAATGAGTATAACAGACGCCTTTCAGCTTAGAACACCATTTCCGCATAACCCTGTATAATTAAGTATTAATCATAGTGTGTTGCTTTTATTAAAGATTACCCACATATTGGTTCACAGTTTGTTTGCCATCAGAAGACCAACATCAAATACAGTCCTAAGAAACTTTGGTACATTGCATCGTTTGTGAGAGGAATGACAGTAGATGAAGCCGTTAAACAACTCAGTTTTGTTCACAAAAAAGGAGCAATATTTATCAAAGAAGCAATATTAGAGGCACAGGAGCTAGCAGTAAAGGAACATAATGTTGAATTCAGAAGCAATCTGTGGATAGGTATGATTATACTTTCTGGAATGTTGTTCTCAATTTTTGGGGTTTCATACCTAAAGGGTGTAAACGGGACCCTATTACTAAGCGTACGCTGTCTGTCTGTCCGCCCTACCTTTTAATGGCTGTATCTTTCAAACGGTAATACATAGCCAGTTGAATTTTTACAGCACAAGTAATGATACGGCGGATTAACTAAGAAATAATAATAAAGTAAAAACTTAAGGTCCAAACTCTAAAGTAAACCAAAAAATAATAAATAATGTCCAAGTGCGAGTCTGTGACAAATTTCTGTTCACCACCAAGTAAAGCAACGTCGGACTCTGTACTTGGATGAGTGCCCCCCCTTGGCGACGCCCTTGGATCTAAACATATTATATTTTTGTTTCAGCTGAATCCTTTGCAGGTAAAGGCATGTGTCTAAAAGGTGTGAGGAGGCACGCTCGTGGACGCATGGGCGAAGTAAGATACCAATACTGCCATTATTTTGTGAGGCTTGAAGAGGGAAAACCACCCGCAGACTACTACAAATTGGAACCACTCACTCCAGAGCAGCAGCTTGACAAGTGGCTTGAACAAATGAGAAAGAGAAAGATCACCAACTCCTATTGATTAGATTAGTTTCTATTTAATGCATTGTAGATAATAAATGTTTAGAATTTACTTAACATATTTTTATTGATGAATGAAAGTTAAAAAGGTAGTGCATTAGTTTCTATTACCTGACTGCCTTCTGAAAGGAGAATTTCATTAGTACTTGTGGTTAGGTGGTGTCCAGATTAATTTGACTACTGGGAGTTTTTGCTTCCACTGTGATGACTTACGATTTTAGAAGTACCTCCTATTCATTACACTGTCCACACCTGTCATTTATTGCAACTGCAGTTTTCCAAGAATATGGTCTGCAGTATAACCCTTAAAACTTCTGGCCTCCTGGTACTTTACAAAACCTACCCTAGTTTCCTTCTCTATGCATTGTACAAATTGAGCAATAACCATCAATTGAACGAATTGTGTATGGGAGCAAAAGTTATTGTACGAACTGAGCATTTACTATCCGTTGATTGAATTGGGAACAAACCATATTTTCACGCTTATACATTTATGCTTGTTGTCTGCCGCTGCAGTGTCTTCCGTCGTTTCTAACTTCGATAATTCAGTTTCTAATTTCTAACTAATTTCATCAAATTTATAACTCCAGTAGCGGTTTTTTTGACACATCAAAGAATTTATCGTTTACATTCTTAAAATATTGATAGACCACCTCTCCAATGAACTACAGATAAAATAATGATCAGTGTAACAGAACTACGTTAGGTATCCGTGGTCAGATCGGTTAGTTAGATTGTATTAATCTAACCACGGACACTACAGTCAAAAGGTATCCGTGGTTAGATCGGTTAGTCAGATTGTATTAATCTAACCACGGACACTACAGTCAAAAGGTATCTGTGGTTAGATCACTTGAAACTATAAGGTCTATAAGATATAGGCCCTTATTCGCTCACTGTATGTGATTAGTCTCTATAACCACATAAACAATAACATAAGTTAATTTGTGTCGTCTGGAGCATAAGGCAAATAAATAAGATATATCATTCTGTATTTCTTTAATAATATAGGTTATTAACTACTTTTTTTTATAAAAGTTTTGTAAAAATAGGTTTATAACTATGTAATATTAAGATTCCCAGTAGTCACTGAACTAAATATAATATAATATTTATATTAAATACTGCTTTAAAATAATATACTAACAATAATATTTCTTTCATCTCAGTAAGTACTTTTTCTTCCGACAGTTCCATTACATTTATATCCTATTTTGATTTAACATTCATTATTTTCTAAATTAATTGATGTAACATTAAATAAACTTATTACATAAAATCTGCCAATGCAGCTAATAGTGATATTTATATCTACCTCTATTATAATACAAACCCATATCTATCAACTATTATGTACTCATTTTTGTTGGTACACAAGGATGAAAAATATTTATGTTACATACTACGGGTTAGGTAGGTATACCTAATTATATTATGTAAGTATATCTTATGAAAAGCAAGATACAAGCCAGCCAGTGATGAAGCACGCAGACTTAGAAGATACCTATTCACTCTGGCCTTTGTTTTGTCTTTGTTTTAATATGCCAAGCTAAGTACTTTCGTACCTTTTATGGTATAATGATAGATTTCTTATCTCTGCAATAAAATACGATTGTCTGACTGTATACAATATCAAACATTTCGATACATATATTAGTACTTAGTGTTTATCTTTATTAAATAGTTGTGATTGTGGAATTACTATGATTACTCTTTTAATCACATTCGGTATCATTACTTTTTTATATGCAAGTCAGTAAGATAAGTACATATTAGGGTGCCATGCATTAGTGACAGTTCCTTCCGGATCCTACAAAATCAAAGTTCCAAAATATAATCTGTAAAAAAAAAACTCTCTAATTGTATTTATATGACTTGGAAATTACTCGCGTATGATTAAGCAGGTTACTCTGACTATAGGTTCAACCGCATGGTGGTCTTTTTTGGGATACGGATAGGGCGATACGGAGCCGCGCGCGCGCATTCACCTTGAAAAAGACCGCCAAATGCGGTTGAAACTATAGTTGGAGTAACCGGCTTAATCATACGTGAGTAATTCTCGTGTAATATAAATAAAATGTGTGCAAACCACGCCAGTTTCCATAGTATATAACTCTCTAATTAGCAGTCAATCCAATGCAAACCCACTACTATTTTAATTATGTGGATTACCAACATGTAGACTGTGCAAAAAGAGAGCCACCGTAAAATTGAAGGCGCACTTGTGCTAATTTACTGAATAAAACACTCCTCTTTTTGCGTCGGAGTTAAAAAGTATAATGGATGCTTGCTATTTGTATAAATTATCAATAGACAGTCTGTGCAAAAAGAGCCCCGACGGTTCTGTTTTTGCATAGTCTATAGGGCGACGTTGGCAGTAAAAACCGCTTCGCGTTGCACTTGCCAGGCTCCCTTTGGCCCGCGCCGACTACCTTATCATTATATGAATATTATTATGCAATATGAACAAGTGCGAGAATATTTACTGTGAAATAACCGACTAGATAACTTTCACTTTAGCAAGCTTTTTAACATAACAATGCTCTCCGAGTTTTGTTTTTTTGGTAGCTATTATTTATTGTACTGAATCTGTGGCTCCTGTAATAGGCTTATTTAGCTACGAGCAGAGATGCAATCAACCGGACGTCACATAAAATTATCTTTTATAGATGGTACGAAGTCAATGACCACTGTTTAACATGACTGTTTTACGTGTTTAGCTTATTATCCAACTTTTTTATAATACCATAGGTGGCAAACAAGCACACTAGGTATTTGTAACACCAGAGGCATCACAACTTCGTTTAATCGTTTAGCCGACCCTTTTACCCGAAACCGTTTAGCCGAATCTATAACTCACCTTTTGAAGAAACCCAACTTTTAGTGTTGTATTTTTCGTTCTATACCTGTATAAAGGCCATTTCACATTGAGATGGCAGCGATAATCTAAATTAAAATCCTGTTTAAGCCGCGCTGGGCGCTGTCATACATATGGTATATGTTGGCCTAAATGTTACGTGTATTCTTTCTTAATTTAAAAATCTTCCAAAATTATGCTCCTATTCAATACTGAAAAATATCTGCCGACATTTATTATGATATGTGACATAGATATTATTACCCTTGGATATAAATGATCAGTAAGCTAATCTGGTTTTATCTAACACTAGTAGGCCGCCCCCCTGCTTCGCACTGGCGAAGCCGGGATATATAGCCTATGTCAACCGGGGATATTGCAGCATCCCAACAGTGAAAGAATTTTTCAAATCGGTTCAGTAGTTTCGGAGCCTATTCAATGCAAACAAACAAACAATCAAATCTTTCCTCTTTATAATATTAGTATAGATAGATAATATAACTCTTATAGTAAACATTTTCGTCTTTGCTTTTGCCAATATCTTGTTTAGGGTCAGGCACAGGCGAGGCCCAAGGGGGCGGGTTCTAGAGGATCAACTGAATATCTTCTTTTAATAAGGTATACCCTTAAATAAAAATTCAATGGTAAAAACATCTATGTATTGTTTTTTTCTTAAACCCCCTCCGAAATCAAATCCTCTTTTTCAAACCAAACAAACCAAATGTTGGTTTATTGTAAATGTTGCAATGAAGTGGCAACTGGACAATGACGTAGCCATGTGTCACTCCCGGAATGCCAGACCTTGTTTTATCGGATCATGCTTTAACGTATATCTGTGTTGTTCACTTCTCGTAAGTCAACTGATCAAGTCATATCATAGATTAGCTTATTGATTGTTTATCCATAAGAGGGTAAATATGCATTTTTATCTGTAGGTTCTGTCTGGCAGTATAATGAATCTGAAGTATCTCAGTCACCAGTTTCAATCACTTCCCTTTCTTTAAGTAGCTACCTAACTGGAAGATGCAATACCGAAAAAAAAAACTTATATCTTACAAATTAAATCAGACGCTCAGCGATGTTCGTGGCTCAGGTTTTTTCGGAACATATCCGTATAAAAATATAGAACTTATCACCAACATAGTTCCCAAAGCGAAGCGCACCGTTATAACAAAGTCGAATATGTAAATAGACGCCACACAAGATATAATTATCGCGACGGAAGTGGCAAAACCTTTCAGTATGTTATCCGCGTATTTTACGACTACAGCGACGATAAGCCCGCCGGCTGCTTGTAGTAGCACCAAGTACCACACAAACCCGTCGAATCCTTTTAGTAGATTGCTGCTTGTGCCTTCCTTGATGAGGTACGTAGCAGCACCAAATGGCAGCGACAGTAAACTTAGCTGGACATTCCTCATCCACACCTGAAAATTAAGACAAAAAATATTTGAAAAATCCGAGATCATTTCGACCACGTGCTCATATCTTTGAAACGACTGTCATGATTTCTAACTTATTTCAATTGTTTCTTTGCGATTTCTTGGTTTTAAACCTTTTGGTATCTAATTTGACTAACAGTCTTTTATATAAATTGGCGGTCGGAAACGTGTTGACTCGGGAGTCTCGGCAATAATGCAAATAGTGGGGGTAGGAAGAAGATAATGCGGTAGGATGTTGGAAAGAGGGACTTTAGTGTGGCTTGAGCGTTCATAGCGAAAGCATATTGGTCTGAAAACTGTAATAAGTAGGAATAAAGAATAAGAATATGAATAAAGTTATATAAAAGTGAGAATTGGATTATGATTTACCACACGACTAAATAGATTTTCATCAAACAAAGCTAAGAACCAACACAATGAAGTCAGCTGCTTTATAAAAAAAACATTGAAATCGAGGCTCGCTTTTAAGCGATACAATGCCACAGACATGCTTACGTCGGGACATTTTTGCACACACGGTCATCTGACCCCAAACTAAGCAAAGCTTGTGATATGCTGTCAGAGACTGATATACATACATATATAGTTTTAAATACTTACTTAAATAGATATTAACAACCAGATATCGAACCATCACAAATGTTTGTCCTAGGTGGGTATCGAACCCACGATCCCAAGCGCAGAAGTTAGGTTTACTACCAACTGGACCAACGGGCTATCTGACTGACACAGGCATCAAACTTAAAACTTCTTTTTTGATAATAATAAATAAAATTATTTATGTTTTTATTTATGTTTTTTAATGTTTTTTTTTGTTCAGACGTCTGCCCCTTGCCAATGTCCTCGGCTTGTGTTGGGGGAAGTACAGGTGGATCAGAAAAAAAAGAAAAGACGTCTGCCCATCATCTAGCTAGGTCAAAGTGCTTGGGAAGAAAAATCCAACGAACCCAAACTCGACGGGGTTACGTCGTTTCGTTTAAGAGTTCCTACGGCCACCTTCTCCATGATCAGACCAGCTTCATGGTACCATAACATTGCATTGTCACCGAGCTTACATAAGTATGTCAAATTTTAGCTCAATCGGTAGAGGATAACTGTCCTAAAATTCAGTTGCAAGATTTGTCCCACACATAATAATATATAGTCATACATAGGTACTACAGAGCAAGTTAAATAAAAGCTTGTAAAAACCAATAACCTATTAATGTAGGTATAATTATTATGTTCTGACTGATTTTTAACTTTACTTCATAATAAAATTATGTCATCCCTGAACCGAATCAGACTATTATGACTGAATTAACAGTCACAGTCTACAGGAAAAAAAACTATATTTTAATGTATTTTTGTTTGATGATAAATTGCGCTGATCTGCTTTTAGTGAAATTTTGTCGACATTTATTTATTTGATAACTAGCTGCGTCCCGTAGTTTCACTCGCGGAAATCCTATCCGTGATAAAATGTATTATACGTCACGCTCCGGCCCTTCAACTAACTCTGTGTAAAAAATCAAGACGATCTGTTGCTCTGTTGCTGCGTGAAAGAGACAAAAAGTATTTCGCATTTATGATTTTAGTGTGATAGACTTGCGGTTGACCTCAACATCGCCTGATGAAGAATCCGATTTATTCGCTTCTTTGAAAGAGCCACAGCACGACAAAGCAGCAGCCTTAGGAAAGCGAAGGACACATCTCAGCTTTTATGACGGCATGCAGTGCCGGACGAGAGCCGACATAGGCTATGTCAGCCCGTCCCACTATATCCCAACCATCAGACCACGCCAACGCCTTCATCGAGTTCTTTTAGCCAGTACGAGAACGAATATAAAAAGTTTTTAGGCTATGCCGTCCTATAAGCTAAAGGTTACTGAAGGTTCCTAAAGGAAGCTGAACATCGACATAATATCTGAGATAATAAGAGGAAAAATATCAGTACATGGCTGCTACAGTACAATGAAACAAGTGGTTTTGTGACATTGGACGAGGGAAGAAGGAGTAGACTGGAAACCCAAATACGTGACACCACCAAATGAACTGCCACCAATCGGTGTACCAAAATAATGCTAGATGCCAAAATCTTAAAATGGCGGACACCGTTGGGGGCAGAAGTCTATGCATATTGGGAAAACTGGGAGGTACTTAAAATACAATAGGGAGTTCGTGGAAGCGGCAAAACAACCTGGGTAGTTAGACACTACGATGCGGGTCATGCGGGCAATGATGTCATCATCACCACAAACAGAGACAGCGAATCGCGAAAGCTTAAAAGGTACAAAGAGGTTTTAATGTTTGCATACTCACAGATATGTCAGACTCCTTGAGCACCTTTTCAAAGTAGATGCCAGCAAATCCTGATATAAAGCAAGCTGCCAAAGCTGTACCGAATCCCAGTATTCTAGACTGGTCCTGGTTTTGCTGCTTGCTGTCGGTAGTTGAAGACAGCTGCACGAGAGCGATACCTGCTGCTAGCAGAGCTAGGGCGGCCCATTGCCATTTTTTGAGTTGCCTCTTCAGTACAAGAACAGCGAAAAAAGCTGTTGTGAGCAACTTTAGCTGATACGTAACCTAGAAATAAAAATTTAAACCGGTATTAAAAATGGATTAAACAGGTATTAAAAATTGAATGGAAAAGAATGATGATGATGATTATTAATGTGTAAATAACTTTGTTGGTTGCCGATAATCTTGATTAGTTGTCAAGGAAACATTGTTACATTATGTGGAAAAACAGGATATTTATTTTTTAACTGGCAATAAAACCAAAGAACCGCTGGCCGTAGCTAGATATCAAATAATTCTAATTTTGAAGACACATTTCGCTGGCTCACTATTACAAGGTTCTTGTTATTTTCTTACACATTCTGTAATTTCAATTTAAAAATTTTTACTATCATAAATATTGACTTAGCAGGGTTAATGCTTGAGTGAAAATATCTCTCTCAAGCATAAACCCTGCTAAGTCAATATTTATGAAAGTAATTTTTTTTAATTGAAATTACAGAATGTGTAGGAAAATAACATAGAACCTTGTAATAGTGAGCCAGCGATTTGTTTAAACTTTACATTAGGCGATCTGTTGCCTACTCACTTTTGAAGGTAGGATTTTGTTCACAAACTTATCATGGTGGCTGTTTTCATTTATTTTCTCGGTATTTTTTTTACAATATTTTATTTTATTTGAATTTTTCTGAATCTCTACCAGTGTTTTTTTAAACTATATTATATACTAGCTTCCGCCCGCGGCTTTGCCCGCGTTGTTCTAGGGAAAAATTATGAAGTACTAAGCAAAAAGCTTTATTTTAGGACGCGACTAAATACGTTTTATGTATTTCATCCTGGATATTGATGGTCAGTAGGTACACGGTGCTTTATGAGCAGGAGATCTAAAGTTAAATTCCTGGCCTGGCTGGGCCGTTTGTGGCCCAGCGAACCACGCGACCTAGAAAGTTTATTTTTTCTTTTTTGTACGTCACTTGTGCTTGACACTCGCCCTCGAGGCCGCTTGCGGCTCAGCGAACCACGCAACCTAGAAAGTTTTTTTTTTCTTTTTTGTACGTCACTTG
This sequence comes from Agriopis marginaria, assembly GCA_932305915.1. Taxonomy (NCBI): domain Eukaryota; kingdom Metazoa; phylum Arthropoda; class Insecta; order Lepidoptera; family Geometridae; genus Agriopis; species Agriopis marginaria. The sequence continues at coordinate 7,776,465 of OW029921.1, forward strand.
TGCTTGACACTCGCCCTCGCGGGCCGCTTGCGGCCCAGCGATCCACGCAACCTAAAAAGTTTTTCTTTTTTCTTTTTTGTACGTCACTTGTGCTTGACACTCGCCCTCGCGGGCCGCTTGCGGTCCAGCGAACCACGCGACCTAGAAAGTTTTTTTTTCTTTTTGGTAAGTCACTTGTGCTTGACACTTACACTTGCGGGCCGCTTGCAGCCTAGCGAACTGAGCAACCTAGAATTTTTTTTCTCTCTTTTTTTACGTCACTTGAGCTTGACACTCGCCCTCGCGGGCCGCTTGCGGCCCAGCGAACCGCGCAACCTAGAAAGTTTTTTTTTTTTCTATTTGGTAAGTCACTTGTGCTTGATACTCGCCCTCGCGGGCCGCTTGCGCAACCTAGAAAGTTTTTTTTTCTTTTTTGTACGTCACTTGTGCTTGACACTCACCCTCGCGGGCCGCTTGCGGCCCAGCAAACCACGCAACCTAGAAAGTTTTTTTTCTTTTTTGTACGTCACTTGTGCTTGACACTCGCTCTCGCGGGCCGCTTGCGGCCCAGTGAACCACGCAACCTAGAAAGTTTTTCTTTTTCTTTTTTGTACGTCACTTGTGCTTGACACTCGCCCACGCGGGCCGCTTGCGGCCCAGCGAACCACGCGACCTCAAAAAGTTTTTTTTTTCTTTTTGGTAAGTCACTTGTGCTTGACACTCGCCCTCGCGGGCCGCTTGCGGCCCAGCAAACCACGCAACCTAGAAAGTTTTTTTTTCTTTTTCGTAAGTCACTTGAGCTTGACACTCGCCCTCGCGGGCCGCTTGCGGTCCAGCGAACCAAGCGACCTAGATTTTTTTTTTTCTATTTGGTAAGTCACTTGTGCTTGACACTTGCCTTCGCGGGCCGCTTGCGGCCCAGCGAACCGAGCAACCTAGAATTTTTTTTTCTCTCTTTTTTTACGTCACTTGAGCTTGATACTCGCCCTCGTGGGCCGCTTGCGGCCCAGCGAACCGCGCGACCTAGAAAGTTTTTTTTTCTTTTTTGTACGTCACTTGTGCTTGACACTTGCCCTCGCGGGCCGCCTGCGGCCCAGTGAACCGCGCGACCTAGAAAGTTTTTTTTTTCTATTTGGTAAGTCACTTGTGCTTGACACTCGCCCTTGCGGGCCGCTTGTGGCCTAGCGAACCGAGCAACCTAGTTTTTTTTTTCTATTTGGTAAGTCACTTGTGCTTGACACTCGCCCTCGCGGGCCGCTTGCGGCCCAGCGAACCGCGCGACCTAGAAAGTTTTTTTTTCTTTTCTGTACGTCACTTGTGCTTGACACTCGCTCTCGCGGGCCGCTTGCGGCCCAGCGAACCACGCAACCTAGAAAGTTTTCTTTTTCTTTTTTGTACGTCACTTGGGCTTGACATTCGCCCTCGCGGGCCGCTTGCGGCCCAGCGAACCACGCAACCTAGAAGGTTTTTTTTTTCTTTTTTGTACGTCACTTGTGCTTGACACTCGCCCTCGCGGGCCGCTTGCGGTCCAGCGAACCACGCGACCTAGTTTTTTTTTTTTCTATTTGGTAAGTCACTTGTGCTTGACACTTGCCTTCGCGGGCCGCTTGCGGCCCAGCGAACCGAGCAACCTAGAATTTTTTTTTCTCTCTTTTTTTACGTCACTTGAGCTTGACACTCGCCCTCGTGGGCCGCTTGCGGCCCAGCGAACCGCGCGACCTAGAAAGTTTTTTTTTTCTTTTTTGTACATCACTTGTGCTTGACACTTGCCCTCGCGGGCCGCTTGCGGCCCAGCGAACCGAGCAACTTAGTTTTTTTTTCTATTTGGTAAGTCACTTGTGCTTGACACTCGCCCTCGCGGGCCGCTTGCGGCCCAGCGAACCACGCGACCTAGAAAGTTTTTTTTTCTTTTCTGTACGTCACTTGTGCTTGACACTCGCTCTCGCGGGCCGCTTGCGGCCCAGCGAACTACGCAACCTAGAAAGTTTTTTTTTTCTTTTTTGTACGTCACTTGGGCTTGACATTCGCCCTCGCGGGCCACTTGCGGCCCAGCGAACCGCGCGACCTAGAAAGTTTTTTTTTTCTATTTGGTAAGTCACTTGTGCTTGACACTCGCCCTTACGGCCCGCTTGTGGCCTAGCGAACTGAGCAACCTAGAATTTTTTTTCTCTCATTTTTTACGTCACTTGAGCTTGACACTCGCCCTCGCGGGCCGCTTGCGGCCCAGCGAACCGCGCGACCTAGAAAGTTTTTTTTTTCTATTTGGTAAGTCACTTGGGCTTGACACTCGCCCTCGCGGGCCGCTTGCGGCCCAGCGAACCACGCAACCTAGAAAGTTTTTTTTTCTTTTTTGTACGTCACTTGTGCTTGACACTCGCCCTCGCGGGCCGCTTGCGGCCCAGCGAACCACGCAACCTAGATAGTTTTTTTCTTCTTTTTTGTACGTCACTTGTGCTTGACACTCGCCCTCGCGGGCCGCTTGCGGCCCAGCGAACCACGCAACCTAGAAAGTTTTTCTTTTTCTTTTTTGTACGTCACTTGTGTTTGACACTCGCCCACGCGGGCCGCTTGCGGCCCAGCGAACCGCGCGACCTCAAAAAGTTTTTTTTTTCTTATTGTTAAGTCACTTGTGCTTGACACTCGCCCTCGCGGGCCGCTTGCGGCCCAGCGAACCGCGCGACCTAGAAAGTTTGTTTTTTCTATTTGGTAAGTCACTTGTGCTTGACACTCGCCCTCGCGGGCCGCTTGCGGCCCAGCGAACCACGCAACCTATAAATATTTTTTTTTCTTATTTGTACGTCACTTGTGCTTGACATTCGCCCTCGCGGCCGCTTGCGGCCCAGCGAACCACGCAACCTAGAAAGTTTTTTTTTTCTTTTTTGTACGTCACATGTGCTTAACTAACACTCGCGGGCCGCTTACGGCTTGCTAAATTTGTTAAACAGTCGTAGAGTTGAGTGATTGAAATTATGCTACAGGAACTTACATATTGTCGGTATAAAATAGCCTTAGTTTTAATCCAGGGAATATGCTACCTCCATACCAAATTTCATCGAAATCCGTTAAACAGTCACAGAGTTGAGTGATTGATGTTAAACTACAGGAACCATAGATTTTTTCCGGGTTAAAAGTAACTCATGTGATAGTCCAAGGAATATTGTACCTTCATACCAAATTTCATCGAAATCCGGAGTTAAGTGATCAAAGTTATCCTACAGGAACCACTCATTTTCCCAGGATCAGAATTAGGTTATGTTATAATATTATTCAGTGTATAATCTACCTCCATACCAATTTCATCAAAATTTGTTTAACAGTTACATAGTTGTGTGATTGAAGTTATCCTATAGGAACTGTAAAATTTTCCGGGATAAAAAGTATTGTGTGTTTTAATGTGGCTCCTTGTCTGTTTCTTTACCAAATTTCATATTTATTCGTTGAGCCGTTGTGAAAAAGAATGATTATACCATCCCACGGGAACTGTCAAATTTTCCGGGATAAAAAGTGGCTTGTGTTGCAATGTGGCTGCTTGCCTGTTTTTGTACCAAATTTCATACTTATTTGTTGAGCCGTTGTGGAGATTTGTGTAATTGAAATTATCCTACAGGAACCGTGCATTTTTTCGGGATAAAAAGTAGCCTATGTGTTAATCCAGGGTATAAGCTATATACATTCTAAATTTCATCCAAATCGGACCAGTAGTTTCGGCGGTGACTTCAGCCAAACATACACACTTACACACTTACCCACTTACACACTTACACACAAACTTTCGCATTTATAATATTAGTAAGATATGTTGATTGTTGTTGGTGTTAAGCAATTCTAAAAGCTTGCCTAGAAGAAACTAATTCACTTGAGACTTAAGACACCCGCAATATAATTATTGAGGAACACCCATTCAGGCAGTGACATCGCAGTGGTAGTATAGTCTAGCAGTTTACACAATAAAAGCGGAATCCAAACGCTACGAGTACGCGTTTACGGGATATAAACCATGCTTGTGACGATTTACAAAAAAATATGAAAAACTCCAAAGCAATTTTTGAAACAATTTTGTATAGTTCATATAGCAAATTTAAATATACCTAGTTTCATCAAAATCGTACGAATACTGAAAAATTTAATTGGTATGTTTGTATGAAATAAACGAGGTACAAGGAGCTGTTGATAAAAAAATACATAATTTATAGGTACCTGATAAGTTGCCGCGTCCAAATTAGACGCAGACACATAAAGTAAATTGTTTTGCACAATATACAGAAACGATGGCACACAAACACGCAATGTATCCTTGGCATTTAAGATTACTATTGCGTACATCGAACGCGTGCCTTTTGCTACTCCGCCGGACTCTTGTATTACCAAACCAACACATATGACTAGTTTGAATATTTCAGTCATTAGGACAGCTGAAAATTAATTGTAAAATAAGTGGTTAAATCAACCGTAGATAGTAAAATCATTGTATAATAAGTAGTAAAATAATTGTATGATAAGTGATAGGTAGTAAAAGCATTGTAAAATAAGTGGCAAGTTGATTGAATCAGGCATTACTTTGTGGAAGTCCATTTTTGTATATGACGAATTTCTAGTGTAATTCCGCTTCTACGTCGTTTCGAGTACAATAAGGATTTTGGGATAAACTATTTTCCTCTATAGATATTTGTGATGCTAATTTAAACCTAATCTGACATTTAAAAAAATCCAAAATCCTTATTGTACTAGAAACGACGTAGAAGCGGAATTACACTAGAAATTCGTCATATTCAAATTAAGTGGCAAATAATAAAATCATTGTAAAATAAGTGGTTGGTATAGAACCATCGTAAAAAAAGTGGGAAGTTGAAAAGTGATAGACGTATTAGCTGCACCCCGCGATCTCACCCGCTATCCTAGAAGAACCTCGAACATTTCCAAAATAATAGCTTGTGTTATTCCACAGTATAAGCGAGCCAAATTTCATTAAAATTCGTTCAGTTATTACGGAGTCGAGTTCGGACTAACATACACAATTACATACAAACTTTCGCAAGTATAATATCAAGTATGAAGTACAATGAATTCACATATAGATTGTTGATGAAGTATGATAAGTTAGTGGCTCTCATGCTATCAAACTTCAGATACAAATATTAACTGATTCCGGCCTTTTTTTTAGAATTATTTGATATGTGAGAAAAGGATGACAACTGTAGATCTGACAAATTTCGTTCAGAAAACAATCAATGCATTAATGTATTTCACCAAATACTTATGGAATAGCAGATTCTTCAAAAGAACAAAATAGGGCTTATATTTTTTTACTTAAATGCTGCTTTGGCATAAGTCTCTATTATCTGAAACTAGCAGGAGAGACCGGGGAGAGTGGCATAAACATAGGGAGGGCACATGCCCAGTGGCATATACCCAGCAGTGGGTCACTCAGGGCTGGTGATGCTGATGATGAGCAGTAGTAGTATAACAAAACCAATGAGGTATTCTTTTCAATTTAAACACTTTAATGGATTTTGTCACATTTTTTACATTATTTTAATTCCTGACATGTATCTGTAACCACAGACACTGCAGTGTTCAATACACTAGGTTTTTTTTTAAAATAGACACGATAAAATCAGTAAGTGTCTAATTTCAATCATACTAATATTATTAATGCGAAATTGTGTTTGTTTGATGGTTTTGTTAATTCCTCTTTCACATAGCAACAGAGCAACGGATCCAACGGATCAACCTGATTTTTTGCATGGGTATATAGTTCAAGGGTCAGAGCATGGGCTTCATCATCACCATTTTTCATCACTACGCGGGTTAAACCGCGGGGCGCAGCTAGTGTTTAATAATCCCGGAAACTTAAGAAATCATTAAACTTTTCTGGCCTTACTTATAAATGTTACTTAAGTTAAGCAATGCTTAAAATTGCTCTATTAACTTCTCGCTGATAGAAACTATCACATGAAAATGAGATAAATTTTAAGCATTGCTTAACTTCAGTAACATTTATAAGTAAGGCAGTTCATGTTTTGGTGGGTCGCAGCTATGTACTAATTAGGTGTTAAGATAAGCCCTTAAGTAAGCTCATGTAGGAAGAGTGGCCAGCCCTATAGATAGAGTTTTTAAGGCCATCTGTTGCAGTAACAGGACAAATAACAAATTACACATTACCTGCAGACGATGAAAACATTTCCACATCTCTCGTCCTTGCATAGCGCATACTGAGCCCAAGAGCGGCATTTTGTACAGTCAGTATAACTAAACTTACATACTTGATATAACCTGTAACACAAATATAATAAGCTAATTTATAACTTTCAAGTAATAATATAATTAAAACTAGAAATACAATTTTAATGCACTTCAACATCTTGACATTGAAAACAGTTGTGTCAATATCTATTGTTTTTAAAAACAACATTAAAAGGAGATTGAGGTCGAATATAAATAAACTGTCTGGAATAGCATATCAGTAAGGTACATTTCAAAGTGCGTATTTTTTTATTATATAAGCTTGCGTTTGACCACCTCTTCGCCTGATGCTAAGCGATGATGTGGTCTATGATGCGGAGTAGACTTGCCTAGAAGAAACTGATTCACTCAAGATTTGAAGACACCCAGGTTAAAACTATAGGGGAACACCCATTTAGGTGGTGATTTCAACAGACTAGCAGTTTGCACAATCAAAGTGCTTCGTACAGATTTTCGGAAAATCTACCACAAAGCGGTTTTGCCTTTTCGTACTGACTCTGGCAATCCACTAGAAGAAAAAAAAAACATTGATAGTGGTGGCAGGAATCTTTTGCAGAGTTCACCTAGAGAAGTAAAGCACCTTGTAGGGCAGTATTCCCAGTGAAATTAAAGGGCATAAAGAGACTTAATATCAAATTTCTCAGGATGACATGGGCCACAACAACTGTGAACTGTCAAAGTTCAAAATTCTATGCACCACTCACAGAATAATAAAAAGCGTTTTACTGAGGCAGCACTGAACTGTAACGAGCATGTCTGTCGCTTACACCAGGAGTCTTGCTCATCTCATCGCTCATTTGCATTAAAAAAATTGTATACCATATTTGACTCGTCTCTTGTTTCCATATTGCGATTTCTTCGAGTCAGTGTCCATATTGTCTTCGGTGTTTAATTGAGTGGCTGCAGTGGCCAAGTCTGCTTCAGGTTCAGGTTCTGGACTGATATCAAGCTCAGTCTTTATCTCAGAGTCACCAGCAGACTTCATAGGAAATTAAATTATTAGCCTGATAAAGAAAATTAAATGATAACAATCAATTAAACTACATCATGATAAAGTTTAGGATAAGAGTTAGGTATTGAATGTAAAAATTGATAGATAGTGTACTTTTACACAACATACTTCTATATTCAGTCCAAGTTTTCTTTGGCTCTGTCAGCTGCCAATACCATTGTTTATTGCGGACATTCAATTTTAATATTTCACTGTGGTATAATCTTAGGTTTAAAACTCTAGTAAAAGTGCTCCGAATTTACAGTTTTATACAGCTTTTTTATTGTAGCAGTCAGAGCCAAAAAACAAGTATCGATGTTTTAAACCCTGGTATTTTTAGATCATTATTCGAAGTTACTTACACGAGTTAATCGAATCATATTATTTTTGTTTTAGTTATAAAATGTTAGGCCTTGAATACTATGAGTATTGTTAGCTGAAATCAAATAGGACCAATAAAAATCTGACAGTGAGGTAACTTACAAATGCAGCACATAACGCTGATATATTTTCATTCGTATATTCATGTAAGATAGTGCACAATTTATCAAATGCCTAAATAAAAATAGAAACGATATAGAACTACAAGAACCCATCAGTTTCTGGTACTTACCTATTTAGTAGTATATTATACACGGGTCTACTTTTAAATGCGATCTTTCCTCACAGGACTAAATTATTAATATATCTCAAAAATAAACGCTTAAACATAATTTTGCATTTTTTAAATATTGTTGACGTCGGCACAGCCGAAGAGAATGTAACGCTACGGCTCGCTCGGTCAGCATGACAATGACAGGCGACAGCACGACTAGTCATATTTTTTTTGTAAAAATTTCATGACCGTTGATTCAATGCCCTTTAGTCGTAATATTAATCATGTTTACATAGTATTAAAAGTGTCAAACAAGTCATAGTCACAGTCCGAGTCAAGCAAAGTAAGTCACGGTCAAGTCAAACTCATGCCCCTGTAAAGTGGTGGAGACTTCACAAGAGGCTCCATTAGTCTAAAACCCGAGTATAAATACTGACTTTCACCCATCTGTATATTGGATAAAAAGTATTTTATATCAAATTTAATATGTTAAATAAAATATCGCGAAGAGGTTGACTGAAAAATTTCAGTCCAGACTATGATTTTTGCTATTACCAACTAAAAATTTTGTAGTTGGTATGTTAGCACCTGTTTGTCAACTACAAAGTTTGTCAAATAAAAGAAATTAAAATATTTAATGACAAACTTGTCTAAGTGATTTTTTCCCACTTATCTCTACAAGTACGGATCAAAGAGTCTTTTATAATACTACTCTTTGGTAGTATCACTCTATCTGTGAGTAGTATAATAAATACCTTGGTAGAGATAAGTGTACCATGCGAAATAATGTTTCATAATGTTAAGCAAACAATTTATTCAGCTACATTAACATTAATTAAATATTATTATAAATAAAATTATCAAGACATATTTTTATTGATCATTTTCGAAATCAGCAGGATTTTTGCGGGAGAGCCTGTGGTGTTCCCTCTCGACTCCCTCGTAGATGAGGTAGCCAATTATGAAGGCTGTAACAAGGATAAATACAAGTATATTAATTACAAGTACAATTATACAATAAATGCTACATAGACCTGTAGCAGCCAGTAGGAGGTTATTGTACTCATCATTAATTATGAAATATAAATTTTTACGTTTACAGCTGATGGTCTCAAACAAGACCATCAGCTGTAAACATGTAAAAAATGGCTTAGCGTAAAGAGCGCACTTTCGTTGTGGCGGTCACAGGGTTATGAACAACTTTTACCAGGAGACTAATCCTGAAACCACATTTAAAACATCAGCTGTTTCATAGAAAAATTACTTTCATACACAACTAAATATGCGCTCAGTTTGAGTAGCTAGCATATAACAAATTGGAATCTTTTTGTCCAAACAGATCATCGAAATAATAGTAGGACAGAATGGAATTTGTTAGAAAGTACCCACAATTTTTTAGAAAATTAGTTGAAAACCGAAACTATCGAATAAGGTCTAACTACAAACATAAATTAATCTTACCGACATCTAAATTAGCAATGCATAGCTCCGGCCCAAATCCAATGGCCGTCAAAATATATAATAAACTACCAGTACAGATAAAGGATATAGAAAATGAAAATAAATTTGACAAAACCCTAAAAAACATATTGCTAGCAAAATGTTACTATAGCTTAAACGAGTATTTAGAAGACAAATCAATTATGGAATAAATCGATCCGCTCCGCACTATATTGCCATACCCAATCAGGGTTATTGTTATGTATTACCTAATTTAAACATGCTACCTAACATCTGTATGTGAACTTCATAATAATTATGCAATAAATGATTGAGTATTGAGTATTGAATACATGGCATTTGCTAGCTGTAGTGTTCAGAACTGACCTGAAATAGCTGCTGTTAAAATGTCCTTTGCTAATAATGTAATTTTGATCTATAAAATACCTTCCTAATTACGTTATAAAATGATGAAAAAAAACTATGGTTAGTAATCGTTTGATTTTATTCCAATACCGCATCGCAAATTAACTAATAAATATTTATCAACTAAAAGGTAAATTCAGTGTTATTATAATTACATTGAATTCACTGCTTATAATAATTGGAAAATTGTATAAACAATAATTTCAAATAGATTTAATAAACAAATTAATAGACCGGCAATTTAAAGAAATCAGCTATTTAGTCAAATATATTATCGTGTAGCCAGGACTTAAGTTTCTTTTTGAACTGCGCGGTGGAAGTAGCATTCCACACGGCAGCGGGTATTCGGTTGTACATCGCAGGCATTTTTACATAATTACAAAATGACACAGATAAGTGTTATGATAAAAGATTGCAATCAGAATACATATTTTTTTGATTCCTTAGGAGGCAAATGGGCCCCTTTGCTTTATGGTAAGCAGTCACCATCACCTATGGATACTTGTAGCACCAGAGGTATTGATGACAACTATGTTGCCAATTTATGAACTCGCCTTTTGAAGAAACCCATGTTGTAGAACATTATGTTGTGTTTAAATGGTTTTGCAATACCTACAAACCAAGCAAGCGATCAGCAAAGGAAGGACTTATTTAATTCATAACAATGCTAGCAAGAACCCATTTCAACTTACAGACCTAATATTACAGTACATTCTAACCGTATATACATAACACTTGATAATCCAGTTTTTGCTATAAAATGAACTGTCAACTTTCAATTGATGAGAAAACACATGTTGACACATGAGAGCAAGACTATTTTTTGTTGAACAGATTATCTTATCAAGAGTTAATTTATTTTATAAGGGTAACTTTAAGCACCTACTGCTGTACTGGTAATAACTTTGTCAAGTTAGAAGCCGCAATCACATCAAATTGTAAAAACCCAACATGCCTTATCATATTATTTGTGTTGGTAGTAGTTTAACTCCATTCACATAGCCAACTCCTGGTGAAGGTCATTTATTTTAGGTACTACTGGGCACTTTGGCATTGTTGTATTGACGTCTGACAGGCTACACCCAAGACGACAGAGACCTAACTAAAAAGTAATTAATCACCGATCCAACATAAGACAGGAGATAGATGTTTGACTTGTGGTCCTACTAGTTTGGGACCACCGACATCGTGGTCCCACTAGTTATGGGCTCGTGGTTCCACTTCTAAGTCCTACTAACAACTGAATCTATAGCATCTAGCCTGATACATCTGTGTGTACTGTAGCCTAGTACAAAAGATACACTTTTTCTCTCGTATGTGATTTTTAAGTTTATTTTCACAAAAATAAAACTGAAGGTACTTACGTGGGGCTACCTTAAATACGCTCTCACGGAATCTGCGGAAGATGTTAGGAATTCCATTGGAGATGGCTCCAGCGTAAGCGCGCTGCTCGTGAGGCGAGAGTTTGTAGGTAATTAAACCACGGATCTTGGCGAGTTCTCCAAAATGCTTGCCCATTGTAGCAGCAATTCAATTTCTGAAGACAGAAATTATATAATCAATAGGAAAATTGGTTAGAATTTAGAAAGAACTCGCTTTTGAGTTTTGAAGTTTCTCTATTATTTGTGACACTGACATTTTCGTTTAATATGACACATTTTTCTAGTTTTCCGCCTATTCCAGAGCAGGATAAAGCTATTAAAGCCATACTGCTCGAGCTAGTACCGAAAACAGTCTGGCAAAAACTGAAAAGGCGAGGTAAACACGTATAGCACACACGAACACATTCTTTCTTGTTCTACAAACGCTCAATTCTTTATTGAGTGGCACACATATTTACTGATTTTGTTCAAAATTTAATCGAATGGACGACTAAAGAGAGGTATTATGTGAAAGCGCATTTATTTTCATTTGAGTTATTTTTTTCACTTTGTAAAACAAAACCTACTATTACTCCGATCTGTGACTCCGATTAAAGGAATCTGTATCTCATCATCATCATCAGCCAGAAGACGTCCACTGCTGAATATAGGCCTCCCCCTTTAACCTACACTCTGAACGACAGCCTGCCACCGCTTTGCATCCACTGGATCCAGCGACTCTAATTATCGACTCTGCCAATTAAAGGATACTGTATCTATGGTCACGAAATAAATAAAAAGAAAAAAACTCGGTGGTATATTGATTGTTTGTAGGCGGTATGGCCTTGAAAGCTTTAGCCTGCCCAAAGGGCAAATAAAAAAAAATCTTTGTTTGTTGTTATTGTGTTGTCAGTGTCAAGTCAAGTACTTGTTTTGTTGGATTGCTGGCGGCTTGTTTTACAGTTTTATTTATAATCTAAAAATGATCTTCTCTTTCAGAGCTTAATAATCGAAAACCCCCTGGTGATCTGTGTTTGACGAAGTAAGTCTTGTCAAAAATTCGCCGATTTTGGAGAGAGTGCGTAGCACCTCGCAAATCCTAATAAAACTATGGAAGAAGTAGATTCTATTATCTTACATTTTCTCCGTCAACTAAACATGTAAGTTGAAAAAGTACAGTAAGGATGAGAGTTTACTATGTTCACCTACAACCTGTAGAAAATATTAAATACAAAGGTATTAGTTAAAGTCTTGACCAATCTCAATACAAATTTCGAATGTATGAATCGGTTACGAAATCAAAGTTCCTCGTTTTCTAAACTAAGCAGTTTTGCCGGCAGTCAAGCACGAAAAAGTCCGAAACCGAATCTGAAACTACCCTAGATTTGACTTGAAATGACCCATTAAAAAAAAAGCACCAAGCAAGCACCCATCCTCCCCTCCCTCCCACCCGTATCTGGGTCCACCGCTGTCGGAGTTAAGCTTTAAGTTAAGTAAAACTATATATATTCGAAGCGATGGTCACCAGCTTACCCGTTAGGCACCATTACCCTCTTATACCTGAAATTATACGAAATCTGGTAAAAATATACCGTGCCGGCAATGCTGCATATAAGTTTGTCTAGTCTCCTTTATTGGCGTCGCACCCATTTCGTAAATATTTTTCTCTATAGAAGTCCCACCTCTTCAGTGTTAGCGGTTATATTCACTTTGAGTCTCGCCATTATACTTTTTAAATTAAAAATCCTATACTGACTAGTAGTCCCTTTATGCCTGATAGTTCATATTCCAGATGGTAATTACAAGGACTATTATTTTTATTTTATAGCCTTTTACAAGGACTATAAGGAGGAAATATTACTTCTGAGCTATTTATGCAAGCCAAAAAATAATCATGTATTGTTTATTCAAAAACAAAAATGTACTCTGAATGTCAGCTTTCTGGCTCGGGTTCGAGCCATTAATTATGTTTGCTATGATGGTCTATTCCACTTTGATCACCTGGGTAATCCTAGGCGACTCTTTAGTGTCCTTTGATCACCCATGAGACTGTCGCAGAATGGCCTGCAGGGAGATTGTTCAAGTGGTTATATAGCTTTGCTGTTCTCAGTCTCTAGTCATCTTACTTACAGAAACGTGGCAGAAAATGTTAAAAATATATGTGAACTTTCTGTTGAAACTATCATCGAGGCAGCGTCTACGTGTCTTCGAGCAATTGACCGATCTCTCAAGGTACCAGTGAAGCTACCTTCAGGTATCTCACATAGAATAGAAGTGGCTGCTCAAATTGCTTCTTGTTGCAAGGTAAAATTAATAAAATAACTATAGAAGAAAGGTTATAAAAATAAGGATGAACAGAAAAAACTTATTGGGCTATTAAAGGGCTATTTGTAGTAGGTAGAAAAAAAAAAAAAAAACCGCTCTCTTTTGACCGCCAACTCGCCTGATGTTAAGCAATGATGTGTTCTACGATTAAGCGACTCACTGAGTGTTACACTTGTCTAGAAGAAACTTGAGTCAGTGATTAGAAGGAGCCCACATTGCAACTATCGGGGAACACCTATTCAGGCAGCGCATTCCAGTCTAGCAATTCGCACAACAAAAGTGGAATCAAAGCGCTTCGTACAGATTTTCTGAATATCAACCATAAAGCGGTGTTGATTTTTTAAACTCACTCTGGCAGTCCGTTAGAAAAATGGGTAGGAGGGAATTAGATCATGCTGAGTCAATTTACTCTCCGAAATATATCTGATAAAAACTGATAGACTAGCAACGATACTCAAGACTTACTAAGTGTTTACTATAGGACCAACTGAAATTGTGAAAAAGATGTCAGCTGTTCCATTCATTTTGTAGAGAGTTGAATGACAGTTTTCTATTCAACAGCTGATATTTTATTTGTGATTTCAGTTGCCAACCTGTAATTTGCCATGTAACGGGGTCTAGAAAGCAAAATAATTTCTAAGATATTAAAACACTGTTTATAACTATCACAGTTGTTCACTAAAGTTATATGATTATTTACGGGATATTTACCATGGTAAGGTTGTGGATTGAGCTCCCAAGAAAAGAAGAAGAAGTTTTCTAAGATATTATTTTGCGAAAGGGCAGAATTAAAAGGACCAATAGGGGGTTGAAAGTTACGCGTACAATGTCGCGGGTAACAGCTAGTATATTATGTATAAAAGCGAAATACCACTCACTGATTGACTCATCATAACATCTTTAAAACTGCTTGACCTACTATTCTGAAAATTTTTAGGAAGATTTCTTATGGGGTGTAGAGATCTGCTAAAAAAAGATTTTACTATAGGGCCGGATTAAGGAGGTCAATAGGGCCCTGAAATTTTACATGAAAATCACAGACACATACTTAGCCGCGAGTGACATCTAGTTATTTATAACTTGTTTCAGGATTTGGGATACAAAAATGATGTTGGTTATCAAACATTTTTATATTACAATGAATGTGAGCTACGACAAGTATTCATGTTTCTGATTGAAACACTGCCTAATGAAAGCCAGAAAACCACAACTACTGCTCCTGTGAAAAAGAGATCATTGCTGGTGCAAGATATTGCAAATAAAATTGATAATGAGTTAAAAAGAATTTGGATACCACCGAGTTGTAAGCCAACATCACAGATGATTGGAGATTTTGAAGTACCTGGTTAGTATGTAAAATTATAGCCAGTAATGGTTTTGTTTAATAATAGTGGAGGGGCGTAAATACTTATTCAACTCTAAAAGGCTTGGAGTTAAGATGGCAGCCTGTCCAGGGCACAAGACGCATGGTGGCCCACTCTCAAAAAACTCAAACTCTCTTTAAAAAGCTCTAAATAAGAAGGAATAATAAAAATCTGCTTTTGCCTATTTTTGTTTTGGGTTCGTCAACCTAACATGCGCACCGCGACAAAATCTTGTCACTTTGTCGAGCGAGAATGTGACAAGGCGCCTACGGTTTCGTATACGCCTGTCTCGCTTTGGCACGATTAAAAAAGTCGGCAAAATCTTGTCGCGGCGCGCATGTTTGCACCTTACAAAACAATTGCACATTCCACCTTTTTGCATGGCAGTGCTAAAACCAGCACTTTTCAGTGCAATGGAGTCCAACAACAGGCCACCCCAGATGGCTCTGAACAAGCGAGTCCACCACTGATTACTCCTATATTTTAGTTGCGAAAGTGTACCAATCGGTGACGATAGAATGCATTTAGATAAAATTTGGTATGGAGATAGCTGAATAAACATATGACTTTTTTTTGTAAAAAAAATTATGATTACTATAGGCCCTATACTAATTATGAAATGTTTTACCTGCTTATCCTCTATAGAATAAGGCATTATGCTATGAGGATAAGCAGGTAAAACAATGGAGTACAGCTAGACATTAAATATTATCCAATTTAGTTACTATATATCAATGATATTTTCATATAAATTCTCAGAGAACTGGAGCCAAAATAAAGAAACTATTACATTAACAGAAGCAGAATTAATTGAAAAACTTTTAAAAGTTAAACAATACAAACAAGATTCCAGTATAAAATCTGTTGAAGAAAACATACACAAGGATGAGGAAATTGAAATAAAATATGAAATAGATAAAACTTTGAAGGAATTGAAAGAACTTGCCATTGTTCTGAGACAGAAACTTGACACTCTTGAAAGTGAGAAAAATGTGATGGATGTTGAATACTCACAGGTGAGTACATAATTCATATACCCGTTAAATGGGATTAATAGACCACTGAAAACGTTTTTTTTTATCATATATTATATGCAGACATACAATATGGAAAATGTCGGTATGTAATTCTTGCTGCAAAAATTAAAAAAACAAATACTACACAATAAAATTGTCTATCTTCACCCCTGTCTGTAGTTTCTATTCACTCCGTTTTACAGTACAAGTTCAGGTAAGAGAGTACACAATTCTGTTATCTTTATAAAGAGTGCTCTATGTTCTTCGTTTGAACATAGTTACTGCACTCTTTTTAAATATTGCAGAATTAAAAGTAAATTTATTAACTATCTCATTTTGAATTGTTCCAGGCTCAAAAATCATGTGAAAGAGCTGAAGCAGATCTCAAAAATGTTGAAAATATATTAAGTAGTGTAGGAATATCTGATGTCGAATCTGAAGCTGGAGTAGACGGTCTGTTACTAGAGAAAGTTCAGAAGAACATTAATATGCTACATCAAAAAAGTGAAGAATTAACATCAAGAAACTTGTCTCTCAAAGTTGAGATTGATAAATTGAAAAATACTGTAAACTCATCTCAGGTATGAACTATATTTCTAAAAAAACTTGCTTGGTCGGTTCAAGTAATTATTTGGCAACTCTTCACTAATCTTCAATCATCTATTTTTCAGTCTGAAAGAAGTCAATGTAAAAAAGCTTTAACAACTCTCAAAGACACAGCTAAGGCTATGAAAGATGAATATGAAAACAAAGAAGTATCAAGAAATCAATTAAAGGAAAATTATGAAAAATTGAGAAAAGGAAACAAAAGGTATCCTAATTTTAAAGTGTCTGTAAATTGGGGTGAATAAAGTATAATTAAAATATATATTAGTTAATTATGCAATTAGTGAATAAAGGGCGGATTTAAAGCAAGGGCTATAGATGAATCACTAGCAAGTGAAGGATTCTAACGACTGAATCACTCCCTACGGTCGTGATTCGATACGATCGTTACGATCATGATGATTGAATAACGAGCGTAGCGAGTGATTAAAATCCTGAGCGGCGCAAGTGATTTATGGCCCTTGATATAAATCCGTTTTATTCAAGAGTTGCAAATATATATATGTGCATACTACACTTTATACCACGACTACCAGAACAAGAAAAATTTAAAGAGTTTGTATTTAGTATTTTTAGCGCAAGGAGGTTGTATAGTATTGAGATGGAGGTCGAATAATATATTGGTGTGTTCTGAATTCAAACACCAAAATAGTGATTAAAAGTGATTTTTATTCACTGTTTTCAGTAAATAAAATAAGCTTTTTAGAGGGGGAATGGTATTAACACACTTTCGCATTATATATTAGTTTTATTAGGAAAAATATAGGTGCCAGTTCAACGGATTGAATAGGGCTAAGATTGTTTTTTTAAATCACTTTATGATTTAAAAAACTTGACACTCCGTTGCTTATTTGCTATTGTGTTGTTGCTATTCACTGTGCTTTACTGGTATATGCTGGTATCTATATTTTCTAATCATTAATGATTATATTTTTCATAATCAAACTAAATGGAGTGAATATGAATACTAAATGATACAAAAAACTTTCACATTCACTGTTTCACTGGAGAACATCCAAATTTATGTGTATATTTTTTACTGTGTATGTAATCATTGATGATTATCATTTCTCTTTGCAGGTCTGTTTACACAAAGAGAATCTTAGAAATAATAAGCAATGTTGACAAGCAGAATATGGAGATCAAGAAGATATTAGAAGACACTAGAGAGATACAGAAAGAAATTAATTCACTGGAAGGACAGTTGGACAGATGTTTTTCAATAGCTGATGAAACACTTTTTAGAGTAGGTTATTTTTATAATAGACTCGATGTTTCCCGTCACTCTGAAGACACCAGCAGGTCAAAGGCTGTGAACAATAGTCCTTTAAAAAAAATTATATCGCGAGAAAAAGACAAACATTTCCATAAAGTTATATGATTATTTACGGGATATTTACCGTGGTAAGTTTGTGGAATGTGAACGTCTTCCCTATATAAATAGTATATAAAAATATACTATTCTATATAAATAATCTTATAACTTTAGTGAACAACCGTGATAGTTTCAAACGAACATTTCCATATTCTAAATTTGTTGCGTCTACGCGCGGATAAAAACGGTAGAAAGACAATTTGTATGTAAAGGATTACACAAAACTACTATATACTAAGTTTACTCATCATTATGAAATAAAAACATATATGTAAATTTGTGTTAAGTGTAAGTGTACCTCAAGGGTTCATCTGAAAACCGGTGCTGATAGTCCTTGACTTTCGGCATTAATGCCAAGACGGACCCATTCGACACTAATTGTATCCTTTAGATATAAGTTTTTGTAAAGGTGTCGAATAACATTTATTTTCTCTCTTTCTTTCTATGAACATTTATAATGGGATTATTATAATTATGAATTCATACACATTTCTATTAAACAGGTGTTTTTTCCACTTTCAGGGTTGGTCCCAAACTATGGGACCAACCCTGAAAGTAAACATTTCTTTGTAAATATACAAACTTTTCTTTAAAACCTTTTGACCTTGCACCACTTGTTCGTATTTAAGTTGCGATGCGAGAAATCAATCTATTTTGACATTTTCGGGATATCGGTCAGGGGTTATTAATATACTAGCTGCATCCCGCGGTTTCACCCGTGTGGACATTCCTTTAGGAACCATACATTTTCTAGGATAAAAATATCTTATTTCACTCTCCGGCCTTCTAATTATTTATTTGTATGTATTATGCATTTAGTAAATAGCTGATATTTTGACATTACAAACAGCCACTCCTTTTTTGTATTGAACCCATTTTTTTTCTATAATATAAGTAACCTTAGTTACGTTAAGTTACTCCTTATAACATCAGCTATTTGCCAGTGAAAGTCGGGCCAGCCGTTTCGGAGATTAGCCAGAACAAACAAACAGACACAAAATTTATTAAAAAAAGTTCTTTTCTTAATACCTTCATATGCATTTAGTAAAAAGCTGTTATTTTGACATTACAAACAGACACTTCAATTTTATTTATTTGTATAGAGTATAGATATTAAAGGATTATTCAGAAACATTCCAATACCCTAAAATCAATTGTCTTTCAGGATGCAAAAAAAGACGATCAAGCAAAGAAGGCATACAAGTTACTTGCACTATTGCATTCTGAATGCAACACAATAGTTTCCCTTGTTAATGACATGGGCACCATGTCTAGAGAAGTGGTGGACTTGGAAGAGAACATTAAGACTGAGAGTGCAAAGAGAACTGAAGACACCTTGCGGAAGATTCAGCTAGACCTTACACGGATGCAGGAAGAATGTTGAAACTTAATATATATATTTTATGATATTACTCTTTTTATATTATTCAAATTTTATATTGATCACATTTAATTTATTATATCTTGTTAACAAGACTAAATTTCGATATATGAAATTTCTCATCAACGAGGAAGTTAACTGGTTATATATAGCTTATCAATTACTTATGCATAAGATTATTATTATTAAAAAAAAACTTCATCTGTACCTAAAAATTATTATGTATTTTTATTAAAGCAGAACCACAATATTTTTTTTGTATACTAGTGTTTATCAGTAAATTATGTATGTTTATTAATAGATATCATAATGTAGTTAAAATTATGTGAGGGAAAGTTATAGCACAAACATACACTACAACCTTATGGTAAAAAAAACCATCATATCCCATTTCGCCTACCAGAGACCAAATGAGACACTAAAGTCTCACTAGTATATTCAATGGAACTGAAAATTGTACTAATGGGAATAGACGAAAAATTAAACTATTGTGCTAGTCAGGGTAATTTTTAAAATGTTTGCTGATCTCTTACATATTTAGTAAAAGAGATACTAGATAATTTCTAGAAATAAATTGATAGATCAACCCGTATCTAAAGGACAATGTCATTTTTCACCGTGTACGATAAAAGCATCGTAAAAAATTTATTATATATTGTATTTAAGGTAAGTATACAAAGGAGCACTACAATTTATTAGGCTTGGGTAAAATCTCTGGTGGGACGTAATTTTCATCAGTTAATTTAGATGTTTTCTTTTTTGTTTTAGAAGATTGTGTCAGTTGCTCTTTTTCTTCGATCTGTAGATCTATTTTCTCTTCATTGTCAAAGAACCAAAGTTTCTGTTCCTCTTCTTCGAGGTCTTTTTGCTTTTCTTGTATTATTTCCATGCGTTTTGCTCTGTCCAGTCGTTTGGTTTGTTCTTCTAGTTTTTGTTCTCTTATAGTGATCCAAGATTGGAATAGCTGAAATAAAATATAAACTAAAGTTAATTAAAGAAATATGGATTAGTAGCAGTTGCCTGCAACTTTATATGCATAGACTTTCATATACATTTTGAACCCCTTTAATTAGTCTGTCATAAAAGCTTTAACTTATTTAGTACCTAAATAATTATGTGCGGTTTCGATGCCTCTCTCAAAAACAGTAAAGGAAAACATTGTAAGGAAACCAGTATGTCCAAGAACCTAAACAAAAAGTTCAAAGACATAATTATATATTATGACTAGCTGTTGCCCGCGACTTCGTACGCGTAGACTTTCATATAATATTTAAGGACTCAACCTGCCAAATTTCAGCTTCGTTGGTCAAGTAGTTTTCGAGATTTCTAAAAGGTTTATGCAAAATTTTAAGTAGATTGGACCATGGAATCACGTTGTCCCATACAAACTTTGCCCCCCTTTTTCACCCCCTTAGGGGTAGAATTTCGGAAAATTATTTCTTATTGGATGCCTACGTCATACAAAGAACACACCCTCCAAGTTTCAGGTCTCTACGATCAGCGGTTTAGGCTGTGCGTTGATCCGTCAGTCAGTCATTCAGGACAAAGCCTTTTATATGTATAGATATTCACCAATGTGGTGGATAAGGGCCAGTCCACTCTGAGAGAAGGCTTAATAGGCTGCCTAAGGCCTGATAGGCTGATAATGATCAACCCATTATTGGACTGGTATTCTGGGGGGGGGGTTATGCTTAAACTTTTTACAACTTTAAGTAAACAAACCTGCTTTTGCATCTGCACATCTTTACTCTGAACTTTATTGATGGCATTTTCAATAGCAGTTTTGATTGATTCTTCTAATGATTTCTCTGCAAAATTTTTGTGGTTTTCAAGGATTGATAAACACTTTTCTAAAGACTCCTTCGAATCTCCATCTAGGTTCTTTTCTTTTTTTACTAGATCCAACACTTCCGTGTATAACTTGAACTCGGATGACTTTGCTAGCTGCTGGCATATTGACAATAGTTTATCATATTTCTTGTAAACCAGCCATCCAATGATTTGTAAGTTATTGTTGAGATTGTCTGACCGTTGTTCTGATACCCAAGCTAATGTTTTACCACATTGGGTAATTGTATCCTTAATATCAAAATGGTCATCAAAGTAAGGGTTACGTAAAAACTTTACTCTTATCTTTATTTCCTCTACTTTCTTTTTTGGGTCTGCTGGAGGAGCGGGTTCAGGTGGAGTGAAATTAAGGATGTACTTGTAAGCAGAATATTGACACAATGTACATGTCAATTCATTGCTGAATTCCTCCTGAAGCATAACTAGACCAGCTACATCAGCAGCTAAATCATATTTCTGTGACTTCAATAACTCATCCAACAGTATGTTTGCCGTGTAGTCATCAAGAAAGACACCGAAATTCAGTGGGTCTTTTAAAATGTCCACTAACTCTTGGAGATATCCAAAGCTAATAAAGTTTGTAATGGTGGCATGATGTGTGGATTCCAGAGTATTGCCGGTTTCGGCTGACAGACGCAGTTTGTGAAGAAGTTCTTTGAGTTCCTCTAAATGGGTTGGATCGTTCAAAGCGTGTGCAAAGATATCTACATCGATTGCACTTATTACTCCTTTGGAAGAATAGTTCTGATCTAACCTATTATAGAAATCATTAAGATTAATTTTACTGATTATAGGTGAAGATTTTGCGTTGCTCCAGGCTTCTGTGCATTTGTAATCCTTGGTTAGAAAGGTTCTTTTGGCTATAAAAACCGGTGAGAGGTTTTTTCCTTGACAAACTTTGTGTAAGTTTCTTAGCATTGTGACTGACAATGAATCTTTAAATACACTTTCATTAATGAATGGGAGAGGAGTTCAGTACATATGATAGCTTTACTGTATAAGTTACTTATCCGGTTATCCCTATTTATTTCAAAATTAAAGTGTTCTCAAAACTGAGATATGTCTCAAAACAATAATTTCATAACCTATAAATATTTGACACATACTGCGCTGTCATTTCAGCTGTCACTGAAAAACTTTTGTTTATTCGCCCATTATTAGACAGACTATAGCTATTAAAGCCATACCGCCTTACGTATTTTACTGTCACAAGTTTAGAATGCCTGTGAAGTTAACGTGTGCAGACGAGGCACTACATGAGCTTCTATGAAGTTTTGAAAACAACATGAAAATACACGTTTAAGGTGGTACGTTTCCCCTATGGCGGGAAATTCAAACAATCAGTTTTCTTGTCCTTATAGCTAGGCCGGGTAATTATTGTAAACGATCATGATGTTTGCACAAATTGGTTATTATTCTTTACATAATCATGTAAAGCTTTAATTATCTTCGCACATTATTACTATGAAATAAGTAATTTTTATTTGGATAGGAACTTAAAAAAAAAACAGAAAATTAATGAAAACCATATATATAAACTAACTAGAACTTAAAATAACTAAATAAAAGCTAACTTATTTTTGCTGTTTCAAATGGTTTATTTACAGATGCAAGTAATATGGTGCGTTACTGTTAAATAAATTTATGTACAGCAAGGACGTTATTTATACCCTAAATTTCCTTGATGTACAGTCATGATAATGTGAAGAACAACCAACGATTTGCGCAAACACTGTGTCATTTTAAAACAATACACAAACATACACAGCCTAGCTACAAAAAAAAAATAT
The DNA here is from genome assembly GCA_932305915.1 of Agriopis marginaria. NCBI lineage: Eukaryota > Metazoa > Arthropoda > Insecta > Lepidoptera > Geometridae > Agriopis > Agriopis marginaria. Next base: position 7,799,205 of record OW029921.1, read on the forward strand.
TGTTTGAAATTTGAATTACTCGCCATAGGTGAAACTTACCACCGGTGGTTCGATTTACCTATGGCGGGAAATTTAAATTTTAAACAGTTTTTTGGTCCTACTAGCCAGGCCAGGTAATTATTTTTAAATAACATAGTGTTTGCGCAAAATGTTGGCTGTTCTTTACATTATAGGGTACAATTATTTAACAGTAACGCACCATATTACTTACATTTGTGAATAAACCGTTTAAAACAGCAAAAAATTGTTTATTCACAAATGTAAGTAGTAATGAGCATTAGAGATAAATAGCTTCACATGATTTTGTAACCAATAATAATCAATCTGCGCAAACATCATGGTTGTTTACAATAATTACCCGGCCTAGCTACAAGGACAAGAAAACTGTTTGAAATTTGAATTTCCCGCCATTTGTGCAACGAACCACCTTAATTTCGTTAGATCACTTGTTTACACTCGATCACGGTTGCGAATATTTAATGAATAATAATCAACCAATATTGCACATTATAACTCGAAAATACATTAGGAATAAATAATGTAATGCCTATGGCGCCAAAATATTTAAATTGCACACGTTGCGATATTTAGTGTCAAATTGTCAATACTGATTTTGATTGATTTGATTGTCATTGTCAATGTCAAATCGTGAATCGAATGGCGGCGTTGTCGATCGCGTCTCTGTTGAGCGCATTTTTGGTATTTTGATTGTTTCTCTTTCGTTATATTTGTACCATTTTCTACATTTCTCGTAGTGCATTTTTGGATCATGTAAGTTAAGTAATTTCTATAATAAAAAAGTTTTACTGTTACAGTTGTTGTTTTCAAATTGTTACAAGTCCATACAAGTTTCTGCTTGATAATTTCCATGTTCTGCTTCCAGCTTCTTTCTTACCATTCTTTTAAATTACCCTATAACTGGAGTAAGACTCCTGGCTAAGGTTACTGGGATGTGAACTTCCATAGTTACGGCTTATTTTACTTTCAAAGTTTTTAATCACAAGCTGGTGCAGGTGGTCTGTCTCCACCCACAATGTTTTGAATAATAACATTTTGGAGATACGCGTGATTTCACTCAATCACTTACATAATAACATTCATAAACTTATTTTTATAATGAGTCCCTTTGAGCTGTCACACCTAACCTCCACGGGTATCTTGTTAAGGTTGAGGACTTCCTGGTGATGTTGTAAATTTAACTGATTCATAAAAAGAATTGTTACACAGATCTATATCAACTTTGAAGACGCAAGAACATATGAAAACACAGTGTGCAGCATTTTAGGGTTCCATATCCAAAGGGTAAAAACGGGCACTAAGCCTACAATGTCTGTCTGTCTGTCCTATTAACGGCTGTATCTTTCGAATCATAATAGACAGCCAGTTCAAATTTTCTCAAAATATGTAACGTTACGGCGGATTACTTAACTAACAAATAATAAAAAAGTAAAAAATTTAAAACCAAAGGGGGGGGGGGGAGTCCCCATACAACAAACGTATTTTTATATTAGCTCTAATGTAAAAACGATAATAATTATGTACAAGCATGATTGATGATTATAATACTTGGATGATTATAGTACACACTCTACAGTATAACAATAAATAATGGGCAATTGTGAGTCGGTGACAAATTTCTGTTCATTACCAAGCTATAATTGTGTTATACTTGAGCGCATGTAGCAAAATAATTAACAGTGGCTGTTGCTTCAACAATTTTGGAAGGCTTTATAATAATTGGCAATTCAGTTACTTGGAGAACCTTATTGTATTTTGTTGTGGTACGAAACCCTCAGTGCGTGAGCCCGACCCTCACTTGATCGGTTTATTTTTTGTATGTCACAAGTATAATGAGTACCTAGTAATTCTCCATTTGCACAGCCAACTGCTTTTGGATTGTTTTTATCATTTACTAAAGCGAAATTTTCATTTTTGTGTTTACTGACATACTACTGCCAAGACCATGGAGATTGAACTGAATTAAGTTGGAGCACTGCGTTCCAACTGTGATCGGGTTGAGTTTCATCTTCGGTTAAAATCATTAGCGTGATACGAAATCGACCAAAAGTTTGTGGATCGTTTGCGTTTCGTGATCGATTCGTCTGTAAATATTTTACCGTGATTGCCCTGCTGATCCTACTTAAGATGGGAAACAGACACGCAAAGTAGGTGAACTGGTGACATCTAACATGATACAGATCTGTGCTTTCTTACCTTTTCATAAATTATTTCCAGATAATATATGTGTGTTCAGTATGTAAGTGCTGTAATACATTTCTATTGTTTGCAGTCAAAATGGCTGCTGCCAGCCAATGGGGTCAAAAAGCTGAAGAACTAGAAGTATCAAACAGAGTTGCAGGCCTTGGATTGAATAGAAATAACAACCAAACAACTGATTATGATGACTCAACAGAAGATGCAGCAAACCCGGCCGATGCATCACTTCTAATGAAAATAATTAGACAGGGCTTGGTAGAATCAAAGTTAGACATAGAAATTCAAAGGAAAGATCCAAACTCACCTCTTTATTCTGTGAAAACATTTGAGGCCCTTCATTTGAAACCAAACCTATTAAAAGGTGTTTATGCAATGGGCTTTAATGCTCCCTCAAAGATTCAAGAAACTGCTTTGCCTACATTACTAGCAGACCCTCCACAAAATATGATTGCACAGTCCCAATCCGGAACAGGGAAAACTGCTGCATTTGTTCTGGCTATGCTAAGTAGGGTAGATTCCACAAAGAACTACCCACAAGTTCTGTGTCTCAGCCCTACATATGAACTTGCTATTCAGACTGGAGAAGTGGCTGCAAAAATGTCTAAATTTTGTCCTGAGATTAAGCTAAAGTATGCAGTAAGAGGTGAGGAGGTGCCCCGAGGTACAAAGATTACTGACCACATTATTATTGGAACTCCGGGAAAAATGCTTGATTGGGGAGTGAAATTTGGAATGTTTGATTTGACCAAAATCAAGGTATTTGTCTTGGATGAAGCAGATGTGATGATTGATCGCCAAGGCCACCAAGATCAGTGTATTCGTATACACAAATGCTTGCCTTCAACTTGTCAAATGATGTTCTTCTCTGCAACATATGATACGGCAGTAATGGAATTTGCAGAGATAATTGTTCCCAACCCCATCATTATAAGATTACTCCGTGAAGAAGAGTCTCTAGATAATATTAAGCAGTATTATGTGAAATGCAAAAATGCAGAAGAGAAGTACAGAGCAATTTGTAATATATATGGTGTGATTACCATTGGCCAAGCCATCATATTTTGTCACACAAGAAAGACTGCAGGGTGGTTATCAGAGAAGATGTCTAAAGATGGACATTCAGTAGCTGTGCTCTCTGGAGACCTGACTGTTGAACAGAGGATTGCAGTTCTTGATCGCTTCAGAGCTGGATTGGAAAAAGTTCTGATTACCACAAATGTCCTGTCTCGTGGCATTGATGTTGAACAAGTGACTCTGGTCGTTAACTTCGATATGCCCATGGATATGAACAAAAAAGCAGACTGTGAAACATACCTGCACAGAATTGGAAGAACTGGAAGATTTGGCAAAGCAGGTATTGCTATTAATCTGGTAGACTCCACTTTAGCAATGAAGATTTGCTCTGATATTGAATCACACTTTGGAAAGGTGATCAAGTTGCTGGATATTGAAGATGCAGAAGAAATAGAAAAAATTGGAGCATAATAATTATTCTTCGTTATGCATAAATTTGTTTCATTATTACCATTATCTTTACTGTTGTACTTTTCAAGTTTAAGGAATAGATAAGGACATGTTAAAGATGTTTAAGAATACACATTTGTAATAAATATTTTTTTATTTTCATATACTACAAAGATGACAAACAACTACCTTATAATCTAAATAAACAAGTTAAAGTTTACTGCCGCGCTGCTGGCTGTCCACCAGCCTCAGGGTTTGAAGCTCCGGATATCATAACAAAGATCGCTATTGGCACAATGTACATCCACTGAAATGGTAAAATTAATCGTTAGAATCAGTGTCTGTCCACTCATCTTGATTTAGTACCAATTACAGATTTAAAATCTGTACAAATAATTAGACCCTAAATTTTGTGGTTCAGTCGCTGCAGTGGGAGGCAAGCTCATCAATAGACCGTTAGAAGTATAAGGGAAGGGTGGAAGGCCTTTGCCCTGCAGTGGGACAATCGCGGCTAAAGTAAATAGGTAAATCTATATATAAAAGCGAAATACTGACCTGAGTCTGATGGACTCATCACAAAATCTCGAAACTACTTGACCTAAAAAGCTGAAATTTGCATGGCAGTTCTCCATACGGTATAGAGATCCATTTAGAAAGGATTTTGCAAAAGAGCAGAATTAAGGGGGCAAAAGGGGTTAAACGTTTTATGAAAGACTCAAAAACTATACCACCTGTGCAAACATTTAGACCTTTTTTAGGTAGAATTTGGCCAATCACAGATTTCGACCATGTTTTGTTCAAAATACTGCGACTTTATTTCCATACTAGTAAATAAATTTACACAACAGCTTTAATCCAAGTGAACAGCAAATATATTAACTAGCAGTAAATATCTTTTGAATGAAGAAAGGAACAGAAAGAAGTAAAAATATAGTCCCAGAGAGGAAATGCGCTTGCATGTGCTGGACTGGAAACCACATGCATTCGAGGTAATTTGACATTTATTTAGCCCAGGGTATTGTAATAGTTACTCAAATCATAAGGCTGCATTTCCACTGAAGAGGAGCAGAGCTGTGCAAAAAAAAGGTGGGTGTGTTTATTGAAGCAAAGACGAGTGGAGCTGTGGAGTGAAGACTAGTGGGTTTTTGTAGCAGAGTCGAGCAGTGAAATTTTACACTAGGGTGTGGTGCACTGGCACACTACTATAGTTCGCTTCTCTCATCCACGGTACTCTGCTTGCCAAACAATTTGATACAATTCATATTGTCTCTACTATGTCTAAACCATTAAACCACTATAGCTTTTAGAGTGGAGAGAAGAAAAAATTTGGATTTCTACCAATGTGATTGGTCAACTCCAGCTCATCTCTGCACCCAAAAAAAGATGCGGGTCTACAGATTTTGCTATCATTTCATCTTACAGGTCCAGTTCTATTTAGTTCAAACAGATTTTAAATCCGTAATTAGCTGCACCAATGTTAATATGATCAAAAATCAATTTGTATAATATGTGTATGAATTTGTTTTACTTTGAAAAAACTTACTAATGTTAAATAGCTCTTCACAGCTGCAATGATATTAAAAAACTGAATGAAAACATTTTCTATTAATTTTTGACTAGTATATTTGCTACATAAATCTAAAAACCTAACAAACTTGATCATAATTTAGTTATTCATTCGCTTTTCACTATCTTTTGCAACTGAGCTAAAAATAACTTTGATCGAACATAAATGCTTAGACAACCATTAGATCTGTACTTACATATTTGGCCAAGAATGATCTATTATCTTTCAACTCTCCTTTTTCTCTAGCATCCCTTTCCCGCTCAAGTTTTTGTATGTAACTTGCTGTATCAGGCCTGTGGAATGGCAAAATGTTATCAACTATTTTGATAAGTAGATCAAGATAATCTATACACTGAATTTAAAGTTACATACACAGGAGCCTGATCAATGTAGCGAAGATAGAAGTTTGAGTTTATTTGGTAACCGCTTCCTTTGGTACTGTGTCCTTGTGTGGAGTTTATTACTTGGAAATTGACAGCTATAACTGCACCGCTAGGCAGCACCCAGGCGTTGATGACATCTGACAGTCCACTGTCTAGGAACGATTGAGCCTTTACGGAAGACAGGAACTCTGTGCCCTTACTGTCTTCAGCAGATGTTACTACTGACCGGATGGTGTAATAACCCCCATTTTTAGCCAATTCCTGGAAAAAGGGATGTGGAATACTGTGAATATAATTACTGGATAACATTGGACACTGACAATTTTGATTTAATTTCAATATTCGGCTTGTGTTTGACTACCACCTCGCCTGATGTTAAGCGATGATAGGGATGATAATCTTGCACCTCAAATCACCATTGTCATTTTAGCCATAGGACATCCACTGCTGGTCTTAGGCCTCCCCCATCAATTTCCAAAAGGGCCAGTTGGAAACGGCCTGCTACCAGTGTTTTCCTGCTGTCTCTTTTAAGATGTCTGTCTATCTTGTGAATGGACGTCCGCAATCTGCGTTCGGACGTCGCTGCGCTTACCAGTCACACCTTAAATCGATTGGCACTAATCATTATCCTTAAACCACTTTACCTTCAATTCATCGATGTGAGTCTTGCTAAAATCTATTTGGTCTACAACTGAAGTGCCTGCTCTGAGGCTTTTCAGGGAAATACTACCTCTCTTGCAGTACTTTTCATTGCAGTTTAGTGAATGTTGTATATCGATGTTTAGCCAACCATCGTAATCTATACACGCCTGAAATGAGACCAATCAGTAATGAATTTTGTAAGAAGGAAACAATTAGATACAGATTATAGGTGAATAAATATTACATTACCACACTTTGTAAGACCACGAGAAAACATAGAAAATAGCATACTTTATGAATCATTTTTTTTGCACACAAGCTGTAAATAGTGATTCAGTTATATTTAATATACAAGTTAAAGTACAAGTTTAGCTATTCATCCGAATAAATTAATGTATTAATTTAATTTCCCCACTTCTCCGAAATTCAGCCGATCACAGATTAGTATATGTAGCTACAGCCGATTGCCGAACGAAACCATAGAGGAACGAAACGTATATTTTGACATTGACAATATTGATATTACTGATGACATTAACAATTAGAAAGAATGACAATCATGTCATTTAGGTAGGTTGGTAATTTTTTCTTTGATGTATTTTCACGAACTTGTAAGCTAAAGGTATTAAGACCATACCGCCTCGTCTTCGTGTTTTATAGTCATGGTTGAGAAAACGTTTTTTTAATAAATTAATAACCTTAGTCTAGGTAAGTATCTAATTATTTAATTCTTGAAATTTTAAGTATTTCCGCTACAGGAAAACCAGGTACCTACACTCGTTTTATCAGGCATGTCACGTTAATTTCCTTTAGTCCATTGCTAAACATACATACCTCTTCCGCTCTTCCATTCAAAGTTTTTTTTCAAAGTTTTATTTAGTAGTTGCCTGGTACGCTATAATAAGCAAAGATAATTTATAATATCGTCATTGATTCCAAGATGCAGGTCATGGAATCAATGATCTCAGCCGCTGAGATATGTGCGTCGATTCTGTCACTAAACTAAACCAATCTGACAGGACTAAAATGATCTGCCTCTCTTTTCATTTAATATGTATATAATGTGTTATATAATATATTATATTAATAGGTACATAATACTAAACATCATATATATATATATAGATATTTTTTACTCCTATTCATAAAAATTGTTTGCAATTGTGTATAATTTATGTGGATATACAATAAATTCAAGTAAATTTCATCATAAAAAAATAAAAAATCATCATTATTAGCCTTTCACGGTCCTATTGTTGGGACACAGGCCTTCCCTCAGTGAGAGGACGGATGGTCCACCATTCTGGCCCAGTGTTTCCAGTGTTTCCATTCTGGTGTCATTAAATTATATAGTTCTTGGGTATACCGGTTTCCTTACGATGTTTTCCTTCGCCGCTTTTGAGCAATGACACTGGAAAAAATAATTATTACCTGCACATTTTTATGTTAATATACCCAAGCATAACTTTAAGCTAGTATTTGTATTGTGTACTACATAGGTATAATTGTGCTTAATTTTGTTTGTTAACTACCTTTTGTAATAACTTATGAAGCTTAGCTTTTTAGCGCTTGTTTGCAATACATATATGATTTTCCATGACAATGTTACTTATATCACTAGTATAGACCTATTAATGGCTGTAATTTAAAATAATTATTTGAAACTATGTATATATTTTTGTGCTGTTGGTCTTAAATAAACATAAAATAAATAAAATAAAAATATGAGAGACGGATGACAACAATTTTAGAGCTGTAAAATTTTGTTTAGTTTAGTTTAGAGTACATCAGAATCGATGCCAATATAATTATGTGCGTCTTAAAATCAAGTCTTGAATATCGCTGAGCTGACACTCAGCGATATTCAGTTTTATTATTTTGAGCCACTGCCTTACATTGCCTCTACATAACTACTAATAATAATATTATTATTCTATTGCAAACTTGCAGTGAATGTAGGTTCTAAACGATTGACAGCTCCTTTAACTGAAATAAAGTCGTATCGCAGGCGGCAGGGCGTCCTATAGCCTACCAATACGGCCAACTTATCTATAGAATTGATCTGTAGAGGGCGTCACTAGTACCCACCATATTTTCTGAAATGCCATTCGTAAAATTCTAGTGTACATAATCATTTTTGGCCAATTTTATAGATAAGTTATGTGTACAGATAAGATTTGCATTTTCCGAGTAGCGTTATCTTTTTTTTTTTACCTAAATACATGTATTGTGTATCCTAGCTGCTATCGGTTCTGCGCCAGCTATGACCGAGACCTATCTATCACTAATCCACTAAAACAGAATACCAAAGTGACCGACATAACTGTAGCGTGGAGCCACATACGTATGGTTTTCTGACCAAACGATAGCTTCCGACTATTGACACAGTTTAGTTTTAAATTTGTTTTTACAACTATCGATAGGCACCTACCTAACACTGGTAACTCTGTCGCCCACTAAACTAAAATCCTCAAACAAGGGAAAATAAAACAATTTACCGTCACGCAAGAGCCGAAGGACTATACGACACGACCACAGTACGAGTGTAGTACAGTGTGCAATTTGTCTGTAGAGTTGATTGAGGGAGCTACCATCGTATTTTTCTACAACATTTACGGCCTTCCTTATAACATAATATTTAGTTTTATAATTTGGCCAACTCCTCCGATAAGTTGGTCAATCTGCTACACTTAGCTTTATATGCCTTTATACAACATACCTACCTGTGTGTGGGGATCGGAAAGAGTTAGGTCGGTTTATTAGCCGGTTAACCCGTACCAATCTAAGTTGTTAATTCCCAATGTGCTACGACGTTGGGGAATAAGGTGGCAACTTAGCACCTACATTACATAGGTTTTTAGTCTGCTTTTATTGGGGACATAAGGACCTGCCGTAAAGTAGAAATGAAAAAAAAACTGCAAAGTGTTACCTAATTTCAAAAGTTTTTCCGTTTATAGCATGTCTATCATCATCATCATCATTTTAGCCTATCATGTTCCCACTGCTGGGACTGAGGCCTTCTCTCAGAGAGAGAGAGAGAGAGAGAGAGAGAAAGAGAGAGAGAGAGGGGATGGCCCATAAATAATAATCTGGCATGCTGGCCCAGGGCTGTTCTAAGTACTTACTATGTTCAGCAGTGGATGTCTTCTGTCTGATGATGATGATCTAATGATATTATCATCATTATCAGCCTATCATATTCCCACTGCTGAGACACAGACCTTTTCTTAGAGAGAAAAATGGGCCCTAATTCACCATGCTGGCCAGTGCATGTTGGTGAATGTAGTATGTCCTTGAACTTTAGGGGTTCTTGGACATACCGGTGTCCACACGATGTTTTCCTTCACCGTTTTTGAGCGATGGCATCGAAACTGCACATAATTTATTTAGGTAGGTACTAAATTAGTCATTGGTGCAGGGCCGAGGTTCGAACCAGGTGCCGTCTGATTGTAAAGCGCAAATGCTACCGCTCGGCCGTCATCGCTTTATCTCACATGTCGCATGTCTATATTTATGTCCAGTAGGATTGCAAAATAAAAACAAATAGGTAAAACACTAAAAACTTTTCGAGTTTTGGCGCGTAAAAGTTGTGTGAAAATTAGCAGTATAATAACAACTAGGGTCTTGCGTTGCGGCTAGCGATTCTGTTTAGGCGATGAGAAAAGTTGCGCGGCTGCAAACCGTAGGTATCTCCGCTCTTTAAGGTTCACGTTCGCATGATTTTCCGAACTGCGCTGTTTTAGCGCAAATTCAAGCCCGCGTTAAGAGTTAGCCGTAAAGCCATCCATAACATTATACCTACCTAACAACTTTTTTTGAAATCAATTTTTTTTTATGTTTCGAGTAGGTACCTACTAGGCATTAATACAAATTGTTAGAGTCTGGCTAATGAAAGTTGAGACTGACAACGACCGCCAAATTTAAAAAAAATCCGCATTGCAACCCCGAAATTAATATGAAATGCAAACATTACTGTGTTCTGGCTGTGTTACATGAAAAATTAATAACTTACAAGTATCAAGTGAGATTATTTCAGGCATTTCATACTAATTTTTGGGGTTTCAATGCGGATATTTTTAAATTTGCCGCGCTTTTTCAGTCTCTACTTTCATTAGCCAGACTCTTAAGTTACAAACTACCAGTTTCTTTTTTTTATAGTGACAGGCTAGCTAAGATAAGGCGTTCTAGTCCCCGAGTCCCTATTTACATTTTTTGTAACGACGCCGGTTTAATTTAGTAATAAGTAGGTAGGTATATCAATGTTAGATCTTCGTTACGAACAATGTGAATAGGGGCCGGAGTTTTTACCGACATGGTTCAACGGTTCTTCTTCTAGAACAATAGGGTATTTGACTTTATTAAAAATATGTTTAATGCTGGTGTAATCCTAGAAGATTATAATTTAACTAAAAACTATACGTAAAGGAAAAAAAACATTGATCACGTGACTTGGCTGCAAACTCTCTATTTAGGTCGAATGTCCTTATGACGTCACTGGCAAGTAATAGAGGCAACAACTGAGGCGAGCAAGAATTTGTTTGCTTGCTTGTGCTTGTGACGTCACTGAAGTCACGATGCCCCAAGATGTTAAAAGGAGCGTTGACGCGCTAATTAATAATTTAAATTTTGATTGTCCATTTATAATACAAAAACTGAAAATCATACGGATTAAATAAAAAAAGATTGCTTTATAATATAACGCTTGCTCTCTTTATTAAAATAAAAAAGATTTTATTTTTTTATTAACCTATACTGTCCCACTCCTGGGCAAAGGTCTCAAAAAAAGATTGCATTATAATAATATTATAATGCTTGATTGCTGTATTATAGGTAGGTAATGTACTTAGGTATATAAAGTATTATCAATATAAGATGGTTTCTATAGGCACACAACTTTACGGTGGTACCTACTCTATTAGCTATACTCATGGTTAGTATTATAACCCATTGTTTAGCGTCACTTAATTTTACAGTTTGCACCCACATTCCCACATCTAATCAGTAGGTAATGAACTTTAGGCGATATGGAACACATAAAATTGTTTGTGTATGGAAACGTGTATGGTGAAAATACGTCATACAACAAGTTATCGGCTGTTAGTAACCTATGGCCGCTTTATGTAACACCAACTAATATGTATTCTGTGGTAATACTGGAGTATCAGAGAAAATATAATTACCTACCTATACAGAGCACGCCCGTACTGCCAAAGTGAAGTAAAAAAAAAAAAACCGGCCAAGTGCGAGTCGGGCTCATGCACGAAGGGTTCCGTACCATCACATAACTTGTTAGCTACTAAAGTACAAAAAATATGTGCAAAAAGACAACATTCCAACAACGCCCAGGCGGTCACCCATCCAAGTACTTATCGACCACGCCCGACATTACATTACCTACTTAACTTCGGTGATCGTACGAGAACCGGTGGTGAACAGAAATTGGTCACCCAAATAATAATAAATGGCCAAGTGCGAGTAGGTGACTAATTTCTGTGCAATGTATTTTGCGACTTAAAATCGAAATGCCACCATATTTTACTACTTATGAAGTCGGTTTTTTAAATTAACAATTATTGTATTTTGTGGTGGTACGAAACCACCAACAATCAACAATCAGTGCGCGAGCCGGACTCGCTTTTAGCCGATTCATTGTAATTCTCATGCTAGTTTTGACGAAGTGAAACTGTATTATTAAAATTATAGAGCTATGGTGGCCGAGCGGAAGCACGTGCGCTTTACAATCTGACGGCACCCGGTTCGATTCTCGACCTTGCACCTAGGTATGACTTATTTAGTAATTAAATAAATTATGTGCAGTTTCGATGCCATCGCTCATAAGCGGTGAAGGTACACACCGTCAGGAAACCAGTATGTCTAAGAATCTCAAGCAGTTTAAAAACATATGAAATTTATCAACATGCACTTGGCCAGCATGGTGGATTTAGGCCCATCCTCTCTCTCTCTCTGAGATAAGGCATGTGTGTGTGTGTGGCTAAGTAGTGGGATACCTGATAGGCTGATAACGATGATGATGTTTACCTTGACTTTTTCTCAGGAACGCGTAAAAGTGTCAAGTTGAAATTTGTACCAAATTTACGGTTTCTATTGGCTGTGAATTATGAGCGTTTATGTTGCATATTTTGCGATTTCACAAGGGAATCAAAACCTATACGGTACTTCCCGTAGACCTAGAATCATGAAATTTTGCAAAAAGCAAGATCTTACAACACATATAAAGGAAAAACTCCGAAAATTGATAATTGGAAGTTATATCTTTTAAAAAAAAAAATTGTTTTGCGATTACAAACTTACATTTTGTGCAAACTTACTTATTGTGCACTACAAAGTTAAGTTTGTCTTTCAATATTTTCACTTTTTTTGTAGTTTTTTTTGGACTCGCGCTCTGTGGTCACGCTCTGTGCGTGCGGCCCTCCAACGGAACCCTCGGAGCGCGAGTTTTAATCGGACTTGACCGGTTTTTTTATACATAGAAATAAATCTGCGTTTGATCACAAACTCGCCTGATGGTAAGTCTAGGTAATTTCGTCTAGGTTATTTTAGCCGTTACAGCCAAACATTTTATTTTACACACCTACGTACTTTTATAATGTGGTTTAACTGATGTGAGATAAAGAATTCGTAGTTTAGGCTATGCTGATATAGGTTGTTATTATTTTCGCTAATAACATTTATGACCCGTAAAATCAGTTATCACATAATATGTAGGTACCTACTGATAATTTATCGTTATTTACAGCCTAAGGAGGTATGTTTTTATTATGTGCTTGTTACTAGTTATGCCATGGTAATGGTATAAATATAGAGACAAGATTAATTAGTTCTCAGTTCTCGTGGACCAGCCGCCGACGCGAACATCTTGGGTAAGCATCTCTCGATCGTATCTAATTGTTTATCACAAAAAAAAGTGCGTGGCACTTACCGTCGGTCCAACGATTTGATCGTCTCCTGCTTAAGAGGAAACTGATTTTCGCACTTTAAATACTTTCTAATGTTACAAAAATACTGATAGTGTTACAAAAATGGAGTTACAACATTTTTAATATTAAAAATTCTTCTTTCATTTTTTAAATGAAATCAATTATAAAATGTTTACTCTAAAAACAACTTAATTTTATATTGATTTTTTTAGTTTGGCGGAAATGTAGTTTTATTTAAAAGTTTTTTTTCAATGTTTATTTTGGCGAAAAGATAGTTTTTTTTGTTTTTTTTTTCCATCTTTTCTGCCACATCAACACAAATATTGCTTCACACAATTTGCAAGATCCCAATCGGTTTTTTTTTTCTATTCGTACTTTTATTTTATTTTCTTGATGAAGTAAAAAGTGTGCTAAAGAGCTGGTGAGCTGCTGCGACACAGGCCTTCTCTCAGAGAGAAAGAGAGAGAGAGAGCGAGTATGGGTCCCAATCCGCCATGCTAGCCCAGTGGGTACCTACATGTTGGCGAATGTCATTTATGTCTTTGATCTTTTTGAGGTTTTTGGACATACCGGTTTCCTAACAATGTTTTCCTTCAAAGTTGTTGAACGATGACATCGAAACTGCACATAATTTATGTATGTACCTACTAAATAAGTCATTGGTTAATCATGCCTTAATCTTCTGGATTTATTACGCTAATAAAAATGATGAATGATTATTGTTATTTAAACATTATAATTATGTTTCTTGCAGTACTTATCAAATATACTAAAAAGTAAAACATGGCTACCAAGAAGTTCGCCGGAGCCTCTCCCTACACCTTCCCTGATACGTACCCAGCTGACGACTACTTGCATACTGAGTAAGTACCGCAGACAAGTCTAGGTCTTTGATAAGCAAAACACGTTTCCAAATAAAATGTTTTTGATTTGACTGTATGCCGTTGTAATTCTGCATCGCTATAATTTATTTATTATACCGTGGAGTCTGCTCGTCTTATCTTGCGTAGTGGATTTATCAGGAACTACCGAGTTTTTTTACACATAAGTATGTGGGTAAACTACGATTTGACGTGCGTAAATATATGTGTCGAATTCCATACAAATTTTGAATTTCGAAGTTGAAATTTAAGGAGGTTGATTAGTATTTCTGCACGCAAATATTCATATTTCGCACATTGTGTTCAAATGTCAAACAAAGAATACGAATGGCTAAGCCATGGCTAAACATAATTATCAATTTTTTTAAACCGACTTCAAAATTAGTTAAAAATACGCAATTTCAGTTATTATTAGTAACTTTTCAGTTATTTTGATTTAAAAACCAAACTACTGAACCGATTTTGATGAAATTCTATGTGACCCATCTGAAAGTATGTAGGTATCCATACTACGTAAACATACTTAAAAATTAATTAAAAATTCCAAATCGGTTCTCTACCTATCTTTACCTATCTACATGTCTACCTAATTATATATTTAGTTTAAACAAAAGAACCATCGAAGATATAACCACTAGTTTTATTATCCTTGGTGTAAATCATACGACTTCCTCATATAAATCTATTTTCTTTATTCCAAAGGTACGTCAACAATGTGACCGCCAATATAAAGACGAAGTCTAACGCTACCCCTGTGGTAGGCGCCATCTTCGGGCTGGGTCGCGCCGGTTCCATCCACCTGTCCAACATCGTTGGAAACCCCCGCGTCATCCTGAAGTACATCGTTGACGAACGTGAGGACCGCTTCGCAGAGATCAAGAAGTACTGGAAACTTAGCGACGATGTCGTCTTCCTTACTTCCAAGGATTCCAACCGCGTCTACACAGACAAATCGTAAGTAAATTATTTAAAAGGTAAAAGAAAAATATATATAGTCTATATTTTTTTCTTTTACCTCATTCCTTTACCTTTTACCTTCTTCTTTAATACTTTCTTATTTTTCCTTGTACATGCTGTACCCCGTGTTTTCACCCTAGTGGACATTTCCTAAGAAACCGTAAAAAATCGGGTTAAAAGTTATCCTATGCCTTTCGCCGGAACTATCTCTCTCTAACTCTATGCAAAAATCACGTCTATCCGTTTTTATGTTCCTGCATGATAGAGGAACAAATAAATACGCTTTTGTATTTACAATATTGGTAAAAATGATAAACTAGCTACGCCCGGCAATTTCACTCGTGATTTTTTAGATTGTCCGCATTTTTTAAAGTAAAGTGTATCAAATGTATGAATTTTCTTAATACATGTTAGTTACTTCATACTAACACTACTTGCTTGTTTGCTACTTATATAGCTATACAGCTAGGTACTTCAGTTAGGTTTGGCTGAATTTTTCTCATTCCCAATGTTAGCGTGAAGCATGATTCGTTCATGGCTGACAGTGTAATTGTGCGCTATAGGATATGATTAGAATCAGTTAAAGTTCATTACGCCACCAATTGAAATAAATAGTTTTTTATTTATAGTCTTTTCATCGTACGTTTATTGGTCTTGAAATAATTGTTTCATTAAACCTATCTAGTGAGCTTAAACAATACTAGTGATATAAAAAAAAATACTATAAATAATTACCCGACTGCCCAAGGACGACTGAAACTCGTCCTTACGAGGGTAATGTTTTTCGTGCATTGCATTGCTTTATGCATGTTTATTATCTACTTACTATAGCCTAAACTTGCCGAAACCTAAGGCTTGACCGATTTTAATGAGTGACGTGTCGTTGGATTCCTCTTTACAACCGGAGTGTCATAGGCTATATTTTGTAGTCGGGATTTTTAGTTTTCTTTTAATAACATTATTTGTTTTCAATACTTAAACGCTACCGTGGATCGCATGAGACGTAGGTCCTGGTTGTTCGTTTGTCTTAAAATAGCCACGTTGAGCCTTCAAAGGGGTCTGGCGTCATTAAAACTTTGACATAAGTGTGTAGATGAAGATTAATATATTTAAGTAATGACAAGTTTAAACTTTAATTCTCTTCTTCTAATAATAAATGAGTTATTACATATATATATATTATTATTATACATCTACTAACTACAAGGGCTATACGGCTCTAAGGGGAACTTAATGCTTAATTCAAGTTCGTATTATAATCGTATTTGTCGACTCGCAGTGTGAACGTGGTTTTCATCGGGTCCCCCACCTGGACTCATCACGACCACGTGGTGAACAGCATCAATAACAACAAGCACGTGTACTGCGAGAAGCCCATTGCTGAAAATGTCGACGACACGAAGAAGTGCTACGAAGCTGCCAAGGCTAAAGGTCGCGTTCTCTTCGCCTGCTTCAACCGCCGCTTCGACCCCGCCTACAGAGGGCTCTTCAACAAAGTCAGGAACGGAGATGTTGGACACGTTCAGATCCTTAAGGTCACCGCCAGAGATTCACCTCTTCCTTCCATCGACTACCTTAAGACTTCAGGTGAGCATATTATTATACATAAATACTGATGGAACTTGGCCGTTTCATGGTTGATATTCCGAAAACCGGAACGAAGCACTTTGATATTATTTTTATTGTACCTACGTGTATGGGTTTTCGTGTCTTCGAAACTGACCCGACATTACACTGAGGACATCCCAGACATCAGCTTGTACGAGATTAGAATGGCTCTGAAACAGCTTAAGAACAACAAGGCGCCGGGTGATGACGGAATCACGACAGAACTACTGACAGCGGGTGGAAAACCAGTACTTTTAGTCCTCCAGAAGTTATTTAATTCCGTCATTCTCGAAGGTACTACGCCTGAAGCATGGCAAAGGAGTGTGGTGGTGCTCTTCTTCAAAAAAGGTGATAACACCTTATTGAAGAATTATAGACCCATCTCACCCCTGAGCCATTTGTACAAGCTGTTCTCCAGAGTCATTACGAACCGTCTCGAAAGCAGGTTTGATGACTTCCAGACCCCCGAACAAGCCGGTTTCCGTAAAGGCTGGAGCACCGTAGACCACATTCACACGCTCCGCCAGATTATACAGAAGACTGAGGAGTATAATCGGCCATTATGCCTAGCGTTTGTGGACTACGAAAAAGCCTTCGATTCAATCGAGACCTGGGCAGTATCGCAGTCCCTCCAGCGTTGTCATATTGACTATAGGTATATCGAAGTGATGAAGTGTCTGTATAGAAACGCCACCAAGTCGATCCGATTACAGGACGAGAGCACGGAACAAATCCAACTGCAGAAAGGCGTGAGACAGGTAGATGTTATCTCTCCGAAACTGTTCACGAACGCATTGGATGACGTTTTCAAGCTCTTGGACTGGAACGGATTCGACATCAACATCAATGGCGAATACATCACTCACCTTCGTTTTGCCGATGATATTGTCATCATGGCAGAGTCGCTGGAGGATCTCAATACGATGCTCAGCGACCTCAGTAGCCTTTCCCAACAGGTGAGTCTTAAAATGAACATGGACAAGACAAAAATTATGTCCAATGTCCATGTTGAACCCGTGCCGGTAGTCGTTGGGAACGATACTCTCGAAGTTGATGACCATTACACCTATCTTGGACAGATTGTTCAATTAAGCAAGTCCAACTTAGGCAAAGAGGTCGCCCGAAGAATCCAATTCGGATGGACAGCGTTCGGGAAATTGCGTGACATCTTCTCATCCAAGATACCACAGTGCCTCAAGACGAGGGTCTTTGACTAATATGTGTTGCCAGTGATGACATATGGTACTGAGACGTGGTCCTTAACTGTTGGCCTTTTGGAAAAACTCAGAGTCACTCAGCGGGCAATGGAAAGAGACATTGAGACATTGTGAGAGTCGCGGGCATCCAGTGGATGCAAAAGGCAGGCTGTTCAGTTCAGTGTGGAGGTTAAAGGGGGAGGCCTATGTTCAGCAGTGGACGTCTTCTGGCTGATGATGATGATGATGATGTATGGGTTTTCCCCGATAGTTACAATCTAGAAGTATTGAATTTGCGAGTGAATCGGGTTCTTCTAGGCAAGAGTGCTCCATCGTACAGCACATAATCGCTTAACATCAGGTGAGAGGGCGGTTAAGCGCAATCTCTTTCAATAAAAATTCATGTCATTGTATAGAATAACACCCATTGCTTTGAATCTGAACGTTTAGTATGTTTTACTTAGAAAGGCTGCTAAGATTATTTATGCTAAAAAACTGCTTTATGGACTCTCCTATTTGTTCTTGTGGTTTGGATATTGGTTCATTAAATCATATATTTTTAGTTGCCCTCTTCGTAGTAAATAATCCATTTATTCTACCGTAATTAAATGTAAAGTTCCGCTGCCATTACATATTTCTTCTCTACTCTCATTTTAAAACAAAAAAAAATCACTTTTTTTCATTAGCTAATTTTATTTAATCTAATAATGTCCGTCTTTAGGTCTTTACTTTTTGTATTTGTTATTTTCTGTTAGTAGTGTCACTTACCAGGATAAACCCAAATAAACCTTGTCTATTATCGATCTCACCATCTCCTCCCTCACTGTTGATGTCAAAATTTCCCCAAAAACCAATGGGGCCGTGCCCAAGTAAAAAAAAAAACGTTTCGGTGACGGAAACAGTCACGCGCAAAAACGGGACAATTTATATTCATTTATTTTTTACCCTTTGGGTATTGGGGCAATTTTGCCAACATAGAAGGAGGAGACCCGGGCCCGTACCAATGAGCTCTTTGGAGCTTATGTACGAAATTTCATACCACTGGCTTTTCGGTGAAGGAAAACATAGTGAGGAAACCTGCATACGTACGGAGAAGAAATTCAATGGCGTATGTGAATCCATCAATCAGCACTGGGCCAGCGTGGTGGATATGGCCGAATCACCCTTTCGGGGGTAGGCTAAAAGTCCAGCAGTGGACTGTTAAAAGGCTGACTATGATGAAGGAGGAGATAGTGAGATGAGAACCGTTTGAATTAACGTTTCGAATTTAAGTAAAACCGTTTTCGTGTAGGAAAGTTACTAGCGTTAAATTTAAAACTACAAATGTGATCATCTCACCTAATACAGATAAAAACCAATACACCTAATTTATTTACAAATTATGCAATGTTTGATAAATATTGTTTATCCATATATTGATAATGATACGGAGTACCTACATATCCCAATGGTAGAGCAGCAGTTATCAGAGCAATAATTGTGAAGATAACCCATGATGTTGTTTGTTCTATGGCACTAATCAGAAAACATACAGGGTTATCTATTTTTTTGGATCAAAGTTAACAACTTTGTTCCTGATACCAAACCAGAGGTACCTAAAACTAGCAACAGAGCTAATAACAATATCTATGTATTGTCCACGAGCGCATTGTCTAAATGATCTACAGCGCCTAACAACCATTGGCTTATTCCGGTAGAATCTGAGATCTAGGTCTAAGGAAATTTGCTCGGTCAAAAAATGTATACTTACTTACAGCTTGTAGCGATTGGCCTAGCTAGTACTGCTTAATTTAAAATATGGGTGTGGTTTTCAATAAATAGTAATTTATATGTATGTTAAGGTGGTGTGTACCACGACTGCCTGGTGCACGACATCGACATGGCGTGCTGGGTGCTGGGTGAGCTCCCAAACCGCGTGCATTCCTCCGCGACGGCGCTCATCCCCGAAGTGAAGGCCATCGATGACTTCGATACCATCGCCTTCCTCCTCACGTTCCCCTCGGGCGCTGTCGTGCTCGGAGACAACAGCCGCTACTCCGCCTACGGATACGACCAGAGGCTCGAAGTTTTCGGAGCCAAAGGTAAAAACAAATTTCTTGCAGGTTTCTTATTATGTCCTAAGGACCACGAGTCAGCAAGCGCGATTGTCTATCAGACTCATAAGAAACGTTATCCATCCCTATTGTTATGTTGTCGTTCATATATCAAAGTTATTGATTGTGGCTTTGCTGGTAGGTTTTTGATTCTATTAACTTATGCTTCGAAATAACATAAGTCAATTTTCCTTTCCAAGTTTATATGAAACCGCAACTTTGTAAGCGTAGGCGACAGCTGCAGCTAGTTTATTGATTGATTCCAGGCATGATCAAGGTTGAGAATGAGAGGCCATGCTGCTCCACGGAGGTGGTGCTCGGCCACACGGGCCAGGTGCAGACCCCCATCTACTATTCCTTCCCGTCGCGCTACAGGCTCGCCTACAAGTACGAGCTTGAGCACTTCCTGGATGTTGTTCAACGTAAGCACTTTATCTTCATCCTTTTTTTATTACTGACCACAATGATTTGACATAATGTTATGTATTAATTACGATTATTTGACATAATGTTATGTATTGATCACAATGATTTGACATGATGTTTAGTATTGACCACAGTGATATGACTTAATGTTAAATAGACCGCAATGATTGGACATGATGCTAAGTATGGACCACAATGATTAGACATGGAAATTCAATTTCTTTATTAAATTGATCTCTATTTCATATTGAAAATAACGGCTTATTTTTTTTGCAAAACTTAATATATTAACTGCTTTACTCCAATTAACAAAAGTAGTTCTTTGTAAAACTCTAGGAGAAAAAGTTTGAGATTGGATTTCGTTAAATTACTGACATAAAATAATCCATTTTTATGTTATGGTTTACTTGTTTTATATTAGTCTTGACAATTACGGCCTTATTTTTATGTTTTATGCCCGAAAATCCAAATACCTAATTGGAACGATTGGATTTTGTAAGAGAACATCTCTTTTTTGTAGACGGTGAGCCAATGCTCGTGACCAGCTGGCAGACCCTCGCTGTGAGCAAGATCGCCACCGCCGCCGAGGAGAGCGCCCGCACTGGCAAGGCTGTCGACATCGACTGGAGCAAGGACGCCATTCCCGCCGTCTACTCCTAAATTACACGACCCTCGCGTTAGGGCTACCAATGCATTACCTGCAGAACTGTAGCTCTTTAACTTTCCTGGATAAGCTGGCAACCCTAAAAGCTCGACTGTTTCTTCCAAGGACTATGTTTTTTCAGCACCAGAGCTCTTATTCACAAATTGTGTAATAATGGTTTTGGCATCTTTGTCATACCAAATCTATACGGAAAATGTAAATAGGTACCTACCTAGCTCTGAAGTTGTTGGTATTACGCTTAATATAAGATTGTGATCGTTTCAGTTTAAGTGTAAATAAGTAATAAATGTTTTTGTTATTATAACTACGTTTTTTTTAAATATCAAACTAGATCTTCATGTGTAGCTATGTAATTAAATTAGGTTATATTACCATCATTGTAGTAAAATCACTTTTGGTATCAATGGACAACGTTTCATTTTTTTTACTACCTATTTTAATTGGTTTGATAGATTATGAAAAAATATTGGACACGTATTTTTCAGTTTTATTTTTAACCTAATAGTTATTTTTAAAGTAATTTTCAAAAAATATTAAAAATTATAGGCTTTATGGCTGTTTATACCATAGCGAGACGAATATGAAAAAAGTTTATGTCAAGGACAATGTCAAATTTGTCAACATCAAATAGCAAAACAACATGTACTGGGATGCCAGCTCGCAAATTAGATTTTCCATTTATTTAAGTGTTCATCATCATCATAATCATAATCAGCCTTTTAATAGTCCACTGCTTCACTTTTAACCTACCCCCGAAAGGGTGATTGGGCCATATCCACCACGCTAGCCAAGTGCGGATTGGTGGATTCACATACGCCATTGAATTCCTTCTCCGTACATATGCCGGTTTTCTCACGATGTTTTCCTTCACCAAAAAGCCAGTGGTATGAAAATCCGTACATAAGCTCCAAAGAGCTCATTGGTACGGGCCCGGGGTTTGAACCCGCGACCTCACGCTTTCAAGGCTAGCGGTCTCCCAAATGGGCTACCATGGCTTTAATCTATACTAATATTATAAAGAGGAAAGATTTAACTGTTTGTTTGTTTGATGGCATTGAATAGGCTCCGAAACTGCTGAACCGATTTGAAATAATAATTCACTGTTAGGAAGCTACACTATCCCCGGGTGACATTCATATTATGTGGATGGAACACGATGTTATGCCTGATGGGAAATAGATGGCAAGATATTTTCATATTTTTTAATTCGAGTTTTTGGCTAATTAACTATTGCTCGTTAATCCTATTTATCCATTATTTATTTATTTTTCAAATAACTTAAAAAATAGTGGAAAGATTTTTTTAAAATATTTTTCATGGGGTTTTCATTGGATAACACATTGAACAGTTTGCTAAATTTCTCTACGAGGGTGAAATGGATCCCATTTAGTTTGTGTGATAATAAAAAAAGTTCATTCTACGCTGATTAAACTCGGTTAGAAATTTGATAATAAAAAATAAAGAAAGGCATGACTCAAGATTTTTGCTAATCTTCCCCTATAGGGGGTTTAAGGGGATCTTAAGATTTTAATGGAGTTCATATTTTTGAATCTACGGCGATGAAACTTTCTGCATTTACTAAGAAAATTAAAATAATATTTTTTTTATAATAGTTTATTTTTAACATTTATTTATTTATTTAATTTAAATTGCCATATAATGCGTTGTAACATTTGAAGAAAAATTCACTAAATACACATTATACCCTGTTTATAGGGTGTTGCAAACAGTAAATGTTTTTAATTATTATACCTAAAATTATTTTTTTATCACCCAGGAGGTTGCGTTGATTTTTGAGTTTAAATTTTTAAACAATAATAAATCTATTGTGAATACTAAATATTAATAATAATTGTGATTATGTGATTAGTTTGTTCTCTAAAAATTACCTTCAAAGGGTGAAACAAAGAGCAAATCCTATACTGTAAATAGTTTGATATTCCATTTTATAAACATTTCATAGTATTTGAATTTTGTATTCAATAGGGCCTCTTGGTGTTGGTTTTGGCTCCATCAATGCCTAACAAATGACCGGGCTAGACCCGAGAATTTTACGAAATAAAGTGTCATAATAATAAAAATATGCCAACCAAAGCTCAATTTAATAATAAGTATCTATACAAAAAGGTTTCGGAGATTTTTTACGCAAATCGAGTTGTTGCCTTTCAAATCTTATCAATGCGTAATAGACAAAAAATGTGCGGTGAAGCATGTTTCGCACAAAATGAGTTTTGCGACAAGAAGTGCGCCCTTAATTTACCTACTCTACATTTTGATCAGGCCCAGCAAATGAGTTATTCGTACTCAACACATCGATCAATTATACAAATATTAATTGAATTATTTTACTATAATCACATACATTTTGCAGTTAATTTACTAAGGGTAGCATTCCGATCTTGGCGACCGCGACCGCGTGGCGCGACCTACTGCTTTGTATGAATTTATATAGAATGCTAAACAATGCAAGTGCCCACACGTCGCGCGACGCGGTCGCTTGCATTGTTTAGCACTTTATATAAATACACACTGAGCAAGCAGGGGGTAGTGCTAAACAGTTCTAGGGACCCACACGTTGCGCGACGCGGTCGCTTGCATTGTTTAGCACTCTATATAAATTCATACTGAGCAGCTGGTCGCGCGACGCGACCGCTGCCACCGGTCGCGGTCGCCAAGATCGGAATGGTACCTTTGAGGTGTGGTTGACACCGGTGTTTGGATTTCGTGCGATTTAGGTTTATTATAGGTCTTAGGTGTTGGTGTGGTGGTCCGTTATATTCTGATTAGATTACCTTTGTAGGCAGTATCCATATCTTTATGTTTTTATCGTCTAGACCCCTCTGTTCAGATAATGTTTTGTTTATCTTGGAATCCAATTTTACTTTCTTATATAACTTTTATATACAGTCTTCACTAATATTATATTGAGATTTAGTTTGTAAGTTTGTTTGTAAAGACTAATCTTCAGAAATACTGGCCCGAGTAAAAAAAATAATTCATTAATAGAAAGTTAAGCTGTCACTTGAGTGTTCCTATCCTATCCACTCACCCACGACTGCCTGATTTTCACGAACCTAAGAAAGGATTTTGTTAAGGGTTTGATTTAAAGTTATTTTTGTTTTGACAATAAGGGGTTAAAAGAGTACGCGTACGAAGTCGCGAACAATAGCTAGTGATTAAATATAGGTAATTAGATACATGTTTACATAATATTAGATAATATAGACATTATCGGATCGTTGTTACGTTCTTATTGCTGCCTATCTTACTAATAATATAAATACGAAAATTAAGTGCGTGTAGTGAAATTGTAATTTTGGTATACCTATGTGTCTTATGTTTGTTTACTCAGGGCCTAATGTTTATAAAGTTGTTATAAACCTGCTAAAACTTGAAAAGTATACTTTTTTGCATATTTTTTTCCCCATTCGTTATTACCTATTTAGTTAAACATAATATTTAAGGATATCTCGTAAACGATAATTGACTGTTTTTACGGATCCATCTCAAATTATATACAATATTATAATAAAGCAATCCTGTGATTTAATTATCATAATTTTCAGTATTTTTGCATTATGAAATTCAAATTATATTACCGCGTAAACACTCCCTCTGACATTTAGGTATTAGGTTTTAAGTTTCGTAAGCATACAAAATCTTACTCGCAATACAACTGTTGCTTCCATTACTTGTCTGTTAAGTCATAAGGACATTCCACCTAAATAGAGCGTTTGGAGTTGTCACGTGATTAAAGTAATTTTTTATTTTATTTTATTGTGTAATATTCTGTGATTACACCAGCATGAATCATATTTTAATACAGGCCGTGGTAGCCAATTTGGGAGAGCGCTAGACTTGAAAGCGTGAGGTCGTGGGTTCAAACCCCGGGCCCGTACCAATGAGCTCTTTGGAGTTTATGTACGGAGTTTCATACCACAGACTTTTCGGTGAAGGAAAACATCGTGAGGAAACCTGCATACGTACGGAGAAGGAATTCAATGGCGTATGTGAATCCACCAACCCGCACTGCATGGGCCTGCGTGGTGGATATGGCCCAATCACCCTTTCGGGGGTAGGCTAAAAGTCCAGCAGTGGACTGTTAAAAAGGCTGATTATGATAATGATGATCATGATGATATTATACCCTATTGCTCCCTTAAATGGATTTTAATAACATTTAGCGTAGAGGTAGATAACAGCTTAGCCCTTTTTATCCCGGAAAAAATATTTTCTTGTATAAAAAGGGCTATATTCCGGGAATAACCGCGGGGCGAAACGAGTATTGTATTCGCTTGAGAAACTTAAGTGTATCTTACAAGCAATTCTTTTCTAAGGAATTCGGGTCCAGATAAAAGAGTTTTACGTGCTCTCATGCTGGGGTGAAATTAAACATGAATACTTGCTTTACCTCCCACGTGGAACATTCCGCTCCAATACGTTCCCTTTGAACACAAGGGAAGATCACGGGGGTAATCGGGTCTTGGTAACGTATCCTCGGCCGCAATGAGATAAATCACCAGCGACTTGATTTCTTGCCTTTATTGAAAAACTAGCTGAAACCCGCTTCTTCGTACGCGTAGAGCTCGGCCTTCGGCCTCGCTACTACAACCCGTTATAGCCTATGTGTTATTCTTATGTATAAGCTATATTATTGTAAAATCAATTCGGTAGTTTTTGCGTGAAAGAGGAACAAACATCCATACATCCATATATACAAATTTCGCGTTTATAATATTAGTAGGATATGTGATGGATTAACATAATTATTTGATCACAAAATTAATCAATGGTAATTACAGTACGAAATTGTTGTGTATAAAATAGTATTTATTACATATATAATAGTACAGTATCATAAACACAATAATTAAAATTATTATAGATTTAGGACAATAGCATTAAAAATAATACGTGTCAAGCAATACAATACAAAATCTAAACGTCGTTACAATCTATATATATATATATATAATATACTGGGTGTTAATTACTATTTAAGTATGTATTTAAACCTATATATGTATGTATATCAGTCTCTGGCAGCCATATCACAAGCTTTGCTTAGTTTGGGGTCAGATGACCGTGTGTGCAAAAATGTCCCGAATATTTATTATTTTTATTTATAATTATATAAAAGCGAAATTCATCTACTCATTCACTCATTAAACACGAAATCTAGAAAACCACTTGACCTACGAAGCTGTAATTTGGCAGGTAGATTTCTTATGGGGTGTAGAAGTCCGCTAAGAAAGGATTTTGCGAAAGGATCGTATTAAGGGGGGCAAATGGAGGTTGAAAGATAGTATGAAAGTCCTTTGTTTTTGATTTCAGGGATATGAAATTTGGTATTCAGTATAATGGTTTAAAATAAATAAAAACTGTATAATTGTTTTTTCCGACAAAGACGGACTAAGGCTAAAAGGGGATTGAAATATTATATGAAAGTCTACGCGTACGAAGTCGCGGGAAACAGCTAGTAAAATATAAACGTCGGTTGTTACAAAATCTAAACGTCATTACCTACATTATTTAAATGTTTATCGGAACTTATAACGTATTATTTAATTTAGGCTTATGTGTTCAGATCGCGAAAGTTTAAAAATCACTGTCATTACATTATATTCCTAATTTACTAATTAAAAAAAAAAACATTAAAGTAAAAATAAAATAAAACTACATTCAATATAATATTGTACATTTCATTTGTTGTTTTTATTTTAATTTTAATGCTACGAAGGTAAAGATGGCTTGTTATCTAATAAAAATGTATTATATTCTTTTAACCGTTACTGTAACTCTACTAGCATTTCATTCCCAGTATCAGTTGGGAACTCAGTTCTTAAAGCTGTTGACGCGTACGTCTACCTAGGTCAAACAGTCGAACTAGGTAGGTCCAACTTCAAGAAAGAGGTCAATCGGCAAATCCAACTCGGCTGGGCAGCGTTCGGTAAACTTCGCAACGTCTTCTCATCTAAAATACCTCAGTGCCTTAAGACGAAAGTCTTCGACCAGTGTGTGTTACCAGTGATGACATACGGCACTGAAACGTGGTCTCTCACTATGGGCCTCATAAGCAAGCTCAAAGTAGCACAACGAGCTATGGAGAGGGCTATGCTCGGGGTTTCTCTACGAGATCGAATCCGAAATGAGGAGATCCGTAGACGAACGAAAGTCACCGACATAGCCCACCGGATTAGCAAGTTGAAGTGGCAGTGGGCAGGGCACATATCACGCAGAATAGATGGCCGATGGGGCCGAAAGGTTCTGGAATGGAGACCACGGACTGGTAAGCGCAGCGTAGGACGTCCACCCACAAGATGGACAGACGACCTAAAAGAGACAGCAGGGAAACGCTGGATGCAGGCCGCTTCCAACCGGCCCTTTTGGAGATCGATGGGGGAGGCCTATGTCCAGCAGTGGACGTCCTATGGCTGAAATGATGATGATGATGATGATGACTAGCATTTCAGGGTCACCAAGATACAGGAGTTTGGGACCCACAGATTACCACGTATGGTGGGTTCTTTCACAAAACTGTGAGGACTAACACTGTTTGTTACCTATATTAGTTTAATACTTACTATAAATTAAAACTTGTCATAGATATTACTTTAAATACCCATTGTATATTCTTTAAAGAAAATAAATAAATTGAATTGATAGTAATAAAATAATATGTGTATGTGGTCATTTATTTTTTGTTATTCAACGAATTTTCTAATTAATTATACATGGTTGCATAGATCGATGGTACGTCAATAATTGTGTTATCATGGGTACACATAAACTTCTTGTAATGTTTAATTTGTGGTGTCAGTACATATAACACATCTGATAGTTGGTCCTAAAACTGTTTATAATTATGGGTAGAATATCCTTTTATCGGTTAAGTACCGTGACTACGTTTTTTGTGTGAATGTTACGCGCTATCTTCGCCTGTAAATCAATTATAATGTATATTTTTATCTTTATGGTTGTAAAATTAGGGGATAAATCCCGTTTAATACTTTATTTTACTGTGCTGTATGCACTTTAACATTTTATTCATCTATCTATTGTTTGAGACAACTAGTGGTCGCAAACGTAATTTAGCAGTAGTCATACAGTGGATAAGCACCACTGGAATTATTTATCTGAAGACGGTCGCCGAAGTCACCGACGGAGGTAAAACGCTGCAACGTTTACCCCAAGTAGCGGTCAATTCATAAACAACCGCGATTTAGAGATACTTAATTCACACTACGTAATATTATAAATGCGAAAGTCTCTCCGTCTCTTTAACACTTTCTAAGTTCTATTGGTAAAGTAAAATATTCACTGATTAAAATACGTATGATATTCCATACACATTTCAATTTCAAAGCTTAAAATTTGTAAAGAATTTGACCAAGGATCCATCTATCTTCCTTGATTGGACGTCTTTTACGTACCTACCTTTCGAATATTCGTACTTAGTCCACATGTAATAATAGGTATCAAGTAAATAATTATGTAGTGTTGTAATACTTAGCTAAACAGCAGTAAGGCAGGGCACAATCAACTGCTTGAAGTTCAATTCTTAGGTGCTTTTTTGGTGGTTTTGGGTAAAAATTCTTATAGCTAGAAAATTTAGATAAAATGAAGATATGCATTATGATGTAATAGGGAATTAAAGTGTAAATAAAATAAGTGAGAATCGATGAATCGCTATGGTTATATAAATATTATTTGGTGAACAATTGAAAGTTCGGTGCTTAGAAGTGGCATCGTGACTCGATGAGGATCACTATATGCCACTCTCAGATCAGAAAAATGAGGGAGATATGAGGTAGCATGCGAACGCATCAGGCCTAAATCAGCCTTAAAACCTTTAATCAGACTTACCCAGCAGACAGCCTTGCCGCTTTTTTTTTGTTATGTTAACTATAAGTTTATTGGTGTCGCTGAGAATTTCTTAGTGCGTGTGTGTGAAAAAAATAGTATATGTATGTCGGCGCGTTGAAGTTTCAGCACTGTGGCACAACTACCGTCGGATAGTTTTTTAAGGCTTAGATTATGTAGGTAGGCGTCAACTAGCTTTGTTTTGGTGGACTAGTGATGGAGGTGGCACCATCGCTGGTGTAACGCTGCAGTAACTTACTCTGCTGAAGTTCGTTGTGAAGTTGTTTCGTTGACAACCAATCAGAGTTTAGTAAGTTTGGGTACCGTCTGGCAGAGGCGCTAGTGAGCGCGCGCGGACTCGTGTCGGTGACGTGAGACTCGGAGGAGCTCACTTTACTTTGTGTGTTGAATGGGTACTGTTGGAAGCTCGGTGGAGCTCACTTGACTTTGAGGATGGAATTTGGATTATTGGTTGGAGAGTGGTAGCGTTCGTTACGAGGCGGAACACCTTGTCCCCAAGTAATTTTCAAGTAATTCGATATTGTAATTAGTAATCATAGCGCTTCGAAATAAAAACTGTGTCAATGTACGTGCGATGTCTCATTCTCCTCGGCCACTATACTCGCGCCATAGAACCAAGAATAATCTAATGAAAATCGGCCATCGACGACCGGCGCCCCCGGCTCACGCATTCGACTCTCGCGCCGACATGTATTATGATTATTTACGGGATATTTACCGTGGTAAGGTTGTGGAATATTTTAGTAGGTAAGTGTGCCGTAATTACAGTTTTTGCGTTAAACGGTTTAGTGGTATTGTGAAAAAAGTAGGAGATACACGGAGGCATTCGAACACAAACGATAATTGTACTAAAGCATATCTCCCTTGTTTGTCTGATCAGAGATGTCATATCACAGATTAAGTACTATACACTAAAATTGCTCTGAAGCCACTACGTCTAGTCACCCAAATTTAAGAGCTTTATTGGATACATTGATTGAAAGAAACGCTACATCCTGTCTTTTGGAAACCACGACTCTAGTATCTCGACGTACTCCTAATTGGAAAATGCAGTTAGTTTTTACTTCCGATTTAATTTGTAATGCTGTCCAACAGAAACCTGGATTCACTGGACGAATAATTTATAAAAAAAAACAATACGATTACGATTTAGATACACAACAACACATAAAACAATTGTTACGCCGCTTATTACAGTATGTAAGGTACTAAGGTAGTTTCTATTTAAGTAAGTAGGCCAATTGTCCAGATCCATGATAGATCTAGTGTTTTTTGTGCGACCCGACAGAATAAAGTTTTTTATTAATATTGATTGATATTGTGATATATTGATCAATTTTTTAAGATAATAATATATTATTTGTACTATAAGTCTGAAAGTAGGTAGTAAAAAGCTATCATTTAATTGTGAAACGTGTATATAGTTTCAGAGTTTTGGCACCAACGTAAAAAACATGTCGCTTCATTGTATTGTAATGTGTAATAATGGTGAATTATATTGTAAAACACAACAGGACGAATTAAGTGAGTTGAATTGATAATTATTAATATTTTTATGAACACAGTACCAATAATTGTTACTTGGCGATTTTTTTGTCCGTTAGTGACCAAGCAAGTTTAGTGCGATCGTGGGCAGAGCTTGTTGGTATAAATATTATACGCGGGGAACCGTAAAATTAAACAACGCGTTGTCGACATGTGATGCTACGTATTAATAAGTAGGTACAATGTGCGAATAAGTAGCCAAGTGAATATAGCAGTTTTGAGCTTTCGTATTGAAAAAAAAAAGTTTCACTATATCTGATTAAACTTGTCAATAGTATTTTAATACTTGACCTGCATAATTGAGGGATGTGAAGCCGCGTACCACAAAAAAATTATGTACAAATTTATTTTTTAATTTAATTAACTATCATAGTTTCTGTTCATAGTACAAAATTCTTACACAAATACCTATTTGGTTCTTTGTTACAAACATGTTTAATTACCTTACTTAAACACGTTTGTTTCATAATTACATTGAAACTTACTGAAATTGGGAACTTGCACTAAAATTTATGGCCGCACGTTTACAAGCTACTTGTCCAGGAATGTTAATTGCATTCAATGCGTTTCCAAAGATAATAAAATCTTCAGTATTTTATAAAGACACACAGTTCACAGTTAAATTTTTGTGCGACGAGTATTGTATCTATAGGTATAAGTATGTAATTCTCTAGCCAGATATCACACAGGGCGACAAAAAACAGTGGTACAAAGGCAAAGGAAAAATCAGCGCGAAAAAAAAAACAGATGTGCCATAGTTTTTTTTCCTAATATGAGAATATTTCGTGTAAGTATATTTTGTTTTTTTTTTTCGTTGCAAATATTTCTTGACTTTCCAAAGATTTTTATAACAGGTATCTAAGTAGCAAACAGTCAGTTAATGTAGGTAGTTGAACTGAATAAGGATAATAACAAAATAAAACCACAAAGTTACATATTTTAAAGTTCTTGTAGAGCAACGCTGTATGGAATATAAGTGCTGTGTTAGCAACTTAAATCAACTGGTTGCCTGACGAGCGGAATTAAGGAAACTAACCTTCACAGAATATCAGAAAGCATTATAAAATGATATGGAAAGGGAGTCTGGAATAGCTACTCTCCTATAAATGTTATTAAACGTAGCAAATTAAGCTCGTAGTACGTAGTGGCGTAGAGGTTTCGTAGCTATTACCTCAGTGCAGCAGAGAGCAGTATCTTGTAACCCCATCGTGTGTCGGCAGCACGTTATCAGCGCCCGCCAATAACAAGCTGATGCAGCCTATATTCTAGAACATACTATTCGGTAATTGAACATGTCCTGCCTAATGGAATTTTCTCTTGACGTGCTTTTGATGAGCTAACCAAATTCTATAAGCACGTATCGATGCGAACGTGTTTAGGCACATACCAATTTATTTTACACTATGAGTACGTCCAATGAATAAAATATGGCGACGATGTGTGGTTTGATTTGTAAGATAAGGTTCTGAATAGTGTTGCCTATCGCTATGCTACAAGGGTATCGATATACTTACTTGATATCGACATTATCTTTGGTGTCGCTTCTGTTGATATTATCAATAGTATCGACGGCACAAAATGTTGTATTAATTAACTATCGATGACTTTGCAAAAATATTTATAGAATCGCAGCTCGATAAGTACTACGCTGGTGATATTACCGATACTATCGACACTACTCGTTAGGGATTTTAATAGTATCGATAGTATCACCAGCGTAGTGATTATCGAGCTGCAATTTAATCAATACTTTTGCAAAGTCATCGATAGTTAATTAATACGACATTTTGTGTATTATTGTCGATATTAGATTAAAATGATACCTATATACTATTGCAAGTCATCACTAAGAAGTGTGGAACTGTATCAGCACATTTTGTGCTTTCGATAGTATAATCGATATTCTCACTGATTTTTGAGATCAAGTGCCGATAGAACTACTATCGATAGTTTAACAACACTAGTTGGTGAAACGTCTCGATTGCTAGTATTGTGTGATCACAATGAGAAACTTGATGAGGACTTGCTCGATAGATTCCATTCTACCCTCAAGAATATACGTCATGAAACTTTAATTTAGAAACCTGAAGAGGTTGTTTACAAAAAAATACTAATTTCAAAGAACTCTAGACAACGAGGGGAGCGGAAACTTCATTAACCGCATGATTTGACAAGAACAACGTGATCGAGCATTATTCATCAAAAAACAATTAAGTTCCGAGAGCCCTGACCTCATCAAGGAGTTTACAATACAATTTGGGATTTACAGGACCGCTATTTGTGGACAATTAACGTAGAGACGGAGAAATAATGGAAGTGTTAGGTGTGTAAATTGAAAATAATGCTTTTATAACACGCCTGCCCGGCTCGGCCAGGGCCTTGCCGTCTAAATTGCATTTTCATATTTGAGTAGTTACGTAGATAATGTGAATTAAAAAGGTATCGTCAAAATGTTATTAGCATTGGAATTAAAAAGTCATGTGTTCTTTGCAAACATTTTGCCAAAGTATCTAAAGAAACATTGAGTAGTCTATGCAAAATTAGTATGTAACAAATGTTTTCACGAAACTAACGCGAGTGATTAAGTTACAACATACGGCTATAAATGTAAGACTGTATATTCACCTATGAAATTTGATAGTTTTATATTATGCTAGCGAACCTCCTCCTAAACCACGCTACGAATTTCGATGCAGTTTTCATCATCAGTTAGATAATATTTCGCGGAAGGTTTATATATATAACTAGCGACCCGCCCCGGCTTCGCACGTAAACTACATCGTGCAAAGCTGAGGTGGATCGCTAGTTATATATATAAACTTTCCGCGAAAAATTATCTAACTGATGGTGTAAAAAAACACACCATCAAAACTCAAGAAAAAAATGTCCCATTCAGTCAGGGACATTTTTTCATATAAAAATAGATACACACATATAAATACCATAATTATAATTGAATACCTATGTCGTCATGGTATTGCCTAATTTAGTTTGCAATTTTTTACCTCATCCACCACCAGGAAGCTCATCTATATTTCATTTAATTGATTTGTGGAAATCCCACACTGCAATTAACAAAATATTTCTTGCCTAGCACATGCAAAATGTTCTGCCAAAATGTAGCTACCTTCCACGGTGTTTAAGAGAAACTACAAGATTCTTCAAAAAGCTAATTAATATAGAGTCTTTAAAGGTTGGCAACGTATCTGCGATGTCTCTGGTATTACAGTCTAGGTATCCATAGGCGACAGTGAATGATTACCATCAGGCAGCCCGTCTGCTTGTTTGCCACATATGACACAAAAAAAGCTTTAATGAAGAATGAATTCGACATTATTTATTCGTTTAATATTTTAGCATTTTAGAGTAGTAGGTACTATTAAATAATCAGTGATTTTAGATTAGGTTCGGATATTTTTGAATATAGATCTCGAAATCTACGTATGCCGTTTTTGCATGTTTTGCAATACCGGGTTCCATTTCAAGCGGCTAGCTAACATTAAAAGGTTAATCGTTCGCATAAAACACGGCACAAAGAGCGTTACCATTCACGAGGCATACCGAGTCAGACATCTCACGTTATTATACTCGTAAAGTTCGCCCTTTCCTTGCATAATGACATGACGAATTGCGCTCGCGATATTTTTGCTTCCTTATTCGAGGAGGTCATTATGGGCCAGTTACGCCGAGGGGTGAAAAACTCGTGTGCGCTTATCACATGCCTAAAAATTAAAAACAATACAATGTCGCGCGACGATTGCTGCGAACTTTTGTTGTAGACGAAAACAATGTGCATTGCCCACGAAACTTTTGTTCGCGCTTAATACTCATGCGTATTTTTAAGCTGAGAGAAAAATTTAAACAAATTCAGTCGTGGAGATAATGGAGAGCGCGAGTTCCGGGTAATAGGGACGTGTGGCTGGCAAGCTCGCCGGGTGAAAAAGTGCAAAAGTTGGTCGCACTTCGCATAAACTGAGCTGTGAACACATATTCGGTACACACGATAGGTTTCTCTATATCACACGTGATTTAATGTATTTTTTGTTTGGTTATTAAAGAGCAAGTATGTAGTATATAAAGTACAAGTAAAGAGCAAGTAAGTAGTGTATAAAGTACTAAGCGAATATAAATGTAACTTTAACTTTCCATATGGAAATACGTAACAACCACACAAAGAACTTAAGCAGCTAGCCCAGTAGATACTCTAAAGTACTGTAGGTAAATAAGTGGGTAAGTTTTAGATCATACCCCGATTTCTCAGAGCGGTAGTGTTTTTTGGAACATTATTATGTGTACGGATTTGGTACAGATACTTTAGCAAGCCTCTATATTTCAATGAGAGCTTTATTGACTTATGCGGTATAAGTACCGGACAAATAGGTGACCAGACCAGCCTAGGTGTGTGGGAAAAGCTTATAGAAAAAGCAAGAAAATGCCTGACTACTATGACAAAAAATTGAAATAGGTTTCCATATTAAACATTCTGCGTTCTTTCACTCCAACTTTTACTTCCTTCCAATTCCGATTCATAATTCTGCTTAAAACTTAAATGCAAGTTAAAAGCTTAAAATAGTCGCAAGCACTTTCTTCCGATTTTTATTGTTGTGAAGTTGAGAATTCTTTCGAAACTTTCTGGTTGAGTAATTTACGTAGCTGCAAGCTGGAATTGATAGTTTTCACGTTTGTATTGAACATTCTATTATTTGTAATCTAGCTGTTGCCGCGACTTTGAATACATAGATTTTGATTTAAACTTTATACCTCTTTTTGCTCCTCTTTTGCACCATAATTCAGCTTTTTTTGCAAAATCCTTTCTTAACAAACCTCTGCCCTTCTTTTTAGCCCATAAGAAATCTAGCTGGAAATTTCAGCTTCGTAGGTCATGTAGTTTTCCAGATTTCACGATGAGTCAGTTAGTAAATGTGTGAATGGTATTTTGCTTTTTTAAAATATATAATTATATATCTGTAACGCAGATATACAATAAGGAACTGACTTCGCAGAAGGCTAGGAACAAAT
This sequence comes from Agriopis marginaria, assembly GCA_932305915.1. NCBI lineage: Eukaryota > Metazoa > Arthropoda > Insecta > Lepidoptera > Geometridae > Agriopis > Agriopis marginaria. Next base: position 7,834,689 of record OW029921.1, read on the forward strand.
ATAGTACCTTAGACAATGGATATAATTATATTAGAGCTTTTTGGGGGTCCGAAAGAGAGAGAAGAGGCCGGGTGCCAAAAAAAAAAAACCGCCTGGTCGAAGCATCACGTGATAATGTGCTGCATGGCCTCTACCTTCACCAAAGAATTCGCATTGCAATTCAACGCGGCAATGGGGCCAGCATCAGGGAACGATGCCTACTGATGGCGGTTTAGTTTGGTTTTTGTTTCAGGTTTTGGGCTAGGTTCTCCTTGTGTAGGGCACTAATTTTCTTTGCACCACATTAACTAAGTACAAACGATAGAGTAAAAACATTTTGATAAAAATCCATTGCCATATTTTATACGGAAAAAAATATGTAGCTAATCGTTATATAACCTATCAAATAGATAGAACGACATTATTACACGATCCCGAGACAAGAATGAAGTGTTTCTTTAATAATTTCATAAAAATAAACGAGCAAATCTCCTCGTCGACGAAGTGGGAGCAGTTCGTGCTTGGAATAAATTTCTACAAAGGGATCGTTTTCAATTTCATGGCTCAATCTTCGGGATCTCAGCGAGAATATGTAAAGGGGCATTTGTCGGTGTCAACACAGTGTGATGAGCCTCTGAGCATTAGCTACGTGCTTGCGGATACCTTTATCTCTACTTATCAGCGGAATGATTATAGAGCGAGACAATTCACTGGCATGCTTGTAATTAAATTGTAAAGTACTATTAATATAACTACAATATAATCTAAACATTCAACTTAACTTGTTTTAAATGTTTATCGGGACTTATCACGTATTATTTAATTTAGGTAAAACACATTTAAAACATATGTTCATATGGCGAGAGTTAAAAAAAAATACTATTCAACCTAACGTCAACACTGTTTTATCGGGAGCTCATTACACAACCTTACCACGGTAAATATCCCGTAAATAATCATATAACTTTACTAATCTCGCCTTTAATTCAAACCTTAGATTAGACGTTATGGGAATAAAGGCTTATTGTATTTACTTATGTCAATCATGTACTAATCTAAGCTCGGTCCAAACATTTATTTTCTCTGACAGCTGCAATAAGATTGTAAAAAGTTTTTTTTTGTCATATTTCACTGAAGTATATCGGGTACATGCTACAGTTATACGTTAAAAAGCCTAGCAAAAGTAATCAGAATTTGTGGTTTTAATTTAGCTTATTACAATGTTCTTGCAGCGCAAATATATGCTTGGACCGAGTTTAACCTCGATAGATTTTTGCAACTATCGATGTTCTCGATTATTATTTGTAAAAGTTAACGCTAGTAGTAGTAATGGAATTATAGGAAAAGTTGGAAAGTGCTGCCAAACACCCAATAAAAATATAACATAATACTGTGAGATTTAACTTGGTGTCAGAAGCTCGAAAAAACGATTCTAAAATTGTCACGTCCGGGTTTAACTAAAGTAACTGTAGTGATTAAGGAAATACCTACTCACTTTGCCTGCTTACCTCAGTGAAGTCGACAACTAGGGTAACTTAATAAAGTGAACAGAATTTTGTCGCTGGTTACGGCTTAACTCTATCACAAAGAACACTTTGAATTCTTAATTAACGCCCGGAGCTAAATGCAACGAGAATCGTTTCTTCGAATTCTTAGAAAGGTATTTCTAGAAGGCTCGCCTACACATAACGTTGGTACTTCATTAAAAGCGCTTTATGAACTACCCGCAGAATTTAAAACCTCTTTGCTTTGACTTGAAAATAAATAGGTATGCATTCACACTCGTAGTAGGTGCGTATAAAGAGATTCAAAAGGTAGAGACTGCCATAACTCTCCGCTAGTTCATATGTCAACCTTTTCCTACATTGTTAGTGAATAAACAATAGTGTTGTGGGAATCCTTCTCTCAATTAAACAGGGATGGTAAAATGATTACGTCGCTGATATGAAACAATAACGAGTTGTGGGAATAGCCCTTCGCGGCGCGTCTGACCCTCGGCTCGCGCTGACTGACGTCCCTGGCCGCCCCCTTCTGCGAAAAGATCAAATCAAATGTTGTTCTGCTTTTGTTTACGCAATCTGCGCCACTCGCTACTACGATATTTTGCTTTGGGACTAGGGGACTTTATTTGATAAATTAATACATCTATATAAATAGATTAAAAAAAAAAAAACTGCCTGTATGTTTTTCCGGTAATCTCTATAACAGCTGGACCGAGTATGATGGAACTTTTACTGGCAAATAGCTGATGTTTTAGTTTAGATATTTAACAAAAAGTTGTAAGTTGTTTTTTTTATAATAAGACTAATAAAAGGGTTACGAAAAAAACTTACGAAATTGTCTTACAATATACATCTATTCTTTTCTTGAAATTGCTTTAAAACCACTTGCGGTCACTTTAAAAGACATAAAAATAAGAAATCTAGTCTATTCATAGAACCATTAAAAATGCTTACAATTATCGAAGATATTGCATAAACATAGGTACACACAGAAATACAGACAACTTCCTTGTTTAAAGTCTGTTGAAAACAAAAATAAAATTCATAGCTCTGTGTAAGGCAATAACATCATGGCAAACCTTCAATAGAACCTAACATTCGCCGCATAATCTCGTTTTAGGTAAATCTTGAACGGCACACGTTTGTTTGAATTCGTAAGTTGGAATGCGCGAGAGCGAGCCAATCTTCTTTGCCTTTGACATTGAAGTTCCTACTATTGTGAATTGTTTCAGCGAAGCATTCCGCCATTGGAGGAGTAATAACGTTTGTTCAAGAAATTCAAACGTGGAACTATTACGGGTGCTTCCCGTAAGCCCTAGCACAGCGACGTCACATCACACAGTGGGTAATATAAACAAGTTTTTTTTATTACCTGCGTCTTCATGCTAAACACAGGTAGCTCTCAACTCTTTCAAAGTGTCTCTGCCCTGGGCCAATATTTAATTAATAGATAGAAAAATAAATGCATGGTCTTAAATTACAGGTTGGTTTGAGAACCTGCTCTTTTTTGTCCATAAAAATCCAACTGCATCTGAAAAACATTAAGATAATTCAGATCAAATTGAGAACCTTACTCCTTTTTTTAAGTCTGTTTTAAGTGTAATGTCCAGTTAAAGAAGAGCTTTGCATTTAATTGGCGTTAATAATTTCCAGGTTCAGATTATGATAGATAGTATTGTAAATAAGTTTTTTATTGTGCGATGTTACGACGACTTATATTAATACCTACCATAAAATGATGCCAATAAGACTTCGGACATAAGGAGAAATCAAATGACACCTCATTCGTCTAAAATTGGTCAAGCTGTGTAGGACAGAACTAAAATAGGAACACATAAATATATGTCTCTATTTACGTACACCGCAAAAACATTAAAACATAATGCTCCTTCTTGGGCAGTCGGGTAATAAAATGTATTCGATTGATTGATCAAGACGTCACCAAACAACAGTGACAAAAATAATCACATGTGTTCACCTTACCCAGAAGCCAATTCTGATAATTTTGTTCATAACTCTGTCGTATGGTAATAATCTGTGTCAACTGAAAAACGTCAAAACACTGAAAAGCTTTCGGAAGTTGCTACATGACACTTTGTTGGCCTGATTTCAGCACTTGTCACTGGACCGCCTGCGCCGTCACACAACCACGGGTTCCGCAGGTTTTGAAGAGCCACAATGAGTAGAAAGACCCCTTGTTGATGAAGCCGTGTTCGACATAGCGCGGGGGGAGGTGAGATTGCGACCCTTCTGATTACACAATGTTGGCTTTCATCCCTTGTGCAAGTCGCGCTCCGGAAATCTTTTGTGATTCGACTTCGGTTATTGTGGCGTGGCATACTAATACGAGGCTTGTTGCTGCTGAAATATGTGACGAGTGCGAAACACACAAACCACCTTTAATCAACATCGTACTCACAATATGTACATACTTACCCAAAAATAGGCGACGAATCCGTAATCTGAGTAATTAGCCACCTTCCGCGGTGATTCCGAGAAGCTTCGACATAGGGTTCCTCAAAAGGCGAGTTAATAGAAAACATAGTTGTGATGCCTCTGGTGCTACAAGTAGGTATCCATAGGCAACGGTAACTGCACGGTTAACGGTAATTACACACATACCATCACGTAGCCCGTTTGCTTGTTAGCCACCTATGGCATAAAAAAACTTACATGTTTATTTAAAAAAAAACATACAACGGTTATTTTTTTCGCTAACCTGTTCGCTAAAAATATTTGCGACAAAACAAAAAAAATATGTACCTCACCCTCACTTTAAAATACTTATTAAGGCCACGCTCAACAGCCACAGCTATATCAAATGTTTTTACATTTTTGAAGATAAAGATAGCTAGCTGTGGCTGGAAAGTGTAGCCTTAAATGATACGCGTCATGGGGGATGCAATATTGTTTTACATATCCATTTATAAGTCACCATCTTGTATTTATGATGACGCCATCTACTCAGTAACCATTCCTAAATCTACACAAATCTATCGACATCTTAATTGGTTAAACTTTTTGAGCTGTTGTGGGAACCATGGACGTTACAATAACATCTTTGGTACATACAATCACCATCATATATCAATCCTAACTGTGTGCAATAGGTACCACAGAAAAGATTTAGAAAAAAATATATATTTCTTTGATCACACCTTCGAGGCACCTTCCGGTACCGTCATGATTTCTTAGCTTTTCGTAATATTACACATACATAATTAGCCCCCGACGCAAAAAGAGGGGCTTTATAAGTTTAACGAGTGTAACTGTGTATCTATGTGTCTGCGTATCTGTGACTGTTTTTGTCAACTTTTCCATAAGTAATATGACAGTTAAATAAATAATCATCAGGTTACATTTTGATAAACATGGGTCTTATGATATTAAGCATGACAAAACAAATTTACACAAATACGATTGTGTTTACATTAACTGGTTATCACCAGGTGATGATAACGTAACTGACGCGAGTTTTCGGGGGGCGATAATCCATGACCTTAAAAGGTCATGGATTGCGAGCCCCATACGATATGGAATGATAAAAGACTGGTTAAAATTGTTGTTTTTACTTTATCATTAAAATAGCCTTGAGTCGAAACGTTTCAAACTCTTGAATATTAGAGTAGGTATGAAGTGTATGGTAGTGTATTTTGAAAATGTTAAATAAATCCTTGTGATAACAGTTGGACTGTTTTATGAAGGTCTAAAGTCAAACCAAATGCTCAAGGCATTTGGCATTTGATAGTATTATATAGTTTGGATCTGCCTTAAACTCGAGCTAGTACCGAAAAAAGTCTGCCAAAACTGAAGGGAGAGAGGTAAGTACTATAGGGGAAACTGTAGGTATAATTCTTCCATTTTTTTCTGAGTTCTTGACAACAGAAAAACGGCAGTATTTTGGTGACGCGTTGCATTAGCCAGGCCCTCTGAAAGATTAAAAAAAATATTTGGTAGAAATACGGAATATGAAAAAAAAGTATATACTACTATGCCAAAAAATTCGGGATATCTGATAAAATTTGTGTAACCCATAGCTGAGCACCGTTAATCAAATAGTTAACTTCGTTAATCGTTAATCCGCTACAAAAAAAGTTAGCTTCGTTAAACGTTAAAGCGTTACATTTTGGAAGAATTAACGCAAGTTAACGTTAATCGTTAATCCGTTAATATGTGTAAAATTGCATCTTTATTTCGTCTACACTCGTCACTCTAAGCACCGGCGCTAAGTAATGAAATGATCAAACGAAACAAATCTCTTCGTAGTTTTCTTTCTCACTCGCATGCGCCGGCAAAATATATCTAGTTTTGTTTTTGTTTCACTCGCTTCCGCGCGCCGCCCGGCACTTGTCGGTGCCGTGCGGTAACTATTAGGCATTGGATTAACGATTAACGGACTTCTGCATATTAACGGAAGTTAACGTGTCCGTTAACATTTTTAAAAGTTAACTTAAAAGTTAATCCGTTAATCAAAATGTTAACTTCGTTAATTAACGATATGCCCAGCTATGGTGAACCCATAGGGCATAACTAGTGTGTAGAGCATCGTAATACTAGGCCTGGCGCAATCCGCTCTTCAGGTATGAAGCTACAAGTAGCCGACTTATCGGACCTGCCGCGTCCGCTGCCGTGCTATAGATAGAGATAACGCGACAAGACAAGAAAGGCAACCTCTAGGTTAATATAATATAGCTATAGGTAGTTAGCGCTCGCATGTCCTGAATTGCACTTTACTGTGTAGTAGTAAAAGTCGCTACTTATTTAAACGATTTTGCGGAGTGAATCTTTTGTGCTTGTACATACGTGTATTCTGTGGTAATACTAAATGTTCAAGAGAGTCAGCCGCTGGTCGGTGCTCGGTAATGCATCGTGCTAATCCGGAGACTCATCTCGTACTTACAGTGCGGCCAAGAACTAAATTACATTTGTGCCGCCCGTCGGGTCCATGATCTATTGGACCCTATACGTTACGACGTACTGTTCTAGATAGATATCCTAGACTAAAACCATTAGGTATATCATATACCCAATGGTTTTAGTCTAGGATATCTATCTAGGATAAAATGTTTTAGGAATGAACATTCGATCTTCAGAAATAAATTATTTGTTCATTATCTAATGATAAGAAAACCATCAGTGGACGAAATACAAATATTTACGATTCGAGTTCCATACACATGTTGAATTTCGAAATTGATAGTTACTTATTTTGCGTCGCAATCCTATCCGCTGGATGTATACCAACTACCTACTAAGTTGTTATAAATGACCACAGATTAGTTGGTTTGAATTTTTTTGTCGCGCGCTACAAAGTCAGTTCGATGACAGAAAAAAAAAAAAAAAAAAAATCTGTGGATGCGAGAGTCCACGCACATTTTTTGACGAAAAACTTCACGAAAACTAGATTTATGGCGTTCTGATTCTAACATAATTATAGAAATACAATTTCTGTGTTAGGTAGATCTTGATTTCGTTTTTTTTTTTTTTCAATAATTGGAAAAATTCAACATACCAACTTATTTACCTCCTATTTACACAATAAATTTTTCGTATAACACCCGAAGATATGAGAGTAGATTTCGTCAAATTACTGACATAAAATAAATAATTTTAATGTTATCATTAAGGTAAGTAGGTACCTGTTTTGTAACCGTCTGGAAAAATACGGCTTTATTTTTTGTTTTATGTCTGAAAATCCAGATACTTACTTAAAATCGAACGATACATATATAATACGGCTCTTATCATATTACGCTTAACATAATAAGTTAAAAATAGTAAAGGATAGCCCGAGAAAAATATATGTATATCTACACATCGTAATCGACCCGTTTCTTTCATTTTATGTTCCATATCAAAATTCATAATCGAACGGTTTCTACCAAATTGCATTATCCCCTGAAAACCTCCTCAATAATATTAAAGAAACGCTCAGGAACTGTAATCCGAGACAAACTTACACACTCGGGTAAAGGATTTAAGTCAGTATGTCAGAAGCTCTCCGAGAGTGTGTCTCTTCTCTGATAAGAATACGTAAGAGCATAAAAATAAAAGTTCACATCGAAGGAACAGGGAAAATGTCGCGGAATAATATTTGGGATTCCAGTTTTATTTGACTGCAGACCCTCTGCGAATGGAGACAGAGATTTCCCGAGATGGCCCTATCAAAAATTTATGGAGTAGCTACATAAAAGGGCAACACTTAAGGACAGTTTCAATAAGTGTTCGGCTCCAAGCGACCGTGTCTAACGATATCATTCAGACCAAAAGAAGCAGCAACACGACTTCTTCTCTAGATACATGTAATCTATGAAAATGATCTATTTATTAACATTTTGCACAAATTTTTCTTATATAACGTAACTGAGCATTAACAAAGGATTTTAGATAATTTATCCCCTAATAGGAGATGAAATTTTATATGGAAGTTTATCAGTTTAAAGATAGAAGGGAAGTTATGACATAGACTTATGTTTATAAGTAAAAGTTTGTTGTATCATCGCTTTTTGAAAATTTATTCCCTAAGGGATTAAAGAGGGGATGAAAATTTGTAAGAAAGCAGCGTGAACCGAAAAGAGTTGATTTTTCCACGACCGAAAGAACATCGTGTAGTCGCTTCGACAATCCCAGTCAGCGTTGGGCCTAAACTGATTTAAAATATCACGTGCAGAAATTGCCATCCTGGTATTTGTACACTTCCCAGATAGATTCACTACTTAATCAGTACCTACGTGCTGCGTGCAAGCCATTAAGAGATTATCTAACCAGAACATGACATCTCTACTCTACCATTATTCGTAGTATCTACTACGTGGCAAGCAACGCAAACATGCAAGTTACAGCAATTTAGATATGATGACTCATTTTCAAAACTAGTTTTTTATATCTAATAATAGGCTTTTGTTTGACCGCCACCTGGCCTGATATTAAGCGATGATACGGTCTACGATGTAGCACGTTTGCCTAGAAAAAACCGATTTACTCGCGACTTGAACAAATAGATTGTAAGTATCGGGGAACCATTCAGGTAGAGCATTCCACAGACTACACTGACTGCGCGTTTTATGATGTTCTTATAACCTATAAAATATCTATGGAGTCTGTAAAAAACTTATTTTTACAGAAAATAAGCGCTTACTTTACAAACAAAAAATGTATTTTAACCGACTTCAGGAAGGGAAGTTCTAAAATCATAAGTTTCATGTATTTAAAAAAAAAAATACACCGATTACTCTGCCATTTTGTGAACCGATTTACTTGTTTTTTTTATGTAGAGGAACCTATCGTGGTTATCCCAGAATTTTTTATTGTCTTTGGGTAAGCAGTTTTTGACCAGCACCAATAATACAAATTATTTTGTTAGAGCGCCTGTTGTGTTGGCTTAATCAATAATTTTGTTCGATTACTTACCAATTTTAATGTTTGTTTCTAAATTGATAATTACTAACTTCTAAAGTTGAAGTTAAATTATATTTTCTGATTGACTGAAGGTAGGTACGAGTAAGTGAACAAAATAGGTACTTAACTGTTGTGAAATAAATGTGAAAAATTATAAATGTGAGTTAGTCATTGATACGACGCTATATTGGTTTTATGACCAGAAAGCTTTCAATATTGCTTTGCTGCCAGGAAACTAAAACAGCGGGTTTGCTTCTGTAAGAGATCAGGATTTATGAATTTTGTCAGCATTTGAAGCGAAACCACTTCGATATCAATACGTTTGACCTAGCTCGGGCGAGCAACTCGTATAAATGCAAATGAGCCGATTGTACTCCTGACTTGATTAATTTAAAACATTTACCACTTGTTCCATCGTTGCTCTAGTACAAATTCCCTTTTAGTTTCATTGATGCCAACTGTAACTATACCTTCGTTTCGAATCAGAACTCTTACGATCGAGATTCGCACTTGGATTTAATATTTACGTTCGAATAAAATGTTTTCGTTTGACTTCCTTTGTCACGTCGTTCATATAATATTTATCGTTCGCGTAACAAAGAAATTCCATTTTGAGGCAAACGCTGAAATAGTTCGACGTTTGAATTTCCCCTGTGTAAATGTTATTACAGTGTGTTGCAGGTGAAACACGGTGCAATAACAGTCGGGCTCGACAAAGTGGGATTGGCGTTGGAAGGAAGCGTCGCGTCGGCGGCAACTTCACGACGCGGTCGGTGTTGCCGGCTGTCAAGGTGTCTTTACAACGCCACTGCTTAACATACCAACAGTGAATATGAATGCCGTCGCAATGAATAAAATATACATCTGTAAAATTATGCCCTGTTAACTTTAGTATTTGCTGGAAGCCAAATGACGGTAAAATAGGTTCGATATAGCGATCTGATCAAAACGCAGTATTTTAAAGTTTTTTCGTAATAACTACTCTATCTTTAATTGATAAACGTGAAGTGAAGTATGATGAAAGTAGCGGACGAGCGGTGAGCGACTTGCTCGTCATCGTCAATCATCATCATCATTTCAGCCTATCATATTCCCACTGCTGGGCTCAGGCCTTCTCTCAGAGAGAGAGGATGGACACACTAAATCCTCCATGCTGGCACAGTGAATGTTGGTAAATGACATATGTCACAGTTACACATTATTAAACAATGAAAATAATTGTCATTTGGCGTAGGTAGGTAGGTCGTATGACTGTTTTTTTCAATAGTAGGTACCTAATTATTATTTATTAATTCGTACTCTAGTTTCATTTTGTTTGAATTACGAGTACTTATGTCACACATAATCTGGATTCTGACGATAAATAAATGACACACAACCTAAGATCTAAGATGATCGCGCTCTATATTAGCAATATAGACGCAAGGTAATTGCCCGGTAGTCGTCTGTCGTTCAGTTACGTACCAGCTATTATCATATAGATGTCATAACTTTAATACAATAAAACCTTTTTTAGTGCAATGATGTGGGCGTATGACTCATCTATTTTTTTATTTCTCCTTGCGAGCTATCTTTTTACCAGACGAGGTTGTCAAACACTTTATAAAGTTCTTTCTAGAGACAGTAAATAAGATTGACACCGCGTTTATCACCGTCAAAGTTTCACCTGTGCCGTCCTTTAATTTTCCGAAATATAAACTTCGTTAAGCAAGACTGATAGGAGACGCAAGAAAGTCGGATAATTTCAATTGAAGTTTGGGGAAAAAATATTTGTTAATATTACTATGTACTTACCTATTTGTTAACAAAAAGCCATTTGAGGGTTGCGAGAATACTTTAGTCACGGATTTATATAAAAGGTACTAGCTGCTCCCCGCGGTTTCACCCGCGCATTGATGAAAAATGGTGATGATGATGATTATGATGAAAAGTTGCCAATGTCACTTTCCAGCCTTTGAAATACCCATGCAAAAAATCAGGCCCTTCCCGTTGTTCTGTTGCTGCGTGAAAGAGTCACTTTCGCATTTATAATATTAGTATGATTTTTTATGACTACTTTTATTTTAATAAATAACAGGCTTGCACTTGACCCCCAACTCGCCTGATGTTAAGCGATGATGCGGTCTACGGTGGAGCACGCTTGCCTAGAAGAAACCGATTCACTCGTGATTTGAAGATACTTGTTTTCCTACACAATCTTCTCGTGTTGTACATTTCGTGAACTCATAGTTTTTTTTTGTTAAAATTTTCATGACCTTGGATTCAATGTCCTTTAGTCGTAATATTAAACAGTTTACATAGTATTAAAAGCGTGTAACAAGTCATAGTCACAGTCAGAGTCAAGCAAAGTAAGTCACGGCCAAGTCAAACTCATGCCCCTGTAAAGTGGTGGAGACTTTACTAGAGGCTCCTATGAACGTTTGGAAACAACACGAAAAGACTTCTTATTTCACCTCGTTATATCACTTGCCCACACTCGAGCACGTTTACGAGCACTTAATAAATAATAATTCACCATTTACTACACATTAACACTCGAAAATTCACAAGTTTAGAAAAATAATCCAACGAGCCGACATGGTTTTTTCCACGTTGGCGCCAAAACTCCCGTGGACTCATAGAAACAAAGTTGCCTTTGAAAAGTTTCCACACGCTAGTTTATACATGGAAGAGAGTAAAAAAGCAAGCTAGGCCACTCAAGGAGTACTTGCACGATTTGCACCAGAGTATATTACGAATACTTACATGGGAATATTCTCCGTGTTGCTTTTTCACCATCCTAGGGGGAAGGCGGATTATCACGCCCTCCCGTGATTATGATTAAGCGCAACGAAAAAAATGCCAAGAATAAAATTAAAATTAAATTTTGCGCCCTCATTATACTTTTACATCTTCTGGGATATGATTTAAGTATTCTATATAAAAAAATGTGTCTACGTTTAAAGCACCAGGTATTTGTTCAAAATAGTGTGCGGCGCTGTATATAACGATATGTTTGTGTGTTTATGTATGTTTCCTATAAATGTATGACTCCGAAACGGCTGAACAGATTTTGAAGGGACTTTATAGGCAGCTGATGTTATACGGAGTAATCGCGGGTGAAACCGCGGGGCGGAGCTAGTAAAATATATTTAGAAAAATAATATTTCCCTCGTTTACCCTGAACAATGTATTATCCATCGAGTATCTATTACGTAAACACAGGTTGCAGACAGGTACAGCAGCCAGGTGTCTTTTACAGCCGTATTTGTCATCCGACTGCCTACACCGAAATGTTCCAATTTATCACACACTCTGATATTTATCTACTATTCATGATTCGCACTTGCATAACTAAAGTCAACAGTCTTACTGGTACTTAGCTAAAGAAGCAGAGTAGGGGAATTAATTAATTAGCGATCTGCATGTATGTAGAGCAAAAGCTCACGTAGAAACCATGGTAAACACAAAGAAAATAACATTCGTGAAAGGTATAACTATATTGTTTCAAGATTAGTTAGGTTCTGCACTTTTTCCTGTAAATTTTGTCTATTATCATCCCTATTCCCCCCGATTTTTTTAATTCTTTTTAAATTGAGATCTCTACTAAAACTATAGTACTTTAATTGTACAAAGTTTTATCTACTTAACATATATTCACGTTAGAACGTTCTGATCGAAGTTTTGTGAAATTCAGGCGCCGAATTAATGAATAGAAAATACTTGTAATGTCACGTCATATACCTACTGGTAAATCACCAATAAGGTTGCGTTGTATTACTTATAGTAAATCTGAACGAGATTAGCTAACAGATAGAGTTTTAGCGTCAACGTGTAAAAATCATGCTGCCTCGTTGTATTATTTGCCTAAAATGTTGTGTTTTTAATGTGTAATAATAGTGGATTATTAATTATTAAGAATTTGTGAACAAGCTCGAGTGTGGAAAAGTGATATAACGAAGTGATGGGTAGGTAACATGTCTTTTCGTGTTGCTTCTAGAACTCCATATAAGCCACTAGTAAAGTCTTCATCGCTTTATGGCTTGCATTTGATCGTAACTTACTTTGCTTGACTCTGACTGTGACCATGATGATACCTATCTAATAAACGTTTTAAATAATTCAATACTTGACAAAAGAAATGCACAAGATGTGCTATGCCATAATACTCGCAAGAAGAAGAAGAAAATAAAAAAAGGTTTTATTGATAAATCATCAATAAGGTTGCGTTGTATTTTAGTAAATCTAAACGAGAATAAAGAACAGATAGGAATAGTGAGGGTCGTTTTGTTCTTGGAAGTTTTTATACTGTGCTCAGAGAACATAACGAGCACCTGCGTCCTCATCTACATAATGTGGACAAGTCGTTGAACTCGGCTGGACACTTTCGGGGCTCGGGAGATCCGGGACGGTACGCTGCTCTGTCCAAATCTGAAGCAAAAGTATGAATACTACAGTATTCATGGTTTTAAACTAAAGTTATATGATTATTTACCAGATATTTACCGTGGTAAGGTTGTGGAATGAGCTCCCGATATTTTGGCGCAGTTACATGCACCATGCTCACGGGAAGACCGCCGAAAATCTACGCCGAAATATCGGTAGCTCTTTCCACAACCTTACCACGGTAAATAACCCGTAAATAATCATATAACTTTACAGTATTCATATTATTTTCTATGGAACAGTTCTTTTTTTTTTCAAACATATTACTGGGTTGGTCCCATAGTAAAAGTTAAATCATAATGATAAGTATTATGAACCCTTTTTGGCTTAGTAGGCTGTACGCTTTTTCTGCGTAACCTTGTTACTTAAAACAAAAACAAAAACTTGGCTGTCAAAAATAAATATGAAAGTTAACAAATCACTTTATAACTTATATTCAAAAACTAGCTGCGCCCCGCGGTTTCACTCGCTATCGTATAAGAACCGTTTTTTTTTCGGGATTAAAAACTTATGTAATCCAGGCTATAGGTAAGTTACCTCCACGCCAAATTTCATCTAAATCCTTTCAGGCGTTATGGTGTATGGAATGGTAATTAAACATTGATTCAAAATTGCGTTTCTGATTCCGCCGATTCTCAGAAACGCAAAAATAAAATCGAGATCGGAGACCACACATAAAAAGTATCAAGGGACTCGTAAAGCCCTCAGCATCAAATGAAACAAGGCGGTCTTTATCAAAATGTTCAGTCTAAAGGTAAATGTATTTTTACTCTCTAAACACTTTGAACTCTTTATGGGTTGGATATTCGTACTATGCCTATTGGTTCTCTGAGCCCGTAGTACAATTTTTGATAGTTTTTGATTGTTTTGTCTTGTCCCACACATTACTGGGCTGAAAGCTATTCGAAAACTTTATCTGTATTTGAGTGAAGCAAACTATTTTAGTTCCTCCGCGTTGCCGCTGGAGGCGTTTTACTAAAATGTGTTGAACAATAAGTAAACAAACAAAGTTTTCGAAAACTATCAAATCTTGTGCTAACGGCTCTGGTGACTGAATAGAGAAGTAGCTGACACACGTATTATGACCACAAAAACAAAAATGCTACATAAAAAAAATGTGTCAAAACGCCCGCGAAATAGGCATATTTTCTGAATTGATCAAACATTTACAAGACACGTTACGTTACTATAAAAATCAAAGTGTTCAAATATTTGGACTCGATCGTCTTGTTTATCGAGTCGTAACTAAAAAGTCCGCGCAGATAAATGTAACACTTGAACGTTTCTTTTATGTTACACGGAATATAACGCAAACAAATAAAATCGTGTATGTTTTGATGGCAAATTGAATTCCGTTGTATTTCAATAGCTCTACAATTTTTTGTAATAATTTTTTTTGGAGGAGAAAAGTGCGCATATTGATAAGATTAGTAAACTGTTACATTCTACCGACATGAAGTTAGGTTTTATTTTATTAGATAAACGTGTCATGAAGTTAAATAAGATAAAACAAGGTTTAATGGTGTAAATTAACAGGTAATTAATTACATTTATTTTAAAAAAAAAATGTTGAGATCTGAATAACTCAATTAAACAATTCAAAACTATCCCTATAGCTACGACATATTGTATACTAGCGACCCGCCCGCCCGGCGTCGCACGGGTGTAATTTACGTGCGAAGCCGGGGCGGTTCGCTAGTTATATATACAAACCTTCCGTGAAAATGTATCTAGCTGATGGTGAAAACCGCATCAAAATCTGTTGCGGTTTAGGAGGAGTTAGCGGCCATACAGACAGACAGACGCGGAAAGCGACTTTAATTTATACTACGTAGAGATTGTCTGGTTCTACCAATTATAATATAAACCAGATCAATTCAGAACCTGGGGCCTTACGGACAACAGCTATTGCGGCACCTAATCCGCTCAGTTGGAAAATCACGCGACCGCAAACCGTATCTGGGCGCGATAAGGTTCACGTTCGCGTGATTTTCCAACTGAGCGGATTAGGTGCCGCAATAGCTGTTGTCCGTAAGGCCCCAGAGCCGCAAACCGGTTTTGAGATGACACTTTTTGTGATGTCTGAATAAACCAATGCGAGAGCGGCACGGTCGTCCATACCGTGAGCAGGTATTGCGATAGATAGATTGTCGTCGTTATCGCGTTGTTTTGCTCATTTCACAGCAAGTTTGTTAACCAAGCTCTACTGGTTCCTATCCTCTACTAGCTTCTGTTATCTACCATATTATGTTCGATATTAAAGAGGTCAGGTAGCAAACTAACTGAAACACAACCCCTAATCCCAAACGTAAATGTCTTCTACAATCCGTCGTGAATAAATAAAGTTTTTCAAACGCAAGTCCAGGCTCAAGTTCGTATTCACACAACACGCTCTTCGCAGTAACTAAGGCACGGAAATCTCAGCGTCCCTGATCATTTCCTACACTGGTAATTAGTAGGACCACCACCGGCCGCAGAGCACCCTAATTGAAACCGCAGCGACAACGGTTTGTTTTAACCCTGGTTTTTTAATCCCGCCGTTAACGAGAGTCGAGTAAGCAACTTCACTAGTAAACATTGCAAGTCACGTGGGATCACATCGACGTTACTCCTGGGTTCCTGACTAGCTTTATTTTAAAACTTCAGCATAGGTAATAGCTAAAACAAAATCTTCAACTTCTTAAACTTCAATTTGTAACCCCATTTTGCCCCCTTAATTCGACCCTTTCGCAAAACGCTCTTCTCTTTTTAGCGGTCACCCAAATTTTAGATTCGTAGGTCAAGTAGTTTTTGAGATTTCGCCATGAATCCGCATTTTTTTTCTCTTTTCTGTGATTTGCTCGAGACCACATAATGATCGTGTTTACCTTCTCTACAACAGTTCTGTCAAGAGCGTAAAGTCAAACAATGAAACAAAATTACTTGTTGTAGAATTTGACATCATGTATTACCTTAACAAATGGTTATTGTGCGTAGTGCAATAAATGCAAAATCAAAATTGTTGAATTGATTACTTATACGATCAAAGACTAATTCATACATTATTAGTACAAACTAAGTACTAAGTAAACATACCATAATATCATCAAATCCATAAAATTACCTTATCAACGCATGGAGAACATAACTTACTTATATTCCTATCATCACATTTCTTTACTATTTGGCACTAGATTTCACTATTCTCAGTTCAAGTCTTTTGGCTGTGGAAACTGCAATAAATCGCTAAAAATTTATGTAAACCGTAAATTCCGATCGGTTTCGCTAGATTTTTGAACGTAAGATTGTAGCTAGTAGCCAATAACTACAGCGAAATAATTATAGGTTTTTTTAATTATTAATGTAAATGCAACTCCACGGTCACTAGGGTGCGTGACTTTTATTATACTTGACTACAATTTTGGTAACTTAAACGAATTTACTTTAGTTATTAACTATACATTCAATTTTTTTTTACAATACTCAAATAAAACCTCTCATCAAATATAAAAAAAATTAGCTATGCCCAACGGTGTCACCCGATAACCAACAGGAAACATTAATTTTTCGGGATAAAAAATAGTCTGTTGATCCAGGATGTAAAGATCGATCCCAAATGTCATCTAAATCCGTTCAGCCGTTTTAGCGTGAAGAAGTAGCAAACACACACAGACGCACGCACGCATGCACGCACGCATTTATAATATTTGTGTGATAATTTTGAGTTTCACAATATTATTGTAACTCAACTGGACAACTCCCGGGGGTATGTCCTAAAACTGCGGCCAGAACCACCGGAGGATGGGCAGCAGCGTCCTGTTAATACACGGTGAACGTACTGCGATCTCCAAGCCGCCTGCCAAGCGTGGGGATTATGGCAACACCCCTCTCTAAGGAGGCCTTGTTCAGCAGTGGACATTTAATGGCTGATGATGTGATTGTAACTCAGAGTTTAAAAAACACTTTAATGAATTATGAGTAGAGCCCAAATTCCTAGCTAAGTTTGAAATACATCTTTTTAAATATTAATGGCGTGCATGCTACTACTGTTTTCAAAATTGGAAGTAGCTACAGGAACTTCCAAACAGTTTTTTTTTTTTTAATCTACTTATGCTATGTGAAGGTGTCGTTGAAACCTTAGCCTAAGTACGTACTTATAATGTTGGTACCAGTGTTACTCTTTACAAGTAGTACGTTTGACTTTTTTCCATCCCGACCTATATTGAAATCAGTTTAAGCCGCCCGTCCGCAGTCAGAGCCATCACATTCGCACATTTTTTACATTTAAAAAGATTATTTGTTAATTAGTAATAAGAAAAAAAACCGATTGGTTTTTTCTTTTTAGATTTACTTCCCAAATGATTTTTTCGTTCTACTCCGCCAGAATGGGTCTTTGAATACTCACCCAGTGATTATTATCTTCAAAAATGTTGAAAGAGATATATCTCGTCGGTGAGAGTGGTTTTTAGATCTAAGCATAATTATGGCACGAGATATGACGCGGTTGGGACGGGGTGTAACGTGCTTGCCGTGGAAAAACCTACTAAACATCGACTTCGGCGATGATTTTTACGTCTAGTCCCGTCCGTCGTCTCGTTATTTATAATTTGTTTCATACATTGTAAATTAAATACTCAGTAATATTGGTTTTGTACATTGTGCATGAAATAATAATTAAACATATTTCGTTCCTGTTGCCAGTAAAAAACGAGTCAAGTACGTATGCTTAGAACATGACTTCATAACGTCTATGCTATTCACATCATAACGCCTACGCTATACACATCGCAGACCTTCAACATCACAGATTTGACTAGTAAACAGTTGAAGCGCGATTTCACTATTTTAATTCACAAACTCCATCATCATCGACAGAGCTCGTCGTCAGTCGCGACGCAAACCGCGTCCGGCGCGGCCAGAAATAGTTTTCCTGACGCGCACGCGCATAATTGATAAACCCTGTTATTTCTCAAGTTCTTATGAGGTTTATCCGTAGGAGATGCCTCCTTTAGTCCGTTGATTACTATGTTGGATGCGTCGATTTTGATCTGAAAGGAAATATATTATTCATTAGCTTAAAATGAAAATGAAAATGAAATGTTTTTTATTCCAGATTTACATCCATATAAACTAATTTAGAAACTAAAAAAACTAAACAGTAGGCAAATAAAAAATTAAAATTAAGTAAAAAGATTAACTATAAAGATTTATGTGATAGTTGCCAAAAGGTCTACAACAGCGTTTAGCAAAATTTTATTGAGTAACTCAGTCAAGGTTTATTACCTCAAACAAAATAATCTCACAATTCTTAAAATCATCATTAACTTTTCATTTTAATGTGTTAGAAAAAGAAAGCAATATCTTTAAAACTAATTCAGTTAAATTTTGATAATGGTAGATATCAGCGAGACCAATTTATCTGCGTAGAGTTGAATGGGAACTCATTGTTGTTTCTGAATAAAACCAATAGTCTCCCGTGGGAAATTTTAGTTGCCTTATTTGGATTACTTTACAGATAAGTTGGTAGGGTAGGTCTTCATAACAATGTGAACTTACAGCGCCAACAGTTGAAGCTAGATTAATGTCGCCATGCGCTGAGACGTCAATGCTCCCCGCTCTGCTCTCGAAGACTATTGACTGTGGTGCTCGTAGTTCCAACTTTCTTGTGAGCGATTCCAACCTAGAATCAATATTCACAGGATATTAAATTTGTTAGAAGAAATAGGACAGTTAGTAGTTGCTTAGTTGGTTCTGTAAGGGGTTCGAGATCAACAACAAATTTTAATACTATTTGATATACTAAAAGGATATGATATTATCTAATGTGAATAAAATTGAATTCAAATAATTTTCTCATGATTTTTTGCTATTGTCAAGACATCGTTTGAACACATCTTACCTAATTATTGCGTAGTCGAAGGTGGCACTTCATCATATCTTATTGTTTTTACACTCTAAAATTGTCTGTAAATAGCTATGCGATAATGCGGAAAAATTTGCAACTTACAAAATTATGTGAAATTTAGCAGGGCGTTGTAGGAACTAAAATGATGATTATGAAAAAAACCTTGGTATCGCTACGGCTAACATAATATATAGACATTAAAATTAAATTCTTTTAATTGTTTTTATCACGTGTATTTTACATTATTTTAATTCTTGACTATTCGAACACTTAGCAGCGTCCGTAGTTACAGGTAGTTTAGATGACGGATGAGTATAGGAAACCGTGAAAATCTAAAAGATAATTAACGTATCAGACGTTAGTGTTTTTTTTGTTCATAGGAACAAGTACTTGCAAAATTTACTGACTGAAGATCAGCGGCGGGCGGTGCTCTTACGAACGGCACTTGCAGCGCGCTCTTCACAGTGATGCCTCCAGCGCCGTCCACCACGTAAGTGTCTGCGAACACGCGGACCTCGTCCCGAGAGGCGTGGAACACGCCACCGCCACGCGCGTCTCGCACGTCAAACGTTCGCCCGCTGAACTCTATGTTGTCACGTTCTGGAAAAAAATGTTTACGTACGTAAATAATTAAGGGGATAAACGGGGTCTCATCCCTAATTTTTCACCCTCAGGATGTGGATTTTTTTTTCTCAATTTTAAATTGTGTAGCCATTTAAATTTCTAAAATAAAATCAAGTTAAAGTCGACAAAGATTAACAAAGTTAAAATCGCGCCTGCAATTCAATAAAAAAAAGAGTAATTAAAATAAGTTTACAATCTTCGTTGATATCGCGTAACGTACAAAAATTTTCGAATTGAGAATCTTCTTTTTTAAATAGGCTAATAATATGGTGGTTCGCTGAAAGCTTTTGTGTCAAAACGCCTCTATGAATAAATATAGCAATTCTTAAAATATTACAGAGTAAACAGAGTACTAACTACAATTTTAGAATGTGCGCTGAAAACAGGATACTCAGGTACTAAATTCAAAAAATCCAAAAAAAAAAAAACAAAATTAAATTTATCCAAAGGTTGCCTGGAAGAAATCGCTTTAGGCGATAAGGCCGCCCATTATACTGCCGTATATTTGTTTTTTATGTTAGTTTAAGTTTCATTTGTATTTTCGGTGTGTAATAAAGTAATATTGTATTGTATTGTATTGTAAATTTAGTCTCATCATCATTATCATCATCAGCCAGAAGATGTCCACTGCTGAACATAGGCCTCCCCCTCCACACTGAACGACAGCCTGCCTTATGCATCCACTGGATGCCAGCGATTCTCACTATATCGTCGGTCCATCTAGTGGGAGGCCTATACCTACGTTGCGTCTTCCGGTCTAGAAATCTAGTCTAGCAAGCTACAGTAGCAAATACATGTTTTTCAGATTATTAAATACAAGAAAAGTATACCGCGCGGGCCAAAACAAGGCTTTTTTGGCTTGTGGGCCGAAACAGCGGTTCAAATTAGCATACATTAGTAAAACATTGCAGAGTACAATGTTCGGTTGTAAAAAATAAAAACAGAAAAACAAAATAATGCTTAACAAAGTAAAAAAAACTAATATTATTCTTTTATTGGTTCTTTATTTGTTATCATCTAATAAAGACGCATTTGTGAGTAATTTTACGCCAGAATCCAGCAAGCTGTTTAAAATGATACTTACTCATGATGAACTTGGAATGCTCAACATGGTCAGGATGCGCGACGAGCACAGTGAAGTTTCGATGGGAGTGCATAATGATGGGATGACCCATTTGAGAAGTTATGGTAGATGCCACCAGCTTGTCTAGGATCCATGCTTGACCGTCCAACTGAATACCTCCGTTTACTATTTTAACTGGTCCAATGCCACTCTGAAAAAAGGAAAATAAGTTTTGTAATTGTGGTTCACAAATGCATTTTTTTGGATATTGCATAATTATTAGCATTTTATTGATAGACCTAAAGGGATCATCTGCGCTGATCGGGTGGGCGGTGAGCCCTAAAGCTTCAAGGGGCCGCCGCTCACCTAGTGGTGGTGGTGGGATGGTATATTCCCGCCGGCTCGCCTCATATTCAATAACGCTAAACGAGACAAGCCAAGAGCAAGAATATACTAGACTCGTCTCGGTAAGGCTTTTCGATAGTTTGTATTTATCTCCCCATAGGTGACAAACTTGGGATTCCACCAATCCCACAAGAACAATAAGATAGTGGCTTGAAGTGATCTGGTAAAAATCCAAAAATGCAGAAATACCGACAAACTTCATTGTTCACACCTTACATAGGATAGAAACCCAGCTGGTATTACCAGTTATTACTTTTTTAATACAAAAAGTCTTACCATGCTCAGCCGCAACGCACTTATTATCCACAAGGTTAATGCGATGTTCAAAAACACCAACACCATAAGGCAGACTAGAATTCCGTAGAGAATATTTCTCCTCCAGCCTCTTGTGAAGACAGCTGGTAGGCATGACTTGTTAGGTTCCTCTGTAGTGACAGCGGCCGCTGGGGTGTCCTCGGTGGGAGTGCAACCCCAGCCGCGGATGGCGCCCGTGCTGCCTCGCAAACTCATCTCCTGTGTGTCACTACCAGATTATCGAACACTGTAACAACAGATTACACCCAATCTCAATTAGATGCTAACAAATGGCAAATAGCTATACCCTCTATATCCATTTGTTAGCATAGACAGAACTGATTATGTTTCATCATTTAGTTTAGTATTTAGGTTTTAATTTGTTGTTTGTTTTGTCCTTGTAAGCTTAGGTACTATAACATAAAAATATGATATAAAAACAACAGAAGGTCGTTGTTATCATAATTATCAGCAGGTTTTGAAATAGAACCAATTCTAACGCTAACAAAAACCAGCTGTTCGATAGAAACAAGCCATTTAGCTCGACGAAGTGTGTGGATCAGTAGGTTTTATCGTAATTTGAAGGTAAAATTTTCATAGTAAGATTGTATCATAATGAGTACTCCACTAACTGACTTTCGGTTTGGCATAACAGTTTTGCCAATCCCTGTAGCCAGGGTCGAGTTCGATATAGATCATTCCATACGTAGATTTATAATATTTAGTGCTTTGAATAGAAATAGAACACAAAGTTCGCTTAGTATTTGCATGCTAAAATATACAGATTCAAAATGTAGTGTGGAGATACGAGTATTGTAAACATTTTATCGTGCTTTACCAGCATAAACAACAAAGCGGAACTTATGTAAAACCGATAGCTCAGGTTTAGGACGGGTGCAGGTGGAGCGGCTCCAGTGGCCAGGGGCCCGAAATAAACACCTGCGCCGATGTTTTGTAACTTCCGTATTCTTGTACTTTAGAACGGGCTATGCTGGCTGCAAAATGTTTTGTAAAGATGCCTACATCCCTGTATTTGAATTTCACATCTGTGTGATGTACTGGACAATTTGAGAACGGGGTGGTTACTTTAAAAGAAAAGTTGTTTCCTCACAACACAGATATTGGATTTTGAGGCCCTATGTATCATCGTCACGCTGAACTTAGTGATGGATTAATAAGTATTCAAAGATTTCGAAGACGACATGCATGCAGACAAAGAAAGCATTTAACATGTTAAGAGTTGTTACGAATTCCTGCGAATGCTAAAATTCTTTCTCGTGTGAAAATCCCTCCTAGACAATTGCACGCAAACCGACAAAATTTTAGTTGTTATCAACTCTGTTATTAAACAAATGCAAATTATCGCACTTCTAATGTTATTTTAGCTAGTTTTTTTTTTTTTATAATTGATATTGTTTGTTGTGTAATGTTATATTGTTTTTATTGTTGTGTTATTGTTATGACAGGTATAATTAATTGGCGGATGCCGTACCTCATATCATATAGACTAGCTCAACACTGCCAAGAACTCACCACAATAGTCCAGAATTTTCAATCCTTTATATTATACTGTAAAATAAATAGTTATATTTCCATTTATATACATTCAATAATTAAATATTTTTTTAAACAGGGCCTCTTGGTGTTGACTCCCCCCACTAATGCCTCTCAAATGTCTGGACTAGACCCGAGAATCAAACGAAAAAAGAGAAATAGTGGTATTGAAGATTTATTGAGAATTTCCATTATTGTCTTACTTAGCAAAAGTTTGAAACATGCTTAAAGGTAAAATAAATTAATTTTATATTTTTTTAGCAACAGTTCAATAAATCCCGCACCAAATTTCATACAATTGTTTTGTGTCAATGGTTACAGTGTTACTCCCTCAGAGGAAGGGCTACCCAAAGAGAATATAAATAGGGCTACCTAAAGCTAGTTACTCCAAAAAACGAAACACAGCTCCGACATGATGTGTGTTTGATTTTTCGAAAAAATACTACAGATCTGCGTTTACCAATTGACTATCATGAACTTTCGAAGAAATAAATCACAAAATCAATTATTTAGCCAAAATAGTGTTGAAACCTTGATGAAAAGTTTTTTTGACGGTTAATGTCAACTTACAAAGTTTTGTGTCTACGAGTTTTTTTTAAGGTTATAAACCCAGCAACGTTATTTTTGGCGGATTATATTTCGTATACAGCACACCTGAACTAAAAACGGAGTACCTAACCTACCTTACATTTTAAAAGACTTATTCAATGATGCGCCACATGAGAGGTGCAATTCTTCCCACTTTACATGGCGCCTTGTACTATGTATGCTGACATCATCTACCCAGTGACCATCCGTAAACAAAGAGGAATATAAAAACAAGTCATTTATAATAATAGGTTAATACTTAGACTGTAAATGGAAACATAAAAGCATATACACACGCTAACTACAAAACCCACTTTTTGGCTATGTCGTTTGTATATCTTGTCTATGTATTTCATCGGGTAAAAAAGACAACATTATTCAAGTGTTTATTTCCATTTCCAACGCACCCTTGAAGTTCATGTGATTTTTCAATTAGTCGGTTGGTAATTGAATGAAAAACAAGGTGAAGCGAGACAAAAGTTGCGGATAAAGCGCAGTGTAGAGCACTAATGAACGGCGTACTGTGAGCCTACTAATGAATACGAGTACACTGGAGCTTACGAAAAACACCCATTAAATAGGCGGAATGCTGTTATTAACTCGCTGGGCGCCTTTACCCGAATATTTGGCGTCTGTCCGAGGTAATGAAGAACCACAGACTTTTAAGATAGACACCACCCGCCTTATTACAAAAAAGTCCATCAATCCAGGTTTAAACCAGGACTAAAAAGTCCGAGTTTGTTACGGTACTAAGGGATTAAAACTTGACCTTATTACAAATCTTCGACTAATCGAGGACCAGCTGATACCAAAGATAGTCCATGGTTTCAATATTAGCTACAGATAAGAAACAAAAATTGAAATCATTCATTCGTTCCTGCAGGTTTAAAACACACTTCAAAAGCTTAAATAATTATTTATTAATGCAATTTAAGATATATAGCTATCTTAAATTGCTGTTTGTTTAGGTTTCAATCTATTAAACAAGCATAACGTATTATTTTGAGCACTTTTCAAAATCATGGCATAATACTATCACGTGCGACGCCAAAATCCTAACGTAGAAAAAAGCTATGCGCCTATGCCGCGTAATTCGAGGCGTTCAGATAAATAATTGTAATTATCCAAAGACATTAATTAGTTTAATGAAATCTTTGTAATTACGGTGGGAAAATTAGCAATGTTCTTAAATTTTCTCATAGCTTCCTCCTGTTCATTTAATGTAGCTCGCAATTTTATAATTATCTATGAAATGGAACATCCCTTGCCATAATACCCGCTACATTTTTGCAAGTTTTACTGACTGGTTGAGATACACTATGCAAATCGGCTGTAATGTCTTGAATATACGAAGAAAACAATAATTTAAATCATCAGTGTATATTTTTTACTTTTTGCGTAAGTACCTACCTATAGCTATATTGTAATCTACCAAGGTTATTAACAAGCTCTTAATTCATGGCGAGCCCAGTTGCATAAAGCGCAAGCCACTTGAACTTCAGGGCTTAATGGGCTTCCTCTAGGATCGTGGGCCAGATCCTCACGTAAAACATCCACTATTTTTGCGCCAAAGCGTTTTGTGAACCATATTTATATCTGAATTCTTCATCACTCAATTCGAAAGGATTCACACGATGACGAGGTCTATCAGATCGCCGCGATGCCTCCAGCATGTCCAAATGTTCTATATCCATCATGTCAATCGTGTTTAAATCCATTTTAAACGATTTGTAAATAATAAAAACACTAAATAAAATAATTATAACCTCAAATTCTATTAGTACCGAAGTTAGTACCATAGTTAAACTAGGGGTCTCGGCGGTCTAACTTTAGTACCATAGACAATCCGTGGTTTAGTGAAAAACTTCGTTTTATAATAACGTTTATTTTAGTCCGTGGTTTAAACCTGGTACTAATCCCAGTACCAAAGTTAAACCGTGTTTTGTAATAAGACGGCACGAGTTCACATACTTTGCATGCTTGTCGTTTGTCTTAAGCTCTAACTAGCATGCTGCATAATTTAATTCGATCTCCGTCGTCTTGGCAGTAGCGAGTGAGATGTCAAATTGGGCCATAGTATACCGTGAAAATTCTTTGAAAGCAGTAGGGTGTGCAAATAGATATAAATTAACACTAAATTGCTCTCGTGAAGTGATAATAAGTACAAAATAAGGGTTTTCATAAAACTTAACTTTCTGGCGGAGTCTATCCTATTAAAGGTCTGTGTAAATGTATTTCATTATCTTTGCTTCATTCTCAGATTTTACAGAAGTAGGTAATATAATGGAAATGTATCTTTTTACTTTTTTGACAAATGTAATTTAATGACAATATACAGTTATTTAATGCACCAACAACCTCTCGTAGTCAGTTCTCTTCCACATACTTTACAGCTTTTTTTAGTTGAATTTTCATTACCATCATACCATCATAATTATTACCTTGTTCAAACCTTCATCAGTTCTTATTTTTTTTTTATTGACAGCTTAAGAAGGTTTGCTGAAGGTTTCCTGACAGTATCCGTTATACAGTCAGCAAACCTGTTAAAGCTGTCCAAGTTAATTATCACCATACAAAATTTAAAACTGAAGTCAGAATCAGCGTGAACTTTGTATATTTTGTAACTATGTCTAAAAAGCTTTGTAACCGCGTTCTACTATAACACAATAGGCCTCTTTAAAACAGGATGCCCTATATTCTGAGTAGAAATAAACAGATGCCTATTATAGTAGGTACGTATGCCTGAAAAGTAAAACTTAAACTTAACTAACTCCTTTGATGGTAGTAATTAGGCTGAGTTGCACAATCTGATACCATTTGAGTAAAGTTACATTGATTAAAGTAGTTTAGTAGTACAAAAATCAGTAAACATAATAAGTTTATGTACTTTAAAAAACTTTAAGACTTAGCTATGGGACAGTTTCAGTGTCCACCTACTAGTTCCATCATCAGAGCCTCGTCACCAAGTGTTATGTATAAATTACACTTGGTGTCTAATCCCATACCCCCCTATTAATAAACGTAGAGTAGCCTCGGAATAGTTACACCGACTTTTGTCTTTTTCAATCGAGTTCAGAAAAGACAAAACATTGCGTAACTATTCCAAGACTACTCCACATTTATTAATAAGGGGGATAGGGCTTATTAATCTACTATTCACCTCATCATCTTATGGTTTCTTGCGAAGTTTCAAATCGTTACGACAAATAGAAGTAGGTTAAAATCGACTTTCATGATTTGTTTACATAGTTACCAGTGAAGCTAGTATATAGGTAGTATATGCGTAAAAACAATAGTGCCGGATGTAATTCTGTCCACGAGGTTACGCGGAAAGGGTGTGGGTACTAAGCCAAAAGGGTCATTTATTTTTAGTTAATGGCATGTCCTTGATTATGTAAAACTAGCAGTATATCAAAAAAAAAATTTCATTGTTAGGTTTTGGCGGGTAAAAGTTGATCGAAAATAAAGCGCTAAGTTGCGACCTTAACAACTGACTTGCTTGTCTTCCTACGCTTAAACAAGTATTAAATATATACTCTAGATGTATCATATATCTACTCTATATTGTATTCTATCTTTTAGTGACTATAAGAACTAAAAACTGCAAAGTGCTCAACTTAAAGCTTTACAGTGCCGCTAATACATTTTCGTGCATTTATTATCATCGGTGCTCTTCGTTAAAACCTGTCTACTTAGCTTTATTTTGGCACAAAGTATTCTATGTGAATAGACTATTTTCCACGTGAACATAAAACAACGTCTATAAATAAATGAAACATGACATCAACCTACAGAGGAATAATATTTTGCAATATTTACGATTCCAATTACTATGAAATCTGCATATTTACACAGTTGCAATCACCACTTTTATACCATTAAATGCTGAAAGCTAAAAGCGCTGCGGCTTAGCGCGGTATTTTTTATTCGCTAAATACTTTCGTTTAGATTAATTTAACGACGCGGGCGGCTGCATCGGGCGTGCTCTGTGACTGAGACTAGGTAAATTCATAGGTGGTGGACGCAACACTCGAAATATCTAGCGCGAGCCGAGGTGAGGCGGCGTGCTCCAGAATATAATATCAGGCGGTGGAGTGGCCTGCGCGACGGTTCTCTCGGCCGTCACTGCCACCGCCGCCCGCCCTCAGTGTGCCCATGCCCTCATAATAAACGATATAGTGCGAAAATAGAACCGGAACGAGTATCGCTGCTCTCAACGTAAATAAAATACCGGCACACGGTGCTGCAACGCTGCTGTCTCCCGCTGCCCGCGTTCCTGTTTTATGAATGTCAGTAGTACCTACCACTATCGCGATCGATCTGCCGATAGTTTAAAAATAAATGGCGCGCTTTATCTAGCTTCAACGCTTTGGTCCAAAACTAGCTAAATTGGCTCTTCCGTCACATTTTCAGATTGAATATCCCGTTGATGTTCGCAATCATTGGCACTAAAACGTTCGCATAGATGTGTTTCACTAAAAGTTTTGATATCACTAAACACGAAAAGAGTCGGGAAGTGAGCGAGCTGCCGGCTCCAGCGTCATGGAAGCACTGGCGGAGGGATGCGCGAGCGACGCCGCCGCCGGTGCCGAACCGCTTCGTTTTGAAGTGCTGCATTTTTAATCGGGCGCCTGTCTCGCGCGGGACATAACTCGGGAACGCTGGATACAGCTGTGTTCCTCTATTACGAGTTCTAGTTAACGTTAACGTGTCATTAGCTGACACGTTCATATAAAGTTGTAAATAATTCAAGTGGACGCGACCCGACCGCAGTTACCTACTTCAATTATTATTCGTGCATGCAGTAGTTAGCTCCACCATCTTTGTTATACTCATTGGCGTCGGAGCTAGAGTTTTTCAACGGAC
Organism: Agriopis marginaria; assembly: GCA_932305915.1. Classification (NCBI taxonomy): domain Eukaryota; kingdom Metazoa; phylum Arthropoda; class Insecta; order Lepidoptera; family Geometridae; genus Agriopis; species Agriopis marginaria. The sequence continues at coordinate 7,863,271 of OW029921.1, forward strand.
CACTTTCATTTTAGAGGGCAATTTATTTTAGCAGTATTCTGAAATAATTTTTACCTTTATAGCGGAGGGTTTAAAAATATGCTGTGAGAGATCGAGTTAAAGCTGGCTAGAGTGGATGTTCAGTTCATATATTTTATTAAAATCATACATAGCCGCAGTTTAACTAATTTGACCCTATTAGTTTAGAGGCGTAGGGTTGACAGTGTCTCACCGGCAAATTGCTTACTGACCTAATATTTTTTTATAGATACAAAAGGAGAAATGCTTTGTCGCGTTCATATGCAAAATAAACTTCCATATGTGTAGCAACAGAGATCGTTCAGGTTCAACAATAAAAGTTTACGTGTCCATAACAAAGTAGCGAACGGATAATAATCCAGAATATTACATGTTTTCTTCGGGGCCTTTTGGTACGGCGATGAAATCATATTGGATGTCACCGAATGTTTTCATGGAAGTTTTATTGAGCTGATAAATGTAAGCCCCGAGGGGCTACTGCGCCGGCATTTTTTAGATAAGTAAAAGAGAAGTGTCCGCGACTGAAGAGTTCAGATTGCTCGTCTCAATGTGGGGAACATTTTGTCTGTACAAAAATATCTGAACACAAGTATTTGTGGGGTTTTTTGCTTCGGAAGAATTGAAGCTGGATTACGCGGATCGTTTATGAACCCTTTTGTTTATGATACTAAATGGTTTTTTATTTTTATTGATAAATTTTTGTACTTAGATAACATTGTTTTGAGTGAGATACAAAAAGCATTTTAATGCATCATAATGTAGCACATTGCAAAAATATGCGAAAGTTTAATATATTATAATATTAATCAGCTATTCGACCTAATTATATCGACGTTCTTGGACACACCGATTTCCTCATGATGTTTTCATTCACTGTGGTTCAATTTGAAGGCCATGTATATTTCAAATTCAAATAAAAAAAATATATATTTCATGATAACATGGATCACGTTTTGTTAGTATATGTAGTATACATTAGACTTAACACCTAGGTTAGTGAAATTTTTTAATTAGTTAAAGAATAATGTTAGAATCTGACCCGGGTATGTCCTAAAACTGCGACTAGAACCACCGGAGGATGGGCAGCGGCGTCCTATTAGTACACGGTGAACGTACTGCAATCTCCAAGCCGCCTGCCAAGCGTGGGGATTATGGCAACACCCCTCTCTAAGAGGTAGGCCTTGTTTAGCAGTGGACATTTAATGGCTGATGATGTGTGTTAGAATCTGATGTCGTTTTTATTTTTTTAAATATTCAAGTATAATTCCAAAGAGCGGACGATCCTGTTTTAGGAAACAATCTCCTGTGATCCCCTCGTGATGCTGCATAATGTCGCTCTCACGTCTCCAAACATAGGTATTATGAATTTGAATAAAAGAACTTAACAACGCGCAGCGAAATGTTTGGCTAGGGTTTAAATAGAAATGTTTTATAATTCTTAGGTAAAAACGGAAAGAATAACATCGAAATACAATGGAAATGCAAAAGCTGCAAAAAAAGTCAGATTTGTAAAGATTATTTAAATAAAAAACATCATCATCATTATCTTCTTATTATGTTCCCTCTGCTGGGACACAGGCCTTCCCTAAGAGACGAGAATGGGCCCTTATCTACTGCTGGCCCAGTGGATGTTGGTGAATGTCATTTATATCTTTGAACTCTCTTAAGGTTGGAACTCTTTTAAGGTTCTTGGACATACTGGTTTCCTCAAGATGTTTTCCTTTGCCGTTGTTGAGCGATGGCATCAAACTGCACATAATTTATTTAAGTACCTACCAGATAAGTCATTGGTCCGGGATCAAACCGGATGCCGTCAAATTGTAAAGTGCACATGTCCAGCCACCATCGCTCACTCATGCACACAAAAAACCTATAAAAGTGCTAAATTGCAATTTATAGCTTTTTACAGTTAGTGAGATCGGTGTTAGTTTATCCAAATGATGACACATTTATAGTAACGGCAATTGATGAAAAGAATCGCAAACACACCGCTTCAAAGTTTCCCGAATTAAACAATGTTTGTACTGACAATGGATGCGAACAAACCGCAGCAATGCGCTCCGCGCCGCCGGCCGGCAGCCGCGCGGCGCAGCGTTGCGTCCGAAGCCAAACTTCTCCATCATACCTGCGTCACTTGAAAATTGAAAAACTTTTGCAATGCCTTTCTTATGGAAATAGTTCGCGTTTACGTTTGAGTGAGTTGTCATTGTAAGGATTCAACGTTCCTGTCTTGTCTGTCGAATACCGTCCGAAGCATAGTAAAACATTTTTCGAGTTGTAAATTCTAAATCAATGCCTATGCTCCGTTATTTATGGGTTGCGCTAGTAATCAAAAGCTGCGTAGATATTTTAAGGATACCGAAATGCAAACATTTCGCGATAGGTGGTGTAAATCCGCATGAAATATTGATACAGTTTCGTGTAAACGTGTAACAAATGCGGTAATTTAAGGCACCTGCCGGCGCGCGGGTGGCGGCGGCCGGCGCGCAACGCTCTGCTATGCACCACTTTTGAACTGCTTACCTTATGCTATACCGTTTAATGTCGATGTTATTTATGAACTACCGATTTAAAACCGAAATGTATTGTGTGCTATTTCTCAATATTTTCTGTAAAGTGCAATGTGTGGTTCATTCATGTGAGTAACATAACTGAATATGTATTTTGTTGAATACAGAACTGAAAACATTGTGAGGTTTCATTTAGCAATTAAATCTATAACACTTACTTAAGGGTTTCATGTACTGCACCTAATTTTCATACATCATTAACCCGCCAAAACTTTTTAAATTGTTATTTTACCAATAATAGTTTCTTTGCCGAATCTCTAGTGTATTTCCGCTTTAACTTCGTATTAAGTACAATAAGGAATCAGGAATGAATTATTTGTGTTTTACTCTACCAGTACTCTTAAGAAATTTGTTAATGATTCTATTTTAAAATAATTATCAATAAAATAAAAAAAAAAAAAACATTATGTATACTTAGCTGAAACTATTTTGCAATTAATCTGTAATAATGATAATTATTATTATAATAATAATTAAATATGGAAGGAATATTTGTTAAATGTCAAACAAATCAGTAATATAATGTGTAATGACAACAAATAATATAAAAGAAATAACCTATTAAACCCCTTTTCGTCTAACACTTTGTTGACACTGTGTTTCACCGTTGCACGAGGCATCATCAGGACGTGTTGAATCTTTGAGCCAAATTACTATAATATACTGCTTCGAGTGTTTGGCCGATAATGATATTTTTCTACTAGTTTTGCATAGTTAAAAATAAGCTATGAAAAAAAAAACATTTGTTTCAAAATATTCGAGTATTTTAACCATATTTTTTTGTTCACTTTCAGCCAGAGCCATGTTGAGAATCGTTGATTCGATCTTCATGAAATTTAGCAGGGAAGTAGTAAAGGTCTCGTTTCGGGGCGAACAACAAGTTTGTTAACATTTTATTGTCCAAAAATGTGTGGTTCTTAATACCTAGTTGTTCGTCCTGAACTTTGCCCTTGCAATATGAGCAAAATCGGTCCAGAGGTTGCGAACATACCTATAAGGTCATAGGTAGGTTCGCAACTCCTGGACCGATTACCTATAACCTTATAGGTATGTTCGCAACCCCTGGACCGATTTTGCTCATATTGAAAGGGCACCCTTCGGGACGAAAAACTAGGTATTAAGAACCACACATTTATGGACAACATAATGTTAACAAACTAGTATAAACCTATAGGTATGTTCGCAACCCCCGGACCGATTTTGCTCATATTCAAACTTAAACTAGTTGTTCGTCCCGAACTGATATCTCTCGCAAACCCTCAACTGATTTTGCCTATATTCGAGCTGAAAAATTGTATTGAAATAAACTACTTGTCTACAAAATTTTATGAAGGTCGGGACAACGACACGCCAGTTAACGTCAATCATTGAAACAATTATACATGGAAACGCCGACTTGTCCCTTTAGAATCTGAGACAGCTTTGCTAGGTCAAAAAATGTATTGGAATAAACTACTCGACTGTGAATTTTATGAAGATCGTATTTACAGTACCCTAGTTATCGAACAAATATCTTACATAAAAACTCACAGACATGCATACAAATGCATACGATTTGTTACCGTAGATTTTAATACCTTTGATTCGTTTAGTCAAATAGTTATCTATCTATTGCAACCAGTATCCAGCTGCATAGCTTCTATTTTTGTTTCCGATACACCGTTCTGATACTCCGATAAATTTATTTGCCCTCTTCCGTATTTACAAGACCATTTACACCGGCGCGTCCCTCCATTCACAAGTGTTGATTTAGGACCGGTATTATTACCGTTAACGTTCGTTACTCCATCCTACGTGGCTGCTACGCTTTTGCTAAAATTATCACTTATTTATTACCTTCTTTTTCAAACCTTACAATGTAAAAGCGGTTACTAAATGAACATTTCGTCATTTGATCTGATTTCCGTCGCTGGAGTTCAATAGCCCGAGAACATTTTCTAGATAGGTTCTAACTTCCAAAAGTCAGTAATTTGCTAAGAGTTTTGATATCTAAAGCTCACATAGGTATAAAATATCCTAACCAGGCGAAGCCTCGGAAAGAGTCCACTAGTAATGGGGCAATCATCTAATGAATGCTTCCGGGCAGATAAGCTTCGATTAAATGGTCTCTTTATTGCTGAAGGAAAGGCGCGTCCCCTTTATGTTCGCATTGAGATATCTATGGGTACGGGCACACCACTCGAATAAATATAAAATTCTGAGTGACCCTTAACCTTAAGGGTTTTCAGAACTATAAATAGTTCCAACGACGTCTGGGTGAATGCCACTTTGATAAAATGCTTTGTTACAAAAACTAAAATCAAAGTATAAACCAAAGTATAAACCAACAAAGAACTCGTAAGTAATTTTTAAATGTGAAGTGCGTTCTACACTTGCGGATTTACTATTTAAATGTTATAGACAATTTAAAAAATAACCCTCCGGTCAAGTTTTTCCATACACTTCCTATAACGTGTCCATTTTCAAAGTTCTCAACTTCCTAATTCATCCATTCCTAACACGTCCTTTTCCTTGTCCACTTCTGAATTCTTCTACTTATTAGTCCACTTTGACAATCGGCAGGATTTTAACCTGCGCCTTCATTGGGTACAAACTCTTAGTGTACTGATATACTCTAAACTAAACTAAACTAAATTTGACAGCGCTAAAATTCTTGCCATCCTTCTCTCACGTATTAAAATGAAAAGAGAGGCAGATAATAATTCAAGTAAGATTGGTTTAGTTTAGTGAGTAGTATGACAGAATCGACGCCATTCTCGCTCTATCACGATCAAAGGCTAGGGCCATAGGTTCAGTTAGGTTCAGTCTCGTCGGGTTACAAAATAAAATTGCGCATGACTATGTGATATTGAAATGACGGTGGGTTTTAATTAAATATAGGTACGTATGTATATAATTATACATAGTCAGTTTAGGATATGCTTTACAATTTATCGCCTGCATATCCTTTCAGCGGGTAGATAATGACCGTAGTAAAACGTTTAAGCACGGAATAACTGGTGGAAGCGGTTATTACAATATTATGAATGGCTTCCCTCGCGGCAGCGCATCTCTCTTGTTGAGGTATAATATTGTACGTATAGGCTCTTCGCCTAGACTTCCCGCGTATTCTATGACTTACTCACTAAAATTTTGTGGTAGACAGTTTAAAAATATGCCTGATCGGATTTGAACCTGCGTAAGAGCAACGACATATAAAAATAAAATACAATAAATATTCGCGACATTTTTGCACACACGGTCATCTGACCCCAAACTAAGCAAAACTGATATGGCTGCCAGAAACTAATATACATATTTTTAAATACATACTTAAATAGATATTAACACCCAGTTATAGAACACAAATTAATGTTTATCATAATATGAATGTTTGTCCTAGGTGGGAATCGAACCCACGCCCCTAAGCGCAGAAGGCAGGATCACTACCAACTAGACCAACGGGTTATCCCGGGTTATATGTAGTACTTTAGAATATCGTGAAGGCTGAGAATCTTGACTTGGCGATGATACTGCCATGTGGGATGTTGACTTGACTATAATGGTCAGATAGTCGTTTCAGTGAACGGCCTTATAGCGAAGAGCCTTGAGAGGTTGATCAAAAGTGGTTTTGACTGACATTTCAGTCAAAACTATATTCGACCAACGTCAGTCGCAATTGATTGTAACAATGTGATTTCCTATTCCTACATTTGTTTGATGTGATTATGTAAATGTAAAAAATAATGGTTGTGTTTTCAGCAGCCATCATGTGTCATATATTTTTTTTTAACATGAATTAAATAATTTTCTTTTAATTTACATATTAATAATCAAAATCGGTGCACGGTGGTGTTAGGCTAGTAGAATTGTTTGAAAAAGTGGCACCTTCTCTATTCCTAAGGGGTGAAATATTTCGCTTATTTTGGTCCCTATTATCATTTGCTTGCTATGGCTTCCTTCCATCACAAAGTGCAGCTCTTCCAACAAATATCGCCATAATCACTATGAATATATGGATGATATCATTATGATGATGGGACATTATAATGTACTTACATATTTTATTTATTGATAAATAGGTTTACGCGTGACCAGTCGCTTGCCTGATGTTAATTGAAGATGGGTCTACGACTAATAATAAAAAAATACACAAGTACTAAGATAATTACACCTCGCTGCACAAAAATACATACAAATACATTGAATGTAGGAATAAAAAGTGGTTTTATCACTAAGAGAGATCTCTTCCAGACCTTCAATTCACGAGCACTAAGTAAAGTAATATTAAATCGAACACATGTATTAACATTACAATCCATGAGTAAATAATCACTAACAGTATCACTTTTGAACAAGAAAACATTCCAAAATGACTTCCCTGGGGTGTAAAAAGACAGACTGTCTAAAATTGTGTTCCTAACAAAGAAATTACTTTGGGATTGAATGCGCAAACAAAAAGCGATTTAACATCAATTTGGGAAACGTAACATTATGTGTGGGACCGGGTGAGTCACATAATAGGTAGCATGTGCATTACCTTGGAAATACATAAAATTGTAGAGACAAGAAATGACTTTAAGGGTTATTTATAATCCAATAACTAAGGATAATTACGCGGTTAACGGAAGAAAAAAAAAACTAATCAGTGTTTACTTAACGGATTCATCATCATCATCACCCATACACTTTGTTGAAAGTTTTGTAATTCATCATCGTCATCATAATCACGATGATGATGATGATGAATTACAAAACTTTCAACAAAGTGTATGGGTAGGAATATGACCTATTAACCAATGATCTCAACATAATCTATACTAATTATAAAGAGGAGAGATTTGATTGTTTGTTTTTTGCATTGAATAGGCTCCGAAACCACTGAACCGATTTGAAAAATTCTTTCACTGACAGGAAGCTACACTATCTCCGGGTGACATAGGCTATAATCTATACCCGTGCGAAGCTGGGGCGGACCGCTAGTATATTATATAAATATTGGTGACGCATTTAAGCCTCGTCAGCGCCACCTAGTTAGTTTTCTTGTATCAATTATTTGAATTAAATCCGACAGTAAAATAACAACATAAAATATTCTCACAAGTAAAGTAGGCATAAATACGAGTATATCTAAGTGTAAGCCTTAGTTTTTGCATATTCCGAGTGTTGTGACTTATGTTGTGGAGTTCCCTTGCTTTCAGCGCCGTCGGCGGGCGGGTAATTAGCGCGGTTTCCTTCCGCTGCCTCTGCACCGCGCCCTCTGTGCTCTTACCCTTATATGACAAAGCAAAACCTTTCATATTCTAGGTTAAATAACAACGCACGATAATATGGGTTTGTATCCACGGATCCCGGTATCGGTTTTATTAGCCACGGATCCGGGCGAGTTGTATCCACCGATACCGTGATCCGTTTCCTATAGGCTCAAATCAACAAAAGAACTTCAAAACAAATGAACGTCGTTCGTTGTTTAAATAATGAAGATCGTTCGTATACAGCAACTGAGGTCCACGAATGCAGTTGCGTTGAGGACCCATCCACCCATAAGATGGACAGATGAACTAAAAGAGACCGCAAAAAAAAAAAAAAACGCTGGAAGCAAGTCGCTTCCAACCGGCTCTTTTGGAGATCGATGATAGGCTTATGGCCAGCAGTGGACGTCCTATGGCTAAATTATGATTCAAATCTACTGCGAGAATCGTGACTGCTACTTGGTTGCACCATAGTAGTAGTTAGAATAAAGGTTTATGACAAATTTTATAATAACAGTAACGCTGACTTTAGCAGTTACTGTGAAATGCGTTTCACCAGCGTTTTCACTACTATGCTAGTGTTGTTACCAGGTTCGCAAGTCAAATGACACGTTATGTACCCCTGATGCATAGCTGGAATTATATTTTATGTATCTGACAGATTTTCACATAAACAATAGCGGAGCGTGCGCAGTTACGGTTAACAGTTTAAGTTATGACGTAATTTAGCAATTGTCAGATGGTACAACATTTTTTTCCTAACCGGCACTTGACGGTTATTTCGATGTATGTTAAAGCTAAAGTAAGATAGTGCAACCCACCCGAGTCACCGATTTGTGTCGCCCGGTGTGCTAACGGCCTAATCACGTACATCACAAAAATAGCCGTCCAAATTTATTTTTACTGGCATTCATCATCACGACAAAGGACCCAATCCTCACAAATACTTAGTATATGAATGTGTTGAGCGCACATTATTTAGATAAAAGCAGACCCTTCTATGACAGAAAAAGGGACAATTCATCTAATTTTAGAAAATACTTTTCTTGTTCATATTCAAATTGTCATTGCCCTTTAAATTCCTCATAATCCGTCCTATTGTAAACCAACGGGCGGTGCCCCGCAGTAATCAAGACGGCTTCGCTTGGATTTCATCCTCTATACTAGATGAGTGGGCGACTATTATGGCTCATTTCTAAACATTGCGAATCAGCACCACAGTCATTTGAAAACCAATTACTTTTTAGATTTCGTTTAAAAGCGATTTAGGTGGCTTGACAAAAAAACTGCAAGAATTAATCGTCTTTATTAACAGCACTTACACTATATTAAATTTTCTAGGACTTGACATGGTGTATGAATGTGTAGCGCATTTAAAAAACTCATTACAGGCGGTGCGCAGCGGACGAGTGGCGTCTTTGAAGGCCCACGCTGCCGCCGCAGTATTATTCCAGATTATACCGGCTTCCATACAAATGAAATCTCGCTTAAACCCACTGCAATTTTGGAACGAGCAAATAAGGCTCAGAACTTGTTTTTCTGCATTCGCACTTCCAATTCTTTTGAACATCAAGACAGAAAATGTTTAGTTTATTCAATAGCATCGGGATGGACTTGAAAGTTATAAATTAAAATGGTTTTGAAAAAATTGTAATAAAAAGAGATTTGTTCAAAAATAGAGTTTGACATGTCTATGGTTAGAAATGTTCTGGATCGTAATATGTGTCTGGTCAATAGGAAACGAGGTTTGGTGTAGCGAGCAGGTCGGAATAACTATTACGTGTTTTAGTTAGCATGTCCTCGGGGATTGCGCTTGCGGTTCTTGCCATTAGTGCGATTGAGAACCCCGTGCCCGACCGCTTTACCTGAACTGCGCTACATTCTCATAATTTCTTTTTATAGCTTTCTTAACACCTCGTACAATTTACAACCCGTACTTATATCGAATGGAATCGTAATGCGGAGGCGATACATTACTCTCTCAAGGAGGTTAAGGTGAAATATCGACGCCTTGTTGGTTACGGCGGCTCCGACTCGTATAGATGCAGATGAGCTAACTATTTGTCTTGTCTGATGGCTGGGGCTTGATTAAACCGTGAAACATTTAGCGGAGTTACCTGCTAGGCTCACCCCATCATTGCCAGGTTCCCGGGCGACTTTAACTAATTATGTGTAATGTTTTAGTTGCGGGTCCTTTTATGTGGGTAGTGGGAATGTTTACGTTAGTTATTTTTAAGTAATCGCCGCGGCACAGGCGCGGGTGAACGTTCACACAGTGATTAGGACAGATAAATGACGGACATTATTTGTAATGAATGTTTAGGTGGTCGTAATCGCATCGCGTAAAGTGTCGGCGCCATTACTCCACAGCTGCTGTTGGCGAGATATTGCCTCAAGCACCATTTACCGCTTTCGCGAGGATTTATCCCTCTGCCAGTAAAAGGACAGTTTTATACATTAAACTTGAAACAAAGTTTGATTTTGACGTTCAGTTCACTTTCCTGATACCTTTTGATACTCTAGAAACATTTAGTACAATAGGAAGTTTCGAACATGTCTTCATGATAATGATTCAGTCGTTTTCTTATAAATTTAAGGTAATTGTTTTCCATTTGTTCAAGATAGTAAATACCTTCTTCGTAGCTCAAATATCACCAATGAGTTAAGGCTGGTGGATACAAATTGCCTTCAGCATTTTAGAACATCTTTTACCCCTAATTCTTACCATAAAACAATTTAAGTGCGATGGAGTGGGAACCGAGTGGCATTTAAACGATTTGTCGGCGTATTAATAAAACGATTAAACGAAGCTCGCCATGGTAATCTGGGAGCGTGGAGCGTCGCAGCAGATGGCCACAATTCCCGAACTTTGATGACGAACGCCGCGCCGTCGTCTCCCGAATCAACCGACCATTTTACACTTTTGCTTTGGACTACTTACACTTGGAATAAGTTGGGTTTTCATATCTGAAGTTTTATAAATTGGAGCGAGAAATGATTGCTGTAATATTACGGTTGGTCCACCTGGATTTTATTATTCTTTCACAGTCCTGTCTAGTATGAATCGTGACCGCAAGAGCTAAAAACCTAAGCTTCAGGGTGGAAGTGTTAACACACTTTCAGACACCCTAAGCGAGCCAATGTTGCCCTTGCGGCGCGAATACAGGGCAGCCTTTGGGCCCATTTAGTGGGTGGGTGGGTCAAAATATTTTGACATAATGTATAATTGGCGGGTTCCGTACCGTAGGTACCTCATACCATAGACCATCAAGAACTCGCCACATTTGCCCAGCATTTTTCAATCCTATACTGTGCAATAGCTTCATATTAATTCCCTTTTACACATATTCCATAGGTGGTATTTTATAAAGGGTAGTAGGTATTTTATTGGGCCTCTTGGCTTCGGATCCACCAGTGCCTGTCTAAAGTCCGGGCTAGACCTAAGAATCAAAATAAATTTAACTTCGCGCGGTTTGACAGTTCTAAGACAGGACGTCTGTCGGGTCAGCTCACTATCTGTGGGTCAGCTGGTGTAATTAATAAATTTTACGACAGAAAGGCATAACCTGCCAAAACACAGAAGTTTCCACACCTTATTTGGTGGCTATCGCTGCAAATTTAATATTTTGTACCTTCTTGGATATTTTTTTTTTAAATTTAATTAATGTGGACTAATTTTATTTCGATAAAATTAATACAATTCCAACTTCGAAAACAAAAACAAAAAAACAACAAATGAATACCTAACTACTCAACTAATCTTTAATAGATTAGTTTCGTAGTTAGGTGATAACCGCTACTAGTGGGAATTGATCCTAAAATGCTGGCCCCATTGACACGTTGTATGGCAATGCTCACCCTTTGAGCAAAGTGGAGGCCGGTTTTGGTCTTGAGATGCACCGAACAGAAAGACAAATAAAAAAAAATACTCCTGATCCCTACGGCCCCATGGTTTCGATCCCAGAAGGCTTAAATATGTACCCACTGTATTTATTTTAAATAATTATAATTAAATTAATTAACATAATTATTATTTTAATATAATAATTTTAAATAACATATTATTATTATAATTTAAAATAAATTATAATTATAATTGAAAAAGGCATTTCTAAAAGGTAAAACTACAAAAACTACAATATTTGTTTAAATTACGGTATTGCCAATTTCCCGAGTAATCGATCCTATTAAAGGAAACAAGTTGCCAAGTAACGTGGTTAGATGCCATTAAAACGTTGTCTCTTCTAAATAATGATAGGCATCCAGCCATCACTCGCGTCAATCGGAGCCCTCGTTTGATGACTTGTCAAAATTGCTTCCTGTGTTGTTAAGTGCAGGAAATTGTGACTCCATCGACACACCTGCAAATGCTAACTGCTTCACGTTACGTATGACGTGTCCCGCCTGGCTTAATCAAAGTGACTGAGTATACAAACATCTACAGATATAGCTTTACGAGCAATTTGCAAATTTTATGCATTAAATGCTATTATGACTGGAATAAATATTCGGGAAACCTCATTTTAACAGGTTCCATGAATAGATAGATGTAAGACGCACCTATTGAGGGATACTTACTGCTTAACCTTAACACAACTGTGACCAGGCAAAACTTGAAAAGTACACCTGTTTTGTTTTCTTTTGTTATCCAACAAGATAACGCCATTAAAAATAAACTGGCCAACTGGCGAATCGGGCTCGCGCACTGAGGGTTCCGTACCGAAATTACCAGTTAAAACTTGGTAATGAACATAAACTTATCACCGACTCGCACTTGGCCATTATTTATTATTTGTTGTTATACTTTAGAGTGTGTACTATAATCATCTTAAGTTTGAAGCTTTTAAGTATTAAGCGTTTTTACATTAGAGCTAATACAAAAATACGTTTGTTGTATGTGGACCCCTCTTTTTCGTTTTTACTTTTTGACTTTTTTATTATTTGTTAGTCAATCCACCGTAACATCACATAATCTGTGAAAATTTCAACTGGCTATCTATTGCGGTTCGAAAGATACAGCTGTTAATAGGTAGGACAGACAGACGCACGGACGGACAGACAGACATCGTAGTCTTAGTAATAGGGTCCCGTCTTTACCCTTTGGGTACGGAACCCTAATAATTAGTATTTCTTTGCGAATTGTCTATTTGTCGATGTCCTTAATTGTCGTTAATTGTGTGAAACTAGAAGGCTAAAATAAAACAAAAATGGTGTACTTTTCCCTTTTTGCAAGTAAAAAATGTGGGAAAATTAGTAGCTGTGTTAAGATTCTGTTCATACACATTTTAAATATATTTTAATATTAACACAGATAAAACTATTTTCTGTATGTGCTTATTTCTTTCCTTTCCTTATTTTTATAGACAGATGAACTACTAACTTAGAGAAGACTTGTAGGACTAAATTTGTTTAAAAAAAAAACCGTTTCTTCCAGGCGACAAAATTACCCGTGCCCATTTTGTGTGTTTATTTTGTATTTTAACTACCGATCAATAACGCAAACAACTTGTCTACTTGTAGGAGTCTGCAGAAAGTCTAGTGAACGGTGATAAATATTCCAGACGAGTCCTTAGGCAGGAGTAGTTCACTTGCTGCGGCCGGTGTTGAGTTAGCCTCTAGGCACCTGTCCAACATACTAGCGAGGTGCGAGTGTAGCTAAAAACTAACAAGCCCGGAAAGCATCGAGTCGAGAGTTCCTGTGTGAGCATCAAGTATGTGATTGTGATGGGCAAATCCTTGAACTGGTCTCTCAGACAGGAATGTGTCTTGCACAAGGACTCACACGGTGCGAGTAACCTGCTCAACTTGGAACAAGAGAGCGCGTGCGTGAACAGGCTGTACGTATGCAATGGTACGTTTATCCATTTTTACTTGCGCACTTATGCCGTGTATAGGTCTACCGAACGCGAGCTCACGTGATTGCGTTTCCTCTCGTTCAATGTGTGCGCTAGCATTTGCAAGGTCTGTACACGGCGCCGTTGTGTGACGCATACAATATGCACATTTTAGCAAGCGAGTGTCGCTCAGTGAGTGTCTCTGACTTTAGCAACTAATCAGCAGTAAAAAAAAAAATATGTCGTGAATTCAGACGCGTTCCTTTAGTTACATGTACCTACTTTTTCGGCAACGTTTCTTGAGCGAGGAAATAGCATCCCATCGCATTGTACCTTAAAAAATACCACCGAATGTGGTTGCAACTACAGTCGGAGTAACCGGCTTAATCATACGTGAGTAATTTTCGTGTCTTATAAACAAAGTGTGTGAAAACAACATCAGTTTCCACAATGAAATAGCATCGCTGGTGGTGAGACAAGTGCCTTACTTGCTCGCGCTCGGTAGTTATTAGAGCCCGTAAATAATAAGCATTAGAAGCCTCACCCGTTTATTTATAGACACTACGTGTACAATTTTACCTTGCAGCATAAATGCATCAGCTGGTAACGGTTTTAATTCCTAGTATCGAAATTGAGAACATAGAGCCTATTTTTCCTGTCTCTAGTTTTTTTTTATTTGTTTACAAATAAGACTGTAGTTGCATGCAACAAATGCATACGTGAAAATGTGGGCCAAAGCGTAGCCGAGGTCAGAATATATAAGTCTTAAATTTTTAATCTATACTATCTATACTAATATTATAAAGAGGAAAGATTTGATTGTTTGTTTGTTTGTTTGCATTGAATAGGCTCCGAAACTACTGAACCGATTTGAAAAATTATTTCACTTATGGGAAGCTATACACTATCCCCGGGTGACATAGGCTAAACCCGTGCGAAGCTGGGGCGGACCACTAGTAATTAATAAATTTGTAAAAAAAAACTCCGTTTTTTATAGAATGCTCCGTTGCCGCCCAGGTTTATGTAGTAGTTTTCTCAAACATTGTGCGGATAACAACTCACGTAAAAATATAAATAAATAAATTGTTTCACATAAAAAATCTTTTTACTTAACTTTGCTAAGGAACAAAACTTCGAAAACAAAAAATATTCCAGGTGGTAATGAGACAATACAGGATAGTAGCAACAACCATCGAATTGTGAACTATTTTTCTGTAAATTCTAACATACCTTTATAAGTTGTATGCATTTGCCCCTTTTTGGTGGAAAACGTAATCTCTTTGCACGTTAAAATAATGTCCGCATGTACATTGTACAACATATTAGAGGAGACAACAATTTAATAATTTCGGAACAGTTCAGTTCAGTTTTACCGAATTAAATTTTTCATAGTTAAATATCACGTTTGAGAAAAATACGGATCTCTTTATATTATGCATTTTGTAGCATATGATAAACTAACAAGCACAAATTGCGTTTCAAAAGTCGGAATAAAAAAAAACTAGTTACCTATGCAGCAGCCCCATACTAAAAATAGTCTTGTTGTCGACTCTGTGTGTGAAATTGACACACAAGTCCGGCGCCATTGGCTCTGATTGGATTAGGTTCGAAGCGCTGTCGGTGCACTGATGCCGACTCAAACGTAAAATTTTACGTGACCACTTTCCAAACGTCGACTTTCGTGACGCTATTGCACACTTGAATACAGTCCTCCCGAGCTCTGATCGCTCACTATGCGCTAGCGTATTATGTAAATTCACCAAAGCCTGCAATAGAGACAGTTACCTATCGCTTGATCCCTATAAAACGGCAGCGCTCAAATTGAATTCTCTATATTGTCTTTCAAATCATAGAATTCTTGAGAATGTTCCCCGTGTGAAGGGAAGGTACCTACTCGTAGTAGCTTTCTCGTGGTATATAGTTTCGATATCAAATACCTTCCCGGACTATAAGAAATTCAAGTGTCGTCTAGACTGAATGTAGTGAGGCATTATGGAGACCGCGATCCTCTTACCTTGATGGCACCGGCATCGAAATGTTTTGTTTCGTACTACAAACTAGTGCACTTCTACTTAGGTGATACTTATAAAAGCTAGTTAGGTATACTGCTCAGTGCACTGTAGGTACCTACTTATTTTTACTCGACCATACAGTGCCAAAAGCAAGCAACCTATTGTTGTTAGCGTGAATGAATGTACGCTAGAAATTATATGTATAATATATATGCTTGTATATCCATTGAGAAATAAGTGTCGATAGATTTGTGTAAATTCAAGTTTGGTGATTGAGTAGGTGACATCATAATTTTCATTTTGGCAAAGCTAAGTTACAATTAGGTTATAATTACATACGTAAGTATAACGACAAAAAACAATAAGACCAATCAAACTATTATTAAATAAATAATTTCAAATAAATAATAAAAATTAAAATGGTACTAAATATTACACATCTAACTGAAATAATTTTATTCATTCATATCGTAGGAGTGCCCAATAAGCCAGCACTAAAGCCGGAACATAAAACTATCCAGACATGGAAAGTCCCACGTTTTACTATATACACAGTTTCAAAGTCAAAGTCAAAGTCAAATAATTTATTGCACATTATGCTAAATAGCTAAAAACTTATATAGACATAATGACCCAATTAGGGTATGGCAATTTATATATAATTATGGTGCAGGAACATGGAGCGGCCATGGAGTTTACCTATGACATGCGTAAATACAAGATATACATAAATACAAGATACAATTAAGAAGACGTAAATACAAAGTGGTGACATATCAATTGGGATTAAAAAAAAACTTGGTTACATCCCCTTAGTGTGACGTGTATCTTTGATATGTTCCATCGTAGACCGTATCTTCGCTAAACTACAGGCGAGATGACGGTCAAGGGCAATCCTATCTTACAATAATGTGAAGTTTGGTATATAATTTTTTTCAGGTGTACCATTTGCAAAATATTATCCACCAAAAATATCGTTTTCAGGTAATTTTTTTTTTAAAATGAATTTTGTTATTTCAGCAAACAACTGTATTACCTAATTGTAAAAAAACTTTCCTGAATAAAAGTAGTTCAAAGTTCTGCCGCCGCGGGTAATAAATTCAGTATGAAGTGGATAACCGGTGCAAACCCATTTTTACGTTCTGTTCATGTAATCTATATTTCTTAATGCTCTCGGCTTATTCTCGAAGCAGAATTTATGCGCCATTTACCGCATCGCTGCTGTTCGCTTGAATAAAGGCTTCCACAGACCAAAAGCAGTAGCAACGGTAGCGCAATTTGAACGTGGGCCTACGCATTATAAAAGGAACTGTTTGAACTACTACACACCAAATACGGTGGTAGCATCTGAGCAGCGCAGCTGTGGAGCAGCTCGTGCCACGTGTGTGTGGGCTCCACGCTCAAGTTATTCTGCTGTAGACACGTGTTTGGTCTGTGGAATGTGGTACAAATATCGACTCCTTGGTGAAACCTCCTTGACTTCTTGGTGGTTGATATGAAGGTTTTTGTAACTAAACTACTCTAAATACAATATTTAAAAAGCTATTTACCAATCTTCAAGTTACAGTTCAGTTAATGCATGAGGCATTCATGCATTCTCGGGCTAAGTGCCAGTGGTGAAGTGGACTAATATACCTAGGCTGATTATGATGATGATGATGATGTTATATGCACGCACACACTACGATGATAAACATGATTTCACATGCTTGATTAGGATTTCAAGTAAGCAAGCAAGTTCTGTCCTCATTTTAAATCTATGCAAAACATTAAACATAAAGCAGAGCGACCTGTAAAGCTAGCTTACAAGTCTGAAAATAAAATGTCGCCTTTAAAAGGATATGTAGGAAATTTATATGATCAAAACATAGCAGGTAGGTTTGTTCGCTCTTTGAACCGGGCCATCTAAATCTCTTAAGAATGCTTCTGGAAGGTAATATCCACATCTCATTACACGCTACTTTGAAGAATTATGACTTGGCAAAGTCCTTTATTGGAAATACCTTCACGAGCCTGAAATATTGCTATGTCGTGAAGAGCTAAAATTTCTAATTAGAAATTCTTTAGTAAAACTTTATTAAGTTTTTACGTACCTACTGCAACGAACCTAATGAAAATACCGTGCTGTCAGTAGATGCTTGCGCAGACCGGAGGGTTCACCCTGTCTAAATTATTTTTTTTTTCCCTGAAACTTTTCCCACATACATACGTAATACTTATACATGACTTTTGCGTCTATTACATAAATTATGTCGAATGATTATGCATGGGATTTGAAAGACACTTTTTTGATGGCTATGCGAGAGCAGCGTTTGCGTCTTCATCCACACCGTGAGCAAACTACATAAAGAATTTCTTTAAGTAAATTAAAAAAAATATAAGAAAAAATATTTTAAACTAGCTGACCCGACAAACGTTGTTCTGTCTAAATTCCATAGAAAAAAGCACTTTCAGTTCCAATTCTCGGGGCAAATATTCAAATTTTTCCCCCTTAGCAATAGGTTCTCGGACATGCCAGTTTCCTTACGATGTTGTCCTTTATCTTTGTTGAGCGATGGC
Source organism: Agriopis marginaria (assembly GCA_932305915.1). Taxonomy (NCBI): domain Eukaryota; kingdom Metazoa; phylum Arthropoda; class Insecta; order Lepidoptera; family Geometridae; genus Agriopis; species Agriopis marginaria. The sequence continues at coordinate 7,881,495 of OW029921.1, forward strand.
ATCGAAATTGTACATAATTTTATTTATTTAACAAATAAGTGATTGGTGCAGGGCCGGGGATCGAACCGTGTGCCGTCAGATTGTAAAGCGCACATGCTACCACCTGGCCACCATCGCTAACTAATAGTATTGGCAGGTAGGTATACTAGTTCTACAAATACATAATGTAGCAGAGTTTACTGGTCGCTTTGTGTTTGAACTAGGAGTCAATGTTTGGATCCCTCGTACATTTTTATGAGTTATGGATTGGGCGAACCCTCTGTTTGCGATTTTCTTTTATCTTTCGCTGTCCTACTTTTATTATACACTAGCTGTTGCCCGTGTTTTGACTAGACTTTCGTACTTACTTTCGACCTCCTTTTGATACTCACAAGACTTTATATGATTTCTTAGCAAATGTCTATATAGGTACTGTAAACGGGATGACATATAAAACACATAGAGACTACTTCATTTATTCAGCAATCAAAATGAACAGAGAGATAGTTGGCTGGCAGGCTGGCTTATATACACTCCCCTCAAAGGCATGGCGAGCTTGACAGTGGCATGGCGTGAGGGGGTGTGTCATGGCGGCTGGCTGACTGTCATTCGTAGTTTTGCAGGCAACGTCACGACCGTCAGCATTGTAGGTCTGGTGGTTATCGTGATTTCGTGATTAGCGAGTGAGTGTTCTCATTCATTTATGTATTTTGATTTACGTATGTATATATAGATTAGGTACACCTGGAACCAAAATATTGTAGGCTATTACGTCCCCCGTCTAGTGACTGCTAAACAGTGAAAAGTTTTAGCGATGCAGCTGCAACGTATGTACTCATGTACTGTCTCTAACTGTGTCCATTTTTTTATATCTAATGTGCACTTTAAATATTTTCTATCTATCTTAATTATAATGTGTGGGTATCTGCTGTTCAAGATTTATTAAATACATAGATTTCATTACAAACAAAAATAAATGTTTCAACGATCATAGTGATTTAATTACAAACAAAAATGATTATTTTTAGCAACAAACACCGCGACAACATAAGTGCTCTTTTAAGTTTTATATCAATGATATGATGCAAAAAAAATATGTCGTTGACTTGTGTTGGAGGAGAAACATTGACGAACATACAAAAATAAATATTACGTCGGTACTCGACATGATGTTGTCGCGGTGTCTCCAACAAACAATTACATCACTCTATGGACCATGCATCCTCGTAGCGGCGGGCGCCGTTTGGCTCGGCACCAACGACGAGCACTCGTTCAACTCTGGCTATTTGCAACAGTTATTGTGTGTAAACTTAAGTTTGTGGCCCGCCTTAGAAGTGCCAAATCGATAAATATGCTTCTAGTTGTTTGTGTCTTGGTACTACATACTTTGAAATAGTTTTAGTGTATGCGGGACCCTACTACGAAGCCTACGCTGTCTGTCTAGTACATACTCTAAATTAAAACAACAAAATAATAAGTTATGGCCAAACGTGAGTCGGTGAAAAATTCAGGTGCGGTTGTTACTTGGATGGGTGACCGCCTGGGCGTGATTGTCTTTTTGCACTACTTTTTGTATTTTGTAGTGGAACCTCAGTGCGGGAGCCTCACACTTGGCTGGTAAACCAATATTTATTGTAAAATAAATATGATATCCAGGGCTCACGGAATAGTTGTACTAAGCCGAATATTTATTCTATCTTTTAGATGTTATTACCAATGTTAGTACCTTAGTATAAATTGTTTATAATGATGAGTATAATAACTCTATTCAGCATAGTAAGTTCGGCATAGTTTGTTCAGTAAGAGCCAATAAAGAAGATAATGAAATTATATTTTCAGATTGGTAATAACTTGAAATAATTGGTTATTAGTTGAAGATATCATTGTTCTAATCTCTACTTAAATAAAATAAAAATCCACGCATAAAAATGGCATATCTAAGCAAAAGAAAAACTAAAAATCTTTGAACGGCAGAAAGAAACATACCGTACTTTGTACCTTTCTTCCTACAGTTCAAGAAGCCGCGTTGTATCTAAAACAAAGAGATCTCGAAGAAATGGAGGAAATAATTTAGTTCTTTGTGTTGGCAATATCGAGCAGACGGCGACCGCTGGCGGCCACGACGATATTAATCGACGCAAAGCTGATTATGCGCTTGTTTCCAAGGTTGTATTTCCAGGATCCTTATATACCAAACTAGCCATTTTAGTTTTAACTTATTGAAAACTTTCACGTCTCCGTGGATTCATTTCATTATTTTGAGGATGGATTTGTAAATTATTCTTTACTAGTGCCCCGTGGTTTCACCCATGTGGACATTCCCTCAGGAATAGTAAACATTTCAGGAATAAAAGGTAGTAAAAGTATTCCGGTGAAAAAGTGGCCGGACCTCCAACTATTTCTATGCAAAAAATTACATTGATTTGTTAATCTGTTCATCATTTCGGCCTATCATGTTCCCACTGCTGGGAGTAAGGCCTTAGAGAGAAAGAGAAAGAGAGAGCGTGCTGGCCCAGTGTATGCCGGTGAATGCCTGATTTATAATGTCTGATTTTTGTGGTTTTTGGACATACTGGTTTCCTCAAGATCAGTTTCTTCGCCGTTTTTGATCATCTTCAGATTGTTAATCTGTTACTGCGTGTAAATGAAGAAATGCAAGTTTTTTTATTGATACTTCAATTGATTCCCGGGTTTGATTATTTATTTCTAAATACCGTCCCTAAAATATATTGATTATCAATCAATAAGGCTTCCTTTATGTCAAATCTAAAGTTTAATACAATTCTCAGTACCTACATAACTCAATAAACATCTGGTTAATTACAGCAACAATGACCATATCGACATGTCATTAAATATTATTAAACTAGTCATTTATGATTTTAATTTAACAGCTCATTATATTTTCCACAGGTTTAACTATTGTTATCTAACTGAGTAAGCAGTGCGGGCTGACCTCAATTAATTACGACCTACTTGTAGATAACTCTAGACACGTACGGTTGCGATTTTTGTTTAAACTAACTATTAAGCTGTTTTGTTCGGTGAGTGTTATTTTGTTATTATATTTTTTTGCATTACTTATATTTGGACAGCAAAAAATACAAAACGAAATAACTATACATGTTTACGAAAAAACAGGGCCATTTATTCACAAATGTCTTCGTTACGGTTTTTGACAGTTTTGCCATACCAAATCTGTCAAAATTAGTAATTTATCAAAGTTAAACCTTCGTTGTTAAGAAATGTTAATAGAGACCCTGAAGACCGACTTCACGGGATGTTTGATGAACTGGTTTCATCCCTTAATTTTCCATCTTTGCAGGCAGAATATTATCTTCAAATGTTCTTCTTTAAATGGGATAACTCTCGAGATAAATAAATAAATAAAATATATTAAAATTGGTTTTCAATCCGCGGAAATATCGCGTAATATACACACACAAATTACAGTGCTTTGTTTAAAAATTTACAAATCGGATAACAACTATCCAATTTCTTTTCGTTCATATAGATGTTGAGTTGTGCGTTAGGAATGTAGCATGATTGCACTGATGTGTCGCTCAGAAGTGCGGCCGAGCCCTGGGCCCCCATAACAGCCGGCTTAAGGATCAGTCCTGCACTGTGTGGCCACTTCGTAAGCGTAAGAAAGATAATATTTGGATCATTGACTCATATAGTTCTTCGTAAGCCATTGGAACTCTTTCAATGGCACCTACTCAGTGATATATTGCTCACCAATGTGAATTCAGTTGCACGTTGTTGTACTTGAGAATGGTGCGACGTTGTTAGTATAACTATTTTAACACGTCACGCAATATATATATAAAATATATCAATAAAGTAATGGTTCCATTTTTTCAAGGACTGGACATACTAAGACGCAAATGTTCAGATCGACATATCCTTACCTTTGAGATCTCTGTATTTCTCTTACAGGTATTCTTTGTCTTACAGGTATGCCACCTGTAACGACTCCAATTATGCTCTTATTCACACCCAACAATTTGTCAGTCTCAACATTGTTTTCTTCGATGCTCGGAGCACGGGATACTCTAATAAACTTCAGGAAACTTGCTTGAGATGATTGAGCAATCAGCTAATAGGTACACCTTATGCTCCCTGGAACATCACTTCATAGCTAACCAAAGCGTCAATGGCTAGACATCTTGAGAGATGACAATTAAATTACCACGCAAGACACTAAGGACCATGCAAAGTAGAGAAACAGATGGATGATGAGGAAACCATGATTTGGCGGTAAAAAAACGTAGAGTCCAAAACAGATGTCGTAATCGCCCATCTGAAACCAACTTAATAAACCACAGTATAATGTGTATGGGACCGATTTTACGGGACCTACAACCCTATACCGATTTTAATTCGGTATTTCCGATTGAATTTATTATATATATAATTTCAGATGAAATAATTTCCGAAGGCAATTAAAGACTTTGAGTACCTACTTTGTTTACAGCAATATCAATGGCCCAGTCATAAGACCGGTGGAGCGTGCAGCGTCTGGCATAGAGCGCGATTTGCAAGATCCGCTCTATCACTGCCGACCACACCCAAACTATTCCAACTGTTTTAACCATCATGCACCAACATGCACTGGGTCTGTATGGTAGTACTGGTGGATTAGGGCCCATTCTCTCTCTCTCTCTCTCTCTGAGAGAAGGCCTGAGTCCCAACAGTGGGAACATGATAAGCTTATAATGATGGTACTATTGAAAATGTGCATGCAATTAATTGCCGCTCTCTTATCACGTTTTCACAAGTGAACGGCTGAGTACATGAATTGATGACTTGATGAATTGATGACTGTGTAAGAATTGTAAGAAACGTGTAAGAAGACTGTGTAAGAATTGAGTGCTTACTTAATTTGCGTAACTTGTGACGTCACTGGACATAGGATACAAAAAATCTTAATCAGATGATCGAGTTAGTTTGCACTCAAAATGAATGCAATTTAATTTTGAGTGCAAAATTGCTAACTAAATAAAATAAACCTAGATACCAATTTGAAGTGGCAATGGGCAGGCCACATCGCTCGAAGAACCGATAACCGATGGGGAAGGAAGGTTCTTGAGTGGAGACCACGAACCGGAAGACGAAGCGTAGGTAGGCCTCCCACTAGATGGACCGACGACATAGTGAGAGTCACTGGCATCCAGTGGATGCAAAAGGCAGGCTGTCGTTCAGTGTGGAGGTTAAAGGGGGAGGCCTATGTTCAGTAGTGGACGTCTTCTGGCTGATGATGATGATAATGATGATGATGAGATACCAATAACAATTCATATATTAAACTGAAGTTTATTATATTACCCAGCCTTATGTGGACGTTGAGATGTATGTAAACTGTGCAATAACAAACTAGTATAACAATCGAAGCGAAATTATATTGATGATAAATGATGAAATTAGGAGAGCTGGGGCCCAGACTCCAGTACGACGATACGGATTTTACGTACGTCAATACGCATAGAATTTCACACAAATTTTGTATAGAATTGCACGTAAATATTCCTACTTCAGCTGCACCAAAACAAAACGACGTAGCACGGTAACATATACAATGCAATTGCGACATAAATGCCAATTGTCGAATTGTGATCCGTGTGTAGGCATTTATTGCATAGCACGTCTGTAATTTGCATATGTTTGAATACTAAGTACTTACCGGCCGCGTCATGGTCGGCAGACACTTTAATTGAATAGTTCGATTTATGCTTATTAGTTCAACTCCGTGTTTTAATGCTAAATGAAAGGTTTCCATTTTTACAACTCTTTTCACATTAGGAGTTCATCATTATGAACAACTTTTACTATGGGACCAGCCCTGAAATCGCCAAAAAAATATCAGCTGTTCTATAGAAACGGTCATTGACACTCGACAAAATGTATGGAACAGCAGATTTTTTTTCGCGATTTCATGGTTGGTCCCATACTAAAAGTGGATCATAATGATGAGTACAATTACCTTCTTTTGGCTTTACACCCTGTATAGACAAAGCTTTCAAGGTGGTCCCTCAAAATTGTCATTATCCTTGGCTTAGCAGTTTTTAAACCAGCTTTAATAATGAAATAATTTTATTCGAGCGCATGTTGATTTGGCAATATCAACAATTTTGTTCGGGCGCTTACTAATTTTGAAGTGGGTTTTTAATATTGATAATTATATATTGAAGTGTCCACACTTTCCATATACATGGAGTTGCCGGTCAAACGCAAGTCTATTATTAAATAAAAAAACATAAATTGACATTTCCGCCATTGCCACCTGGAAATGTTTTTTCAAATTATTGTTGCAAGGCAAAGTTTTAATCAAATTTTGAAATTACCCAAATATTCATGTCTATTTTTACGTGAATATCAACATATTGTTTGAGAAAAGTACTATAAAAGTCTAAACAGCAACTGAGCATTTACGGACTCACGTATGGTGGCCTTAGCTACTCCTTGGTCCACATTTTCACGTTCGTTCATTAACGATGATGATGCCGGCGTCGCGGTTTTACCATCGCACTAGCGGCCACCGCCTGAAGGCTCATCCACACATCATAGATCAGTGGAAATCGCACACTGTGCGATTCACACGATCCTTCTTGCTTCATACCTGCTAAATGTGGAATGAGCTACCTTCTACGGTGTTTCCAAGAAGCTACAACATGGGGTTCTTCAAAAGGCGAGTTAATCGAGTTCTAAAGGGTTGGCAACGTATTTGTGATGCCTCTGGTGTTACAAATATCCATAGGCGACGGTGACTGCTTACCATCAGGCAGCCCGTCTGCTTGTTTGCCGCCTATGGCATTAAAAAATGCTTCTGTTGCCGGCTGCAGTATTACACTTGTAAATTATAAATACAACTGCAATACCATTTTAATACTAAACGGTTTTAAATAGTAAATGATTTTTACTCGCATTCTGTAGCTATAAACAATGTCGAGTCGACAGTGTTGACGACTCAGACCAGACGAGTTAACTCAGTTCCAACAGATACGTATGAAGTACATAAGTTATTTACGGGAGTCGCCTGCAAGCGGATCGCGTAGCAGGTCTACGTACGTGCTACGAGACTTGCTACGAACATGTGTCCTAGCCTAAGTCGGTGTCACTGGGAAGCACGGGTTTTAAATCAAAGCATTTTATAGTGCAATAAAGTAACGAAACGAGCAAAACGTGAGATTAATGGTAAGCGCTACGTCTGCCCATAGCAACTTTACTGTCATCCAGGATTTTACTTCAGAGTTCAATGCGGCTAAGCATTGCTCACTATCTTGGGAAGATTAAATGTTATGGACAAATTAAAAAAAAAATTGATCGACAGAATTTGAACCTGCGAAACTAGGGTAATTAACCACTAAGCTACGGTCAGTTTCCTGTCGGCCTAACTTTTGAGCTATTTTTATTAGTTGGGTGTGTGTGTTGTCGTCGGCATAATATATATAGTAAAAACTATTTCTTTGACGAATCATAATTTTAAAATTATTTTCTTTTTGAAATTTTAAGATTTACTATTTACATGTTGTAAATAGTGAATGTTAAAATTTCGAGCAATAAGTAAAAATATTAAAAAAATATAATTACTTACGTGTTTGAATATTAAACTTCGTTTCAATTGTAGACGAAAACATTGCTGATACAAGCCTCTTCAGAAAACGTTAAGACATGTTGCATCCTAGCGATTCCCGCAGTTTTCCCGCCTGTTCTATTTGTTATAACTAAAATGAGAGATCAAGTATAGGCCCGGTGTTAACTTAGGTGATCCTACGTGATTTTTTTACTACTATTTATGTACCGAATAAATCTCGCAAGCAGCTACCCTACATTACATTTTTTTAATATATAATAGTAGACAAACAAGCGACGGGCACCGTCACCTATGGACACTTACATTACCCTGGGCATTGGCGGTGCGTTACCTACCATTGAGGACTCTATTCACTCTTTGCTTGAAGCAATTGAGGTTATATTTTGGAGGAACCGAAGGTAGTATGCCATTCCACAACTTACAGGTGCGTGGCAGAAACAATCGATCAAATAGAACAGTGCGAGACTTCCACGCATCTATAATATGAGGATGGCTTTTTTGGCGACACTTAACAACTTTTTCTAATATTTGTCAAATTTTATTTAGAAGGAACACTCAGTTGCATAAAAAGTGAAAAGTTGTACAGCTTGATGCCATGAAAATGATGCTAAAAACGAACTTGGTACCTACGTACCAAGTTCGTTTTTAGCATGTTGTATGATGCGAGGGGAGGTTAAATTGAAACTGGCGTCATTACTTAGTATGCATTGGGCGCGGCGACATGTACCGATCGGCCTTCGGATCGAACCCCCGCTCACGTACTTCCAATTGTTTTCTGACGACGTGCATCATTCTTTTAAATCAGATTTCATTATTTATAGTCTGATCTTAGGAATGAGAGGGTTGTCACGCATTCATGGTTTTTTGTTTGTTTGTAGGCATTTTAAATAGTAACCAAAACCATAGATCACAGGCCACAGGTAAATAAATAAATAATAAATAAATATTCGGGACATTTTTGCATACACGGTCGTCTGACCCCAAACTAAGCAAAGCTTGTGAGAGTTCCGTCCCACCCAGCGCGGCGATCGAACGTGCGTGTGCGATAAAATATTTGTTCATCAATACAGTAGACAGTTATACTTTAAAACTTGTGGTTAAATTGTCGTATTATTAATACTAAACACTGCTATAAAGACACCAAGGATAAGTGAAACAACTAGCGAACCTTTGCGAGTTGAAGAAAATAAGTTTTGTTGGTATACCCAAAACATAAATCGCTAATATAACCATCCAACTTCGCGAAATAGAAAAGTGAAGTGTGTCAGCTTGTGGAGTGTTTACTGGTTTGTGCGCAGTTCAAACAAACAACAGCAGAAACAAAAAACTGGTTTGGTTATTCTTGGTATTAACTTCTAATATCTGGTCTTGACTTACACAAAAGTATTTAATAATATCCCTAATAAAAATAACGGTAAAAATAGTACCATTCAAAATGTACCTGGATTTTTCGAACAATAAAGTTTGGACTTAAAACTGATCGTACTCAAAGATTAACATAAACGTAAACAACTTTTATTAACTTCGTGATTAAGTTTGCATGACTTAATAACATTGATTGCAGCGAGGTACTTCCAAACATTAAGAGGATAATTACGTTGATACTATATATTTATACTACAGCTGTGACTATTTGAACATTCTGACTTTTATCTTTAAATTGTGTAATTGTATGTGTTATTTTTGATTTCGTAAATTTTATTTGTTGTGTAGGTAGTTAGATTTTTTTTTTTTTTTTTTTTTTTTTTTTTTCTTTGCTTATTTGTACCTATTGAAAAGCCGCGCATTAGATCATTATAATATTTTTGTTGAGTAGGTATGCCATCGTACTAGTTTTTGGGTACACCATCTCCCTACATCTTTTGCAGCCACTGATTTGAGCTAGTCGTGTAAAAGTCTTCTCCTGTTGCGTATAATAACTAAACTTGTAGCTAAACTTGTAACTTGTTTTGTAAAACTTTATTATTTGTAACTAAACTTGTTATTAAAAATACCTCCATTAAGATTTATTCGCTTTTGTCATGTCTACTGTATCAGGAAAGTCGTCAAGAGGCTCGAGGGGCTCGAGGGGGGGATCTTCCTCAGGGGGTTCGCGGACGAGAGGTGCCAGTGAGGCTACGCGTAAAAAAGCCCTCATTAAAAATGCAGAGAAACTTTTAAAGGATTCCGTTGATACTGAAACGGGCATTTCGATGGCCGAAACTCCTCCGCCTCCGGAGACTAAGACTACCAAGGTCAATAGGGCTGAAACAACTTCCGAAACTCCACCGACTTCCCGACGCTCTTCTGTGGCTGAGTCGCCTAGTCCAATGACAAACATGCCATCTACAGCAAACCGGTTATTCCAAGAGGCAAAAACACAACTCGAGCAATCTGAAAACTTGGAGGCCTCAATAAAAGATGCTGTGATAAACTCTCTTGTGGGTATATACGAGATAGTTCTTCGTCTAAACGAATCAAGAATTACCCTCCAACTGCAAATGGAAAAAGTCAAATCCCAAATAAAAGACGAGATCTGCAGTCGCGAGAGAGATCATGCCCAAAACCTGGCAAAGATGGCTGACTCAGTAAAAGATATAGACGTTAGATCTCCGGTGAAGGAAACCCTAAGCGAGATAAAATCACTGCGTCAGTTAATTATTTTTGAATTATTGGAGAATCAGAAGATTTGTCCTTCAGAAGGAGGAAGAGACCAAGCGGGAGCGATGGAAGTAGCGCAACTGTCCCGAGATATAAAGGAACTGAAAGAGACCGTATCAGAAATTATTCCGCGAACGGTCGAAGCTTTGAGGGAAAATCTAGCCAAACTAAGTGAACAAAGGCCATCTGAACAGATGACATATGCAGCAGCAGTGGCACGCCAGCAGCCACCAAAGCATACCATTATTGTCTCCTCAGAAGAGTCAAAAGACACTAGTGAGGATGTTCTCACTAAGGTCAGGGGAGCTGTGGATGCTAGAAGCATGGGAGTTCAAGTTGCTGCGGTGCGCAAGGCTAGAAATCAGAAGGTCCTTATAAGTTGCCAAGACAAGGAAGACTTGTCCAAAATAGTTGACCATCTTAAGAAATGCAAAAAAGGTTTAAATGTGGAAGAAGCAAAGAGCAAAGATCCTCTGGTTGTTATCCGTGATGTATTATCATATAATACCGACGAAGACATACTAAAATCTCTGAAATCTCAGAATGTTAATATCACTGGGGACATCCTGGATAGTGAATATCGTGCTATTGTCAAGTATAGACGACGTACTAGAAACCCATTGGAAAATCACGTGATTCTGCAAGTCTCCCCAAAACTGTGGCAGAGGCTGACAACAGTAGGAGAAGTCCATATAGACCTGCAAAGACGGGCAGTTTTGGACCAGTCGCCGCTGATTCAGTGCACAAAATGCCTGAGCTTTGGCCATGGGCGGAAATTGTGCAAGGAACCAGTGGACCTGTGTAGCCATTGCTCCGGGCCTCACTTGAGAAAGGACTGCCCGGCATGGACAGTGGGAGACTTGCCATCTTGTCGTAACTGCTGCAACGCGAAACTGGACCGACATGACCACAGTGCTTTTGACTTTGGTTGTCCGATCCGAAAGCGATGGGACACACTGGCAAGGTCCAGCGTAGCCTATTGTTAAGAGAAGGGCATCAAGATGTATAAAGTGCTGCAAGGCAATTTGCGGAGAAGTGAACTGGCTACACTGGAGTTCCTATTTCAATCGCAAAAAAGAGGAGTGGGATTTGGCATGATACAGGAACCATATGTTGGAGCAATCAAGAAAGTAAGAGATTATAAAGGAATCAGAATCATCCAAAAAGCTACGATCACCACAGAAAAACCGGTTAAAGCTGCGATAGTGGTATTAGACAGCAACATAAAAATACAAGCTGATCCCACTCTCACGACCGAAAATATTGCTTTTGCCGTATTAAAGACCAACACATGGGAACTCGCTGTGATGTCAGTTTACTTCGAAGATAATGAACCTCTAGACGACTATCTTCATCATGTAAGCCAAATACTAACCAAAGTCAATTGCAAAAACGTACTTATAGGAGGGGATGTTAATGCGTGGAGTCCATGGTGGGGTAGCGTTAGAGAAAATAGCAGAGGTGCAAAAATGGCTGCATATTTAGACGAATCGAGCCTGCACATATTGAATGTAGGAAATACACCAACATTTGAAATTGTTAGAAATGGCAAAATATGCCAAAGCAGAGTAGACATCACAGTTTGCAGTGCAGATCTCCTTCCGAAAATAGATAATTGGTATGTGGACGACACCGTGTCAACCTCGGACCATAATGCAATTTCTTTTACAATAACAACAACAAAACCAAAACCAAATTTAAACCATAATACTACTCGAATATATAATACAAAAAAAGCAAAGTGGTCCGAGTTTGACTCGGTGCTAAACGATGCCCTCACTAAAGGTGAAGTTAACGTATCTACTATAAAATCTATAACAGACAGTCAAGAACTAGAGGAAAAGATTGAATTATTTTCTAAATGCATTAGAACTGCATGTGAATCTGCAATTCCGAAAAAAAAATATACTTGTAAATTTAACCTACCTTGGTGGAACGAAGATGTTGAGAAAAGGATGAAGGAAATGATGACGAAAAAGAGAAGAATTAGATGTGCAGCTACAAGCAGGAAACAATACGTTATAGATGAATACTTAAAGGAAAGAAAGGAGTACGAAGAAGAAGCTAAACTACTACAAACAAAAAGTTGGAGGGAATATTGTACAAGGCAAGACAGGGAAAGTCTATGGGACGGTATCTATCGGGTAATAAAGCAAACTGCGAAAAGACAAGAAGATGTGTTACTTACTTTAGGAAGAAATACCCTTAACCCCTTAGAGTCATGCCAGCTACTTGCCAATGTATTCTATCCCGACGACGATGAAAAAGAGGATTCTCCACATCATGCTGAAATAAGACTACTAGCAGAAGCCTCCTATCCAAATCCAAGCGGCGTGGAAGACGATCCGCCATTTACCGCCGATGAACTACAAAATGCGAGGAATAGCTTCAATCCTAAAAAGGCGCCAGGGAGTGACGGCTTTACAGCTGATATCTGCATGAGAGCCGTAGAAGCGCATGAAATTTTATTCTTGGAAATAGCAAATAAGTGCATGCAGCTGCAGTACTTTCCAAAAATATGGAAAAATGCCAAAGTTATTATATTAAGGAAGCCGGGCAAGTCTGACTACAGTCAGCCAAAATCTTATCGACCGATAGGGCTTCTACCGATTCTGGGGAAGATTTTAGAAAAAATGCTCGTGAAAAGGCTAAGATGGCATTTAATCCCCAAAAGTAATCCACGTCAGTACGGTTTTGTGCCTCAGCGCTGTACGGAAGACGCTCTCTATGATCTCGTGAATTTCATCAGAAAAGAGATCAATAATAAGAAAATAACAGTGCTCATCTCACTTGACATAGAGGGCGCTTTCGACAGCGCATGGTGGCCAGCTATAAAAGATCAACTTGTAAAGAAGAAATGTCCAGGAAATCTCAGATGTATGGTCAGCAACTACCTAAAAGACCGTCGAGTAGAAGTGACATATGCAGGTGAACGTAGTCCCAAGCAAACTACTAAAGGATGCGTCCAGGGTTCAATAGGAGGACCCACCTTCTGGAACATCTTGTTGGACCCACTACTAGATCTGTTGGACAGCACTGATGTCTATTGTCAGGCATTCGCCGATGATATTGCACTCGTGTTCTCTGGAAAATCAGCACTGGACCTGGAACAGAAAATCAACACATCATTACAGGATATTAGTGAATGGGGAATCAAAAATAAATTGAAATTTGCGGCTCATAAGACCTTTGCTATGCTTATTACAAAGAAATTAAAATATGATATACCAAATTTGAACATGGGAGGAATCCCAATCAAACTCACCAATGAATTAAAACTTTTAGGCTTAATAATAGATAAAAAACTTACATTTAATAGTCATATATCAAATATTGCTAAAAAAACAGTAAAAATATATGGACAATTAGCCAGAGCAGCAAAAGTTTCTTGGGGGTTGAATCCTGAGGTCACAAGAACCATTTACACAGCAGTGATTGAACCTATAACTCTATACGCAGCAAGCGTATGGTCGCAGGCAGCAACTAAGATTTCCGCGAGAAAGAAACTTAACTCTATTCAGAGGGGCTTTGCCCAAAAAATATGTAGGTCTTACCGCACTGTGTCATTAAACGCAGCTCTATTGTTGTCTGGCTTAATTCCTCTGAATATGAGAGTCCAAGAAGCTGCACAAGTATTTGAAGCCAAGAGAGGGAAGCCTTTTGAATATATAGCTGGTCGCCAAGTTGAAAACAGAGAAAGTTTTTTGAGTGCAATACACCCTGCCAAAAATCGAACAATAGGATTTAAATGTATCGAAGAATGGACTGAAAAAAATATAAAAGAAAAAAATATAAGAGGACTCTTGGTATTTACCGATGGTAGTAAAATCGAAGGAAAAGTAGGAGCTGCCCTTTCTTGGTGGAGGGATGGCAGAGAGATCAAAAGCACAAAACTGAAACTAGAAGCATACTGCACAGTTTTTCAAGCCGAAATGTATGCCTTATATTACGCTACGACACAAGCTTTGAAAATGAATGATTCAGAAATAACGATTCTAAGTGATTCCAGATCCTCGTTGGAGCTACTTCAGAATCACGAAACATTTCACCCAGTAGCATTCCAAACACGAAAGAACTTGCTACAACTAAGAGACCAAGGTAAAACCATTCATATGTACTGGGTGAAAGCACACGTAGGAGTTGAGGGCAACGAACGCGCAGACGTGCTTGCAAAAGAGGCAGCATTAACAATGAGAACTGCAGCTCATTACGATAAGTGCCCTATCTCATATGTAAAACGGGTAATAAGAAGCAAAACTATCTTGGAATGGGCGGCTAAATATGCAGATGAAAAAGAAGCAAGTGTAACGAAGCTGTTCTTTCCAAATGTGCAGATGGCTCATCGATTACTAAAAGAAATAAAACTTACCCAGGAGCTGGTGCAGGCGTTCACGGGGCACGGTGGTTTTGCGCAGTATCTCCACAGATTCAAGATCAAGCCATCGGCTGGATGTATCTGCGACCCGGAAGAGGATGAAACCAGCGTCCACGCTATTGTTGACTGCCCTGTAAACACAATAAAAAGAACATTATTAGAAATACAATTTGGACGAGACATCAAACGCGACAATCTGAGTGAGTGGCTGCAGGATGATGATGGTAGAGAAGAATTTTTAGAATTTTGTAAGAATGTTACCAAGAACTGTAACAAAAGGAATAAATAAAATGGTGTGAATACTTAAATATAACTTAAAATAAGAAAATAAGATTAATCACTGGGTTAAATATCAGTTGAATACTAAAAATATTTTGTAATAATATAAATCTACACACATACAGTCGTACGCGTATAATATTATGTAGAAATATGACTGTCAGGGGAAAGTATACATATATGACTATATATATTTTTGATATTAATTAGAATAATATGTATGTGAAAACTATATATGAATATATTTAAGAATATATTACATATATATGGGAATCTATGCAAATAGTAGAGAGTAATGATTGCAATGTTTAAATTATTAGGTACATTGACAAAGCTCCTAACGCTAGTTAAAATATGTACAAGGTGTGACAATATAATATACTATATTGCACAACTTTAATTAATTGCTGTTGCTGAGTATCGTGAATGGAAGCAAACATGATAATTGTATACATGGAGGCTCCATTCATGGCGATACAATATGACACTCAGAGCTTTTTTGTAGTAAATACTAGTTAATAAATAGATATTAAGATAAGTCTCTACGATAAAACAAAAGAAAAAAAAAAAAAAAAAAAAAAAAAAATTGTGTGTACTTGTATAATATATATGTGTTTATCAAACTATAATATGAAAGGTGATTATCGCCGAGAATCTAAAAAAAAATATATAGTAAACTGCTAAGCAATGTTTGGTCTAACAATGTCTCCGGCATGTGTCGGAGGAAGTATAGACGGAACAACAAAAAAAAAAAAAAAAAAAAAAAAAAAAAAAGCAAAGCTTGTGATATGGCTGCCAGAGACTGATATACAAACAGTATAGTTAGAGTACAGTATACGTAGCTTGCCTTTTAAGTTTTGTCGTTTGAAGAAAAAAACACAACTAGAACCTTATAGTACTTTTTATTGTTTTTCAAAGTATTCACCACGTAGTTTAATACACTTTTCCATTCGCTCAAACCAGTTATTATAACATTTATTCCACTCTCAAGTGGGGGTGTTCAAAATGGCTGACTTGAAAGCGTCGACTGCTTCTTCACCGGACTGGAACCATTGACCACGAAGACTTTTCTTAATTTTAGGAAATGTAAAGAAATCGTTAGGGCTTAGGTCAGGACTGTATGGACGATGGTCAAGAATTTCTACTTTTTCCTGCTTTAAATACTCAATCGTTTGACGAGCGCTGTGTGAGCTTGCGTTGTGGTGGTGCAGGATGATGCGTCGCTTTGAGTTAGATTTTCGAAGTTCGGCGATGACTTGTGGTAAACAAACTGGTATACCACTGCGTTAACCGTTCTACGATCTTCAAGTGCAATAGTCGCAACATGGCCAGTTTTTCCAGCGAACGTGGCCACCATCTTCTTTGAAGTGCTTCGACAACGAACAACTTTAGTTGGCTTTGGCTCGTCTTGAAAGACCCAGATTGTAGATTGCTGTTTGGAATCAGGATCGTAGGCATAGATCCAAGATTCGTCACCACTGATGATGTCGTATACGTGATTTGACTCTCCTCGGTTGAACCTTTGCAGAGTTTTCTTACACCATCTGACGCGGACCGCCTTGTGATCATCGGAAAGCAGATGCGGTATCCAACGGCAAACTAGCTTTCTCACACCAAGCGCTTCATGCAAGATCTTCTGAATGGTTTTACCTGAGATGCCTAATACAGCTTCTATCTCTCGATACGTCACATGACGATCTTCGAGAATTAGTTGTCTCACAGCAATGATGTTATCTTCAGTGAAGACGGATTTTGGGCGTCCTTCGCGAGATTTGTCACTAACATTAGTATGTCCATGCTGGAATTCTAAATACCAGCGTTCGACAGTCCGCAGACATGGGGCTTCATCACTGAATACAGATCTTAGCTCTTCAATACACTGAAGCCGTGTCAGGCCTCTTCTAAAGTTGTAGAAAATTATTGCACGAACATTTTCCTTAGAAAGATTCATTTTCGTACGTAGCCTGACAGATTCCAATCGGCGTTGTGACTAAACAATGGCATTAATCCTAATACTTTCAACTGTATTGAGATTCAAAATTTAAACACATTCGAATATAGAACAGTTCCAAATTCAAAATTGCCGGGGAACATGGAAACGACAGAATTAAAAGGCATGCCTAGTAGTTACAGTATAGTTTTAAATACATACTTAAATAAATATTAACACCCAGATATAGAACAAACACAAATGCTCATAACATAAATGTTTGTCCTAGGTGGGAATCGAACCCACACCCCCAAGCTCAGAAGGCGGGTTCACAACCAACTGGACCAACGAGCTTTCGACTAGGTAATCGGCTAGGCTATCGGCTAGGTAAACAAGTTCATGTTATCAACACGTCACTGCGTTTATTATACTTAAAGAGTGTCTGCCTTCTTTTTAAATGCCTTCTAAATTGAAATATAAAAACCGATAATTTCATTCTGCTGTTTGTACAATTCAGATGCACTTGCACGAGTTCTATACGAAAACAACTCGGTGTTTATTTCGTTCTAGACTTTATTTAAGTTTTCGCAAACTCAAAGGAGCGATGGTGACCGAGTAGCATTTGCGTTTTACAATCTGACGCCCGGTTCGATTCTCGGCCTTGCACCAATGACTTATTTAGTACTTAAATAAATTATGTGCAGTTTCCATGCCATTGCTAAAAAAACGGTTAAGGAAAACATCGTGAGGAAACCGGTATGTCCAAGAACCTCATAAGTTCAAAGAAACAACATTCACCAACACGCACTAGGCCAGTTTGGTGGATTTGGGCTCATCCTCTCTCTGTGAGAGAAGGCCTGCAGAGAGAAAATGATAGGCTGATAATGATGAAACTCAAATATAAAGATGTTAAAATTATCACAGTAGCTTCAAAAAACACAACGTGCGAGAGAAACAATTACTAAACGATTAAATAAATATCATTAAAAAATCACCCAATGCATGTAACTTAATCTGCGAAGAAAGTATACGAGGCGCCTTCTTATTTCATTTCAAAAAACGCTGTTTTCTTAATAATATTATATAGAGGTAAAGTTTTTGGCTGTAAGTTTATAGGTATTACGAGTAATCACTAGAACTACCAATGGTATAATAGCAAATTATTTCTTTAGTAGAAATATTGAGTATCCCTCAGTGACCTGATATTTTACTGTGCAAGAAAAGCCGTGGGCAAAACCTTTTTATGATTTTTTGCATTTAACTGCACGGTTCAAAGAAAACAAAGTAGATTTTTTCCGTTTTCCGCGTCAGATTTGACTGCTGTTTTTCATCGTCAAATTCCCATGGATCATCTGTATCATTTGCGTTATGAGCACGAGACTCAATTTCACGAGCGCGATCTCCAAATAGCGTCTTTAGTATTCATGGAGCTGTCGGAGATTGGGCATGACATTTGCAATTTTTGTTTCATTAAGAATTCAGATGTGAGGGAATGTGGGAATGAATTGTCGCGCTTCCCGCTTGCCGAGTGCCGCGTTATGTAACACATCAATCAGACGTACTCGTTACGAAGCTTCGACATCTTTGTTGATATGTAGTAAACTCTGTTACAAATGAGGTCCTGCAGGCCTAGACAAAGTTACATTCTATTAGCGATGACGCTAGTAGAAAACTTCAAAAATGTATGGGATTGATATAAGCTATCGAAATATCACGTGGTCCATTGCTAACGAATAGAATTTTGCTAGACAATGTTAATGTCATTCGATTCCATGAAACGAATCGACATCGCCGTACGATAATTTCCATAGACATGCGTAGCCAAGTGGCACTTTTGACAATCGTTATCCCTCATTTTCGATTCTATTGATGGAAACCTCTAGCGAAAGCCAAGACCCTGTAGAAAACGAAACAAAATGGCGAGTTCTCAGAAAAACTCAGAGTCACACAGCGGGCAATGGAGAGAGCTATGCTCGGAGTTTCTTTGCGCGATAAAATCCGAAACGTGGATATTCGCCAAAGAACCAGAGTCACCGACATAGCTGTTAAAATTTGCAAGTTGAAGTGGCAATGGGCAGGCCACATCGCTCGAAGAACCGATAACCGATGGGGAAGAAAGGTTCTGGAGTGGAGACCACGAACCGGATGACGCAGCGTAGGGAGGCCTCCCACTAGATGGACCGACGACATTGTGAGAGTCGCGGGCATCCAGTGGATGCAAAAGGCAGGCTGTCGTTCAGTGTGGAGGTTAAAGGGGGAGGCCTATGTTCAGCAGTGGAAGTCTTCTGGCTGATGATGATGATGGCGATGGCGCCACTTTGCTTTCCGACCGGCTTTGTCCTGTCTAAATTTCAATAAACGAGTTGATAGCCCGTTGGTCCAGTTGGTAGTGAACCTACCTTCTGAGCTTGGGGTCATGGGTTCGATTCCCACCTATATAGGACAAACTTTTGTAATGAACATTTGTGTTTGTTCTATATGTGGTTGTTAATATCTATTTAAGTACCTACCTATGTATTTAAAACTATATATGTATGTATGTTCCTATATCAGTCTCTGGCAGCCATATCACAAGCTTTGCTTAGTTAAAGGGGGAGGTCTATGTTCAGCAGTGGACGTCTTCTGGCTGATGATGATGATGAATATTATTCACAAATGAACACCTCCAATGCTGACAGTCAATCTGAATTAATTCAAGGAAGAGCAATGCTCAATCATTTAATAAGCAGATTGTAAAAAGATGTGCTAATAAAAGATCCAGAATTTTAAAATAAGAAGTTTATTTTAATTTACTATTTTAATTTTTATTGTATTTTCTGGTGGTATGGAACCCTCACTGCGCGAGCCCGACTCGCACTTGGCTGGGTTTTTTACCACTACTCTATTATGTCTTCTGTGCCACTACTCAGTATCCCTACTTTGCAAATAGTGCTGGAGAAATGTTTCAGCAATATCTACAAAGCGGCTCAGTAGAATTGTTCTTCCGCGGTCCACCTCTATTCTTCTGGCTTCGTTCTTTATCCGCTCTTCTTCCAACCGAAGGCGTGGCTGTTCGACGGCCACAAACTCACTTGCAGCACGGAGTTAGCGTTCGAACGGAGTTAGCGTTCGTCTTCGGCGCGCAACCAGACGCCTGCGATGAGGAGAAGTGGTGGAAGAGTGCGGAGATGCTGTTGTTGGAGGCTGTTGGATAATTGGAGGAGGGGTGGTAGGCGTAGGCAGAGCGTTAGGTGTAGGTGGTGAGCGTTGTGCCGGAGTCGGTGTCGGAAGCTGTTGCAAGGTTAAATTTAGACACAAACTTTTTAAAACTTTAAATCCCAGATAACAATTTTAAATATTTCGTGCGCTTTGAATGATCCGGATTCAAATAAAATGTGATGACAGTAACAAACAGACCGGGAATTTGACGTTTGACGACGTAAGACCATAGACAAAGAGGTAGTTTTCGTATTTTTGTCGAACAGACGAATCGACTAAGCGATCGCTAAGCGAAGGTAACTTTGTCTGCCAATCGAACTTCGTTAACGATAGAGCGATAACGACTGCAGAAATAGAATCGCCCTAAAGCGAATGCCGTTTGTCTAGGCCTGGATATAGAAAAATAATTATACATATAACGAAGAAAAAAAAAACCAAACGTCTTCATGAGAGGTTTAATGAATGGGATTCATAATTTCATCCCCTAATTTTCCACCCTTAGAGGTTGGTTACAGTGAACACGTTCAGTTATTTTCAAACTTTCATTTTCATATTTCGTTTATTGCGTATATATGGGTATACAGGAGATGGAAAACATTCGCATTTTTTATTATTAAATAACTGGCCAAGTGGGGTAGTAGGCAAGTAGGGTTTCGTAGCCAAATCAATATAATTGATCTCACATTCATAGTTCAGAAATTGGTGGTTACAAAAAAATTAACGTTCGAATTAATCTGTGGACTTAGTCAAATTTCAGAGATGTATCATCTCAACATAACAAATACTTTTTAGAGAGATATTAATAGATGATCCCGATTTAAACTTCTGACTGTTACTCCTGGTCCTGCCTCCAAAGCCCATTATTTATGAACTTTTGAACAGTTTCAGAGCTATCCATCAAGCGCGATGTCGATAATGCGGTACATCAAGCACCAGTGTGAAAGTATCGGGTATCGATCATTTCTGATCTAATTGTGGGCTTGTAGTTCGAGTAGTTTCGGTGACGAAAACTAGAATAAAATACAAAACGAGCATCGGTTATATTATAAACCGACACATAAAAAAATATGTGTCGGGAGCATTTAACCTTGTTAGTACGGTAAGGGCTCGACCGTACTATGCGTTCTTTGATAACACATGTAATAACTATAATTAAAGTATGCGTTGCTTATAATGCTTTTATAAACGCTTTCTGAGTGCTTTTGCAAGCCGTAATAGTGCATATTTCGAAACTTGGTTTCGAACATGGCCGAAGCGGTATCTTCATATCTATCATGGCCTCTGTTTGAAAGAAACCCAAATGTCCACAAATATTTGACATACGGATGATCGTTGGATGGATGATTACAAAGTTGTGATGTCCTGAAAATACTGAAAGTCACGGGAATTGCGTTGTCAGTACCGGTCCTAGATAAAGGAGAAAAATACCGGGAATTTCCGGAAAAAAACCAGTACTGATAATTCCTGAGAGTGCAACGCATATTCTATACGTTTTTTGTCGCAACAGCATTTTTAATTATAATGCGTACAACTCACCTTACTTCGTCTTGATAGCCACAAGGCCCACAAGTCTACTGTGCGTGCGATGTAGAGAGCGGACTCAGGTGGCACATTATTAATTTTTGTATGAACAATACTGCTGTGGCGCCGGTATTCTGCGCGCCACCGCGTTTTTATGCACTAGTGTCTTGGCAGTTAGGCGTTGATTAACAAAAATAATTTTCAACACTACACTTATCTGAAAATGTATCTTCGCTCCAATATTGTGTATAAATAACGTGGCATTACTTTAAACACACAGAGCACCTGTCCGGTTGTTTCTATGAATTTTGTATACCAAAGTGGAGTTAAATCCAGTGTGGCTCTGTCTAACTTTGCTGGTGCGCTTTGTTAGTCATAACGTAATGGCTCTCTTTGGCGGCTGGGGAGTTACTAATGCAACCTCATTTTGGTTCGCTCAATAAAATTATTGTATCTGTGTGTGTGTACCTATTGTTCTGACATATCGAGTTGGCCGGTAGAAACGTAGAAAATTATTTTGCTTCGATCGTAACTGGTTGAGAAACTATGGTTACAGTGCCACCGACTTAGCTGTTCAGGTGGGCATAATTTAAAACTACCGTTTTTTCTTGGTTAATTTCTTAGGTGGTCGTGAATGTGCTTGACTGCGGGAAAGTAACATAACGAGGGGAAACATGTGTTTTCATGTCGATTCTATAACTCCACAGGAGGCACAGTAAAGTCTCCACTATTTTACTAGGGTATACCTCCACAGTTCATGACAGTAAAATACGGAAAATTATGAGATGTGGCCTTAATGCCTTAAGCCTGCTCAGTATCGAGAGAAAAAAAATGCGATAGTTTGACAGTTGCCAACTCCTTTGCATTTTTTTTATTGAGTTTTGGCGCCAATTAGGAAATATGTTTTTTTTTTAATTATACATAGGCTTGCGCTTGGCTGCCAACTCGCCTGATGTTAAGCTATGATGTGGTCTACGATGGAGCACGCCATGATCAAAGAAAACAAGCGGCCTTATTATAGAAGTTTGATCGTGATCGAGATTGCATGCCGTCCCGTTCGCATCTACTTACTCGCACCACGTGCGTAACTGAGATGGCACGCGATCGCGATCACGATCCGAATCATCCATAATAAGGCATCAGGTCTTTTACTCTGGCAGTTGTCCCAGAATTACGTCACTGTCCAGTTGTCACTTTATCCAATCAGCTGTTACGTGTTGTATCGTCATCTCTCTCGATCGTGTTGTAAATTGACATCATGGCATCATTGCGGGACGCCCACTTGGAAATTTTTTCTCGGATTGCTATACCTGGCGGATTATATTATTATACCATAGAGCACGCTTGCGTAGAAGAAACCGATTCACGAAAGCGATAAACCGATATGACATGTAGCGTATTGTATTATTTTTCTAAACTTGTATTTTGTGCTGAAGTTTATAATGGTGGATTGTTAAACATTAGGTGATAGAAAACGTGCGCGAGTGTAGATAATATTTAATTTTAATGCAGTGAAACGTGTCTTTTCGTATTGTTTACAATACACCATAGAAGCTTCTAGTAAAGACTTTACCACTTTACTGGGGCATGACATAGAACTGTGATTATGAAATGTTAGACGATATCTGTCGTGATACTTGAAATGATCGACTAAGTAAGTACCTAACAATTTACTGTAGGCACTGGCTAAGCAAATAAGATAACTGACCCCAAAACTAAAAAGAAAAATATGATCAAACTGACGAACAATTGATTCTATACGAGTGTCTTTATTGTACATATTTTGGAATTGAAAATGATTCATTAATGCAATTGTTTATTAAACGCAATTGACGAAATTATAATATCAACCACGACTTTGACCTTTCCGAACAAGTAAGGATCTTAGGAGTTCAAGATTCAAGGGTATGTAACTAGGTATTATTATAAGGTTGTTTCCCAAACGAACATAAGCATGGGTGGTATCGAGTACTGCCCGCGGTGTACGCATCCCTTAGATGTCATACAAGACCCTTATCCGGCTTCGAAAATCATATTAACATTTCATGACTTCCACACGCGTAGGATTAATCTTATCTACTCGTGTGAAAGTTTCCTTAAGTTTTCACAGCAATGCAAAAAAAAATATTTTTCAATGTCAGCCGTTCACTGTTTATGAATATTTACGAGGCACATAATTATACGGACATATTTGAGGATACCATTATAAACTACTTTCACTATAAGATTAACCTAAAAAGGCGGAAACGCACTTGCACACCCTCAGTGCGCGAGCCCGACTCGCACTTGACCGGTTTATTTTATAATTTTATTTGAAATTATATAGATACTTTAAGACTAGTCCCATGGAAATTTCATCAATATCGGTTCAGTAGATTGATTATTAAATCAAAATAACTGGAAAAATATGTCATATAAATAAAGGAAATTGCGTATTTAAGATTAAAATAGTTTTTTTTTTATTGATAATTATGTTTTGTTGATAAAGGCATTGCTCGTCAAAAAGTATACACAAAGGACATAAATATTAAGTTATTAAATAAAAACATATAATTATTTAAAATCAAGTATGTAAATCTTACTCGTGTGAAAGTTTCCTAAAGTTTTCACAGCAATGCAAAGAGGTCGAAAAAAAACCAAGTTATTCTAGTTTAAAATATATTATGTTGTCAATATTAATCCACTAAACTTTTTCTCATATTTAAAATTTACCCACGATCAATACGTTTAGGTACATAAATATAGGCCACAGCGTGGTCACATATGGACACTTCGTCCTCCGAACGCCGAGGAAACGCTGACTTTTCTATTTTGCTGTGCCTCGCTGGAAAAATATGTTTTTCTCCGAGAGTGAGATATCAGGCCTTTCACTTGAAATATTATCCCTATTATTGATCCATATTTCCGTTTAGGACAGACACATGTGTCATCCTAACCCACTACCCTTGTAAAGGAAAAAAGTTGACAGGATTGCTGTGTATAAAGTAACGTTAAAAGTTAATCAAGCGACTTTATCATGCCAAATAATGCAATAAGACATTTTTATATGTAGATACGTTGATTGCGCTCTATATTTATGCAAAGAAAAACAAGGCTATTGCCCGGCATTCCCTTGGCCACGCACTGTGTGGTAGCAGGCCATCACTAGTATAAGTACCATATTAATTATATTGCAACTAGCTTTTGCCCGCGACTTCGTCCGCGTAGAAGTCGAAAATGGTTCTAATAGGATTTTTAATTGGTTCTTTACCCTAAACTAAACTTCGAAGACAAACTAAAAGAAAACTATAAGTATTATTATGCAAAACAAACGTCCCTATGAGCCCGTGTCCTAAAAGTGGATATTATAACCTCTTTAAGCTTAGAAACCTTCAAATGAGGTACTAATTATAGTACTTTGACTTTCTAGACATTCCAATTTTAAAGAGTATTATGCTTATGTTTTTAAGTGAATTCAAGTTGAATTCAACCATTTTTGAATAAAATCGGATTGAGTTTTCAAACGTGTCAAAATAAAATGTAATTTTAATCAAAAGCACTAAGGAGTATCAACTTAGAAGCAAATCACCGCCATAATAACTTTCTACCCCTTTTTAACCTCGTTAGGGTATGAATTTCAATAAAATACGAAACACGTCTTCCATCAATTCTGTTGAAAAAAGTTTATGCAAAATTTGAAGTAGATTGGACCAAGGAATCACGTTGTCCCATACAAACTTTGCCCCCCTTTTTCACCCCTTTCGGGGTAGAATTTCGCAAAATCCTTTCTTATCGGATCCTTACGTCATACAAAAAATACACCCTCCAAGTTTCAGGTCTCTACGATCAGCGGTTTAGGCTGTGCGTTGATCCGTCAGTCAGTCATTCAGGACAAAGCCTTTTATATGTATAGATAGATGATATAGACGTATGACTTGTATATATACCTAATCTATACTATAATATTATAAAGAGGAAAGATTTGATTGTTTGTTTGTTTGTTTGTTTGCATTGAATAGGCTCCGAAACTACTGAACCGATTTGAAAAATTCTTTCACTGTTGGAATGTTGCACTATCCCCGGTTGACATAGGCTATATATCCCGGCTTCGCCCGTGCGAAGCAGGGGCGGTCTACTAGTATAAAATATGTATAAACGTCTAATCGTCTAAAATAACTAGTTAAACAACCGATATATGTTCCTTGTATTGTTGTAAATTTCATAGTAATACAACATTTTAATAAATTCTGCAGCTCAGCCGATTTTTGGTTGATACGCTAAAACATGCTTATCTGTAAGCTATTGCCTCCACCGCCTTCGAAAAACACCTCCGGAGCGGCACAATATAGCAGTGTTGATGGATTTTATGCAATTTTCAGTATCTATCACATCCAGCGCTGCGATCCGCGTACCTTTGGGATTAAGTTCGATCTTTTCGCAATACTTATCTAGTATAATACTATAAGTAGCTTGGCAGGCGGAAGCGTCGTATTTAGTAGATAAATGCGAAATTTCATGAGTGTGTGTTCTCCCATTCAATTCCGTAACGGCGGAAAGGATTTGGATGTAGCGTTGAACAGAGGTTATTTGAACCCTGAACTTGTTTATTTTCGAGTGTTAATGTGTAGTAAATGGTGAATTATTATTTATTAAGTGCTCGTAAACGTGCTCGAGTGTGGTCAAGTGATATAACGATGTGAAACATGTCTTTTCGTGTTGTTTCCAAAACTCCATAGGAGCCTCTTGTAAATCTCCACCAATTTACAAGGGCATGAGTTTGACTTGACCGTGACTTACTTTGCTGTGACTATGACTTGTTTGACGCTTTTAATACTATATAAAAATGTTTAATATTACGACTAAAGGACATTGAATCCACGGTCATGAAATTTTAACAAAAAAAAAAAACAGTTATCTTCTATAATAATCATTATTATTGTCGTTTGTATCGAAGATTCTGAATTAAGTATGTACTTTTTTGTGTTTTTTGTTTGTTTTGTTTTCTTTTAACTTAGCTTGTGACTTTTATAAGCCCCATTGAGGATAAACATTTTTGGACATAAGTATGATTTTGTGGCAGTCCATTTTTCAACATGTGTTTTGGCAAATAAATTGAATTTAATTGAATAAGATGGAAGCATTTGTTCAACAGTGGACGTTGACTGGCTGATGATGTGATGTGAATGAGTTTTTTTTAAAATGTATGATAGAAATGCTGTCATGTCTTCAACTCGTGAATACAAAATGATTTATTTCTTAGGTTTTCGTTGGAATTCCGTTTCTGTGAATTATTAGAAACATGAGCTATGCAAGTTTACATATATGACAGAACATAATTACTTTTAACGTAAATAAATAAATGCCTAAATTAAAACTTGGATCTTCCTAATATTTTAAAATAATTTGTTTTTAATTTGCAATTAATCGATTTAAAACGTCACGGCCCGGCACCAACTCGGCATAGGTATATCGGACCGATGTTGTGACGATATGTAGCGTACGTGCGTTGAATACATTTTTGTTCATAGAAACCATTTTCAATTTCACGGCTCAATCTTTGTGTGCTCGGGGTGAATATGTAAAAGGGCATTCGTTGATGTCAACAAAGTGTAATGGTTTCGTGCTAGCGCTTGCTTGATCTATGCGTTAGAAACGAGATCGATTTCGAATTGAAATAAATGTTGCCAGCCTGCATCTAGCGGAGATGATTCGACCCAATTTGTATAGAATTTTCGTGTTGTTGTGAACTCAGTTTATTGTTGATTAAATCAGGCGTTACTTTGCGGAAGTTCATTTTCAAATAAATTTTGTTCAATGTTATATCAAGTGCAATAAAGGATATGGCATAAATTATTTATTTAACACTGTACAAGAATTTTGTTAGTTAATAATTTTAATTTATCCTAAACTGAAACAAAAATTAGTTAATTCTTAAACAAAAAAATAACTTGATCTGAAACAAAAAAATAACTAAATCTGAAACAAATTAGTATTAAGCCGTGGAAAACTTGAAGTACTAGTAGACAAAACTTAATTTCAGTTAAAACGAGCCTATTCATATCCATGAAAACGCAAGTTATGTTCGGGATATTTTTGCACACACGGTCATCTGAACCCAAACTAAGCAAAGCTTGTGATATGGCTGCCAGAGACTGATATACATACATATATATATTTTTTAAAATACATTAACACCCAGATATAAAACAAACACAAATATTCATTAGTTCATGTAGTTTTTCAATCATCATTTCAGCCATAGGACGTCCACTGCTGGACATAAGCCTCCCCCATCCCCCATTTTAAATATTGAGTGTACTGAACTAATTATATCAAACTTTATAAATCATGTTGAACGAAAGTAATCAACAAAAGTATAGCCATAAGAACCGGGCTTAGAATAGAGCACTAAGTAACTAAGTACGTACAGACTTTCAATTTTCCACTTGAATGTTTCGATTTGTAGAAGTCCTTGAGTATTTTCATCGATCAATGTCCAAATGTTGTACAATTTAATTGATTAAATTTTATTAGTGCTTTTAAATTGTTTATTTTTTATTAGCCTCGCTGAACTAATTCATTACTTTGGAATAGATACTAAAGTTGAAAAGCTTGTAAAGTGTAATTAAAATGAATTTTATAGAATAAAATGTAAGACATCGGTAATTTAAATTTAAACGCTCTATTAGTTAAATTTGGTGTAAGCTACTCGTCTGCACAATATACAAAATTCAAAGAATACAAAATAAAAATTTCTAAATTTCCATTTTTCGTTACCTTAGATAGGTCAAATTGTCAAAGGCAAAAGATTCATAATTTTATCATGATAATGAAATATCATTTTGATAAATGCAAAGAAAAATGGAATAAGCACAATTTGTCTGAAGCATGAGGAAGTATAGGAAGGGGGTCGGGTTTTGACAAATTATTTAAGAACGTGTGTTCGGGCCGGTGCTATTATACGCGTGATGGATGGCTCTGATAGCGCCGACAAACGCCTTTTTAATCTTTCCGTGAATGTTACACCGGCCTATTGTCGACAACGATTGCCTTTCATACTTTTGAGTACTTTGAGGATTATGTTTTTTCTACCCACTATAACAGCAGTATAAAAACTCTTCAATTTATTTTTCAATTAAAAATTCATATTAAAAATATATATATGCGCTGAATTGAGAACCTTCCTCCTTGCGTAAAAATCAAGGGTTCCTTTTTGTTTACGCGAAAACATTTGCGAAACAATTTGACATACACATTTGCCAGAGCTGAGCTAAAAATTTATGAAAAACAATTTCTTTAAGGCCGCGATCGCGTGCATTTACAAATTTTCGAAAATTAAAAATCTCTAAATGAGAATTAAACAAAACTGATTGAGCGTTATCTTTAGAATAACATTGTAAATAGTATAAAGCAATTTTTATGTGATCGGTTGATGGAGATCGAAAAAACTCTAAAACAGCCTTTTTCGATCTCTTCCGCCTAAGTAAAACTTATTAACATAAAATTACTTTAAAACGTTGATTGACGTTACTTTGCGGAAGTTCATCTTATATACTGTTTTTTAGACGAATCTCTATCTCTGTTTTTTCTCGCAGAAAAACAGTTTTTACTATAAAACGTTTGTAATGTTATTCTAAAATAATGACCAGGCGTTATATTTTTTAATAACAAAACAATAAGGTTTTCTTATAAAACTCATAGACCACTTTAACCATACATATTGAAACAAAAAAAATAACAGTAATATTTCCTACTATGCCCATAGTCCCTGAGTAAACAGCATTGTACCTAATGGTACACCTACGCACACATGCCTATTTCATTTTATATGGGGGATATCCATCATCTTTATATCGGACCCTGTTATGACGTGCGTGTAAAGGTTGTTACGAATATTAGGCGGAATTAACAGCAGTTTGTGATACTTTTGACGCGGAATAATGCGGGAAATTATTCAATGTACACGTAATAACCCATTGAATATGTTCGTCCAACAATTTATTGGATTTACAGCCGATGGCGTTCAATATGCATGACATTACGAGTTGGGTGATAAACAAGATAAAATAAACAAATTCATCAAATTGAGAATTTGTATCAAAATAAATGCGAGAGGAACTTTCTTTATTTTTCTTCGACTAAACGACTGAACCTATTTTGATGAAATTTATCAAGAAAATAGTGCATCTTGTGAACGTTTGTTCTGTAAATAAATATTTATTTTTTTCCTTGAAAATTACTTTTCTTCCCTATAATAAGGTTACATAAAACTTTTTAATCACGGGTAAAGTAATAAAAAAAAATGTTTTTAGGAAACGGGAATTACTCATGTAATATTAAAAAATTAGTACAAAAACCAAAAAATAGATACAATATGTGTGAAAACCTTGTTCAGTTTCCATAGTAAAATAAAGTAAAAAAATTGTTTAAAAATAGTGTATGAATGAAACTTGAAAATGAAACTTCTTGAATATTATTAAAATATGTTTTGGTCAAGTTAGTGTAATGGATATTTTAGAAAAAAATTGTAAACGCGATGCCAGCGCGACGTGGCTGCGTACAGGTGGGCCACAGGTAGCCAGGAAACTTGCCGCTCCCCGGGGAAATCAGCACAACAATTACATCTCGAAAGCTGCTTCCAATAACACCCGGCGAACCTTTAAAAACCGCCGATCCTACGTGCCTACATCGTCTAACAAATACTTAACTATTATAAAACGAGTGGCGGCTACTTATCTCCGAACGAGAACCATTACGTATTTACGAGGCTGCTCAGTTCTGTAAGTCGGTTTGTGATAATACTATGAATATTCAGAGGCTCTGTCTGTCCCTGAGGATGGAACCCTTCCGAGCATAAGAGAGGAAACGCGGATGGTGAGTTTCAAAACAATATGATATTATCGCCGCGTCTAAGCGGTCCTAATAAGATTTACCTCAATATTAATTCGCATCGCGGCGTCCATTATTCGAGAGTATTGTCTAAACACTGGCTGTATTCCATCAGCTTTGTTTACCAGCGTTACATAAATGAACAGCGGCTGAGAAGTTGCCTTCTGCCGTAAACTATTATTTATGCCTATCTATCACACAACGTGTAAAAGGCACCTGTATTCGATTTGATGATAACAAAGAACAACCCTAGCATTATAGAACAATCATGTCCTCCGACCTTTTCCTCTATAAAAGAGCGAAATGATTAATTATTTTTCCGACCTCTTCAAAACACCGTCTTATTCTTTTAAATACTTCCGCTATTTTCCGACTCGATGGCGGTGAGAGGGTGGTTTTCGACTATAAATTAATATTAAATTACGGATTTCTAACAAAAACATATTTTTCTTGTAACTTGGGCTGTTTGCGGTTATTTTATTTCGGAGTTTAAACTAAAAAGTTTAAAGTTTTTTACCAGTCTGGTAAAAATATTTGGAGCCTGTGGTAAAGTAGTTAAAACAGTTTAGTTCTGAATTAACTAAATAACAGGAAATTAACAAAAGGCTAACTTACATTATTAAGATCTGATTAATAATAGCTTTGGCAGTCAGGCCTCTGTAGTAGACGAGAGGTGGAAGAGTGAACTATCACATGAATTCAATCTGGGCAGCTCACGCGGCGGTGGACGCTCGGCGCACGCTTTGAACAGGGCCACTAAAAGCGAATCGCCGTAAACAAGAATTAACGCCAAACCTGCATCGACCACTGCACTCTCCTTTATGGTGACATGATAAAAGCGTCCCGTTTTGAGAGCGTTCGCTATAGAACATAATCTGAGACTCGTATAACATTCATTTGGCTATCTTCAGCTCAACGTCGAATAAATAAAGTGTAATATTGCAATTTTCTACCCATTGCAATATCTAGTGTAAGCAAGAGAAAATCTATCTTTGGAGATCTATGTGTATAAAAGCTAAATACCCACTTACTGGCTGATTAATCACAAAAATACCTTAAACTACGAAGCAGAAATTTGGCAGGTAGATTCCTTAACAGGTGTAAAAATTCTCTAAAATTTTACGACAAAGACAAATTTTAGGGGTAAAAAAAGGAGTTGAAAATTTGTGTAAGAATAAACGCGTACGAAGTCGCGAACAACAAATTTAATATATTCTTTTTTTAGAAACAACTGAAAATCTATGTTGGTTTTCCATCGGTAATAAATTCATTTGTTTTATATTTCGTCTGTAGTTGCGGTTGTGGCATTGGCAAGTATAATTCCACAGACATGTTACTCATAGGTCGGTCGAGAATCGGCCCATCGACGCTCGTAAAGAGGAATTAACGTAGTACAGCCCGCAACCGCACCCTTTTATGGCTTTGCGATAACAACACCCGAGGTTTGATAGCGATTGCACTACTACACTCTTGTTTGTATTGTAGGGATAGAAATATTAGCTCTTTATGCATGCTATCTATGGCATGCTAAAACCAGTTTTAGCAATGAGATAAAGAATTGATTGTATCTGTGTAACATTTGTCCTGTTCTACTTTTCTCAAGCAAAATAGGCCTCACTAAATATATCTTAATAGTTTTATTGTTATGTATGTGTTATACTTGTTTTATGGTCTTTTAATAAAGAGTTATCTTTATTATCTTACTTCACTGGTGGTTAATACTGGTGGCTTGCGCAGTGTAAGCATCGCGTTTTCCATCGTTTTTAGGGTTCCGTACCTCAAAAGGAAAAAACAGAACCCTTATAGGATCACTTCATTGTCTGTCTGTCCGTCTGGCCGTCAGTCCGTCTGTCCGTCTGTCCGTCTGTCCGTCTGTCCGTCTGTCCGTCTGTCCGTCTGTCCGTCTGTCCGTCTGTCCGTCTGTCCGTCTGTCCGTCTGTCCGTCTGTCCGTCTGTCCGTCTGTCCGTCTGTCTGTCTGTCTGTCAAGGCCCTTTTTCTCAAGAACTCGTAAAGGTATCAATTTGATATTTATAATAAATACTTGAGACTACGGTTTGTAAGTCAACGCAATCAAAAGATATGAACGTTTATGTCGCATATTTTGCGATTTCAGAGGGGAATCAAAGCCAATAGGGTACTTCCCGTTGATCTAGAATCTTTAATTTTGGCAAGAGGCAAGGTCTTACAACTCATATAAAGAAATAAATCTGAAAGTTGATAATTTGAAGTTATATCATACTAATAGGCCGCCCCTGTTTCGAACGGGCGAAGCCGGAATATATAGCCTATGTCAACCGGGGATAGTGCAGCATCCCAACAGTGAAAGAATTTTTCAAATCGGTTCAGTAGTTTCGGAGCCTATTCAATGCAAACAAACAAACAAACAATCAAATATTTCCTCTTTATAATATTAGTATCAGATAAAAATATTGTTTTACAATTACAAACTTACATTTTGTAGTTGTTATGTATGGAAGAACCTTAATGTCAAGTACAAAATTAAGTTTGTCTTTCAATATTTCAACTTCAGTTGTTTTTTTTGGACTCGCGCTCTGAGGGTTCCTACCAACGGGTTCCGTTGGAAGATACCCTCACAGCACGAGTCCTACTCGTACTTGTCCAGTTTTTTAAAACTATTTATTAACGTTCAATTTTTTCCTGTCCTTTTACAATAGCCACTGTTAAAGCTTATGCTTTAATAGCACCTTAGGTTCACGTCAATATTCTTTTCAGAATTAAACTGATTAGTAACGTTTACTTTACGTATTATGTAGTATTTGGATGTATGAAGTAGCCAGGGTGGTCGTGTTTCACCGCTGATGTATTGCCACGGTGCGGCTTTTTTTCTAACAAGACGGACGCTCGAGGCCCGCGGCTGCCGCCGGTAGCAGAATGTTAAATACCGCCCTCATTAGCTGACTTTTCGGCTACTCACGCTTCCGAGTTGATAAGATAGCTGGGGTTTAATTTCTACTTTTTATTTGTAAATATCTCATGCTGTGTATTTTGTAAGAAAATAAATTTAGGGATTATGTTGATCTTACTTGGGTCGTTTTATATTTAATATTTTCTTAGTTTTCTAGTACACAAAATTACGAATAAGATACAAAACATTAAAGTAAGTTTACGGATTATTTAGGTGGCAACTTGACGCCTTACTTTCACACAACGTTGACCCGTCAAAACTTGAAACTCATATCTTTTTGTTTTTTTCCTGGGCTAGCGCCTTTATTAACTAAACAAAATACAAGCTAAAACTAAAACTACAAATACAGTTAGACTGCCCATAGACCGTTGAAGGTCTAAAGACAATCCAAATGCTCAAGCCCACTACCAGTTGGCAGCGTACCCAGCATGCTGGCGGCATTACCACGTTGAATGGCAATGCTTATGCGTTGAGCCAGAAACACGCCAGCATTTTGGTCACGCGTCGCATTAACCAGGCGCTCTGAAAGATTTTTAAAAATGAGGTGAGCTCCCGGTCCCCAAGGGCCCAATGTCTCGACCCCAAACGCCTCAAATATGTAACCACTGCCGAGGTTAGCATATTTGCGCCGCTTGTGCTGCTCTGCCGAATTGGTAGCCGCGCCTCTTTTTGTTTGATTTTGTTAAGTAATCAAAGACATGTTGTAACTGTTTTTTTTATTGAAAATATATTATTATACGGATTTAATTTTGTATTTTTTATCATTTTTGAAACAATTAGGGTAATAAAACATGACTAAAAACTGTCGTGTTCAAATTAAACATGTCAGGTTTTAAAAATAAGCTTTGCCGCTAAGGCGCCAGATTATAAGTTGCAGTTCGCAAACGTTCGTTGTTTGATCTTCAGTTGCGTGTAAACTGCTATTGAAGTGACGGCATGGAATGCAGCTGCGAAAAGCATCAAAGGCTTTATTTACACTCGCCGACACGTAACGTCACCCTCATGTGCCTTTTATAAAAAGTGTTCGTAAGAACTAAAATGTTTTGTGCTAAGCTTTAAATCACGTTAGCTTTTTTGTGAAAACTTAAATGATTACGTCAATATAAATTTTTATTGTTTGTTTTGCATAAACGTTTCAATCTCAAACTATCGTATAGTACAGCTAGTTGTTTACGCAGGAAAAGCAAGAGTTAATTCCAAATGGAAATTGGCCTCGTTGTTCTATCGAAACCGATTTATTACTAAAAGTTGAAGCGCTGCGAATCGCTGCCGTTCTGAGTGAAAGCTTAAAGTTTCAGCGAGGCAGTTACGCTCCCCTTCCGGGCGATCAACGTAAATTATTCCTCCAGAAGAAATCTCTAAGGGCTGAATGACGGATAAAAAGGACGAGCCGTTTTATTGCCTACACCGGCCCGCGTCTGTAACCGCCTTAAAATCGACCCCCGAATGTTAATTGAGGGATAATGTTATTCAATATCGGACCACCGTTCATTTAATTATCAGCGCTAGAAGAAATGTGTCAATTCTTTTAAGTGATTTTTAGTAGATTACGCCATTTTTGAAACTTAGTTAGAATTTACTCAGTATTATTTTAAAATCTGAATCGTTTAGACATCCCCGGTGCTAAATGGGCTATGAGAGTAATTCCCCGCGGCTAAAAGGCGTTGTAACTGATAATTAAAACTCCGTTACTGCAGCTGTTACCGACGTTATTTCTGAGTTTTAATATTACTACTCCGACCATGAAAGAGCAATCAAGTGCGAATATTGTACAATGTAATAGGTCGTATCATTTGGTATTGAAATAAATTTTTACGTGGTAGTAAGGTACCTAATAAAAGTTCAGGAATATATATATATATATAAGTGCGAACGTATGCAAATTCATACTGAGTACGGAAGAGACAAGTGCGTCGTAGCAGTTTCGTAGCGCATTCGTAGCACGCCGTAACTCCAGCTGTTACTTCCTGTGCCATCTTGCCCTCTCGTCGCTACTCTTTAGCGAAGATTATTTAAGCAAAACAATAAATAAACATGAGCATGCGATATGCCTCCGACAGTACGAATATAATCTTTGAGACATAATCAGCTATAATCCGCTTACTAAAAGGGATTTCAAAACTCGTTCGCCTGACATAATCGACACGAATTTTTCACGTATATTTCTTTCAGTCGCAAATCCAATTTAATTAAGGCGAGGAACTCGCGGTTAAAATCCTATTTAAGCCGTTTTTATTACCACCCGACGGGCAAAGACGGTTCGCCACCGCGCTCGAAGAATTTGAGCTCTCGCGAGGCTTTCCCTGGATTTCATCCCAGCAGTATTCAGCGGGATCGTGAACGATATCAATGCAAATTATTTGCTTAAGCCGATGTGTGTTTTGTTGGTAAAATCATTTACTTACTAATTGTAACACGAAAATTAAGGAAAATCAATTTATAAACAACTAGCGGTCCGCCCCAGCTTTGCACGGGTATAGATTATAGCCTATGTCACCCGGGGATAGCGAAGCTTCCCAACAGTGAAAGAATTTTTCAAATCGGTTCATTAGTTTCAGAGCCTATTCAATGCAAACAAACAAACAATCAAATCTTTCCTCTTTATAATATTAGTATAGACAAAACAAATCAACCATAAGTGGTTTAAATAAAACAATGAGAATGTATTTTTTTTTCTAAAATTTGGCTTTTGACCATTACCTTGAAAGTGATCATGTAGTCAAAGATGTTAAGCACGTCTAAGCTGAACTTTTCATTTGAATTACATTTCATCTAATCTTGACTCTTGAGTTTTTTGCTCTTCAATAAATGTAATATATGAAACAAAAACAAAACTGAGCCAAACACCAGCAGTTATCCTTTCGAAAGTAATGCAATCCCGAAGTAACAAACGCTCACCTCAGAGACTCGAGGGATTCGGGCTGTTTGGCCTCAATTCGGAAAAGATCTGGCTAATCCGGTCTTTCCCGGCGGGCCCGCTCATGATATGTTATCCCTTGTGCGTCTATTGTGTGATGTTTGCTGGTTGGTTAGCTGAACTGATTAAGGCTCCGCGCAAAGAGCAACCTCGTTCGCAAATATTTTTTTTTTTAATTTGAATAAAGTCAGTGAGTTAGAATTCTGAAAATCGTTTGGGCTTTGTCTTTGACAACATTGCAACACTTTTAACTTTGCAAATGGTATCTAACAATTTTCGTTGATATGTTATAGGATAGCGGAGACGATCGAAAATATTCGGAAAACATTGTCGCCAAAATAAAACATCACACATTACTTTAAACCATTTGCAATGTTATTCTAATA
Source organism: Agriopis marginaria (assembly GCA_932305915.1). Classification (NCBI taxonomy): domain Eukaryota; kingdom Metazoa; phylum Arthropoda; class Insecta; order Lepidoptera; family Geometridae; genus Agriopis; species Agriopis marginaria. The sequence goes on from OW029921.1 coordinate 7,918,109, forward strand.
AGTGTTTTTTATTCATACTTAGCCTTTTTTTTTTTCATTTAAAATGTTGAAAATATAGCCGGGGAGCGCGGCCTTAAGAGTGAATTATAGTTCTATTTAAGGGGTGCGGTAATTCACAAAAAAAGTTAATCACAAGTTTTTAATTCTTTTAGGATGTCAAGATATGCCAATTATAGTAAAATGTTCAAGTTCTGTTAGAATAATATTGTGTACCTACGTATAGGAACTGGGGACACGTGTGTGTTAGTCACAGACCTAAAGCTTTTTTGACATCCTAGAATCTATGGTGTTACTCGTATCGTCACAGCGTATCGTAGTCAATGGGAAATTATATTGAACTAGCTGACCTGACAGACGTTTTTTTTGTCTTAGAGCTGTCAAACACGCAAAGTTAAAATTGTAAATCTTATTTTTTTACACCTTGGGTTACATTATTGGAGTTTCAGTACGGATCCATGTTTTTTTTTAATATAATATAGCCTGTGTTACCCGGCGATAGTGTAGCTTCCCAACGGTAAAAGAATTTTTCAAATCGTTTCAGTAGTTTTGGAGCCAAACAAACAAACAATCAAATCTTTCCTCTTTATAATATTATTATATATTATATAGTATAGATGACTAAATTTCGTTCTGTTAAATAAGTCACGTATTTTTGACAGATTTGAATTTTTAATTAGAAAGTGTTACTTTGTGACTAATATTCTTAATTCAACTAAATTTCTACCAGCTTTCTCTTGTGCAGTAAGTACAAGTGCTATGCTAAAATATTCGTTAAATTAGCTGTGCATTTAAAGTGTTAGAGAATTTGCAGCAAACGAAGCAATCGCTACGTTTTGAACGGAGGCCAACGGCGCGGTAATGATCCGAGAGTGCATGCATAATTTACCCGAAACAGCTCGTTTTGTAATGTTATTAGTTCTTAATCTCGTCGGGAAACATCTACCAACGTTACTTGCCGTCGGATACAATATTAAAACAATTTATTATCAACACCGTTTTCAGGATTTTCGTTCATTTCTAGTATGAAGTGGGATAGATGTACAAAGTTTGAAAAATCTTCCTCTAAAATTAACTTTTGGGCTACGTAAGGGTAGTTTTCAAATTAAAACGGTAACTTAAATAATTCAAAATAGTAGGTGCGACAATGACCGAGAGGTAGCATGTATGCTTTGCAATCTGAAAGCACTCGGCTCGACCCTCAGCCCTGCAACAATGACTTATATAATAATTAAATGAATTTCTATGTCATCATTCAAATACGGTAAAGGAGAATATCGAGAGGAAACTATTATGACCAAGAACCTCAAAATTAACTTCAAAGACATAAAATTCACCAATATGCACTGCCCGTGTCCCAGCAGTGGAAACATGAAAGGCTGATAAATATGAATTTAAAATAAATGAAAAAATTGCGCAACTATTATCGAATAATTGCAGGGACTTTAATTTCGCTTGTCAGTTGTTTTGCTATAGAACTAACATTTATTATATGTTAGTTCTATCATGCAATTACACTTATGTTGAAAATGCGAAAGTTTGTATGTTAGTATGTATATTTGTCCACACTCAACTCCAACACAGCTAAACGGATATGAATAAAAAAATATGGAGGTAGCTAGCACGTTATACGACCAACCTTGGATTAACATACATGGGCTAATTTACAATCTGAAAAAATAATATAATAAGGGTCCCTCTAAAATAGCGACTGAAACCGCGGGGTGCTGATTCATATTCAAAGATAAAGTTTAGTGGCACCACAAAAAGCAGTGGCACCATCTATACTTCAATACTACAGTGCACTTATAAAAAAAAACTTTCTTTTCTTTCTTTCTTTCTTTTTCACTTCAATGTACTTCTTGCTGCCAACCCTGATTGTGACATTGTATTTGACAAATGGGAAACTATCATGACAGTTTTTTTGACATATTGTGAGAATTTAATAGATCAATGGGGTAGGTACACAAAAATCGGTTACCGCAACACACAGATCTAATAGAGTCTGTGCGGAAAGAGAACCGTCATAAAATTTGAGGGCGCAACTGTGTTTTTTTAACGTATTTGCTATGGTGACAACACTGTTACGTCATTATAGCGCGACTATGATTCTTGATATTTCTACACTTTGTCAAATAAATTGATACAAAATTCTGTCTAAATAATACAACCTATTATTGAAAAAGTTGTAAAAATAATTGCAAATAGGTAATGGGTAATAATAATAAGCCAGGGTTTACTCTGAGTTAACACAATATAAGCTATTTTTTATCCCTAGTTACACCTTGGGACGCAGCTAGTAAATAAAAGATTTTATTTATATATATTTATTTATTGAGTCACTAATCAGAACCATAGTCAAAGTCTGATTCCAAACATTCAATACCAGACATGACTGATCCATCTTTGGAGCTACCAGAGAGATACAAATTATTAGTATCGTCTTCTGAACTTGATGTACTCGAATCAGTAACATTTATAATAAACTCTTGCATGTTGTCTAATAAATGGTCTTGTTCCCAATATTTTTGTTCAACATGTAATACATGATCACATTCTTTTTGCCAATTTTCTGCAGTAATATTATCGAAACATTCATTTATAATTGGTAGTAGTTGTTTTGCTGATACATTCACATTTTTTGACGCTACTTGTCTTTTTACTAAACTCCAAATCATTTCAATTGCATTTAGGTCGCAGTGATATGGCGGTAACCTGACAACGGTATGGCCATGTTCTTCAAGTATTTGATCGATTTCAAATATTGGTTCTCCTTTGTTCCTTTTTACTAAACTTAAAAGTTCCACTTTTAGTGCATTATCTGGATATTCCACTCCATTGTCTTCTAACCACTTTTTTAAACTGTCTTTTTTGTCATTGTTGTTTGGAGGCTTATTTAAGCGAGTACTGTGATAAGATGCGTTGTCAAGCACAATGACAGATGGTTCAGATAGGTTTGGCAAGAGTTTTTCTTTTATCCACTTTGTAAAGTTTTCCCGATTCATGTCATGGTGGTAATCTGCTGACATACTTTTAGTTTTATATGCAAGCAGGCAATTTTTTATGAATCCATCTCTGCTGCCAGCATGAACTATAATATATCTTTCACCGAGGGAAATGGCTTTTGAAACTCCAGGTTCATCGGGACCTTGCCAACACTTACTGACTTCATGTGCAGTGTGAATATATGTTTCGTCTATATAAACAACTGGTTTCCCTGTTTCTCTCAAGCGCTTCATTGTTCGCAAATATTTAGCACGCCAGACCACAATATCATGTCTCTCAATAAGAACTTTTCGTTTTGATTGACACTTTTTATATTTGTAACCTAGTTCTTTTAAAACTTCGCGCAGACAAGTGATTCCGCCGCAGAAGTTTATGTTTTCTTTTAACACACGATGTAGTTTTCTCAGAGTCGGCACCTCCTTTCTTACAGTATAAAATTCACGAATTTTGTTACGGATGACGACGCACTTATCAAAATCATCAAGAATGACTTTTTTTGGTCTTCCTTTACGTATTTTCCCCGGTGTGCACCATACGCCGTCATTTGTAGAACCTTCTTTTTTTATTTTAGATACTGAATCTCTACTTAAACCTGAAAAAAAAAAACATAAGTTAGTAAAAAAAAAAAAGCATCAACACACTTTAAGCCTACTATCAAGAACATTGGTTGAATCAAAACATACAAATATTGTCACATGTTTATATGAAATCCTTTTAGTTAAATGGAGATATCAGGAACCGGAGGTTATCTAGGAAGGACATAAGTAATAATATAAAACTGTTATTTACCGGACATTGCTGCCACACGCTCCGTTACTTTACTGAGGTCAACAATGGTGTGTTTTGCCACTTTTTCTCGTTGACAAAACTGTATAATATTAAATATTATTGCCCTTGTGGAACTGCGTAACGATTTTCCCCTTTTAGACATAATTTTATGCAAAATTCACTTAAAAACAACACAAAACAAAGCTGTATCCGTCACGTAAATACCACGAAGTATAGTTTGACATTTGACAGATGGCTGGGCTGGGCTGCCATATAATAATCAAAATCATATTGTTTTGTAGTTCCATTTTTCGCCACGACGGTTCTCTTTCCGCACAGACTCTACCTATAGATTTTCAATGAGCGTGGCTAGCTCAGTGCCTCTCGCTTCAACAAGGTGTGTTGCCACATTAAAATTATTTGCTATAAGTTAGGGTAATTTACCTAATATGATGGGTAGTGAATCTTCAATGAGTAATTTTGGAAACAATACTACCTTTTAAATATTTATTGTTTATACACTATCTGCTGCAACCCGCGGTACTACCTGCAATTTTCTGGTAAGAAAAGCGCGTTGTCTGTCCTCATGACATACCCTATCGTCCTGACAAAAACCGTAATAGATAGCCAGTTGACTTAAATTTTCACAGAATATGTAATGTTAAGGCTGATTAACTAAGAAATAAAAATATTCTAAACTAAAGGGGGGATTACTAAGTCTAAATTGGCTGTCTGTCTGTCCGTCTATCTGTCTGTCTGTCCATCCTACATTTAAACGGCTGTATCTTTCGAACCGTAATAGATAATCAGTTAGAGTTTTCATGTATATGTAATATTACGGTGGATTAATTAAAAAAAAAAAAAAAAGCTAAAACGGAACGGGGTATTTTTGGATTTGTTCTATTGTAAAAACGGTAATCCGTACAAGCGTCAAATTTTGCGGATTATAGTGAACATAAGTAAAACAACAAATAATAAACACTGGCCAAGTGCGAGTCAGTGACAAATTTCTGTTTACCACCAAGCTAAACAACGTCGGGCGCAGTCGATACTTGGATACTTGGACAGCCTGGGCGTGATGTTGTCTTTTTGTATTTTGTGATTGTAAAGAACCCTCAGCGCGCGAGCCCGACTCGCGCTTGGTCAGTAAATTTTTTTCATGAATGGAATTACGTATAACATTCCAAATAATTAGATAAATAGATAAAACTCTTTAATGTTTATAGTACAAATTTCGCGAACAGCGCGTAGCTTTTTGAGTCGGTTCGCCGAAATCGCCTTTTGCTTTTCCTGCTTCATAATTCTGGCCTCATTAGTATATATTTGATACTAACATTCACCATATTCACATGGTCATAGAAGGGTCGGTATTTTGCACTTCTTGTAATGTGCCAGCCTTTTTGACTGTACATGTACATTGGTTGGAAATAAATCTCAATCAATTTTGTTTTTTACGGCTGGTAAAATATTTTCATCATCATAAGAAAGTTTTCTAATTTTTGTTGGCAAAAGAACTTATCGATGGTATTTCTACTGAATAATCCTCAATGTTCGCATTAGGCAAGTGCATTGTTAGTACGGCAAACGGAATTAAATAATTAATATCTCTTCTGACAATGGATCCGGCATTGAAATGTTTCGAAAAAATTCTACCATGTCTTGCTGGCACCCAACTTTCACAACCGCGTAGCACATTCATTTCATTCGTAAGACAGGATCAATTGGAAACCTGCAGAACGAATAATTTATGTTAGATGCGGTGGGTAATTTCTTTCATAAACTGGCAACATTCGTCATAATTCTTCTAAGTGAATAATTTGATAAAATTCATAGAATTAGACCACAAATCGACCCAAAAACTGACTAATTATGAAAATATGTTTACGAATTGATATCCTGAATGTCTTTAGGTGATCGCTACAAGCGTTATTATGTTTACTTACTTGTGAAATAATATTTCAACGTTTTGTCTCTCACTGCGCTTCTTGCAGCCCAAAATGCCACACCCAAGCACCCAAGCAACACACACATAGAACCATTTTTACAGTTATTACTCAGAGAAAAGACGCACATAACACATTAAATCACCAAAATAAGCCAATAAATAATATTCTGACCCGTTTTGTTTGGCATTGAACCGTCAGATTTTGACATTTCGGATCCAAAAAAGAGGCCACGCCGATAAGGACAAAAAAGTATATCTATGTCCTTTTTGTACTTGTGCTGAGCTGTATCAATTTGTCTCTTTCACTGAAATATATTGCCGATCTGGTTGTGTATATCTGTGCCGCAACATAATTTTTCGATTGTTTTGATGATTCGTGATATTAGTACACAATATTAACATTGTGTTTGACGTTTAAAATGTGTACTTGTAGCTTAGTCACATTGACTTAATTTTAATATGTGCGATTAATGTAATTGTAGTAATTTGATTTTATCTAAAAAAAAAAATTGCATACTAAAAAGGTAAAGTTTGTGACTTTGTATGTTTGTAGGAGGTAATTTTTTTTGACTACTTAATTATATAATAGTGTCTTCCCGTGAACATGGTGCATGAAATATCGGGAGCTCATTCCACAACCTTACCACGGTAAATATCCCGTAAATAATCATATAACTTTACTTAATTGAATCTGGAAATTTATATTCTGATAGAAAGCTACACTTTCACTAAACATGGTTAGGCTATGTTTTAATACAATGAGGGCAAAACCAGGTAAAACAGGTAAAATGCTAGTAATGAATAATGTATTTACATTATGCACCTTCGAGGTGCGATGGCTCCCTATAATTTAAACAAATTTAAATATTACACTAATAAAACTTCTGAGCATCAGGTCAGACAAACAAAGGAGATATTGTAAGATGGTGTGGCAGGAACGAACGCATCAGGTCTGAATCAGGCTTGATGTCTTTAGCCGCAACCTTGTCACCCTTTTTTGTATGTGGATTAATATAGTTAGTTCATTCAAGTCGCTGTAAGTTTCTTAATTAGCATGAAAATTTAGTAAGTGAGTAGTACTTACAGTTTTTGCGTTAAGCGGTGTAGCTAAAAAACTTAGTGAAACACGGAGATATTTTAACATGAACGATAATTGTACTAAAGCATATCTCCCGCGTTTGTTTGATCTGAGGTCTGAATTAATCCACTGAAAGCGATGAGCGAGAAATAACTTTGGCAGAGTCTGACTTTGCAATGATAATTTAATCACGATGTAAGAGAAACGATTGTCTTCAGTGCAATAAAGAGTAACATAAAGACAGTGTTTTATGACGTCCTTAATTTAACTGGAACGACACAATTTCACTGCAGAGGTGAATTATTTTGAATAAATAAAATTTAAATATATATCGAGGCAATGGAGGGATCGTTATAAATTAACATACCTACCCATATCTTTTGTCAATGTGTTTTTTATATATTAAATTGAAAGTTTTCAAATATTTTATTTAAATTTAATATCATTAGTACAAATTATTATAACGGATTTTTGTTACAGATTTGGTTAATTTTATTTCAGGTTAGGTAAATACTTTTTCTCTTTTATGTTATTAATATTTTATTTCAGGTTAGGTTAAATACGTCCACAAATATCGGAGTAATCGGTGTACATACATAAAAAAGTAATAATAACATGTTTTTCATTCGCTTATTTGAAATGTTTATCACAGCAAAAAAATCTTGGACCTAGTATTAGGTATGAAGTCATTGCAATTCTTTATTACTTAACAGTTAATTTCATACTAAGACACGATGCTACACATAATGTATTCATATATTCATATTCATTTATTCCTCAAATTGGTACACCACTGTACACTTTTGAACGTCAGAATAACATTAACACATTTTAGAGACAATTATTAAAACATATTTTGTAGGTACAAATCAACACTGACAATAATATTAGTCATAGGTTCAACATTAGGTAGTTATAACATTAACAAAGTCAATAAATAGAGCAGTGAAATAATTTGAATGTAAAAATAATGCAAAATGTAAACAATAATAAAATAGAACAAAACAGAATACCTTGGTAAATTTATCAAATTGAATACAAGTTAAAAATACAATATCAATAAAGTCTTTTGTAAAAGTAGAACATAATTGGCGAAGAGAGTCATTGTCACTGATAAAATGGTCAATTACATAATAAGCTTTTTGAGTGAAAAAATCTTTGATAATTTTTTTAAACATTGTGTCATTTTTGTTTTTCAAGTTATCAGGTAATAAATTATAAAAGGATATACTATTCTTAACAAAAGATTTGGCAGTTTTAGCAAGTAGTAGGCAAAACAAGTTTAGATTTGTTTCTCGTCGAGTAGTTATGTATGTCACTTTGTTGTTTTAACCTGTAAAGGTTCTTACGTGCATACATAATATTCTCGTAAATGTATAAGCTTTGCAATGTTATGATTTTTACAAGTGCAAAGACTTCTCTCAGGGAATCTCTATAGCCTAATCTATAAATAGCCCTAACATCACGTTTTTCTGTAATGTATCTATTACTAACCGATCCCACCATCCGCAAACACTACACTATTCCGTACACAAATTCGCCAGTTTGTATTGTGTTTGGGGACCGACATAAAGGGAATGATTAACCTCAGCCAGCCAGTAATCACGTGGACTAAACATACGGAACGCGCCGGTGTCTGAAGGAAAGTCAACAGTGCTCAGATACGGATCACATTCAACGGCACGCAGCACATCTGTCGATTTACCCCGCTTGTACCGGGTTGTGGTGATTTGCCTTGATACGGTTGAGCACACACTGTCACTGCTTACTCATTATTGTCTGCTGAACCAATCATGGAAAGTTATCTGCTTAAGTAGTAGTCAACATCCATGTAACCCATGTTGGCGATTTGAATTTCATTTAAATTCCGAAATATAAAAGTATGGAATTCGATACGTAAACACCCGTGAAGTAATTGTCCACAGTATGCATAGTTGGTTACATTTGTTCGTGACCGACGCAAGTTAAGTGAAGCGTTGCTCATCTAGCTAAAATATGGATATGGATTATAATAAACGCGGTTCGAACCTGGACCCGATTGGCCCAGAACCGAGGCAGATGGCATAGCAATACAAGAGAGACAGGCCTATACCCAGCAGTGGGATAAGGAAGGCTGTGTATTAGTGCTAACAAATGTGTGGATTTGATTGACCTCAACCGCCAGCCGACCAACGGGAGAGAAAAAGAGGGAAATATGGTGTTCTCACTCTTTCTCTCGTTGGTTGGACGGTGGTCCGTCAACCAAATCTGTCTCGTCTGTTAGCTACTTATGATGACTATGATTCGTAAGTACTTTACTCACATAATTGGACCAATGAGAGCTGAATATGTTTTTTATTTATTAAGTAAAATATGGACATATTTATCAAATATACTAATAGGACTAGACACCCGTGAACCATCTTTATGCTCACTAGCAGTATGAAATACAAATAATAAATTACTGAAATGTATAATGTTCCGCGCAATCAAGTGAACATATTGTGGTAATACACAATGAAAAGTTGGAGCAATCCGCCGGCGTGAGGTTGGATTGGCCTGGCGAGTGCATTAGCTTCAAGTCTTCAAGACAATCGGATTAAAACAACGATATCCACCGAGTTGGCATCGCACCAATTAGCCATCGCTAAAGCTATTGAATTACGTGCAATTTACGTTTTTAGCTGAAAATGACTATCTTGATAGCCCATTCAGTTCGGACCTTCAGTGACCCAGTGACCAGATGAACTATTCCCACAAATCGGCAAGGCCAAATGATTATATTTTATTAACTTTCAGAAGTTAATGTTCATATTTTTTAAAGTAAGTTCAACTACAATTTACCTAGGAAGTTCAGAAAAATGTTGGGGTTTTCTTGTAATTTCTATAAGCATGTTTCCTCAAGAGTTGACCTGTCATATTTAACTAGAGCTCGTCTCGGGACCTTAGTGTCGCGTGCAGGTGATAAATCCACCAGAGCCATCAGAACTAACGAGACAAGGTGTCGCTCTCCGACCTGTTTGCAATCATATTCAAGTAACGATTGTCAACGCACGCCGTCTACTCCACGTTCTACGTTTTATCGGTTTTACATAGCCTGTTTTTTTTACAAAAGTTGATGGTTTGGTCGAACCGGTGGAATGTTTTCGTCCGATTTCGGGAATGGAGATTTTTCAACGCGGTTCAGTAGGCTTCGTGTCGTACAACTGCACCGATGACAATAAATATCGGGCGCGGCGAGCCGTGAAATCGAATAGGCTCCGTCTGTGAGCGCTTTACAATCAGCAGTGGCTGTCGCACGCCTGTACCCGCCCTCACCCTGCTATAACTTACTGACGTTTCCATGCATAAACCTATTTTAAACCTGTTACTTGAGATACTAAAGTTATACTGGTGTCTTATTTAGTTCCCTAAAATATAAGTGGGGTCTTATTAACTCTTTGAATGCATCGAGATACAATACCTATAGAGTCCAATCTGTAAGTCAAAACAGTCAAAAATCGTCTGAGCGTCGTTGTACATTGATGTCTCTTAATTACTAGCTGCGACCCGCGGTTTCAACCAAGAGTTAAAATCGTCGTAAAATTTTCTAAGTTTCTGCGCAAATTTCCTATTTTTTTTCCGTAAGAACCTTCTACATAGTGTTAGAAAAAGAAAAAAAGACGAATGAAATCGGTAAAGTCGTTGTCAAGTTATGGCGCATGGCGTGACCACGGTAAATAGAGACTCTTTTTATATATATATATATAATATATATATAATAAAAAATATATATATAAAGAAGATAGAAGACATAGTTCGCAATGCCACATAATTTACTTGTCGTATATTTTTTGCACGTTTGTGTCTCTATGCCCTTATTAATAAACGTGGAGTAGTCTTGGAATAGTTACGCCGTGTTTTGTCTTTTTCTCATGCATAAACCTATTTTAAACCTGTTACTTGAGATACTAAAGTTATACTGGTGTCTTATTTAGTTCCCTATATGTAGTCTTGGAATAGTTACGCCGTGTTTTGTCTTTTTCTCTCTTTCATATTTTGAACTCGATCGAAAAAGACAAACGGCGGAGTAACTATTCCAAGGCAACTCTACGTTTATTAATAGAGGGGTATATGTATTGTATCTCAAATCTCGATGTTCGAATAATTATATCAGTAAAAAAAATACTGATAATTATAGAAAATTTAATGTTCTATAATATGTTCTATGATAATTCTAGAACATTTAATGTTCTATAATTATCAATTGATTGATTTATTAGCAAACAACATGTGTATAGTTTCGATGCAATCTGTATCGAGCTTTTCTCGTATAGAACTTGCTATTAAGGCCGCGCTCATCGGCCAGCGATATCTCTTCCGCATATTAAAAAAAAAAATGAAGTTTAGAAATCACAAAAAATCGATTGGGTATAATCTTTAGATTAACATTGCAAATGGTATTAAGCAACTTTCGTGTTAATATTTTGGAGGACGACGGAGATCGATATAAAACACATTAAAAAAACCTTAAAATTAAACATTCCAACATAACTACTTTAAAACGTTTTGCAATGTCATTGTAAAAACATTGCAAAATAGTATTTTATTCCAAATTTTTCGTTCTTACTTAGTGTTTTTTTAATGCTGAATGTGCTAAAGTGATGGCTTTGGCCGGTGAGCGCGGCCTTAAGTGAAAAATCGTGGTTCGTGAATGATTTATCCGCGGTAAGGTAACAACGACTCGTAAGACGTAACAAATAATAGGTAGATACATTTTAAACATTCGCAAGGAGGTTTCGTAGTAATTTGTGGTTGCGACGCCCCGTTCCCCACACTCCCTACGTGTCCCCTGACGCGTGTTCGATTAGAGTACAAGTAATTCCGAAAAGGAAATTGAAATCTTAAAGCAATGCCCCACGGACTCAATGTTTCTCGTCTGTATAAAATGAAAAACAAACACGAAAACTCTCTGAAACCACTTTGCATTATAGAAACAACGAGATAACTCTTTAGTTTATTGTTTTGTTAAAAGGCTCGCAGACAAAATGTTGAGAAATTGTCCTATTTTATTGTGGAATAGTTTGGCTGTCTCTAAGCTGGGCAGAGCTTAAAATGGATTCAACGGTATAATATTCAGTAGTGTCAAACCTGCCCCACTGCATACGATTATGAACTTGAGCCCGCTCTGCGAGGTGCTTTGACATCTATCGTAAGAGTGCAAAAGTAACATGGCAATAACGGTCGGTGTAACGGCCAGAGCAAAATAAACTCACGCGCAGTCAGTTATCTATCTATATGTAAATATAAATATAAAGCGATGTGTGTATGTATGTAATGGACTCAGAGCTGATATTCTAAGGAGTATCAAATCTAATATATATATTTAAAAAAAAAAGTTGTTATTAAAACTTTTAAACTTCGCGATTTGAGCATTTTAAATGTTTATCGAGACTTATCGCGCATTATTTTATTTTGGTAAAATAGGTGCTTTTTGCACAACCTCCTTCCTCACGCTTTTCGCTTTTCTGTAGGTACTTATTTATGAACAAGTTGTTTACAATAACATAGTACACGTGGACTTTAAATATATTTTTAACCCTCTTTTCATCCAAATTCTTGAGCTGTCTTTGTTAAACCTAACCTAAGTTTTGGTGACGCCATCTATAATTCTTCCTACCTGAAGGTAAATACTCAGCTAGAAACAATAGAAGATTAATTATATTACGAAGTAGCGTGAGTACCACAGAAAAGAGAAGTAAATAGAACGGAAATGAGAATGAAACTCTGTTACCAGGCATTATGAGTGAACCTTCTTCAACATTCTTATTTAGATCAACGCGTCGAACTCTGCTTCACAGTTGCTAACTGATTTCTAATGACTGACGTTTAGTTTATATGGGTGCTACTGGCTACAACTCTTACAAAGGTGCCTTGACAGCCGTTCTAATTTAAACAAAAAATAACTTTTCTGTGGTTTCTACTTATTTAAATGTCATGTCGTAAGTACTGAGTCCTCTGTATATATTCTGTGGTAGTGGTGAAGTAGTGAAGTAATCGCGAGTGTCGAGTAATGAGGAGGGTCTGCGAAGCCCAGGAGTTTAATTTTCCTCTTCCGCGCGGGTGTCCCGGTCGCTCATTAATGCCGCGACAATGCCTCCGCTCGTCATTTGCGACGCGATGCTCCATCCCGCTCCTATCCAATACGAAACAATAGCTTTTAGCTAGGATACTTATTGTTATGCTGAGAAATGTGCATAGTGATTAGTTGGGGAGCTCTCATTAGAAACTGCTCAGAATATGAGCTTAATCTAGAAATATCTCTATATGCTGCTTTAAAAAAAGTTTATCTCCATTTGTTTACCACCCTTAGTTAACAGCCTATAGGTGTTTGACTAAGTTTGTTTAGCTTATCTGATGTCCAAAGATGGAAAACACGCCTCGTGCAAATTGGGAACTCTCAACTAAAGCTTCCAGAACATAAAATTAGGTGCTTGTCTTTTTTGTGTTCCATGGCATCCCCAATACTGGGAATCGTGAACAGCTATGAGTGTGAAGCGTTAAGTATTATTTAAATTAAGTTAATATTTGAATTAAACCAAAACAAAAGGGTCTTTAACCAGTGAGTGTTGCCAGTGATGACATATAATAAGACTTGAAGAACTGATAATCGATGGGGAAGAAAAGTTCTTGAGTGGAGCCTACGAACCTGAAAACGATAGTCTAGCTGAACCGAAGACATTGAGAGAGTCACGAGCGTCCAGTGGATGCAGATGGCAGGAATGGATGGTTCATTGTGGCGTTCTAAGGGGAGGCATATATTCAGTTTATGGCTGATGCTGTTGAATGTTTGACTACTAAACTAAACTTAGTCTAGATCCATAAATTGACGTCTATAAACTGTTGAATTTCCGATTTACTTACTATTGGATGCTACATGTCATTGAACATAGTTTCACTTAACTCCCCTAACCAACATTACTGTCCCATAATTTCCTTACCCTGCAAAGGGCAATGCGGTTCAATAAAGACTAGTTTCTGAGTGGAACATTAGTCTCATGAATGAATCATCGCGATCGTGTCTGCTCTGCATAAAAGTACCTAAACTTCAGACAGAAAATACGATTTGAGTTATTCGCAATTTTTACGATTGATAGGTTAGGCGTTTGATTATTACTGTTTTTTTTTTCGTAAATAAGACGGACAGTCAATCTGGTGTTAATTATAAACGATGATACAGTCTACGTTAGAGCATGCTTGCCTGATTGAAACTGATTTATTTGCGACTAGTGACGATGGTGATCGAAGATGGTAAACGTGGTGATAGTGGTGACTGGTGATGGTATGGATGGTGGGTGGATGGTGGTGGTGGTGTAGATTTCAACTAGTGTTAAAAAGGTAGTAAGTACAAGGCGCGAGTCCAAGTGCAGGTGATACTGCAACCACGAGTCTCCACGCCCGCACCCTCCCATTGGGCAGGTGTCTTCCGGATTTACTAGAGTCCACACTGCACTTCTTAGATATATGTATTGTAGTCAACCTAGTTTGTTATATTTGTGCTCTTGTGTTACTTTAATTATAGTTCCTGTGTTATTTTTCTACAATCTTCTTATTTTATTTCGCCCTGAGAACATTATACTTACCTTACTACCCGAGCACTGCTACTTGCATCTTGTACAACTTTACCACAAACATTATTTTTAAAATTTTACAATAGTTCATCGGCTACCAGAACGTTAGAAAAATAACATAACTTGTCAAAATTAACGTTTTTTTTTTAAAGATATTTACAATGTTATCGCAGCAATCATCGGCGTTTTTATTTTAATTTAGAGAGTATAGCGATTGTAACTGCTCTGACAAAGTATACTTGTCTGAAACCAAACGAGCTGAGGTTCTATCTGAATAAATGTTGTGTCGAGTCGGTGCGCCGCGGTCGTATTCGATTAGTGCGAATAATTCCGAAAGGGAAATTGAAAAGCTAAAGCGATGCCCCGAGGACTTGCTCTTTCTGTTATTTGCGGCTAGATACAGCAGTGAGCAGAATACATAACTACTCCGACCAACAAGGAACCCTTGAGATTCTTGTTATTAGCTCTTTGTGAACCTACTGTAAATAATCAACTGAGCAGCTACAATGTCGTGAAGTGCAGGTTGATAGGTAATGTTTCTGTGTATACATTGTAAAACCTGTATTAATTTAAATATGCTCTTATGTATTTACCTATTACTTATTATGACCTAATCTTCCTGCCAAACCTGTGGTGTTACCTAAACCATAGAGCACTACTAAAGGCTGGCAAGCTCAGTGATAGTTAATATTTAATTGCCGTTTTTTTTAATTATTAATATTGAAACAGAGAAAGATGTTATTTAACATTTGAATCACGAATCACAGCACGTGGTTATTTAACTCGCTAATTAAACGATAAGGCACACGGATAACAAGGATAGAGTCATACGATAAAAAAATTGTGAGAGCGAGACAGCGTTGGCCAAAGTGTGTCGTTTAGACACAAACTATTTGATCACTTTTGAAAGCGAGCCACATAAATTCCTCCAATATAGGTACCAGTGAATAAAGTTGTAAAAAAAATTATTCTTATATTTATCAACTCCCCACATACAACAAGGCATTTATTTGCTGCGTCCTTTTTGTCTAGTTGATGTCATTATACTCACAGAGAAATGTATCCCAATACTCGTGACTACACAAAACACAACATAGAACAACTGCGCTAATGAGTGGTATTGTTCGGCACATTATTGGTTCCGTCTTCGAATTTAGTTGTAAACAGTAAGTATCCGACTGCCCGCCAGGCGGTAATCCTCCCTTAATTAGCAGTTGGTTCGCAGGCCAGCGACGACACACAGACTGACTGTTTTGCTAACAAACCTATTTAAAATTTCACAGAGCCAACACTCGTATGGTCCTTTTTTGTCCAATATGGATTGGAGAAGGCGTTTCGGGTAAAGAGGTTGTGTGTTTGTATGTCTGTTAATTTTTTTTCCAAACGGCTGGACTGTTTTGGGTGTCAGTTTTTTTATTTGAAAACAGGTTTTATTGTGGTAGATATCAGCTTTATGGAATTAGACCGTTAGTTTATCTAAGATAATAAAAATAAAATAAATAAATAATAATAATATCGGTTCAGTCAACTGTGTTTAGTTCAGCAAATTATGTTCCAGCAGCCTCACTTGGGAGTCAGTTTCCATTCCAGACTAGACGTGTATACCATCTTGGACCACAACGTCACTTAACATCAAGTGCTCAAAGGTTACAAAAAGTTTATCTAGAAAGAGAATGTTCGTCAAACTGGTCGTTATTATGTAGCATCGTGTAATGTAGCCGGCGACGTGTACGGCGTACGAGCAGCCAGCAGCTTCCCACGTCGAGACCAGGGGTGTGCGCGAATTCATAATCACCTGAAACAAACCTGAATGGAAAACTGTGATGATTCTGGAAAAGCTTCTATGAGGTAGCCCCAATAATGCGGTTACAGCAGTAACATTTACGTGTTTTAAATATGAAATTAGCATCCTGCTTTCTTCGCACGGGTATACGTTTTTAACCGACTTCCAAAAAGCGGCAGTTATCAATTCGACTGTATGTTTTTTTTTATGTATGTTTGTTACCTGATTACTCCGCCAATTTAGAATTGTTTTTGATGATTCTTTTTTTGGTTGGTAGGTCATATCTCATAGGTGGTTCCATAATTTTTTTATCGACATTGATTCAGCGCTTTTTGAAAAATATACAAAAACATGACAATTAGGAACGAATTCAATGTACAACCCCTTTATAATACTACTCTTTGATGTACAATGTAAACATTGTACAGTGCCACCAACTCGGCTGTTAAGGTGGGCAAAATTGGAACTACAGTTATTTCTTGGTGAATTTCATACTTTGTTTTCCACTAGCGACACTGTTAACTGAACAGCAAACATAGAGGAACTGTCCCTACAACAGAACTTCAAAAAAACAAAGAAGTGTCTCCATGGCGACCGGGCCCTGTTGTTTTTCGTTAAATTTTTCATGACCATGGATACAAAGTATTTCAGTCGTAATATTAAACAATATTTTCTACTTTTTAGTATCAGTTTGTAAATGTAGGTATTATAGTCATGAAGTTGGTTCTTTTTTTTCTAAAAATTCTAATTATATTATATATATATTACGTGAAAAAATTATATAATTGATGGTCAAAACGACATTAAAATCTGTTGGGTGGTTTAGGAGGTGTAAGCGGATATACAGCCTTATCCTCTGCGACCGAAGTGGCAGGCGCGGGGCCACTTATTAGACCCGTTGCACGGGTATCAAGGGCGTCCGGCCACAAGGCTGTCTGCTTGCCGGCCTGGTCCCAGGAGAGGATGTAAGATGTGTCTGGTACTCCGACACATCGTCATCGTGTGAGAAGGCTAGCTCCTCGAGGTGGAGCCCGGAAAGGCTAGCGCTGTCGAGGTCGCGTGCCCGTGGCCTCGATACTGAGCGCCGAGGTGGAACACTCTAGGGTTTTTAGTGGGAGGCCGCCCCTTTGGCGGTGATTCCCACATAACCATTCTACCCGCCCTGGAGCCGGTGGTATCCATAAAGGATTTCCTCGGACAAAAAAAAACCCAAAACACAAGGCTGAGCCGAGTTTGGTCCCCTTTAACAATTTATATGCAGTGCTTATATTTTACTATGAAATACATTGATGTAGGTAAACTTTTGAAAACTGTCATTGGAGAACTATAATATTTCTCAATGTGATTTTTTGGTGATATGTATGGAAAAAACGCAGCTATGACTTTTTTTTGTATGTGTGTTCTTTATGGACTCCGAAAGGGCAGGACCGATTTTGACGGGACTTTCACTGGCAGATAGCTGATGTTATAAGGTGTAATCTACGCGGGTGAAACCGAAGGCCAGCTAGTAATAAATAAATAAATAAAAATCAATGCCTAATACACACTTAAGCATTGAATTGACCCCTTTCAGTATTAGCTTCTTAGCCAACTAACATTATTTTAGCATCATCATTATCATCATAGTCAGCCTTTTAACAGTCCACTGCTGGACTTTTTTTGGGGTGCCCTTTTTATTTTAGCATACGTAGCAAACTATTTACCCATTTGCTTGTTATTGTATTGCTCCAACTTTCTTAATCGAGCGGGTATTAGACGGTCAATTTAGTTGAGAATGTACTCTGAAATAATTAACTAGCAATCTCATATTACCTGCGATCTGCTCGCACCGTCTCACTAATCCCCTTCTAATTGGTGGCCAGAAGACTATTGGACTGGAACCGGCAAAGCCAATGCAATTATAAGAGAATAAGGGATTTATACAACTCTAACAATAATTGTAAGTGCTTTTAAAACTTTACCGTGATAATCAAAATTTAGAATTGAGTTTTAATGAGAACAACAAAGAATATTACTCGGAGGTGACTCAACTTTGAAAAAACTTGGCAGGTACAATATTGAAACGTGATTGATAGCTCTCGGGAATTTGAAACAACTCATAAAAGAACCAGTGATATTGAAAACCAAAGTTGGGATAACATTTTCCGATACAATATAATCCCAAGTAAAGTCATCTCCGACATGAAAGAAACACATCGAAAATTCTTAGGGGGAAATATTACTTTGCAATCGCAAAATTCTTTCGAGAAACAACTCGCGGGAGGTAACGTTCATTTCGACAAAAGACGAGCAATATTCCGTGCACAAAGGAAAGCAGCCGATATATTCAATGCAGTGACACAAGAAATGGCGGCACAAAGCGGTAACAAAGCTCATATTGAAGTTACATCGCGGTGAAGCGACGTCGCGCCACGTCGACGTCCCATTCCAGAATATGGACGCTTAGATCACCAGCTAATGTTACTTAAACTTTACTTATTCGTTTTTTATAATTTACTAGCGGTCCGCCCCGGCTCCGCACGGGTATAGTTGTATAGCCTATATTAATCAGTAATAATGTAGCATTCAAATGGTGAAAGATTTTTTTTAATCGGTCCAGTTCTTTTTGAGCCAATTCGTTACAAACATACTTACAAATCTTTCCTTTTTATATTAATATAGTATAGATTTTCGTGACGTTGAGAAAGCTTTAGCCAGTTTATAAAGATGTCTTAAACTTTTAAAATAAATAACACTTCACACTCTTACCTTCCTACTAGGATTCCTTGTATCGGAGATGCCATGGAATACAAAAAAGGCCACTAATTCGCAGTAATTTGATCGAAGCCCAGATCCAACAGCGAGCGCGAATCCAACCTACCAGGAATCTTCGGATCATAATGTAGACACAGAACAACAGAGCCATGCCAATCGTCTAAATATTTCAATCTAGCTATCCTGGCTGGTTTTAATTTTAATTTTAAATTGTAAAGATGAGGTGTTGCTGGAACAGATTGAAGCATTTAGACTAAGTGGAAGTGTACATACGTACATACATTTAACTACATTTTGGCTTCGTTGTTATCGGGTTAGAAATCAAGAGGAGAGTGTTGTAATTAACTATTATATGTATTTACATAATATATGTATGTTCCCATCTACAACTTAAATGTCTCAACCCATTTCGATTAATAAAGTAGGTATCGATAGATTTGGGTAGGTTCCAGAGATGGTCACTAAGTAGGTGATGTCATCAATACTAATATCTATACTAATATTATAAAGAGAAAAGATTTGATTGTTTGTTTGTGTGTTTGTTTGTTTGCATTGAATAGGTTCCGAAACTACTGAACCGATTTGAAAACTTCTTTCACTGACGGGAAGCTACACTATCCCCGCGTGACATAGGCTATAATCTATACCAGTGCGAAGCCGGGGCGGACCGCTATCATAAATACAATTGTAACAATCATTGTAATAAATCATATAAATTACAACAAAGAACACAAGCATGAAAACACAACAACAAAAACAACATACTTACGTAAAATGTCTGCAGTTGGCAGACTAGGCTAAAGGTATCTTGGGTACCCAGAGATATCAAAGCATAAATGTTTTTAGATTTGCGCTGACAGCGTGTACCACAGTTTCCAATTTGCATAGATTAGTGAATAATTATCGGGTGTTTTTTTAAAATTACAATTATCAATACAATACAATTTCTCTTTATTACACACCGAAAATACAAATTAAACTTAAACTAATATCAAGAATAATCAGGGTCGGGATCTTTGTATCAGGATATACAAAGAATAATAAGCAGGTT
Organism: Agriopis marginaria; assembly: GCA_932305915.1. Lineage (NCBI taxonomy): Eukaryota > Metazoa > Arthropoda > Insecta > Lepidoptera > Geometridae > Agriopis > Agriopis marginaria. The sequence goes on from OW029921.1 coordinate 7,938,080, forward strand.
AAACAACATGTTGACTAATAAAGTGGGGATGAAAAAATTCATCCTCTCGTGTATCATTGAATAGGTCCGTTTGCGAAGTATCCGCCAAAGTTATCAATGCTTCCGTCCGCTCCTGTATGTTTATAAACTGTTCGACATAATGCACTTGTCAACAAAGTTAGGATAGGTAGTATAATCATAAGCCTTTATAATGTCAACTTCGCGAAGTGTTCTCGTAATGTATAATTTCATAATTAGGATACTAGGTTTTTAATTTATAAACATGCTGATTATTAGTTTGAATTTTGTCTGTTTGTATTTTGGTTTACAATTTTTGAGCAACGTAACCAATCAAAAACACGACATTTATTCGTGCATTCGACATGTTTCAATTAGCGCCCGATGAGTTGACACATTCCAATTGATTAACATGCTAATGAAATAACAGGTGCCCTGAATAATTGTCGAAGACCGACTGAAACGTATTTTACTGTACCTAGTTTGTTTCTATCTGACCTTTTATGGTACACTAAAAGCGATCAGCGGTTTCATCCACTCTTCTAAGCTAGAAACATTATTTTCTCGGAATTAAAATGTATACCCTGTGTTAGTTCAGAATAAAAGCTATCCTACAATGAATTTAATCCAAATATTTTCAGCCGATACGGAGTTGTGTAGAAACAAACATACACTTATTGGCACAGACTCTCTCCAACCTTCTCATTTATAATGTGGGCCGAGGCCAGCATACGTGAGTTCGTAGTTTTCGCAAACATTACGAGCATATTCACGACAAATGCGCTACTTATTTTCATCCTGATGATTACAGTTCCTGACTCACCTGGTTTAAGGTTAATTTTTTTAATATTTATCTGCCTGATTCCGTAGTTTTTACTATTGTCTTGCTGTTAAGCGTACTTCATCATCGTACAAGATGAGTTTTGAAATATTTTTTTCAAGTGATTTACGCATGCGCCCATTTTACGCGCCACCCCTCGAAGTCTTACGACCGCCTCCCTTGGCGACGCATTACCTGAAAAATGAACCTTCAGCCTGTAACATTTAAGGTCTTAGCTTGACAGACGCGTCATTTTATGAAAATTTTGGGACTCGTGTCATCTTTAGTTCTAAAGCCGTCATTATGTTCGCGTAGGAAGAATTAGAATTTCGTGACGAGTTCTTCCGAATTTTCACTTCATCGTCGGATATGATGAAACGTTACATAAGTTAACCTGAATGAGACCTACTGTCGTTAGTTTTAAGGTATAGAGTTGAGCCCGACGTTAGCCTGAACAGGATCTCAATTTGGAGCAAAGAGTACAGCAGTCAGTCGGCCGCGAGTCTCAGGGGTGAGTGCACGAACCCCTCACTGCTCGCGAGTATAGAGATCGTAACTTACTTCGCCGCGTGAAATTTGCACCTGAGCTTTTTATTTGTAAAAGTCAGTGATATTCAGCGAATTAAATGATAGATGTCTATGACGATATGATGACCGTTTACGTTTATTGTACGCGCTAGGTATTTGTAATAATGTTTTAGTCAAGTTGAAAGTTGTGTTGTCATATTTAATGAAATGATTTCCGAAACATTTTATAACAAGTATGTTCAACGAGCTAAGAATTAAATCTTATAACAAAATATAAGAAAACGAATACCTTGTTTAGCTAGCAAAATTATTTCCACCTCAAATAAATAAAATTAAATATATTTACATAAAATGAAAACAATAATAATTGTTTAACTAGAGAATTTATATTCACATCAAATAACTTTATATGATACAAGTTAATTAAAAGACAAATTGTTTAACACAATACGTAACTGACTGACGTACAATGTGCAACAATAAAATATTGTCTGCGGCATTTAAACAGTACTACGAAACAGTAAAAGTTTTTGTTAAACTGTAATTTAATCCTGTACTTCATCTTGCGGAAAACATTATCGTTCACGGTAAATTAAATTAAACTGTGTTACTTGCTTTGTAAATAAATACGAGCGAATGTAAATCGTAGTTAGCGAAGGAGGCACGACCGGCTGCCGGGCGCCGGGCGCCGGTCCGATCCGGCATATTTGCCGTCTACCCGACATTCCCTAGTTAATTAAAGCCCATTTGTACACTGTCTTGCAAATATAATTTATGAAAAGAGGAAACGTTTCGCTAAACATTCGACTCCTGGAAAATAATTCAAGTGATTTATTCTTAGTAACATTTTAATTTACGATAAACTTTGGTACGTGTGTTTGCAGACTTTATTGCTGGATGTTTTAGTTACTTGTCAAATTCTGTACGACCTGAGTTTGGTAGTCATAAATCTTTACGTGACGCTTGTGTATTGACAAACAAGTAGAAGCCTCCACCTCCTTGTCAATGCCAAATAAGCCCGCCTCGAGCCGAGGCTCCGCCTACCCGAACAAGGTAAATAAGCCGCTACTTATGTATACAGTTTTATATAACACGAAGTATACATCTTCTATCTACTTGTGTATTAGGCGGGTATGGTTTACTAACTCACTAATTATTGTTGGTGACTAACTTGAGAATATATTATGTATTTTGAGGTCTAAATAATTTGAAGAGACTTTGAGTTCGTTATAGAATGTGACAAATAGCAAAGCAAAACGCTAAAACATTTAACTGTCTACGTCATAATAATTTAACGGCAGTGTCTAGTTAAGCTCACCACTTTACGGTTTCAGAGCACTCTCACGCTAGAGTCGTAGGAGCGTAGAGTCATCTCGTTTAAAATTTCTTTTAGTCATTCAGTGAAGAGATAATCTCAACAATGTTTCCAGAATGACTCTACTCTTAAAAAATAAAGACCATTCAAAATAAAATGGACACATCGAGCTTGAACAAACAACGAAACAAATACAAACAGAGGGTTTATTACTGAAATACAGTTCTTGAGTAACAGGACAATGTTAACAAACAAAATCAACAGAGCGGGTGAAACTTTCGCAGCTAAGAAGTCGAAACTGTGTATACAATGTCGGGGAGAACTGTGAGCTCTAACAAGCCGGCCATCCGAAGTTGTTGAGTTGGAGCGCAGGCACTGGCGGCAGCAAGCGGAGAATAATTCTGGTTAAGCGGTCAGTAAGGGAGCAGAGCTAGCAGACAGTTTGGAAGTGTTCGCGGCTGTTTGGTGCACTCGAACCGCGTAGGATTTGTCGCGGCACCGCAACACAAAGAGCATGCACCGCTAACGATGGAGCCACATCTCGGACGCAGGCAGGCGCCCACAGCGAGGAACCACATCGTCTACACCGACCACAAGGGCAGGAAGTGAGTATATTATTTAACTACCGACCCACCCACCCGGCTTCGCACGGGTGTAATTTTCGTGCGAAGCCGGGGCAGGTTGCTAGTTATATATAAATCTTCAGTGAAAATGTATCTAACTGATAGTGAAAACCGCATCAAATTTCGTTGCGTGGCTTAGGAGGAGTTAGCAGCCATACAGACATACAGACAGACGCGGAAAGCGACTTTAATTTATACTATGAGATATGTAGAGAAGAGATAGAGAAGCTGTGCCCGGCGGTTGCACCCGCTATCCCATATTATTTTTCAGGATAAAAGTAGTCTTATGTGTTTATCCAGGCCGTATAGGTACTGTTTACATTTCAAATTGTATCTTAACCCATCCAGCCATTTCAGGGTAAAGAGAAACAAGCATCACTCTCACCCACGCTCACACACAAAATTTGGCATTTATAATATTTAGTGTGATACTTTTTTAATCTGAATCCAAGCTACTAAAACTACAGCCGTGGTATTCTTACTTATACTACGAGAACTCACCACGCGTTAAATCAATAAAAAAATAGATACACAGATATAGCTATAAATAAATAAAAAAATAGAAAATACTTTTGTTTCGATGAATTATAAAAAAACATTATACCTGGCCCTTAATTTTCTTTTTAAAAGACATTTTGTTGATCTATACTAATATTATAAAGAAGAAAGCTACACTATCCCCGGGTAACATAAGATGTATTATAATTTAAAAAAAAATAGGGATTCTTACAATACTCCAATAATGTAACCCAAGGTGTAAAAACATAAGATTTACAATTTTAACTTTGCGTGTTTGACAGTTCTAAGACAGGACAATGTCTTTCAGGTCAGCTAGTTTATTATATTATTGCGATAACTACACATTGAAATTAAACTGTTTTAACTGATTTTTATCGCATATATTTTAATTCGTTTTTGTTGTGATCATGAACACCACAAAGTGTTCGGAACGTTAAAATAATGTAAAATACACGCTATATAATCAGTTACGTTCTTTCCACTTGTGTTTAATATCAACACATTCTTATTCTTTATATAATGAGCCATTTGCAAAGAAATATTGTTTTAATAACATTAAAATTGGGAAGTATAAAAAATTTCAATTAATTGTGCCGTTTTGATTGCGGTGAAATAATATCCGGCCGGGGTGGAAGCGAGACCTTAAACCAAACAAATGGCTCCTATTATTTCTCTCAATTTAGTCTAACAAGCAACTTAGAGTCAAAGGTTCGACGGAGCGGGGAACTCAATGGCCGTGAATTTTGTAATCTTCATTAATTACAACCGAAAGTTAACTTTCGCTCTTCTTACTTCAGTTGTTTCTGTTAATTTTATTGAAGTTCTTCAAAGTTATGTGCGGTGTTTACGATCATAGAGTGTTTTTAAACGTCTGCTAATAAGCATAATGAAAATATACTTGCATTGCAGCTAGGTAAACTCATGTACACTTTAGAGGTAAAATAGACAATGGTCTAAGTAAATTTCAAAATAAATTATACTCCAATGAGTAGGAATAATTGTTACCGGCAAAGTTCAATTCAGTCATAGTATAGAATACCTAGTTATTTTATACAATACTTAGCAAGTTCCTCTAGCTAATGTATAAAATATGTTATATTTTTTTATTCATTACATATTTATAAATCACTTTTGCCAGTGATAAGCGACCATCAGGCGCCCGTTACCTTATTTGCCACGAATGGCATTAAAAATATATACTTATTATACATACTTTACCTAGGTAAAATATGCAGTACCTTGAAATTGTAGCCTTAGGAGATGAGGAAAATTTTGTAATTATGTATAAATAATGTCCATTACAGCACAATAAAATTGGTAGTCTTAAAAAAAAAAAAACGTACTTATCCGACTTGGATCTGTCAGCGGAAGGGTTTCCGGCATCGGTCTATTACTATACTATTACGGGTTGTCAAAAAATCTAATCCTACTGTCATCCGAATCGGTAATGTCACCGGCAACCACTTCTACAAACACTTTGCCGGCTGTACATTCGGCATTGTATAGAATACCTAGGTAACGTATGGAATTATTAATATTTTATACTACTGATTGTTTTGGCAATCTATAAAATAACGAGCTTTACAGGTTGCCGATGATATAACTAAATTACAGAGAAAATAAATACTAAATTATACTTGTGAAACAACTAGAGACAAATTCTGAAAATATGTATTAGAAATTTCTTACGATTCTGCAAACCTGGAGTATGAAGCCTATTACATAATGATAATTATCCGACTACTTAAATACGCTTCCTATGAAAAAATATCAGGTAAAAATATCTACAAAGTATGAACGAAGATGACTTTATTATTTTACTTTTACACAAGATTTTATGCCAGTTATTAAAAAGTTGAGCTTCTTTTGTAATAAACTGCTGTTCTTGTTGACAGTAATTTTTCATAATTTACCAGTGTTTTTTAATGTTGCAACATTTCTCACAATTAACTCATAATAATATCAGAATGATAAAATGTAATTAAAATTATGCTCAAACCCTAGTCGTTATTGAAATACTTTTCACGTTTTTGGAAGTAACAAAGTTTTGTAATAATAAAATCTAATTGTGGAGAATATTGAGTGATGACGTGGTCTAAGATGGAAAACGCTAGCCTATAAGAAATTAATTCACTTGCGACTTGAAGACACCCATATTATAACCATCGGGGAATACCCACTCAGGCACCGCATGCCACAGTCCAGCGGTTCGCACAATGAACGTGAAATTAAAGCGCTTCTAATAATTTTATTAGTAGTGTTTACAATTACGCCAGTTTTCCTCTTATATATACACTCATGTACTTGGTTAATTCAGACACAATGAAACCTATTCCAAGAAACATTACGTTAAAATTCAGAAATAGCATCATTTGAAATCTCAAAATGACTGGAACTGGCCAGTCTTACTTGAAGAAATTTTCATATAAATTAAGTGTATAAACTTCCTAACCGCTACTGCGAGAAAGCGACCGAGTAACTTCTGTGGAACATTTAAATTCACTACTGACTCCTTTATGACGTCTTTGTTGTTACTTCACTTGCTCCATTCGTTATTATGAGACTCCGCATCTTAAAATTTCATTTAAATGGCGCCGCCGTGTTAACGCACGTCTGAACTTGAGATTTTAATTTGAGTAAGTATGATTTGATTAAGAGCATTCTAGCTAGCCTTCTGTTCTATTATATTTTTGGCGTTATATATATTTTTTTAGTTTAATTTGTTATTTATTTTTATTTGTATATTTTTTAAAAATTAATAAATATTGATGGTTGAAAATTATTTTTGATTTTGTATTTTTATGTTTTTCTTAAGTTCCTTGTCCCTTACAAATATATATACAACTTAAAGGCACTTGGCAATATATATATTTATTTATTTATGAGGGTAAGTGCTTTTAATTTACTAAACAAAACACAAGCTAACACTAACACTACAAAAACAGTTAGACTGCCCATAGACCGTTGAAATAAATATATATCGGTACATATGATATATTTAATTTAAAATCACACTAATATTATAATTGCGAAAGTGTGTGTAACTGTGTATGTTCGACTGCGTTCAACTCTATACGTAAACGGATTTGAATGAAATTTGGTATGGAGCTAGCTCAAACTCATACCTTGGATTGACATACAGGGTTACTTTTTTCCCCAAAAAATATTGGTTCCAGTAGGATAGCGGATATTACCGCGAGGCGCTACTAGTTATAAATAAAGAATGCTTTACACTCATAGCTCTTCAGAGGATTCCTTGAGTTGGGAATGCTATGGAACATACACAAAGACACTCAAACTCACACCTAGACACATATCTGATATTCAAATTCATCAGCCAAACAGAGAATCGAGTTAATTTAAGCTACCTCCACCTATTGAGATACTAACCCAAAAACTCTACTTACCTGCTTGTTCACATTTTATGTAGGCAGATATGGAAAACAGTTTTTTATTCAAAGCAGATACAAAACAATATAGGATTGTGGGGTACGATTTCATAGAGAGTTAAAAAGACGGTAAATTTCAAACTCTAGTCGGCCTATCCGGCATTTGAGCGAGTTCATAAAGATTGGCGTTGCATCCAATAACCAAATATTTAAACTGAAATCGGCCAATAAAATTGTCCTTGAATTTTTAATGTTTGCTACCCTTTGATGATGGAATATAAGTCTAAAGTTATTAGTTCCGGCAATCCGACCGAACTGTAACTCCCGGCATCTCTAGCCTCGAGCCACCCCACTGAATACGTTCCGGGAAGGACAGTGGAGTTACTTGTGCAGTTTCCGTTAGTCACATTTTCGCAACAAGGTATTCACATTTCGAGGACTGGAAAGTTAGCGTTATCGCGTTTAAAATAGAACGACAAACACATCTAACTTTGTGATGCAAAATGGACACGACGGGACGGGACGGCGGGATAAAAAGCCTTTACGTTCCAGTGAATTATTTTGGTTACCTATTGACCGTTTCATTAGCTTTATTTGCATTTATGCCATAGCGCGACAAAATGAGATATTTTAAAGTTAGTTAGCACCGTAAAAAGTTTTTAGACACGAATTCTATTCAAGTCATACATTTTTTAACATTTCAAATAGTAAAGCGTTTATTGTTTATTAGACTTTATGAGTTTTAGAAAAACAGGAGGTACCTAAGTGAAAAAAATAATATTAGGTACAATCTACTTGTCTCTAGTCGATAGATATCAAAATGTAGATAAACATGCTTACGCAAATAGGCTTGAAAGCGCAGCGTGTGTGTGAACAATGTTTGTGTTTAATAATTTATTGGTTTGTCGAACAACGTGCACTCTAGTAAATCCAACACTTCGTATGTATGAGGTGTACTGCGACGAGTGTACCCTCAAAATTCAACTAATGTAAATAGGCTTTCTATTTCAGCAAATACGGTGCTAACGATTGCATTCTAGCGAGTGTAGTTGCTTTAGCACAATGGTATTTTCAATATATCTATACTAATATTATAAAGAGGAAACATTTGATTGTTTGTTTGTTTGCATTGAATAGGCTCCGAAACTACTAAACCGACTTGAAAAAATATTTCACTGTTGGGAAGCTACACTATTCCCGGTTGACATATTAGGCTATAATCTATACCCGTGCGAAGCTGGGGCGGAGCGCTAGTTATGTATAAAAAACTAATTAAGTTTGCATAGACCGAGTGGCTATATAGTATTGATATTGGTGTTTTAAGAGGTTTAACGGTTGTTGTTTTAGAACAAAAGCCGGGACCTACAATTTAACGCCTATTCCAATCCATAGTCTCGCTTAATTATAAATGTTACTCGCGGTCACCCATTACAAAACTGACTGTGCCGTCCGTATCGGCCAGAAATACATAGTCGCTACTTGTGCTAAAGAAACAGATACAATATAAAACTAAAAAAGCAAAATTGTACATGCACGTGGCGTGCCGTGAATGAATTTGTTTAATACTTTATTACGAGCACATGGTGAAGTAATTTTAACATATTCAGAGTGAGTCGCGAACGCGTCCCGAACAGCGCTCCGTACCATTATAAGTACCTACGAGCAAGTGTACAAATTGATTTATTGAAGTTGAGCGTGTTCAAGACTTGCGCCTGAGTACTCACAGTCCTTTGCGTTACACAGATAAAGTGGAAATAAAAAAGTAACTTCACAAACAGAAATCCCCTTGTCGCGAGATTTACGAGCTGACGCACCTCCGACGCAAAAAAACTTATGTACATGTAAATTTTATGTTTCGACGAATAAACAATTCTGTCTACTAACTATAAGCTTTTTTATAGTGATATAGTTCATATGTTTTGGTTTCGACCATGTAGTGAATTCCCCTGAAAATGAGGTTAACGATCGAAAACTTCGAACAACATTAGCGATCAATTTTCGACTAATACAATTGAAAGCAACTTTTAGTTAAAACCAACAATTTGCTTTATGAAATCTGAATGTATAGTATCCGAGTAAATGTGATCATTTTCGTGATAATTATATAGAGTCACGCGAAGGTGGCTTCAGGCATGATTCAAGGAATAATGAACAAACTTTCTTCAAATGATAATGATGAGAACAAGTTGACGCCGAATATGTATCAAGTTTATTGATTATGAAAAAACAAAAACTTACTTCAATAATATACTTACATGTACAAACTTAAACTAAAAAGTAAAAAAATTACAGTTGAAACTTGGTTGAAACATAGATTGGAAATTTTGTCCGCCTTATTGAATTTATCATCTACGACCAAAGTACTTGGGAAGGCAAATCCAACGAACCCAAACTCACGACGGGACTACGTCGAGTTCTTATGGCCACCTTCTGTCTCCATCATCAGATCAGCTCGATGATACCATAACATTTTATTGTAAGTATAATAATAAGAATGTATGCCAAATTTCGGGATAACTGGTCTAAAATGTAGTTTAAGATTTGTCCCACACTAATAGGGCAAGAAATATACTGTCGAATTGAGAACCGACATCTTTTTGAAGTCGGTTAAAAACTTAGTAATTTTTTTGGGTCCATAGTTATGTAACATTGAGTAAGTAGGAAGGCGAACCATCATCAGTTTCCTATGTTCGTATTGATGCTTGAATACAAATTTTTGCGATCCCATGCTACGTTCTTGAGATGCTGATAACTCATAGCATAGAATTCTGCCCTTAAAGATCAACATAGAAATTCATGGAGAGATTCTCATTGCATTATGTCCGATTTTTTTTAATATTTTGTCTAATGAATGTAACTCTACATTCAGAAGACATTAGCACTATTTCACGTTTAGCATTTTCCAGTATCTAGGCGTTTGAAGTAAAACAAGTCCAGTGAGTTTTTTACATATTGCGTAAAGTCCACATCTCTAATGTACCTATGTAACATAACACAAATATGTTTTAAAAAGATGTGCATTTTGATATTTATTTGTGACGTAAGTATAACAATCATAAACATACGCATAAAGGTAGTCCATAGTTAATGACGAATCTTGGTAGTTAACGAAATAAAAGAGTCACAGAATTCATAAATGATTATAGTACTTACCTACCTATTATTTGAACAGCTTTTAAAGTGAATTCCAATGTAGTTCCTGACGTGTTGCTTATTCACTGAATTAACATCCCGCAAATGCAAGCACAATTTTTGGGCATTTCTGTTTGTCAATTAAAATATTTGGAATCATGAAATCATTTCAGGCGCAGTTTATTTGATTACTCTGAAGCTACACGAAGATCGTGAATTGCTCTTTGCCATTATTTTTCTTATAATCACGCGATTTAGAAAAAGTACAGTTTTAACTATTAATTTACAAAAATACTTCTCCCGATGCCAAGGCACGGTCATTGACAATTATCCTTACATATATCGCCATTCCATCGTATCGTTTTGAGCATCATTCCTCCACTGTATTTACCGACTTGTAAATCTATGTTTTAATTGCATATCTTACGCCTAGCTGTTTAAAGCAATCCAATTTAGGTGATAAAAATACATATGCATAACGAGTTGGGCGTAAGGCCCTAGGATTTATTACGGATTAATACAGTTATGGCAAAATACCTAGATAAATATGGAAAGTATTTTTTATATATTTTAAATTGATGTTTGTTTATTTGATGTATTTTTGAAATGTCTATAACATTTAAAATACTTCCTGTTCAACCTTTCGACTGTGTTGCAATGACCGTGATCACATGCTGACTGAATACCGGTGAGTACGGCGAGTGCGGGTGTTGTGTTCTTTTTTATGGTTGACAAGCTCATCGTGTTATGTGACAGTGTGATAGAAGAGGGTAAATACGCCTAGCCTGGAATGGGGATCTGCCTGTCATAACCTTATACCGCGGTATGTACAAATACACTTGCTAATTACACCTCCAACTTAAATCTATTTTCCTTCTTCTTGATATTTTTTTCCAAGAGTTCAAATCGAAAAGTTTAAAATTAATATCTACGTCTAGCATATTATGGCAAAGGCTGACCAACTGAAATATAATATTATAAATCCTTAGTTTATCCTTAAAATCAGTGGGATCACTTGATAAAACCAAGTAAATTTAAAACGAAACGTAACGTCTAATAATGACTTATTCCTAGTTACACTATTCTAAAAAAAACAGTTCAAAAACTTTAAAAGTACAATACAACGTAGCAAAAGAATTAGTTACTTACATTGAGCGAATAAAAATGATTCCAGTGGAAAGGTGGCGTGTGCAAGTATTTGTAAAGCTTGTCACGCGTTCACACGGGCTGGATTGTTTGCGCGGCGGCGGGCATTCTCGCATATTGTCGCCTTTATTCCTTCCGGATACTTCCATACGTGGAATTATTCTTATGATAATGGAATGAGTTGTGCAATTTTGATATAGTTCTTGTAGGTAAAACAAATTGCGAGTTAGTTTGGTGGTTAGTTTTAAAACTTAGTCAATTCATATTGAATTTGAGAACTTGAATTTTTATTAGCTGGTAATTCATTTAAGTTATAAAAAAAAGACAATCACTTTATGTCAAAGACTTCGGTTTTGAGAAGTTAAAACTGTTACCATTAATTTGGAGGTCCGTTAAAAGAAGAATAAAATAAGAGTAATAATACTTTAATACATTTTGACACACATTACATTAAAACAGACAATAAAATAAAATAAAATTAGAATTAGGTACAAATCAATACTAATAATAAGAAAAAAATATTTGAAATTAAATAAAATTATAAATTAATAGAGACAGTGGGATGGGCCGCTCTGTGAGATAGAACGAATAATCAAATGTTATTGATTTTATTATTAATTAATATCAACAACAAAAACAATGTAAAAAAGGTGTTATCAGTCTTTTTCCATTCATAGACGTTGCACAGCTTGTACTGTACAATCTGTAAATGCCCTCTTCAGCTTAATGTTGACAAATATTCACAGAAATAAAATATATCAAAGAAGTAAATTGTGTAATTTACAAGTAAATATTTGTACACATAACAAGAGTCTGCGCCGAGTGGAATAGATTTATTTCGCGCAATCACAGATCACATGTTGGTATTCCGTTCAAGCGCGGATCTCCGTATAGACTGAATTATTTACTCATATACTACAGCCAAGTAACTACGGGCCGCAACTATTCTGAAACTGGCAAAGTATAACACCAGTATTAAAACACAACATTGTTTTAACCATTCATTGCCCGTGTTACAACTAGACTTACTTAACTACCAGTAGTACCACGCCTTTTTTTGACACAACAACACAACAGAAACAAGTTGTTTCTTAGGTTTGTGTGATTATTACACATTGAAATTAAATACTTTATCGCTTGTATTTTACATGAAACTTCGAACACCTTGCAGTGTTTGCATTTAACAGTTAGGAGTGTTTAATGACAATTTTAAACAAATGATTTATTTCTATGAAGTTTGACAGTAGACAAGTGATAAACGCGGAATTGTGATAATAATTTATCGGAAAATCTGCAAAACGTAAGCTGGTCCAAGTCATGTCTTGTTTATTTGGAATGGAGATTAACTTTCGGAGAGCTTATAATTTTTACAAAAAATAAATCAGCGCAACCGGCTCCTATTATCTTGAGTTGACATAACGCGTGTTTATTACGATTCAGCGAAATAATATGAGTATATATAGAAAAAAATCTTTAGTCTCAAGGTGAAATCTTTGTAATCCTACAATCCTAATCCTCCAAATCCTAATCCTTTGGATCTACAGATTCACAATTATGGATAATGTTCAATCTAGAAATGTTAACTTATCTTCTAACTAATAAAAAATACAATTATGGATATACTAACTAATAAAAAATACAATTATGGAGGTGTGTATAAAATGGACTATAAAACTATTGTACAATATAGGATTAACAAATCTAGGCTATTGAGGTGAACAAATTGTGGATAGGAAAACAGATCTATTGGATGAGAAACGGCACCTGCCTTATCCTGTCTCATCTCAAAATAAATTTAGGCAGGTGATGACTTGACACCCACTAAATGGGCCCCCTATAATGGCTGCCGCATATTGGCACCATTATATGTTATTATTAGTAACAATTTATTATTATGGATAATATACTTGTATCCCAGATATTCGTAATAAAATACAATATTATTGAAGACCGTTTTTTAATCAATAACAAACTGCAATTATTTAAAACAAAGTAGAATGCACAGATATTTGCTTAAGCCCCTCCATGCAAACCAAACGAAGCGCAAAGCTCGAAGTGAGCAAGTTGTCGTAACAGAGTGTATGAGTGGGTGAACTCGACAACTTTGGAACTAACTTCAAGTGTTGTAAGTAAAACGTCTGCGGCGCGTTCGCGTATTATTTCCAAGCGATTTCACAATCTTCTGATGACGAGTTGGGTTTAACAGCTGCGGCTGTAGTTTTGGAATAATTTGGAATATTTGTTACAATAGTTTTTAAGAGTTTTTTGTCCTCTGTATTTTAATGGTGTGAACAATACAGAGTTAATCAAACAATCAATTAATATTTCTAACAAATAAAAATGTTTAATGTTATGAATATTCGGTATTTTAATGTGCACGAATGAAAAGAAAACCTCACATACTATTATTACTATTACTAACTATGCTAAGTCAAATATTTCTTTGTTTTTGTGGTCTATGTTTAATTTGTTTAATCCAGGGTATAAGCTACTACTATACCAAATCTAAGTTAAATCTGTTTAGCCGATACGGAGTGAGTGGGACCAAACACACACACACGCGCACACACACACACACACACACACACACACACACATATTTACACATTTTATAATATTACTAGCTGGTGCCAGCGACTTCGTACACGTAGATTTTTCATATCAATTTACTTTTACCGCAAAGTCCTTTCTTAACGGACCTCTTGACTCCGTGATCTCCTTGCCAAATTTCTCCTGCGTTGATTATTATGACAAATAGTTTTCGAGATTTGTGATCATTCAGTCAGTCGGTCAGTGGTATTTCGCTATTGTATAGATTAGTGTGATGTATATGATTGATAGAGTATTGATAACGTATAATATTTGGGACAATTTAGATCAACTTACGATATTATTTCATTATAAAAGCTATTTATTGAAATATTATAATCACAAATAGGTAATCTACCTATTTCCATTCCATTATCATGTTACGTAAACGTGTCAATTTATTTTCAGCCAGTACTATGCTGACGATAATATAATGTAATTAATATGAAAATTGGTACAGATTGTATAAAAATATATTCATATTCACAACCCGCTTGCACACGTGTCACCCGAGTTGCATCACTTTTAATACAACGTAATTTACGAAAAACTAAAGCAAAAACTATTGACACTAACGCAAACTAGGTATGTATCCTTTAGTATTGTTGCGTACGAAAGTAATCATATGCTTCAAACTTATAACACTACTGATACTAACGCAAAACAAGGTAACCTTGACGTACCTACGTAAAAATAAAATAAATATATTTTTTTACATAAAATGGACTACGGTATTTAAATGAAATTAAAAAAAAAAACTTGTCTCATCTCCATCCACCATTCATTATTTTTTTTTCCCCAATTAGAGATGAATAATTATTTTCTTTAAAATTATATGGGATCAAACTGGATAAAAAAGTTGGTCGTCACAGGAAACCCAGCAGTTGTGAAATATGACGGCATAAAAGAGCATATGATGTCACGTCCATCACGGCATACGAGTCGGTTTTACTGCCAAGGAGCGTCAATAGATGTTTCATATAAAAAATTATCATCAAAATCGGATTATTATCGGCGAAGATATCACGTAACACAAAAAAACAGTCGTACTGAGAACCTCTTTTTTGAGCTCTTAGTACTGAAACATTTGAAAGGCGCAAAACCAAAGCAATGCATCATTTTACACAATTTCCATAATCCGGGGAAATTGAAAGATCTGTGTTGCAAGAGACACGCGCCCCTCCGGGCCGGGCCCGGGCGCGGCGTAAGCGTTGTTTTACGGTCGTCGTGTGCCAACAAACTTCGGCAACTGCTTTATGATCCTAATTTATAAGTGAGCGGCGTCGGGAGTATTTATGACTCTTTCCGGATCCCTCCCGCGAGTGCGTTCAGCGGTTCAGCTGCGGCGGTTACCAGACACACGTCGGCGGGCGCTATTTTTTATATTTTTAATTTTGTTCTATAGCGGGTTGATTTGGTGCTCTATTTTAAGTTATGACTTTGGCTGCTGATCGAATGTACTTTTTTCAATGGCTTGCGTTTAACAGCCGCCTGTTGGTAACCAATGATGCGGTCTACGATGGAGCATGCTTTCTGAGTAGAAACTGATTTAGGTACTCGTGACTTGAAGACACCTAGATTGATTGACCCCACTCGCGTAGAGACGCGCACAACTCGCGTGCGAGTACGTACTCGCGTGAGTGTGCGAACGAGACGAACGATGCGCAATCGCGAGTAGTGCAGGGAAACGAAGCTCCACTTGCGCAAGTACTAGCGCGAGTACTACTAAGCACTTCCACTGTCACTTGCACTAAGCAAAAAGTATGTAGCTTGTTGTAGATGATGCGTAGTAAGAACTTGCTACTTGTACTTCGCATGAACTGCAACGGGCGTTCCACAATTCCACGATACGATCATTCGAGAAAAGGTGTTCGACTAACCAGGACCCTTTGTACTATATATTACTTTCTCAATAAAAGGAAAGAAGCACCAATTTCAACCTAGACTTATACAATCACATGTAACACGTTCAAAGTGAGCAGGATCACAATCACAAGACTGATTTACAATCTAGGAAAGCCAGAGTATAATTTGGGGGCATAAATTAATTTTCAATTTCCCTTTGACGTTTCGCTGAGCCGGCCGACATGTCTCTCAGAGAAGGTATTACCTCGTACATGACGTCCTGCGCGAATTCACTGCACCTAAAACGCTTCGCCATGTTTCAAATATGACGTTTTAATATGAACATGGCCTTTGGTAGGCTTGAAAATCTACTGGGCTGGGTGTTGATGCATTTAGTACTATGTAATAGGTTAACACTATATAGTTAGGTTAAAATATATTTTAACCGACTCCTAAAAAGGAAGAGGTTCTCAATTCCGTATGTTAAAAAAACGGAACCCTTACATGCTACCCTTACTTTGTATTTCGTTTGTGTGTCCTTGTCGCAAGACCCTTTTTCTCAGAAACACGTATGCAAATTACATAATAAATTTCACCAACTTCATACCTGCACTTGCTCAACTCAACACCTGCTGACATAGGTGTAGTTCCTATGTAAATAATTTAGATCAGCTGATGATGTAAATGACAGGCAGTCGACGGGAACTCCTCGACGGTGCACTATAGGTACTTCATGTTTGGGTTCACTTCATTCGTTATGACAAAGAAATCTTCAAGTCGGTTTTCTGGGGTTCCGTACCCAAAGAGTAAAAACAGGACCCTATTACTAAGCCTACGATGTCTGTCTGTCGTGTGTCTGTCTGTCTGTCCATCCGTCCGTCCATCCTATTTTTAAACGGCTGTATCTTTCTAACCGTCATAGATAGCCAGTTTCACAGAATATGTAATGTTACGGCGGATTACCTAAGAAATAATAAAATTATTACGAATAAAAACAAAAGGGTCTCCATGGTCCCCATACAACAAACGTATTTTTTTACCGAGTTCGAAAAAGGATGAAGGTACTCAATGCGGCCCGTATTTTTTATTTTTATGTATGTACACTGTACAGCGATTACGCCAATCTGTAAACCAATTTGCGTGTTTCTTTTTTGATCATCTAGATTAATTTTGAAGTCGGTTTTTTAAATTGATAATTATTGAATTTTGTTGTGGTACGGAACCCTCAGTGCACGAGCTCAACTCACACTTGGCCGGTTTTTATTGATATTATTCCGTTATATCATTTAGTTAGTCATATTCCATGTTAGTTTCATATTTTCTGACAGAACATCCACTAAAAACTACAACGCCTATCCAAATCATATCAACCAACCACGAAAACAGGATGTCTTTATAGACATAAATCTAGTACCATAGTGAACCGAAACTCTACTGCAAGAAATGTAATAGTCTTCAACCTTACCTATGCATCTACTTGGAGTATTCGAAGATACTTCTACCCTTATAGAAAAGTTCTATGAAAATCCAAGCACGCTTTTATAAAACACGTGCAGTTGAACTTTCACACTTCCATAGTTCGCCAGCTATGGGACAAAACTCGTAAAAGATGAGTGCCACTGAGTTTTGCGTAGATTCCATATTGCGAAGACAACGCTCGCATTACAATTTCGTTCGAGAGTAGTGCAAGTGGGTGGAGTTCGAACATAATGCAACATGCAAAAGCCATTGAGTAGCAGGATTGAATGGATGTCTCTGCAAACGCCGCCGGGTGCTGCCCATTGTGTGAACTGTGAACACGATTGTGACGTTACTTGCTTACACTTCACTGCCTATTTCGACATAACTTAAAATTATTTCACTTAGTTTCGTACATTCCATATCATATTAATATTATAAATGCGGAAGTGTTTTTGTTGGTTAGTTTGTATATCTTCCTACTTATATATAAAATTAAATATTATAAAAGCGAAAGTTTGTATGTATAGATGTATGGATGTTTGTTCCTCTTTCACGCTGTAACGAAACAACGGATCAACCTGATTTTTTCCATGGGTATAGTTCAAGAGCCAGAAAATGATATAGGCTACTTTTCATCATAATCGCCACCATTTTTCATCACTACGTGGGTGAAACCGCGGGGTGCAGCTAGTTAACGATAAATCAATTATCATAAATCTATCAATCATAAATCAACGTAGGTGTGTGTTTTTTAGAGATAGACAGGCCAGAGACTAGTTGATTTAATAATTATAATATGTTTTATTCCGATAAACTACGGTTCCTGAGGGATTGTATCCCGAGGCAAAACTGCGGAGCTAGCTCTTTTATAAGTGAGCAATTGATAATTAGGGCATGAATAGTGTACAAATTTATCAACAAGAGATTAAAATATAAATTTTATACACACATACACACATCATCAGCCATTAAATGTCCACTGCTGAACAAGGCCTCCCTCTTAGAGAGGGGTGTTGCCATAATCCCCACGCTTGGCAGGCGGCTTGGAGATCGCAGTACGTTCACCGTTTACTAACAGGACGCTGCTGCCCATCCTCCGGTGGTTCTAGTCGCAGTTTTAGGACATACCCGGGTCCATAAATTTTATGCTCCATTGGAATGCCGCGGTTACAAACTGTTTTTTCAGCAGCGTTGCACATTAACAAGAACGTGAATTGCGCGTTTTACTCGCAACTTATCAAAAAGAAAAACTTCCAAAATTACGTTCAAGTCGGTGTCGTGTTTTGAAAACCACCATGCGTAACAACACTTTAATCTCGTAAAATTAACTCCATAGAAAAATCGTAGTTAAGGCCAGTACAACGCTATGCGTCATCTTTTTCCCTTTGAAACAAGAGAAAACAAATCACCCTTTCGCTCGCGTTGCTACAAATCAACATTTGAGTTTCGTCTCTGCGGATTTTGGCGCGTTGTTGGTACAAATACATGTATGCAGGTCAGGTTCGGAGGTGCATTGGTTCAAATATCCGTCGCTCGGCGATGGCTCACCGACACGAAGGAGGAAGGAGATTTCAATGCACTTGATTTATGAACCACATAATGGAGCTCCACGCTGCATTTTGCTGCATGCAACCGCTAACCGTTCGACCCTCTAGCCTAAACATCTTTTGTACCTATGAAAATGTAGTAGGTTCTCTTTGGAAACGTTGATCTACATTTATACTTAAGGTATGAAACAATTTAAAACTCTGACACATAACCCCATCTATTGTATGATTTAAATATAAATAGGTTTTCTAAAGACTCACATCTATATTGCTGTAGCCGTATATACCATGTTATCTGCTCTATCCATTGTATGAAAATAAAAAAAGAGCTCATAGTTTTAAACCTTCTTAAATAATCTATTCAAGATTAAGCCAAGAACAACAACAATTAAACCTGCTTTTAATCTAAAGAAACAGTATTAAAATCGGTGCACCCGTTTGATAGCTACAATGCCACAGACAACTATAGGCTTCAAACTTATAATACTTTGCTTTGGTGACTAAAACGCACGAGCAAAGGAATGTTAGAGGTTACGCAAATAGTTATAGGCTAAGCAGTCACATTTTGTTAGCTTATTATTTAAAAATAGACCCTGAAAATAATGTATAAATAGCTTCTAAAGTGAAGCGTAACTTTGCCGAGTGTTTTGTAATAGCAAAGTTCCTGTAAATTCAAAATATTAGTCACTGAGCTTGCTCGCTCTCCAACAGCCTTAGCGATACGTCATTGGCAAATTGAAAACTTAATTTATAGCTCTCCCATCGTCTGGGCTTATACAGCTTACTTTGGGCGACACCCGGAGTGCGACGGATTTTCTTATTTGAAACCTCTCTCTATAAAAGCTCGCCTACTGAGATGAACTTCCGACTCACTTTTCTTTTTCATTTTATTTCCCATATATTACAATAATATCATGTAGATGTGGTTTTAGATATGGCAAGCAACTTACCACTTAAATAATAGACCGGACTACCGGACGATCAAATTTGCATATAATGAGTTCAGATTTGAAAAATATATGGACACGGAAGCTTTCTAGTTTCTTTCTAGTTTTGTAGTAAAGTATAACTAAGTATAACTATAATCTAGATGTTATTTATAATTCAGTTCTCATGGTCGATAAATTTATTGTCCTTATGCATTATAGCAGAAACATCGATTGAAAACGCCACTCTTTTATTTAAATCCTACGTAATATAAACAGAGAACAATGAAAGAAGCTAAGGGTAAAATTTTAGGTAGGTACATGTGTTTTCTAAATATTCTTAATTTTGGCTCTATATGATTAGTATTATGCCAGGGCCAAGCAAATTTTTTTTTGTTTACTCAAATTAGTTTTTTTTTTAAAGTGGTTAACACACTAAGGATATTTAAGTGATTGAAGGCGACCATAGTTTAAACGGTTTGGGCTTTGAGGTGTGAGGGGGATTGAGGGTATACGTAATCTTGCTTGTCACCGAATTTACATTTTAATACATTCCGATATTTTTAGTGAAGCTGTTTTAATGAAGTTATATGATTATTTACGGGATATTTACCGTGGTAAGGTTGTGGAATGAGCTACCGATATTTCGGCGCAGTTACATGCACCATGTTCACGGGAAGACAACACCTCATTCCACAACCTTACCACGGTAAATATCCCGTAAATAATCATATAACTTTAGTGAACAACCGTGATAGTTTAAAACAGTATTTTAATGAAGTAGAAATCAATACACTCTTTGATGTAGCAGGTTTTACCTCGTTCATAGGTTTGTTGAGTTTTAATAATATTTTATGGGCAATGTGTAAAGCCGCATTAATGCTCGTCTCGCACCATCATCCGGACGCGCAGCTCGCAGCGCAAAGTGCTACGTTATTCAACTTAATAGCCATTAGTTTGGTTCGTTAGCGGAATATTGCTAACGAATGTGCGGCCCGCGCATTCCCGCGTGCTGCCGAGCCGCAGCTAGCCGCAGCCGAGCCGCCCGCGGGCCGCACCGTGCCGCATGCTGACGTCTGGTGAAACGCTCAATTAGCACACTGCTCACTATCACACCTACCGTTCATATGATACTTGACATTGCGATGCCTTTTTGTACACCATTTTTCCATTACAATAAAACAGAAACTTAGTGGTTACATAAATTTAATTAAAATAATTATTTCAGAAATATTTATTACTTGATTTCATCGGTATCGGTATTGATTATATCGGTATTTCATGTTATTATCTTACTTTTGTTCAATAAACGAGTTGTTTTTGTTTTGACAAAATCATTGTGTCGAATAGTTTAGAAACCCAACTTTTATTATTCATAATTTATGGCGTTAGTTGCGTGTTTGGCATCACAAATGTCCATGAACCAATCTAAATCTATCCACACCTCATTTATTCAAATTGGTTTAAGCGTTGAGGCTGTAGGAAGAACATGCATACATAATTATATAAGTTTATACGAGTAAATACACGTTGTAGTTATAACCTTTTGGTTACGCTGTTGTCGGGTAAAAAAGTAAGGCAAAAGTTCATGTTCGTAGCAGTTTTTTCACGTGTTTATCTAAAATTAAAAGCCATCACGTTTTTAACTAAAACACTACTCTTATTTTGTACGGGTTTTTACATATTTCGTTTCTATGCCGGAATGCTTGCTGAAAATTACTGAAAATAGTATTCAGTATGGGTTTGACCAGTTAATAAACGCTACGATTGTACACACGTTTGTATGTCGATGTATGTTATAGAGACTTTGAAATGCTTTATACATATGTATACATATCTGTTGAAACACGACTATTCAGCACACTAATTTTATGTACATCATAAAGGTCATAGATACATACGTATGCGCTTATATATCTGTGAGAATAGATTTAAACAGTACAGTTATATGTTATTAACGGGATATTTACTGTGGTTAAATTGTGACTGGAGTTGTGGAAATGCTTTAAAAATATCATACACAGTGATACAATGACTGTGTTTTGTCGGAACTTAGGTTCGCAATTGAGTACCAGTGATAATCGTAGCAAAAGAGTAATAAAGAGCGTTAACCGCTTTAACTGCACCTAACTTTGTAGTTTTTTTGCCAACTAGCCTCATTGTTCAGACTGGCTGTGAACATGGTGCATGTAACTACGCTGAAATATCGGGAGCTCCATCCACAACCTAATGACGGTAAATATCCCGCTAATAATCATATAACTAGTGAAAAACCGTGATAGTGACAGGATAGTGACCGTGACAGGGGTTCCAATATCTGTGAGATGCTAAGCAAACACTTTTTTGATACTATATAACCCAATAAAAAAGCGGAAATTTGATGTACAATGCATGTGCGAATAACAGTACATTTGTCATGTAATGTGAACATTACAGCACTATAATACGGCGACGAGATTCATGGTCGCTGGCGCCAGAAAATTATGAGAACGCTCCGCGACGGTCTGGTTACCAAAATACTACAGAGTTAATGATTGTGGTTACTAAATTTATGTTATAGTGCATTGTTTAGTTAAATTATGCCATGCTTAGTATGGTAATAAATCAGTTTGCATAATTAATCTTAATTTCTAGGATGTAATACTAATTAGATAATTGTGAAATTTGTTAAGGTCATGCTTGCTTTACCTATTGTGTAGGCTGGGTGGCTAGAAAAAATATACTTGTTTTATTCCACTGTAACCCACTATGATCTGGCGAGAACTTTTAGTTTATTTTCTTCACCGTGGTCTCGTAAATCATTTTCCATCCTTGTTTGTATAGACCGCACAATCATTTATATTATGTGTATAAAAAAGAGCAACCGCCTTGTTAAAGAGAATCTGGGAACAGAGGAAGCTCAGAAGTCAAGCTGGCATGATGGAAATGATTAATACGGCTCATTTGCGGCGCTACGAGCTACGGGCTACGGTGCTACGCCGCTACGTGGCCACAGTGCTACGCGACCACAGAATAATAAATGTAGACCGAGGCAAAGTTTACAGCTACATTAGTGGAGACGGACTATCAGCAAAAACGTTTTATTAATGAGGAGGGCTCATATTTGACTTTGCCTTACCACAGTACAGAAAAGCCTAAGGTTATACATGCTTGCCCAGATTATACATGTTTAGAAGACACCTTAGATAAAAAAAATGCTGTTCGGAACATTGCGTAACATAAATGAGCCAAAATAATTTCGGTGAGTTCACGCGTGCTATGCTTCAGTGCTTCATGAGCACACCTTACTATTTAAAGTTGTGCTATTGTACTTGCAATTCCTTAAAGCCGCGTACACCGCACATGTGCAACATTTTCGAAGATAAAATATCACTGAGCGAAAATATAAAAATACTGATAGGGTTCTTATCTTAATTTTAGATATTATATATTATTAATATTTGTATTAATAATATATAATTAATTAATTTGTATTTGTATTTGTTTAATATTTTTATTATTATGTGTTATATATATATATTTTTTTTTTTTAATGTTGATACTTTATAAGATGGTAGAGGAGAACGAAAAACAAGTCGAAAAATTGTTTTATTAATCAAAATAAAACATATTATAAACATAAAAATTACTTTTAAACGTTTGCAATATTATTCTAAAAAGTATCAACATAAAAATTACTTTAAAACGTTTGCTAAAAAGATCGCTAATCAATCGTTCAATCGTTTTTTTAAATTCCTATTTAGTATATTTTCATGTTTTAAAATGTGAGAAAGACACACAACTATGGCCAGTGAGCGCGGCCTTAAGTTGAATTACGTTTCTGCAGCTTTACAATCTTAAATACAGTGTTATGATGTGGCTACAGACTACGTGCCGACTCGCGTCTCTGCGTACATCGTTTATGCTTCCGTTCTGAGAATTTATTATAACCCCCCAGTTCTGCCTTTTATCTCTATTATGTATTAAATGCAACGACATAAAGGACTCGTATCGCTACGTTAACTAATTGTAACCGGAACAATGCGTTCAATCATCATTACCAAGCTAAATTTAGTTCTAAATGTTCTATTAGATGGTTATGTGGCGATTTATATTTTGTCATTGTTGGTTGATTTGATTTTGGTACAGCAACTGTGACGAAAAGTTTATTTACAACTAGCTGTTGCCCAAGACTATTTACACGTATTTTTTTCGATAAATTAAACCCTCCATTTGACCCCCTTTCACAAAATTCTAATGACCTCCACCAAATAAGGAATTTACTTGCTCATCTTCGTAATTTTGAAATTGCGTGGTTAATCAGTCAGTGAGTGCATGGCATTTATTAATTAATATATTAATTATTGTGTTTTTTTTTACTATTGATAAGCTTGCGTTTGTCTATATGCAAGATGCTAAGAAAAGGCGCGGACTAAGATAAAGCACGATTGCCTAGAAGGAACCCGTTTTTTCCCGATTAGAAGACACTACAGATCTGCATGATTTGATTCCCTCCTGCCCATTTTTCTATCGGACTGCCAGAGTGGGTACGAAGAATCGACACCGCTTTATGGTTGATATTCCGAGAACCCGTACGAAGCGCTTTGATTCCACATTTATTGTGCGAACTGCTAGTCTGTGGAATTCGCTGCCTGAGTGGGTGTTCTCCGATAGTTACAATCTGGGTGTGTTAAATTCGAGAGTGAATATGTTTCTTCTAGGCAAGCGTGCTCCATCGTAGGCCGCATCATCGCTTAACATCAGGCGAGTTGGCGGCCAAGCGCAAGCCAATTTATAATAATAATAATATTTTGAGATGAGACAGGATAAGGCAGGTGCCGTTTCTCATCCTATAGATCTGTTTTCCTATCCACAATTTGTTCACCTCAATAGCCTAGATTTGTTAATCCTATATTGTACAATAGTTTTATAGTCCATTTCATACACACTCCCATAATTGTATGTTTTATTCAACAGGGCCTGTTGGTGTTGGCTTCGGCCCCCCCAATGCCTCTCAAAGGTCCGGGCTAGACCCGTGAATGAATCGAAATAAAAATAAAAGACACTATAGTGTCTGCATACTTTTCAGGGAATACCGACTCTGTCAGATCGTCCAAGAAAAGTTTTCTAAACATAAATTTGTGACACCCTCAATTAGAAAAGAAGCAGAGAGTTTCATACCATTCAGAAAGGTATTTAGCGCTAAAACAGCGTATAGAAATCAAAGCATTCACGTTTTTCAACCTTTGCTCAGCGTTTATCGATTGAACCGTTGAAAGAATACAAAAGCGGTGGACTGCGGAGGGTATTATTCGTGTAATTGGTTTCTAATACCACGTAAACCCCCCAAACGTGTTGGGAGACTGGACCGGGAGATAAAGTGCACGAACACTTCGGAAGCCGCCACCTCTACATGGTTTACAACATATATTTTCAAATTCAACTGAGTAGTTTAGATTCTAAAACTGCTTCTACATCTACTTCTGATTATCTATACTTAAAAGAATAAAAAGTTTCAAGAATAAGTCTTTTAGTATGAATATGAAATTGAATAAAATTGAATTGGATCATTTGTCACAAATAGTCATCATCATCACCATCACCTATCTCAAGATTGAGGCTTACCAAAATAAACCGGCCAAATGCGAGTCGGGCTCGCGCACTGAGGGTTCCATACCACCACAAAATTCAATAACGAAATTACCAACTGTCTCTCTATTATGGTTCGAAAGATACAGCCGTTAATACACAGACAGATTGACAGACACACAGACAGACAGACAGACGGACGGACAGACAGACAGACAGACGGACGGACGGACGGACGGACGGACGGACGGACGGATGGACGGACGGACGGACGGACAGACAGACAGCGTAGGCTCAGTTTGCGGTCCTGTTTTTACCCTTTGGGTACGGAACCCTAAAAACCGACTTTAAATTTTGTACGCGCTAGATCAAAATTATTCGTATTGCCAAATCATAAGTCACTCGAACATAACTAGTCGTGTTATTAGAGCTACATTGAGAGTTTTCTCGAAAGAATCACGTAAATTAATTTGTTGGAGTAATCGGTTAACAAACATCAAAAAAAGAACGATTTGAAAACCCCCTAAAGCTGTTAAAAATATTTTTCATAGTTTAAAATTATTGTGTGAATAAGTAAAAGTGTTCAAACACAACTGATAATGTTAAGTCTCGGTGTTTGATAAACCCAAAAATATTTCTCACATACATTTTGGAGTATTCTAGAGCCAAACGCGACATGTCCTTTACATCCCACAAGGACGTCTGGTGAAATTTTTCAGTGTGCAATGCCCTGTCGCGCTCGAATCCTCGGAAATTTATGACCCTGGCCCGCTGACGGTGGCCAGTTTTACGAATACCGGATACGGCGATTTTGTATACGTCTTCAAGAGAGATGTGCCTGAGTACTAGTCTCTAGGACATTCGGGATGTTATGACGTATGTAAATGTATTTCAGAAAGTTTATTCTTTAGTTGAACCTAAAGTTATGACGAGAGATATGTGGATTGCTCCAAAAGATTAGGTAAAAAATAAATTATTGTGCTTGGTTTTCTGAATTTATTTCGAATACAGAAACATTTCTTTTGTAATTATATAGCTGTTGGCTGTGACTATATACGCGTGATATTCATCTAAACTTGCAACCTTCGTTTGCCCCCTTTAATTCGGCTCTTTCGCTAAATCCTTTCTTAGCAAATATTAATACCTCATAAGGAATCTATCTGCCTTTTTCAGCTTTATCAGTCAAATAAATTCCGTGACAATTCAGTCGACAATCTGCGAATGTATGTATCAATCAATATTTGCCTAAAAACTTTTGGAGCTGCCTGAGTATAATTAAACTGAAGTTGTTGGTATCATAAACATGCCAATTTATTTTACCTTTATGATTCCGATTTAAAATATGAACTGTAAAAGGTTAACGATCGCCAAATTGAACTCGCATCGTGAACCAAACTAGGATCCAGTAATTTCGTAACTATAAAGGCTGGTTTTAACAAAACGATAAAGTAACCCGTGGATATAAAACTGCATTTTATACGGTGCCAAAGTACCAACAAAAAGGGGTAATTTAACGACAATACCTACGGGACTACGGAGACAGGGGTCAGCCTCCGGTGACCTGCCGAACTTGCAACGATAATAAATTGGATTTTTAAAACAATCAAGTAGGTATAATTGGGCAATAAAAAATGCTGTACTATTTTTATCCAATTTATGGCAATAGTTAAAGGATTGAATTCGAATGATATATAATAGTATTTTTGCACCAAGCAAAAGCAAGTTGTATTTTTTCAGCCGCAAGTCTGGCTGACTTCGTCACTACCTAGCTTAATACTAAACGTACAACATAATTATATATTATTATAGCTGTTTTTTTAATCATGCTCGGTTTATCAGCACCATCGTCGTCATCAACCATTTTCACCCACTGCTCTTTTTTCACTCGCTGCATAGCTTTTCCGGTCATATACTAGTCTCATCTACTGCTTTCCTGCCTTTTTGCAATACTCGGCTGTCGTTTCATAGCTGTCGTATTATTTTTGTGAAAAACGTGCATTAGAGAAAAGTAATTGGGCAATCTGATTCGCCAGCAATTGGAAATTGATGCATTTATGTTATGCTGTAACCAGAACGAACTCAAGCGAATGCAAGCAGTAAACGTAGGCACTTGCATCGTTAAACATCATATCAGTTCAGTCACAACCGATCGCCTTTTCACTGGCAATGTCACCTAATATGGTAACATTTGGCGAACACTGGCAAACGCGAGCAAATCCTTAAGGTGATACGTTTCACCTATGGCGGGAAATTCAAATTTTAAACAGTTTGTTTATCCTTGTAGCTAAGCTGGGTAATTATATTAAAATGGCACAGTGTTTGTGCAAATAGTTTGTTGTTCTTTACGTTAGCATGTACAGTTATTTATCAGTAATGCACTACATTACTGACATTTGTCAATAAACCGTTTGAAACAGCAAAAAATTGTTTATTGACAAATGTAAGTAATAATGTGCATTAGAGATAAATAGGTTTCCATTATTTTGTAAAGAATAATAATCAATTTGCGCAAACATCATAATCGTTTACAACAATTAAAGACGTAGCTACACGGACAAGTTGTGTGTGTTGTGTGACAAACAAACTGTTTAAAATTTGAATTATCACCATAAATGAAACGTACCACCTAAATATGCATGCGATCGCTTTCGCTGATACGTTCATTCACGTTTGCACACAACCTTCATGCGCGTTTTTACGCTAGCTTTGTTCACGGTTTCGCGTTGCTTGTTTGATTATTTTACCATTCAGCCGTAGTAACTGCACACAAACATCATGCTGCCTTAATTTTCGTGTACGACAATAACAGTAACAAAATCAGTAATCACAGCAGTTAGCTCGTAACAATTTAAAAAGTAATAAAGAAGCGTGAGAAGAAATACGCATTGTGCATTCAAAAGCTATAGGAAATAAAGTTGTGATTTATGCAAGTGAAATGTGTTCAGAACGCGGCCGTTTGTAGGCGACGTCTCGTTGCGACAAATTTAACTCACTCAAAAGCTTATTCAACACTGTTTTGCCAACTCAGTCGAATATTCGCTGTCTTTGTGGTGAACAGAGCAATGTCAAATTAACCATTTTGGGAAATGCAACACTATAATAGACAGCTGTAGGTACATAACGTATATTAAGTGGCCACTTATATTACTTAGATGCGTCACACGGTTTTATCCGCTATTCCGTAAGAGGTTAGATTTTTTCGAGTCATGAGCTATTTCCACATAAAAATCATCTAAATTAGTTAATTCATATTTGAGTAGTTTCATTGGCTAAACATACACATATACATACTTTCACATTCATAATGTTTGTGTGCAGTTACTACAGCTGAATGGTAAAATAATCAAACAAGATTTTATTCCTGTAAAAAATACTGACAATGGTATATTTGGCGGGTTATACTTTGCAAGTAATAGTAGCAAAGTACGGCATGTGTAAGTAATTCCCGAACAATAAAATAAAAATGTGTAACAAACTTTCTGTAAAAATATTAACAAATGTAATTTTACTATGAACCGACCGCGACATATTCGGCGTATCATATTTTGCAAACGGTACATCTGCAAAAATGTATAATACATCCAAAATAAAAATTTAGTTTAGTACAAACTTCATTTTTATTTTGGATGACTTTCAATGATACCCTGTGTGAACTTCTTTACACGTATTTTTTTTAAATATTTTGGTAACTATCTCGTGGGAACCATAGATCTGTATATCTGTGGTGGGAACTATTCGCTATCTTATATTTATGATGACATATAACAAGTGTACCATCGAGACATCATTACGACATCAATCTATGACAGCCAACTCTATTGTTCATTCATCTCTACTGGGTTACGCGGAAAAAGTGTACTAAGCCGACGGGTACCCATCATTATGAATTACTTGTACTATGGGAGCAACACTAAAATCGCGATAAATTATATCAGCTGTTCCATGGTAAACGGTCATTCACACTCGACAAAATGTATGGAACAGCTAATATGTTTTTTGTGATTTCAGCGTCGGTGCTATAGTAAAAGTTGTTTAGAATGATGGGTACTATGGACCCTTTCGGCTTAGTACACCCTTTTCGCGTAACCTTGTATACGTAAAAGTTGTTTAACATTGTTTTTTTTTTTTCATTTTAACAGTATTGATTGTTATTGTCCGTTCCCCAGGATCCCGTACGCTGACAAGATCACTCCGGAGCCGATCCTGCAGAACAATGCTCGGGACACAAAAGACGCCGTCAGGAACAGCTACAACAGCCAGTTCAAAGTGGGCATCTACGGCTGGCGCAAGAAATGCCTTTACATTCTCGTCATGTCGCTTATGTTTATGATGATCATTAACCTGGCATTGACGCTTTGGGTATTGAAAGTCTTGGATTTTAATTCAGTAAGTTTTTCTGTATTGACATAGAAGTTTTTGTATTAGTTATGTTGCCTGAATGCGATATCATTCTTCATACTAATAGTATACAGGGTGTAGGGGACACTCTCGAAGCCAAAAGAACGTAATTGTACTCATCATAATGAACAAATTTTAATATGGTACCAGCCCTAAAATCGCAAAAAAAAAAACTGCTGTTCTATAGAAAACGGTCATTGACACTCGACAAAATATATGGAACACCTGATTTACTTTTTCGCGATTTTAGGGTTGGTCCCATACTAAAAGTGGTTCGTAATAACGAGTACAATTACCTTCTTTTGGCTTCGACAGTGTTCCCCTTATGAGTAAATGCGAAAGTTTGTTGATGTGTGTTTGAAAGTGTGTTTGTTGATTGTTCTTTTAAACCGACAAAAAAAGTAGGCGTTCATATTTTTTCAGGGCGCAGAATGTTTACTTAAAATTATCATTATTCGATCTTACTTACACCGGTTAATGAAAGGCTGATCAACACAAAAATTTACTAACACGATGATAAATCTCATGTCAACTGACGTGATTGGTTGGACGAAAAAACAACAGCCTATCAGGTCACTTGACATGAGTTTTGACAATAGATTAAATTCAACAGGCTTTCACAAACCGTGTGTTAGAAACGTTTGTAATCTTAACGTATGTTTAAAATTGTTGTCTCATTTTCGAGCAAGACAATTTCCATCAGCGAAAACTTTATAGGGCAATTTTAAGTATAGATTAATATAACTAAAGTTTTGTGAGTATAGCCGATCGCGTTTTGATTTTATTTCAAAGGTAAATGTAATTTGCACGAATGACATCCGCTGAGCTCTAATATATAAAGATAAGATTGAACAGATCTGTTTTCTAAATATCGTGTTTCTAAAATAGATTTCAAATTGGGTTATTAAAATAACTTTTAAATTGCCTGTAAAATGTATTTTTTTTTTTTGCTGTGATCAAAGTTATAACGAAGTAAGTTATGTTATTTTATCGACATGATTATCCGCTATAATATTTTAATCAAGGTTATGGTCACCACAGATGGATTTTTTTACGAATATATTATCCCTTTTTTTTTACTTCGGACTAGGCCAACGTTTGACCGCGATCTTGCCTGATAGAAAGCAATGATGAAAGTCTCTTTCTCTTTATCTCACTTTAACGCATAAAGGGATGTCCCTATCATTATAGCAGAGCTTTTGTGTGCCTGCTTACAAAAAGTTCGTCGTTCTTTAATTATAAGGTTACAAACGCGATGTTAGTATCTTCTGAAAGTAATATAACAGATTTTTTATTAAAAAAAAATCTTACAAATAACAGCGTTATCTAATTTATATACAATATTCAACTAAAGATAAGGCTAAAATAGGTAACAGTAATTTAAAAAGTAAATAATAATAAATTTATTACTAACATTGTCATAAATTACAGGCACACGAACATCCATAGGCGTGTGTGTGTGTGTAGGTGTAAGGTTTGGTATATATGTGTGTGTGACGTCTCTGCGATACACAAGTCCTCAAAAGGTCAGGGTTCGCAGAGACGTGTGTGTGTGAAGGTGTGTGTGGGGGTGGATGGGGATATGTAGAAGGTGTAAGAATATTAAGAAAATTCTCATTTTCAGGCTGGTATGGGTCAATTACGAATAGTACCCGGTGGGTTACAGCTTTTGGGCCAAGCTCTCGTGCTGGACTCTCTGTTTGCATCCAGCATCAAGTCCCGCCGCGGTCAGCCCATCAACATTGAGTCTAGCAGAAACTTCTCTGTATCCACGCGAGACCAACTCGGCTTGCTGCAGAGTAGGTTATTCTTAGGTAAGTTACGAACTCGTAATGAAAGAAGTTCAAAAGTTGCGTAAAGTTATTTTAGACTGTGGCTTTAAAGTAAGCCGCAGTCTGAGAATTTCAGTTAGCATTCTATTTTTGCATTTAGTTTCGCAAATTATAATTTTAGGAAGTCAGGTGACGAAGGATCATAATGATGATACAATAGTTTGACTAGTTTATCTCATTGTAAAATAATGGTTAATTTGTGAACTGCAAAAGTTGGTAACATAAAATTACTTTTCAACCGACTTAACGTTTTGGTTCTACGTTTCCAATCCATACGGCCAAGGATTGGAACAAC
The DNA here is from genome assembly GCA_932305915.1 of Agriopis marginaria. Taxonomy (NCBI): domain Eukaryota; kingdom Metazoa; phylum Arthropoda; class Insecta; order Lepidoptera; family Geometridae; genus Agriopis; species Agriopis marginaria. Next base: position 7,970,010 of record OW029921.1, read on the forward strand.
CTCCCAGCTTCCTTGTTTCCTGTGATATATACCTAATCTGGGCCTTTTTAAGGCCAGAGTGAATAGATATCTTCTAAGTCTGCATGCTTCATTTTCAACCAAATCGTCACTCAACAACAAACAAGTTAGTGGGCAAACGCGGACTCATGCGCGATAAAAAAAGACATATAAAAAAGGTGGTTCTCAATTAGATTCTTTTTTGGATATTTTTTAATTGAATAGGGTATTAGCAAGCTTTAGTGGCGCAGTGGGCTGGTCATATCTGTTACAGAACTGATAATCGTTGGCTTAGACGGTTTCTTGAGTGGAGGCTACAACGGCAAACATAGCGTAAGACGCCCAGGAACTCGTTGGAGTGACGATATACGTAAGACAGCAGGTAGTGGCTGGAAGAGAAAAGCCAAAGATCGGGTTGAGTGGAGAGAGGCCTTGGGAGAGGCCTAAGTCCAGCAGTGGATTAGTATAGGCTAATAATTATGAATAGAATAGGCTATATCTCCAGAGTGGCCCCATTCAAATTTGAATCAAATATTTTACCTTTAAGGGTAGAAAATTAGAGGGTGAATCCCGTTTGTGAGTATTTTTTGTAAAAATGTTTCAATTATGTCCTTTCTAAGGTCACGACCGTTTAGAAATAAACGCTGCTCGGTTAGAAGTGCGAGACTCGCGAGGAGTGCTACTCCTGGGTGCGTCTGATGGCGCGGTCACGGTGGGAGCCGACACTCTGACGATAGCCAGCCCCGCCGGGGTCACCCTGGAGGGGTCTGCGCAGACGACGCTGGTGAAAGCTCCACCATCGAAACAACTGATGTAAGATTATTTTAGAGCATGAATCTGATAATAAGATGATGAATCTATGCTAATTTTTCCAGAACATACGATTTTGTAGATTTATAGAATAAAGTGACAGACCGAAACGGTTAAAAGGTTAAAAGCATTGCTTCCTTGTCGTGTACGCTGATTTACACTAGATTTTTTAGGCCCGCAAGATCAAACATGGCCTGACAATAATATTGTTATAGACTAAATCACTTGAACGCGCATGTAGTCAAAATTCCAATTTACAAAATGAATCGACGTCGGTCGCGGGGGGGCAGCTTGTGATTGGATACTAGACGCGATTCGATGCTTATGATTGGAAACTCAAAAGTTATTCATTCGATTCGCGCCTAGAACTGGCCCACTCGAAATAGTTTAGGTTGACATTTTAGAACCTTTGGCTTACGGCGGGGTAAAGGATGAGCAGTCAAGTGGTTATACAAACAAACTCTAATTTATTTTTATTTTTAATGTCATGTTGTACTTTCCATTTTGAGGGTTTTTGACCAGTGTGTGTTGCCAGTGATGACATATGGTACTGAGACGTGGTCCTTAACTGTTGGCCTTTTGGAAAAACTCAGAGTCACTCAGCGGGCAATGGAGAGAGCTATGCTCGGAGTTTCTTTGCGCGATAAAATCCGAAACGTGGATATTCGCCAAAGAACCAGAGTCACCGACATAGCTGTTAAAATTTGCAAGTTGAAGTGGCAATGGGCAGGCCACATCGCTCGAAGAACCGATAACCGATGGGGAAGAAAGGTTCTTGAGTGGAGACCACGAACCGGAAGACGCAGCGTAGGTAGGACTTCCACGAGATGGACCGACGACATAGTGAGAGTCGCTGGCATCCAGTGGATGCAAAAGGCAGGCTGTCGTTCAGTGTGGAGGTTAAAGGGGGAGGCCTATGTTCAGCAGTGGACGTCTTCTGGCTGATGATGATGATGGTGATGTACTTTCCATTGAATAATGTGTTCATTGTATTTTTTGCCACATATAAATAATGTCTATGACTATGTCATTGTGGAGATCACAGAAAAGCAAAAAAATCGTGGTGGAGATACTGTTATTTGTTTTTTTTAATGCAGGCTGGAGTCACCTACACGGTCGCTGCAGGTGTACGCGGGGCAGAACATAGCTATCGAGTCTCGGGCCGGTGACATCAGTGCTAGTTGTCTAACCACGTTTCGTCTCAAATCTGTGGCAGGATCTGTAAGCATTAAATTTAAATTTTCTGAAGAACGATTTAAAATAAATTGTGTGTAATATCTCTGGTTATATTATTAATCGACTTCAAGAAAGCAGCGGTACTTAATTCGATCCATTTTATTTGCCATTATCCATAATACCAATAATTTTGTACGAAGACCTACTACTTCGAAGTTTTTATTATCAATAGGAATGTTGGTGGTCAAACGAAGACATATCCACGATAAAAAAAAGAGAAAACAATCGAAGATAACATAAAGTTCAGTTCAGATTGGTTCAGTAGTTTTTTAGCCAGCATCTAAAACACCAATAATTTTGTTCGAGCGCCTACTCATTTTGAAGTTCAATCAGTCAGTTTGGAGACATAATTGCTAAGGACGTGAGGGTGATGGGGTGACACAAAATCTGCTTAGAAGATCGCTTTCGTTCGGCTATAAGAATTATCAACGTCGCTAAGCTCACTCAAGCTTATGCTTGCGACGTTACGCGTAAAATATATTTTTTATGCATCTTTGTACCGAGATGAGCAAGTTGTTCGCCTGATGGTAAACATTTTGCTTGCCCATAACAGTTCAATGCCACCCAGAAATTAACAGTTCATATCCCGTCGCGGAAATGCACTAGCATCGTCACCTTAAGATATTAGATGTTAACTCTTTTTATGCCCAGTAATTTCAATGGAAACATTGTAATAGATGAAATACAATAAGTGTACGTAATGTTTGCATACTACTTTTTGGTCGTTGCGTAACTGGCAAAGGTATGGTATTTCTCCAAGCGGATTCTACAAAAGAGCCCTACCACCACAAGCCGCTGAACTAAGTTGTGTATTTTAAGTAATTCCTTTTATTTCAGATACGTTTAGAAGCACCCAGCATATACATGCCAAAATTGAAGTCAGCGCTCCCCCTGCCGCCAACATCACCACATTCTCACGATCCTCACCACCAAAACATCTACCAGCTTTGTGCGTGTGCAAACGGGAAGCTGTTCCTCGCGCCGCCACACGGTGTCTGCGCAGCCAGGGAAGAGAGCCTCATTTGCCGATGATAGCTTTTGAATGTGTTATTTGAGCAAGATTCAACATTCGCAATATTGGTAGTGTGTACAAATGACTGCATAACATGAACGTAATTTGTCGGTATGATTTTAGAAAGACTAATTTATGCAGTGCCGTGTTTAAACAGTGTGATGTGCTTGGTAGACATTTATTTAAAAATCTCAAAACAATAAGGATTATTTTACAGTGGAATTGTTTCAGTACTTTCTGTATGTTTAAGAGCGTGGCACACGGCGTTTTTTAGCAGCGCATACACGCCTAAAGACAATGCATAATGCAAGTAGCAAGTACAAGTTACAAGTAGCTACTACGCATCGTCTGCTTCGTTTTGCTTAGTGTAAGTGGTAGTGGTTAGTAGCACTTTCACTGCCACTTGCACTAAAAAAACGATGCAGACGATGCTACTTTCAACTTGTACTACGCATCGTCTGCAAGCTCCTTAACGCATCATACAGACGCCAAATAAAAAAGTTTTTGTGAAGTATCACGATGCAAAAGCGTGTTAGTTTGCATTTCTGCAAAACGTTCTGTAATCGCTCATAACATTTTCTAGATAATATGTTTTTATGCCACAGTTTTGTTTATGTTTGTTAGCTTTAATAAAATGAATATAACTAAATGAAATTGATACTAGAGTGTTCTTGTTTTACTTAAGATGTTATGAATAATAATACATTATTGTTATTTTAATGAAATAATATTTTTTAATTACATGGCACTTGAGTGTATTTAACTCGTTACTTTAAATGAAATTATTTCTAAGCAGTGAATCTTAACAACGAGTCAAAAATAAAAAGTAAAATTTATCAAATACTTATTAGTGCCTTTCGAAGACGCATTTAGGATTACCTACGTATCTAACAATGTTTCAAATATCAATAAATAATTTTCTAGCATATAAAATATGAAGTTAACCATTTAATGAAACGAGTGTGTGGTGTGAGTACCTACAAAATAATATTTATTACAATTCAAATAAAGTCAATTAGTAAGCGCTATGTTATTTTTGTATTATCCTGATTAGTACCTACTTAATTTAGTTTATTTTAAGTAGGTTGGTTGATATAGTTTTGCAAAACGTACTCGTATATCATTATGAAATACAAATAGATTAAATTATTAAGGTTTCTACAGACCTAAAGTAATAGGCAGCAGCAACGCAACATGAGCTCACGAGTTTTGTAGTATGTAAACTCTATGAAACCCTAAAAACCGGAATAATCTGGCAGCAAGTGAGCAGCATAGCAGCTGTGAGGTGTTTTGAGCGGTGTGTCAGTAATACACAATCCATTCTATTCTAACAAAAAAAAAAACAGAAATAGAAATTCAGAAACGTTTATTTTGTGACAATAAAGTTTAAAACAAAATAAAATATATATGTAGGTACATTGTCACAAACACCCGCGCCCACGTTCAAGCCGTGCTGCTGCTGACACGTGCTTGGTCTGTAGAAGGTATTAATTATACCTATAATCCTTTTCAAATAGCATGGCACTTGACAGCCACCACTAACAGACTAGTTTTCACCACTAGTTTTGATAGTAGTGCTTAGCTATATGTTTTCGCCGCAAAATGTAAATCTTTAATATAGTTCTGTAACATCACATTTAATATTCACAAATCACGTTACATTCTATCGTACTTTTAAACCACCTGTCAAGTGCCATGCTATTTGAAAAGGACTATAAGTATTGTATGTGTACAATGTAATTACCTTACTAATGTTTAGTCAGTTGTACGTTTTGGGCTACGAAAGGGTAATAACTTGATCGAATAATATATATATTAAAATGTGTTCTAGGGATCAGTATATTTAAAATGTAATACAATTATTGTTTGAAAAAACCATATATTGTATAAATAGACCATATTTAGTGATTAATTATTGTATGGCTATTTTCTTGTTGCATAAGTGTATATCATTAATGTTTGTTCATATAATTTATTGTAAATATTCGAAAATGCGTATAAATGTATAAATAACTACGTATCTTTATTGCTGGACTTTTATTTTACGATCGGCCAAAACTGTATATATATTTTTAGCCCAATTTTATGAGCTTTTGTGTCTAGTGTAGTAAGCTCATTCAAATTTTATTTGTTATTGCCTTATTTAAGTCCAACAGAGCCAAAGTTGTTTTCTATTATTCTTTACCGCGTGATGGTTTACGACATCGTAGACATCGTAGGTAGACTAATATAGCTTGTTTTATTTTTTTACGCATTAAAAAAAATACCCATTGGTACTGTTTATACTTAAGTACAGTTCATAATAGTTTTGTCTCTTTGTATGCAATTCCTAGATTAATTAATCTGTTCGTTCGACAAATGTTTATTAAGTTAGAAGTTGTAAGCACGTCAAATCGTATCAAAACCCAGCATGCCGCTTTTTTTTTTTTACGTTGCGAGAGTAATTGGTTGTAGTTTAACTTCATTCTTACGGCCAACTGGTTTCGTAGTGTTTTTACTATGGCGCAATTTGACATTTTTAAGTATTGGCGTCTAATGTGCTACTGCTAAGAATACAGAGATCGAACTGAATTAATTTGGAGCACGGGAAACAGACACGCTAAGTATGTAAACTCGTGGTATCTACCCTGATACAGATCTGTGGTTTGTTCATTGCATATCGATGACTGCAGTCAAACTATTATTTTTAACTAGAGAGAAAACTATTTTCAAAATAGCGGCCCTCTTAACTAGGTTTATATATTCAGAAACTTCATAATTAAATAGTACCTGGAAACTGACACAAGTCATTTTATTATAAAATGAACTCGGAATAACTTCGGAACTTTCATCACTTAATTATGTTATAAAGGCGGTTTCTCCCAACGAATCGTGCCGTTGTTTGTACCTTAAGTGCATTTTAAGACGTGGATAAGTATTTAATTTTGTACAAATAATTATACGACACAAACAAGTCAATTAAATTATTAATAAACATAACCCGACTGCATTGTATAAATCCTGAGAAGCAACAGTGGCGTGTTGCTTACCTATCTATACCTACTCGTAAACTGAGCTTGTACTCTATGTCATTTCCACTATTAAAATTATTCAAATGACACTATACATATTGAAATCCATTAAGTCGTTTAGACTGTAAGGCATGCCAAAAAAACCTCACACATCGAAAAATATAACCCTCCTTGTGCAGTCGGGTTAAAAAGTTGGCCCTCACGGGACGCCCGGCAGATGTGAAACATGACGGCAAAAGACAACATCATGTCGTTTGCGCCAGGCCAATAGGTTGATCCAATGATCCTAATATCACAAAGATTATTATTTTAAACTAGTGACCCGCCCACCCGGCTTCACACGGGTGTAATATAAGTGAGAAGCCGGGGCGGGTCGCTAGTTATACATATAAACCTTCCTCTTGAATCACTCTATCTATTTAAAAAAACCGCTTCAAAATCCGTTGCGAAGTTTTAAAGATTTAAGCACACATAGGGACGGACAGACAGCGAAAGCGACTTTGTTTCATACCATGTAGTGATAGTGATAAATAAATCCCAATTTTATTTTGGCGGTTAAGTTAGGATACCTTAATTGCTAAGTATATTAAAGCACAACCTAAATCAAAGTCTGATTCTTGCAGGCACATCCTTTGCAGTTACATCCTATTTGTCATATTGCAACTATAAATAAAGCTCGCGCCGAATAATTACACAACAATCGATGGTGTGGACTCGGCGAAGCACAATGAGTGTCTGAACGTTCCGCTAAACTTTAATTAAAGATTCATGATAAATTGTCGCAGGAAGCTGCACCGCGCCGTCTCGCACGTGAATAACGCCCTTTCTGCCAACACTTAAATAACTTAAGGCAGTAACCTAACAATAAATTCATGAGACCCCGCTCCTTTTGTTTGCCCCGCGGCGTTTCACACGGCTAATTGGCAGGAAACGACGCGAAGTCATCGTCAGTGAGTAAGCTGCCTTAGCTTTACTAAATAGATAAAGATGTAGTTCACATACATTATTTAAGAGATATTCAGGTTAACTTGTTATTTTCTTCATTACTATTTAATGTGTCATCCAGAACCATCCATTATCCTTTGTCCTCATTTAAGCTGTGTAGTGGGAAGAAGTTTTGTCGTAGATGCCATCAGAAATTCAAGATATTAAAAACCAGGTTCTTAGGTAGGCTTCCTACTAGATGGACCGATGATGTCACGGGCATCCAGCGGATGCGAATGGCGAGCCCTCCCCCTTAGACCTCCACACTGAACGACAGCGTTTAGTGTGGAGGCCTAAGGGAGAGGGCTATGTTCAGCAGTGGACGTCTTCTGGCTGATGATGATAAAAAACGAGGTTCCCAAAGTTATCTCGTTCGTCCATTTATAAAATGAAAAAAAATAGCCATATAGTTAACAAATTAATGTCGTTTTTTTTGGCTAAGTGTATAGAAAAACACATATTTTCGAGTTTTTAGATCGTCTCCAAATATTAAATATCAACATGAACATTGCTTAAGGACATTCTAATGTTATAAATTTATTAAGTTTTACATAAACAGATATATAAGTAAAATATAAGACAAAAGAGCCAATAATTGGAACTCTTCTATAATAATATTATAAAGAGGAAAGATTTGATTGTTTGTTTGTTTGTTTGTTTGCATTGAATAGGCTCCGAAACTACTAAACCGATTTGAAAAATTCTTTCACTGACGGGAAGCTACACTATCCCCGGGTGACATAGGCTATAATCTATACCCGTGCGAAGCTGGGGCGGACCGCTAGTATATTATATAATTGAGTAGAAGATTGAAAACAAGATATAAAGATAAAATAATAAATCTTAAAATCACAAAAGACATAAAAAGGCATGAAGCCATATTCTACACAAAAAATAATGTATAACATTAATGAAGTAATAATGCCCAAATCCGTGTTTTTATTCCAAATTAATGATTTTTATCTTCGCATGGCTCTTATTTTAAGAAACTGTAAGTATTTCTACATCAGTTTACTAATTATTTAAATGCTTCACTTTTATGTTCGCATTCCTAGTATTCCAACGTATACTTAGCCTTAGATCCTTGCCTGCAGTGCTTTGAGTATTAAATTGCATACCAAGAAATAATATTAGCCTTTATTCCATCCACACCTAATTGAATTTGGAGTTCTTTGTTGCGGCATACTTAGCTGTGGAACTCTTAAAGCCATTTCAAAGATACCTCCTGAGCCAGCATCCGAGCGAGAGGAAATAAAGTTATGATTTATGTAGTGAAATATGTTGCAGTGGGACAGCTCTAAGCTCGACTGCCGACGCCGACGCCTTCTGTCGGTGACAAAATAAATTCGTTTTGAAACGAGAAGACAATCGTTTGTACACACAACAAAATGGCTATTATTTCTGTTCCAGTGATTTTTGTAGGATGTTGTTCTATAAATTAATTCATGGATGAACTGTATACTAGCATTAGAATATTTATCGTACGTAGCACTTAAAAGTTTAGTCAAATCTAATGAGAAAGAAAAAATATTCTAGCAAAAACATAATTATGTAAAAATTTACCAAACGACCGATGCATAGTTCATGATTATGGAAATAGTCGACAAAAGTCTTGAGATTTAGCTGGTTGCCAAGCTCTTTAGCATTTTTATAAATTATAGCTACAAAAAGATTAATATTCTTCAGTTGATTCAGTTAAAAAAAACTTGTTTCTTGCTACTGAATTATATGTTACTTGACAAGATGTCATATTTTAAAGTATAGGTAATTGTTATATGCAACCAAAACTTCAAGTTTATAGGCAACATTAATTTTTTAATTATGAAACTGGTGCAATGTAAATTTACAAACGTCAGCCTGAGCATTATCCTGTTTCTTCGCGGTCGCTTGGCTTGACACGCTGCCGTGTATCTAGATACAAATAAAGAGAAGATAACATTCTGCACTGTTCAAAATTCAAATTTTAATATCGTTCCAAAGTTTGTTCACGCAGTAATTACAGAAACTTTGGAAAAGCAACTCTATGATGGTTAACGACCAATTTATTTAATTAAATGTACTTTGTAGCAGCTATTGAAAAGCTTGTCGTTCAAAGCGGATCGGACAAGCTAAGAATACTTGAATCGGTTTTAATTTTGTTTAATTAGTCTTAGGTAGTTGTGGGGATGCAGAGAAACTTTGTTTTTCATGCAACTGAGTGGCAAGACAAACAAGGCACTCGCCTGATTGTAAGCACTACGCTTGCCTATAACCATTCAATGGCACCCGAAATCAAATATAGTGTGACCACAGTGTGACATAAAGGAGTAGAAAGGGAACAGCCGCTGTTATCTGTCAAATGACAAGGAAAATCCAGAAATATTTGTACTGCTGTCTTATTTTGTGTTTTATATACCGAATATGAAGAATCTATTGGAATGAATATACTACAGAGTGTCAATATATACCTACTTTACATGCTATTTTAGTGTAACATTTTTTTATAACTAACTGCGCCCCTCGGTTTCACCCGCATGGACATTATTTCAGGAACCGTAAATTTTTTCGAGACAAAAAGAATCTTATGTCTCTCTCCGGCACTGCAGAAATCACGTCAATTCCTTATTATGTTACTTAGTAAAAGAAGAACACACTTTCGCAATTTTTATATTAGTACCTATTTTTGCACACACGGTTTGATCTTAAACTAAGCAAAGCTTGTATTATGGCTGCCAGAGTCTGATATAGATATATACCGATTTCAATATTTACTTAAAAACAGAAAAATAATGAAAGCTTAAAATATAAACTAAAAACTAAAACTTAAAATAACTAAATAAAAGCTACAATTAAACTAAAAGATGATTGTATAAAATATACAAACATGTACCTACTACAAAACAAAAACGAAAATAGAAATAATAGAAATAGAAACCCCCGACACCCAGATACAGAACAAACACAAATGTTAATCACATGATGTTTGTGCTAGGTGGAAATCGAACCCCCGCCCCCAAGCGCAGAAGGCAGGTTCACTACCAACTGGGCCACCAGGCAGTCAATTGATAGTGGCGTCCTCATGAATTTATTTTCTTTTGTGCTATATTATTATTTATACGCGTATACACTATTCCAATTCTATCGTGTAGATAGAGCCGGGTTGCCTAAAGCTATCTCTAACCACGATATAATGAAGCCTCTTAAATTTTCATTTTACACCATCGATAAATCAAATGACAAAAAGCGCATGGTCTTAATGTGAGGGGCATTTGTTTGTGAGCTTAAAGAGTTGTCTACAGGACTAAGGACTACTGAAAATAGAGCTTCGGGTCGAGTCGTGTGTTTAGTTATCAGGTAGGAGTGACACTCAGTCGTGTGCCTTAGTCCGATTTGACAGAGGTCGGAAGCGTGGTCTGCGTCGATTAGGGAACATGCTCCGACAGGATTTGATTACGACACATTAGGTAATAAGTCAAAAAGGATATTACTATTAAAGGATAGGACTATAGCGGATATTTCTTTTCGACTATAGAGTTAGTCCCATAATAGAAATTGTTCATGAAGACCCCCTTCGGCTTAGCATACCCTTTCTGATTTCCCCTATGTAACTAGATAAAAAGTGTTATCTAAAGGGCGCACTCATCGATTGAGACGTTCAGAGGCTCACGTCCTTAACATTAGGCAGAGTGTTGGGATCGATGGGCCGGCTGGTCACGCGCTCTTTTATGATTCAATTTGTAGGGTGCGAGCTGACCGCCTTCAGAACCTACGTCACGGGGTGCTAGCTCGTCCGCAATGTCTATTGTAATCAAATTATGTTATGCTCTTGCCATTGTATTTTTAACCGACTTTTGATTGGGGGGAGGTTCTCAATTCGATCCGTATTTTTAAATGACGAAAGGAGGAGTTTTTCAATTTAACTGTATGTTTTTTTTTATATTTGTTACGCGATTACTCAGCCAATTAAAAATTGAATTTACTGTTTGTTTTTGTTTGGTTGGTCATACTTCAGAGGTGGTCCCATACATAATATGAATCGAGCGTCTGTTACTCTAGCAGTATTAATAATTTTGTACGAGTCTACTAATTTTGAAGTCATATTTTAAATCAGATAATTTATTATACTTGGGAACGCTCGGACAATTAATTAATGATTTATAATTCATAATATTTTGTGATGTCCATAATAGCCATAATTAATATTTTTTTACAACTGTTCGACGGCTTCTTACGCATCTACTATTTCCAAGAAATTACTTATTTTTTGCAGAAAGTTATTAGACGGCACCCGGTTCGATCCTCGGCCCTACCAATGAGATATTTAGTATCTAAATAAATTAGTGCAGTTTCTATGCCAGCGCTCAAAAACGGTGAAGGGAAACATCGTGAGGAAACCAGAGGTTCAAAGACATATATGACTTTCACCAACATGCACTGGACCAGCATGGTGAATTATGGCCCATCTTTTCTCTCTGAGAGAAAGCCTGTGTCTCAGCAGTGGGAATATGATAGGCTCATAATGATGATAATATCATTAGTTCATCTTCATCAGCCAGAAGACATCCACTGCTGAACATAGGCTTCCCTTAGAACACCACACTGAACGACAGTCTGTCATCTGCATCGCCCTTCCCGACTTCACCGTTTCCTGGCCAGTAGGGATAGTTGAACTGCCGGAGTCTGGACGCCGTACGCAAAGCTTATCTGTCGTTATTTGTCATAATATCTACACTTGGCAGGTGACTCGGAGATTGCAGAGCGTTCACCATGCAGTAGAATGATGCTGCTGCCCATCCTTTTGTGGTTCTGGTAACAGTTTTAAGACATATACCCCCTATGCTGCCCTATATTAGGGTGTGTCCTTATACTCCGACCAGTTATCCTGTTACCTGATATATCATTAGAAGTTTCGTGGTAGAATCTTGGTAGAATATCATTAGTTACCAGAGTAAAACAACATATCAATATTGTTGATAGTTGCAACGAACTGGATCTAGAGAGGAATGCGGTGTCTAATCTAATGTAATGCTAAGCTACTCGTTGCCTCTGGGCGCTCCGACGATCGGATTCCGAGCCGGCATTTGGACCGAACTGTCGGCCGCTTTATCTCTGCGCGCGTGTATCTGCAGATGCCAGGAATACATTGCTATGTCTTGCTAAACTAACAGGCTGAGTAAATTAATAATATGTGTCCAAAAATCACTGCAAAATTGAAAGCGAAGAGCTCTTTTTAACACGCTTATGAGCTGACTTTGTAACTAATATTTTAATCAATTCTAGTTTTCAACCTACTTCTATTTTGTCGTACCGATTTGAACTTTGTAAGCATATATAATAAGGATGTCAATACAAACATTTGGTACCATCAAAATAGATCTGATGATGGAGACAGGAGGTGGGCTCTACAATGGTAAAAAATCACACTGGAGGTGACAGGAGGTGGACTCTACAATGATAAAAAATCACACTGACAAAGCCATCTAGCGAGAAAAACGCTAACCAACATGCCGCATGGGCTGAGTGTCGCGGTGTCAACATCCCCCTCTCCCGTCCCTCACCTCCTTTGCTCATTTAGTTTTTTAGGGTTCCTTATTCTAAGGATGAAACGGTACCCTATTACGATGCCTGTCTGTCTGTCTGTCTGTCTGTCTGTGTCTGTCTGTCTACGGCTGTATCTTTCATACCGTAATAGATGGCCAGTTAAAATTTTCATAGAATATGAAATGTTACGACGGATAAACAAAAAAAATATAAAAAAGTCATAAAGTAAAAACGAAAGTCGCCATACAACAAACTTATTTTTAACGTATTTTTGTAATAGCTCTAATGTAAAAACGGTAATACGTACAAGAGGCAAACTTGGCATGATTATAGTACACACTCTAAAATATACAACAAATTATAAATAATGGCCAAGTGCGAGTCGGTGACAAATATCTTTAGTACCATCGAACTGATATGATGATAGAGCCAGGAGGTATCCAGTGGAACTATTCAATGGCTACTAGTAAACCCCTTGAGTTTGGGTACATTTAGTTTGTTTTAACGAGGTTCATACATTGCACTTGGTGATGAGGGTCTAATGATGCAGCCGGGAGTAGGATAGTGGATAGCACGAAATAATTCGGGCGTAAGCTAATGTTTTCTTCATTTTTAACTTCAAAAATAGGAGGGGTTCTCAATTCAGTAGGTTTTTATATTTGCTACCTCAGAACTCCGTCATTTATAAACAGATTTGGAAATATATATTTTTATTTAAAAGGAAATACTTTCAGATTGGACCCATAGAAATTTCATAAAAATCGGTTCAACTAAAAAACAATAACTGGAAAAAATGTGTCATCCAAGTACAAGAAATTGCGTATTTACAAATTTTGAAGTTGGTTTTTTAATTTGATTATTATCAATTTTTAATTTACAATAATCATTTGCCGGAAATCAATCGCTTTAGTTTTCGATGTGACGTATTAATTATCGTGAAGGTAAAATAACACATGTCATGATTAACTATAAATTAGTCGCCAACGTGGAAAAAAACATGTCGTCTAATTGTATTATTTTCCTAAACTTGTGTATTTTTGAGTGTCAATGCTGTTTCCAAAGCTCCATAGAAGCCATAGATCTTGTAAAGTTTCCACCACTTTACTAGGGCATGATTTTGACTTGACCGTGACTTACTTTGCTTGACTCTGACTGTAACTGACTTGTTTGACTACATTTCATCAAACATGATTATAATTTAATACTTGACACTGGCAATTGCCCTTGAGTGCGACGCCAAAATCCTCACAGAGGTAGAGGATATTCACTAGTGAATATGGAATGATTTCACGCCCAAAAACCTAAAATAATATTACACTATTGTTATATTGTTAGTACTAACAAACCTGTACAATCTATTTGAAGAGCTGGCTAAGTCGAAAAACTAAACATTTTCATTGAACGACTATCAATTTTGTTGACTAAATTCGATAGTGTCTCCCTATTTAGCTCTATAGATGAGTTGGTTTGACTCTAGCTACATTTTACGAGCCCCAATTAATATTCGGAAGTGGGAAGTGTCATTCTAATTAATTTACCAGCGAGTGCCTTACTTAATCTGACGTTTAAAGGCGGTAAGCCGTCCCTTCGATGACATATTATGCGCGCTCCTTTAAACTGTTGGTAAATTTTTAACCAGAAAATAGATGCTCTCTTATTAAACTTTGTACTCTCATTAGGCTTTGTACTCTTTTTACAATTCCTTCTTTCATAAACTCCTTTTTATCTCCCTGTGCCTGGTAGGTATCGAAATGACCCTGTCTTTTGGAGCCCAGACGTTTCACAGCCCGTCGTTTTACTATCAAGGCATTTTGCGAAATGATCTTTGTGATACGCCAGCCTATGGTGCAAGGCTGGTCAAATATGAATATTCGATTAATCGATATTAAGATAGTGGTAAGCGTGTCGATTTATCCGGGTATGTCCTAAAACTGCGACCAGAACCACCGGAGGATGGTCAGCAGCGTCCTGTTAGTACACGGTGAACGTACTGCGATCTCCAAGCCGCCTGCCAAGAGTGGGGATTATGGCAAAACCCCTCTCTAAGAGGCCTCCCTTGTTCAGCAGTGGACATTTAATGGCTGATGATGTGTGATGTGTGTCGATTTCAAGTCGCAGCATACCTATTCTAAAACATTTTACACATCTATTCTAACTTAGCTGTTTTAAAAGGGGTCCTTGTAAATAGCTTAAAACAGCTTACAAAATAAACTTCGGACTAATGACGTCACACCTCATATTGTGTTGCATAATAATTTCAAAATGTCCTGCGCGGCTCGGGCGTTAAATTAACCTTCATCCGTCTGCCACATCAACTAGCTAACTTCGTCTGGTTGATTTTCTCTTTTACCGCACGATACATTCATAATATAGCATAACAAAATAAGACATTGATATATTCCATTTAAAGTTACATCCATTTCATAGGAAATTAAAAAATGTTTTGATTTGATAAATGTGTTATTGTATTAAGTTATAAATAAATGACTTGTTAATTTATAGTTTGCATGTTAGCATTAAGTTTAAAAATTAATTGTTAAATGATTATTAATTATCTATTTATAAGTAACTACCCACAATCATGTTATAATCAATCATCTAGGCACACATAGTTATAGAATGTGATACAGATCATTAAAATGTAAATTCAATATTATTTTAAAATTATTGCATTCTGTTTTGTATATTATTGAATAAATAAAATGAAATGAAATAATGCTTGGACTTTTTAAGTAGCATTTTCTCTACGCGAAAGAAATAGAGGATGCACGAAATGTGTCCTATTTTTGTTTATGATGATAGGCTTGCGTTTGTTCACATCATGTCTGGTGGACACGTAACGCCTAAGTTACATTCTAGATCATAGATGTTAGTACAATAAGTAAGTTTAGATACATTTTAGTGGTTCTCGCGCCATGGTTAGACTTCTACAATGGCATGTGTTGACTCTTGTGCTGACTCCGTCGCTGATGTCGTGCTTCAAGGAATGGAATGTTTCATTCCAAGTTCTGTCGTGCGTGTCGGTGGGCGGAGTCGCCCATGGTTTAACAAATCCTGTGCGGAAGCTTCAAGCCTGAAGCGAACTGCCTTTAAATCATGGTCCGAAGCACTTGCTAGTCATAACTCAGACACCTCCGTCTTGAAGAAAAAACTTAATGCTGCCTCCAGGTCCAGCAAAAGGATTATTGCCGAAGCCAAGGCAGCCCATATCAGCAGAATTGGCGACAGACTTGCTTCATATCCAACTGGAAGTCGAGCCTTTTGGTCTTTAGCCAAGGCTGCTGAAGGCAACTTCTGTCAGTCCTCTCTACCAGCCCTGCGAAGGCCGGATGACACATTGGCCCATAGCGCAAAGGAGAAAGCCGATATCCTTGGTACTCTCTTTGCTTCGAACTCGACTCTCGACGACGGGGGCGCCACATCACCTAACATTCCGCGGTGTGCGAGTTCCATGCCAGAAGTACGTTTCTCTCAGAGA
Source organism: Agriopis marginaria (assembly GCA_932305915.1). Classification (NCBI taxonomy): domain Eukaryota; kingdom Metazoa; phylum Arthropoda; class Insecta; order Lepidoptera; family Geometridae; genus Agriopis; species Agriopis marginaria. The sequence goes on from OW029921.1 coordinate 7,986,058, forward strand.
TCAGTACGGAAGGAACTCATGTCCCTTGATGTGCGTAAGTCGAGTGGGCCAGATGGCATTCCGGCTATCGTCCTTAAAACCTGTGCTCCTGAGTTGACTCCGGTCCTAACGCGTCTTTTCCTTCTTTCGTATTCAACTGGATGTGTGCCGTCATCATGGAGGACTGCCCTAGTCCATCCGATTCCTAAAAAAGGAGATCGGTCTGATCCAACTAATTACAGGCCCATTGCTATTACCTCCCTACTCTGTAAGGTGATGGAGCGTGTGGTAAACACCCAGCTCCTCGGATACCTGGAGGAACACCAGCTCATCAGTGACCGCCAGTACGGTTTCCGTCACGGCCGATCAGCTGGTGATCTTTTGGTATACCTCACTCACCGCTGGGCTGAAGCCGTTGAGAGTAGAGGGGAGGCGCTTGCAGTTAGTTTGGATATAGCCAAAACTTTTGATCGGGTCTGGCACAGGGCACTCTTATCCAAGCTACCATCTTACGGCCTTCCTGAGGGGTTATGCACTTGGGTCGCCAGCTTCCTATCTGATCGGAGTATTAAGGTCGTTGTCGACGGTTCCTGCTCCGACAGAATGCCGATCAACGCTGGCGTCCCACAGGGTTCTGTGTTATCGCCAACGCTCTTCCTTCTCCACATCAATGACATGTTGCTTTCGAGCAATATGCATTGTTATGCGGACGATAGCACGGGCGATGCACAGTATACCGGTCGTGCTAACATCCCTCATGCCGTAGTTGAAGAAAGTAGGAATAAACTTCTGTCTGAAGTCGAGACCTCTCTTGAGCAGGTCTCGGTCTGGGGTGAACTGAACCTGGTTCAATTTAACCCAACAAAGACACAAGTTTGCGCGTTCACCGCTAAAAAAGCCCCATTTGTTGTAGCTCCTTACTTTCAAAACACTCCCCTCAAGGTTTCAGAAAGCATTGGAATCCTTGGAGTCGACATTTCTACGAACGTACAGTTCCGCGGTCATATCGCAAGTAAGGCCAAGCTCGCATCTAAGAAACTTGGTGTGCTCAATAAGGCGAAGCGGTACTTCACGTCGAGACAAAGACTCTTGCTTTACAAAGCGCAAGTCCGACCTCACATGGAGTACTGCTCCCATCTTTGGAACGGAGCACCCAAGTATCAGCTTGACCCACTTGATGCATTACAGCGTAGAGCTGTCAGAATTGTCGACGATTCCAAGCTCACTGAACACCTAGAGCCGCTCAGCATGCGCAGAGACGTTGGGTCTCTCTGTATCTTTTATCGCATTTACTACGGGGAGTGTTCTGAAGAACTATTTGATCTGATGCCGGCGTCGCGGTTTTACCATCGCACTAGCCGCCACCGCCTGAAGGCTCATCCACACATAATAGATCAGTGGAAATCGCACACTGTGCGTTTCACACGATCCTTCTTGCCTCATACCTGCAAAATGTGGAATGAGCTACCTTCTACGGTGTTTCCGAGAGGCTACAACATGGGGTTCTTCAAAAGGCGAGTTAATCGAGTTCTTAAGGGTCGGCAACGTATTTGTGATGCCTCGGGTGTTACAAGTATCCATAGGCGACGGTGACTGCTTTCCATCAGGCAGCCCGTCAGCTTGTTTGCCACCTATGGCATAAAAAAAAAAAAAAAAAAAAAATGGCAAATTGTATGACACCCGTCGTTAAAACGGCTACAGCAATATTAACTACGTGCAAACTCAAAAGAATTCATTATTAAAATACCTCCGAGACTACAGCTGTCTTAGTTAATGTGCGCCAAGATTTAAGACTCAATACGTGCCTGGCTGAAATAGAAAATACGACTCAAAAATATTTTCCTTACATTGCTTTCTTGCTTCTTAATGGCGTATTTAAAACCGGGTTCTCCAAAATTGTTTACTAGATGATATTTTAGATTCTGATACTAAAGATTTTTAATAAGTTTGGTTTTGTTCAAAAACAAGCGTTGAGGTGGCAACTCAGTGCCTAAATTTCACACAACTTTGATCCTTTAAGTACTAAATAACAAGAACCATCGGAAACTTAATATTCCGGTATTCTATTATTCTCTATTCGGCGCTCGCTTTGTATTTCAACAAGCGCTTTGGGTTTATGAATGTCATATAATATAAGTAAATTAGTTTATTTCCTCTTGGCGACAATTTAGCTCACGCTCTTGTCACAAATTGTCGTCGGGGGTAAATGCAGACTATTAAGGAAATACAGCAATTCAAACAGCCCTTACCCTATATTACGGCGCAATCTTACTCCGGCGAAATTATAAGCAACACCTACTCGTGCCGTGCTTGCCAGCAATAAGAATGGCCAATAAGCGAGCGGACATAGTGTTTCGGAAATTCCATACAACTTCACATAAACCTGTGTAGTCCGAATAAAGAATGACTTTAAAATAAAACCGGCCAAGTGCAAGTCGGGCTCGCACAGTGAGGGTTCCGTATCACCACATAACTTGTTATCTACTAAAGTACAAAAAATTGTGCAAAAAGACAAAATCCCATCAACGTCCAGGCGGTCACCCATCCAAGTACCGACCGCACCCAACGTTGCTTCACTTCGATGATCGTACGAGAACTGGTGGTGAACAGAATTTTATCACCGACTCACACTTGGCCATTATCTATTATTCGTTGTTATACTTTAGAGTGTTTACTATAATCATGCCAAGTTTGACGCTTGTAAGTATTACCGTTTTTACATTAGAACTAATACAAAAATACGCTAATAATAAGTTTGTTGTATTGGGAACCCTTCGTTTTTACTTTTTGACTATTTTTTTTTTATAAATTTGCCGTAGCATTACATATTCTGTGAAAATTTCAACTGGTTATCTATTGCGGTTCGAAAGATACAGCCGTTAATAGGTAGGACAGACGGACCGACGAACAGACAGACAGACATCGTAGCCTTAGTAATAGGGTCCCGTTTTTACCCTTTGGGTACGGAACCTTAAAAAGAATAACTTTCATGAAAGCGAAGTATTGCGCTTTTGTTAGATCGGTAGGTAAAGTAGGTGCTTCAAGTTTTGTACGCGAATTTAAAATCTGCGAGGGTTGTTTGGGAGACATAGTTCGGTGACCTCGGCGTAAGAAACCGACGAATAAATTTACAATTCCGTGTGTATGTTCAGCGCTGGACAAATACTAAAACTCTTTCCCGTGAGTTGCTCTACTGAATATTAAATAAAGTAAACATAAATAAGCGTGTTTTTTTTAAATTTTTTTATACATACCTAAAGTCTTTCGTATTCTTTTCAGCAAACCCTTTCATATGATGCCCATATGAAAATATCATGATGTGAACATTTTATCCCTCATATTGAATTTATCATCCAGGACCAAAGTGCTTGGGAAGGCAAATCCAATGAACCCAAACTCGACAGGGCTACGTCGTTTCGTTTAGGAGTTCCTACGGCCACCATCTGTCTCCATCATCAGACCAGCTCGAAGGTACCATAACAATGCATTGTCACCAAACTTATGTAAGTTTGGTGACAATGTAGTGTTATGGTTACCTTCGAGGTTGATATTGCCAAATTAATAGGCGCTCTAACAAAATTATCCGCATTATTGGAGTTGGTAAATACTACTAAGACAAATCATAGAAATTTTTGTGCATCCTCTACAATCTACATAATCAAAAAGAACCACCTATATCGGTTTAGTAAAATGGCGAATCAACCGGTGACACATACATAAAAGAAAAATAACAAAAATTAAGCGGACCGGCATGAGAACTTCGCTCCTGAAGTTGGTTAAAAAGTACCTGAAATTGACACTCCATTTACGGCTAAAAAAGATAAAGAAAAAGTTCAGAAGCAAACAATTGAACTGCCAGTATCTGTCCTCGCTGGGACAAAACATCGATACAAACTAGACAGTGTCTTTTGCGGTGATCTCTGATAACGAAAGAAAACCTCTAATATTACGTTCCAAGTGTAGGTAGGTCAATAATTTATTAAATCATGAAATTTTACAAGTAGATTTAAGATTCTTTATTCACATCACCATGTTTAGTTACATAAGATATGTCAAATAAAATAGGAAAAAAACAAGACAGCCTTTGAAGTTAATGTAAGTAGGTACATCAACTTTCCGGCGTCTTCTAACACTAGAAAATGTAATAGCGCCAAAAACTGAAAATAACTCCAAAAATAAACATTCTTCCCAAAGTCCTAAAGTATGACTGACTAAGCGTACTACCCTGGTAAGTGAAGTACAATTACATTTACACAGCACGAATCATTTAGTGCAAAACTTCTTTATCGGGCCCCGCCACCAGTCCCACGCGCACTCTCCTCAGACTTGTTCTGTATAAGTATGACATATTGTTACTGAATGTCTCCAAGACGAGACTCAGCTCTTCATAGTGTGATACTATCTTTACCTATACGTGGTCCAACATTTTTTAACACTGACAGCTGTAATTACATTGTAAAAAAAGTCGTTTTTTTATATTATATTTTTAAAACACCCCTCTTTATGAGGGAGGCCTGTATCCAGTAGTGGACGTCTGATGGCTGATGATGATGATTATATTTTTTATTAAAATATTTCAGCAACCAGCTACAATCCTGCGTCCAAGAATTTAGCAAAGGTCAAGGGCGCTGTAAAAAAATCTTAAATTTTGATAAATTTTACTAGGTTTCTTTACGTTAAGCTGATATTTTAATATTAATTTATTTAGTAAATCCCAAAGTATGGAACCCTTAAATAAAAGTTTTAAAAAAGTTGCCTGTAGCTGATTTACTACAGTGAAATGTTATAAGAAAATATTTTCATTTCATGGTTGAAAACATGAAATTACTATAATAATATAAATATAATAATCCATGGTTGAAAATGAATACGGGTTTCAAAAACCACTACAAGTAGGCAGCTGAAATAGTGAGAGTTGTTAATTACGTATCAGGTTTAATTAAATACGCTCTTCAAATGATATCCAGGGCGCGACTGAAATCATTAAATTCTTGTCTGTCTACCCCGTCAGCAAAAATATAATGATAAATATTTACCCAATACAATTTACCTTTCCTTTTCATGTCAAATTTAGTAACCTTAAATCCGGTCAGCCAAAATCCTAATCATTATTCAACCTTATATTGCAGTTGGGCACAGTAGGTAGACTTCATGTTGTGTCTTGACATCACAACTTTTATGTAATGATCTCGTCTAATTTCGTTATCTGGCCATTATTGTCAGCCTGTATCGACCCACTGCAAGATAGGCCTTATCCCTTTTATGTTATTCATCCTTATCTCTCTCTCTCTCTCTCTCTCTCTCTCTCATCTATCATCTACGCAATCCGTAATGGGTCTGATGTTGTTGACCCATCGGGCTGGTGGTCGGCCTACGGAATACTTGTCCTCTATCGATAACCACTCTGTCAGGGTTCTACTCCACCTGCCGTCAACTGATTCGCATTTGTCGGTTTTTTGTATTTCGGTCTCGGTCACTCAAGCTGATACCAAATACGGCACGCTCCTTGCCCTTTGCGCGACTCTAATTTTGTGCACTCTTTGGTTGGCATCCTTGTTTCTGCACTATATGTAATCAAAAGCACAACCAATGGTAAATTTAAAAAAAATCCACCTCAATATTTGAATTTGCTACCGAGACTGACTCGTGGTCTCCTGGATTTTATTTCCTATTCTGTCACTTTTCATGGAGACATAATGGACATTTGTTGAACTTTAGATTAATATGAATGAATCTGGCAGCCTTCCGAGTTAATGCAGCAGTTGGCCACACTACAGCGGATATGGGTAATAAAATCAGCCTGTGTAGTGTAGGTAACAGTATCGGGCTGTCAGTGGTGGCGATCCCACCCTGTAACACTACAATTCTTACTAAACAGTGCCTCAACTCTTAAAAATATGGTTCACAGAAAAAAATACGCATCTCCAAATATTATGTAAAACTAAATATCGTTACTTCATTTCCATTTTGACTTTTTTTGGTGTTTTGTGTATAGAGTTTTTATTTGCTACCAGCGTTCGGCTATTTTTTTCACTATGCTAATAGCCTTACTCGTTTTCGGAATAAAACACATGTATGTATTGTGGTATGAACAATAATGAGTTTATTTATCTATGCTAATTCAAGGTGTAAGTTTCCACCAAAATTGTCTTTTACCAAATTTCATTCCAAATCCGTCCAGCCGTTAGGATTGAGTGGTAGCAAACATAACACAACCTTTACACAAACTTTCGCATTTGTTATATTAGTGCGATATATAGGTACGGTGTGATATATTGCAAGTAATTTTTGATCTTATATTTTTTTATCCATTTATATGTAAAAATATTATCAATTAACAAAAACGACTTCATAATTAGTAATTCCGCAATTTCGTTTACTCGGATACCATATTTTTTCCAGTTATTTTGTTTTAAAAACCTAACTACTAAACCGATTTTGATGAATTTTCTATGCCACCTATCGAAAAGTATATAAACAAAAAAAAATCCTTTCAAATAAAAAAAAATCCAAATATTTTATAAGTGAAGGAGTTCTGAAGTAACAAACATTAAAAAAACATACAACTGAATTGAGAACCCCTTCCTTTTTTGAAGTTGGCTATAAATAATATAAAGTGTATTTATAGAGACAAATCACTGTTTTTACATTGCGACAGAGTTGAGGAACTTTCCCTCTTCACACGGCATCGACGCGATGAATTATGCATGAGAATTAACTTTGACGGCAGATAAGCGGCCCTAAGATTTATTTGCCGATATGATGTGTAGAAAACAATCCAACTTGTTTCACACTTTCTGAATTATGGCTGTTGTTTTATTGTGAGCACGTCAAACGCCAAAGTTTTGGACGACACCTCGGCTCTCTGTATAGTTTCTGTCATTCACGAGGCCTTTGAATATTTTATTTCAAAACTTTAGTATTTTATCTCCCTAATATAATAGGAATTACGTTATTTGCATTTGTGTTGAAGGAAAAAAAATGTGAGGAAATGATATCATGTCGGTAGCACTAGCTCAAGTGGAGCCTTGAGTTTAAAAACCAGTCGCCTAAATCGGCGTGTTCGCCGTCGCCTAAGTCGCCTAAGTCGCTTCACGTGAGAGTCTGTTGCCATTCCAGGCTAGGTGTGTGTGTGTCAAATAATAGTTGTGTTCAAACGCCTAGCTTGTCAATCATACAAAACTTACTTTTGCACTTTATGCCCAACATTTACTTCTAAACACAGAGTTCGGCAATCGGCAGTGTTGCACGGAACATATTGCACTTCTCAATAAATAAACCTAAGCTGTTTAGTACTTGATATTAAATAGCCCATATTTATTACCCCTAAATATGACACAAACACAAATCGGTATTGTGGGTGTGCAGCCTTTATCAGAGTTACGCACGCTCTTACAGGACCTTCCCGGAAATTTAACTTCGTTAAGAATGAAATATGCCCCCGTCGTTATTCCACGGCTTGTTGCGCGAATACTTACATTTCGAGCTTTCCACCTCTAGTTTTCTCATCAGAACCAACGGAAATAATTTCAACCGAGACTGAATTATGACAAAACTCCGACGGACATCGCCGCATCCGTAATGAGAATGAAGTCGAGATATGTCTGTAATTTATTATCACATGTTCTCTCGGACCAGAGGCAGAGGTACAAAATCGACTGTTTTTGCCACTAATAACATAGTTTGAAATAATGTTACTGCATTTGTAAGCATCTAGAAGCAATAAAGTGTTTATCCAAGATCGTTATTAAAATACTAACAATGTAGTGTAAGGGAGTGATAAACCGAGCAAGTACAAAGTGAAATAGTAGGTAGGAGGGCGGTACAAGGAAGTATTTAATTAAATCTAGCGGCGGGGGCTTTGGGCCGCTTTACATCACCGCGCTAATCACAGGTAGGCCGTCGACACGTTCGCCTATTTGAATACCAAACCGTTATTTTGTAACTGCCAGAAAACTCATTAACTAGAGCAAGCTTATTTGATATTTTGTTGTCTGGTTTCATCTAGTATTCTGTATTTTTTCAGATTTTTCACTTTTACTTTTACTAGTAGTGTAGTTAGAAATTAGTTAAAATAATTAGGTGACCGTATTCTTAGTCAAACTTTCCCAGGCTTCTGATAAATCTGCGAATATTTTAGTGTACTTAACCTATTCTCCTGACTGCTATATGTTATTTTATAAATATCATAAAAAAATTAGTTTGTGATGGAATAAAACCTAAACTCATATGTTAGTAGTACTCTAAAAAAAAGTTCCAAGTCAAATGATAACAATAATTTGATTTTTCAAGTGTTTTTGACATTTTTGTTGAATTATTTACTTTGCTTTTTCCATTTGATTTCTTAGATTTTTATGGAAAACGAGGTAATAAATACGTTACAAGATGGCGAACGGGTAACAAGCACTTACGCAGAAGTTTATTTTGACGATGATTACTGTGAATACAAGCAACCGATCCCTGATTCAGATGAAAATGTTCAAACAAAACCAAAAGCACGTTTCGAAGAGGAGAAATCAGACTGGATTTCTCCAAGCGACTTGCTCATTGGTATAGTTGATTTGGAGCCTCCCTTTACATCAAAAATAACAAGAGGAAAAGCTCATGAAGGCATACTTGGAATCGCAAATGATATATTAGCAGTTGAACGGGCAAAATTTATGAAATATCTGACTAACTTGATTTACGAAAATGATTCTGCATGGGAACACATCTTAGAATTTGAAAAAGCTGCAGTTGCTATAAAAGTAAAAGAAATTTACGCAAAGATATTTGAGAAAAAAAGTGAAACTATGACACATGAAATAGCTTTATTTTTTGAAAAAACACTTCAAGAGATAGAAAAAGATATAAAAAGAAAAGTAGACACTGTTTTAATATCCAGTCATGCTAGTATTGTCAGTAAATTGAACATTGATATAAAGAAAAACCTAAAAATTGAAAAGAATATACTTGAAAAAGTATTGAAGAAAAGATACAATTCAGAAGTAGCCAAATTAAAAAACTATTATAGATTATTGTTGAATAATGAAAAACTAAGAAGTAAACAATTAATTAATAGAACAATAGTAGAAAGAAATGACGCTATTAAAGCTTTTATTAGACAAATTGAAGCTGAAAATACAAGCAGTACTATGTATGTAATGTGTACTGAGAGAAAAAAGTGCAGAATCAAGCAGTTTATTTTGGAAAATTATCAATCAGATGAACTTAAAGAAAAATATCAAAAACTCAAAGAGAAGCAAGATGTCATTGATATATTTAAAGATCGAGAAGTGCATATTTTTCAGATAAATAGTGAATGGGAAGATAAAATTAAAAAAATATTACAACTGTTCCTAAAGTTCATTAGTTTTAGTCTTAAACTTTTGCCCGAACAAACTTCATTTTTACTTAATTTTGAAAAAATGGTTGTTTTACAACTCAATGACATGCAAAAAATGCCTCATAAGAACTCTTCGATACTCATTGATGCAGATAATTTAGACAATACTTTTAAATTTGAACAAATTAATGAAGAAAACGAAGAATGTACAAAAGAACCTTTCGTCATAACAGGTGGTTATTTATCTGGTACACCTTCAACACAGTATGGAAGTCGAGAAACTATACCTGACGATAAAGATTTGCCCGCGGTAAGACTTCAGAGGCAGTTTGTTTATGCTAAATGTCACCATTATGAAGAAATTAAAGCAAGACTTGAGGCTGAGTATTGCAAATGTATGGTTCAACCGGAGCCAAAGCAACCACCTGAGCCTAAACCATGTGCAAGCGCATCAAAACCCAAGGTACAAAAGAGTGAAATATCGATTAGTGAATCTTTTGAAGACTTACTTATAGAAGATATACATCGTCGAGATGAATGCCCAGTTAGAAATTGTCAAAAATGGGTCAACAATTCATCCTTTCCTTATCTAAGCGCTTACCTAGATTTTGATGATGAAAAATATGAAAGAGTTGTAACAATATTAGGCAAACTCTCTGATAAAGGTACTACACCTGACTTTATAGATCCGAAAGAAATTATATACAGAGAACTACCATTTGCAGCAACTAAAGAACTATATCATAATGTAGAAACACAATATTCCAGCCAGGAAGATATTGTTATTCCTGATATTACATGTCCATGCTATAACGACTATATACCTCAGTCACAACCATCGCATCATAGGATTCAAGAGAGCCCCAGCAAGATTATAGCTGACAACATGAGTAAACGTAAAATTTCGTTAAGACGACTACTGCAGCAAAATCCCAAATTAATGAAAACTTTTACTGATGAATCTTTTGATTTTATATTTTAAAAAAGATCAATAAAGGTTGTTTATATTCTAAGCAGTCAATTCTATTTTTATAAGCAATGTGTTAAAGAGATTTTAGAGTGTTTTTTTTTTATCGCGGATAAGTCCACGTTTGACCACTAACTTGCCTGTTGGTAAGCGACGATGTGGTCGAAGATGAAGCACGCAGACTTAGAAGATTCACTCTGGCCTTGAAAAGTCCCAGGTTATACCCTTCTCTTGTATTCTGAGAGCAGAAAACAAGGAAGCTAGCAGGTTGTTCCAATCCTTGCTTAGTGCGAGTTTTAACAATGACGTCATATATATCAATAAATGGCGTTAACTTATTCAAACGCGTTAAAGTTAACTACGATTACATTTGTGTGACATACCTAATAAGAGCAGCTGCGCCATCTAGTGCAACCTAGAGGGAGGTTCCCAATGCGGTCCAAAAAAAGATTTAGGTACACCTAGCTATTAATCCGCCCCATGAACCGATTTACGTGATTCTTTTTTTATTATATTGATGAATATGTCCAGGTGGTGGTGAAACGAATAATGAATAATACGAATAATTTGTTCGAGCGCCTGTTTATTAGGCAATATCAATAATTTGTTCTACCGCTTACTAATATTGAAGTCGGTTTTTTATATTGACAATTATTTGATGTTGGAATGCAAGGGCTATATTCATCTTCTCTAACGAAGATTTAACTTGTCAAAAGTTGTGAATAATACAACCCAGCGCCAAATTTTCAAACAACTCACTGACATAAAGACACACAGACACACATACACAAAGACACAAATACACACGTTATACCACTAACACCCCTCTTCTTGCGTCGGGCTTAAAAATAGGTTTACAATTGCCGATAGATCTCGCGTAAAATACACACGAAAATAGTAAAATTTTAAACCTCCTATTTTGAAGTCAGTAAAAAAAATAGTGAGTGAAACACAAAATTGCTCCCATAGATGTTTAGAACACGCTCGAGATCAAATAATGGATTTATCGCGCGTATACATCACAATGATATAAACAACGCTGTTAGCTAGGAGTAATGCCAGGTCGTGCGCGAGGGATATTGGGCGTTAAGGTAAATTTACACTGTACTAACAACTTAACTTATTAAGTCGTCACCTCTCGTCGGAGCTTCTAATTGTAAGACTCGACTTAAATACGACATTCCTATCTTGCATATCTACCTCTCAAGCATAACCATTAACGTACAGCTCTCTGTGGGGCATATATTAACTAGGTGCGCCCTGCTGTTCCACTCACGTGGACATTCTTCAAACAAACTAACAAATAAATACACTTTCGCAGTTATAATATTAGTATGCTAAAATACGAATCTACCTAACACTTACATACCTAATTAAGGTGAAAAGATTCACCTATGGAGGGAATTACAAATTTCAAAAATGTTTTTTGTCCTTCTAGTTAGGCCGAGTAACTATTGTAAACTAGCTACAACCCGCGGCTTTCCCGCGTAGTGATGAAAAATCGTGATGATGGTAATGATGATAAAAAGTAGCCTATGTCACTCTCTATGTTGAAAGCCAGACCAGATTTTTCGCAAGGGTATATACCCTTGCGAAAAATCTGGTCAATCCGTTGCTCTGTTGCTGGGTGAAAGAGGAACAAACAAACACACTTTCGCATTTATAATATTATAAGTATGATGATCATGGTGTTTGGTGGTGATGAACATGCTTTACATTATCATGTAAATATATTTATCAGTAATGCACCTAATATTTCTCAATCAATACTATTTTTTACTATTTCAAACGGTTAATTGAGAAATGTAGATAAGTAATATGACTATAGACTTATAATGGACAACTTTTACTATGAGACCAACCCTGATATTGTTGAGTGTGAATTATATTTTCTATGCTAATCAGTTTTTTTTTTCGATATCAGGATTGGTCCATCAATTTTTGTTCATTATATGTATAATGACCTTCTTTCGGCTTCGCACCATCGTTTCGCGTCAGTACAATGTAAGGTAATAAATAGAATAGGCAAGTATGCCACAAGTGTATTTATTTATAGCACTTAAGTTGAAGTAACAAAATTGTGTTTAATATTTCTTAAAGTTATATAATAAAATAAATCTTGGAAACAAAGCAATGTTCAGTTAATTAAACATAATCTTGTTTAAGTTGCTGTTGGGACTGACATCGACTTCAGAAGTCCAATGAAGATAACATTGCTTCGAAAATTCGTTCGCTTCCTGCTGATAAATAACCAGAACCGCAATATTATCAGCTTCAGCCATGAATTCACTGAAACAAAAGAAGGAAAACTGGTCGAGTTAACCACTTAAATTAGACAAACAATTTAGTATACGCTAAGACAAAAAAACGCACATAAAAGAATTTCATAAGTTATCCTCTGTCACACCCGTCTTCTACGACTCCTTTCTTCTATAAATCCTTTTCATCCTAAGGTTTGCCTGAAAGAGATCACTTTAACCGATAAAACCGCTATTCGTTACACAAGTTTTTTTGAGTTTTTTTGTCCTCTGTATCAAATTTTGATGGTGTGAATAATAAGGAGTTAATCAATCAATCAAACAATAACTTGTCTTTGCCGAACCATATACAAAGCCACTTCTCAGTTAATCATACCCACTATCATATTATAAATTCCACTGGGACATTTTATCTGATAGCTGAAAAAGCTGTCAATTGTTCAAAATAAACATTACTGGAGCGATGGTGGCCAAGCGGAAGATTGTGCGCTTTACAATCTGATGGCACCTAGTTTGATCCTCGGTCATGTACCAATGACTTATTTAGTACTTAAATAAAGTATGAGCAGTTTTGGTGCCATCTCTCTAAAATGATGAAAGAAAACATCGTAAGGAAACCGGTATTTAGAACTTTAAAAGTTCAAAGACGTTCAAAGACGACAGTTGGTGAATATGATATTCACCAACGTGCCAACAGGCCAGCATAGTGGATTAGGGCCCATCCTATATCTCTGAAAGAAGGCCTGTGTCCTAGCTGTGGGAAAATGATATGCTGATATTGTTGTTGTCATATTACTCATAAAAACTGGCTTTCGGAGTCTTGTGTAGAGTGACCAAATATTACAAGCGTAAAACTATTTTTTTTTTTTAATTTAAAAACAGTCAACTTAAAAAATGTGGTCGCTTAATTTCCATTCCAATTCTACAAGCAAGGCAAACTTGAACAGTGTTATGCTAACTTGACGTTTTGCTATTCCATAATATTGTGTTAAGTGCCAGCTCCCGTGAAATCTGACACAACTGCACACTGAATAAACTTGCTAACTTTTACGTGAAGAGTTCATTTATCTCTTCGCAGTACTGTTAATTTTTCTGTAGTTTTCACAGTTATGATTATGCTAGTCTATGCTTAACTCCGGAACAGCTGGAAGGATTGGAATGAAATTTGGTATAAAGCTTATAACCTGGATTAACAAAAAAAATATCCCGGAAAAAATCATATCCGAAATTAGAACAAAGAGATGAATTAACTTCACGTACAATTATTAATAGTGAAAGAAAAAAACCTGACTGCAAAATGTAACCGTTAAATAAATCAATAAATAAATATCTCCTTTAGGATAGCGGGTGAAACCGCGGTACGCTGCTACTGTATAATACGTGTGTTACTATGTTCGAATAAGACCAAAACGGGATAAAATATTCGCGTTCCTACCACCAATCGGTAATTCGATGACCAGGAATATCTCCCTTTTGCAGCCTCAACGGCTTGACATATTTTGTAGTTAGAGGTATCGCTAGATTTATTTATCTTTATGCCCGCCATAGCGCGGCTACATTTTGCAGTCAGGTTGTAGTTTTTTCTTCTATTAATAATACTTGTACATGAAGTTAATTCATCTCTTTGTTCTAATTTCTGTTTTGGTTAGGTTACTTGTGTTGTTTTTGCCTGTTCTCGATAAGCTTCAACAAAAGCTGGCGCTAGATGCAGTAATTTTGTCAAACATTCTCTACTCGGGCTAGACCAGACAGCTGATTAGGGTTTATGTGTAGTCCGTGAATGCACGTGCATTGAGTTTTTATGTAGGGGTTGAAATAAGACACACCACGAGAAATTTCAACGAAAAAATATCGTTTTATCCCTCGTAAGTACCAATACGGCTATTCTTTATTTTAGAGATCATTAGCTGAGCGTTCAGAGGAATTAGGTACATTGTATGTTTCTCCAATATTATAGTGCAATGCCATTACCATTATTATGACGGCTGGTTGGCTCAGTGGAAGGACGTCTACCTCACAAGCAAGAGGGCCAGGGGGTCTAGACAAGAGCCACTTTCTGCTAGCGTTAACGTCTGCGGAAAGATGAAATTGTATGAAAATGACATTAGCTTGAGATAACATCTCTCAAGCTAATGTCATTGTCAATGTAATTTTCATACAATTTCATATTTCCGTAGGCGTTAACGCTAACAGAAAGTGGGTCTTGTCTAACCCCCCACATTCGATCTTCGGCCGGGCAGATGTTTGAATGATGAATTTAAATATCTGCTCTGCGTGTTAGCTCTATTTACTCTATGTGTGTGTGTTCTATGGCCCAACATAGGTAGTGAGGAGCCCTGCGTGTGAAGAATTATTTTATTAATTTTATTTTGATCTCTGGGTCTAGTTCGGATGTTTGATAGGAATTGGCTGGGGCCGAAGCACTGTTTAATATAAAAGGCAATTATGGAATGTGTGTGAAAGAGAATATGAATCTATTGTAAAATATAGGGTAGTGCTGAATATCTTGATGGTGTTGACCTGGGCTATGGTATGAGATACGGCACCCGCTAATAAAATGATATGATGTTCTAAAAATATGGTTATATCAAGATTATAACGATAAAAAGATATCAGTCTGTTTAAAAAAAAATGGATTTAAATTCAAACTACATAGTAACTTTACAATCGTTTAATTTTAACACATTGTTAGAAAAGATTTACAGAAATATTCAAAATGACTAGTTACTTATTTAATTTTATGTTGAGTAGTGATTCGTAAGCTGCTATTTGCTTTAAGTACGTGGGCGTATCTAATAGTTCCAGTATTGATCAAATACGATAGTCCTGCATTACTAGTTCTAGCCTTGCAAAATTATTTTATGAGCAGAGCATAGAAACAACAAGAAAAATTATACATTTACGCACGTGTATGTTAATGTAATCCTCAAATTTCAGATATTAAGTTCGTATCCATGGAAACCGCGTCGCAGACACAGAGTTACGAAACTACAACAGGTAACAAATGAAAATATATTTAGATCTATTTTATTATGTTATCTATTATATTATACGCTTTTACTAGCTCCATTTGTAACTAACTGATAAAATATGTAAACAAATCTTGGAAGTCGATTTTAATTTACTTCTTATTGTCGTATCGATTTGAATTTTTGCAAGTATAAGTAATCCGGATGACAATACTAAAACTTGGTACCATTGAACTGATTTGATGATGGAGACAGGAGGTGAATAGTAGAACAGATTACTATTCAATAGCTACTAGTAAACCCTTCGATCATTTGGTTTGTTTTAACGACTGACTAATAACTTTTTTTATGAACCTATTCTGTCCCACTCTTGGGCAAAGATCTACCGTCTCTTTCCATTCAGTGCGATCACTCGCCAGATTTGAACACTGTATCTGGAACGTGTCATCTATCATCACGTCATTTTCTCGGCCTGCCTTAGCTCCTTCGTACGTTTTCAGGCACCCATTGTGTGATCCTTTGGACCCATCTGTCAGGGACTAATAACTACGCTATGCTAACTGCCAGCTCTACACGTTGCTTTATCTACGAATTTCTAAGCATTCGCGGCTCCATCATAGACGCAGTAGACAACCCAGTTGACAGCCCTCGCTGTACTTGCATTCACGTTTTGTTACGCACAGACTTATTTTAACAAAGTGATCATTCGTATAGTTTTCACACTTTCAATTTTCGTTGATCAATTGTCATCAAAGCCATATAGTAGTCTCGGTTATTAAATCTACGTGGCTACGTTTTCCTACATTTCAAACTCTAATTTGAACTCTTAAATCGAAATATCATGGAAGATTGTGAGTCGGTGCACAATTTAGACACAAAGAAGCCCAGAAAGATAATGAAAGTCCGACCCTCGAAATACGAAGTCACCGAAGCGGTGCACGCGACCAAAAAATATTGGAACAGTGTTTTTAATGCCATTGATAGCACTGTTAGTAAGCCTGTAAGTAATCGCTATTCGATACTTTTGCATTTTAGAAAACGATTTTTAATACTATAGATTCCATATCGATTTAAAAAAAAACAGGGCTTATTATAGGCGGGAAGCACGCCATTACTTACATTGCAGTCACGCGTTTAGTACCTTAGAAAGTACTCTTTGGCTGTATCGTTACGTCTGGTTAACAAACCATTTAGCTGGTAGCTAATAAACGACTTTATTTGAAAATCAGTTCACAAATTTGATAGTTCAATATATATGTAGTTTATTGGATAGTTTTATTTGTAATGTTTAACTATATATTTTATCACTATGAGCCTAACTAACTTCTCTTACTTGACGGCAAAAGTATTTTTCTCAGGTACTTTTCTGGTTTCGGGTCATAATACTCATAGATGATGTGCGTTTTTTATTAGTTAGGTATATTATGTTTTTTCTTTTAGGAAAAAGAGAGCAGGCTTTTAGCTGAAGCTCTACCAGCAGATTTGTATGAAAAAGTGTGTTCTACTTTGGATATTCCAATTTTATCCCGTGTTGAACATAGCGATAAAAAACATAAAGGTATGTGAAAAAATATATATATAACTAGCAGTTAGTAGTGAAAAGGTCAATGATCTTTGAGCTGGAACATATACTTTTCATCCTCACTACACATGTACCAGAGCCACAGCTATAAACCAAAATTATTATTTTTTGTACTTTAATAATTGATGTCTATACTAAGACTGCAATTGTACCAACTGTCATGTTCTTACTTTAATAACTATAGAAGTTCTAAACTTTAGAGCTTCTATAGTTAATAAAGACGGGCGGACAGAATTTACTTATAAGGGTTCTTTGTAGTACTACGGAACCCTAAAAAGATGGGCTTGTAATACGTAACCGCACTATAAAACTATTATTTTTATTTTTTAGTTGCATTTCGACGTCGCATGGTAAAAGCACCAATGCTGTCATTCAGAACATGTCTCCGAATTGATAGAGAACTAGATTCCGACACTGATGTTGAATATTGTGACAGGTTTGCAATTTTTATTAACTTTCTTACATTAGATTCATTTGTAACTATTAAAACCGTTACAATACGTAATTTTTTTCAGTGATTCAGAAGATGATAAACCCAATATTTATCAAGAGTTTTTAAGCAAGCCAGAACGAGAACAAGTTACTTGGCCTACGCATTACTTGCAGCCTGAGAAGGAAGACGAAAAAGGCCTGATCAAAAAAGCTGACGATTTGACTGACAGGGTAATAACATTATTTTGTATAACTGATAATCATTAAAAAGAAACTTTTTTAAAGTAGCATAGCAAAAGCCTGTGCTAATTTTAGCTGTCAAATGGTATGCAATGTGGTCAAAGAATAGATAGATCACTAAGATATAGAAGTTCTTAGAAATAAACAGCAAAAACTCTGGACTTCTAAAAGTAACAAAAAAATTATTTGAAGTCATTATTGTAATTTTGTACTCTTATTCGGGCAATTGGCAATACATAACAAATAAGTAATGGCAAGTTAGTATAGGCAATTAAAAATATGTGTAAAAAAAAAAAGTTTTAAAGTTGCATTATTGTGATTATTTTCAGATTGCAAAAGAGTTTTGTCAATATATGAAAGAGTTGGGTGGTGATCAGCAATCACAACTTTTTACACCAAAAGCAATCAAGGAATTGTTCCAAGTAGGTAAAATTTTAGCTAAAATAAAATTGTGACTCTCTTAGGTATGCATAATTGCTCTATTAACTAATCTGACCTAACATTGTTTTTCTCGTTTTCACGCGTGTCACTTCTCGCCAGCGGGAAATTGACAAATATTTTTGTAAGATAGACTAACGGAGGCCCGCGGCATAGATGTAGGATCCATACTCAAAGGCCCGCTGTTTCACTCGCGTAGTAAGTTTTTTCTCTGGAAACGTACGTAATTGTTTTTTTTTTAGGCGCTTCAAGTATCTATATGGAAAAACCACATCGATCCGTTACTCTGTTACAGCGTGAAAGACGAAAAACATAGAAACAAAGCAACAAAGACACATTTATAATATTATTAGCTTATCTATGGCAAAAAGGAGAGGAGGCCTGTATATAATCGCTTGATAAGCTAGTCATCATTATCATCGTCAGCCTGTATCAACCCACTACTGGGTAGTGGGTAGTAGTGGCTTGATACCAAGCTGACGATTATAATGATCATTCGCTTATCAAGCGACTATGCCTTTGAAGGAATGTACCTTTTTTGTTTTGTTGATAAAAGCACCTGCCCGTATTTTCAACCGACGAAAGGAGGAGGTTATCAATTTGACTGCATGTTTTTTATGTTTGTTACGCGATTACTCCGCCAATAGGGAATATGCATGTGTTTTTTTTATATTTTTAATCAACTGTTAACATCGTTATATCATAGTAAAAAATATAATTACAGTTGGAAATGCTCAAATTATTTTTAAAAAAAATATTAAAAACGTCGAATAAATTTGAGCTGTATGAACGCCGCAATTTTTCGCGGGCTTTGGATGACGTCATAAGCCACGCTCTGTGTTTGTTTACTATAGAAAATACAGTTATTTCACACAGATTTTCAGTTTTATAGATATTCAGACCATGGAAGAAGCTAAAAAAACCGGAAAAGTACGATTAGGACTCGTGCTCTGAGGGTTCCGTTGGACGGAAACGTCTAGAGAGCACGAGTCCAAAAAAAAACTAACTAAAGTTGAAATATTGAAAGACAAACTTAACTTTGTAGTTGAAATTAAGGTTCTTCCATACATAACAACTACAAAATGTAAGTTTGTAATTCTAAACCAATATTATTTTTAGGATATAACTTCAAATTAACAACTTTCAGATTTATTACTTTATATGTGCTGTAAGATCTTGCCTCTTGCCAAAATTAATGATTCTAGGTCAACGGGAAGTACCCTATAGGTTTTGATTCTCCTGTAAAATCGCAAAATATGCGAAATAAACGTTCATATCTTTTGATTGCGTTGACTTACAACTTAAATTTTTTTACAGCCGAAAGAAACCGTAGACCCAAGTATTTTATATTTTAACTTGATACCTTTACGCGTTCTTGAGAAAAAGGGTCTTGGCAGACGGACAGACACACAGACGGACAGACAGACGGACAACGAAGTGATCCTATAAGGGTTCCGTTTTTTCCTTTTGAGGTACGGAACCCTAAAAACAATTTTATTGGTATTGTCTTGTGCCAAAGTGTACAAACACTACTAGAAATACACCCGATGAGTGTTTTTTCCCCATTCCAAGGGATGCGAAAATACGTAAACAATGGTGTAAGGTTATGAGAAGAGATGAAATATCTCCAACATCATGTTTGCATTGTTGTGTAATTCATTTTAATGTAAATATGTTATATTTTGATAGCATGGTGTGATTTAGTCAGAAGTGTGTTTTGTTCCTATTTAATATTATGCACCAGTGCCGGTTTTAGCACTACCAGCGCCCTAGGCGAGACTTCTACGGTGCCTACTTTGACAAAACCAGTCTCAGTCATCGTCCTAAAGATTCCTAGTTTCACGAGAATGCTAAAATTACACTATCTAATGGAAAACAATTACAGAAACTCAACATTAAACTATTTTTCTATCAAACACTACTAAAATTGTATGAATATCGACGCCGATAAAGAAGATGTTGTGGCTTTTGACGTCACGTTTCGTTTCGACCAATGGTGAAGCGTTTCGCAAATTTGAATTTCCCTCTTATATTTTGCACTTTTTATTTAATATTTTAAGCAATTATAATGCAACTAAATAAAAAAATATTTTGTAGAATATAAAGTCAGAACAATAAAGATTCGGAAAAAAATTGTTTCAACGATATTTAAACCACATGCATATTCCCTATTATGAATTGTCTTGATGATTCTTTTTTGTTTAGTAGGTCATACTTCTGAGATAGTCCTATAAATATCCTATTATCCTGTGCTAATTCTCATTTACTTGTTGTTTTTACTACTATTGATTTTACTATTATTAATTGTATTGGTTTGTGTAATATTTTAAGTTAAGCGTTGCACTGTAAATTGACTTGCCCAGTGTAACGAATGTTATAAGGCCAATAAATGATTCTATTCTATTCTATGTTTTTTATGCGCGGTTAGTCCGCGTTTGACCACCAACTTGCCTGTTGATAAGCGACGTAAGCTAAATCAATATCGATTTTACCGAATTTGATTTAGCGTTTTTGAAAAAATCTCCAAAAATTTAAAATATACACACAGATGACGTTTTGGTTTGTGGTTACTTTTACTAAAAGTTGTGATGAGAACGTTCAATATCTGTTTTAACTATGAAGGTTTAGCCTAGATGTCGGATAAAAAAAATATAAAAAATATTGATAAAGTATCTCAAAAAAATTATAATTTCAATAGTTGCATAACGTTTCCTACATGTAAGAAAAAGATTCTCTGATGTAACATTTTCCTTTTCTAGATTGAATTCGACACCCACGTCGCTCGGAGCCTGAGTGTGGTCGCAAAAGAATTACCCTCTGTAGAAGAAAAAGTAGCCAACGTTACTGGAAATCCTGAGGTTGAAATATTTGTGACAAACTTTACATTTTGAAATGGAAATTGAAAAAATATTATATTTGCGGATCGTGATAAAATATTGAGAAAATTCATCGCACGATTAATGTTTGATGATTTTATGTAAATCATAATACCCAATTATATTTTATTATTTATTATTATTATTATATTTAATTATATTTTAGGAATTCTGCCTGAAATTAAAGATCATTTGTACTATCTATAAGCCTTCGTTGCTTATTCAATTAGTTTAGTTTTTTGTTGTTGTTGTTAAGTATTATATGTTATCTTAATGCTTGTGTTCACAGACTAGGTAAAGCAACTACAAAATCTTTGCTTGTTGCGTTGGATGATAATTTTGAATAAGCATTATTCAAAATTATCATCTACATCCTAAAATTGTTAACCGGGCTGATCACCAGCTCGCTGCATGGTAGGAAAGCAGTAGACAAGGCTTGCACGGCACCAAACTCTCTGGGTCAAAATGATCAGTGGGTTAAAATGATTGATGATAAATTATTATTGGTTGATTATTATGATTGATGATGACGATAATGATGATGAAATCAAATATTTTTCTGAAATTACAACTATGTCATAAAATACCCTTTGCAGAAATCGCGTTATGCAGCCCTAGAACGCGAAATCAGCAGGGACATCAAGGCAGAGCGAAAACCTGACCGTATTAAGGCGTTTGGGCAAAATCTTCCACTTCACGACCAGTACCGGGCACCACGAAACAACACACGGAAGCTTTGGCGTTCTGCTCGACATGTTCCTAAAGACTTGGTCACGTTGAAGACGGTTTGGGAAGGCATCACCAACTTGAGGTAATTTTTATAATAGTATAAAACCAAAGAATTAAAATAAATACTAAATCATTATCATTATCATGCTTTTTCCCGCACCTGAGTCCCACACAGGCCTTCTCTCAGATAGAGAGGATGGGCCCTAATCCACCATGCTGCCCAGTGAATTTTGGTGAATGTTATGTCTTTGAACTTTAGAGGTTCTCGGACATACAATACAATATCTCCTTATTATACACCGAAAATACAAATGAAACTTAAACTAACATCAAAAATAAATACACCACCATATACACCGGTACCGGACATACCGGTTTCCTTACGATGTTTTCCTTCGCCATTTTTGAGCGATGGCATCGAAAGCACATAATTTATTTTGGTACTAAATAAGTTATTAATGCTAGGCCGACGATCAAACTGGGTGCCGTCAGATTGTAAAGTGAATTTGCTTCCGCTAGGCCACCAATGTTCACTAAAGTATATAGCCTAGTAAATAATTATGTTCTAAATGTATTGTCTTTTTTAAGATTGACAGGCTAGGTATGACTACAGGTCACCTTATGTGAAGTGACAGGGTGATCGAAGATAGTAGGAACGCCTAGTTTAGAATGGAAACTTCCTATTAAGTACTGCTGCCACAGCACAACGCTAGGCGTTTAGCAACAGAATTCGTGTTCACACTGGGCTCGTGTTGTGTCAATGGCCTTATTTTTAATTTAGAAAGTAGTTTTAGACAAGCATAAACAGCAGTTTAGTCATAAAAAAATTATAAAATAAATGTTACTAAGTAAGTAACGTAGCAAGTATCCATGTAGGTAAGCATATTCTTATGTAGTGTGTTTTCAGTGTTCATTTATAATTAACATAATTTTAATATTCTTACGAACTCGTTTATTCATATGTTACTTATTTAATTTCATCGGCGTCCATACTCTATAAATAATCTTCATTACCTCATCTAAAGGTTGTCTAGAAGAGATCGCTTTTAGTAACAAGCCCACCTTTTATATATATTTCTAACTTATTCTCCGTTATTGTTTCTTTTTATGGTGTCAATAAAGTGTTATTGTATTGTACCTTTTAACTATTACAGGAGTGTAAAAGAGTACTGCCGTTGGATGATCGATCACCCTGAGCACAGGAAACCTCCGTACCTATGCAGCCTCGGCATGTTTGACACCGCTGTACTGGATACGAAGCCTTCATTCGAGGCTAACAAGTATGCTGTCGCTGATGCTGCTGTGTCATCTGCCGATGAAGATCCAGCTCCTATTGATGACATCCGAAGAAGACTCTCGCAGTTGGCAGAGTCTAGCTAAAATAATAGCTCCTCCAAAGTAGTGTTTGTTATACTAGACTTTTTATTTAAAAGCTTCTGACGCTAATAAAATGAAGCTGTGTGATCGTAAGTATCGTAACTATTCTCATAAAAAATTACAATCATCTGATTTACTGAAATTTTGTAATATCTGGTAATCAGTACCTAACTGGCGGATTTAAATTCTTGGCAACAAATATAAAGATATAAATGGAATACCACTCTGTCCATATTGATAATAAATTCAGACATATTATAGCCATGATTGTATTGTGAACTAGAAGTTGTTCATCACTCACACATTGTTTGATAAACACGATAGATAAGGACGTGTTATCTACAAATTCGAGCCTCATGCGTCTTCAGGAACGAAATTAGATAAGTTAGTGTATAACACATAACTAAAACGAACTCAATGGAACTTAAAATAGACTTTTAGCTCACAACTAAAATCAAGAGTACAGACAAATGTATTCTTAGTTCGATTTCGAACGACATATTACGTGTACGTGTACGTTATGTTGTGACGTAAACTAATGAAGTTTGACCTAGTAGCATGATGTTGCTCAGATAAGACTTTCTTTTACCTACAGTTATTTGTGCTGTACGATAACGCGGCATATAAAACAAGAGTCTCTTTAAATAATCAGATTATCAAACATATCTAACCGTAATTGTAGCGTGTTCCTCAAAATGGCAAATAAAACGAGTGACAGTGAACCTGATACGGAATTCGAGACTGTATTAAATCGAGAAATAGGCGAGTTCGGGAAATACCAAATCTACAACATAATGTTATTGGCTCTTCCTGCGATATTCTGCGCGTGCATGGCCGGGGACTACGTATTCACTGCAGCGAGTCTTCCGACTCGATGCTATGTCTCAGAATGTGATTTAGAACAACCTGAATATGCACCGGAGTGGATATTGAACGCTATACCTGAGACGTCGTCCGGATTCGATAACTGCTATCGCTACGTCAACGCCAGTGTTATCAGCGAAGTGCTACCCGATGACGTATGCCCAGCTGACATATTTGACAGAAATAATACTGTCCCATGTGAACGATACGTGTACGAGAGAACGAACACTGTAGTCTATGACTTCAATTTAGAATGTAAAGAGTGGCTGAGAGCACTACCTGGAACACTGAACAGCCTTGGAGGGATGGTAGCTCTTGTTGTAGCCGGGTTCATATCCGATCGATTCGGAAGACGAGCTTCCGTGGTGATTTTCTCGTTTTTTATGGCTTTCGTTGGGTTGGTACGAGCGTTTTCTGTGAATTATGGGATGTATGTGGCATTACAGTTCTTGCATACAGCGCTTGGTGGCGGCACGTTTAGTGCTGCGTACATACTGGCAGCTGAAATTGTCGGGACTAAATACCGCGTGCGTACCAGCGCCACGATGTCCTCATTCTTTGCACTTGGGCAAGTTTTACTTGGAGCCATGGCATTTGCTGTCACCGAGTGGCGTACTCTCACGTTGGTACTATTTGTACCCGCTTTTCTTCTCATGAGCTACTATTGGCTTCTCACTGAGAGCCATCGCTGGCTGCTCAGTAAAAATAAACAAATGAAAGGACGAATGGTTCTAGAGTATGCGGCAAAATTGAATGACAAACAGATTTCTGAAAAATCGATGGAATTTCTACTTACGGCGATCCCCAAACAAGTAGAAGCGAATAAACTCCTTCACAAGGAAAATCTTTTTTTACGTGTAGTTAAATCCCCGGTAATGCTACGCAGATGTTGCACTACACCCATTTTGTGGATCACCACGGTGTTCATTTATTACGGACTCTCAATAAATTCCGTTAATATGACTGGCAATATGCACATAAATTATATGGCCACGGCGGCAATCGAAATTCCAGGTTTCTGGACTGCCGTGATAGTGCTGGATAGAATAGGTCGTCGCATCACGTTATTTTTGGGTTTTCTGATATGTGCTATTTGTTGTACAGCATTTGCGTTCACTCCAAGAAACATGTACGGTTTATCGCTGTTTTTGTTCTTGACTGGAAAGTTTTGTATTGGAGCGGTGATGACTTCACTGTATCTTTATACTGCTGAGTTGTATCCTACGAGGCATCGTCACTCGTTCTTGGCCTTTTCATCGATGCTGGGTCGCATCGGGTCAGTTGTGTCACCACTTACGGTTCCTCTAATGATCTACTGGTCGGGTATTCCGTCCATGATGTTTGCTGGAATGGCATTCATATCTTCATTTCTTGTATTGACACAACCTGAGACTAAAGGATTGAAAGTGCCAGATACCATAGAAGACGCTGAACGACTTGGTAAAAAAGATAAAACTGTAGCTTAAATTTTAGTTAGATTTTGTATTTATAGAAATAAACAAATCATTTTGTAATGTTGTTTTAGTTATTGATTACACGAAAAAAATAACCTTTATGGTCTACAAATACCAAACCTACAGTTAACACGAAATGGTGGTACTAAACCGAAAAGATCAAGCCTAAAATTGAGAAAAAGAACTAGCTGTTCCAACGAAAAATATCATTAACGCGAAACGAAATGTACAGCTGATAATTGTTTACGATTTTAGTGTTGTTCCCATGGTAAAATTGTTCATAAACATGAACACAATAGCCTTTCGGTGTAATGACATCGTTGATGTAACCTTGTGTTTTATTTATTTGTGAAGATATAATTTTTGTTATATTCCACGCATTATATACAACACTGTCACTTAGGGCAACATCCCTAAGTGACGCTCGTTACTAAATGTTAAGAAGTACTCGTATTGTGTAGTTAGTTAAGTAAGGAGTACAATGAATTGAAACTCAAAAAAATGGCATAAAGTGCATAAAATAGAAAAAACTTAATCATACCATAGATCATACTCAATGATGTGGTTACTATTATCATAGATAAATAAATATACATACACAGATCTAATATCTGTGTATACATAGAACTATTATTTAGTGAAACTAGGGCTGATTTAATTGTAACAATTCTTATTTTATTATTTCTAAAAATGCTTTAATAAATGAAATAAGTCGTAATTTATTTTCTTTTATTTAATTTTACAAGAAAAACAGTAGTTATGCCATTTTATGCACTTGACGCCATCTACGTGTTTCACGATGAATTATTATTGTTTGCTGAAAAGCGCACAGTTACGTAGCATTCCGTAGCTCCTCTACGAACCCAGCCCTTGTAGACGTTCATAGAAGAAACGCTACATTGCGAAGAGATTGCCAACAACTTCACTAGGTGGCGCTGTTACTGTTATTATAAAGTCTGTAAGTTATAAGATATAGTTTGTACATATATTTAGCTTTTTTTTATTACAATGTATAATACTTATAAAATAATATACATAACATACAATTCATGTTACCTAAACTCGCAGAATGGGGTAGGCCGGTAGAAATATTGTACAGAATATGGCACCAGCATAGGTACTTCCATATTTGGTACTGAGACGTGGTCCTTAACTGTTGGCCTTTTGGAAAAACTCAGAGTCACACAGCGGGCAATGGAGAGAGCTATGCTTGGAGTTTCTTTGCGCGATTAAATCCGAAACGTGGATATTCGCCAAAGAACTAGTCACCGACATTTGCAAGTTGAAGTGGCAATGGGCAGGCCACATCGCTCGAAGAACCGATAACCGATGGGGAAGAAAGTTTCTGGAGTGGAGACCACGAACCGGAAGACGCAGCGTAGGGAGGCCTCCCACTAGATGGACCGACGACATAGTGAGAGTCGCGGGCATCCAGTGGATGCAAAAAGCAGGCTGTCGTTCAGTGTGTAAGTTAAAGGGGGAGGCCTATGTTCAGCAGTGGACGTCTTCTGGCTGATGATGATGATGATAGGTACTTTGACAAATACACACTAAGCATAGGTACTGGGTAGTACTTTTTAGGGTTCCGTACCCAAAGGGTAAAACGGGACCCTATTACTAAGCCTACGATGTCTGTCTGTCATTCTGTCCGTCCGTCCGGCTGTCCGTCCGTCCGTCCTAAACTTCCGTCCGTCCGTCAGTCTTAAACGGCTGTATATTTCGAAACGTACCTAATAGTTAGCCAGTTGAAATTTTCACAGAATATATAATGTTAGCATGCGTAACCTAGTGCGTAGCAATTGCTTCGACTATTTTGGAAGGCGTTAAGCCTGAACAATAACTGATGGTTGTATTTTGTTGTGGTACGGAACCTCCAATGCGTGAGTCCAACTCGCACTTGGCCGGTTTATTTTATATGTGATATTTCTATTGTATTCGGAAAACGTCATAATGACAAAATTCTCTTATATTATGCGACATGACAGTTGCCAATACTATTTTATCAAATTTGACATTACTCATTTGTTACTCATCCTGAAATATATTTTTCAAAAAACGCGAGCGTTATTTTCCCAAACTTTTCCTATATTTCGATTTTGTGAGCATATTAAGTAGGCTCTCGCTAGATAACACCTGTTTCTGTGTAGTACTCGTAGGTAAGTTGATTATAAGAACAATTTGATTATCTGTACAAGAAATTTTTATAAATTACCAAAGATTTTTAGTGTAGCATCCTATAGCATAAGATCATTATAAATTATTATCAAACATTACATTAATTTCTTTGCTATCGATCTATAAAGATACGTAGTATACCGTTGATCGAACTCTTCTTAACTTAATTCTGTAATAGTTATTTAAACGACGCTTTTTATGCTACTTCACTTTTATATTTTTGCTCGAGAAAAATTGGATCTTTAAGAAAGCAAGGTAATTGTCCGGAATTCTATACAACCCCTGATAACTTATACAACGAAGCGACACTATGTTATGTATGGCTTTGATAAACCTTTATTTTATCAAAGGTTTTTAATTCAGTGAACGTAGCAAACGTAGCATCAATTATGTTTCAGCTTTCTTACGAGATTTTGATCCAAAACTAAGGAAATAACTAAATAATAAAGATGTCTTGTGGAAAAAAGAAGCTCATAAAAAAATGGGATAGGCCCAAAAAAATCCGGGTCATCGCACCTTCCCGCTACGAACAGAATGAAGCTTCTGTCAAAGTGCACTGGATGAAAATAGTACGAGATATGGAACTATCTTATAAAGATGACCAAGTTGGTACCACTTATTATCTATTAACAACGTCACGCGGTTTCGCGCGCTTATACTGTGGAAGCCACTTAATTTTTCGGGATGAAAAGTAATGTGTTAAGTAAAAAAGTAGTCCAGGGTATTAAGCTTATTTCCATACCAAATTTAACTGGTCGGTTGCATCATCTGACTTCCTTCTCTGACCGTAATAGTGTTGTAGATTGAGAACAAAAACGCCATAGACAACTAAAGTCAACACTTACGACATCTAATATTAGAGGAAACTACTCATGGTTACGCCACGTTATGGAAAAAGCAATGCTCGGAGTTTCTATACGAGATCAAATCAGACATGAGGAGATCCGTAAACGAACGGAAGTTATCGACATAGCCCATCGGATTAGCAAGTTGAAGTGGCAGTGGGCAGGGCACATAGCACGCAGAACAGATGGCCGATAGGGCCGAAAGGTTCTTGAATGGAGACCATGGACCGGTAAATGTAGCGTAGGACGTCCACCCACAAGGTGGACAGACGACTTAAAAGAGACCGCAGGAAAACGCGAAATGCATGCCGCTTCCAACTGCATCTTTTGGAAATCGATGGGGGAGGCCTATGTCTGAAATGATGATGATGACTCATGGTAGAGTAAAATAGTCCTATATGAATCAATTGATTTCTTAATACATTAAATATTTGTGATACACAATAAAATATTTCCCTTCTTTTTCTTCACAGTTTTGGGAAACACAATGTGACACAGTGCGCGAATTATTGGGAGCAAAAATTTTCCGCAGAGTTGCGAAAATTTTCAACTTACCCCTGGAAGCTAAAATGTACGAGCCCAAGTCTGAGATCAGCTCGCTGGTCTCATCGGAGCATTACTACATGACGACGAAATTGGCTGAGGCTGAGGTTAACTTAGTCTTGTTAATTAGTGCTTATCATCAACATCACTACCTAGCCTATATTAGTGCACTGCTGCACATAATTCTCTTCCAACACTCTCCACTCAGAGTTTCTTTGCGCGATAGAATCCGAAACGTGGAGATTCGCCTCACAACCAGAGTCACCGACATAGCTGTTAAAATTTGCAAGTTGAAAAGGCAATGGGCAAGCCACATCGCTCGAAGAACCGATAACCGATGGGGAAGAAAGGTTCTTGAGTGGAGACCACGAGCCGGAAGACGAAGCGTAGGTAGGCCTCCCACTAGATGGACCGACGACATAGTGAGAGTCGCTGGCATCCAGTGGATGCAAAAGGCAGGCTGTCGTTCAGTGTGGAGGTTAAAGGGGGAGGCCTATGTTCAGCAGTGGACGTCTTCTGGCTGATGATGACTCTCCACTCAGCCTATTGACTATCCTGATATTTTTGATGATCGCAAGAGATATCTGCGTTGTAAATGAATAAAAAATCAATTTGACTATTTTAGGGTAAAAAAGGTCGATCAAACTACTCTATGATTGACTTCGAGGAGGAAGAGGCAGAAGCAGAAGAAGAGGCAGATGAGTCTGAAACTTGGAGTGTATCGACAGCAAGCGTCGATACCAAAAGATCTTCTCGTTTCAAAACCATGTCCAAGATTCAAAGTAAAATGGGCACGTCAAAAACTCTGCAATCTAGATCGTTCTCAAGATATTTCTCGAGAACATTAATGAAACAACCGAGCAAGTCAAAGTCTATCAAGTCTGAAATAATGTCTACTGACTCGTCTGCTAATAGCCTAGATGATTTGGATGTCCGCCTTAGCTGGAAGTCAAGGTAAGCCCAAATATTATTTCTTAAAAAAAAATGAAATGTGCGAGCGAGATACAGAATAAAAAAATCACATTAATTTTCAACCCTGACGTCAAATAAATAAATATTCGGGAATTTTTTTCGTCAAAAGATGAAGGGTGTTAAGTTGTATGTCCTAGTAATGGTGTTCTGTGCCTATGTCTGTATGTCTGTCGCTTTATAGCTCGGAAACCTTTTAACTGGGTTTTTTATTTGAAACATAATTTAATTAGGATGGTTCACAGCTGTATTTAATAAAAATCGTAACACGGTAGAATAGTCACAGCATACAAATATCAGTCCAGCTCTGGATCAGCACCTCCTCAACTCGAGATATTCAGTATTCTTTCTAGGAAACTCTATACCGAAACTCATACTAATCAGCATCGTAACGGCATTGCTCGTCTCTGGACAAGATAGTGAACCATATCACCTCGTGAATCATCGCGGTTTCATCAAATCGTCGCCGCACTTACGTCTCGCCGCACCGACTCTGAGATGACGCACAGGCTGGCTTTGCTTTCCGCGCTTTTACCTATGTGTAGCCATGCGGTCCAGTAATAGAGTCTTTGAGCACCTTTGCCTAGAAAAAACCCATTCGCTCACGCCTTGGAGACAGCCAGTAGGGAACACCTACTAAGATAAGCGTACTGCGTGGGTATCACACAGTTTAGCAGTTTGCACAATGAAAGTGGCATCAAAGCGTTTCGTTCAGGTTTTCGGGATATCAACCATGCAATGATGTTTAGCTTTTTAACATACTTTCATAAGCGTAACTTGTAACTAACTAACAGTGTAATGAAATCTTGGAAGTCGATTTTAACTAACTTCTAATAAAATTTTAAAACCTAAAAAAAAAAACTTTTGCGAATATATAATTATGTAATTCAGTTGACAATAATTTGGTACCATCGAACTGATCTGAAGATGGAGCCAGGGTAGTGGATAGTGGAACTTTTCAATGTAGTGAATCACACACAGCCATGTGCCGGAAAAGAAGCCAACCATAATATGCGGCGCGGTCTCGAGAGATCGTATATAGACCCGGCTCTCCTCACCTCATGCGTCCACGCACGCACGCACTGGACGCATGCGTCATCAATTGTAAGTACCTCTCGAGTTTAGGATCTTTTGGTTTGTGAGACAAATTAACGTAAGATTTCGTTTTTTTACTATAAAATTGTTATTGTACTCCTGGGGCCTTACGGACAACAGCTAACTGCGGCACCTAATCCGCTCAGTTGGAAAATCACGCGAACGTGAATCTTATCGCGCCAGATACGGTTTGCGGTCGCGTGATTTTCAAACTGAGCGGATTAGGTGCCGCAATTAGCTGTTGTCCGTAAGGCCCCTGGTCAGTCTGTTCGATAATAAAAACACGTAAAAAGGCCAGGAAATCATGCAGATACGATGCATGTTCTCCAAAGTCGTATCTAAAAAAAACTTTTCTTAGATCTTTAAAACACTATCTTTTCCTTTGCTTTTCTGCTGCATTAAAGATGTCGTCCATACAAGCGAGCTAGGTGGTCGCTCTTCTCTTCAAATTCTGTGATTGGTTTGGTCCACCGTCCGTCATCTTTTCTGGTCAAATTTAGTGTACCACACAGTTTTATCAGACTATTTTATACTCATACTCTCATACTCATACTCATTTATTCATACGATCAGTATATGTCAGATGTAAAAATTATAAATAAAATGTCAATACAAAGTAGGTACTTAATAGTAGGTAAAAACTAATAATAATTAAATATATTTAGGAGCTTACTTTTAGTGCCATAAATTCCTTATCAATGTCGTAGAACGCTTGACTGACAAGTCAGCGTGCTAACCTTGCTTTGAAAATAGACAAGTTGGACGCCTCAACTACATCCTCGGGAAGCCTGTTGTAGATCATTGTGCCCATGACATGAGTCAACTTCGTGGACTTAGCGAGTGACCGTTTTACGGGTAGGAGCCTGTGCTTATGGCGAGTAGTGCGCTGCTGGGATTCACGTAGCGTTTCACCGAGTGCTGTATACGATTTGAGATTTATTCGCATATATATAGCAACTTGCATTATCACTATTGATGGCAGAGTGAGAATCTTAAGCGAAATAAAAAACGGCTTAGCCGACTGGTCCTGTGATATTCGAGCTATCGCGCGGACGGCTCTCTTCTGGCATACGAAAGCGCGTTTCCACTCGAATTATATATTGGATTCCAGTAAGTATTTTTCAATTTCCTCCTTGAGACATTTTGTTGTAGGCGCCGCATACTCCATGCACGCAAGAACCCCTATTACGAAATGTTGTATTGCAACGAGTCTGAAACGGATATGATTAAGTGGAAATCAAAGTACAAAGTGAAATTATTTGAAATATCAGCGTCGGACGAGATGAGCAAGAAGGCTGAGATCGCCACTAAACAGGTCACAAACATCACCAAAAAATAACATAAAAAAAAGCTTGACGAGCTAGGCATTTGACCTCAGTTCATTGACGGTGTAATTGACGAAACACGCCTAGTCTGATATAGGAACAGGATCTCAAGTGATGCTGCCGGAATATACCGTTAGGCAGGACAAGTTTTCATCTTGAGGGTCAATTAAGGTTGGTATCTACCACCAAGCTATGGTTTTCTCGCGATGTTTCCTTCACTGGCAGCTCCAGCTCATTGCTGGGATTTGAATCTACATATACCTACACCCTGAGATTTGGAATTGGAACGAGCCCTACACTAAGCTATCATTGCTTAAATACACTCCCAGCTACAGCTATTGTTCGTCATAGCAGCTTTGTAAGCTCTTTGCTGCTTTTTATATCAACTTTGTATATCACTTTTATTAACAGGGCTTGTATGTATTGATTTAGCAAATGATAGTGGCCGGGCAGTAACATATGCACTTTACAATCTAACAGCCCCCGGTTTGATCCTCGGCCCTGCACTAATTACTTATTTAGTAAGTACTTAAATAAATGGTAAATAGAACGGAAATGAGAAGGAAAATCTGTTACCAGGCATTATGAGTGAAACTTGATTGAACATTCTTATTTAGATCAACACATTGAACTCCGCATCACAGTTGCTAACTGATTTCGAATGACTGACGTTTCGTGCAACTGGCCACAACAAACTTCTTACGAAAATGCCTTGACAGCCGTTCTAATTTAAACAAAAAAATAATCTTTTCTGTGGTCCAGCAGTGGAGAGAGCCAGATAACTGACTACTTACGGATAATGATGATGATGTATTAATTTGATACCTACATTAATTTATATTATTTAACACTTTTGGGGCTGCACACTGTTCGCGCTTGTAATGTGCCCAAGACGGGTATAGATTCAGTGCTGTGGCCCTTGCCCAGCTCAGCTACAGCATGTAAACTTTTGGATGTATAAATTATATGCTAAATTTATATAATAGAATAACAAGAATTAAAAATCGTTAAGCAAATATGACTTACTT
Source organism: Agriopis marginaria (assembly GCA_932305915.1). NCBI lineage: Eukaryota > Metazoa > Arthropoda > Insecta > Lepidoptera > Geometridae > Agriopis > Agriopis marginaria. The sequence goes on from OW029921.1 coordinate 8,019,528, forward strand.
AAAACCCCAATTTCTTGGCAGTTCTACCTATTATTTTAAAAACTAAAATTTACTTTGAAAATATTTTATTATTACCTAATTATAACCTGTCTGCCAAATATAATTTGTTTGGACAGATTTCCAAAGAATTCTACGATTGGTGGCTTAGCTTGGGTAATTTGGAGTTCAAGAGTGAAATTAAGCGCCCGGAAGATATCGAGTCACTCTTCCAGGTAAGTTTAAACCCAATCAATAAATATAACAAAGATGAAATCTTTCGATTGGTCACCTGACCTTCCAATGTTTATGAAAACGTTTTAGCGACGCTTCGCAACGTCGCCACTAAACTTGCAGGTGTTTATTACAGTTTATTATCATGAAAGCTATCTGCTTGTTTACCACTTTTACCCAACTATCCAAGAAAGGAGGGTAAAGTTTTTCAGATGTATGCTTGTCTTTTTCTATGTGACTAAGTAAAACTTGACAGGGTGTAAATTCTGGAGGCTATATTCCGCAGTTAGGTTTTGGTATTCTGGTAATAATTTATACATGTTAATAAAGTATTCTATTCTGATCAAAAAAATACTTAAATATGCTGTTAAATAACATATTTTCTTACCAAAATAATTGCAGGTTTGGTTCGACGAACACGCGTCGCGAGGCTTGATGCTGCATCCGAAGATTCTTCCATGTGTTCTTGAGTCTATTGCAAACTATGCTGGCGTGCCTAAGGTGATCAAAAAAATCTTTACTTTTTATTTTAAATTGTGTTGCGACCCTACTTTAGCAGCTAGTACCTGGGAGAATAGAGGTTGAAAGTTTTATATGAAATTCTATATACGCGTACAAAGTTGCGGGCAACAGATTTTTTTTATAGAATACTATGCTAATCTGTCCTAGATTCTAGTAGACATTCCATAAGAACAATTTTGAAAAAATCTACAATTACAAGTTCTGTAAAAATATTCCTCCTTCTATACATGATCATTATTCTGCATAGCAATGTCCTAAATAAAGATAGGTCTGACGATAGCTGATCTTCAGTTCAGAATGGCACACCTTTAAAATTGAACTTTTAATCTTCAGCTAGTCTCCATTTCAAGCGTTAATATTGTAATTATTTTAACTTGTAGGCTGCATGTCCGAAAGTGCTGAAGCGGCAGATTGCTTGGGACGTTGATGCTGAAACCACTCCAGCGCACTTAATGGCGTTTGGCACCTGCCTGCCGCACAAGATGAAGCACATCCCACCAAATAACAACACAAAGGAGATGTGGGACTGTGTCAAAATACCGGAGGATCTGCGCTCCATGTCTTGCGTCTGGGACGATATAAACCACCTCACGTACGTTCCTTTTACTATAAAACATTCATCATCATCACCATCGGCCAGAAGAGGTCCACTACTGAACATAGATTACATAATTTTCATCATTTTTCAAACGGTACATACCTGTACAAAAATTATGAACCAAACCTCACTGTTTCTAATACTTTAATGATATGTAACGTTAGGGGTGTCATTCTTTTCTTATTTTCAATGTATATGCCACCACCTTGATTTATGATAAAATCACGTACTCAGTGACTATCACTGAATCTTGGAACTTTTACGAATCTGTCCACACTTCTTTTATCAAAATCGTTTGGGATGTTTAGGCTGTATAGGTGAGAACGTACAAACATACATATTCATACCCTCTTTTTTGTTATTGTGTCGTCAGGTAAAAGTGATGTTTATCCAACTCCGAGAAATATATATAAATTAAGATATAAACGTTATATACGGCTATGAATTCTTATTCCATGTCATTATTTTTCATCAAACCAGAGTTCATGCTAAGGGCGCTACAGAGAAATATTAAAAACTATTTTTTGTTTGATAAAGTAGAACGAACTCTAATTGTAGTATCTAATGTTTACTAACAAAGTAAGTATTGCGGAACATTCGTAGAAATAATAAGTAGTGATAAATATAATCGCTGCGTATATCATTTGTTGATCAGCTGTGAGGCATGATTCACCATTGTTTCGCTTCCTCCAGTTGCAGTATTTCCCCTATCGCTTCTTTGGAAAGTGTTGCTGCGTATTTAACTATTTGTAATTAGATCGATGACAATCTTATTAGTCAGCTCCACTATTTCTCAAGGAATTTCAATGGGTTCCGACGAGGCATCGTATGTTAACGGGTTATTGCGGTACTCTGAATTCAAGAATCCTAATTCAAGGAGAGTGTAATAAGAGTTAAAGCGATTAGGTTCCTAACTAGGTAGTTAAGGAATAAGGATGGCTTATACTTTCTAGACTCGCCTGAATTACGAGCTGTGGTGTCAGAGAAGTGTGATTACGCATTCAAATATACTTGCTCTTATTTATTTATTATTATACTAGCAACGCACCCCGGCTTTGCACGGGTGTAAGTCTTATTATTTTATTACCTTGGGTTACATTATTGGAGTTTTAGTAAGGATCCCTATTAAAAAAAAAATATCATATAGTCTATGTCACCCGGGGATAGTGTAGCTTCCCAACAGTGAATTAATTTTTCAAATCGGTTTAGTAGTTTCGGAGCCTATTCAGTGCAAACAAACAAACAATCAAATCTTTCCTCTTTATAATATTAGCATATATACCCAACACAATTTTTTATTCTTTTGAATTATAATTTGTGGTAATTCAACGATTTTGCTTTTTTATCGTAGGCTTATTTAGTTATACCTCTTCGATTACTTATCCGAGACATCTAATACACTTTATTGTAGTATATAATTCCGATGAAAATACAATACACGATTTGGTACGATCGAACTGACCTGATGTTGGATCCAGGTGTATATTAGAGCTTTTCAATAGTTAGCAGCAAATCTCTCGAGTTTAGGCTCTTCATTGTTTTTTTTATATATATTAATAATACTGACAACTTTTTCACGTATATTATACAATGTATAATGTATACAAGGAAAACATTATTAGACTTTACAAACCTTGTATCATTTCAGATCAACTAAAGCTTTCCAGAAATGGCTGGAGTTGCGTCCTCACCTTCCAATGCCACAATGCTTCCAGGCCGACGCGGCTGGTCCTGACGAAAAGAAGGTTCCCTTCTTGATCCCTTCCGACTTTGTGTTGAAAGACAAAGATGCAACTTCTTCCACCCAAGACCTGGCCCTGCCAGTGTCGCAGTTCTCACTTGAACTGAAGGAAGTGCTGAGCAAACTTATGAATCAGTAGACCACTGATGGAGGTAGCTACTGAGTAAACTTGTGAGTCAAACGATCGTCAAATTCTTCAATTTTATCATTATAGTTAACTTTTGTGTGTGCAAAAGTGTCCCGAATGTCCCGAATTTATTTGTTTTTAAATAATAAAATGTTCGGTATTAGAAAAAAAAATGGGTTGCTTCTTAATTAAACCATTGCTATTTGATGTTTAGAATCGTGTTATTACTTACTAGCAACGCCTCGCAGTTCTACCCGCTATTCTACAGAAACAGTATAAGATTACGAGATAAAAAGTATCCTGAGTGCTAATCCAGGGTTAGAACTACCTCATCGCTAAATTTGATCTTAATCCAAGTAGGCATTATGAATTTAAGTGGGAACAGACAAATACACACAAACTTTATCATTTATAAGTATGATTTAAGTAGTGGTACTGTCTATTATGTCTTCTGTGGTGGTACTTCTCAACTCAATCTTTAATTACTTACCAAGCTGGCTCGGTGACCCCAAAATGGTTCCTAGCCTTCGACATTATAAGGCACCAGTCATCGCAGCACTGTGCGATCTCACGCCGTTCAGACCGCTGCAGCTCAAGCATACCTATATCTTTTCACGGCGTCAGACCTGGGAAGGTTAGACAAGGCCCACTTTCTGTTAGCGTTAAAGCCTGCGGAAGGATGAAATTGTATAAAAATGACATTAGCTTGAGATAACATCTCTCAAGCTAATGTCATTTTCATACAATTTCATCTTTCCGCAGGCGTTAACACTAACAGAAAGTGGGTCTAGTCTAACCCCCAGCGGTATTTTGGACGCTACCGAGACACGCCCTTTCGGTCGTCCGTCAATATTTAATTGCGTTTAATTTTAATCGTACTTGTCTTGTATTATTTATTACTAACGCGATTTACATGATAAGCTCCGGGAAATCTACATTAGAATACGTGGTTAATTTTTGTCAAATTCATCTGTGGATAAAGTTGTGCCCACTACTCAATCACTGTCAAAATCTTGCATCTAATCTATGACGTAAAATACTAATTATGCTGACAGCTTTAACTTGTGTATACCGATCCTCATAAGTGTTTTCGATGTACCTACTTGCACTTAGCAAGATAGAAACGAAAATCTGTTTCTAAAAATGTAGACTTCAAGTTGATGTCACATCATAGTGATCACACCTCAGATCAAACAAATAAGAGAGATATGCCTTAACAAGTGCAATAAAATTATCGTTCGTGTTTAAATGTCTCCATGTTTTGTTGGGCTCCGTACTCAAAGGGTGTAAACGGGACCCTATTACTAAGCCTACGCGGTCTGTCTGTCCGTCAGTCCGTCTTACTTTATAACAGCTGTATCTTTCGAACTGTAGTAGATAGCTAGTTGGAAATTTCACAGAATATGTAATGTTACGGTGGATTAACTAAGAAATAATAATAAAGTCAATAACTAAAGAGGAGGGACCTTTTTGTAAACGTATTTGTGTATTTGCACTAATGTAAAAACTGTAATACGTACAAGCGCATGATTATAATATATAGTACAAACTCTAAAATAAAACAGCAAATAATAGATAATGATAAATGAATGGCCAAGTCGGCGACAAATTTTTGTTCAATACCAAGTTATGCACGTCGGGAGCGTCGGTACTGGGATGGGTGACCGCCTGGGCATGTTGTCTTTTTACACTACTTTTTGTATTTTGTGGTGGTTTGGAACCTTCAGTGCGCGAGCCCGGCTTGCACTTGGCTGGTTTATTTGAACTCGCTCTGATAAGGACAAAAGACGGGGTAATTATTGTTCGATGGCTTCTCCACGTTTATTATTAAAGGATGACAGTGAATAAGGATGGTTTGATATTCCGGAAGAACATGACTACTTCGTGGGAATGTGATCAATGTGCAAAACAAAGAAGAAACCAGTAATCAAAACTTGGCGCGATAATTACCTACAACGATTAGGATACCAGTATACTTACCTATTGGTAGATATATCTTGGAGCGATAAAAGATATCAAAGTAATTTTTTATTAATTCATTTGCAATCTAAATCGCACACCAGTAGAAACAATTGTATTATTATGTACATCAATTAAATTATAGTTAAAAAATATACAAAAAAATAAACGGATAAAGTGAAAATGGATCAAAGTACAATTACTGATCCCAGTGAAGCGAAGAAAAAAGTTTTGGAAGAAATAGCGAACAAAAATTTGGGAAGCAAAAGATATCACTCGGAAACTTCTCTTCAGCAGTTTGGAGAAGATGAAGATGATGTGTTTGAAGACAGAGGAGAAAAAGATCCTGGGGTTGGTGAAATTATTATTCTAATTACACAGCTATTTCATATAACTGCTGTAGCGTCGCATTGTTGTGCTTATCATGCCCTCACGTTTTTCTTATTATATTCAAGCGTCACGTGACTTTTCACGACAAGACTTTTTTTCTTTTAATGAACTTACAATGTAATCAAGTCATGGACGTCTTTTTTTTATTGTCGTATCATAGATATAAATGAAACTTTACAAGTATATGCAATTCGCATGACAATAGAATAATTTGGTACCATCGAAATGATCTGATGAATGGAGCCAGGAGGTGGAAAGTGGAACTCTTCTACGGAGTATATGTTATTTAAATTGTTTAGCTATTTAACGAGTTTAAAAATCAGGCTTAAGTAAAGCCTGTTTTTGTTTCTTTTTGAACTATAATTATTATTTGTTGTAATTTTTGGCTTAAAAATTCTAGTCTCTCTAGATCTTTCTTGTGTATCAATCTAGAATTGAATGACTTTTATATTAGACTCTTTTAAGTCACAATGTTATTTTGTAGGTGCATAACGCGTCACTCAGTGACATGTCCAACATGGAGGACGTCCCGGCGCGTCGTCGCACCATGTCTCAGCCAGGGCCGATCTCCGGGGGCCTGCTGACTGCCACAGCTGCTCGCGCGGCAAGGAAACGACCTCCAAAGAACGTCATGTATGCTCCCGGATTGGAAAGATCTGTAAGCCTTTGAATATCTATTTTGTTTTCTGAAACCATTTTACTGTCTCAATTTGGTTTAGGATATAGAACGAGGGGTATGGAAGACTAAGCTGTTAGTTCTCGGTACTACGACATCACTATTTACTGCAGAGGCCGTCAACAAAGCCATTTATGGACGAATGTGCAAATGTGGGCTGTGGTGTAGCCGAGGCAACCACGCAAGAGCCAATAAATGCCCAGTTTCTGCCACGGCTTGTATAGTACTTGTCTCAAACATTGCAAAGTTATTCACGTAAAAAGAAACAATTATTTTATAGATACTTATCACATGTCGGAATAACAAATAAAGCGTAACTACCAAATTTCAAAGAACAATAGTATATTGTGAAAATTGCTTTCACAAGACGCCCATGTTCAACCATATGGATATTGTAGGAAAAAATATATTGAAGTAGCACGCACGTATATGATAATTATTAGAAAAAAAAATGGGCCGACAATAATTGTTAACAGCCTCGTCATAAGCTCGAAGTTTGTTCTTCAAATAATTAAACCATGAACGACCATGTTGGAAATAATACCTATCTGCCATTTTGAAACGCTGATAATGAATTTAGGTTTATTTTTATCTCATCTTCTGAGATTTTCTGTGCTTAGTAAATCTTAAAACTTTTAAAAACAATTATTTATAAAGTCTCTACAATTTAAATACTCTTTAACATCGTCTATTTAAAACAAAAGCTACTAACATTATGTTATAAAAAAAATCAAAAGATTTCGTGATTTCTTGTCATGAAATAACTAGGTAATAGAGATCTACACTCGCGCAGCACGAGAAAACAGACACTGCACACTCGTGTTGGCTCTTGGCGATCACACTTTTCATACGACAAATAATTATCAGGTCAGATTAAGTAACGGTATGCGCGCTCTACGCACTTTCGCGGTGAAAACCCATGGAACAAAATGTAGATAATTTCGCAGCTTCATATTTACGCTTCACACCGTTTTCACTACGCCGTCTGATACCGTATCGTACTCCTTTGAAAAAGTAGCGAATCTTTGCTAGTATACAGAAACTTTTTTTACATGCAGATTTCTCGGGCGAATGACTTCATAATTAACTTCCGCAAGTGTAGAGCGCGCTTAGAGTCCACGGGAAATCCACGAAAACAACTGAAGCCAAGTCAATGCCTTGATCGATACGAGCTCATGAAACGTAGCTACTATGGGCAGGCTATTTTTAATTGGTATTGTTCGGAAATACGCTCGCTTTACTCGTATTTAGCGTTTATTATGTCACAATAATTATTATAATCAGCCTAATTTAGAGCACTGCTAGACACAGTCTCTTTCTCCCAACGCGCGCCAATCAGCCCGATCTTGCTTATTGTAAAAGATACAATTATCTGGGTTTTTTTTTCATAAGTTAGTAGTGTAAGGTGGTGTTTTCATGGTCGGAAGTGTATTTCAGAATTAACTGAAACAAAAAGCATCCAAACAAAAATCTATCCCTTGCAAAAAGCTTAATGATTATAATGATATTTGTAAATTGAGCGTTATGATTATAAAAGAAAACTTGCAGCTTTCAAAAATGAATGTACTCATAATATATTTTATGATAATGCGTTGAATTTATTCAATCTAACTTCTCTACGTCACGATACCTAAGTACTGAATTATACCTTCCATCTTGTCTTTACGACGTCACCTATCGAATCTTTACTGATGTTCTATTCAGCTTTGTAATTTGCATAACATCTTCTCGTCCAAGATACCACAGTGCCTCAAGACGAGGGTCTTTGATCAGTGTGTGTTGCCAGTGATGACATATGGTACTGAGACGTGGTCCTTAACTGTTGGCCTTTTGGAAAAACTCAGTGTCACTCAGCGGGCAATGGAGAGAGCTATGCTCGGAGTTTTTTTGCGCAATAAAATCCGAAACGTGGATATTCGCCAAAGAACCAGAGTCACTGACATATCTGTTAAAATTTGCAAGTTGAAGTGGAAATGGGCAGGTCACATCGCTCGAAGAACCTATAACCGTAGGGGAAAAAAGGTTCTGGAGTGGAGACCACGAACCGGAAGACGCAGCGTAGGGAGGCCTCCCACTAGATAGACCGACGACATTGCGAGAGTCGCGGGCATCCAGTGGATGCAAAAGGCAGGCTGTCGTTCAGTGTGGAGGTTAAAGGGGGAGGCCTATGTTCAGCAGTGGACGTCTTCTGGCTGATGATGATGATTCAGCTTTGTAATTAGCCGATAGGTGGGTGACATCATTGTTTTCATTCATAGATCTAATATCTAACTGTATTTTATCACGATAGGCACATCATTATCGCATCACATCATTAAATTTGTTCAAGCATTATAATCAAACCTACTGTAAGTACAATGGCATACGATGGAATTTCCCGAATTTACATCTTCTTATGACCACAACGTTTTATGGACTAGTCAAAACCATAACTTTTTAAATAATTTTCTCGACTACTTTTCTGTGTACAGAAAGCAATTATTTATTCTCTTGGCATCCAAAATACTAGGGCCTGGATTCTTCTATCGGTGACTTCGGTCGCATGCATATCGATCCCATACCCATACCCATATGCATATACATTAAATAAACAATAAATAAATATTATCTTTAAATATTGATGGACTATAATTAATTTGAGCTCTGTGAAGAGTTGCTTAAATGTATATAATATTAAAAGTATATTTAACTTCCAATCAAAAAGTTTTTATATAAATTTAATATAAAAAATCTTTATTTACCCCTCTCTAAGAGGCAGGCCTTTGTTCACCAATCAACGTTTACTGGCTGATGATGTGTGATGTGAAATAAATATTCGTGACATTTTTGCACACACGGTCATCTGACCCCAAACTAAGCAAAGCTTGTACTATGGGCTGCCAGAGACTGATATACATACATATATATTTTTAGCATTGCGTTCATCACCACACTGCGACTCTGATGATAATTTGATCTGATGACACGGGAGTTTGAAATGTATGGTCGCATGAATATTATTTATACGTGTGACCAACGTCATCGACCGGCGTCAGGTTAGAGGAAATTCAAACCAATTTAATATGACGAAACACTTTAAAAATCACGTAATTATGTTTTTTGATTTTGACTGTGATAACTATCTTCAACATCGTGTTGCTTTTTGATAATTTGCGGTTCGTAGGTAATTTGTATTCGCATTAGTCACATGCTTCATGTTTTCATGCCAAAGTGCACCATTTATATTATAAATAGTTTGACTACATTAAATTTTTTGTTGTGTTTCGTTTGCAAGAAATTCTCGTGAAAATCTTTGTTCAAGAGGTCTTATTATACAAAACGTGCAAGAATGGATCACATGCACTAAACTTTATCTTTGTAATAAAATTATAAATAATTGTTTGTTTATTAACGGAATTTTTATGCCTTCCAAGTAGGTTACCCTGTAATCTATAAATAGACTGATTAAACGATAAAAAGAAATCCTTGGATTGAATTTTTGCTCTATTTTCACTCTACATTGTAATTTTCCGTAAGTTTAATTTTATTGTAAGTTTTCCGTTACAAAACATTATAGATTTTTTTTTAAATAAGTACCACTTTCCTACTCTACAACTCCTCACAAAGACATTTTGAGATCTACCTATACAAGGTGGTACAAACCTTCCCAGTCCGTTCTGGATAAGAAATTCAGATGTTTCGATTAACGTTCTCCTCTTCTTCCCTCTTACGTCATCATTTTTACTAAATATTGGAACAAAAATAACGTAACAACAAAATATGGAAAAATATACTAAAATAGGAAAACCTAAGTGGTTATTACTCAATCAATCAATCAAAATTTTCAATATCAACTCGAACAACTTTAGCATCAAAACTATTTATTAACTGAATGATTATATGTAAGAGTAAACGTAGATAATGTTTGGCCACCAAATCACCTCCTTCAATCAAAACAGGGGGTCGCCCTTACGCCCAACTCCTTACGCGGTCTCAAACTAACGTTAACAGCACAGTTCGGAAAATTACGCGATCGTGAACCTTAACGCGACCAGATACGGTTTGTGGTCGCGTGATTTTCCAACTGAGCGGATTTATCGTTAGTTTCATACCGAGTTAGCCGTTGGCCGTAAGGCCCCAGGACATTTCAAGTTTCAGCGGGTCAAAGTCGAATAAAAAATAGACGCTGAATTTCCATTTTAATACGTCGTTAGCGTTACCAATAACTCTACATAATGTAGAGCTATATATTCAATATTAGACACGGAAAAACTGATTACCTTCTTGCTGTATAAAACCAGCTTCTACGAGTAAACTAAATCCGCACATGTTAATCATTCTATCTAAATCGCACATAACATGACTTAAATTAATTATGATTAGATAATAACTTTATCAAGTAATTATCCGATTGGAGGTGCACAGTTCGATGTCACTAGTTATTCTTTATAACATGGGCATGTCTAAGATAGGTAGAGATAATTTTATGCGTGGCGAATATTGAACGTACTTGACTTATACGTACCGAGGTTAATACCACGAAGTTTTAAAACCTCGTAGATACTACACAAGCGTCATTGGTTGGTTATTGGTTGGCATCACATCACATTACACCATCAGTCATTAAACGTCCACTGCTGAATAAAGGCCTCCCTCTAGAGAGAGATATTGCCATGATCCCCAAGCTTGGCAGGCGGCTTGGGGATCGCAGAACGTTTACCGTGTACTAATAGGATGTTGCCCATCTTCCGGTGGTTCTGGTCGCAGTTTTAGGACAAACCCGGGTTCCATTGGTCAGTATCAATTAGTTTTAATTTCTATAGATGAAAAAAATACTGGAGAAAAACTATTTCATTGTATAGAAAAATTATACAATAAATAACCGATCAACAATGTTGAGCTACGGACTACATGGTTAGTTTTCGGATGGGTTCGCGATTTTAATTTAGCGCTACCGTGGGTGGAATGACACGTTAAATTGTAGGTCCCGGTGGTTTATGATAACAATATGTAAGGCGACATCGCTTCATGGTTGATATTCTGAAAACCCGTGCAAAGCGCTTTGATTTCACTTTTATTGTGCGAACTGTTAGTCTGTGGAATGCACTGTCTGAATGGGTGTTCTATAGTTAAAATCTGTGTGTCTTCAAATCACGAGTGAACTTCACACGGTTTCTTTTTAGTAAAGTTTGCTCCGTCGTCTTGTCATCAGGTGAGGTGGCGGCCAAACGCAAGTCTATAGTTAAACAATATAAAAACACAACAGTGACTCGTCACTACTGGGAGTCCTGCTGGTTAGGTCGAGAGAGTGCTGCAGTTTCTGGGCAGGCCTACGTTACATAAATCGCGCCACAGGCGATGTAGTTACTGAGTAAATAAATTTGACTGCATTTGTGGCTCCCAAATTGGCTTTTTTAGCCATGAGCGACAATAGGATGTATTTATGACGCTACTTAAATAATATCTTGTTTACAGACTGTATCTCAAAACGACGGACATATTTTCACAAACATGCTCTATTATTCGTTTATTACTGAAGCCGTTCATATTTCGGTTGATATCCTCACCTTGTATAAGAAAGGTACCTATATGATATACGGGGTGTATCTCTAGACGACAGGCATATTCGAGATTATCATTGTACTCATCATTACAAACAACTTTTGTTTTGAGACCACCCCTGAAATCGCGAGAAAAAGTTAGCTCTTCCATACATTTCGTGAGTGTGAATGACATTGCTTTATTTTTCTAATTATATGAATTTTTCTATGGAACAACAGTTTTTTTTTCGCAATTTCAGGTTTGGTTTCATAGCAAAAGGTGTTTATAATGGTGACCAGAATGATATCCTCGAAAATTTCCGTCATCTGGAGAGCACCCCGTATATGAATGGCCAATGGTGATCTAATTATTGCTATACATCGATAATAATTGCTATTACAATGATTTGAACAGAAAGTGGCTGGTAACGCATGTTAAAACCACGCTCATCGGTCAGATCTATCTCTTTCGCATATATTTAACATTTTAATGGATAAAAATTTGCTAAGTTGAAATAAAAAAAATGGATTGGGCATTATTTTTACCCTTGACTTAACAGCGAAGGTGTATGCGTTTACGGCCAACTATATAAAATATAATAGGTAAAAGATCGTTGTGACGACGTACCGCTGATACATCCATTATGAACGTCCACACTAATTATAATATCGCTGTATATTTTATACCAAGCAATTTAAATAAAGACCGCGATACTTAAGTTTAAATATGTCAACCAAAACCTCAAAAATCGACAGTAAACCGTTACAAAAATCCAGGTGCCAGCTAAAACTGGCAACAGACTATTTTGCCCCATTTATTTAAAGCTCTGTTCGTAGTTTAAACAAATTCTTATATATGGGCGCAATGGGATGTAATAATTTTATACGTAAGAAGAGAGTGGACATTCCAGGTGTAAAAAAACACTAATATTCTAAATGCGAAAGTTTGTCTGTATGAACTGTCATAGTATGTTTGTTCCAATTTCATAACGGCTCAACAGGTTGAGACGAAATTTGTTATCGAGGCAGCTTAGCAGAAAACAATGAATGGTTCCTAAAATATAACGGTTGAAACGGTAGGGCGCTGCTAAATAGTTCATAGAGTGAATCGGTTTCTTTTAGGCAAGCGTGCTCCAACGTAGACCGCATCATCGCTTAACATCAGGCGAGATGGTTATAAAACGAAAGCCTAATTTACTTTAAAAGCCTTACTTCGAAAGCCTAATTGCTTTATTAAAAAAAAGGAAATGCACGCAATTTGTGATCAACGTTTATGAGTGGAATAAAAGATATATCTACTTACTAACACGGGAAACTCCGATTTTGTCATTCGTGTGATGATTTCAGCTACGGCTGAATAAGTACTTAAGCCATTTTGTGCCACGTGAAATAATTTGTCTGTTAAAGATAACAGTTGTAAACTAGCATATGTATAGATTAGATTATTCAATAAAATAATCAGTTATCTGCATTCGTACAAATTATGCTTATAAATAAAACAAATACAGGCTGAATAAATAAATAAATAAATAATAAATAAATACCCTTCCTCCTTATTTGAAGTTGGTAAAAAATCAAACCTAATCAAATTGTCAATAAATAACGTTTCACACTCATAGCTGCCCCACTGGATAAACATTCAATTTTTTTATTGAGACTAAAAACGGATAATTCCACATTTATATCGTACACTGTTAAATTAAATCGATTGCCTAAAACAAAAAGGAATAAATTAAAAATATATAAAAATAAATTGCTGTCAAAATATGTCAACATGATTTTTTTAGATTTTTTGCTCTTGTGCCTTTGGTCAGTTAAGTTTTCACAATAAGCCAGATACGTTTTAGGATTCCCTGTTTCGGTGATGCCATGGAACACACACAAAGACAAGGATAACTTTAATGCAGGCCCAGAGTAGATATTTAAATTCATCATTCAAATACCTCCGGGCCGGAATCGAACCCAGGATAGATTGCTTATGCAGACATGCTACTACTGAGCCAAACAGACAAAGAGCCTAATAAATGTTGTAACAGTTTTTTTCACTATCGGTTGTCATCATTATCAACATAAACAGGCCACCATAGTCCACTGCTGGACATAGGTCTGTCCCAGAGAGCGTTTCTTAGCCATCTTCGATATTTCACGTCCAGTCACTGTGGTCTGCCAAACGTATACTGTCACTATATATCGAATCTCATGGTGTCCTACGCAGGGTGTATCGATTGTAAATAGGAGTAACATAACTTAGCAACAATTAATAATGTAGGCAGGTCACTGTCGAGATTTGTCCGGAAAGGGACTCGCAAGAACCAAACCCGAATCACAGAAATGTTATCCTCCAAAAGCATTTCAAAATCTCAAGTCTATAAAACTGTAAATATTTTTAAAATATCGCTCTATAAATAGCCCTGAACAAAAGTATCGAAATAACGACGATAATGATTCTTTATAAAGATAGAATTATGAAAGGCGCGTTATAAAGGGTGAGTACTGTTCCATAGAGGCGAGCGGGCAGCGCGGGTCGTGTTTGTGAGGCGGGTCACTCTCGCGCACCCAACTGTGAACCTTTTGAGTCCATCCAGCCGAGCCACCCTGCTTGCCCCTCACTGCCCTCACCCACCCCGTGTACGCCCTTAAATATAAAGACCACAGAGTGCGAGCGCGGACTCACGGTGCCGCCCCGACGCCTAGCTTAATGAAAATCCGATCTTTTTTATTCACATCGGCCGCTAACGTTATAAATACTCAATCGATCATTTACACCATTCGTGACACACGATGAATAATTTTAATCTCAACTTGTACATCTGACATGTTATGGCTTTTCAATGTGATGAATTTTCCTAACGAATAAGTGTGGACAAATATCGAGATGTAGAAATCTTGATAAATAAATACTAAAATATAAATATCTTATATCTACCAACGTTACCGATTTGGTTTTATTGTTTTAGTAACAGTGCTTTGCGGTTTTACCCACTACCTTAAAACATTACTTATTTTTATGGAATAATAAGTACAATACTCTATGTTTTAATCCAATGTATAACCTACTTTCATACCAAATTTTATTTAAAACCGTTTCAATTCAAAGCTGTTAGGTGGCATCCCAATTGGCTAACAATCGTACGAGCAAACGATGCGATTTCGTCGTGCGATTATAATAATGATTTATTTCAGACCAGGTCCATATACATTTTGAAACAAATTACATTGAAAACAGATAATACCTAAAATAAACAATAACTAAAAATATATGAAATAAAATAAAATATCATACTACTCGTGCGATGGTAAAACAAGTGCCTTAATTGGCTTCAGATCAGACAAACGAGGAAGATATGCCTCAGTACAAATTATTGTTTGTGTTCAAACGTTCACCCACTTTTTACACTACACCGCTGAACCGTTTAACGCAAAAACTGTAAGTAGGTATGGCACATTTTTTTTTACGGAGTCGAGTGCAGACTACGCTCACTCACAAACTTTCGCATTCATAATATTAGTGTGAGTGTGATGTGACACCTTGAGTATAAATAACGATATCATTGATAAAAACAAGAATAATGCGGTTTTTTTTTCAAATTATTCGTTTGACCCAAATCGCAAATCGACACAGGCACGAACGTACGCTGATTTAACCTTTCATGCGACAAAACAGACAAAAAAACAAGAAAACATCAGCAAAAACAAAAAGTATAAATACGTTTAAGGTCTTCTCATATTTTCGGGTACGTAAAAGGCTTTGTTGAATGTAAAATGGAAATACATTTATCAGTGAACCAGATTCTGCGTTCATTTATCTTCATTAGTTTCCGAAGCCCATAGTTTTACTGCCCCGCATATATATTGATCGAGACCGCTCTTTTTAATCCTCGCATAAAATAAGTCTATTCAAAATTGCATTGTTCCGAGTACCACGTTCCCATACCCTGTGTTTTTGTGTAAAGCTTTTTTCCAACGCGAGACTGCACAGTGGACCGAAATTCAAAGCAGAGGAGCGCGCTACACCGTAATGGGATTAAAGTGAAATACAGGACGGTGTCGATCGAGAGAAACAAGCGACTAATGAAGTTATTAATCCGATTTTATACGGCTTTCGATGTTCACGCTCACCGCTTTTTAGTTTTTTCGTCCGGAGAGATGAATTTGTCACCAATATGGATTATGCGATGTATTTACAATGTGGAGTTTTGCATATTTCCTTTGTATTGTTTGCAGGATTCCGGTAACGACAGGCAGTCGATGAGGCCACCGGCTAGAGGCGATGAGTCGGGTACAGCCACACCCATTATAGGTAAATGTTATCAACGATTGCATCAAATTCGTAGAACTATTATACTACGCTCTTTCTATCAAATTAAATCATAAATGCCGTCTTAATTGCCGTGACGGTGTAATGATTTATTTTTAATGGTGGTAACTAGGCGGCGTATGATTTATTTTTATAAAAAGAGCAGCAAGCAAGCATCCGGTACACCTGATAGTAAGTAGAGACCACTACAGTGGATGATGGCAACACCAGCGGTGTTGACGGTGGTTTGTCAGTCAGGAAAGGGGGTTGTAGACACCCTTGACCCCTAAGACACCTAAGATCCACTAAAGCATATTATATTATATACTTTTCTTGAACATAGTGAGGATATTCGCGGATATACTATGACAGTATTGAACGAATATTAGAACATTTCGTCTCGTTTTCGTACGTGACAATATCCGTCAGCTAAAAGTAATTTTGAACAAGCAGATTAACTTAACTAACGTTTCCAAGGTATGCCGGTAGTTAACACGACTCTACTTTTTTACTTTAGTTAACTATCCTCCTTATCTTGTTTTATGCACTGATACCAGTTAAATAATATTTTCATTGCCTTAAGATTGTCATTTTTCACATTTCAGAAAGAAACAGTCCTCTACCTTACAACAACATGAATGGTAACTACAAAAATGGAGATGCCAAGTCCTTGAGTAAGTATTGCATTTGTATTGTATGCATCTGATAATTATATACATTTTGAGTATAAAAGAAGTTCAAAAAGCCTCACCATTATCAGTCTATTATGTTCCCACTGCTGGGACTTAGACCTTCTCTCAGAGAGAGTAGGATGAGCCCTAATAATCATGTCGGTGAATGTCATGTCTTTGAACTTTTGAGGTTCTTGGACATATCGGTTTCCTCACGATGTTTTTCCTTCACCGTTATTGAGTGATGGCATCGAAATTGCAAATTATTGATTAAGGTACCAAATAAGTCAGTGGTGCAGTGCCGAGGATCGAACCGTGTCGTCAGATTTTAAAGTACACGTGCAACCATTCTGTCGCAACCGCTCTTCGATTAAAAAGCTTTTATTATCTATATTAAAATCGATGTGTGTATGTACCCTATGGACTCCAAAACGGTTGGACCGATTTTGACGGGACTTTCACTGGCAGATAGCTGATGTTATAAACAGTAATCCACGCGGGGAATACCGTGGGGCACAGCTAGTTATATACAATACTATATTAGACTCAGATTTTATTGAGTAAAAATAAATATGTCATAAATTAATAAATTATTAGTTACTGTACTTAGGTAAATAGTAGGTATCATTGTCCTGTAAGTACTGCACTAATTTTATTACACATCTGCAAGGTCAACGTGTTTGGCATTCTACTATATACATGATCTTAACTCTAGTATTCAGGATATTCCTTTAACAAACCATGGACATTTCTTTTGTTGGAAGCCGTCAGTGCTATATTCCGCAAACGACTTCATAACTAATAAAAGAATGCCCATGATTGACGAGTCCACTTACAGTTCCTTCGCTAAAGAAAACAAAGACTTTACAATTGTATTGTTTTGGACAACGACTTCGTTAAACTGTGACGGGTCTAGCTTGGTAGTCTCTTAAAACGACTCATAGTCGCCACTGCTTATGCTTTTGTTCGATTCGTTCTAGTTTTTTTCATCTGTGGCAAATAATGATTGAATTCATTATAGGTGCAAAAGTGATTTTGCCATGAGATCTGTGTGATGTCCGTACATCTGGAGTGAATGGTTAGTGCACGCTTTCTTTTGTTTTGCCAGATAGTTATCGGTTGTACATTCCGTACAGTGATGCGCGAGGGAACGCCACACCTCGCAAGAGATCCGTGGCGACCATGGATGCTCAGTCCATACGATCAGTAGAGACACAAGCACCGCCGCCGACGAGTCCGGAGGATAATAAAAAGCTCACCACGTAAGTTTCGAGTACAAGTTACAATAAACATGACTCAAAAGATTATACGTTATTAAATTTGATTCATCGGGTTAAGGATCATCATTTTGTCGCTTTCCGTCTTCCCTGATAAAAAATCGTAGGTTTATAGTGATAGTTAATCTAGGACTCTAGTTATTGTTAATGCAATGTAATGACGTCGATTTTGTTATACCATCTAAACTAAGCTAAATTTGGCAGCTCTAAAAATTTTGTTATCGTTTTTTACACATTTATATAAAAAGAAGCACATATAGTTCTATCAAATTGGATTAAATTAGTTGTGTTACAACAGAATCGATGCTATAATTATTACGTAAGCTAAATCAACTTGATTTTTCACCATCAAAATTAAGTACTACATGTAAAGTCATTAAAACAGTTTTATATTATATCAATAACAATAGACAAAAATGTATAAGTTGATAAAGGGCACGAGCGCTGGAGTCCATCGAGCACAAATAAAAATAAATAATAATTAAGTAGGTACATAAAAAAATAGGCTTGCGTTTGACCACCATCACGCCTGATGTTAAGCGATGATGCGGTCTACGTTGGAGCACGCTTGCCTAGAAGAACCAATTCACTCGTGATTGAAAGACTACACTTGTAATTATATAGTTTTTTCCCCGATGATTCTCTTCTTCTTGGTTATCAAATACCTACATAATTAGCTTTACCAAAAATACTGTTTATTAATATATTATTTTTGTGTGTTTTCAGTCAATATCTGACATTAGTAATGAGTTCTATATATGCCGTACTACTCGTCACTCTTGGAATCATAGTTTATTTGGGCGACTCCTTCTTAGGATCATCAATATCTCATGTAAGTAACTTTTTTTATTTTTTTATTCACTATATTTTTCTCATTTTAACATAATTATTATTCATCTAAACCGAAATACTCTTTTTCTTACAGATATACTCATTATGTCTATGCGGAATTGGATTTTTGTACATAATTTTTTTAATAGTCGACATCAATAAATATAAATCGGTAGCATTGAAAAATCAAAGAATAAAAGGACTACACGATGAAAAAGTTTCGGAGTACTTCAGAAAGCAAGAAGTAAGTTAAACTTTGGTTGATTTCTTGAATCAAAATATTGGCTGTTAAAATTAGGTTTGACAGTAGGGGTATGTTAACTCAGAGTTTCCACCAATCCCTACCGATAGATCTAAGTTGTATTTTTTTCACTGGGCATACCTCGGTATATATTATGTAAAACGGAACGGACTGCCACCTAACTTGACGTTATGCGATAATGCGATCTACGATTGAGCACGCTCGCCTAAAAGAAACCGATTATTTTGGCTTGAGACAGTTTTTTGGATTTAGTCGAGTTTCAAAAAGTTTCTGATTTCTTTTCCCAGGAAGAATATCATGCCAGCAATGGAACGATTCCAGTTGGCCAAGCCAACCAAACACCGGAAATGTACAGGCCAATGGGAATTCCCCCACCTGTCCTGATACCACTAAAGCACGAGTACTGCTTTAGCCATGGAAGGCATTCCGGAAGTTTCTATCTAAAAATGGGCGCTGCAGGTACGTAGATATATGGGCTACGCCCGCTGTTTTACTCACGCTTCACTAGTTTCTTAGTTTTTTCGGGATAATTAAGTATCAAAATCATATCCTACATCACATCACTGCCTAATTTTATCAAGATCAGTTCATCTGCTCAGATTTGAATCGGCAGATACTTTCGCATTCATAATATGTATTATAGACAGCCGCCTTCACCAGCTTCATCAGCTTAGGCCTGCTTTATCCGGAGACACACCAACCACACACAATTGAAGAGATAGTTGTAGGTGCAGGTCCTACCTATCCTAGGGTTCGCACATGCACATAAAACACTATTCACAGGAACACCTTTATTACCCTTGATTTCAAAAGTCCCTAAATGTGGTTACGCGTAGATGACATGGTAACATTGGTAACGTAACTGGGCGATACATAAATTACGCGCTGGACAATGAGCCGGGTGTCAAAAAGGTCAGAGGGGTTTGAGAAGTCAGCAGAGTCAGTCTCAGAGGCAGCTGCAGCAGCTTATACACCAAGCCAACATAGGTGGGGTTCTAGAAGCATTCGGGCCCAAGCAGCGGTTTCCTTGTGACCTTTTCGATCAGATTCTCAACATTACCCTTTTTACTTTTTAATTTTCACTCTCTCGTTCCTCGGCTTAGACTGCCAAATCTGCGGATTTTTTCGCCATCAAAATTCAAAATAGCATTCAAATTACTTAAAACAGTCTGTAGCTAAAGCAGGTACATTTAAAATCAAAAGAAGGTTAGATGGTGCTGATAATGGTGATGATGATTAAGATGATCTTTACAAATATTAGTACCAACATCACCATAACTGGACTACTAGGGTTGTTCATTTGTTTCCAGCCACTGTCGACTGCATTACGTATAATAATTATAATATTAGTGTGACATTCTATATTAAGAACTTATATATAAAGACATTTAAAATATTATTAAATACTTATCGATGTAATTGCGTTTTTAACAACAGTAATATTTATTATTTGATTTAAGCATTTGCCATCGGCCACCTGGTGCATTCAGTTCTCTTGATTGCTGTCCAAGTGGGTTTCATCGTTGATGGTGATGTTGACAATGCAGAATGCCTGGACATTTTACAAATTGTCCTGGACGTCATGTTCCCTTGCTACTGCTTCCTACAACTTTACTTTATCTTCAAATACTCCAACGTTATAATACTGCGAGCACAGGTATTTTTACCACATTCTTTACTAGAAATTTTGAGTTTCTTAAACGTTAGGTTAACCTCTAACCTCTAGAAACATATGTGACTAATTCATGATCTTTGTAAAAATTAAAAATTCGCAATAAACAAATTTATCGATTGATTTTTGTTCCCAAATTAGACACCTTGGAAATTTATCCAAATTATTAGAGCAGTTTTTGAAATTTGATTATAACAATTAGTTATACCTACAAATATATTCATCAGAATACAATAAAATTGTATTCATCAGATCAATCTTACAGTTATAATAACAATAGCATTATGTTTCAGGGTCTGGCTCACTTTGCATTCATGCACATGATAGGCAGCAGTCTTTGTTTCTGGGTGTCAGCCATTATTCGCGAGACTGTTCTCGCTCTTAGAATCTACGCCAACTCTGTGTATGGTAACGGCGAATACGGAAGCAACGCTACGAGAAAACTTGAAATCGAAGCTTACCATGGTGAGTTATATTTTGGTGATCCATCATTGTGGTGATTTCAATTTTACTACAGCGGCGCGAATATACTTTGATTCTTGCAAATTTTACCTAATTTTTTTAATTATGCATATTCAGATTATAATAAAAAAAAAATTTCTTAAATTAAATATCAGTATGTATACGAGTATAAAAAACTATAATATACAAGATAATCACCTTTTTTTTTCAGCAAAAAAACTTAATTCAAGATTCATTGACATTAGCAACCTCTATAACGAGAATTGCATCGGGTCAAAAGCAGTCAACAACATCGTAGAAAACTTCTCCCCATACCTGTACCCCTTCAGTGTTGAGTTTAATATCCTTATAGGTAAGCAAACTGCCTCCGCATCTTCAATGTTATAATGTTATTAATATAAGAGAGAGAGAGAGAGAGAAAGAAAGAGAGAGGATATTAAGTATAAGATATTAATTATGTTAGTAATAATAACTATTAAGCATTTTTATTTAATCTTTTCATCTTCTTCTTTTGATCTCGCTCTTTTTATGTAAAAAAAAATGAAAGCTATATAGCATTATTATTTCATCTTACAATTTAAGATATAAAAATAGTAGAACAGTAGTAGAGTAGAATACTATTAATAATATATCGTCGCAAGAAAGGCAGAATTACTGAAGCGCCAAAATAGGCATATTGAGTTATATAGATATTCGGAATCAGCGTTTTTTTTCTGCGTCGATCAGTCTGGGTCCCATAGCGATACGAGCACTATTTTGGCGTTTCAGTAAAAGGAAAAAAGGGGTTTTTTCATCAACCAGAGTCCTTAAACGACACTTTTTTGGCATTTTATTCGTGCCTGTCACCTAAGTAATTTTGTTTTCCTGCAATAAATTAGAAGTAAATTTTAAGTAAATTTGGCTTCCGACAATTTAAAAGCTAATGTTTTATAAGAATTTTTGAGTTATAAGTAATTTTGATTGCTATAAATATTTGAATCAAATGGCGGTTAAGAAATTTTGCTTTACTGTAAATTGAAGTCATTTTTACTTAAGCGCCACTATATCACAAACCAGCAGTCCATTTATTATGGTTTGTACTTCTGGACATAGAAAATGACAAATTAATAAAAGTCTACCTTGACGTCATCGAAATTCTTGTACTGGGAAAAAAGTTTAGAATTAAAAACGAAAAAAAAAACTTAAAACGGCTTTTTCTTGAAATGGCCATTTGGAGCTTCAGTAAATTTGCCTTTCCTGCGACGATATAATAAAAATTACTTTTACAATATATTTACTATGTTTGATTTACAGTTGCCATTTACTACATTATCTGGAGCAATATTGGCAACTGCCCTACTGATGATAGTAACAATTCAGACAATAATTCCTTTGACGACCACACAGTATGCCAGTAAGTTAAGAATCAATTATGAAAGCTCGACATGGATACACTATCTTATGGTAGAAATTCCACTCACCCGCACTAAGCATTTCCAATCGACAAATTTTCTGAACAGCAGAGGAGTGGTACTCCTTACCTGCACCAGTTTTTCCAAGCAGGTACAATCCGGAGTGGTAAAAAAAATAGGTATTTCCTAGGCAAGCGTCCTACATCTTTGACCACATCATCGCTTCCCATCCACCTCATACGATATCGCGTCCAAAAGCAAGACAAGTCCGTTGTAAAATAATAACAGCTTTACTCACGGATTTTAAGGCAAGCTCCAGTCATAAACCTGTCTGTGACTGGTGAAGCCCAATTTTTGTCCTAAAAGTTCCATTGGAAGGCGCGACGTTCAGTGCTATTTACTATTAGTATTGTGTGTTGTATTGTGTTTACGGGTTGGTTGCACGTACTGGTTAAACGATGCATCGCGGCTGATGTCTAGCTCGTTGGGTTGATGATATCATAAAAATAGGTGGGTCGAACCCCGTCGAAGATTGACTCTAGGTCCGGATGTGTGGCGTATAAGTAGAGATGCCTATGATCAGCAGTGGCATATACGAGGTGTAAGGGGAACACTCTCGAAGCTAAAAGAAGGCAATTGTACTCGTCATTCATTCCCATTCGTCATTCCCCGTCAGGACCCGGGTATGTCCTAAAACTGCGACCAGAACCACCGGAGGATGGGCAGCAGCATCCTGTTAGTACAAGGTGAACGTACTGCGATCTCTAAGCCGGCTGCCAAGCGTGGGGATTATGGCAACACCCCTCTCTAAGAGGGAGGCCTTGTTCAGCAGTGAACATTTAATGGCTGATGATGTGTATGTATGTGTACTCGTCATTATGAACAACTTTTACTATGGGACCAACCATGAAATCGCAAAAATAATATTAGCTGTTCTATAGAAAACGGTCATTGACACTCGACAAAATGTATGGAACAGCTGATTTTTTTTCGCGATTTCAGTGTTGGTCCCATACTAAAAGTTGTTCATAATGATGAGTACAATTACCTTCTTTTGGCTTCGAGGGTGTTCCCCTTACACCCTGTATACAGGCTGAAATTAATAATAAATTATTGTATGGTGCAGGTGTAATAAAGAAATCCGTCATGATAAGGCGTGTCGCGTCTAGGTCTTGTATTTTTTTTAAAGCGTCATGATTGTTTTTTCGACAGGATTCCTACCGCCAATGAAGAAAACGACTTCACCAGCAATATTGTCATCCACGCTGACTGCCACGCTTCTAACCGAGGTCTTTTCGCTGGCATCATGTTGACAGTCGTTGTCTTGGGAATGCTTATCATTGGATTCGTCTTTAGCAGTGCTGGAGAGTAAGTTGATGTTGCTTTGATCTACTCATCGTGAATATTTATGGGTATTTGTGCTTGTTTTTTTTATCGAGGATTATACAGCTTGCTTGTCAGGCGACCGTAAACCTAACAAAGCTATTTCATATTATTACCTTATTTATCTATAACAAGTTCAAAATTAGAATAGTTTTAGCACTTTGGGTTACTCCTAAGAAAATGGTTATTTGTACTTTATAGGAATACCTAAACTTCCTTCGCAATTGATTTCAGGGTTGTTTTGATAGCTAAACATTTCAAAGTAACTACAATTACTTTTGGGTTTACATTTGTTCGCGAATCACATTGTATAAATTTGAGACTGCGCGCTTAAAGCAATGTTTATAAAATAATTATAATTAATGTAAGTGTTGTTTTTTTCAGCGGCTTCCTCGAACTGGGCTACTTGCTTAACGACTGCCTGAAACTCGGTTTGCACTCGGTGATGTTATTCGCTGTTGTATTCGCCTTCAACCAGCTTCGGAAGCTAGATATCAATGAACATCCTATATCCCTGCTGGACGACGTACTGCTGTTCATCTGTCTACCAGCGTTCTTTTTAGAGACGGTGCTATCGATGGTCGCAACTATCAACATACTTAATATTGTGAAGAGCGTTGACCTTATTGTTATGGTAAGTATTATTTCTCTATAAATAATAACAACGATTTCTTAGATTTACAAACGCTAGTGAAAACATTAGTAGGATTGACTAAATCAAATTTGGTAAAATGATTAACAATTATTCCTTTTTGTAGATAAAATAATAAGCATTCCCAAAAAATCTATTAAGCTAGATGAAATACCATAGTTCATCAGGTTTAATAGAATTTTGATGATTATTAAAATACAATAATGAATCTTATTTATGGCTGTTGCTGTATCAGGGATGCCATAAATGGGATCTGTTAGTTTTTGTATTTTTAAATGTGTGAGCACATTGATGGAACAATAATTAACACCGGATACAAAATTTATTTAAATTAGATAACTAATCACCTGCTCGAATCGTACCAACGCAAAATTCCAATGCGCTACTTACGCCACTAAGCCTACCTAAGTCTAATACCTGGAGTATTAGACTGTCACAATTTATATAAATCGTCTCCATTGTCGAAAGAGCTTAGAGATAACTTTGTCCTGCAGGTGATTCAAGTCATCATCCAGACGCCACTCATCATGGACGGTCTGCGCCGCTGCAGCAACAGCAAGAAACTCCGCCGCACCAAGCCCGGTCGAGAGCTCCTCATGTTCCTTCTCATTGCCAACGTCAGCATGTGGCTCTTCAACACCTTCTCGTACAAGTCTCCAGAGAGCTTGGATGAGAGATACGAGTTCTATGGAAAAGTTTTATGGACCATTCTTGGACATGTTAGCTTACCTCTGATTATGTTCTATAGGTTCCACTCTAGTGTGTGCTTCGCTGATATATGGGATTCCGCGTATAAACCAGGTTTAGAACATTAGAATTGTATTAGTTTGATTTAAATATAGTTTGATGAAATATCGATTTAGTTAATTGATTCTGTGAGTCATTATTATTGATTGATGATTATTTAAGTTTAGTTAAATTATTGTAAATATGTAGTGTAATAGATTTAGATTGATAAATTATATTGTTATCTGCTATGTTAGGTAAAGATTAAGTTAGATTATAGTAGATTAAGTAGAGTATGTTAGTTAAAGGCAGTCGATCATAAGAAAAAAGTACTTATCATTGTGAAGTATTTCTCTGCGCTGGTCGCTCTTGTAGAACAAGTAGGTAAATTATTATATAAAAATAATAAATTATTTTTTAATTTTTTCTTTCATCCTACCTTTAAACGTTTAACCCGTCTTGTATCTAGCTTTGATGTCTAATCCACCATCCTCATGGTTTTTACCTCCAGATGTCATAACCAATTAGGTCACAATTAGCACAAAGTTCATCCACTTAAATAGCAAAACTCACTCATCACTTATCGTCAATGTGCTAAGTACAGGTACCAGCAAATATCTTGGGAAATTACCTTTACTGCGCTATTGCGCAGTAAAGGTAATTTCTCTACTACTATTGTAGACTTTTATGTCTATGAATGACACATACAATTATAGTAATATCTATCTGTTAACTCTTCTTCTGCTTAGCGTGTATCTGTTAACTATTTAAATTAATAACATCATATCTGAACTTTTGAAATTATTTCGACAGTTAATTTAATTAATACTTTTTTGTATAAATAATTCTTACGGTATTTTTATATCATCTCTCTAGATTTTTACGCCTACAAACTAGGCAAAACATGATACAAAGTGACAAATATTTAACCCACCTAGTGCATGCATTTTTAAATGTGTGTATGATTTGATTGTTTGTTTGCATTAAATAGGCTCCGAAACTACTGAACCGATTTGAAAAATTCTTTCACTGTTGGGAAGCTCCACTATCCCCGGGTGACATAGGCAATATGTATCTATACCCGTGCGAAGCCGGGGCGGGCCGCTAGTGTATGATAAATTGTACATTATTATGCCATGATTTATTTGAACTGATGTTTTTTTTTTCATAGATTGGTCCACTAGAGTGTATAAGGCTGAGGTAAAATTAATCCGAGTATTATTATTTTTGTTCATATTATAAGGGAATTGTATTATTCTCGTAAAATTAAGGCAATTATTTTGACTATAGTTTCAACCGCTTACGGTAGTCTTTTTTAAGATGCGTCAGCTCTGACTCGGTTTGTATACCTACATCAAAAATTGTAACTACGTTAGTTTCCATAGTATTCATATTGGCATCGATTCAGATGTTCTCTAAACTAA
This sequence comes from Agriopis marginaria, assembly GCA_932305915.1. NCBI lineage: Eukaryota > Metazoa > Arthropoda > Insecta > Lepidoptera > Geometridae > Agriopis > Agriopis marginaria. The sequence goes on from OW029921.1 coordinate 8,046,318, forward strand.
ACTAAATTTGACAGCTCTAAAATTGTTGCCACCCTTCTTTCACATATTGAAATGAAAAAAGAGGCAGATAATTTTAGTCCTGTCAGATTGGTTTAGTTTAGTGAGTGGTATGCCAGAATCGACGCCATTGTTTTACAATCAATAGGTTTATTGGTTTCTCATCGTAATTTACAGCCATCGATATCCTGCTGATGAGTATAGGCTTCTCTCTTGCTGGTTCATCTGTCTCAGTAGGATACAATTATGAGTGCCTATTGACTATCAATCAATGGATTTTTTTGGTTAGAGACTCACCATTGCGACCACTTTTTCTTTAAGTTGCTATCTAGAAACCATCCTGAACGAAGAGTCCGCTTTACTTAATTAGCTTCTGCAATGTTAAGCTAGACAAAGGGTGTCAAGTAGATAACATCCAGCTGAGATACAGATCCAGTGTACCTCATTTTACTAAAAATATCTCAAATAGAACGTGGACATACAGGGCCGCTCCGACGTCTTACCTAATGAAAATCTGATCTATTTTATTCACCTTGGCAGCCGACGCAATCATGATATGCTCAATCAAAATGTTAGCTAAATTCACAATCACTTGAAGTTCGATAAGCAATTAAATCACTTTTTAATATCTACTCTTATTTGTGCACTGTTATAAATTATTAAACTCGCTTATTTTCTAGTAAGGACAAAATAATACAGTCATGTAAAAATCTTGATAACTTGATACGATAATAATGTCTCATATCTACCATCGTTACTGATTTCGTATTATTGCCTCATACCTTGAATGTAAATAACGATATCATTGATAAAATATGAGGAAAATGCCAAAAAATTGTATAACTATTTTGACCCAAATCGCAAAGCAACACCGCCGCGATTGTACACGGATTTATCTTATTCAAAATATTTTACGCGATTCAACCAGTAATAAAAACAAAAAGTTTCAATATGTTTAAAGTGTTTTCCCGTTTTCGGGTGAGTAAAACGTTTTGATGTAACGTTGAATGAATTTAATTGATGTACTCGTATAATTATCATCACTGTGTACACAATATATCGTCACTGGGCCAAATTCTTGGCAGACTGTGTTCATCATCTTCATTAGATTCTGAAGCCCATTATCAAGTATATATTGATAGATACAGCTCTTTTTAATCTTCACATAAAATAAGGCTATTCAAATTTGCATTGTTCCAAGTACAGCGTTTCCATACCCTGTGTTTTGTGTTAAGCTTTTTTCGCCGAAGTTTCACCGTGGACCTATATTCAAAGCAGAAAACCGTGCCGCGCCGTAATAGGATTAAAGTGAAATACAGAGCGGTGTCAATAATGAAGAATATAATTCAGCTTTTGATGTTCACGCTCGCCGTTTTTTAGTATTTTCAACAGAAAATATTAATTTGTCACCAATATGGATGATGCATTTACTATGTGGCATTTTGCATTTTTGTTCATAGGGTTCCGGTAATGACAGGCAGTCGGTAAGGCTACCGGCGAGAGGTGATGAGACGGATACTGTCAGACCAATTATAGGTAAACTTTAATTTAAAATCCATAGAACACTACTTAATTTAAAATGTTACTAAAAATCTTCCTATTTTGCTCTATGTTCTCTACAATACTAGCTGTGTCTGTGACTTCGTAATCATAGATTTTCATTTAAACTTTCAACCCTGTTTTGCCTCCTTTGTTTGGGCCTTTCGTAAAATCATTCTTAGCGGACACACCATAAGAAATCTATAAGCCAAATTTCAGCTTCGTAGGTCACTTAGCTTTCAAGATTTCGCGATGAGTCAGTGAATGAGTAATTCACTTTTATATATCAGGGGCCTTACGGACACCTGCTATTATGGCACCAAACTAGCGTTAAATCCACTCAGTTGGAAAATCACGCAAACCGTATCTGGGCCCGTTAAAGTTCACGTTTGCGTAATTTTCCAACTGAGCGGATTTAACATTAGTTTGGTGCCGCAATATCAGTTGTCCGTAAGGCCCCAGGTGTCTAGACGACGGACATGATATATTTTTTGTACTCGTCACTATAAACAACGTTTACTATGTTTGTGGTCTAGTGAATACCTAGAATATAGAATCACTAGTCACCAGATATTTTGGATATTTTTGTTTGACATTTTACAGAAAGAAATAGGCCTCCACTGGCGCATACAAGCTACAGAAATGTGGCAAACATGGATGCGCAGTCAATACCATCAGTGGAGACACAAGCACCGCCGCCGACGAACCCGGAGGATAATAGAAAGCGCTCTAAGTAAGTTTTAAATGTTTCTAACTAAATAGTAGGTAATTCTGTCATTATTTGGCTTCTGTGCTAAAAATAATGGGTAATGTTATTAGTGCAATACAAAGTGTCACTCTGGATCTTAAATTACTCCATACATATGAATTTTAATACGATTGGGATTTTTAATACGATTTATCAATATATCGGTAAATCGAAACTCATAAAAAACGTAAAGAAAACTGCGAAAGTAAAATAGCTCTGTAATGATTATAATTTTTACGGAATATAGTCCAGTCAGATAATTAAGCACCTACTTCTATGAAGAATTTCAGCCAAAATGTGTCAAAATTACGGTAGTTTATATTATTTTTAAGCTTTAAAATTAGCATTACCATATTTTATGATTCCCTTATTTTAGCTTTTAGAACATTTAATTTAAAAAAATTAATGGTTGAATATAATTCTGTTTCCAGTAAATTTCTGACATTAGTGACGAGTTCAATATATGCGATACTACTCTTCGTGATTGGAAACATTTTTAGTTTAGGAGTCGTAGGACCCCCGATATCTCACGTAAGTAGTGACTACTGAGTAGTGGACTATGAATATTTTTTAAACTATATATTAAAAAAAACTGTTTTTATTAATAAAATTACATTAGAATATATTATTTATTCCAGATATATTTGATATGTCTATGCGGAATCGGATTTTTATACATTATTTTCTTAATGTTCGACATAAATAAATATAAATCCATAGCACTAAAAAATTATACAATAAAATGTTTACATGACGAAAGAGTCTCGGAATATTTCAGACAACAAGAAGTAAGTTAAGCGCCTTCAAAATACAACTGTTCATATGGTAAAAAAAAACATATTATCCATTTAATTGAATATATGTATACTTTATTTATTACCTTAATTTTCCAGGAAGAAAGTTATAATCCTAGCAGTGAAACGGCTAATGTTTGCGAAACATCGGAAATGTACAGAACGCCGGGAATTCCCCCACCTGACCTGATACCCCTAAAGCACGAGTACTGCTTCAGCCATGGAAGGCATTCTGAAAGTTTCTACCTAAAACTAGGCGCTGCAGGTACGTAAAAAAAACATTTTGACTATTCAAAAATGGACTCGCCATTCCAAAAAATATTACATTTTAACAAAAATAAATAGTAGTTTGTGTGGATATTCAGTATAAGCTATATTAAATTAAAATCAAACCGAAATCTGCGTACTTACCCAACGCTTTGGAAAATATCTCAACAAAAAAATCACATTTCATTTTTATGTTCATTTTTATACATTGGACATAACTAGTGTTAATTAAGTCCTAGTCCTATATACGGGGTGTATCTCTAGACGACAAAGATTTTTGCGAAAGGGCCGAATTAAAGAGGCAAATGGGGCTTGAAAGTTTATATGAAAGTCTACGCGTACAAAGTCGCGGGCAATAGCTACTAGTGTGATAAAATTTGTACCTACGGTAAATTATATAAACGTGATTTCACTATACTTTGGTTTCAGGTTTTGCCATCGGTCACTTGGTGCATTCAGTTCTCTTGATTGCAGTCCAAGTGAGCTTCATCGTAGATGGTGATATTGATAACGCTGAATGCCTGGACATTTCACAAATTGTCCTGGATGTAATGCTCCCTTGCTACTGCTTTCTGCAACTTTACTTCATCTTCAAATACTCCAACGTTATAATACTCCGATCACAGGTAGTTTGGACTACATTTTAGTAAATAGATATTTGTTGTTTCTTAAACAGAATAAACCAGCCAAGTGCCAGTCGGGCTCGTGCACCGAGGGTTTAGTATCACCACAAAATACAATAATTATCAATTTAAAAAAGCGACTTCCATATTAGTAAAATATAGTGGCATTTTGATTCAGTGAAAGAAATGATGAGGTCTAAGTAACGAAATTACCAGTTATAACTTGGTTGAACAGAAATTTGTCACTAACTTGCACTTGACCATTATTTATTATTTGTTGTTATACTTTAGAGTGTGTACTATAATCATGCCAAGTTTGATGTACGTAAGTATTACCGTTTTTAAATTTGATCGAATACAAATATACTTTTAAAAAATAATAAAGAAAGAAATAAGTTATACGTTTGTTGTATGGGGACACCCCCCTTTCGTTTTAACTTTTTAACTTTTTATTATTTCTTAGATAATTCACCGTAATATTACATATTCTGCGAAAATTTCAACTGTCTATTACGGTTCGAAAGAAAGGTATAAAGGTAGATGGTACGAACAGACAGACAGACATACAGACAGCGTAGGCTCAGTAATAGGGTCCCATTTTTAACCTTTGGGTACGGAACCCTAAAAAGGACAAAGAGTGTGGATTAGGTCTCTTTGGCGGATTGAACTGAGCCGAGGGCATTATGAGTAATTACGATTGCGCGATTGTTAGTACTGTGTGCATAGTACGTGTATATGCGCCCACTTTTTCTTACTACGCCTCTTTTTGCCCAAGATGTGATGTTAACAAGCTTCTGATGTTTCAGGGTCTAGCTCACTTTGCATTCATGCACATGATAGGCAGCAGTCTTTGTTTCTGGGTGTCAACCATTAGTCGTGAAACTAATCTCACTCTAGGAATCTACGCCAGGTCTGTGTATGGCAATGGCGAATACGGACGCAACGCTACGAAAAAAGTTGAGATCGACCCTTACCACGGTAAAAAAACCTTTTAGCCATTCCGTTGTTTGCTCATTTGAAGTTTATAGCAATTTTGTCCTGCGTTTTGACGAGTTTTTATGCATAGATTTTTAAGTACAGTGATACGAATATGTTTCCATCTTTCAAATATATGTATTTTCACACTTGGATTTCATGGAAAGATGGTACTAAGCTGAAAGGATGTCATTGTCCTCATCATCATCATTATGAAAAAGTTTTAATAAGGTTATCGCGCTAAAACATCTATTCTATGGAAAATTTTTACTCACCCTGAACGAAATGAAATTAATGGAACAGCTGATTATCTTAGTGTTCATAATGTTTTTTTGGCTTAGCCACGATTCTTTTTTCCCTATTATATTTTAATCTTTTGTAGTAAAATGCATATTGTGTAGAGTGAAATATCAGAATGTATGTATAACTATGCTGTTAACATACGTCGTATATACCAGTTCAATTGTAATTATTAATGATTATTATTATTTTTATTTTAGCCAAAAAGCTTTCAAGATTTATTGACCTTAGCACCTTCTACAGTGAGAATTGCGTCGGCTCAAAAGCAGTCAGCACCATCGTAGAAAACTTCTCTCCATACCTTTACCCCTTCGGTGTTGAGTTCAATATTCTAATTGGTAAGCAGATCTTATTTTATTTAACTGATATGGGTGTCCACCAAAATTTCTTAAAGTATTTTAACATGAAACAAGAATGGGCACCCGCGGTCTAACTGTCCACACGACCGAGATTTGCGTATATAAAGGAGTAGTCTATTAATTACGGGGCTATTTTATGCCTTATTATTATGTCTTGTCTCAGTTATGTAATGCAATGAGGTACATCATGTTGGTGTTCTGAAAATAAAAAAAACTCTAAAGTTACAGCCAAAAAAATATATTTAGAAAAGTAGCTATACAATGTGTGGTTGGTGATGGAAATTAGACCAAACTCTATACACCTTTTGCTCATTACCCTTTCAAATAATCCTGTTGTATACAATAATGAGTGGAAGTTCATTGAAAGGTTGAAATCAAAATGTAATAAGAGGTTGTGGTAGGTCTCCTGATATCAGTATCAAAGGCTGCAGGATGCAATGCCGAGCCATGATGCAATGATTAACCATATCATTTCATTATTTAATTTTCAGTTGCCATTTACTACATAATCTGGAGCAATATTGGTAACTGCCATGCTGAAGGCAACAACGCAGAGAACAGTTCCTTTTACGAGCACATAGTTAATCAGTAAGTCATTAGCAATGTTTTTGGCATAAATGTTTATTCAGTAAGTATATATAGTAATAGACAATTAAAAAAAATTACGACTGGCAAGATTGGAACCTACTATCTAATTCGTGTTTGAATTTCTGAATTGTCTAAATTAATAGTTTAATATTTAAACCTAAACTTTTGGTTATAGGGTCGAAAATATTAATATATTCGTCACATTGTACAGCTCATGGATATAAGCTCAGCCAGTTGGTAAATAGCTAGCTAGCTACCGAGATGAGAGAAAAGGAAAGAGAAAGGCCGAACAGTTCTGTTGATGAATAAATAAATAAAATAAAATAAATAAATAAAATAGACAATGGGAATGCGCTGCCTAAACACAATTCTCTGACAGTTACAATATGGGTGAATTGAGGTTGCAAGTGAATCGGCTTCTTTTAAGCAAGCGTAAACCGCATCATAGCTTAAAATCAGACGAGATGGTGGTCAAGTACAGCCCTATTATTCAATAAAAAGAATAAAAAGACGTGTTTAGGCACAAAGACATGGAAAAGAGTGGGTGAGGAAAGCATAAAAAACGCAATCGTGAAGCTTCCGCAAAAGAGACATCTACACCGAACTAAATAAATGAATTGTTTTTTTTACACAACAGAAATTTGGTAACTGAAATGACGAATGAAAAATTAAAACTGGATATGATTTTATGATAAATATTGGCAAAATAATTATTTTAATGTGTTATTATAAATAAACAAATCATGGGTAGTTTAATAAGTCACAAACACATGGGTTTATTACATAATTCTAGAAAAAGTGACCTGAGGTGGTTCCGAGTTTACCTTTATTAACTAAGATCTATTTCAGAAATATGTACCAACAAACTAATTAAAATCTTATGATATTCCTATGATAATCCTATACCTATATATTAATAATGATTATTTTCAACAGAAGTCCTACCTCCAATGAAGAAAACGACTTCACCAGCACCACGAGTATCGTTATTCACGCCGACTGCCACGCTTCGCACCGAGGACTCTTTGCTGGCATTATGTTGACGGTTGTCGTCTTGGGAATACTTATCCTCGGGTTCGCCCTTAGCACTGCTGGAGAGTAAGTTTTTGTCATAACATGTTTAACAAATAATGCCTGTTACAAATTAATTTCAATTAATTGTAAATATTTACAGTATATGTGCGCCAAATGGATATTTTGTGAATTTATTTTGGTAAGGATTGAAACACAGTGATTCTTGATTTACTGCAAACTCGCAGAAGGGTCACTCATCAATATGACTACCTTTACTATGGGGCCAGCTCAATTGTTAAAATAAAATTAGCTACTATGCTCCAATAAAAATGCTAGTAAATCAAGTTGTAAATAGTTGAGTAGATTTTACGCGATTACAGGATCATTGTTGATCATAATGACTTCATCAAAACAACAGAAACAAAACGTGTCAGATAAACATAAAGTGAATTTACACTGTTTGTCCATAGTTTAGTAGGCACAATAGCTTCCTGAATAGATGTTTAAAATAATCCGTGAATTATCAAATATAAACTTAACACACATTCAGAGCAATATTTAAAAATCAAGATTAATTTTACTATGGGTATTGTTTTTCAGGGACTTCCACGAATTGGGATACTTACTTAACAACTGCCTTAAACTCGGTTTGCACTCTGTGATGCTGTTTGCTGTTGTCTTCGTATTCAACCAGCTACGGAAACTGGATTTCAATAAACATGCTGTATCAATGATGGACGATGTATTGCTGTTCATCTGCTTACCAGCATTCTTCTTGGAGACGGTGCTGTCTTTAATCGCTACTATAAACATACTTAATATTGTGAAGAGCATTGACCTTATTGTCATGGTAAGATACTTCTTATCTACAATTTAGTTCCACAATGTTGTACAGATATTGCACTTGTCTTAGGCTTACACTGAGATTTTTAAGCTTATGACCTTGAGCCTGCTCTGCGAGGTACATTTACATCTAAAATAACAAGCGTGAAAGTGACAGCAATTCCGTAACGGTCAGAGCAAAATAAACTCTCGTGCGAGGAAATACGATGGAGTACAACGTACAAGCACATTTCAATCAAGCGCCTAGATATTTATGAAGTTTGGTACGCTCTGCTGTGCGTGCTTAAATTAACTTTATTGAGATGTCGCGAGAGTGTATTTACCTAATTTTATTTGTTTTTGATCGAGCTCAAAAAGTGTTGTTCCGATAAGGGTAGATGATTATGATTTCATCGAGCTGATCTAAATATAGAGTTGGATGTAAAACGATTAGACTGTTTGTAACAAACGATGACGAAGCCTCTATATTATATACACTGGAACTTTTGAAAACCAGAAGAAGTGCTTTACAAAACTTGGGCTCATTTGTTTAATTATCAATGCCTTTTTTTTATACGAGCAATTAAAAGTTTATTGTTTTAAAGTTTATTTATTGTGCTAATAATTTAACTGTAAATCCTTTTCTCATATTTCTATAGCTAATAGATAACGTTATGTTACAGGTGATTCAAGTTATCATCCAGACGCCGCTTATCATAGACGGCATGCGTCGCTGCAGCAACACCATGAAACTCCGCCGCACCAAGCCCGGCCGCGAACTTCTCATGTTCCTCCTCATCGCCAACGTCAGCATGTGGTTCTTCCACACTTTCTCCTATAAATCTTCAAAAAGCTTAGACGAGAGATACGAATTCTATGGCAAAGTCCTCTGGACTAAGCTCGGTCACATCAGTCTGCCTCTGATCATGTTTTATAGATTTCACTCTAGTGTGTGCTTCGCTGATATATGGGTTTCCGCCTATAAACCAGGTTCGGAACACTAACACAATAGTTACTGTTGTAGTACTTCTAGCTGACAAGTTGATTGTAAGATTAAGTTTAAATATTGTAAATAGTTATGTAGCGTTGACGTAGATAGTTAAACTTAATTGTAAGTTTCATAAGTGTAAGGTATAATTAAAAAGTATTGATGCGCTGGTACCCGGGTATGTCCTAAAACTGCGACCAGAGCCACCGTAGGATGGGCACCAGCGTCCTATTAGTACACGGTGAACATACTGCAATCTCCAAGCCGCCTGCCAAGTGTGGGGATTATGGCAACACCCCTTTTTACGAGGGAGGCCTTTGTTCAGCAGTGGACGTTTACAGGCTGATGACGTGACGTGACGTGATGCGCTGGTTGCTTTTTATCTCTCCCTATTCTACCTAGATACCATAGATAGAATCTATACGGCTTGATTTCTTCCTACGCTGACGTTGGTGACGTCGTGCATACGAATATACACTGTGTTCCACAAAGCACACTGCAACGCTGATGATCAGCGATGTTTTGCAATAAATTGTGCGCGCGCATATATTGCTACGTGTGATCGACGTCAGCGACCGACGTCAGCGTAGAAGGAAAGCAAGCTGAAAATATTTTGCGCTGTATTTGACGTCTGATACATTTTAGAAAGAAAAAAAACGAATATAGGGCAAAAAAATGCATGGCATGACGTCGCGCCTTACCACGATATTACGTCGTATTGTCAATCTCTGCGATAAACGACTTATTTTTAACGACACGATGTTGCATTGTGGCACGATGTCGCATCTTAGTACGACGTGACGTCGTGCCTTGTGCTTGTATTTTAGCCCTAACTTCCGAGTACAATAACAATGTGAACTTTCAATAACAACATGCATGTATTTTATTTATATTACACGGGAATTACTCACGTAAGATTAAGCCGGTTTCTTCGACTATAGTTTCAACCGCATTAGGCGGTCTTTTTCAAAGTGAATGCGCGCGCGCGGTTGCGTCACGCCAGGTCACGCTTTGCATTACGGGCCGCCGCACGGCGCGCACGTGATGACAACGGCTACTGATCGGGTGTGGGATGGGGGTGCGTAGAGAAATATCATGAAATATGTTGCACCGGCGCACACTTGAGCTCTTCCCGACTCGAATCTTCCTGTGTGTCGGGAATACTCCAGCACGCGGAGCTCACCACGTCGCCACCAATCGCACGGCCACTCCCACGAACACCAAAAAAAATATGTGTGAAAACCACGTCAGTTTCCATAATAAAACATGCATGTAACTCTGTGTCCTGCAGATCATGTACATCGATAGAGCAGCGTCTTAGCAGACCTCAGAGCACCTAATTAATGTAGCAGCCATAATACAATTACCGAATATTAGGTTAAGTACTCGGACGGTCCGCAGGCACTTAGCCTGCGCTTCTACATACAAACTAGTTACTTCAGGCCTTGTCCTACCTGAAGCGTATGCGTTGTCATAAGGCTTCTAGTGTTTAGTTAACGTGGTCTACCAATAAAATATTTAGCCCAATAGGCTACCGGACTGTTTTTTATCTCATTACAAAGCGGATCATTAATAAAGCTGATCGTCAAAAACAAAATTAAAATATGTTTTGCTAATCAACGGCCAGAGATATCTCTTTCGCAAGTTTTCACTATTTTTGAAGATAAAAATATTCATCATCATAGCCTTTTAACATTCCACTGCTGGACTTTTAACCTACTCCCGAAAGGGTGGTACAAAAAAGGGTATATAAATATTACTGAGTGACAATTTTAAAAAACCGATAGGTCATTTACCTTTAGAATAGCATTGCAAATAGTTTAAATACATTTTTCGTTTTGATATTTTATAGGATGGCAGAAGAGATAGAAAAAGACTCGTAAAATAGTTTTTTTTTCTATCTCCTCCGGTGCCCAATCGGTTTTAGCAAATTCTTACTCAGCTAGTTTTAACTTTCTAAAAGGTTGAAATTCGCGAGTGAGATAGCCGGTGCTCTTTAATTGCCCCTTAATACTTCTACAATGTAAAGCTACGCAAAGCGTTTAATCTAGGGTGCATCCAGCTAGGACATAGATCCGGTGTGCCTCAATATAGTAAGCCCAGCTGCTCGATACGCTAGGAGCCGGCTATGTTTGTGCAGGCCACGTGTAACAGGTAAATGAGTTAGCTACTAAATTGTTAAGACAGTGCTGTAACTTTTTAAAGAAATAAGCAACAGCCGTTTCCAGTCAGACGAACGGACAAAACGAAGTTGTCAGGGTGTCAACACAGCTCAGCTTGAACGTGGTCCCGCGGTTATGTAAATATTTTTTGGTCGGGTGGAATCTTACAACTCAATTTTGAAGCAGAAATTTTCAACCGATTGAGCTGAAATTTGGCATACTTATGTTAGTTTGGTCACAATTCAATGTTATGGTACCATTGACTTGGTCTGATGATGGAAATAGAAGGTGCCCATAGGAATTACGAAATCTCGTCGAGTTTGGGTTCGTTGGATTTGTCTTCCCAAGCACTTTGGTCCTAGATGATAAATTCAATATGGTGGATGGCCCAAGATGGCGGATAAAACGTTCTTATCTACCATCATGATATGGGTATCAAATGAAAGGGTTTGCTGAGAAGAATACTAAAAAGTTTGTTTTAAAAAGTATTTTTTAAATTGATAAAGCTTTTATATTTTTATTTTCTATGATGAGATAGGGTAATGTTTATCGAAACCTTATGTAGCATTTTTGGCTTTCGACTCAATAAAGTGACCGAAGTTTAGGAAAGAACATATTTGTAACCCGAGAAGTTCTAGCTGATCAGTTAACGGAACTGGCACACCTAAATACTGGAGTAGCCGACTGGCTCTGTGTCTTTAGTCTCTCTGACCTCACAAACTCGTAACACGACCGCGTCATCTGCGTTTGAATTGGCAATGTCACGTTTGCTAATGCGATGAGGTTCGTAACGCGCTCGTTTTGAACGGTTAAATAACATGGAGCAGGCTATACGTATGTGCGTTTCGTACGCGTCAAGAAAGTGTGAAAAGAATCCAATTGCAAGTAGCGTTTGATTTTTGTAACCGAGGCTACCGTTGTATTTGTGACTATGGTTACTGTATTATAATACGTTTACAACGTGCTATTGACATGTTATGCAGTTTTATAGAAAACTAGGACTCTGTAGTCGTGCTAATATGTCTCGTCAGTGTAGGTATTGCCAAAACTTAGTAAATAGTAGAATACAAATCGATAATCACAAGAAGAAAATTTCGTTGTGCTCTCATTTGGCTACCTACCTAGAGACAAATGCCGAGTACATCTGTACTCGGCAAGAGAACGAATACGTTTCAAATGTCTTATTAGGTACTTAGATAGATTATCTAACGCCGTATACAGACCTAGTGAACGAAGGATTCACTCGCGTGCGCCAGTGCTCACCCAATTTCGGTATTAAGTTGCGAGCGAGAAGGCGGCGGACACAACAGTGATGGAGATGATGTCTAGTATGCGTTAGTCCGCATATGTTTTTTCTGGTTCATTTGCAGCCGTTTGCTAGGTCATTACACGATCTTAGTCGGTCGTACTGTAAGCACATTGACTTTTCTTTCCTGGAATGAGTCAGATCAACACTATCAGAATACTGAAAAAAAAGCGTCCCAGTTCCCAATGGCCTTCAAGTTTTCACCTTTATTTTAAATCTACTCACGCAGTGGTGTAACTATTTTAAATTCTTTTACATTTGCTCCAAAAGAGTTGCTCAATTACAGTTCGTTTACATTCAGCCAGTGAACCGAAAAGCTAGTATTAAAATGATACAAAAATTCGGATCGGGCCGACCCTGCACAGATTTAACTACCGAAGCTATTGTGGACTGTACGGTTAAGGGATTGAGTTGTTTTTTTAGTGACAAATATTGTTACATAGTATGTTATGTATTTAAAACGTATAGAAAAATATTATCAGCGAGTGAAGCAGTGGGGCAGCACGACTCGCGGATATGCGCTCGGCTGCCCAATGCCACTGTTGTCTAATTGTTTCCGATCTCTGAATAACCACTGCGTATTGACAAAATTTGAACACGTGAATGAAGGATAAAAGCATTCGATGGTTCGACGTTCTATGAACGTTGATGATGAACTTTGCTTTCAATCAACAAACTACCTAAACGATGTTGACAACAGAGTACTTAAGTCAAGAATTATTTTTAGGGTGTATGAAATTTAATCAGTATTTTAGGTTGTAGCGATAAGAGCAATGGTGGCAGAGCGGTAGCATGTGCGCTTTACAATCCGACAGCATGGTGAGTCTCTTAGTTCTGCTCCAATGACTTATTGAGTACTTACATAAGTTATGTACAGTTTCAATGCCATCGCTCAAAAACGGTCAAGGAAAACATCGTGAGGAAACCGGTTTGTCTAAAACCCTTTAAAGTTCAAATACATTTATGCCCTGGGCCAGCATGTTGGATTATGGCCCATCCTCTCCCTCCTCTCTCTCTCTCTCTCTCTCTCTCTCTATCTCTCTGAGAGAACATTTGTGTCCCAGCAGTGGGAACAGATAATGGTGATTGTAGGTAGTGAAATAAATCATTTCTTAAGATATGCGAAATTATTTATGTATAATGTATAATTTCTTCAAGACTGAAGTTTGAATAATTGCATCAATAGTTACCAGATGGCTCCATTGGACCTATAAACATGACGGAACTCATTTAAAGAGAAGCCAGGCTCAGGTGGCCAGCTCCATTAGCGTGTCACTGTAAAATTAATTCCCCTTTGTTTTTCGCACCACTTTTAACTGGACACATTAATTACATCATAAAAGTATTTTCCTCACGCACTAATTGGTTGCAGTACACCATGTAATAAACAGCACTTTGATTTTCATTAAAGACAAACAAAATAGGGGTTTTGTGCTAATTTTCTTTGGTCCTTAAATTAAAACAGTTTTTACAGGTATTTATTGGAACGGTTAGCTACTTTAAAAAAACACATGAAAATAATATTTGGTATGACAATGTTAACAAATTAAAAAGTAGTATGGTAAAGTGGAACATAACGTATTAAATGGTGATAAAATGGACAATTTGACTAAATCATCATGGCAGAAAAATTTAGATAATAATGGGGACGCCACAATAACAAAAAAAATCTCACTGAAACAGCTTGTAAGGTGTAATAAACATATACAATCCGATGGATAATTATTTTTAGCATTCATAACACAACATATCATCGCATATTTTTGGATTTACACTTTGGATGAATTTGGATATTTCAAATATATACATTCAAGTTCCGTTTCTAGACTTTTTGCCAAACAGAAAAAGTTAGGTAATCAAACACTAACATAACATAAGTGATGCCCAAACAGGGTTACTTTATTAGAGTGCGTACAATTTTATTGCGCAATCAGTGTCGTTATTGTCGTATAACAAATTAACGATTTAAAAAAAAAACTTTTTTTGTAGGTATTATATCCGACCACAGAAAGAGAGGGTGAGTGAGAGACGCGCGGCGGGCGCAGCGCGGCGTGACTCAGCGTGACAGCATTTCAGGTACATTTTTTTTACTGTTCCAAAAAGCGTGAAACAAAAATTCGTCTTTTTATTTTCAATGAGCTAGATGTAAGTATGCAGTATGCATGCGCACTCCAAAAAAGTAACCCTGTATCTACGTAGTAGCTTTGCCTAGTCTGTGCCCTGTATGTACAAGCTGCATTCAAAAGTAATGCCTATTAAATTTTATTCAGTCACAGCACTGATTTCGAGTTCATTTATTAGATGACAATGGAACATTACTAGGCCGCGGTCACGCTCGAGGGGCGGCGCCCGCGCAGGCCGGAAGGGCGCGACGCGTCGCGACATCACGCCGGAAACGTCCCCACGGCCCGTGACCTGCGCTCACACACGCGCTTTGTTAACCAACTGTGATACACGTAACTTATTAAATAGAAAAAAAATCAAACGTGCTATAGTTCAAATGATTAAAAAATGGTGCATGAACTTTGAAGAAGTTTCAGATTTACAGCTGAAAAATATTTATAAGACTACATTTAGCTGAGAGATGAAAAGCAGCTTGTTAATGTTAAGTGTGCAATGAAGGCGGTAACATCACTCAACGTCAGTGCGGAGTGCTCTTTTACGAACATTATTAGACGGGAAAGACGATAGAGTTCTTACTGCCAGCTCACCACATCCTCAAGATCCAATTGCAGCCACTCAAAAACCCACTTAAAAGGTAAGTGTTTGTTTTCATGTCCACCAATCTCATTTGTTGTTGGTATGTACCTATAACCTTTCAAAAATAGATTCGTGTTGTTCTATGTTCCATAATGGATTCAATTTTTCAAACTTTTTCTGCGCTAAAAGCCGCGCGGTAGTTTCATAAATAGCATCTAGTTTGATCTGAAATATCAACTAAGTTAAAATGGCATCACGTACGTATAATAAAGTAATTTTACATAATATAGGTAGTTAAATATAGTTTTAGTGATTTAATTTGGCACTTTCGCCGAATTAAAACTCTTTTTACCGGACCTCTACACCACATAAGGAATCTACCTGCCAAATTTCAGCCTCAGGTCAAGTATTTTTCCAGATTTCGTGATAAAGTCAGTCAATCAGCGAGGGGTTTTATTATAATTATACAGAGTTGCTTTTTTGGAGTACGCGATTTTTGCACACGTCAAGATCTATCTATTCTGTGGGCGGACACATATAAACAACAACAAAAAACCTGCTCTATGTATCTACCTATATAAATCGTAAATTTTTTTCCAATTTTGATTGCGTGATACAAATTTACGCAGTCTAAAAAAGTAAATCTGTACATAGATACCTACATGTAGGTACATATCGTAGTATTATAATTATCAATAACGTATTTTACAAACAGACAAATCAAAGGCTGAGTTAATGAGTTGAATTATTGTCATCTCTCAGTTCACGCGAGGAAGATAAACCCATAATTATTGTGATCATTGTACTATGAATAATTACGTATACACACGACGGAAGTAATGTTTAAAAGGCGCCACCGTGTTTCAAGACGAACCAACCCTTGCCCTTTAAGGGTCCCGTCCCTTCGACAGTCGGGATATACGTTCGCGGACCTGCTCACACGTGCTCGCTTTCTTATTTGGGGTGTAAAATTGAATTACTTTTGGGAACAAGTATTTTGGAAAATGGTTTTAGTGACAGCGACAGATTTTTGCGGTGTAAGTGGGGCAATAGGAGACGACACAAAGTGTGTTATCTATGAAATACTTATTTAAGTAGTTTTTTATTGTCTATTCCACTTTAATCACCTGGGTGATAAAAGTCGACTCTTTAGTCGACTTTGATCTCCTGGGAATATAATATAATTTGACCACATCAGGCGTGATGGTGGTCAAACGCAAGCCTATCTCTATCTCTTCTCTACATCTCTACATAGTATAAATTAAAGTCGCTTTCCGTGTCTGTCTGTCTGTCTGTCTGTATGGCCGCTAACTCCTCCTAAACCACGCAACGGATTTTGATGCGGTTTTCACTATCAGTTAGATACATTTTCACCGAAGGTTTATATATATAACTACCGACCCGCCCCGGCTTCGCACGTAAATTACACCCGTGCGAAGCCAGGCGGGCGGGTCGCTAGTTATTTATAAAATAAAAATGAATAAAAACACATTGGTGATAATAGGCGACTCCATTAAAATTATTATTTGAGTATCCTTTGATCACCTACACCTAGGTGACCATAGGCGACTCGATTCAAATTATTGTTTTGGTATCTTTTGATCACCCTCGTCCTTGAAAGTAGACAACGCATTGACAATGCCCAGATTATTGTAGGTCCATTGGTGGGGTAGGGACTACTGATCGGCTGACCCGTCGCATATTTGCCACTTTTCATATTAAAGTCCCCGTAAAAAGGTATCTTGAAAAATGTTTATTGGCACGCTAAAAACAATTCGTTCAACTGCGCGTTAATTAACGTGTCACTAGTTTAGACGTTTTGTACTTAGACTATAGGAGCGCCTTTTAAAACTTATATAGGTACTTTCTTGCGACAATATATCTAATAGTAACTAAGTCTGTACGTTATATTATGTAATGGCGTCTCGTCTCATCAAAAAAAAATACTTATGTGACATCGTGAACCCTAATTGCCTGATTAAAACTCCGTCAAACCTTAGTCTCTAGTTAGTCTCTAATCACATTTTTGGTAACGACGCTGCGACGAATTTACGAACTTTGATTGATTTCGTATGGTAAAGCTATCAAAATCCACAAATTCAAAAACCATAATGACGACATTTGCGAATAAGGGCCAATAATTCTAAATATACTTCAGCTTTATAATGATATTAAAGACTTTATAAATTGCAGATTGTAATGTGTCTTTAAGCCGTAGTTACTTCATTTTGACTATTCCTCGGCTAACCCGTCTGATCAAAGACTCGACGTCGTTCGTCCGGAAAATTGCCCGAGCCAATGAATATTATTAAACTCTTCAATAGTTCCATGTTACTCCGCGCTAGTTAAGAAAACATTGCACAACTTTATTTTGCACCCTTTTTATTATAAAATATTCAAATGGATTTTTAACTCGTTATTTAACTTTTATGGAACTGCCGCCTTATTATGAAGTGTGTGTTTTAATTTGTGACTGTACAACAGAACACATAACTGCTAGTACCTACATATAATTAAAAGTAGTGTCTTTTTAAATTAGATTATTTTTATAGCGATAATAGTTCAGTAATTGGCGCATTCAATTTCTACACTGCAGACGTAGATTCGCTAGTCAAGACTAGCGAGAAACCGCGGAGAGTGGCATAAACAAAGGGAAGCCTATACCCAGCAGTGGGTCATTCAAGGCTGATGATGATGATGATGAGACGTAGATTCGAA
Organism: Agriopis marginaria; assembly: GCA_932305915.1. NCBI lineage: Eukaryota > Metazoa > Arthropoda > Insecta > Lepidoptera > Geometridae > Agriopis > Agriopis marginaria. The sequence goes on from OW029921.1 coordinate 8,064,218, forward strand.
TCAAGGAGCCGGATTTGCTGGTGAAGGAAAACATCGTGAGGAAATTGTAGACGGTGTTAAGGTTGACTACCGTGCATCGCAGCCGATCGCCTCGCGCGTCTGATACACGCGTCTAAAGAGCACGGCTGTGCGACAATACTTCGCATGAAAATGTAAGGCGCCGCTTCTGAGGTCTGCGTCAGACGCGTGCGGCCAACCACAGATGCCTTACATTTTGAAATCGCATCAACAGCGCGCGTTAGACGCGTGCGTTAGACACGTGTGTTAGACGCCCGCGACTGCGATCGGCCGCTATGTACGGAAAAGTACTTTCTAGGTACATGGGCGCAGCTTGCTACAGCTTGCATCTAATAGTGTATCCCGGCAGCTTTACTTATGAGCTTAGTTCTCATTTTAGGCTAGTTGCTATTTTTGACCTCACCGGCACTTAACATTTGGTGATATGTGGTCAAACCAATGTCAATGCATTGCATGAATGACATATCAACATTCAAATCACTTCCCCTTCTGCAATTCCATCACCAATTCACCGACCAGATTTTAAATTTCATTAAACCGATGTGATTTGTGGGCATAACAAACGATGAAAGGTAAAACCTGAAGCGATAATTTTGCTTTTAATCACGGCGGGGCCGCCGTGTGTTGCCGGCCGTGGAGGTATGCGATTATCACAGGCGTTTCTCTCCGTGCGCTGAGCCATGCTATGCTATAAATTACAGGTCAAATAGTTGATGTCACTCGTAAGTGTACCAGGAACATTTTACTAAATTGATAGTTATATACATAGATAGTGGATTTTAAATACCTATACAACAAGTGCATCTTCAAACAGGCCAGTCTCATTTAAACGCGAGCCATTGTAGACTTTGGTAGATGGCCGCTTTTACATATTATATCCTAACAACTGAAAAGTTTTTTTTTACTAGAACGGCTGTCAAGGTATTTTGTAAGAAATTTGTTGTAGCCAGTTGCACCCATATAAACGAAACGTCAGTCATTCGAAATCAGTTAGCAACTGTGATGCGGAGTTCGACGCGTTGATCTAAATAAGAATGTTCAATCAAAGTTCACTCATAATGCCTAGTAACAGATTTTCCTTCTCATTTCCGTTCTATTTACTTCTCTTTTCTGTGATCCTAGTGTGAATGTGACAGACCAATTTAGTAACGGTCAAAGCAAAAGAGGCAGCGCGCAGTAATCATCATCATTTACGTCGAATCTGATATACCAATTCTACTTTTCTTACAGCTCTTATATTTTTGCCAGCCCTTTTACCAGCAGGTTTTAAACCTGCTTTCAAATACAAAACGCATTAAAATCAATTCAGCCGTTTTAGAAAAAAAGGTAACAGACATTTTTACAACCTCTTCCCCAAGCGCAAATACCAAGTATAAAAAAAAACCGCTTCCACAGTGTGTAGTATGAGTATGGAGCAGCGCCCTAACGGGAGTGTAACCGTGTAGCACACGCTACGGTTGGGCGGCCATATTTAGAGATATGTGACGATCCAGCGGCTGCCCAGTGAACCGGCAGAGGATGTGAGTTATTAAGTGGTACACTTTCAGGTGATCTGTCGAGTGAGAGAATCGCGGGGCGAGCATGTGCCGCCCTACAGGGGTTGGCACAGAACTATGACGCTGTTGGACATTATTTTAACAGTGACACTATCAACAATATTATTATATTATCGACTAACTATGGCGAATGAAAACGTTGAAATACGTTGATTTGTACCTTTAGAGAGGCAAAATCATGAATTCAAAATGTAACACCACAATTTTCTTAGAATAGTCGTAATATTTATGAGCTTTTAATTTAGAATGGTTTGGTTTAGTAAGTTTTCCTTACATAGTCAAAGTTTAGTACATTATTTTGTACTTTGTGAGGTTCTATGTTTTTTTACATGAAGGTATGTTGACAGTAGAACTTTATATTTAGATATACATGTAAAGAAAACTGCCGTACAAATCTTGTTTAAATAAAAATATCCTTTACTGTTCCACTATTAGGAAAAGGTCTCGCCCATTTCCTTGCATAAATCCAAATCAGCGGAGGCGCCTGCTTTTTCCAAATTTACCAGAATGGTCCAAGTTCGTTTTTCCAGCGTTTTTGACTGTGTTGTTCGTCAAGCTTTCATTGTGTGATGACCTTAGCCCATTGGTCTGTAATGCCTGGATGCACAATGCGCCACATTTCTTGGCCAGTCTCAGTTTATTCTAGCGGCTTTTTGGTGAACTCCAACCACATTCGGGATGGAAAGCAGTGTGAAGTTGCGAACTCTGCTCATCCTCTTGATACCAAGCACACTGCATTCACGCAAAATAGCTCTTTGGCATCCCCTTTTTAAAATTAGTCATTTTTAATATTATTTCATTCATATCAGCCTATCATGTTCCTACTGCTGGGCCTCAGCATGCTGGCCCTGTGTATGGTGAAAGTCATATAATATGTCTTTGAATTTTTGAGTTTCGTGGGCATACCGGTTTCCTTACGATATTTTCCTTCGCCATTTTTAAGCGACGGCATCAAAACTACACCAATTATATATTTAGTACCTATAAATAAATAATTAATAACCACATCCAATGATATAAAACTGTTCTGTTCAACGGTGTGCGATCAGATGGTGGCTCATCCATATGTGACGGTTCTCTGATGTTATTCATAAACATTTAGCATTGCCGCGATTCCATCTGTTCTGTGAGGATTTACCCACGCCCGGGCTAGGCGGCGCGGGAAACACGACCTGTGACCAACTTCCTGTAATCCGGGGATTAATATGAATTGGGTAGTACAGTGCTTATTGTATGCATGGTATAGAGGTAGGCAATATAGAAGGTCCATTCCATCTAGTCCTACTAGTAGTTCTATCTACATGATAGAACTATAACTGTTTGGAAATAAATATTTAAATTTCTTATACTGGCTAGCTATAAATTTAGTCTTATTGGTAGTTTGATCATCTCACTGTTTGTTTTTACGAGATTCAATTCTTTTTCACGACATAAATTTGTTTTTCGTGATAGGTACTCATTTGTTTTCGCGATATTCATTTGTTTTCGAGCTGCTCTAATAAATGGGAAAACATCTCACTGGTCAGAACAATCGTCAGTTGATCTAATGGGATGGGATTTTTTATTCCCATTAGTCAGACTCTGGTTATCAGATTGATCGGGAATAAAAATTCCCATTGGTTGGATCAGCTGACGATTTATCTGACCAGAGGACATTTCATTCTTGTTGATCAGAGCAGTGTGATTGGACTCACCAGTGAATTTTTTTATGAAAAAATAAAAACAGACTTTACTGGAAGTGGATAAAATTTAGGTAACGGGATAAATTATCTAGTTTTCCACCCTAACAGGTGGTTTATTGTCGTCAAATTTAAATGGGGCTCCATTTAAATTTGTCATATAGCCCTCGTGATACAACCTGTTCAATAAGAAAGAATCAAAGAAATCGCTGTACACAAAATAACAGTCAGCAACATCATCAAAAATAACAATCGAAAGTAACAGTCAATTTTAAAACACGCATGTCCATGAATTGAGAACTTATTTTTTGAAATCGGTTAAAAATGGTAACAGCTATGTAAACAAAAACTCTAACACAGAACAAATGCATAGATTAAACGCATATCCATTCTCCGTCTGTCGTGGGTAAAAAACTTTACAACAACATAATCCGCTTCGAACATGAAGTATCGGTAGATGTTCTACAGCCACTTGGTTATTTATTACGAATCGAACATTGCAAGAAAATTCAACCGACATGTTTCAAACTCCGTGAACCAATGAAACTTCTGTTCAATAAGAAACTTTTAATGAAACACGGTTAGTTGATCCCACTACAGAATGTTTTTCAGCATGTTAAATTCTATGAAGAAATATACTATACAATACATTATTTTAATGAGCACTAATAAACTTGATTATAAACAATGATGTTATTATGTAAAATGAGGTAGATACGTTTTACCGAAGTCTGCGCGGCAATACAAACACAAGTTAATTAGCTTGAATGAACTCAGTCCACCCTGTGTTTAGCAACGACGCAAACGTACGATGACGTCGATGATGCACAATATATTTTTTGAGTATAAAAAATAATAAAAAATGCCATGTTGTGTGTTTAGAAAGTGAAATACTTATACTGAGATGGCTGTAAAAGGCTGTTAGGCTGTAAAGTTCTCTCGGTCCTTTGTAGAGTTATAGTAAAATATGGCTGTGTTTTTAGTGCTATTTAATGAGTATGACGTCTTTATTATAGGTTAAACCTCATTGATTATAAACCTTTTATTCGACAGTGTAAAGTCAAAACCTGGGTATTGTAGTCACTGTGTAATGTGTATGAATGCTTGTATGTTAGCACCTTTACGCCTCAATCGGTTTTGAGGAATTTTAATGAGGGGCTGATATATTTTTGTCTACGTTCTGGAATGGTCACGGTGACGTCATCATAGTTCATATTAGAAGTGTGTAATAATTTATTGGTACGAAAAAATTACATATCAAATATTCGCAATAAAACAAAATTACTTAACTAATAATATATATCAAAATCTCGTTTCACGGTGTTTGAGGTCGCACTTCTCTGAAACAGCTCGACCGCTTTTATGTTTTTTTTTAAAGTCAGGTATGATAATTAGTCTTAATGTATATTTCATACCACGAAAGGCCGAGCCCTACGAGCAGTTCATAGTAGCACGGCCAAAGCCCGAGCTCTATGCGTACGAAGTAGCGGGTATCAGCTATAGTTACTGATAATAATAACAATTAATTTAGTAATTATTATTCTAATAATCACATCACATCACATCATCAGCCAGTAAACGTCCACTACTGAACAAAGGCCACCCTCTTAGAAGGGGTGAATTAATAATAAATATTAGTTATGATTATTGGTAAATATTTTAAAAAAAACTAAGATTTAAGAAGGAAAATAAATATGTGTATTATAATTTAACTAGACAAAAAAGAACAAAATGACATTATCAAATTAAAGAACAGTAATAAAATGTCATTAAATAATAATTTTTAGAAAAAAAAAGTACCGACTTCTTGACTATATACAAACTGAAACTAAAAAGTAGAAAATATTGTTTAATATTACGACTAAAATACTTTGTATCCATGGTCATGAAAAATTTAACGAAAATAACAGGGCCCGGTCGCCATGGAGACACTTCTTTGTTTTTTTGAAGTTCTGTTCTAGGAACAGTTACTCTATGTTTGCTAGTGGAGAACAAAGTATGAAATTCACCAAGAAATTAGTGTAGTTCAAATTTTGCCCACCTTAACAATTAAGTTGGTGAAGAAGTTGGTGGCACTGTACTGTACTGTAGCAACCAAAGAGTAGTATAATAAAGGGGTAGCAACGAATTCAATGTACATTGTAGAGATGACCTACCAACCAAAAAAAGAATCATCAAAAACAATTCTAAATTGGCGGAGTAATCGCGTAACATACATACAAAAAAAACATACAGTCGAATTGATAACCTCCTCCTTTTGGAAGTCGGTTAAAAATAATAATCAATATCATGTACTTAACTTAAAAATAATCAGTGAAAAAATTTCATCAGTGAATCATCATAAAAAATAGGACCCATAGCTTGCCCATAGCCTAAGATATCTGCCTGTCTGTCTGTCTGGCCTTCCGTCCTACCTTTAACGGCTGTATCTTTCGAACCGTAGGTACTAGATAGTCAGTTGAAATTTTCACAGAATTTGTTGGTAATGTTACGGCGGATTTATTAAGAAATAATAATAAAATCAAAACTCATGTCAGTACTAAAAACTAAACTAATACAACAAACGTATTTTTTTACGTATTAGCCCTAATGTAAAAACGGTAATACGTACAAGCATCAAACTTGGCATGATTATAGTATGACTTCCAGAGTTTCCCAAACTTTTTTGTCTCGTAGACCACGTCATGTTTTTCAGTTTTGGGTACACACACTGAACACCATTTATTTCATCGAAATGCCATATTTTACTAATTTTTAAGTCGGTTTTTTAAATTAATTATCATTGTATTTTGTAGTGATACGGAACCCTCAGTGCGAGAGCCCGATTTGTACTTGGCCAGTTTATTTTTCAATTAAGTGTATACCGTTTGCTAAATATAATCCGTCAGAAATACAAAAGCCAAAAAAATCAGATTGTATTTTTTTTTATGAAACTTTTGACGTCAGATGCTTCGAGCGAGTTACTTTTCTTACTCACCTGAAACGCTAATAAACTGTCTATCGAAGTCTTTTGAGAGTATGCCACGACTGTGTACTCCGGATATTGGGTTACAAGCCGGATGGCGGATGCGTCCGTGTCCTGCCCTCAAAGCACTAATTAGTTTCCCAACCGATGCTGCAACGCAACTGAATACAGTTAAATTAAGTTGCGACCAACCGCTTATAACGACGTGACTACAAGTTTGGCTCACAAAAACATACTTAGTGAATCGGTTCCTTCTAGGCAAGCGTGCTCCAACATAGACCGCATCATCGCTTAACATCAGGCGTGATGGTGGTCAAACGCTAGCCTATTAATTAAAGTTAAAAAAAAACATACTTACGTACAAACTTTATGACGGCTGGTATGGCTCAGTAGTAGCACGTCTGTTTATGAGCAGGAGCTACTGGTTTCTATTCCTTACCAGGCAGATGTTTAAATGCTGTAAAAACAGCATTATATATGAGTTGAAATGAATCACTTTTAACAGATTTTATCGCCTATATTTTAGACTAGCGGTCCGCCCCAGCTTCGCATGGGTATAGATTATAGCCTATGTCACCCGGGGATAGTGTAGCTTCCCGTCAGTGAAAGAATTTTTCAAGTCGGTTCAGTAGTTTCGTAGCCTATTCAATGCAAACAAACAAACAATCAAATCTTTTCTCTTTATAATATTAGTATAGATAGATGACGTTTCGAACACTGTGCAGTCTGCGGAGTCCGTGGTCACAGTAGACTAGATGAAATTATTTACAAGTACCGCTATATATTTTAGTTGAAACGTTCCCAGCTGTCAAGGCATTTCTGTAAGAAATTTGTTTTAGGTAAACGAAACAAAACGTCAGCCATTCGGAAACAATTAGTAACTGTCATGCGGAGTTCGACGCGTTGATCTAAATAATAATGTTCAATCAAGGTTCACTCATAATGCCTAGTAACATATTTTCCTTCTCATTTCCGTTCTATTTACAATTTTTTTCTGTTTACACAGGAGTCGCTCACGGTTCCTATTTATATCTTGCAGTTCTGCACCGTGCTTAATATTTTATTTTATGACTGAATCACTAGCAAGTGGTACTTTGCAGCCATCCTCTTCATTTGGATGTTTTTTGATTTAAATAGCTTCGCGTAGCATCATTAGTATATACTTCTTGGCGAGTATTCGAGGATTATCAAAACGAATGTAAAGCTGCAGTAATGTAACTACAGACTTGGTCAAGCATCTATTTTTTTATGTTAGCTAAATTTCTTTAATACGGATATGCTTCTCTCTACGTATGATTGTTATGCCCGTTACAGACCATGCGAAGTACAAGTATCAAGTGCCTACTACGTATCTCCTGCAACGTTTTGTTTAGTGCAAGTGTCAGTGAAAGTGCTTAGTAGCACTTCACGCTGATCCTTGCGCAAGTAAAGCTTTGTTCCCCGCGCTACTCGCGGGACGCCCACTGCGCATCGTTCGTATCGTTCGAACACTCGTGCGACTATGTACTCGCACGCGAGTTGTGCGCATCACCGTGCGAGTGCATGGCTATTTACGTTTGGGCGCCTACTTGGACTTTCAGGCTACTTTGCATGGTCTGCAACGGGCTTCACTTATCATCTGGCATCCTAGTAGAAGGGGAGAAATTAGTGTAAAACGTTATTCTACTTTATTTACTTTCGCATTTAATCTAAATGATATATTTTTAAACGCTTGTTTTTACCTGCAATATCCAGGTAATCCCCTCTTAGGTGCAGCACACTATACATGTTAAAATAATGAAGATTTGAAGATAATCGAAGGACCCCTAGACGATTTATTTGCGCACGACCGTCCGGATAATAATGCCTTTAAGCCAGCGTACACATTGTCACGCCGATAAGAATAAAACAAAATAGTGCTTAGGCAAGATTTTGAAATTTAGAAAGTTTGAATTTCCTATAATAGTTTTAATATTCAAGCTATCATAAATGTAACAACAAAAGAGACTCAGGAGAAACTTCAGTGTCTGTCTGTCCATCAGTAGTATACCTACCTAACTCTGTATTTACCAGAGAATAAGACTTACTCTGTGGTATTAGAGTAATGCTTACCACGTAGTATAAGAGTAATTCTTGCTACGTAGTATCAGAGTTATACTAACTATGTAGTATCAGAGTAATTCTTCCTACGTAGAATCAGAGTTATGCTTACTACGTAGTATCAATGTTATGCTTGCTATGTAGTATCAGAATAATGCTTATTATGTATTATCAGAGTAGGTAATGCTTACCTACTGTGTACTATCAGAGCAATGCTTACTATGTAGACCAGAGTAAGTAATACTTACTATATAATGTCAGAGTACATTGTGGTATATACTTACTGTTATAATTGCAGTTATAATTTATATTTTTACGGGATATATTTGCCGTGATTGGGTTGTAGTTAGAGCTCCAGATATTTTGGCAGTTACGTGTACCTACCATGTTTATCGGAATCTTCAGCTACCACGTAATCCCGGTAAATATACCCCGTAAATAATTATATAACTGTAGTGAACAAACTTGATACTTTAAAACAGTGTTTTAGTTAACAATTATTTATTATCACATTATCAGCCAGTAAACGTCAACTACTGAATAAAGGCTTCCCTCTTAAAGAGGGGACGTTGCCAAAATCCCCACGCTTGGCAGGAATTATTTATAATACCTACAAGTTAATTTTGCGAGAACTACTATGTAAAAAGTTCAGTCCATAATTAAAATATGCCTTTTTCTATTGTCATTGTTTAGATATTCCATATTATCGCAGTCTTTTTACCTTGAGATAGTTGATTCCGGAACAGTGCGCACAAACCTTTACAACGGCAGAGGGTGCTTTGAGGCGCGCTGTAATCACCCACTGTACTTGTCTCATACTCGCTCTGATACTCACTTTGCGTTCACTTCACTGCTATTCAAGCTCTAAAATGTCAAAGTTAAAGTCAAATCATTTATTGCACATTATGCTAAATAGGTGAAATTTATATAATCATAATGACCTAATTAGGGTATAGCAATTAATATATATATATATATATGGTGCAGAAATATGGAGCGGCTCGATCTGTTTTATAATGTTTTGTGGTGAAGAAATAATAACACTTTCTGATTAATATGTTTTTAAGATTCTTTGCAAAATTTTGTTCATCTTCGTCACTCTTTAAGTCGTCAGGTAATTTATTACAAAGTTTTATGGCAATTGCATGAGGGCCACTACTATGTCTTTCTATCCTAATGTCATGCTTTAGTCAGGTTTAAAAAAATAAGGTGTCTTGGAAACTGGTGACAAAGTAACACTAAATTAACATTAAGCTTTAAGAAATGAATAAATATCGACGATGACTGTTATAGTTTTTTAACAACCATCTAAAGATGAAAAAAAAACTAAAATGCAGTAATAAATGTTTCTCTATACAGGTTGTTGTGGAACTCGTGTCCGTAACCTGAGAGAGGAGTAAAGCTATCTCCAATTTTTTTTAACAAAATTATAATAAGAGTATATCTGCATCATAGATTTACAGCCTCTCCGGGCTGGCAAAGCACCGTCAACACCGCTAGTGTTGTAGGTGTCCATGGACGTTGATTTTTACTTACCATCAGGCAACAGCAAGGTAGTGTGTCGTACTTTTTTATTAAAAAAAATAAAACTGTGTTATATCTAGTACAAAATACACAATAAATTGTCTTGAGTTTACCTAAGTAAATTATCATCATCATCATCAGCCAGAAAACGACCACTGCAAAACATAGGCCCCCCCTTTAACCTCCACACTGAACGACAGCCTGCCTTTTGCATCCACTGGATGCCCGCGACTCTCACAATGTCGTCGGTCCATCTAGTGGGAGGCCTCCCTACGCTGCGTCTTCCGGTTCGTGGTCTCCACTCCAGAACCTTTCTTCCCCATCGGTTATCGGTTCTTCGAGCGATGTGGCCTGCCCATTGCCACTTCAACTTGCAAATTTTAACAGCTATGTCGGTGACTCTAGTTCTTTGGCGAATATCCACGTTTCGGATTTTATCGCGCAAAGAAACTCCAAGCATAGCTCTCTCCATTGCCCGCTGTGTGACTCTGAGTTTTTCCAATAGTCCAACAGTTAAGGACCACGTCTCAGCGTATCATCACGTGTCAGTGATGACATATGGTACTGAGAAGTAAATTATACATTATGATAAAATGTACACGACTAAATTCTAAATATAGATTAACTTAATAGTTAGTATGATTTTAGTCTGCTTTTGATAAATTTTTGACCGGTAATCCGATATCCGATAATTTCAACATCTTCTTATCATCATCAACATATATCATCATCAACAATTTTGAACTACAAAGCTAATTTGAAAGTAATTGTTTTTTTAAATATATTTTAAAATCAATTACGTCCCCAGATATTAGCCAGCTTTTATAAAATTATAACACAGAATACGCCAGGAGTTGCTGCTATCATTTCAACAGCGTCTCACTCGCCGATATAAATTGCTTTCTCAGTTGTTTGCTTTGAATTCAAGTTATGTAAGTTTCCCTCCCTAATTAACAAAATTTTCGAAATTTATTTTCGGGTATTTTTATTAATTAATTTTGTACAAAGAAAAAAGACAGGATATAAATAGAATCACTTATCGGTACCGAATACCACCCTCGCGGGTCGATCACGACCAACACAACAATATGTATAATTGTCCTGGAATGTTGCCTGGAAAATATCACTTCCAGGGATAAGGCTTCCAGTTGATGCACTGATTTTATGTCTCTTTGCCGTATGTAAGTCATGTCACTTATCTATCCAGTTAAGTTTAATGTGCAGACTTCCTGTTCCAACAGAGCATGGAGACCGCAATGCCTTCAAGTCATGGCGATCCCTTGTCGCTTGCAAATAGAGTTTCCAGCTTACATTACGAGTAAGTGTTTTCACTCTTACCTACTCTTTGAGCATTATTGCCGTGTCGAATAATTCTTATTATTGCTTAAATATTTATATTTTTTTTATTATATAAAGGTTTGCTTTTTTATAAGTAGAACCTTTTAAATGGTCCTTTTGTCTCTAGCTAATTATTAACTTTGTTAATTAAGACCGTTAGTTTCTCTAATATTATAAGAAATAAAATACAGATAAAAATTTAAAACTCGTTTATATGTGAAACAAACTATAGAAACACTGTTTAAGCCATCACAGTGGTTCACTACAGTTGTATGATTATTAACGGGATATTTATCATGATAAGGTTGTGGATGGACCTCCCAGTATTTTGGAGCAGTTATATGCACCATGTTGCACGGGATGCACGGCAAGACTGAAGAATGCATCCGAATTTTTTAGATATTTATACGCTTGACGACAACTCACCTAATGTTTAAACATCTAGCCTGGAACGGAAACTGGCTCTCAAGTGAAACTGTTGGTGCACACCGTTAAATGCGTGGCGATAGATTTTCATCTTGAAAGTGGTTGATAGCCAGCCGTGCATTAGAAATTACTACCCTACCACCATGCTATGATTTCCTCACTATGTTTTTCTTCACCGGAAGGTTAAGCTCATTTACCTATCATCAAAACTATACTATCTTAGTTATAATCTATAATAGCTCAGTTTTCGATAAATATATGTGTCATGCAAGTCATTTCTACGACACAAGTGCATGAAAGCTTCATAAACATTAATTAAAATATATCTCTCGCTAAACCAACAGCCGCTTGCCTTATGTTATTCAATAAAGCGAGTTTCAAACTCGCCTAATAACAAGTTGCCGCGACATCCACGTCAATAAACATCACAAAATAGGCCCATAATAAATATGGAATAGGGTTTCCAATCAAGTCAACTTCGCGCCCCCTCCCGTGGCCGACGCAGGAAGCCATACAGACCTCGTCATGTTTAGACATTCGCAAACAAAAAACCTAAACATCAGCGCATATGAAATGGTTCTATTCCATCCGTTACATACTGTGTTTAGTTTTGATGGATGATTGTTTTGTAGCTATGATAGCTCAGTGATTCATCATCATCATCATTATCAGTCAATCATGTTTCCACTGCTGGGACACAGACAGAAGCATTCTCTCAGCCCGATAAAATCTTCGTTAAGTTTCTGAAATATTCCAATTGACGGGGCTATTTCTTGATTTGTTGTTTCCATAAAAACAGACACAGAGTAATAGAAAACTTTAAAAAAAAAGATGAATGTAATCGGTAAAGTCGTTCTCAAGTTATGGCGTGACCAATGTAAATAGGGATTCATTTTTATGTATATAGATATAAATATTTTATTTGCAGCCAAGTGTCTTTATTAACTAAACAAAATACAAGCAAAAACATTACAAACACACAGACTGAACATTACAGATTGCCCATTGACCGTTCCAGGTCTAAAGACATTCAAATGTCAAGCCCACTACCAGGTAAGCAGCGTACCGATTCACTCGTGATTTGAAGACACCCAGATTGTATCGGGGAAAGCCCATTCAGTCAAACGAACGCATTCCACAGAGTAACAGTTTCAAAATGGAATCAAAGCGCTTCTTACGAGTTTTGACCATACGGACTATTACGGAATATGATCCATATGATGCAGTGTCGGTTTTTCGTGCCCACTCTTGCAATATGATAGAAAAATGGGCAGGGGGGAATCAGATCATGCAGATCCGAAGCACACTCTCCGAATGTCTGTGTTCTCTGTTTTATGAAATGAATAGTAGCAGTTTCATCAAAATTGTACAAGTAATTTTCGGAAATATTTTACTCTTGTAAGTTTGTATGAAATGTGTGAAAATGAATCCAACTGAAAATGAATCTGACTTGATCTAACTCGGATGGGCAGCGTTTGGGAAATTGCGCGACATCTTCTCGTCCAAGATACCACAGTGCCTCAAGACGCCCTCGTCTTGAGGCACTGTGGTATCTTTGACCAGTGTGTGTTGCCAGTGATGACATATGGTACTGAGACGTGGTCCTTAACTGTTGGCCTTTTGGAAAAACTCAGAGTCACACAGCGGGCAATGGAGAGAGCTATACTCGGAGTTTCTTTGCGCGATGGAATCCGAATCGTGGATATTCGCCAAAGAACCAGAGTCATCGACATAACTGTAAAAATTTGCAAGTTGAAGTGGCAATGGGCAGGCCACATCGCTCGAAGAACCGTTAACCGATGGTGAAGAAAGATTCTTGAGTCGAGATCACGAACCGGAAGACGCAGCGTAGGTAGGCCTCCCACTAGATAGACCGACGACACAGTGAGAGTCGCTGGCATCCAGTGGATGCAAAAGGCAGGCTGTCGTTCAGTGTGGAAGTTAAAGCGAGAGGCCTATATTCAGCAGTGGACGTCTTCTGGCTGATGACGATGATGTGTGAAAATGCCCCGAGCTCCAGTCTACGCACACGTGGCATTGGTTAAAGCAGGTCATAACGAGTATATGATAATAGTAAAAAGATGCTAAAATTACATTGGACACTTGACTGTGAACGATACGGAGAAACGGTGGAATTTATCTTAGTGGACCTACTCGTTATAAAAATTCTAAGGAGCTTCCATCAATTTCTAAGAAATCTTACTTTCATGGTATTTCGTCTTATTTGAGCATTTTTATTATTGAGAATATGAAAATTTTTCCTACGCAATCCGATTTGTCCATTTTTGTTCAAAAGAATATAATATTTTCTTTCAATCGTAGCATGTTCGTAGCACAGCTCTGCGTAGGTCTCGTAGTGTTCGTAGCACTCTGCTACGAACGGCTGAGACACGGGCCGCCTTTGCATTTCGCGCCCACATTGTATAGACAACTAGGCGCCGCGCCGCCTTAGGGACAAATTTTTAAATTGCCTTCTAGCCCTGCAGGCTGCCTTGAAAACGCGCTCATCGGCTACTTAGCTACGTAGTGGGCTCGAGCGATTGATTTAACGTTGACACTTTTTTAAGATTGAGTTTTAACGCTCGTGTTGATTTTGTAGATTTCAATTTCATGCCTATTATAAAACGATTAATTTTAATTGTAAGGAAGTGAAATAGCTGCTTAATTTCCTGAAGACCTTATTTTAAAACTACATGATTTTAGGGTTTAACAAGCATTTAATTTTTTAATTAAAACTAGCTTTGCCTGTCAGTTTTTCCCGCAATCATACAGGTCTTTTATTATTCTTAGTGCGCTTTTAACCTTCAACTCATCTGTTGGTAAGCGTCGATGTGGTCAAAGATGCAGACTTAGAAGATGCGTATTCAGAGATAAATGTATCTTATGCAGGTTAATCCAGGATCGAGTCGCCTATAGTCACCTAGGTGCAGGTGATCAAAGGATCATCATCATCATAATCAGCCTTTTGACAGTCCACTGCTGGACTTTTAGCCTACCCCCGAAAGGGTGATTGGGCCATATCCACCACGTTGGCCCAGTGCGGATTGGTGGATCAAATGATACTCAAATAATAATTTAAATGGAGTCGCCTATTATCACCCAAGTGATTATTCCCAGGAGATCAAAGTCGACAAAAGAGTCGACTTTTAGCACCCAGGTGATTAAAGTGGAATAGACCTATATTTGACTGCCCCGGTGGCTCAGTTGGTATTGAACCTGCCTTCTGCGCTTGGGTTTGATTCCCACCTAGGGCAAACATTCATTTGTGTTTATTTTATATCTGGGCGTTAATATCTTTTTAAGTATATATAAAAAAGTGTATGTTTAATTGTATATACACACATTTCTTTTCTGGCAGCCATAGTACAAGCTTTGCTTAGTTTGAGGTACGATGAACGTGTGTGCAAAAATGACCCGAATATTTGATATAGGTAAGATTACCCTTACATCCCGGACCCGGGATGGACCCGGGTATGTCCTAAAACTACGACCAGAACCACCAGAGGATGGGCAGCAGCATCCTCCTACTCGAATGGTGGATCCTCCTGCGATCCCCAAGCCGCCTGCCAAGCGTGGGGATTATTGGCAACCCCCCCCCCCCCCCCCCCTCATGACAGACAAACAAATACGACGGCCCCCAGTCCCCGGCAGCTCCTCTATCCCTGGCCCAGGTAGCGGGCCAGGTAACGGTGGAGTAGGGGGTGCTAGGAATCTCCGGCAGTTGCCCCGCTACCACCCCCAACAAAATCTGGCCCTGGCAACGCACAATATTCGAACTCTGAGGACCGACGAGAAAATTGTCGAACTGGAGGAAGAATTGAGCAAAATACGATGGGACATCATAGGACTATCTGAAATCCGACGAGAGGGACAGGATACGATAGTTCTGGATTCCGGGAACATGCTCTTCTTCCGGGAAGGAGAACGAAAGTCCCAGGGTGGTGTTGGTTTTCTCGTCCGCAAGTCACTCATCAACAACGTGATCAAAGTCGATAGTGTGTCGAGCAGGGTAGCATACCTTATACTCAGAATAACCGATCGTTATTCGCTGAAGGTCATACAGGTATATGCGCCGACCTCGACATACCCTGACGATGAAGTAGAGGCTTTGTATGAGGAGATATCCGAAGCCATACATTCCTCCGAAACATACTTCACCGTTGTTATGGGTGACTTTAACGCAAAGGTGGGCACACGGAATGTCGATGAGTTAAGAGTGGGGTCATATGGGTACGGACAGTGGAATCCGAGGGGCCAGCGGCTGGTCGACTTCATGGAGAAGGAGGAACTCTATTTGATGAACTCCTTCTTTCAGAAGCGACCATCCAGAAAGTGGACTTGGATGAGCCCAGATGGTGCGACCAAAAATTAGATCAACTTCATCATGACGACCAAGAAGCGAATATTCAATGATGTCTCCGTGATCAGCAAGGTGAAAACCGGTAGCGATCACCGTATTGTCAGAGGCACATTGAATATCAACATCAAGCTGGAGAGGTCGCGTCTGGTGAAGTCCACGCTCCGTCCTGGTCATGCCCAAATCCAAAACCCCAATGACTTCCAACTCGAACTGCATAATCGCTTCCAGGGCCTAGCCGAAAGCGGAACTGTGGACGAAATAAACAATGGGCTGGTAGAAACTGTCCAAGCAGTGGGGTCCAAGTTCTTTAAGACCCCACCCCGAAAAAGACCTCAGAAGCTCTCAGACGAATCCATTAAGCTAATGAAAGACCGGACTGAGATGAGACTGCAATCTTCAGCTGATATGTCGGAATATGGCCAACTTAATAGACGAATCTCGAAATCGGTGCGACACGATCTGCGCTCCTACAATACAAGATGTATTAGGGATGCAATTGAGCGGAACCAGGGCTCGAAAGTGTTCGCGAAGAATTCGTGTATTGGGAAGAGCCAAATGACGAAGCTGAAGATCGAGGGTGGCAGTATCATTTCATCAAAGCCGGAGATTCTGAGAGAGCTCGAGAGGTTTTACGGACAGTTGTACACCTCGACACGACAGCCTATTGTCAGTACAGCTCAGGACAAGAGAGCGAAACTGACCCGACATTACACTGAGGACATCGCAGACATCAGCTTGTACGAGATTAGAATGGCTCTGAAACAGCTTAAGAACAACAAGGCGCCGGGTGATGACGGAATCACGACAGAACTACTGAGAGCGGGTGGAAAACCGGTACTTTTAGTCCTCCAGAAGTTATTTAATTCCGTCATTCTCGAAGGTACTACGCCTGAAGCATGGCACAGGAGTGTGGTGGTACTCTTCTTCAAAAAAGGTGATAACACCATATTGAAGAATTATAGACCCATCTCACTCCTGAGCCATGTGTACAAGCTGTTCTCCAGAGTCATTACGAACCGTCTCGAAAGCAGGTTTGATGACTTCCAGACCCCCGAACAAGCCGGTTTCCGTAAAGGCTGGAGCACCGTAGACCACATTCACACGCTCCGCCAGATTATACAGAAGACTGAGGAGTATAATCGGCCATTATGCCTCGCGTTTATGGACTACGAAAAAGCCTTCGATTCAATCGAGACCTGGGCAGTATTGCATTCCCTCCAGCGTTGTCATATCGACTATAGGTATATCGAAGTGATGAAGTGTCTGTATAGAAACGCCACCATGTCGATCCGATTACAGGACGAGAGCACGGAACCAATCCAACTGCAGAAAGGCGTGAGACAGGGAGATGTTATCTCTCCGAAACTGTTCACGAACGCATTAGAGGACGTTTTCAAGCTCTTGGACTGGAACGGATTCGGCATCAACGTCAATGGCGAATACATCACTCACCTTCGTTTTGCCGATGATATAGTCATCATGGCAGAGTCGCTGGAGGATCTCAATACGATGCTCAGCGACCTCAGTAGCCTTTCCCAACAGGTGGGTCTTAAAATGAACATGGACAAGACAAAAATTATGTCCAATGTCCATGTTGAACCCGTGCCGGTGATTACCGGCAACGGTGAGTATCGTTCCCAACGACTGTTGGGAACGATACTCTCGAAGTTGTTGACCATTACACCTATCTTGGACAGATTGTTCAGTTAGGTAAGTCCAACTTAGGCAAAGAGGTCGCCCGAAGAATCCAACTCGGATGGGCAGCGTTCGGGAAATTGCGTGACATCTTCTCGTCCAAGATACCACAGTGCCTCAAGACGAAGGTCTTTGACCAGTGTGTGTTGCCAGTGATGACATATGGTACTGAGACGTGGTCCTTAACTGTTGGCCTTTTGGAAAAACTCAGAGTCACACAGCGGGCAATGGAGAGAGCTATGCTCGGAGTTTCTTTGCGCGATAAAATCCGAAACGTGGATATTCGCCAAAGAACAAGAGTCACCAACATAGCTGTTAAAATTTGCAAGTTGAAGTGGCAATGGGCAGGCCACATCGCTCGAAGAACCGATAACCGATGGGGAAGAAAGGTTCTGGAGTGGAGACCACGAACCGGAAGACGCAGCGTAGGGAGGCCTCCCACTAGATGGACCGACGACATTGTGAGAGTCGCGGGCATCCAGTGGATGCAAAAGGCAGGCTGTCGTTCAGTATGGAGGTTAAAGGGGGAGGCCTATGTTCAGCAGTGGACGTCTTCTGGCTGATGATGAAGATTACAATTCTACTTGCATTGTACTGGCGGCACACTAATATAATATACAATACAACTCATCAATATTGTTCTCATCCTGCAACTATTAAGATAAACTCTGTCCTCGCAATGTTCAATGCTATCTTGCTATCCACAATATGCACAAAACTCAACCTACGGCAGAGTTCTAATGGAAACAATACTCGCAGGACCACTGATAAGAAACTACGTCAAGATACGAAAGGGGCCACTTTGAAACTTTGCGTAAACCACAATGCATGCTTTGATGCCTTGTACAATACCTATGGAAATAAAATTACTGTATAACAATATTACAGTGTCGAGGAATTGTATTTTAATTTTGTTTTCAAATTGTAATTTATTGGTACGCTCATGTCCAAGAAAATGAGTGTTTGTTTCAGAGTAATGTGTGAGTTTCTGTACTCCACCATAACTTTTAAACCAGTTTTCACACCACCTGCTCGACAATGTTTAATAAAATTATATGACACTAAATACCCGCGCGCCCGGCTTCGCACGGGTGTAATTTACGTGCAAAGCCGGGGCGGGTCGCTAGTTATATATAAATAAATAAATAAAATAAATATTCGGGACATTTTTGCACACACGGTCATCTGACCCCAAACTAAGCAAAGCTTGTGATATGGCTGCCAGAGACTGATATACATACATATATAGGTTTAAATACATACTTAAATAGATATTAACACCCAGATATAGAACAAAGACAAATGTTCATCACACAAATGTTTGTCCTAGGTGGGAATCGAACCCACATCCCTAAGCTCAGAAGGCAGGTTCACTACCAACTGGACCAACGGGCTATCGGGCTATCTATATAAACCTTCCGTGAAAATATATCTAACTGATGGTGAAAACCGCATCAAAATCCGTCGCGTGGTTTAGGAAGAGTTAGCGGCCATACAGACATACAGACAGACAGACGCGGAAAGCAACTTCAATTTATACTATGTAGAGAAGAGAAAAGAAGAGAAGAGATGCAAACCAAACCTAAAGTAAACAATTATCGCCCTACGGTCTAGCTGGGCAATAATATAGGCACTGAGTTTTATTATAACCCGCTGACAGCTATACTTTTGTATTAATTTTTACTGTAGCGACCAATGCGACCATGCTTCCCTCGGGAGTTAAGAATAGAATCCTTCATTGCGCTCGGGATTCGATATGACGCCCGTGACTTAAGATTAAGACACCGCTTTACCTTAGTGAATAACTTACAATGACGTGAATTTGCGTGACTGTGTGTTTGTATGTCTGTCTGTGGCATCATATCTCCCGAAGGATTAAATGGTTTTTGATTTAATTTTGGTTTTAGGTGACTTGATCTAGAGTGTTCTTATCATTCGTGAATATCAGTTCAGCCGTTTGAATATACCAGCTTTATTATCTGGGTTAAAAAAAAAAACATTATTTACTTCTTTATTACACAACCTTTTAACTCAAAAGGACTCTAACTATGAAAATTAAATAATGAATAAAGTGTTTTATCACTTTTTATAATTTTAATCTAAAGCCAAATATTGTGAACCAATGCGAGACATTTATTTGTACAAATATATATTTTAATCCTTATTTCCATAATTCAGGCGGCTCTAGCGTCGTTCCGGACTAGTTCTGTACATGAAATGAACGTATCCCAAGATCCCGCTTACAAATTGGACCCAAAGACGTGGTATTCCGAAACATTCGCATTTTAAAATAATTTAAATTTGATTCTAAATAGATAATTAAAAGTTTAAAAATGTGTTAGTATTTTCAAGGTGGCATCAATTTTATTGATTTTGGAAACATCTTGTTGCAATAATTGTGGAAACAAAACTACTATCGAAGCAAGAAGGTAAAAGTTTCACCCGTAACCCACATCCATTAATCCTACTAATATTATAACCGCGAAAGTTTGTATGTATAGATGGATATTTGTTCCTCTTTCACGCTGTAACGGAACAACGGATCGACCTGATTTTTTGCATGGGTATAATTCAAGAGCCTACTACTTTACATCATCATCGTCAACATTTTTCATCAATACGCGGGTGAAACCGCGGGGCGCAGCTAGTGTACTATAAAGGTACATATTTTACAGGTGTACACTACCAAATTCATTTAATAAATAGAAATAAATACGTGATTATATTTTTACACAGCTGTCTATGAAGGAGGGAATGTGTTTCTGAGGCAATATTCGACTATCGTAGCCTAAACGACTGGTAAAAAATTTAAGTGCAAGATAAGGTGTCATTAGTTACGTCGTTATAATTCTCTTGTTTAAGAATCTGTATTAAACGTGCAGCATTTGGATTATCGGGCATAAAACGAATTTTTTTTTTGTATAAAACAAGTAAACCATAAAACAGTTTATTTTATGTTAGTAATATTATAACCAAACGCACTTTCGACATTTTCCCTCCGATAGTTATCAAAAACTACTTTTGTAAATTGCAGTTGAAATGTTCAGTAAAAAAATACAGATCTATTTATTACAGAAATTGAATTTTCTACAGATCTTTCTATTTGATAGAATCAGAACGCAAAATTCAGTTTTCTCTCACGTTTTTTTTACGAAAAAAGAAACGAACATCATTTATTTAGAACCAAAAAGAGTCTAATTTTAGTTTTAGAATATTTCATGCAATAACATTAGAATCGAAATGACTCGATTCTGAAACGATACTGCACTAAACTTCCATCGCTCCTCATTCAGAATAATCGCTTGCGGCCCATCGGGAGCGCGTGGGGCGAATGGAGCGCGCATACTAATTCGTGGTCGTTCAGAAACATTCAAATACCACCGAACCCAGTAGAGCCGGCTTACCAGGATATGTGAGACGGACCCAAGATTTAGTTTACAGCCTTAGACACCGTGTGGTCAAGAATTAAACAAGTAATGGGCCACACGTAACTTGGCCCATTAAGGATTCTAATTGAAATTCAATTTAGTTGACTTTAGTTTTGATTGGATTTGCGTACAATTAATTTTAGTAGATTTGCGTTTGCTTTGTTTCATAATTTGAGTTTATGAATGGATTCAGCTGCATAAGTGTTTTGTGCTTCTATTTATTTATTAAAAATTTACAAATTATGTAGAAATCACTGTTTTAAACTATCACGGTTGTTCACTAAAGTTATATGATATCGGGAGCTCATTCCACAACCTTACCACGGTAAATATCCCGTAAATAATTATATAACTTTTATGTAGAAATGTACATAATTTGTCTATTGTACGATTTTAAGCCTAATTTTACGGAAGAATCTCGCTAAGGCGTTCTGTTTTCCATTTTAAATAGCATAAACTACTTAGTTTAATGATTGTGTTTGACTGACGCGCTTCACTATGATTGTTTTTTGGCTACATATAATACTATAGGTATATATTTTTATAATGTTCTAGAACTTTAGTTTGAAATTTGATTTTTTCATAGCAAATGTTAACATATTGCATTATTATGGATATACGAATTTTGAACGAGCTTACGAGGTAAATGTTTCTTCAACCGGAACTCTCTAATAAAAAAGTAACCTTTTTCTATCAAGGGGACCCCAAAATCTGACTGCGGAATAAATTACAATTTAATTGGGCCTCTCTCGCGGCTTTGCCCAAATAATTAGAATTGTAGATTAGCCATTTCAAAATATTGTTAATTCTTCAGTATCATCTTTATTTGTATTGAGATGCCCACATATTTTTTCTTTGACAAGAGTCTATAATCTCTCTTTAATAGGGTTGTACCTTCACTTCGGTTGAATATTGTTTTTGCAGACCTTATAAGCCGTAAAATACAAGTGGAGTGCATCCATTATTCTTGGTCTTTCACAATAAATCTTGGTGGCACCGAAGACTACTAGTCACCAAGTTGAAAATTGTTTACCTGTTGCGCGACTCGCTCCAGCGTCTCTTACAGGGTGGTGCACTCTTTTTATTTTTTTCTGCATTTACGTTTCAGATTAAAAGATCCAATCGCCACCCCTACAGTTCGGAAGCTTTCGAGAAAATCCGGACGGTTTCGTTCGGAGACTGCGCTGTGATTGGCCGGGCGGGATGGGGTGAGTGATGACGCGGTCGAGGGAAGTTTTCGCGGTAGTAGGTTCAGTGGTGATCGCGAGGTTGAGCTGCAAAGCCGTGAGCTCTTGCTGCTCCCGACCTTCCGTCGACCGTCGCGAGCCTCCCGCCTCGAGGGTAAGTGAACGTTTTATTCGATTAAAAAGCAATTTCTTCTGAGAAGTTCGCAGATCTACGTGTACCCAGCGATAAACACCTCTAATTTACTAACACGGAAATATACAATAAAGATGTTTTAATAGATACTTTTACGACTTGGGATCTACTTTATAAACGTATATATGCGTAGAATGATTACTTATACTAATGTATCACTAAGGATAATGTGTTAATTATTATAATCTAACAGTGATTGTATATTGTGTATTATTAAAGTGATTTATCTGTTTGTTAAGTTTATCAAATTATATTTTTACCTAAGTAAACTTTTATCATAGTTGTTAGTGTAATAGCTAAGATAATAATATTTATTGGTACATTTTTTATAAGTATATTATTTAGATTTAAGCAGTGCGGATGGCGGAAAATAATAACACCGTACTTGAAGAAAAAACATAAGACCTTTTAAATATACAAACATTTTCGCAATCTATAATTTTACGGGAGTTTTGATACCCATCGTAGCCATCGGTTATATTAATCTTCAAAGGAAAGGTTTTAGCTAAATTTACCTTCGTCGCGCCTTTCATCCATTTACATATTTATTTGCATACAACATGATATGTAAAATTTATAAAATGGGGTCGGGAAGCTATCTTACAAAGTCAAATTCTCTGGGTTGTTAAATAGATACGACCAATCGAAATATTTAAGACTGACAATTAAAAATTATTGCCTTACACTATATTTTTAGTGTACCCTAATATGAAGAAATTGGACACGCAATTTTAAATTCAGTATAAAAACCTTTCCGTATTTTTTGTTAAAATTTGTGCTTTGACAACTTTAGTTGGTGTCAAAATGTTGTTTAGTTGTTAAAACTTCATCACAAAAAGTCTAAATAGCCCTACATGACAACAGTTTTGGGCAAGCGTAGCGCTTACCATCATATTAGTGACTTGCTCTCATCATTAGTGGCAAAAAGAATTTGTAAAACTATAATTAATAGTTCTTTACAAAAAAATAAAACTGACCTCACGGGAAGCTCAATAAACGGGATTCATTCCCAAACTTGAATATTTTCTTCCTCGTCAAAAAAATTTAATTACTAAAATTGGTTCAAAATTGGTAAAAAGAAACATAAACATAAATAGAAGCCGCCAAGTGCGAGTCGGGCTCGCGCACTGAGGGTTCCGTACATTACCACCACATAAATTCTTAACTACTAAAGTACAAAAAAGTAGTGCAAAAGAAATCATGCCCAGTCGGTCACCCATCCAAGTACCGACCGCACCCAACGTTGCTTAACTTCGGTGATTGTACGAAAACCAGTGGTGAATAGAAAATTGCCACCGACTCGTACTTGCCCAGTATTTATTATTTGTTGTTAATTGTTTTACTTTAGAGTGTGTACTATAATCATACCAAGTTTGACGCTTGTACGCAAATATGGTTTCTTGTACGTATTATCGTTTTTACACTAGAGCAAATTTATACATAAAATAACGTTTATTGTTTGGGAATCCCCTTTTAGTTTTATTTATATGACACGAGAATAACTCACGTAAGACTAAGCCGGTTACTCCAACTATAGTTTCTACCACATCAGGCGGTCCTTTTCAAGGTGGACGCGCGGCTGCGTCTCGCTTTGCACTGCGAGCCGGCGCGCGACTGTCGCGACGCGCACGTGATAACAACAGTCCCTTTTAGTTTTTACTTTTTCTATGTCTTATTTCTTATTTAATCCGCCGTAACATTACATATTCGGTGAAAATTTCAACTGGCTATCAATTACGGTTCAGAAGATACAGCCGTTAAAAGGTAGGACAGACAGACATACAAACTGACAGACGGATAGACAGACAGACACACAAACAGCGTAGGCTTAGTAATAGAGTCCCGTTTACACCCTTGGGTATGGAACCCTAAAAAACTTTTATGTTGGTTGAAAATAAACATGCTGTCTTCATTCATCATCATCATTTCAGCCGTAGGAAGTCCACTGCGGGATATAGGCCTCCCCCATCGAACTCCAAAAAGCCCGGTTGGAAGTGGTCTGCATCTAGCGTTTCCCTGGGGTTCTCTTTTAGGTTTTAGGTTCGGTGTTGCGGTTTCTTTTAAACATGCTGTGAATGCTCATAATACCAGATGACTTATTTACCGTAACGGAAGTTAACGGAACAATTAAGGTATGACAGGCACATAGAGTAGAGTGAGTAGAGTGTTTTGTGCAAATAAATAATCTTTATCTTTATCTTTATCTTTAGTAGTTGTTTTGGTTAATATAAAACACTAGCTGCGCCCCGCGGTTTCGTTTATTTTCGCCTTAATAGGTGATCCCCGATAGTTATAATCTGAGTGAACCGGTTTTGTCTAGGCAAGCGTGCTCCATCGTAGACCGCAGCATCGCTTAACATCAGGCGAGTTGGCGGCCAAGTGCAAGCCTTTTTTAATTTAAAATATACCTACTTGAAGCAACTTCCTTGGTAGTGACGTCAGTCTCCTTTGACTTAGATGTTTTTTTCATGATGTACGTAATGTGTCAAGGTATAGACTTCAATTCTTGTTACTTTTTTTGACGAGAGAATTATTAAAACCCAAAAAAATTGTTTATCCAATCGCTACCAACTTTCTCTTTGATCAACTTTCACAGATTCACTTCCTGGGCTAATGTAAAGATTGTCTGAAAATTTCATCAAAATCGGTCCAGTCGTTTTGGTGTCCATAGAACATACATACATAATTACATACATACTTGATACATACACACATCGTCTTTGATACAAATAATCAACATAATAATATTACAAAATCCTCTGTTGTATGAACAAATCAGCACAATTTAGTCGATTCTGAATACAAATAGTGTATTTTGAAATTTTCAAAATACCTATACCTATTGGACGAAGGATAGAGTATTTGAAAAATTCAAAAATCTTCCATGTTACTATGCCATAGGATTCTTCTTAGTATATGATGTACCTGCAACATCCTATTTTTTGGGTAAATAATTATCAATACAAAAAACTAATTTCAAAATAAATAAGCGCTCGAACAACATTTTAATACTATTGGAGCTGGTTAAAAACTACGAACCAATGTTAATGAAGATTTTAGCCATCTTGAGAGTTTTCTCTACAATAATCATAATTAAAAAAAACGTTAATTGGTGAATGGAAAAATAAACTGGGAGTAATCGGTGTAAATATATTTAAAAAAATATGCTTAAATAATCCGGACTAAATTGAGTTTCTCCCTACTAAAGTCGGTAAAAAAGATACCAGAAAACATCTTGTTCTGTTTCTAAAATGTGCCAAACATTACAAAATCAATTTATGTTTGGTGATGAAGCTATTAACGGTTAATACCGTGATCTTACGAACCCTTAATTAACGCAAAGACAGCTACGGCAAAAGTAGGCATCTACAGTCGCGGTGATTCGTTGAAATTGATCGGCTTATATACCTACAAAGCGGACATGTTGCCAATAACTACACATAAATGTAGCTAATTTGGGTTCCACTATATGTTCGGTTAATTAAGTTTACTTAGCGAACCATTTATCATAGACATTGATGTTATGAACTAATTTATTTATTTACCGGATGTCACGGCTCAACATTACCGCTTCATCACTACCATGAACAAATTCAAATAATTTATTTGAAGAACATGGTAGTATGGTACCCATACAATGCAGCATATAGGGTCATACAATTATAATGTATGTCATGTTCTTGCCAGGCGCGGTATACAAATGGGAGGGAAAAAATAGTTAAGTTAAAGTAAAAAATATATGTCATTGTTAAAATATTATCAAAATCACTTATGTTATACTGATATAAATTTATCAAAGAAACATTAAATTTTGTCAATTACTACCTTTACTAGGTATTATTTTCTAGATTCTATTGATCTTGTTGTTTGTTGGCTCGATCTTAAGTCAATTATAGTTAGTTTACATATCAGAACATTATTATTACTAAGAAATTCTGATTTAATTGTAGCATTTTATGCTAATAAACTTTTAAGTATATTTTTAAACATTCCGATAGTTTGAGTATCTTGATATGTTTACGAGTTTTAGCATATTATTATAGGAGCCATACAAAATATCTTTTTGCATGAGCGCAATTTCAGCCGCACGTGGGCAAAGTTAGAGGTCTAATACCAGTATTAGTCCAGCTAACGAAGAGGTGTAAATTTGATTTTACATAAGTGGTAATTTCTAATATGCACATATGAGCAGATTTACTTTATTTATTAACCAGACTAAATGGATAAGGAATATATACCACAACAAGCTACAACTAGCACTTAAAACCTAAATTATTTATGGCTTATTATACAAAACTAGTTAACAGATTTACTTACCTCCTACCTACTTCAACGACGTAAACACATTCTCAAATATTTTCTCCAACTACCGACGAAATCTATCCTCCCCTCCACTAACCTGTATTTATTGTACAAATTTATCATACGTCATTCAATGGACTTCATCAAAACAGCACACACTCTGTTTTAACAAATCGAGTAAATCCAAAAATATATAGCTCATGCAATAATTCTTTATTAACAAAACAATTAATTGTAACTAATATTGTAAATGGCACTATAGTAATAGTGCCATCTGAAAAGAAATTCGAAACCACATAACACTAACACTATCGGAACTAGATTAATAAAAAAACACATGAAATCTGAACTTTGTTCCCAGCAGATTGAGCCCCAACTCCAACTAAAACACTTCGTTAGTGGAATGGTAATAAACAAAGGAAAAATCCAGCTTTCCATCCATCTGTCCAGTCATCTAGTAATGAAACAGTAGGCTCTAGAGGCTCTCAGAGCTATGTGCACACTCGCGGCCCCGTTTTTATTTTCACTCACTGAACACTTAGGTGGTATAGTGTACACTTTACTGACCATAAAAGTGCATTCGAAACTACGAGATGATATCTGTGTGTTTATGCCCTTTGTGCGTTTTCCTTTTATTTTATGAGGTTCTTTATGTCTATTTGCGGCGGAACAGGACAATTCAAAGCTGGGAGCTGGGTTAAGTGGCTCTCGAAGAATTTCATAAAATTATTGATAGGAGCTATTATATATACCAATACCCACTTGTTTAATTTATATTATTATCTTCTATTTTACTTATTTTTGAACTAGCAGCTCCCCAAGGTTCCGTCCAGTATCCTACAGGAACGGTTAATTTTTCGGGATTAAAAGTAGCTCATGAGATCATCCAGAGTATTAACTACCTCCATTACAAATTTTGTTAAACTGTTCATCTATAAAATATTATAAATCTTCCTAAATCTAATATTATAATGAGGAAAGATTTGATTGTTTGTTTGTTTGTTTGCATTGAATAGGCTCCGAAACTACTGAACCGATTTGAAAAATTATTTCACTGTTGGGAAGCTACACTATCCCCGGGTGACATAGGCTATATATCTATACTCGTGCGAAGCCGGGGCGTGCCGCTAGTTGGAAATAAACATACACAGTATACACACTCGAGTGCGTGCATTTACAATTTAAGTTTTTTTTTTATGTGATCGTGCTCTCAGCAAGTAACAGCAAAATTTCATAATTATTCATTGGAAACTATTGTTCCAACAAATTCCTATTCCTAGTTAATTAGGTAATTCTATCCCATGAGTTATTGCCCTAACTGTAGCATACAGTGTACATTAATATTCATATTTCGATTGGTTTTGCGACATTTCATGTTTACTTTTTAATGAGTTCCGAGGACTCTACGACTTTGTGTGTTTTGAAACCAATCAAACTTTTTCCTGATGCCTGTGGATTATGTTTTGTATTCATTCCATAAAATATGAACTAAACAGAAAAAAATCTTTAAATATTACCTTATTTTCTTACTTCTCTTAAATTTTGAGGATTCTTTTTTTGTATGGTAGGTCATACTTTAGAGGTGGTTCCAGATAAATTATATCTAAATTGATTCAGCGCTTTTTGAAAAGAAAAAAGTATATGCACAGATGACGTTTTGGTGTGTGGTTCCCTCTCATCAAAGGGTTCCCTTCAGCAAGAGTGTTGATAAGGACTTTCAATCTCTGTTTTAACTGTAATTTTCTACTTTTTAGTTTAAGTTTGTATATTGTCTTGTAGGTTAAGTCTTGATATAGTATTTTTTCCCAAAAAATTATTATTATTCTTTATTATTTTTTACTATTGAAATAATGTTGGTCTTATAGTTAAAGTTGTTCATAATAAGTACAATGATATCCCCGAATATTTCCATTGTCTAACAGTCACCCAGTATAAGTCAGTGCATAAATTGGAGATAACAATTATCCAGTTATATTTACAAAATCATTGGCACTAGTGTCTCAGGTGTACCGCACCCGTTTTCATCGCGCTCTATAGAAAACATCCGCGATGGAGTATCGCTTAAATAGAGGTACAAAATATCGTAAAGTCTCGCTTGACAATAAACCGTCGAACAATCATTACCAAGCGCATAGCAGCCCAGATTGAGCGAACCCACCTTTCAACGGGCATTGTGCACGTATTGCAAGGACGTGCCGCTGAATAGGCCTACGTCTCTCACGGTGTCATGCTGCAGTCAGTACCGGCGCGCTTCTCATTCGATAACTTCATTCGATTCAGTAGCGTCGATTGACAATGGGAAATGTGCGAATGTGGACGTACAGGCTACTACGCATCTAACTACGAAGTTTGATATCTATATGTACCTACCTAGATACGTCATACGCAACAAAATAGCACTAACAAGATACATAATAAAAAAAATCGTTACTTTATTAGCCACTAGCTGCGCCCCGCGGTTTCACTGGCGTGGTGATGAAAAATTGTGATGATGATGATGATGATAATGAAGAATAGCTAGCTTATGTGTTAATCCAGGACACAAGCTATCTATATTTTGAATTTCATCTAAATCTGTCTAGCCGTTTCTGCGTGAAGGAGTAACAAATATACACATACACACTCACACACAAACTTTAGCATTTATTATATTATTAGTGTAATATTATTAGTGTGTGTGTGATTAGTGTGATGATTTCTAATCACACTAATACTATAAATATTATCGGGAAAATTATTGGACGTAGCTAGTACCTACATGATGTTTAGGTGAATGATGTGAAAAGATTGTGTACCATCGCATCATCCCCTAAACTCCATAGTCAAAAACTACACGGAAATGTATCATTTTTAAATTTTCAACCCCGCACAGTTTCTCACAGTTACTGTTTAACGACGTCTGAGACAAGTCATCAGAGCCTAATAAGACCTAAAGTCGGCTCAGTTACAATTGGTAAGTCCGCAGACGGAATAACGGTTACGACCCGGTGGGCGGTCGGCGGCTGTGGGCGGCTTACCTCGCCCGCTTAACTTTGTAAGTCTGCCACGACCGCTCCACGACCAACTACATCCAGGATTGCTTATTAAGAAAGAGCCTGCGAGAAAATTTCAAATTTCACGTCTAACCTGCTCAGTGTCAAGTTTTAGTAAGGCTTTCATCCGAAGGTATCACTGGTCAAATGTTTGCAAACTTTTGTATAACTTTATACATGGTTGCTGTACAAAGTTAACTAAACAACTTTCAGGTACAACAGTATCAACTTTTAAATTACGAAATAAAATCACTCATTCTTAGAAAAATTACATTTACGCTAAACGAATTGTACAGCTGAAATCACAAAATCAGATTGGAAAAAAAAATCATAGAGATGAATAAAATAACCACCTTATAGATTAGTACCACCGTTCCGTGTAGCCGAGTAGAATTAAATTTTGCTGTGTGTTGTGAGTGTACGTAAAAGTACTAATTTCTTCTCACCACTCCAAGACATCGTATAAGGAAACCAAAACAAAAATACGCATGAAAAAATAGTAAGCATTATTATCTGTAGTATCGTCATCTTAGTCATTATTGATCTGATTGGCTGAGGCTTCTTCTTATGCACTACTAGTAACTAGCCCCGGCTCCGCACGGGTGTAATTTGCGTGCGAAGCCGGGGCGAGTTGCTAGTTATGTATATATAAACCTTCCGTTTAAAAATATCTAACTGATGGTGAAAACCGCATCAAAATCCGTTGCGTGGTTTAGGAGGAGACAGACAGACAGACGCGGAAAGCGACTTTAATTTATACTATTTAGAGATTCTGCTTCTTTTGGATTTCCGATCCAGTGCCAATGATGTTGGCAGCGAACCCGCGTAGCAGGTATAGTAGGCTGCTACGATATCTGCTACGCGGCTTTGCGGCTACGCCGATGCTGCTGTTAGATTGAACTGAACAGTGTAAAGTGGAATAAAACACGGACTCCCCAAAAGTGGGGCGATCTTGGTCAGAATAAAACTAATGAGCTGTACAGGGTTATTTTTTTATACAGCAAACACATGATACAGGTAGCTTCTATATGAAATACCAAACAATTGTATTTCCTTGTAATTGTTTATATTTCTCCCTTTTTCACACACAAACCTAAAATTAAATTAGGGGTCTAGAAGGAAATCACGAGTCTGGGCGAAGCTAAGCATCTGCAAAATACTAACAAAGCTTTGAAAAGTCAAAGTATGAAAAGCTTTTTGCGAAAGATTTTAGTATATTATTTTTAATTTTTTTTTTAAATAATAGGCTTGCGTTTCACTACCATCACGTCTGAGTTTATTTGTTATCACCATCGTTAGCCTGTATCGACTGTTTTGGTCCATTCTGTTTAAAAATTAAGTCTGTATAATTATTTTTTTATGTCATGTGAGAAATTAGCTAACGTGCCGCCTGATGCTAAGCGATTACTGTTACCTGTAACACCCGGGGTTATTACAGATGAAGTCACCAACCTTTGAAGACTATAAACAGTTCTTTTGAAGAACTCCATGTTATAGTTACAAGTAAATGCCGCAGGAGGCGCTCATTAGGTAGATAACTCTTTATAGTTCAAACCAGAAATTACATACATAAGACAAAAATAACTTAAAACTAGAAATTATTGGCGGCTTTATTCGCTATAAGCGATCTCTTCCAGGCAACCTTACCTTCCTTATTTCCTTCCTCATTCCACTTATTGCAGGTGTAAGGCAAAAATTATTGCGTTAAACGAGCGATTAAAAAGCTTTCTTATGAAATTAGGTCTAATCTAGACCATAGGTAATCTGACCTGTGAAGAAGCCTACCTAGCTATTATAGAAAGCGTTGGTTAAACTCGTTACTACGGATGGATCCGTACAATGAGCTCTGCTCTGCGTTCAGCCCACGAGCGCCCGTAATCCCTACAATAAGCGTAACCGTGCGTGCTGTTATTTGAATTGCTTTAACAAAAATACTGTTATAGTTTGTTTTATCCTCCCACTACGGGTTTTTTGTAATTGTATTGCTTAATCAGAATGCTGTTTCGACGGTATAATAAGCTAATTAAGCAGCAATTGATATTTTAATTATAATACGCGTATTAATTACCTCTGTGCTCTGGGACCTTACGGCTATCTGTTTTAAACTATTCAGCAGTGCAAGTACCGTTCTATATCGACCGTCAAATTCGATAAAATGCCATTTGATCAGTACTCGCTATAATCGATTCTATGGCATTTTATCGAATAAGGTACTTGCACTGCTGTTTAGGTGATGAGAAACGTTGCGCGACCGCCAACCGTATCTCAACGCATTCACGTTCGCGTGATATTCCAAACTGCGCTATTTTAGCGCTAATTCGAGCCTGCGTTAAGAGTTAGTTTGTTTTTTGTTTGTTAGTGACTACACGGTTATTTTAATGTACCGATAAACCCGAATATACGTGTGGAGTGCCTGAATGGGTGTTCCCCGGTAGTTATTATCTGCATGAGTGTCTAAATCGCGAGTGATTAGAATTCATGCTAGCGTCCATCGTAGATCGCCACCTTACCCAAGGCTTTTAAGTATATAGGTAGTATTTTTTAAGAAAACCTCTCAGGCTTCTGCTGCATGGGAAATGTTAATAAACATGATATATGGAATAGCTTCCGGTAAATATTAATATTCTTAATTAAAAATGAACCTGTACGTTATCTCAGTTCAGTCTCGTTGAGGAATTATCTAAACAAGGGAGATATGCCTTAGTATAAATATCGTTCGTGTAAAAAAACTCGATGTTTTTAATAAAAATATCAATATACCTCTAAACCGCGAAAGCACGGCTCATATACATCGAGATACAATACATATAGAGTCATGCGATCCGACTACAACGCCGCGCGATTCCAGAGCTACTATGACATACCTAGCGGAAAACGAATTTTGAACACTATGCAAGCGACATAACGTCTAAATTGGAGTAAATGTGGCATTGTGAAGTATATAATTGATACAATGTATGTACAATGACGCTCGGAATTTTTTGACTGTTTTCATTGAGAGATTTTGACTCTATAGGAATTGTATCTCGATGCTCTTATCCTAATTTTTCCCACACAGAAATACATTTGTATCGACACTAATGAACTAACTAATAGTCCACATGCAAAAAAAGGCGACAAGGTCGTCTGCTGGGTGAGTTTGACGAAAGGCATAAAACCTGATGTATATAGACCAGATGCGTACGCACTCGCCACGCCACCTTGTCATATCTTCTTTGTTTGTCTGATCTGAGGTAAGTACTATAATCAGTGGGCTTACTCTTGACACTCGATTTCAATCGAATTTGGGATTGGGATCGAAAACATGCCATTTTATGGAACTAAAAAAATCGACTCAACTCGACGCTTTAGGTACTCTTGACGCGATTAAAGAGTACCAAAGTGCATGTTTTCGATCCCAATCCCAAATTACGATTGAAATCGAGTGTCAAGAGTAAGCCCACAGAAATTGATATTTGCAGGTTCTCGATATTCAAATCCGAAGCGAAATTCAGATCGTCTTGTCTTAAGGTTGGCAGTACCGTTGCGGTCTGTGGCTCTCCTAACGAGGTGACTGGGACACCCTTTGCGTTGTTTATCGCTGCAATGTTGATAATCATACCGTTCTCACTATAGGCCGTTCGTACACAAAAATTACCAAAGTATCAATTAGTCAGCGACTCTCGTAGTGTGGTTGAAATAGAACTTCGTACAAATGACACTTTACTCGGTCTACGCTAGGATTAGCTGTAAATAAATCTATACATTATTATATAAATCAATTGCTGTTCGTTAGTCTTGCTAAAACTTAAAAACGACTTAACCATTTTTTTTTTGTTTTGTTCGCTTCATTAATTACAGGTAGATTATAAGAAAAAATAAATTGGAAAATTTGTGAAAAAGTACAACGGGCATTGCCCAAATTTTCAGACA
Organism: Agriopis marginaria; assembly: GCA_932305915.1. Taxonomy (NCBI): domain Eukaryota; kingdom Metazoa; phylum Arthropoda; class Insecta; order Lepidoptera; family Geometridae; genus Agriopis; species Agriopis marginaria. The sequence goes on from OW029921.1 coordinate 8,097,912, forward strand.
GTTTTATGTAATTTTCTAAAAAAATTTACTATTTTAATATACCTTATATTTGAATACTAATTTACGGTAGTTTATTTTTATTTTTAATGTGATGACGTCACCATCTGCTTTATATTAGTTCGTGTAAATGACTATACAAAAAAAATTACTTCTTTCATATTTTCACCTGTCAATGTCGTTAGTTGCAGTTTCGTTAGTTGGTTTAGCTTTCTTTTTTGTTAGTGTAAACGGCTAAGGCAAATTTCAACATAACGCCAACGCTGACGTCATTCAAGGTTATGAAGGTCAATCAAATTTAATCATAAATATTTGACCTCAGCGCTTTTTTTTTAAATTTATTAATATAATAGACTTGCGTTTGACCGCCAAATCGCCTGATGTAAAGCGACGATGCGGTCTACGCTTATAGCGCTTATTTTTTTTTATTAAAAAATTGATGTACTGTGATCAGTTAGTCTATTGCTCGAAATGGTTTTGTAATTACGGTCTACAAAAAATATGAACAATCCAATTATACTACTTTTCGGCTTAATTATAACCGTTCCGTGTAACCCTATATAATAATGTCCTTGTTGGGAAAATATCAATTTCAGTAGATTTCCTCCAAGACGTTATAAATGTTGGAGTGTATTATACGCCAAGTGCAGTTTTCATTGTCCACGAACCGTTATTGGCGGTGAAACCGAATAACCTCTTTTATGTCTGCGTTTTATATCGGCGGGCTTATTGGACCCCATGCCGTCTCGATAAGCGAAATATTATGTGAATATTACTTACCTTTATATCTGCAGTAAATTTGCTAAGCCCGTTCACTCACTGCGCCTGTAATTTGATTTTATCTTTGGAGATATTATGCTAAAGTTGTACGTTATGACATAGAATTTCTTTACGTACTAGCTGCTAGCTGTGTGCCAGACTTTCCATCGGCAACTTTCAGAAACCTAAAACCAGCATCTACATTTATAACTTCTAAAAATTATGAACTTTCAGACATACTTTACCCCCTATTTAACCTTAGGGGATGAGTTTTTAGTTGTACGTGATGACACTTGAATTTCTTTATCTACTAGCTGTGTGCAACTTTCAGAATCCTAAATACCAACATTCACGTTTCTAAACTTAAAAAAATATTTTCAGATATACTTTCACCCCCTATTTAACCACCTTAAGGGATAAGTTAGGCTCATGCACTGATGGTTCCGTACCGTACCACCACATTAATTGTCAATTATTAAAGTACAAAAAAGTAGTGCAAGAAGAGAAGAGGAAGACAACATCACGCCATCGGTCACCCATCCAAGTACCAACGCGCCCAAAAGTAAGTAGTAAGTAGGGTGCCAACGTTGCTTAACTTCAGTAAACAGAAATTGGTCACCGACTTGTACTTGGCCAGTATTTATTATTTGTTGTGTTACTTAAGTTTGTCTACTATAATCATGCCAAGTTTGACTCTTGTGCGTATTACAGTTTTTACATCAGAGCAAATACAAAAATACGTTTAAAACCCGTTTATTTTATGGGAACTTCCCGTTTAGTTTTTACTTTTTGTTTTTATTATTATATCTTAGTTAATCCGCCGTAATTAATCTACATATTCTGTCAAAATTTCAACTGGCCGTCTATTATTGTTCTAAAGATACAGCCGTTAACAAGTAGGATGGACGGACGGACAGATAGACAGACAGCGTAGGCTTAGTAATAGAGTCCCATTTACACCTAGGGTACAGAACCTAAAAAAAATGTTTCTTACAAAACAAAATAGTCGGTGCAAAATAACTATGTATAAAAATTCTACTTGTCTGAGAAATTCTCTTGCGCCTAGTAAATCTTACATAATAAATATTGTGCAACACACAGTATTATACTTTGCGGTGAAAACAGGTGCAATGAGGCGTGTTAGGCCCGCGCAACTACCGGAAGTAATGTCAAAGCTTTCATTGCTTCCGGTGGACACAAATGTACTCGTACATTCTGTCGTGTATTGTGCGCTTCTTTTAATGTTTTTTTTTTTGATCGAACATTAATTTATTTCTCATTTTTTACGTTGATTTTGACTTCAAAAAGGAGGGCGTATTTTTTTTTTAAATGTTTTTTACTTCAGAGTACTACAATTTTGAACAGATTTCAAAAATTCTTTTAGTATTTGAAAGGATATACTTTTAGATTAGTTCCATAGAAATTTCATTAAAATTGGTATAGTAGTTTGGTTTTTAAATCAAGATAGCTGGAAAATACGGCAATATTATGTCATCCAAGTAACCGAAATTACGCGTTGTATTTTTAAGTCGTTTTTTTTAAATTGATAATTTTGTGTGTGTGTGTCGGTACAGTGTATATCATAATCTAAGGCTTACATCGAATGATGTTCTAGTTTGTTCGTATATTTACAGCGCTAACCAAACATGTTCAATTAGCAACATGGTACATAATGCGCGAACACAGCAATTTACAGAAGAATTCACCATCGGAGGCATTCTGTAGTGGCATGATTTCATTATTATTGGCCACATATTTGCGGCAAGCCCACGGCGGCTCAGTTACTGAACAAACTAATCTGAAAATTACACGCACGCCTCCACCGCCCCTGTCCTTATTCCGCCTGATGCGGTGAGCTGTACAAAACATTGACAAAGTACCCCCTCGCCGACCAGCGACCGGCCGACTCACTCCATTATAACGCTCACGTACTTTATTAATAACTACATAAGACTCGCCTAGCGTTTTCAATAGCTTTCACCTAAACTTTTCTTTCAGATAAAATTTTCAATAAAACGCCTGTACGGACTATACACGACTCATCATCATCATCATTTCACCCATAGGCCACTGCTGGACATAGGCCTCACCCATCGATCTCCAAAAGGCCGGTTGGAAGCGGCCTGCATCCAGCGTTTCCCTGCGGTTTCTTTTAGACTAACTCGACATTATTGTATTTAGACGTAATAAAACTGCTAAATGTTGCCACAAAGTATAAATCCTTCTGTGAGGTTGAAACATTAATTTGAAGCAAGCAATAAAGGGGCAGCGAGATATCTTCACCGCGGGTTCCGTAGCGCGGAGCCCGGTGACGCTGTTAAACGCTGCTCTATAAATTTTCAATAAAAACTCCTTAGCTACCAGACGTGCCAAAATAAACCTTCACACGAGCTTCTAAAACACATTTGCCTTACAAACTACTAGACAGAGATGTGCACTTTTGTAAATGACGTTAAATGAGAAAATAATTTACTTTGATATTATGATTTCTCCTGCCGTGCCCGACGAACACCGGAAAAGATAACTTAACCCGTCATCGCAAGATACTGAGTCGCAAAGACAGCGTCTCGGTAAATACAATTTTTGGCAATTGATTTTAGCTGGAGATTAAGGCCGTGGCTTTAGCCCGACGCCGTCGCCTCGTCGCCGTGTCGTAAAATGTAAGCGAGCCTTATTCAATTAAATTTGGCGACATTATAACAATCTCAGGCAGCTCATTTATGAGGAATATAGCGCGGGTATAACCTTCTCCATGGGGCTTTTTAATTGGATCGTTTAACGTTTTAACTTAAGTTTTAGTTTGTTACATGGCAGTTTGTATTCACTCACATGTATAAACTACTATCTATAGATAAGTGTTAGTCATTATGTACACCTATCTTAAGTTTAAATCCCTAAGTGCATCACAAGTAGAGAATCACGGCGGAACGGTAAAAATAACATAGCACCATTACCAACCGGGTATTTATCCTTAGAGAAAAAGGAAATGTTGATTTAGACGTAACCCACTTAAGATCTACAGGTCCAGGCCGGAAGGCTTTTATTTGCGTACCAGAAATCTTCAAAAGAGTTGGTGCGAATTTAGAAATAATATTAGGTACCTACTAAATAGTTAGTCGCATCCACTCGAGTGGATCGGTAGCAAGAGACCGGGGAGAGTGGCATAAACAAAGGGAGGCATATATCCAGCAGTGGGTCATTCAGGACTGATGATAGGTAAATAGTTACATCTGAAATTAGAAAAAAAAAGTGAAATATTAAGATCTTCCCAGCCGATGTTTTTTATAATTCTGTAGAACATTTAAGTAGTTATATTTTACATCTCAAAAACTTTTTCAACCAAAATATAATACCAGCTGAGCACGTTGATAAAACTCATTCAACACTGCTACCTATAAAAGCAAGACCATTCTACAATTGTCTGCAATTTGCGGACACTCGAACCTGCTATTTGTAATCTATTTCAATCTGTTCGATAAAAATTGTACGATACTCATACTGGCTTCGACTAGACTGGATACGATACGAATTTCTCTCATGGCGGCGTAATAGCCCATCCTGAAGCTTATTACCCGACGCGATCTATTGAGAACGGCTTTACAGGGAAATCCCAAATAGCTTGTAGACGCTAAGTTAATAATATCTGCTTTTAGCTTTTATTCCACCTTGTCTTGACTATTATTCTAGGTGGAAATAGGTACTTTTATCCACGCCTGAACGAAGAAAGTATATGCGTTTATGATAAGAGGTTCTGTTGAGGTTTGTGTGTGGTTTTTTTTGTATGTTTGTTACGATAATTCTCCAAAATAGCCGGACCGGTTCGAATGCTACTTTAATCATGTTTTTATCAACTCTTTTTAACCTCTCTTGTCTGTTCGGTACATATTTTAGGATTGATTTTAAACTAGCCATTAGATATACTAATTTGTTAGATACTTAAAACTTTAAATTGTTCATAAATTGATGTCAATGCAATAATTACTTCCTTTTTAATCAATCTATTAAATAAAAATGAAATTCTGTTTATTGGTAAGCGCATCACTTAAGAACGGCTGGACAGAATTAGCATTTTAATATACGTAATAATTCAAAATTAAGTTTTTAAGGAAAAAAATTACTATATCAGATAAACGTCTTTTTTCTATGGGATTTTTGTATGAACTCAAACAAAATTGAAATTTTGTCCAGACAACGTCTGTCGGCTCAACTAGTATTTAATTAAAATTAATAACGTGGTATTTTTTTTTACTTGTTTTTATTTTAAAACAGGTTTTATTGCAGTAGTTCTTACCTCTGTTGGCAAAAGCTGTGTCCAGCGTTTTTTTTTCTTTTACAAAATTGTTGTATCTATAAACAGTAAAAGGCCAAATCCCAACGTTTTTATAATTGAACTCTTTTCATTACTCAATTACGATGCTGACTAACTTTTCTCTTGGAACCTTTTAACTTTAATTAATCAAGCCCATTTAAATTCTTAACATGTTTTGGAGAAACAATTTTGAAGTAAGAATACATAAGCCATTCCACTTTTTTCCCGGCAAAACGCTGTATTCAGATTAATTATGTATTTATTGTAGACAACAGAAATCCATTGTAAGTACAACCTTGAAAGTATTGGTAAAACTTAAATGTAGGTAATATAATTATGTATGTAGTAAGTAATTAAAAAGAAACATTATTGATTTTGAGAGAAATGATAACTGAGAACTGAACTGAACTATTATAAGTACTTGCATAGAATGCATAGGTATATAAAAGTTATAGTTATATGCATTTACTCTTACTTCGTCATCGTCCGCACAAAATACGACGAAGATATTCGATGTGAGTGAAGATCGTCATCCATAATTTTCAAGATGATGTTATGACTTCTTTGCTCCCTCTTCATCAGAAATTCAACTTTTTCCGCTTGAAAGCCCGGTGTGAGTTTGCGTGAATATGCCAGAGGAATTGCAAAAGCGGGGTAGCTTAAGTGGTAAAGAAAATACTAATTAAAGTACTTGAAACTTGCATAGCACTTGTGGGGGAAAACGACGCCATCTCGCTGTAAACTTCATAGTAAGAAGCAAGTAAAATAGTCCGTACTTGCAAACCCACTCTTAGCATAATAGTGTGGTAAATTACTATGTCCTTCATTGCCATATGTTTTCCTACAATAAATGTTTTAGAATGTCCTAGTAACGGTCATCTACATATTTGTTAGTGGAATGCAAACGGACCGGATAATTACAGGTGGCGATCGTCTTCATTGACCGTACTGTGGAAATATAAGCTCCATTCGTAATGGAGAAGCTCTCTCATTATTGCGGTCGGACTGCGACAATGCGCCTTTACTGCGCTCCGTGGCCGGTACGCCCGCACGGATACAACTAAGCTTTGAATATCGACTTGCAATCAAGATAAAACTCTTATTCCCGTCCTCGCGTTAGCTCCGCCGGGACGACGATGCTTACCTATTTATGCTTATCCAGTTTATGTCTTTATAAGGGACATCGTTTTCGTATCAGTTTGGCTCACTTGAAGCTAATCAACCTGTAAGATCTCTTGCTAGACCGAGTCGAGAGCAGCAATTTATTCCGCCTCAGTGTTTGTAGAGGCATTTTTATAGTAGCCCTCATGTGGGAGCCGATACACGGCGTGTGGAGTTGTTAATGCGCCGACCGTAATATCAATAAAGAAAGGGAGGCCCAGGGTGGAGAGCACCTGTCTCCTTCTCCAGGTGTCGCCTTCGTGTCGACTTTTCTCTGATACTTAAAATATGGCGTGTCATCTTCTCGGCTCCGGTTACTCGTTTGTTCAACGGGATTTGTTCAAGCGATGTTTCACGAAAATCATTTTTGTAATCTGAGGCCTTAGCAGACTTAAGGATTGTTCTAGACGTCAGTTACTTTTAAACAATCCCTAAACTTCCTGGTTCATCTCGCTTTTGAGGTGACAAGTTATCATAACGACTGAAGAAATTTTCAAGTTTTTGGAAGGAAGTTCAAAATCTAATTTTTCTAGTTTTAGCGCGACGAAAACTGTCTACAGAATTATACGAAACGGCATCACTATGCTGAAAGGAAGTCACTCATCATTATGAACAACTTTTACTATGGGACCATCACTGAAATCGTTAAATAAGTATGAGTACCTACAATAACCTATTTTCGGCTTAGTACCTTCGTAATGGTAGTGGTTTACTTATTCCCATTATTAATAAAAAATGATGTATCGCCCTGTACAACACAGAATTTTTTCACGGACCCTCGATTCTCAATTTTACCTTGATGCTATCATAGATGCGATAATCACAACTATGAAAAAAATCCGCAGGGTTAAAAACAAACTTCAACATCATGAGTAAGAATCACTTTGCAAAACAATGGAACCGTTTCAAGCAAAACCTTTTTTTATACGAGAAGCAAAACTTTTCACCTAAATCGTTTCTATTTGTTCCCACAGCTGTATTGTTTGCCTATTTAAATATATGTCAGAGATTTCTCCCTCAGAAGGGTGATAAAAGCTTGCAATATCAACACGCTGTATAAAAGTACATCTCAACACTTTTTTTTGTTTTACTTTACTTTCCTGAAACCATATCATTAAGAAATCCAGATGGGAAACTACCGTCACCGGAACTGGTACTTCGTCTCCCAAAATTACGATGTGATCTAAAATGGACTTAACGCGCATAAGAAAGTATTTAAAACATTTAGCTAAAGCCACCGATGTTATATCTAGATGTTATCAACAATTGTAAAACTAGTGTTGAAATACAAACATTAGACATTAAAGACAGGATTCGTCGCACGCCGAACAGCGCGAGGAGTGCACGTGTATCGCCCGCGTATTGTTTTTGTTGACGACAACAGGAGTCGCGCCGCGATGTTGAGTGAGGAGGAGTCGGAGGTAGATCGACCCGAGTCAGTGATCTCGGGCGATCTCCACTCGGATGGGCAGTTACAGCGAGGTAAACGTTCGAGAAACTACGAAGGAGAAGATAAAGACAATTTCATCGAAGTGAAGAGGAGGCCGAAACGTTTGGCTAAGCGTGCGTCTGAAGATCATGATAAGAAAACTGGTTTGAACGAGTTTAGTGCAACACAATCTATGACGTCGGAGGGGTCTGTACGTTATTATGAAGTTTGCGTTACGTCGATTGAGCCGCTACCGAAGCAAATTGCCTTTGCTAAAATGCTTAGAAGTTTGAAGGTACCCGATATTTTGAAGATTAAGTATAAGAGTAGTTACAAAGTCATTATTACATTTGATAAGAATGAAAACGCGAATAGTTTTTTGAATTGTGAGCAATTAATAGAAAAGGGCTTCCGATGCCAAAGAACAGACGAAATGAATGTATGTTACGGAATAGTGAGACAAATCGACCTTGAAACCGAAGTAGAAGAGTTACAAAAGACCTTCACGTGTGAATCTGAGATCATATCCATTAGGCGTCTTAAGAGACAAACGAACGAAGGCACCTGGACTGATAGCGAGACGGTTCGCTTATGCTTCAGGGCCTCCACTTTACCTCCGTATGTGTCAGCATACGGTTGCAGGTTCATGGTGGAGTCGTACACCTTCCCGGTCTCGCAATGTGCTGGGTGCTGGTATTACGGACATTTAAAAAAATACTGTCCTACAAAGAAGATTGTATGTCCTAAATGTGGTGCAAATCACGTAAACTGCGAGACAAAAATTTATAAATGTGTTAACTGCAAAGGTTCCCACATGTCTATTGAAAAGTCACGTTGTCCAGTATTTAGAAAAGAGAAAGAGATAAGAAAAGTTATGTGTGAAGAGCAATGCACTTATAAAAAAGCATTATCTATATACATGGAAAGACAAAGCAGCGAGGCGCATGGAAGTCAAGATACAATAACGCCCAGGGAACGTAAACAAACAGATAACAACATACCTACTTATAGTCGCAGTTATACTGAAGCTATTTTACTTAAAAGTAATGTAGAAAACCGAGAGGAAGAATTATTAAGCGATGCTTCGAACTCCAGTCAAGAGTCAGTAATAGCAACAGCGCAGAGCGAATCTAACCACGAGTATCGGAAGAAGAAAAAGAAGAAGAAGAAGAAAATTTCGGTAAACAAAGAAGAACATCGTCAAGAAGAGAATAGTGAGTTTGTGAATGAAAATGTGCCTAATAGACAGAAAAAATTCACCTTTAGTAAATTTTACAATAGGATTAAGGAAATTATGTTATCAAGCAAATCGCTCAGCGAAAAAATCACAGACTTTTTGAAATTATTGTTTGAGGAGTGCTACCTTATGGTATCTGGGATGTTTAGAAACGGAGACTATGTTACAAAACTATTATCCATGCTCGGGCATGGATAGAGCTCACAGTATGCAACGTTTTGTTAACATAGTCCAGTGGAATTCGCAGAGCATCAAAAATAAATTAACCGATTTTGAAAGTGTCTTGGTCCAGAATAAAGTACATATAGCCATCTTAAGTGAAACTTGGTTAACGGAAAATATAACTATCAATATTAGTAACTACAATATATATAGAAAAGATAGATTAGAACCATGGGGGGGTGTAGCCATTTTTGTACATAAATCTATACAAAGTGAGGTGATTGAAGTGAATCTTAGTAATCCCGGCATTGAAGTAGTTGCAGTAAAAGTATTAAATTGTAAGCTTATTAAGAATGTTATCTCTGTCTATTGTACTCAACCTGTCCTCACTACTCAGTCAGACTGGGATGAATTGTTTTCACTTTTTGGCAATAAAACCTTGATAGGGGGCGACTTTAACGCCCATCACACTAACTGGTCTTATAAAACCGATTCTAGAGGTATCCGAATTTTCGATTCTAGTTTAAATAATGGCTTTATCTCTATGAATACTGGCAGTATAACGCGTATGAAACTTGTAAACAATTCCTTGCAGAAAACGTCGCCTGATATAACATTTGCCTCGTCAGATATTATGGTAGATTTGAAGTGGAAAGTACTCAACGAGAACCTAGGTAGTGATCATATGATAATAAAAATCTCTGTAAATTACGAAGACATATCACACTATACAAAAAAGCGAAATTTTAGAAAAGCTGATTGGCCTAGTTATAAAAGTTCAGTAGAACGGTCTCTGTTAAATTTACATCTTAACTTTAATTCTGAGCACGTACAAAATTTATATGATACGTTTATGGATATTATTAATGATGCAGTTGAAGAAAATATACCGTGGCTTATAATCAATAATGATCCAGATAGCAAATTCGCGCCAAAATCGTACTGGAATCCTACACTATCTGAATTAGTAGCCCAACGGAGGCTGGCATTAAGCACCTTCAGAAGAAACCCTACCCCTAATAATCTCAAAATTCTAGAAGAGAAAACGTTGATAGCTAGAACCGAAATATCTAAAGCTAAGTCTAAAGATTTCCGCGGTTTTTGTGACTCAGTTAGTGAAGATACATCTTTATCTGATATGTGGAGAAAAATGAGATGGATAAAAGGTTACCGTCATCGGAATTTCATTGCGCCTGAAACTAAAAAACATGAATTACTCTGTAGCCTAGCCCCAGATTGTGCAAGTATATCTAAACCTATTTTCTTGTCTAGGAATAGCTTGTTAGAAAAAGATTTTACTATTCAAGAGTTTGAAGCATGCCTTAAAAGAAAAGATACGGCACCTGGGGATGACAGTATCACATACTCAATGATTTGCAATCTTCCAGAGGTCGGTAAATCTTATTTGATTCAGTTGTACAATAAGATATATAGTTCTGGTCTAGTACCGCACCAGTGGAGAGATATCAAAATAATACCAATTCCAAAGGCGAATAACAATTCGAGTACGGACGTTAAGTTAAGACCTATTTCATTAATTTCTTGTATGTGCAAAATTTTACATAACATGATTGGGAAAAGATTAGAATGGTACGTAGAACATCATAATATACTATCTCAGAATACTACAGGTTTTAGAAAAGCAAAATCTTGTTTAGATTCTGTAACACGATTAGTGACTACTATACAAATGGGTCTCGCAAAAAATTTACCTACACTGGCCTGCTTTCTTGATATAGAAAACGCGTATAATAACGTTTTGATTGATGCCTTAGTGAAAACATTAGATAGATTAAAAGTTGGGAGTAAAATTTGTAATTATATTTGGGAATTTCTTAGTGAAAGGCATTTGATAATAAATAGTAATAATAGTGAGAATAGCCGAATAGTAAGGTGGACATCAAAAGGCTTGGCGCAAGGTGATCCTTTTTCACCATTGTTGTTTAATATAGTAACTTATGAAATCTGTAAGTCTGTTAGTACAGAAATAAGTCAATACGCAGACGATTTTGTAATATATGCCAGCGATAAAAGTATTGATAAATGTGTTTTTGAGATCCAATATTCTTTGAATACAATAGTTAGACTTCTTAACAACGTTGGTTTACAGTTATCTGCAGATAAATCTAATTTTTGTCTGTTTAGCAGAGGTCGCAGACGGAAATATATAGAACTTAAAATAAATCAGGTAACATTAAAATCTAATGAAAACATTAAATATTTAGGAATTTGGCTAGATCGCTCACTTCTTTGGAATAGGCACATCCAAGAAACATGCGAAAAAACAGAGAGATACCTAAATATTTTGAAGGTTTTGGCGGGTAGTGGCTGGGGTGTTCATCCCAAGCATTTGAGAAGGCTATATGTCAATCTTATTAGAAGTAGAATAGATTTCGGTTCCTTCCTCTATGATAACGGTGCAAACTGTCACATTCGTAAGTTAGATAATGTACAAAATCAAGCGCTTAGAATTATTGGCGGCTTTATAAAATCAACTCCGTTACATGTTATGGAGAGTGAAGTATGTATTCCCCCTCTGGGTATACGTAGAAAGTATTTAGCATACAAATACTGTCTCAAATCTAAATCATGGTGTAAAAACTCGATTATAACCCTTCTAGACGAATTCGGTGCTCTTTGTCCCGATTTATATGGTAGATACTGGATGTATAAAAAGAAACCTTTGCTCATGCTAGCATATAACGAAGTCAAAAAAGAAATATGTACTGCTTCTAATCCATTAGAAATGTTTTTATTGGAAGAGTGGGTATCTAATATAAACATAAAAAAATATATAGTTGATAGTTTAGAGTGTATTCAGAAGGCTAAAAAAGATTATAATGCTGATGTTTTAAAAAATAATGTATTAACGGAGTTAGATAGAAAATATAAAAACTGGCACAAAATATTTACAGACGGGTCAAAGAGCGCCGGTGCGTCCTCGTCAGGGATAGCATTTTTTGATGCAACTTGTAAATATGCTGAGAGTTACCGGAACGTGTCGCCGATATGTATAATGACCTTGGAGCTGTTTGCCATATCGGCGGCACTGTCCTACGTCGAGTCTAATGTGCGAGACAGTGTAGTAATACTTACGGATAGTAAAAGCGCTTTACAACATATTTATAGATGTACTATGGGTAGTCGAGGTATACCTATTACTTACTCTATTTTACGTAAGGTAGAAAGGCTTCGGACAAATCAAATCACCGTAAAATTACAATGGTTACCATCTCATATTGGATTATCAGGCAACGAGACAGTGGATCGCTTGGCAAAATTAGCTGCAGTCAGTGGATCGGACATGTACATTTTACCAACTCATACAGAATACTTACCCAAATATAAAAAAGTTTGTTTTGATAGTTGGCGAGAATACTTTGATGAACGTTCCAAATCTAAAGGAATCTGGTACAAAGTTTTGCAAAGCGAGCCTCATCGTTCGCCATGGTTTGTTGGGGCTATTAGTCGGAAGCTTGTTGTTGTCGCGCACAGATTACGTTCCGGACACATCCCATTCAATGCTTTTGGATTTATGATGGGAAAGGTATCGTCACCGAACTGTGAGGAGTGCGACCAGCCCGAAGACGTGTATCATGTACTGATGGAATGTGTCCGGAACCAACGTCAGAGGGAACAGATTTTTACCGAACTTAGAATTTGTGAAACCAATGTAGGGGTAATACAGCTTATGTTATCTGATCCAAATTCTAAGGAGGCTGGAATGGTTTACGGTCTGGCAAATTCTTTTGTACAGGCTTTAAACCATTCTAGCACCACAGGCTTGCCTGGTTGGTTAATTATACCATAAGTATAATTGACCGGCTAGGTAGGTCTGTGGATTAGGTAAGTTTGTGTTTGTGTAAAAAAGTAATTAGTTTTAGATAAATTTATTTAGGAAATTTGTGTTTTGTCAGGATACGATGGGGCTGACATAGACATGTTGTCTAAAAGCCCCCAAAAAAATTAAAGAATAAAAAAAAAAAAAAAAAAAAATATCTAGATGGAGGGTCACGAAGAATAAATCACATTAAAATTCGGCCATATTACATAACACAGGCCACAGGCACATCCACTAGTTATTCTGGTCGCAGACATGCCCTGTTCGAACATTTCAAATTCAGATTATAATGAGCCTTAGTACAGGAAGGAGTATAATAATCTATTAAGTTAAACACATCCTGGTGAGCGCTAGCTTTGCTTGGACCTAACAAGCAAGTTAGACTAGACTTTTATTTGTGTCCATATTTTGCTCTCCGTTTTTTGGCTGTGACCTATTCGAGCCTATATCTAGTCCTATCTATTAATGGGTAAATCCAATGAATAATCCAGTCTACTTAATACGCATGAATTTAAATTACAGCATAAATATCGTGTTGATTAATCACAAAATGCAAATTCAAAAAAATAACTCGTGGAATATCCAATTTAAGTTTAATTTTCAAACCATAAATTCGGTTTAGCTTCCCCGAGCGGTACGGGATTGAGTCTGAGGCACTCCGTAAAATTGCAATGTACATTTTTATCCCTTTGTACTGTACGCGAAAACTTAAGGATCATTTTTAGTCTTTGTAATTTTATAACTCGTTTTGTCTCTCAGCGCTGCGGTCGCTCGTTGCGGTTGAAAAACTTTTTCTATTGTATAAATCTACGAAATATTTTTGGTTGTTGCGTAAACGTTCCTTTGAATTAACTCGGTTAATATGATAAAGAAACGGTAAATTTATTTGTGAGGAATGGTCTCGTTATTTATCATTTAGATATTTCGGTGCGAGAATTGTAACAAATTTATCTCAGCGCTGATTAAAACCTATCTCGAATATTGCACGAACTAAGCGAAAACGTTTTCCTCGTACCAAATTGTGTTACTTACCTAATAACGAATACAATTTTCTTTCCAGATAGTATTTACATCTCCGGTGTTCTAGGCGTAAGCCACTCTCCCCTGTGTCGCCAATATTATTTTCCACTTATTCGTTTAGATTTTTCAATATAGACTCGAGAGTTTCATCGATATCAGTTTTATAAATCAACATCGAAAAATATGTTATAATTTCGTGTTAACCATCTTTGAGCTCACTTTTACTTAACATCAGGTGATCAGCTGTGGTCAAAATGCCTAGTCTGTCAACCATAAAAAAGTACATAATTTAACGTTTCATTGACTTATAGGTATAAAATTATTTACTTAAAATGGTTTTCTATTCAAGAAAGCCGTTCTTTTTTTGCCTATGTCATGTCATACAGAATTATTTGAAATGAAAGAACCCGTGAAAAATTTAATCCAACCCTCGAAAAGATTTACCACGTGGAATCCTTCCAAAAGCTTCGCGGCCGAGCGAAATAACTGAAAGATTCAGGTGCTATTCAAAGAGCAACTAAAATTCTTGCAGTCAATAGTTATAATTATTAAAAACTTCCTTGTGTGAATATTTTGCACGTCGAATGAGAAAATGGTACATCATTACGCACACATGAGCTAACTCTACGGAGCTGCAGTCGCAATGTGACATTTAAATATGAATATGTCGTTGCTTTCTCGCTTGCAAGCGAATCTGCTAATAATCTGTGATTTTTCCGCGCATATGAACACACACCTTCGCTCTGCGCTTTGGTGCGTCCTAATACCTACAGCTGAGCGTCGAGAAGGTGTAGGTAATAAGACTTTATCAAGATATCTCAAATTTACACATCGCTTGCTCTATCGCAAAGCTTCATGTAATTGCCGTCCCGATTTATCGAGGAACTTACATTAAAATTATTACTTCCATAAAATTCTCTAACACTAGAAACTTTTTTACCGCCGCACAGTTTTCTTGTAAACTTACGAGATAACAATCTTGTGACAGGCATTTGTTTGGTAGTAATTTGAGTCACCGGGAAAGCGTTTTCTCGCAAATTGACGTCTTCCCTCGAACGATAAAGTTTTGATTCATATCCTTTTACGGAAAGGAAAGTACTCATCTTTTTCTACTTCCCTTAAATTGGCGTAACTTCAAGGAATTCAATGTTGCTTATAGGGATACATTTGTAATTGTGGTTATAAAAATCACATTGCAACATTTTAAACATCTTAAACCTTTACAACCAACCTGAAATTTACATTCATAATAATAATTCAATCATGGCGTTGTTTTACCTCATGCATGCAATAAATCATCACGAAAACAGACACACCATTGGAAAAAGTTAGCCGTTTCATATTATATTAAATATTTCCAATCAATATCTACGTTAACAGTTATGTAATGTTTTTTTATTGAAAGATGTGAAATATTAAATTATGTAAAAATAGACAGTATTCATATATTAATCTTACATTGCTCAAAAATAATAAAATTTACAGATTAATAACATTACAAAAGCTAAAACAGTGAATATAACGACTACAATAATCAATTATCACATACAGTAGATGATCAATTGTAATAAAAATAGGTAAACCAAATATTAAGTAATAATTTATTAAAGTTTTGATTCAAGTACATTATTAATTTACGTTGAGGTGACAAACGCAAATAAATGCCTACCTGTCGAGCTACATTCAATAAAGCGATTCCGGCCAAAGGAAGCAAGGAGATAACCTACTTACTGATCCGGCGTATTCTATTTGCCTGTAATAATCGCGATGACAATCTCATATTACATAAAAGATTTGCCCTCTTTACGATCGAAATGCGATTTGCTCCCTTCAGAGTTATTGCCGGCTCGTCTCGATTTTTTTTCGCTATTGAAAATGGAGAGCTTCTACTATGGGACATTTTTGAATATATTCGAATGAAAAAGAAATTTTGGCACCTCGAAGTACGCATAATACGAGCGAGGAGCGAGTGAAGGGGGACTGTCTGAGGACCGCCGGGTAATGGGGAGGTATTGAGTTCCACCGAACCCCACAGACGATTAACTAAATGTAGCGTTCATTGATAAAATAACAATACAAATTCATAATATCGCTCATCGAAAATGGGTTCGACAAGCCCTACTCTTTATCTCCATTGGACAATTAAGCATTTTTCCTTAGCTGGGTAAATGCTAACATTCCTAACTGTAAAGTAAATAAACCTTTGCAGATTAAAGCAAATGATTGGTTTATGGAATCGAAATTGTTTAGAGAAACAAAACACCGTCAATTAACTGTTAACAGAAGATGCTAATTAATTTATCTCTTGTTCTGTAAGGATTTTGTCTATGTATCTTTTTCTATTTAAGTATGTTCTTGGCTTAAGAAACGTGTAGTATCTAGGTATAATGCTGTACCAAGCAACCAAAACACGATTTCAACAAAAAAAATTACAAGCAAAGTTCTTTGCAAACAAATTGAGCGCAAATAATTTGTAATGGGCTTGAGATCGATTACGAAATATAACTCAATTTAACGCCGATCTTAACAGATTCGACCTTTCCTCAAACAACCCTTCGCGAAATTGTGCTAATGTGAGTACACACTCAATGTGTACTCCAGTAACACTATTCAAACAAAACTGGGCCGATGGGTTTCGGCTATTATATTGATGTCACGTGTGTAACATAGCTATTTATTCGAGTTGACAATTTGGAGAGATAACGTTAAAGTGAGTGAATTCGGGACTCGTCGCTTTTGCAGTATTAGCATCACGAATAAGTTTGTTCATTACAGGAGGGAACAATGCGGTATGCTCGGCGACAGTGGAGGAAACGTGCGCCGACGCCGCCACAATAGGCCCGCCCGCCTTATCGCGCCGGAACGCGTCGGCCGCCCGCCTAGCGTCCGCCACGCCGCCTGCTCCCCGCTCACTCGCCTCGCTCGCGCCGCTACACCACTTGACGTATGAGCACTGAATAAATGGGAAAACTTTTAGCTCCCGTTATGGGAGAACGAACAATTGGTCATCTGTTGCTCGAAGGGAATGCTTAAACACGCGTTAATCTTACCAGACAGACGATAGGGGGAGGCGAGAGCTTTGTTTGGTTAATAATTGTTGCTGCCCCACTTCTGGTTGTTGTTCGCATGTTTCTTTTTTAGGGAAAGAAACTTTCTTGGTAAAACTCTTAGCTCGTCGCCTACAAAGAAGTACGAGGGACAATGAAAAGGTAATGTTTACTTTTTGCATTACAGTTTTAGAGTTCCGCACTAAAATGGTAAACTGGAATATTTACAGTAAAAGTCAGACTGTCAGTCAGTCTGTTTGTTCCAGCTGATTTTGCCACTTTAAAGCTATCGAGTTTAGGCACAGATCTAGTAAACGTTTGTTCACACATGTCATAGTGTTGCAATTATTACTTTTTGCCAAAAATAGCCTGCTGAAAAGAAAACGTTAAATATAAGCATTGCAGGTTATGTGGGAGTCATATGAAAGGATCCAGAAACTTAATAAATTTAAGAAAAACTTTATAGAGAAAACATTTATTTTTGAGATAATAATGTCTTAAATTAGCACGGAACCTTCGACGGGCTAGTTCTAATCGCGTTTTTAGTCACTTCCGACGAAATAATGATCAGCAGAATAATCAGAAGACTGTAAACGTATCATACATATTACAGTGCAAATAGATACTTAATGATATATATCCACAATAATCTTGTTTCCATAGCAAATCTATAATATGTAAAAGCGAAATTCATCTACTCAATCACTCAGTGACTCATCACGAAATCTCGAAAACTACTTGACATCCGAAACTGAAATTTGGCAGATAGATTCCCTATAGAGACCCGGTAAGAAAGGATTTTGCGAAAAGGCAGAAATAAGGAAGGCAAATGAGGGTTGAAAGTTTATATGTCGCAAAGTCGCGGCAACAGCTAGTATATATTAAAATCTCTGTACGAATTCTAAGAATATTCGTATTTTCAAAGAGTACATGCCGTAATAATAGTCTTTTCGTTTCCTTTAGAGCCAAACTTCGTTTGTTTACGTAGGAAGGACACTTCTTAATGAATTAATTGCCTATCCATTTCTTAATTAAAATTAGGCTAACGGTCCTTGCGGTTGCCGAAGTGAAAAACTATTCTAAATCAAAATTTATTGTTTGCTTGAAAATTCAAAGTCAAAAGTCAAAATCTATGAAATACTTTCATACCTTCTTAGGAACATGATATCTACTTAGGTATATGATATTTTCTCTTATTTCGATGATTATTGAAAACTACTAATGCAAAAACAAAAAAAAAGTCGTTCAGTGTGGAGGTTAAAGGGGGAGGCCTATGTTCAGCAGTGGACGTCTTCTGGCTAATGATGATGATGATGATGAATGCAAAATCTATGCTTTGTGACATTGTATAGGTAATTTTTTAGGTTCTATAGTCTCTACATAGTATAAATTAAAGTCGCTTTCCACGTCTGTCTGTCTGTCTGTATGTCTGTATGGCCGCTAACTCCTCCTAAACCACGCAACGGATTTTGATGCGGTTTTTACCATCAGCTAGATACATTTTCACGGAAGGTTTATATATATAGCTAGCGACCCGACCCGGCTTCGCACGTACATTACACCCGTGCGAAGCCGGGCGGGCGGGTTGCTAGTACTATAATAAGAACAGAGCTATGGCGGCCGGGCGGTAGCATGTGCGCTTCACAATCTGACGGCACCCGGTTCGATCCTCGGCCCTGCACCAAAAAAATAAAAAAAATACAATCATTAGTTTTAAGTAGTTTTCTCTTTAGCTAAACCATTATCATCATCAGCCCTCAATAACCCACAGCTAGTTAGGTTAGCCCTTTATTTGTGCGTAGGGGGTTAAAAAGAAATGTTAACAGAGAAGATTGAATATGCAAGAAAACTGAAGAACTTGACAAGCAAACGAAGAAAACTCATGAAGATTGAAGACAACTCCGCACATGATTCGGGTTTCGCGACAATGTAACCGTGATACAGTTGGTTCGTTGTCGACGAAACCTGCAAGATGTGCGGGTATTATACCCTGCAACGTGGAACTGGCCCGCTAGAGAACATTTCTGTATTAGCGTTATTATCTTCAAATAGATATAAGAGATTTGATACCAACGTGAAAAACTTCTCGTATCATTGTATTATTTTCTAAACTTGTATATTTTACTAGTGTTAATGTGTGATAATGGTGGATTATTATTTTGAAGTGTGAGTGGAAGTGCTCGAGTGTGGAAAACTGATAAAACGCGGTGAAACATATATTTTCGTGTTGTTTCCAAAACTCCAAAGAAGTCTCTTGTAAACCCTCAACCACTTTACTTGGGCATGACTTTGATTTGACCGTGACTTACTTTGCTTGACTCTGACGGTGACTATAACTTGTTTGACGATATTGATTAAAACGATAATATTTAAATACTTACTTGACACTGGCAAATGCATAAGAAGTGCGATGCCAAAAACCTCACAGAGGAAAGAATAAAAAAATCCGTGTGGAGAGTCTACTGGTTAAATAATTATAAGCCTCGCCGTAAGTTGACAAAGGTCCTAATTTTCACACAACTTTGGTTTAAAAAAACTTAAAAAGTATATGTACCGTTTTTTTTATTTTGTCATCTTATATACTAAGTGCCCCATTAATCCCTGTTAAAATTGGCGAACTTATCACGTAACATGCTCACAAAAAAAGACAGCTCGTTTTTGAAGTCAGTTGAAAATATAATAAGAGACTACGTAGGTACATTATACCATAGAGAAATATACTATACTCATGATACCTACTACCCAAAGGGACGGAACGCTTCAAACAGCAAAAACGAGCAGAGCGAAAGGTACCACGTTTAGCCATTTGTCCCTTTCACACTACATGTCTTATATACAATGACGTTCATGAACACGTATTAATGTGTGGTGTTGCCACTGTTGGAAAAATATTGTAACCGTAAATTTGGTATTATTTTGGCTAGTACGTAATTTGAACAGCATCATTTTTAAATAGTTAATTTTTATTTCTGACATTCTAACATATCTAAAAGAAAACTCCCGTGATTATTTAGGGTGCATCCGTTTATTATTGTAGTGATATAAAATAAGGAATAATTAAGTATATACGTGTGTTGAGTACTGCTGCCACCTATTTGACGGGTGCTATGAGGCTGATTGGTGACAGCAAGCTAGTCGCCAATAAATTACAAAGCATCGAGCACCGCCGTAAAGTAGCTTGTCTGTCTATTTTCTACCGGATATATTTCGATGAGTGTGAGCAAAAGCTTCATGACCTTATTCCACCCTCCCCCTTTTACTACAGGACAAGTAGAAGGACTGCACACTATCACCCCTTCCACGTGGAAATTCCAAAAATTCGAACACAACGATTTGGGTCATCTTTTATGATACTGTACTGTCCAAGAATGGAACTCCCTACCATCCTCCTTGTTTCCTGAAAAGTACAATCTAGGCATCTTCAAGGCTAGAGTGAATAGATTTCTTCTAGATCAAAATGTTCCATCCTCGGCCACACCGTTGCTTACCATCAAGCGAGTTGATGGCCAAACGTAGATCTATTCTGTATAAAAATATAAAAAGTATGAAAATTAATGAGGAATTTGTATCAGTGATTATGTCAACACTAGAAAGGGACAAATGGCTAAACGTGGTACCTCTCGCTCTGCTCGTTTTTTCTGTTTGAAGCGTTCCGTCCCTTTGGGTAGTAGGTATCATGACTATACTAGAGTAACAACCGTCAGCTGGACATGATGGAAGTCTCCCCGGACCAGTGAGAGGCTCTGCAAGGACATGTCAGCAATTGTATTATTGCGATTTTTTATTCAATTTATTTGATTATGTGGAACTAGTAGGAATACATAACAAAATAAATAAGTAATATTTATTTGTGTACCTACTAGACTGCAAAATTGTTTTTGATACGAGTGCCTAAATTTGAATCATGAACAAGCGAAAGGTTCTTTATAAGATATGGCTAGAATCCTGAGCGTAGCGATGAAATCAAAGGGCATGCGACGCAAAAAAAATGCACTCGGTGCAGCTGTCAGTGGAACCCACCTCTTCATTGCTCGTTTCGTTTCTATTCAAAGAGGTTGGAATGTTTTAATACCTACTGAAAAGTGTGAAGGTTATCCAATAGTTCTTCACATTTAACACCTCTCTGTTCGTTCGCTTTTCATGACTAAGCTAGGCTGATCTTAACAAAATTTGGCACGGAGATAGTATACATCATGAGGGCGGACATAAGGTACTGGTGTCTATTCTGTTGTACCATTATCTAAACTGAACTAAATTTGACAGCACCAAAATTGTTGTCATCCTTTTCTCGCATATTTAAATTAAAAGGGACGCAGATAATTTTAGTTCTGTCGATTGGTTTAGTTTAGTTAGTGGTATGATAGAATCGATGCCAATTTTTTCGCAAATAATTACGGGGAACACCGCGGGACTCATCTAATAGTATTCTATATTCAGGAGGTAAGCTATATAATTATGCTAATCGTCTTGTCTTATGGTGTAAGCAATCAGTATATGAGTATGAGTAGGTACAATTTGGTACAATCAACTACAATAATAGGCCTGCATTTTATGAACGTATAAACAACTTCCTATTATTTTCTGATCCAACTACACCTGTAGTAGTTGTAAGTAACTATATGCACGAGAGTAAACAAGAATCATACTGCAGTCAAGTAAAAAATTGAATTTCGAATCATAAATTGCTTACCCATTTCAATTTCTACAACAATAGAAACTCAGTCAGTCTCATCAATGTGAGAACGAATTAAAAACGTTCACATGTACAATGTGTGAGGCTTTAGTTTATTTTGAATATGCAAGTGCTTTTTAATTTGACAGGTGAATGCACACGCCTTACTCCGCGATCTATTGTGTTGTAAAAGTATCGAAATTGAACGGCGGTCCATTTGGAGGCTTTATAGAGTCGACAATGACTGACGGCCCACGGCGACCGTTCGTTTCTCGCTCTCTGAATATCATGATATTGCCACAATTCCACGATTTCATTTTGCTTTGACTGACTAAATTTTTCTGACATTTAGTGGTGTTTTTGGACAAACGTCATGTTGGTCGCGGCCGGACGTCGGCCGGATATCGCGACCTTTGATCGCGACACAAACAATTTTAAATGATTAAAAAAAAAAAAAAAGTTGTTATGATATATGTTTAATATTGAATTTTTGTTCTGTAATACTTGACTATTAACTAAAGTAGCTATAGCTTAGCTCCAAGTTTTTTTACAACAGCTTAAACATATATCTGATAAGAAACTATGTTGTGGTCAGAGATGTAATCACGCTTGTACAGGAAATACCTATTAACTTGTTTTTAGACCCGGATTGTACCTGTAATGAAAGACAGATGCAGGTAAGAAGTACTACACTGCTACTATTTTTTTCAAAAACTTGGATTGGTAATGCTTCGTGTGTTTATATTCTAGTGCATTGGCCATTAAAAGTCTGCTTTTTGTGCTTCTGTTTTAGTGTAGTTAAAATAAATGCAAAATTTCATTCAATTTAAAATTTGATTTGACCGCAAATTCTATTCTTTCAAAGTATGACATTTCAAAGTATGACATTTCAAAGTACACTGACACTGAGTCATCATCTTAACCACTAACCAATATCTGATAAATATTTATTTACATAAGATTGACATAAGAAAGTTATATCTTCATAAAATATTAATAAAGACCTTAAATTAGGACCTAACCTAAGATGTAAGTTTTAAACTTTCGCGATTTGAACAAATATTTTAATTGCGTATTATTATAATAATAATGCCAGACCCCCGAACAAGCCGGTTTCTGTAAAGGCTGGAGCACCGTAAACCACATTCACATGCTCCGCCAGATTATACAGAAGACTGAGGAGTATAATCGGCCATTATGCCTAGCGTTTGTGGACTACGAAAAAGCCTTCGATTCAATCGAGACCTGGGCAGTATTGCACTCCCTCCAGCGTTGTCATATCGACTATAGGTATATCGAAGTGATGAAGTGTCTGTATAGAAACGCTTTACAGGTTAAACCGATTACAGGACGAGAGCACGGAACCAATCCAACTGCAGAAAGGCGTGAGACAGGGAGATTTTATCTCTCCGAAACTGTTCACGAACGCATTGGAGGAAGTTTTTAAGCTCTTGGACTGGAACGGATTCGGCATCAACGTCAATGGCGAATACATCACTCACCTTCGTTTTGCTGATGATATAGTCATCATGGCAGAGTCGCTGGAGGATCTCAATACGATACTCGGCGACCTCAGTAGCCTTTCCCAACAGGTGGGTCTTAAAATGAACATGGACAAGACAAAAATTATGTCCAATGTCCATGTTGAACCCGTGCTGGTAGTCGTTGGGCGTTCCCAACGACTACCAAAATAATACTCTCAAAGTTGTTGACCATTACACCTATCTTAGACAGATTGTTCAGTTAGGTAAGTCCAACTTAGGCAAAGAGGTCGCCCGAAGAATCCAACTCGGATGGGCAGCGTTCGGGAAATTGCGTGACATCTTCTCGTCCAAGATACCACAGTGCCTCAAGACGAGGGTCTTTGACCAGTGTGTGTTGCCAGTAATGACATATGGTACTGAGACGTGGTCCTCCTTAACTGTTGGCCTTTTGGAAAAACTCAGAGTCACTCAGCGGGCAATAGAAAGAGCTATGCTCGGAGTTTCTTTGCGCGATAAAATCCGAAACGTGGATATTCGCCAAAGAACCAGAGTCACCGACATAGCTGTTAAAATTTGCAGGTTGAAGTGGCAATGGGCAGGCCACATCGCTCGAAGAACCGATAACCGATGGGGAAGAAAGGTTCTGGAGTGGAAACCACAAACCGGAAGACGCAGCGTAGGGAGGCCTCCCACTAGATGGACCGACGACATTGTGAGAGTCGCGGGCATCCAGTGGATGCAAAAGGCAGGCTGCCGTTCAGTGTGTAGGTTAAAGGGGAAGGCCTATGTTCAGCAGTGGACGTCTTCTGGCTGATGATGATGATAATAATAATGCGCGACAAGTTCCAATAGACAATTTAAACTTGAAATTTCTGAGAAATTATAATTTCAGTTTTCTATAATTGTTTTCAAGTTTAAAACAACAGAAGAGTATGTATGAATAGAATAAGGTAGGTAGGTCACAGGATCATCTCATAATACCGTGCATTTATGTGGCTAAATTCACCTCAATCTAATCCTTAGATACCTTTGTCCATGTCCATTCAGACGTTTGATTCATGTCAGTATTACGTGGTCATACAGATTAGCATACGCGCTGCACGCAAATGATGATCACAGTTGGTCAGATCCTAATGATCGCCATTCATAGTGATCTGCATTGATGTGCTATTATTACTTGCAAGTACAAGCCTCGACCATGGGCACTTTGTCAATGAGAAGATATCTTATCAACTACTCATCGTCTAATCACAGGGAGTGATTGATTTATGATTCGGGGTTTGATTAAGTAATCTAAGATGGTTCGTGTGAGCCGCTGTGATATCACTTAATTGAGTTTTGCAACTTTTAGAGTACATTAATATGTATGCAGAGAAGCATTTAAAGAAATAACACAATGCCTTGAGTCACAATTTTAGTTTATTTTATGCCATAGGTGTCTAACAAGCTAAAAGGCCGCTTGATGGTAAACTATCATCGTCGCCTATTACCTGTAACGGGATATCACGGATACATTGTGGTGTGATAGCTCATACCAACTAGTAGAAATACAACATGAAATAAAAAACGAGTATATATTATTAATGTTTTGGTGCTCCAAAGCTCTGAGATAAATTAGGCGCTGCTTTAGCACCTGCAATATATACAAAAAAATTAGTGTTAGTATGTAGTGTTGTGATATATTTATGGTGCAAATTGATGCTTCTACTTTTTATTACATCACATTCAACTAACAATTTTCGTTCCTAATTTGCAAAATAAAATTAAAGCTAGTAATCTTATTGCTTTAAAGCTTGCAATTTGCATTCAGCAAACGGAATAGCAAGTCGTTGGTCATCTCAATGGGGAGGCAGACGTGTGCCGTGCATCATCGGATAGGCACGACAGCGGGCTGAATGCGGAGTGCCCTGTGCCATCCAATTTCGCGCGCTAAATTGTTCATAACGGAAGTTCATATCCGGACGTCGAGCCGGTGCGCGCTTCGGGCAAGATTAGGCGGTAATTACCATTTCCTGTGACACAGGAGGCAGACAACGTCGAGCTTCGGCGGAGAGCCTCCGCAGGAACGTTGTTCGACGCCGCAGGAAGGAAAAATTATGCAGAAATCAGGAGGTTGTGACGCTTCCCATTGGCTTTCACCTATTGAAGTCTTCCTGTTTCCTTCACATTTTATTTTCTGTCCAATATTACCTATTAAATTTAAAGTTAAATGATTATTAACAGGATATTTACCGTGGTAAGGTTGTGGAATGAGCTCCCGATATTTCGGCGCAGTTACATCCCGTTAATAATCATTTAACTTTAGTGAACAACCGTGATAGTTTAAAACAGTGTTACCTACTAAATGTAATATTTTTATGATTAAAAACTTAATAATAACTTTTTTTTATTATATAATACCAAAATGCTGGCGTGTTTCTGGCTCAACGCATAAGCGTTGCCATTCAACGTGGTAACGCCGCCAGCATGCTGGGTACGCTGCCAACTGGTAGTGGGCTTGAGCATTTGGATTGTCTTTAGACCTTCAACGGTCTATGGGCAGTCTAACTGTATTTGTATTTTTAATTTTAGCTTGCATTTTGTTTAGTTAATAAAGGCACTTGCCCAGAAAAAAATAAGGCTTGTGTTTGATCGCCATCTCGTTTGATGTTAAGCGATGATGCGGTCTAAGATGGAGCACGCTTGCCTAGCAGAAACCAATTCACTCGGGGTATCAGTAGACACCCAGATTGTAACTAACATGGAACACCCATTCAGGCAGTGCATTCCATAGACTATTATTTCACAGTATACAAGTGGAATCAAAGCGCTTCGTACGGGTTTTTGGAACATCAATCATGAAGCAGTGTCGCCTTTTTGTGCCCACTCTGGCAGTCCAATAGAATAATGGGCAGGATAATTAGATCATTGCAGATCCGATGGAAAGACACATTTTATTTCGGAAATAAACACTGGTATGCACATAAAATAATAGAACTGACTTAAACCTATTCCGTGACTAGAGCTATCACTTGTACATATTTTCAACATTTTTGAAGATATAAAATCACTCAGTATATTGAAGAAGATTGGGCATTATCGTATTACGTTAAATTATCATTGCAAATGCAATTTTATAAAATAGGGGTAAAAAACATTACTTATAATGTTTTTACTCGGTACAAACATTAAAATAGCTTTTTCTTGCACCAAAATAAAACAAATACAAAATAATTTATATAGTTTGCAAATTTATTCTAAAGATAATGCCAAATCTGTTTTTCTTACTTCTTATTTACAAATATGCTAGCGATATAGCTATGAAAAGTAGCTGGTTCTTAACAGTAAATAATAGCAAAACTAATAAGGAATTTTTAAGATGCGTTAAAATAGACGTGAAGAATAAAAATGTAACTTACAGAAGACGTTCCATTGGTATTTTCCAACGGTATGTCAGAGGACTTTTGTAACTAAGTTTCCCAGAGCCTAAACGAAATGCTCGACGCGCGGCGCTCACTTGACCGGTTCTTTTTACTTTGTTTCCAACTCAGTGATTGAAAAGCTACGGAAAAACACCATACTCTACTAAAACTAAAAGCTTTTATGTTTTTACGTTTATACTGAAGTATACACAATATGTAGTTTGTTTGCTAACGGATAATCGCTGGAAGCTACTTTGGAAAAAAAAATATAGTTATTTGCGGCTTGCGTTTGGCCGCCAACTCAGTCTACGATGAAGCACGCTTGCCTAGAAGAAACCGTTTCACTCCTGATTTGAAGACATCCAGATTGTAAGTATCAGGGAACACCCATTCAGACTAGCAGTTTGTATAACAAAAATGGAATCAAAGCTCTTCGGAAGGATTTTCGGAATATCAACCACTAGTGACCCGCCCACCCGGCTTCGCACGGGTGTAATTTACTTGTGAAGCCGCGGCGGTTCGCTAGTTATATATATAAACCTTCCGTGAAAATGTATCATCCGTTGCGTGGTTTAGGAGGAGTTAGCGGCCATACAGACATTCAGACAGACAGACGCGGAAAGCGACTTTTATTTATACTATGTAGAGATAAAGCGGTGTCGATTTTTCGTGCCCACTCTGGCAGTCCGATAGAAAAATTGGCAGCAGGGAATTAGATCATGCAGATCTGATGAACACTCACCGAAATTTATCCGATAATAGAGTAAATTTTTAGGAAAAAACAAACATGAACTGACTTCAATATTATACCTACATTTACAAACTTACACTGCACCCTCTTGTGTGGGGTAACGTTGAATATTTTTTTTTTTAAATGAAGGTATGTTTTCGCTAATCACTTTCTTATCAAGTGTAAAGTCCTTCATTTCTTTTGCGAAATATTTATTGAATACCCTCAGTTCAAATTGAGACCGGTAAATATATCCAAGTGCTACAAAGGATATTACCTACATTGATAGGAATTTGTAGAAGCGTCTCTGAGGCGAATGCCGGTACAAATTGAGTGTATACCATAACCGAGTCAGAAAAACTGATTATGTAGGAATTGAGTGGATGGAAAGTGGAAAGGTTGTTGTTGCTCGCGCCACCGCCGGCGACAGCGCTGTCGTCGATATGATCAAATAAGCGAACATGGAGCTTCCTAATGAAACATATTGAACGTGTATCGAATCACTTAGGCGCGCCGGTGCGCCCCTGCACTCGCGTTTTAGGCCAACAAGCCGTAGGTGAACCTACAAATAACATTACCCCCGACTCTCGTTTTAAGAGACACAATAAATCAAATTAACTCCAACTTTGAACGTCAAAGGAGAGAAAAAATCAGCTACGAGCACATTTCACGGAACATAATTTCACGCGGTATCTGCGAGCCTCCTTTGTGTCACCGTGAAAATATTTGCAGAAAGTGGTACCGAGTGAAAAAGGGCCCTAATTAATTCATTAACTTCGTTATAATCGTGACGTTTGTGGCATTAACGTGCATTACTTTTAATCTAGTTTCTATTTTGCTCATTTTAAGTAAGCAAAATGGACTCTACCGTAGCATAAGTACCTACTTATAAAGATTTACGTTTATTTAGCATTTTTAAGGTACATACAAGTATGTCGTATAATATAATATATAGTAGCAAAAATACGAAAAAACACTGTCCACTTTGTATCGATGTTTGGTCCCAGCGCGAACAAGTACTAGCAGTGCAATTGCTTTCTTCTGAACTTGTTGTTCCCTGGGCTCGAAATGGGGTTTGTCTACACGGATCCCGGGGTCAGACAGTATTAGCCACGGATCCCTGAGAGTTGTATCCACTGATACCGTGATCAGTTTCCTTCAAAGAGACAATTTTTATTTAACTCGCTGATCATGGTATCCGTGGCTACAAGAAATAAAATAAAATAGTTTTTGAAACTGATCACGGTGTAAAGAGTATATTATCTTTTATATAATTTCACAAAAGGAAATAATTTTAAATTAAAACTGTAATGTATAATTACGAAGTCTTGAAAAATTGTTTGAACTTAAATGGTAGTTCTAAAAATCATCACAGAAATCATCACAAAAATGTACACGTACTTATTAACATTTGTTAATGGTTAAACATCAAGTCAAAAAAATATTCGTTGATTAATTTAAGACTTTGTAGTTATACATAATTGTCTTAATTTAAACTTTTTTCCTTCTGGGAAATAACATAAAAAAGAAAAGTTATCTGTACACCGTGATAAGTTTCGATAAAAAAAAAATATTTCTTTTAGTCACCGATACCGTGATCAGCGAGTAAAATAATAATTTGTTTCTTTGAAGGCAACGGATCGTATACATCTCTCCAGGATCCGTGGATCCAATTCAGTCTGATCCCGGGATCCGTGTAGACAAATCCTTGAAATGGACACTCTCATTTGTTACGAAAAATCACGTGTTAACGTCCAACTATGACATTTTCTACGGTGCAACAAAAGTTATAAAAACAAAGCATACATACACACACAAACATTTAAACCGATAACATTTTGTTTTAACACCGAACTGTTTTTACCGATCACGTTTTGAGTGTGAGTTTGACGCCCGACATGGCAACATGGGGCAACACTGTCGCGGCCATAAAAGCTCTTTGAACACATCTTTTTGTAAAAAGAACTCTTTGTACACCATTTAACCAGGTAGTTTTCAGAAAAACACGTGCCTCTACCAGCCGCATTGAAGCGCGTAATCTAATAATGTCCGAAGACTAAACAAAACATTCACGGTTTAAATTTTATAGACAAAAGCTTTTCTGCATTGCGTTTCGAGCATGATTTTCAATTTAATAACTGAAATTTTCTGATTTTTGTATTACATCCGGACAATGATAACCAAACATCTACAAATCGTTAATCATACTCACATTATGAATGCGAAAGTTTGTAAGTGTGTTGGTTGCGACTCAACTCTGCAACGGCTAAACGGACTTAAAAGAAATGATATTGGATAATCCTGTTTGAAGTATGGTCTCACTTCCACTACACCATAAATCTGTAACTACTAGTATCTGTATCATAAATAAAGATAATTTGACTCAACTTATAATGTGATTAAATTTTCATCGAGATACAATAACTACAGTGCCACAATCTCTAAGTGAAAATAATCAAAAATCGTCCGCGCGTTGTTGTACCTAACTTAGACATCAATAACTATAGTTTGCAATGCCACATTTACCCCAATTTAGACGTTTTGTCACTTGTATAGTGTTCAACGTCACTTGTCCGCTGTCATCGTAGCACTGGCATCGCTCGGCGTTGTAGTCGTACCGCGGTTGCCATACAACTAACAAAAAAATCGGCACAATGCGTAGCGTACGCCGAGTTTTGTATCGGTGCTTTTTTCACGTTTGTGACTCTATAGGTATTGTATCTCGATGATCAAGCCATATCTTTTTCTGACAGCATTTTTTGCTGGTTTTATTAAATATACTCAGTGGTTACTTAATGGTTATTTATGCAAATCTCATTAGTGGTGGACAAAAGGACCACATATGCCCATTCTCCTTTAGCTTATACCCAGAATTAAAACATGTGTCAATTTTTATCCTGAAAATTTTACGTTACCTGTGGGTGAATCCGCGGATGCAGCTAGTGTTACAATAATTGTAATGCACGATACACTTACGTATAAAATCGTGCGAAATATATTTTATCGTGCAATTAGCACGCGCGCTACGTTATTGTTGGACAGTTGCCGAAATTCAGTGGCCTAAGTAGCTAGAACGGTGAACGACTGTTTAGTTGTTATTGTGTTATAAGGGAGCATTAATTTGGACCAAAATTTTGCGGCTAAGGCAGACAGTTAAAATCCTTAGAGGTAAGCTCTGAAAAATATTTCTTTAAAATACAGCGTATTCTAGCATTATATTTTTATAAGTCTTTATATTTGTTGGAATCGATGATGATGTATGAAATAATATAGAAATTTTCTACACACTAAGAGAGAATATGAAATAATTTAACATACAATTGTATTTTCTAGATAAGAAATACCAGCTGTTTTTTAAACTAATTTACATATCTATAGCAAAACAAAACAGCTATGTCAGCCACACCGATTTTAAGTAAATATATCTCTAAGTCGGTTTACGCATAGAACTAATAAAATTAAATTATCTGGCCCCTCTGTGTGTTGTGTATTTCACTACAAAAAGACTAAACCGGTATTGAACAAATTTAGCAAGAAATTGTATGCAAAACTAACATAAGGTTATAAAATCAAATTCTCAAGGTAGCCGAATACCTAAAACGTTAAAATAAAAGCATTGAAAAAAAAAATCTAATTCATTTAATAAAATATTTTTTTTAAGTGGAAATATAAGCATTTAGTAGTAGAAACATTTTCTGTAATACCTCATATCCTCTGAGATAACATTATCTTTTGTGTTGATGCCCTACTTCGATGCTTAGTCTGTGTGACCAGCACCTACCACTCTTGAAATAGACACAACCTACGAGAATTCACACCTGCCTAATCCGTTTCCTAGCATGAACCAAAGGGTTCCTGAGCATACAAAGAAAGGATTTGTACTGCGTTTGCAATCGCTTAGACATTCTAAGAACTCTGTAGTATACGTTAATACCTACTGGTTAGCTAAAACTAGAGCTCACGCCACTTTTAGTGCACAATTAGGTAAGTGGCTATGTGTTTGTATGTATCCTCTAGATGCCCGACATATGCTCAATCATTACGTGACTACGATCAAACCAGTAATTATCTAGTCACAAAACATTTCTTTATCAAGGCCATATTATTGTCTATGTTGGTATATTGTGTTGTTAACTGGTAGAAGACGGGGTGTGCAATAGTAAAGAGAAATGACGTGACACACATATTAATCGTAGGCAATCATGACACAAGCACAAGGTTCAAAATCCCGTAAAAAGAAATGGTAATGGAATGGAAAACAGAAAATAATTTTTTTTTTGTTTAAATTAGAACGGCTGTCAAGGCATTTTTGTGAGAAATTTGTTGTAGCCAGTAGCACCATGGTTGAACCCATATAAACGAAACGTCAGTCATTAGAAATCAGTTAGCAACTGTGATACTGAGTTCGACGCGTTGATCTAAATAAGAATGTCCAATCAAGGTTCACTCATATACCTGGTATTCCTTCTCATTTCCGTTCTATTTACTTCTCTTTTCTGTGTGTGAACCTAGCACAAGGCAACACGCCTCAACACAATGGGTTCAGTCATCATCATCATCAGCCAGAAGACGTCCACTGCTGAACATAGGCCTCCCACTTTAACCTCCACACTGAACGAAAGCTGTTGTACTTTAGAGCACAGAATACAAAAAATATTCCATCTCAGGTGGAAAATTAGAAGTTGAATCTCGTTTACAGAACTTTCTGGTTGTTTCGTTTTGGTAAAAACTAATTATTTCTAAGTATTAGAAGTATATAGTGATGAAAAAATGCACTTCTTTATGTGTTCTCTACTGAACAAGTCTTTTAAAATAAAAGTGAGGTTTGGTACATCATTAATTGTTCAGGTGTTTGCGAAATATATCCCGATATTTAGGCGGACCGTCAAAATACCGTTAGGTTTTCATTTTTGAAAGAAAGAAAGAAACTACTAATTCAAGTCTTTCTTTCAAGATAGGTAGATAGTAGGTACGCAATATAGTTGATTGTAATTTGTACCTACTGATCACACAGATGTTAGACAATGTTTACAGCGGCAAAGTACCTAACAATAAGTAAAGCAAATTACTTAAATTGAGACACATCACGATTCAACGTGCTAAGTAAAGCAGAACGTTTCGTTTCACTCACTTTTATGTACCTCATTATGTCAATATTGTAAAAACTAGCTGTTGCCCGCGACTTCGTACGCGTAGATTTTCATACAATATTTCAACCCCCTTTTGCCCCCCTTAATTCAGCCCTTTCGCAAAATCCTCTCTGGGCGGACCTCTACACCCCGAAAGTAATCTACTTGCCAAATTTCAACAAACTTTCAACAAAAAATAAAACCCCCATTTCTCATCCTTAATCCGTCTTTTCCAAAAAATATATATGTTACCGGCAATGTGTATAATTCAGGTATTCTATACAATGCCTAGGCGAGATGTGAGAGAGAGAGAGAGTATGAGTGTGTGTAGGTGAGTGCGAGTGCGAGCGTGAGTGTGTGTGTGTGGGGGTAAGTGTGAGTGTGGGTGTGTTTGTGGGCGTGAGTGTGCGAGTGGGCTTGAGTGTGAGAGTGGGCATAAGTGTGAGCGTGCGTCTGAGCGAGCGTCAGAACGTGCGTGTGTGTGTGTGTGTGTGTGTGTGTGTTTGGGTGCGTGCGTGCGTGTACCCGTGTGTGTGTTTGTGTATTTGTGAGTGTGTGTGTATTTGTGAGTGTGTGTTTATCAACACCTTGCTTTTATCAAAACCTTACTTTAAAATTTATTAGACCCATCTCGCTTCTAAGCCATGCTTATAAGCTGTTTTAGAGGGTCATCACGGCTCCCGCCCGCGTCGCAAGAAGTTTACTTCGTGCTCGCACGTCTCCCCCTTCCCTGCTCTCGTATTTTACACACATTGCCGGCTGAGCATTCGGCATTGTATAGAATACCTAGGCAAAGTATAAAATAAATAATATTTCATGCATTGTCTGAACTTTTTAGGCATTCTATACATTGCCTAGGCATTGTATAGAATACCGGATTATACACATTGCCGGTAACATATATACAGTATTTATTTATTTGAAATTATTAACCTGAATACCAAATTTCATATCCCTAAGATCAAAAACAAAGGACTTTCATACAAACTTTCAACCTCCATTTGCCCCCCTTAATTCGGCCCTTTCGCAATATCCTTTCTTAGCAGACCTCTACACCCCATAAGGAATCTACCTGACAAATTTCAGCTTCATAGGTCAAGTAGTTTTCGAGATTTCGTGTTTAATGAGTGAATGAGTGAGTAAATGAGTAGATGAATTTCGCTTATATATATATAGAATATAGATATATAGATTTTCTAGAACTTTCTCGAACATTCTATATCGATTATAATAGTTTGCAGACATTTTAGAATTTTTTAGATCATTCCAGAAATGTTTAGAACTTTCTCGAACATTCCAAATCGATTACAATAGTTTGTACTCATTTTAAAATTATGTCGATCATACCAAAATTTCTAGAACTTTCTCGAACATTATAAATATAGTAGGTATTTCCTTTCTAAAGGATGTCTTCAGATAGGCTATCTAAGTACCTACTCAACGTACACTACAAAGTGCGCTGCAAATCAGTCGCCAGCTTAAGATGAGCCGTATGTTCAAAGCTTCCCGTACATTCCGGAGGTCAAGTTATTTGGACATAATACTGAGGGTTGTGATGTGTGTAATTTCTGAACTACGAAATCGACGACCTTGACATTTTTACGGGACGTTATTTAATATACCTCCTTTCTAACAAAAAAAGAATTAATGAAATCGGAATACGCGGTAATGAATTACAACTAAGTTCACATTTTGACTTTCATCCCCTCTCCCAAGGGAACCATGCAAAATTTCGGGATAAAAGGTATCCTATAACCTACCTCGTAGTATGAACTCAAATTATGCTAAGTTTCATTTGAATCCATTGAGTAGTTTCGGCGTGATGCGCGGCCCAGATACAGACAGACAGACAGATAGACAGACAGACAGACAAAAATGAAAAAAATTACAGTTTTGACTTCAGTATCGATTATAGAGTGCCGTAAATTTATTTTTTTCAAAATATCTTCAATGTACAGAATTGGACCTGTTACAGTTTTATTATAAGTATAGATAAACACGTCTAAGACGCTGCGTTGTAAACTGAGACGTCCTATCCTAAGCTAAAGAGTAGAAATAGATAATTATTCAATAGTTAAAATATTTAATTATACCGAAATACTCACGATTTCTTATCCTAACTTACCATTTTAGTACGATTAAAATGTTATACATTCAAACATATTTAATTATACGGTAAAAACTCACGTTTATTGAGTGGGGATATACTTCGACTACTAGCATCCTATTAGTACACGGTGAACTTACTGCGATCCCCAAGCCGCCTGCCAAGCGTGGGGATTATGGCAACACCCCCCTTTTTAAGAGGGAGGCCTTTGTCCAGCAGTGGACGTTTGATGGCTGCTGCTGATGATGCTGATATACTTCGACTATAATTTTGACCACATCTATCTGGTCAAAATGTATGAATACCTAGTTACTATATGGGGTGTAAGGGGAACACTCTCGAAGCCAAAATAAGGTAATTGTACTCATCATTATGAACAACTTTTACTATGGGACCAGCCCTGAAATCGCGAAAAAATTATCAGCTGTTCTATAGAAAACGGTCATTGACACTCGACAAAATGTATGGAACATCTGATTTTTTTTTTCGCGATTTTAGGGTTGGTCCCATACTAAAAGTGGTTCATAATGATGAGTACAATTACCTTCTTTTGG
This sequence comes from Agriopis marginaria, assembly GCA_932305915.1. Classification (NCBI taxonomy): domain Eukaryota; kingdom Metazoa; phylum Arthropoda; class Insecta; order Lepidoptera; family Geometridae; genus Agriopis; species Agriopis marginaria. Next base: position 8,132,951 of record OW029921.1, read on the forward strand.
CTTCGAGAGTGTTCCCCTTACAACCTGTAGAAGGATTCAGAAATCATTAAGTTAATGTTTATTTAGATTTTTTGAAGTATTTTCACACAGTGATATGGGGGCAATCGAAAATATTTGGAACTGGCTAGACTGACCTAAAACGATCCCAGTCGCGATTATTTAAATTGTTCACTTTAAAATTTAAAAAACCATTTGTATGATGTCTAAAGAATGCATTTATAACATTCTATTTTCACTAAAAATACTCGGAGTGGTTAAAACTATTGTAATAAATTAAAAAGTTCTAAATGTTTATACGATTTTTATTAAGAATCGTGGTTGTGTAAATCACAGCCAGTTTAGAGTGCAGCGACATAGACCAGGCTCAGGTGCGATACAGTCACGCAAATATTTTATGAAAATACCTAGAGTGTTGGCGCTAGGGATGACCAACTTATCGATACTGTCTGAAACAAGTCAAACAAAAAGTCAAGTTTGCGTCTGCATCTGGTAACATTCCAGGCAAACGTAAATTAGTTTACCAAATAAATACGTTTTCAAATACAAAGAGAACTAAAACTAGTCAGTTAACCAACCGGCAAAAGTCATTGTGGCTGGGGGATTATTTGCAAGATTATTTAAATGTATAAAAAAACCTTACCCTACAAAACAAATCGTAATTGCATTTCATTTTAGATTTAATACAGAAAATGCGTTGAGAAATAAAAAAAATACTAGCAATAAAAAATATCATTACTGACTGTTACGATTGTAATCTCTACGGCGGCGGTCATTATGTAAAGCTAATTTAGTTTTATCGATAAAATTCGAGCATTGTCTTATGACTAGTCGTGTCGCACCACGGGCGCGTCCCGCAGCCAAACGGTAAACACTTTGCTGTAATCTCGAGATGAGAAAACTTTCAGTTCTCTTAATTCAGAAACTTATTCAACAACCTAACAACCTTAGAGGACCGCGCGGCGGACGCAACACAAACAAACTCGGCATTTAATCTTACGCTTTGTACACGTTTACTGGAAAATCGGTTTTTTCCTTCACTATCTTTATTAAGATTATATCTAGCTCTCGGTTGAAAAATCTATGTTTAGATGTTTCTGACTGTAAATTTAAAATTCTGTGATCTATACAATAGTATAAGCGGTACAATCAAAACCATAATTGAATATAATAAAAAAAAAAAATGCACGTTTTTTTATATTTGAGAGTATAATTATATTGTAACCCAGTTCTGAACTATATTAAAAAAACAAATTAAAAAAAACATGTCCAGTCAATGGAAAGTAAGTTTATAATAGATTTTAAATGTTGTACCGCACTGACAAGAAAACGAGAAAAATCAATAAAACGAAGAAATAAATAAATAGAAAAAAAAAATACAGGAAGAAGAGCCTCTCCTCCTCTCTTTTAGCGAGATACGTATATGAAATTGGCGTCGACAATAATTGCAGGTCACATGCCTGTTATTTTCTATCAATGTAAAAGATGTAAAGTCAGTCTCAGAAGCCTATTCAACTTTCTCTTAAAAACAAATGTTATCAGCTGCTTTGCCATACTAGATGTCAAAATTCTTTATGACAAAAAATTTAAATAACGAAGTTACCTACTTAATAGTACTAATTAAACCTTAATACTTAATAGTATTAATTAGTTGATTTCTATTTACGGTACAAAATACGGTGCATCAATAACACTTCTAATAGATCCTAAAATTATTCCAAACATATATCATGAGTGCAACACGTCACTGTTTATCACTTTTATCGATCCTGTATGATCGCTCAATTGACAGCGTGAAGTGCGAAAAAGACGTGGTAAATCCGCCGACACAAACGAGCAGACATTATAGGATTACTGGATTATCATATGCAGATAGCTACGTAACACTATTCTCGGTCCAAGGTTTTACAGCTCTGACCGTTGTAGATTTAAAAAAACTGAATTTTATCAACGCATATTCTGATCTTTTCAACCGACTTCAAAAATTGATATTTTCAATTCGACTTTAACGATTGGGAACCGATTTCCGATCTCTAGAGTTGTCTCATTTCAATTCTAAGAAATTATTCCACCTTAGTATCCGTGTGAATGTTTATTAAACCCGTGACGTCAGTTGTTCTATTTTTAAATGCTAATAAAGATTTAGGACGAGGTCACGTTTGACCTTTCCTTGCCGAAGTGTAGACCAGGGGCCTTACGGCTACCTGTTTTAAGCAATTCTGTTTAGGTGATGAGAAAAATTGCGCTACCGCAAACCGTACCTGGGCGTGTTAAGGTTCACGTTCACGTGATTCGCGTTCACGTTCGTGCTGTTTTAACGTTAGTTTGAGACCTCGTAAGGAGTTAGTCGTAAGGGTTAAGGTGGAGCTGGCTTGCCCAGAAGATATCTAGCTTTCGCAAGGTCTTTGAACGTTATATTAATGCTGGTAGGTGCACCATATTATATAGTAACATAATTATTAAAAGTGAAAGTTTTCATTCAGCTTTAGTAATTTTATAATGCAGCTGCCAAAAGTTTAAAAAAACTCGCACCGAGTATATTTAGTAGACACCATGATGATGCGAATAGGATCAAATTATCTCACTACACTATCTCAGCGTTCAGTCTGGATCTATCTTTTGCGTAGAAAACACTGTTAATAAAAATTTTAAAACTCAAACAATAACAATTAAATTAAAAAAGACAAATTATTTGACTAAGCTAATAAAGTTTCTGGCTAAGAGATAAAGGCGATGAAAAAACGTTCCAAAATAAGAGCTAAGAAATATACTGATATTCAAAGGTATGTTCTTCACACTAAAATTGAGAGTGCTGTATTGTTACATTTTTATTACTGTTTCAGTAGATTTATTTATATGTTATTTTTACGCCTTTAATTAGTTGAAATTAAAACTAAAACGAAGCGCTTTGATTCTGTACTTTGTGCAATTTGCTATAGATGATGAAAACCTCTGCCTGAATTGGTATTTTCTGATGGATACAATCTGAAAATCTTCAAGTCGTGAGCGAATCAGTTTCTTTTTTGCTAGTGCTAGTGTTCCATTGTAAATCGGCACCATCGCTTTATCAGGCGAGGTGTCGCCGGAATCGGTCAAGCGCAAGCGTATTTAATTAAAAAATAAATGATGTACCTACTTAGTTTTGATAAATAGTACTAAATTATCGCCAACAATATTTTATGAATGTAAACGATAACAAAAAATGACCGCGACTTGAATAATTCAATTTACATAATTTTTCACAACAAATTCATAAACAAATAGCAACCTCGTTTCCAAAACAAGTCTTGCTAATTATTAAAACTCTTGTTGTACGTTCGCATTATCTCCGTTATTCATGAATCATCGCCGCCTGTCCCGATGATTTCATTGTGCAAGTGTCGTGTTAATGATCTTCTATAAGAATTCAAAGGCCATGCTAATAAGGTGTGTTTGTGAAGATGAGTCCCGCCAACCGCAGCCCACTGTGCGAGGCGAGCGAAACTCGTCCGGCCGTCACTGTGACAGACATGGACACCGTTCACGAGGAAAATGATAACGACAGGTAATCTATTTTTTTATTGTATGACTTTTTCGAGCAATTGTATTTATTAACTAATTAAAATACGGCTTAGCCACCAACTGATCACACGGATCTGTGGGCTTACTCTTGACACTCGATTTCAATCGTAATTTGGGATTGGGATCGAAAACATGCCATTTGGTACTCTTCAATCGCGTCAAGAGTAACGAAAGCGTCGAGTTGAGTCGATTTTATTTAGTTCCATAAAATTCCACCATTATCGGTTCCAATCGTGCATTAGTTTAGAATTCAAGAGTACCAAAATGGCATGTTTTCGATCCCAATCCCAAATAACGATTGAAATCGAGTGTCAAGAGTAAGCCCACTGATCACGCGTGTGGTCAGTTAGTGAAACGCGAAACTAATACATTTGTTGTTTCGTCAACTGAACACACGAAGATTTTTGCGTGTGTTCAGTTGGTGTAATCACTTCTATAATCTTTATCTTCTTTCTTTATTAAATAGTATAAATTAAATTTCGCTTTCCGCGTCTGTCTGTCTGTCTGTCTGTATAACCGCCAACCCCTCCTCAACCACGCAATGGATTTTGATGCGGTTTTCACCATCAGTTAGATAATTTTTCACGGAAGGTTTATTTATATAACTAGCGACCCGCCCCGGCTTCTCGCTTAAATTACACCCCTGCGAAGCTGGGGTGGGTCTCTAGTTAAAAATAAATAGATTTTTCCACCATCCGGACCTTTTTTAAACTGAAAAAGTAGAGTCGTCAACGGTGATTATACATACCCACTACTTTCGTTATAAACACAACAGATCACATTAAACTCAATAAAAACAAAAATTACTTTATAACATAATTTTGTAACTTAACTCGGTCCAAGCTTTTATTTCCTTTGATAGCTACAATCAATATACTAACTAACAGCAAATATCTAACTGCTAACTAACTAAACATCTAACTACTTAACTTATTGTACAAAAAACAGTTAGATTGTCCATAGACCCTTGAAGATCTAAAGACAATCCAAATGCTCAAGCTATCGGTACAACACTGTCAATAAGGGATCTTAAATATAGTCAATTTAAAACGAAACTAAAAAAACTTTTAGTCGATAAATGTTATTACAAAGTTAGTGATTATATAAATGATAAATTTTAGTAATGACTGCAGTAGGTCAATTTGCTTATCATAAAATTGTAGTAATGTCTATCTGTTAACTATTTAAATTAATAAAATCATATCTGAACTTTTGAAATTATTTCGATAAATAATTTAGTCAATACTTTTTTATATAAATAATTCTTACTGTATTTTTATACCATCTCTCTAGATTTGTATGCCTAAAAACTAGGCAAAACATGATTCAATGTGACTAATATTTTAACCCACCTATTGTGCATGCGTTTTTAAATGTGTAATGCGATTTACTCATGTTTTGTGCAAATAAATTATCTTTATCTATTAGTTGACAGCGTACCCAGCACGATGGTCGCATTTCCAAGCCCCTATGTGTCTTTAATTTCGTTGGTTTGTTGGGTATGGCACAATTTTTCATTCATTAAAAACATTATAATTATGCGGTATATCTATCATTCGTAAAATAAAAATACCTATTTTTAAATTCAAAAGTATAATAATGTTATTTAAAACCCCTACTACCGTACACTGTTATCTCGCTTACTTAGACAGCCTCAAACTAAATGTACACGGAAGAATAAAAACATCATACTGGCTAAAGTTAAATGATTATTAACGGGATATTTACCGTGGTAAGGTTAAATCCCCGTTAATAATAATTTTACTTTAGTGAACAACCGTGATAGTTTAAAACAGTGTTATTATACTGGCTATTTTAGAAAGACATCGCATATCGGAACAATTATTATTTATCATATTTGCGTAACCTCCAGTACGTTTAGCGGCTGAGAAAGTACGCCACAAATCCTCTATTAAGATAAGAAATAAAGTGTAGCCTCCACTCAAAGGAAAACTTAATTAAAAAGAAACTTACATTAAATGGTTACCGTCTCTTTGTTTACGATGACTACGGTTGTCTGGTGTGCCGACGCTTCATTTCCCATGTTTTTCAATAGGCACAAAGCTATGGCTAAGCTATAGTTAAAGCTATGGCTTTTATTTAACCCATTTAACAAACAGTTCACAATGTATGAGTATTAAGTTTATAATGCGTATAAAAATTTACCTACTTCATTAACTTATCGGCGCCCGCACTTATATGGACAGCATAATCGGGTAATTTTTATAAAAATGTATACTTTTTTATGGAAACTAGTGGTTACATTTTGATAAAACTTAGTAAGTACTTATAGGTATTTAAATTGCTGGTATGAATTTCTAATATTATTAAGTTTTTTGAAAAACCTAACAAATAAGGTTGTGTTAATGTATAATGCTTTTTACCATACCCGCTCGGAAATAAGATAACTAATTTTCGAACAAAATTAAATGAAAACAAATCTATAACATTATCCTACACATGAATTATGGCGAAAAAAATATATTGTTTATATTATTTAAAAAAAACTAACAAATAGTCCACTTATAGAATAACAGGGCAACAAGTCTGGGTGAGTTTGACGAGAGGCATCAAGCCTAAATTAGACCAAATGCATTCACACGCGCCACGCCACTTTACCATATCTTTCTTGTTTGTCTGATCTGGTACTACCACCAATGGGTGAAGTACAACATTTTTGATGCATAAAATACGTATCAAATTCTTAACAATAATTGATATTGAAATGTGTATCAAATTTGACGCCCATTTTACGTATCGAATTTTCGTACTTCGCCCACTGATACCAGCTAGTATTAAGATGTTTATTTATACCTACATACGTCCCAAAACTAGTCATACACCAGGTATTGTACTTATTCTTTACTCTCAATATCTTGGCTCCACAACGGATATTCAAAGCAGGTTCATGTATAGGATACAATCGAAGCTTCAGAAGACATTTCCGGCAAACGAATGCACATTTTGGAGATTTCCCACTGAGAGGTTTGCAGTCGAAATACTTCAATACTACTTCAGACTTTCTTTAAATATTGGTGATACAGGCTGTGCTCAGATAACGTGGTTAATAAATTAAATCTTACATGACTTACTTAGGTACCTTGGCAGGGTTTAGAGCTACGTAGTAGCTTTACATATTCTGTGGTAAAGCGTAGACCTAGCAAAAGTTACCCATGACGAAGTCTATTTCACTGCAAGCGCAAAGCGTTTACTTAGCATCCGGATGGGCCGCTTTTACATCTAATCTAGAATCTAAAAAAGTAATACAAAAAAGATAAAAGCATGCACACACGTAAACATTGTCACCTAAGTATATCTAGAAATGTTTTGCATTATACATTCGTTTGGAACCATGCTGTATATTGGAGCTATGCAATGCAATGCGTCGCATACACAAAGAGGGATTTAGGCGTAGTCGCAAAGAGCTCGGAAAATATTTATGACGTTTGATAGACCGCTTTGTGATACTAGACCAGAATCCGTCTGCTCCACCATGGTATAGTAAATGAAATACACCATGTGGACTGGTAAATATAGGCATTTTTCAAGCATAATCAGTAGAAGAATTACCAGGATCTGTAGAGGGCCAAATTGGAGATATTTTTAGGGTTTCGTACGCAAAGCATGCTAACGAGGTCCTATTATAGTTAACCTACGCTGTCTGTTCTACCTAAACAGCTTTATCTTTGGAACTGTAAAAGATAGCCGATTCAAGTTTTCATAAAATATATATTACTAGCGACCCGCCCGTGTAATTTACGTGCGAAGCCGGGGCGGGTTGCTAGTTACATATATATATATAAACCTTCCGTGAAAATGTATCTAACTGATGGTGAAAACTGCATCAAAATCCGTTGCGTGGTCTAGGAGGAGTTAGCGGCCATACAGACAGACAGACGCAGAAAGCGACTTTAATTTATACTATGTAGAGATTATGGTCGTGTTAACAAAATAATGAAAAAATAGAAAGAGCGAATAATGAAAAGTGAAAAACAAAAAGTTTTTATTTATATTTTTAATTTGGAAAATCTATCGAAAATAGGGAAATGCATACAAGCGTTAAATTTCGTGTGATTATAAATCTTATTCTATAGTATAACTGTGCTATTATGTTTTATGTGCTATTATGTCTAACAAATTATAAAAATCGGCCAAGTGTGAGTCAGGCTTATTACTGTGTGATGGTACGCAACTCCAACTCGCACTTACCAGGTTTTTTTCAAACTGAAGGCTGTACTCCACCGTTAACGTTATAATTATATTTGTGGCAGCAGTTAGAGGTACTATCTACATATACTTCTTCTGAGTATACTACCAAGCTTTTTAATTTGTCCGACTTATAACTTAGATGTTTTTTTTTGTGTATGACGTGCGCTGCGTGAAACGTGGAATTTGATATTAATTTTTTTTGATTACGATGTCTGGACTTTTTATTTTGTTAAGTTAATTATAGCACTTGCCATAAATAAATTGATATAACTACATACTGTTTCTAAATCGATCACAAATTTGAAGTACAAGTTTTTTTTTTTTCAACTAAACTTTTTTTTTTTATCTGAACAACAATTTTTTTTAAAGTGACGAGTCATCATACTCAGACCTAGGTCGTCTCCGGGAGCGTACCAGGGCGATGTTGGGCACGCCCGCGGATCCCTTACTGCAGCATGCTCACTCACAGCCAGCCAGCCGCAGGATGTCTTCGGACATCGAGTCCAAGCTAGTTGGAAACCTTAACACCAGGTACACTTCAACTGAGAGATCTTTTTATTTAACCTAAAATTGTTTTTAAACAAAATATCGCTGGCCATACAGCGCGGGAATGCCGCCATCCTAATCGGCACGTTTGGACAGGAAAGTGCTGGTCGCGGAGATTTTTAATTTTAATATCCGACACCTAAAGATTAATGTGTTTAGTTTTTTATTTCTTAAAATTCTCGGGTCTAGCCCGGACATTTGGTAGGCATTGGTGGGGCCGAAGCCAAGAGGCCCCGTTGAGTACAAAATTTACAATTATGGGCATAAAATGGAATAAGTATAAAACTATTGTACAGTATTGGATTTAAAAAATCTGGGCTATTGTGGTGAATTCTTGATGGTATGTTCCTGGTCTATGGTATGAGGTACGGCACCCGCCAATCATGCCTCATTGCAAGTTTTTTTTTTTTTGCGGGTAATAACTTGCCACCCACTAAATGGGCCCCCATAATGGCTGCCGCATCTTGGCACCGGAGAGGCAACATTGGCGTGGGGTGGCTTAGGGTGTCGAGAGGTGTGCTGCACTAGATTTTTATTATTATTAGGTTTTCAATATTTAAGCGTGATAATTTTCGGTTTTTAATATATTTTTTTTTTTTTTATGTTGTAAGTTCTACGTAGTCGACTAATAATTAACTGAACTAAGTAAATGTGCTTAATTTTTGAAACATTGTGTTAGTAAGTTCGTAAGTCGGATCGGTCGTGAACATCAACGTTATTAGCCGACTACATTTTGCGTTGCATAATCGGGAAGGTGCCTGATGGTAAACGATCACTGCCACTTATAGACAACAGCAACCACTAGACTTAACATTGCTTAATAAGGTTCGCGTACAGTTTGGCATCAGTTCAGTCAATGATTGTAGTCAGAATGACGGGAAGCTAATCGGCAACCGCAGACAAATCGTAATTGAAAGTGATCGAGGTCATAGACTGAACTGATTCCAGACCTTACCTGTAACCTCTGTCTAAGTTAGACCATTAGGCAGACTAGCTTCATTACAAATCACCATAACAAATTTTCATACCCTTTTTTTAGACGCCCTTCTGCAATTATCGCAGCATTCCGGCGGCCGTCGCAAGCGCTGGCGTTATGCGCGGCGACGCAGCGACGTTTCCTTTCGGAACACTTTCCACACTCACGCGCATCCGTCGCTTCCACGGCACACGACACGCCGCCCTCCGCCGCCGAGATTATGGGACAGTAAGTGGCTTATGTTATTCAATTGTAATCAAATGCCTAATCTGTCAACCAATAAAAACAAATCTAAGTATCTTCACTCTGTGATCTTGGCCAGCGACAGGAAAGAAAAGAAAAAAACAAAATTTCACAGAAAAGGAAAAAAAATTGACTTCACTTTTCTGTGGGTTTATTTTGCGGTTACTCAGAAAGAAAATATAATACAACATCACTTTATACCACTCTGAAAAATTTCATTAAATTAACATCGAGTAAAAAATAATTATTATAGAAGTAAAGTAACTTTTTTCGTATTTGTAAAACCAAATTCGTCGTTACATCAAAGGTGCAAAACTCCTTTTCTTGGCCAGAGAATACACATAGCCTTGGCTTGAAACAGTTAATTATTTTGTAATTTTCGCTAATTAAAAAATAGAACTCGATTACAAAAACAAAAGACAGGATAGCTACTTCAAGACTACCCGTGTTTAATAAGGGGGTTTGCCCTATTAGAACCATAAATATAAAACTAAGATATGACACAACCTTCATAAAATTTCCATATATGAGATTTGAAAACTTTTGGACTCCTATTATTTGTATCAATGTACCTAATTTGCAATTTAGGTAAGTGTTATTACAACGTAGGTACTCGTAGGTATCTCAAGGCTGCTTCTTGATGGGCAGCCAAAAAACCACTTAATTTACATGACAAGTAAGCAAGGTTTAGTTAGCTGACGGTTCCGAACAATGATAATATCTTTACAAATTCCTAACAATAACTATGCTGTTATACATAAAGTGCGTACATTTCCCATGTTAACACTTGGTGTAACGCGGTGTTGCGGTCGCCGCCCGCGTCAGCGTTGCGGTGAGGTCTGACACTCCGCGCTGGTGCCGACGCCTGACCTGATTTGCAATAGTTAATGTACCTATCCACATTGTTAACATGCGCGAGTAAAATGATCAACAAGCTACCTACATAATAAAAAAAAACCGAATGTCCAAATACGTATATATTCACAAATTTTCTATCGCGTCTCTCTAAGTATACTACAGAATATTTTATAGTTTTATTATATTTTATACATAATTACTTTTAATTAACCAGCCACCTTTTAATGGTTCTGTATACATCATAAACAACAACAAAAAAACACGAAAAAACTGAGTAAAACGTAATTAAACGCCTATAATTTTTATCTCGTTTGTTTGTCTCATCTTCATCATCAGCCAAAAGACGTCCACTGCTGAACACCCGAACTGTCTGTCTACCCGAAAACAATAAAACAATATTAAGCTGGAAATCAATCCGTTTGATCAATATCAAAATACCTATGTCCCACATAGACACACGTAATTTTAATGTTATATGATTATTTACGTGATATTTACCGTGGTGGTTTAACTTTAGTGAAGAACCGTGATAGTTTAATAGTGTTTTACATGTAATTTAAATTCAATAGTTATGGATAAAACGCAAAAAAAAATTATAACTGTTTTTGTGTTATTAATTAATAATTTATAAGTGTAAAAGTAATATTTATTGATATTACTTTTACACTTATAAATTTCTGAGCGCTTGATAAGATAACTTCAATATTTTTTTTACGTTCACAGTGAAGCTCTCAGCAAAGCTTTATCAGCGCTGTACGCAAAACTACTAGTCGTACTCGGGTTGGCTTTCCCAGTAACCGAAGTAATTGCCAACGGAGTTCCAGATGCATATTACCAGGTAACTATAAATGAAATGCTTCAACTCTCCGGAAATTACTTCGGGAAAACTTGAGTGTGCAGATTTCTCAAGGCCCCATTTTGATGTGGCTTCTTGGAAAACATTATGTCTGTCTTAATACAAACTGCGTTACACTTTAATATTTTTTCAGCCATTTCGCACGGGAAAATGTTCTTATTATTATGTTTAACTTAGGTAAAAACTTATCTCCCGACCAAATCTCATCAAAATTGTGTACCTGTTACGACTTACAAACCCAAAAAAGGGGAAAAAAGGGTAGTTTGCTGAAACTGGTGAACGTATTTGATTGCGGTTTCTATTATATATTTAAGTAAGGATGTACCGTTGTGTTAGTTGGATGAGTCATTTAAATGTTTGCAACAAAATACCGCTACAGCTGTCTTTGGTTTTGTTAATCGGTTTTGAGATAATTTTACCTGTAATACCTGTATATAGTCTTTTTTTATTTGATTAAGTGCGAGCGGTAGCATAACCGCTTTACAATTTGACAGCACGTTTCGTTCCTCGGCTCTGAACCAATTAATCTATACTTCTATACTAATATTATAAAGAGGAAAGATTTGATTGTTTGTTTGTTTGTATTGAATAGGCTCCGACACTACTGAACCGATTTGAAAAATTCTTTCACTGAAGGGAAGTTACACTATCCCCGGCTGACATATCTATACCCGTGCGAAGCTGGGGCGGACCGCTAGTGACTTATATTTAGATAAAGTTATGAGCATGCCATCGCTCAAAAATGCTGAAAGAAAACATCGTGAGGAAACAAACTGGTATTTCCAAAATCCTCATAAGATCCAAGATATATGACATTCATAAACATTCACTGGGGCAGCATTGTGTATTAGAGTGATTAGAACCCGCTCTCTCTCTCTCTCTCTCTCTCTCTGAGAGTAGGTCTGTCTCCCAGCAGTGGGAACAATCGATTTTACACGATCTACAGTACTGTTAACAAAACTATAATATACGTAAGTAATTCCCGTGTCATATAAATAAAATGTGTAAAAACCACGTCAGTTTCTATAATGAAACAAAACTACTTGGTTAAAATATTTATCTTATTCATTACCGGCCTTTTTGGAGATCGAAGGCCTATGTCCAGCAGTGGACGCCCTATGGCTAAATTATGACGATAAAGATGATTACAGTAGAAGACCCCCAGAATTTTAGGTTAATAACGATCTTATCTAACATGATATGTAACATCGACAACTATGAATATAGGTACAGATTTTCTCATATTCTTTGTTTCAGGGGTTCTACCTTTACTTGTACCTAGTGTCGGTATTGTTCGTGATATTTCAATACGCGAATATAATGCGACAGAAGGCTGTCAACATAATTATCCATAATTACGGTAAGATCCTCTAATTCCCTATTTAGGAGACAAAACAATATTCTAAACAATGCGAGCCAAGAGGTGATTAACCACATTTGCTTAACAAAATGAGACATTAAAATCACATCTTGTTTGCATAATTACTACGAAAAGAATAATACCTTCTTACTTTGCATTGCACTAACGCTCGGCCATTCGTTTAAATGTGGCGGCAAATCTTTACCGTACATGTGTTCTCTAATGACATTGTTTTCAATTTTCTCGAAATTGCAGAGGATTCTGAAAAAGAAGACAACAAAGATAAAGAAAAAGAAAGGAATGGGAGACCAGCTCATGTGGAAAAATTAAAGCAAAAGGAAGTTATATCTCGATATGGAAGTTTTTATTTGAGGCTTGGCGCGATTGGTAACTTGAATTCTATATTTTTACGTCAATGAATCTAATCGTAGTTTGTTTCTTTTTTTCGGAATTTAGTCCTTGCAATCGAAATTTAAATATTCTCGTATCAATTACAAAGAAATACAAGCTTTCATTTGTTTATTTTGAGGCTCTTACGGAGTTCGATTAATTTTTATCAGTAATGTATGCTGTTTTATACTCGTCGTACTGGTCCGATTTTGAAGAAACGTTAATATAATTTAAAAAAAAAACATTTGTTCTATTGGGATTGTGAAAAAGTAACTCTTAACAGACATTCGTAGTACTAATATAATATACTAACTTGATTTAGTTAAAAAACTTGTACGTGTGCATGATAAAGTATAAAAATTATCCGACCTCCAGTCGCGTCTTAAAAGCATGCAATAAAGTTTGTTTATTGTCACTTTCACCCATCGTTAAAGTTTTAATAGAAAATTATGTCAATTAACTCACGCATATTACAAATTATGACAATACATTTCTGAAATGTAAGCTGTGAGATAGATAATGTTACCTTACCTAATAGTACCTACTTACAGTTAGGTTAATTTTCCAGCGTTCGGTATAGGCTCCATGGTGTACAGCGGACTAGAGTTCGGCGAATACTTCGAGATGACAGATCGATGCAGGTCCATCCTCTCTGTGATTACGCCCGCGCTGCGAATGATACTCACACTAGCGCAGATGCAATTTATTTTCCTTACAAACAAGGATATCGAAACCGGGAGCTATAAAATGATTCAGAGATTTGGATTTATGCATATGGTGGCTACGAATTTATGCGAATGGCTGTACGTTCTGGTCGAGGAAACAAAGCACGAGATCCATCACTTGGAGCATTCGATATTGTTGAGTGGGAACGGGACTCACAATGAGACTGGGGCGATACCGTGTCGCAGGTCTAACATTATGGGAGCACTACTGCAAAACGCATCGCCGTTTCTGTTTCCTTGCACTATTGAATATTCGTTGATCTGTGCAGTCATTTTGTACGAAATGTGGAAAGAGGTAAGAATACTGTACACATAATATACATTATTGTACTATAACCAAACCAGTATAATTATATTGTCACAAAGCATTTCTGTATAATATCTACACTCTACAGTTTATCTATGGTTTTTGCACCAGTGTACGAAAAAGAAGTCGTATTGAAATTAAAAAACCAATCAGAATGTAGCCAATGTAACTAACAAACCAAGAAAAAAATTGCAATGTTTACTGCCTACATTCAGTGTTGTAATCTAAATTAATTTTACTTTTCCTGCTGTTTTCTTGTGACAAAATGTACCTACTTAGTTTTTGTACATTTTTTATTGCCTAAAGTTTGCGTGAAACTTTGTTAACAGGTCAAATGCACGCCAGAAGATTTCGAGAAGAAGTACAACATAAGTCAACAAAAAACTAGTCGCGACGGAACGCGAAACAACTCTGTTACACCTGAGAAAATACTTCAGCAGTTCGGTATGACATATTTCGTTTTCACAAATTAATTAGTTTAATAAGCTTAGCGTCTTTACACACTTCTTTGACTCGCAAGAACTTCATACGTTTTTTTTGTTACCTTATTAGTTTCGCATAATCAAGGATATGCCGTAAACTGATTTAGTCCGTTTCTTTACGTATATAGCTGGCAGCTATACTCAGTCCAAGATTTTTTTAAACTCATACAGCTGCAGTAGTTCGTAACAAGCCGAATGAAATCCAAAAACTTCTCATCGCTTTTGCTAGGTTTTAACTACAGTGAAATATAGAGCAGAAAATATTTACGTTTAAATTATCAAATTAAATACCCGGATTAAACGGATAGTTATTGCGTGTATTTTATATTATTTGAATTCTGCCGTTTCAAAATTTAAACACCTTTCCGAGTACTGGTCACGGGTAGACTAGATGACGCATGTATAAATAAATTTTGTACAACTACCGCCAATGATTTTTCAACGTGCTCTGTGTACGCAGTAGTTGCTCACGGTGTCCAGAGGTCTTGAATTTCTGCTCTGAGCTCGACATTTTAATAATTTGATGACTGGATCCCAAGCAGGTGGTACTTGCCATTAAAATAGGTTGGACGGGAAATAGAAAAACCTAAGAAATTATAACTTTTGTCTAGCTTATTTACAATGTTATTGCAACTGACAGAGCTATAATTTACTTGGCCGGGGTATAGATTGTAGGTATTGTTGTTATTGCAGCGGGCATGCTAGGCGTGGCGTCTCCGCACGGCAGCCGCGCTGCTCTGCACCACTTCTCTGTGGACTGCTCGCACGCGCACCGCGGCCTCTTCGCCGGCATCCTCCTCATCGTGCTTACCATCATATCGCTCATCATGTTCTTCGTGCTCGCTAATAACCCGGACACTGTCATTGTAAGTTCCCGTCCCGTTCGTCCGGCGTATATACGTTCTCCTCTTCTTGAACAAGATAGCGAATATGAAAAGAGCTATATGAGTATACGATAAAAATATAACAACATTTTTAGGGTTCCGTACCCAAAGGGTAAAAACGGGACCCTATTACTAAGCCTATGGTGTCTGTCTGTCTGTCCGTCCGTCGGTCTGTCTGTCTGTCCTACCTATTAACGGCTGTATCTTTCGAACCGTAATAGATATATAGCCAGTTGAAATTTTCACAGAATATGTAATGTTACGGCGGATTAACTAAAATATTATAAGACTAGCAACGCACCCCTGCTTCGCACGGAAGTCTTATTTTTTTACACCTTGGGTTACATTATTGAAGTTTTAGTAAGAATCCCTATTTTTTTTTTGAAAATATAATATAGACTATGTCACCCGGGGATAGTGTAGTTTCCCAACAGTGAAAGAATTTTTCAAATCGGTTCAGTAGTTTCGGTGCCTATTCAATGCAAACAAACAAACAAACAATCAAACCTTTCCTCTTTATAATAGTAGTATAGACAAAACGGGCAAAAAGTAAAAAGTTGAAATGGATACAACAAACGTAATTTTTTTTCGTATTAGGTCTATAATGTAAAAACGGTAATACGTACAAGCGTCAAACTTGGTATGATTATAGTACACACTCTAAAGTATAAAAACAAATAATGGCCAAGTGCGAGTAGGTGACAAATTTCAGTTCATTACCAAGTTATAACTAGTAATTCCTTACCTTATGCCTAGTGAACGCACCCTTAAAAATATTCCAATTTGTGCATGTTTATTCATTTCTGACGGCTCCGTTTTCATAAGTAGACAATAAAGTTATAAACAAATTATGTCCGTTACAATTTCAATATTATGCTATTAATATATTATATTCTCGTTTGGTTTCAGGACGCCATATTCGAAGTGAATATATGCGAGCTAATTTTATACACGTTAACTTTAATGGCCACTGCATGGGCTTTGAAGCAAATGCGGGAGCTGCCGTATAAAAGGAAGTCCCGAGGTGTGTACATAACAATTTCATCGTTATTTTTATTACTTTATGTGCGCTAAGAAGGTATTCTGTATTATGGCTATTTAACGATGAATTGTTAGAAAGATGTTTTCTTCGGACTGATAAAAAAAAATGTTTGAATTACATAAAATTTTTAGAGTTCCGTACCCAAAGATCTGGACGTCTGAACTCTATTTATTATGCAGGGTTACTGGTAACTAGTTAGCATCATTTTAAGGGCGACCTTATTACATCAAAACAAACGACGACTATTTGAAATTCGCGAAAATATTGCCATTCCATACAAAAAAATCCTTCCCTCCCGACAAAGTATATATAAAACAGCTGATTCTTTCCCGCTAATTTCGATAAGTCGTATGACAAAAGTTGTTTGTTTAGACGTATTGAAGCTTAAAAGGATGTTAACTGATAACCATGTATATTTTGATAGCCAGTTGAAATTTTCAGAGAATATGTAATATTTCGGCGGATTAACAAAGAAATACAATCAAAAAGTAAAGCAAAGACGTGTTTGTCTTTGCTTTAGTGTAAAAACGGTAATACGTACAAGCTTCAAACTTTGCATGATTATAGTACACACTCTAAAGTAAAATAAAAAACAATAAACACCGGCCAAGTACGAGTTGGGCGCGTGCTAAAGATCCCGCTGAATGTAATTTAAAAAAATATGGGTGCAAAGTCGGTGGTCTAGTTTGTTAGAAATACATTTATATATTTTTTTCTACAGCTGTTCTGGGGCTGGATACATCTCTACTGATCCTGGCGCAGTCAGGCATGTTCGTGTACTGCATGTTCAGTCTGATCGGCTGCCACCACACGATGCACACTACTGACAGCTCCGGATTCACTGGCTTCTTCTCGGAGTTTCTATCACTTAATCAGGTATACTTGATTTTACTTTAGAATACCTTCTACATAACATCGACGACAATTCGTACAAATCGTCCCTCTACAAACAGTATTGTCTTGTCTAAGATGTTATAAATTCCCACAGATTAGTAAGCAGTAAGTTTTCATTCAGTGGAATCTGATTCGTCCGATGTGTACGATGTGGACAAGTAGATGCGTACCAAAGATCCTTATCAAAATAGACACCGCAAGTATGTCAACTTGTATGAAAATCCAGCATGTCACACTTTTTGTACATACTATCAAGGAATATCAATGATCGCCACGAGAGAAATCTTATTTTTTATTAATATTTAGGAATAGACTTGCGTTTGGGCGCCAACTCGCCTTATGTTAAGCAATGATGCGGTCTACGATGGAGCACGCTTGTCTAGAAGAAACTGATTCACTTGTGATTTGAAGACAACCAGATTCTAACTTTTTTTTTTATAATAGGCTTGCGTTTGACCACCATCACGCCCATAACTATCGGGGAACACTCATTCCACTCATTCCAAAAACTAGCAGTAAATAAATAAATCTAGCGGTACGTACTTTAACTCCATTTGCACCACCAACTGCTTTCAAAAAGCTTTTACTATGATACAATTTGGCACTAGCGAGCCATGAGCACGGAGATCGAACTGAATTATGCGGCATGCTAGTTGGAGCATGAGCCCAAGTTAAGACATGTAAAGCAGATGAACCAGCGGTATGAATCCTATTGATCTGTGATCTACTTATAGCAACGCGAAGCAAATCAGGTAGGTATGAATTTTCGACGACAGATAACAGACGACAGATTTTCGATTTTTCTCATCAGTCTTTGTTCAGTGCTGAATGTAATAATTTGTCGACCTCGTGGTTGCACGTACTTTGATGTTAATTTGCGATGTGGTCATTTTTTTTTACAAATAATAAATAAATAAGCAAAATGTCTTTATTTCAGGCATGAATCCCATATTACGATATGTTACACATTTTTTTTACAATTACCCACAATAAAATATAAAAATAGATATTGCAGAAAAGTGTTCAAAAATTTTCTCTAAAAATATTACTGTTCCGCTGGTTCCCATTCCGATGCACTGCTTACCACGATTTAAAAATCGGGCTATGACCCTTTCAGACCATCCTGCAATCTCTGTTCATAATTGACGCGTGGTGGCGGCGCAGTACGACGTCGGAGCAGCGCCGGGACAAGCCGGGCCGCCAGCTGGTCACCTTCCTGCTGGTCGCCAACATGGCTATGTGGGCCATCAACACTCTGGAGAAGGTAACGAACTTTCTAGAAGGTAGTTCTTTCACAATCCTCGCTTGGCAGCATTGCATCTCGTACCACTGGATGCAGCTAAAACTTAAGGCCCAGATTTAGCGCTATCATTTATTTTAATGTTTTTTGTTTTTAAGATATAAAATGACTGTCTACTTTTTAAATATGTGCTTCAGTTATTAATTTAATAAATTTTTGTATTAATCTTTTTTATAATTACCAGAATAAATGGGGAAAAAAAATTGTTCAAAATATTTTGAAATCGTAATGTCGCAAAATGGCCGAAGAAAATTTATAAAAATCAAAATGTCTTTTTATAATTTAAAAAACCGGAAAAGTACGAGTCGAACTCGCGCTCTGAGGTTTCCGTTGGATGTAACCCTCAGAGCACGAATCCAAACAAAAAACAACAACAAAAAAGTTGAAATATTGAAAGACAAACTTAACTTTGTAGTGGACAATAATGTTCTTCCATACTTTCCAACTACAAAATGTAAGTTTGTAATAGCAAAACAATTATTTTTAAATAATATAAAATTCACATTTATAGCTTTCGGATTTATTCCTTTATAATATGTACTGTAAGAAGAACGTCAACGTCGTGTCAACGGGAAGTACCCTTTTGGTTTTGATTCGCTTGTGAAATCGCAATATATGCGAAAATTGCGACAAACGACCATATCTTTTGATCGCGTTGACTTACAAGTTTGATTTTTTCACAGCCGAAAGAAACCGTAGTATCAAGTATTTGATATAAATTAAAACTTTTTTTTACATCGGACTAGGTTAACTTGATACCTTTACGCGTTCCTGAGAAAAAGGGTATTTACAGACGGACAGACGGACAACAAAGTGATCCTATAAGAGTTCCGTTTTTTCCTTTTGAGGTACGGAACCCTAAAAACATCAAAAGCGCGAGCTGCATCGCTGCATCCTGTATACAGGCCCTCATAAACTTATGTTAAATTTAAACTGTATTAATTATTTGTATAATGTTATTCACAAAATGACTACAGCTTAGATTTACCACACAAATAAGTAATTTTATACCTAAAAAAATATTATGCGCGTGCGAGATAGATGATGTTCGAAGCATGGCCTCTTTATAGGTTAACAAAAAACTATTTCGCTTAAATCAGGTAGGTAGGTACACAGAAAGATGAAAAGTCGAATAATAAAAATATAAAATCTATTTTATTCCATAAAATTCAGGTATTACGAGCGACCTTACGCCACAAACATCGGCCAATATCGTTTAAATTAATAAGTCCATTAAGTTAATGAAGCGGTCGTGAAATAAACTCCGGGGCGGTATTAAAATACCAAACTTTCCGTTCCGATATTTAACTGATAAATATACCTATTAAATTGTCAATTCAGCAAACAAACATCCGCGAAAAACGAAGGCCTACATTTTATAATATAATAGAGATGGATTGCAACCTGAATCAAGATTTTAGATATTTCTGAGCATAGTATTTACTTTCTTTGAATTAAAACTAAAAAATAACTGCGTTTAGTTTCAAAAATTTGTAGAGCCCTTTTTAGTGTTTCAAAGGTTTAATTGGCCTTTCTAGTAAAATGATTTAGAAAGTGCATGTTTTCCAAGTAGTTTCTTTTTAGATAAACTAAACCATAACAAGTATATGTTATGTCAAGATGATACAATTCTGAAATTTGGTTTATTCCACAAGGCTTCGTTCATTTTTTTCTATATCCACTAATTTCTGTACTATGAATGTGACATGGCTTTGGCTACGAAACTACGGCTTTTGGTCAGTTATTTTTACTAAAATCGAATCTCACTTCTCACTTAACTAATAATTTATGTGAAAATATCTGTGTGAGTGTGTATGGTTGTCCGCACTCAAGTCACATAGCTGAAAGAGATTAAATGAAATTAGGTATAGACATATCTAATACCCACTGGATAAAAAAAAAAACAAATGGGTGGCATGATGTTTTGCCTCCAGACCTTCACACTTCAATATAATGATGATAACACAAAGGTTACTTGTCATTCAAGATTCTAATGGTCCCTGTAGATTAGTGGGCCTGGGCGCTTCTATACCTAGTACATTATACATTTACTATTTTTTTCAGAACCGTGCGGAGTTCAGACCAGCACACCTGGCGTTCTACGGGACGTGGGCATGGACTATTATCACACACGTGTCCATGCCCCTGGCCATCTTCTACCGGTTCCACTCCACCATCTGCCTCTTCGAGATATGGAAGAACTGCTTCAAGAACAAACCTATCTACTTAAACGTGTAATCTCATGCGACTGAATGAAAGCTTGTTGTTTTGATATAAAGATATTTTTGAAAAAATGTCTTTCCTTTTAGACACTTTCACAGAAAATACAGAAAAAAAATATTTTGTATCAACGAAACATTAGAAATAAACTTCACTGGCCCTACCTCAGCATGTTGCAGGTTGTACACAACTAGCGCTTTTAGACACCTATTATCTCATACATACATCATATTCAACGTGCTATCGAAATAATGCAAAACCTGAAATAGTTGGTTCAGAATCGGGTGTAGGTACAATCAATATAACTATTAATTTAAAGATGTTTCTGCAATTAAATTTGTATAATGCCGTATTAGCCCAATATCACAGCGCAAGCGACGACGTATTTTTTTATAACTACCTGCCTGCTCTACATTTTCATATCATATCAAGACAATTGAGCGTATGGATTATTATGTCTTCTGTGGAATTGAGAGCGTATTTATTTATCTTATTTAAAACAACCTTTATGTATTCTTCTCAGCAAACCCATACCATGTTTGATTGAGTCTGGCTAGTGAAAGTAGAGACTGAAAAATTGCGGAAAATTTAAAAATACCAGCATTGGAACCCCAAAAATTAGTATGAAATACCTGGAATAATCTCACTTGATACTTGTAAATTATTAATTTTCATTGTGTAACAGCCAAAACACAGTAATGTTTGGATTGCGGATTTTTCTAAAGTTGGCGCGCTTTTTCAGTCTCTTCTTTCATCAGCCAGACTCTACACATATATTATCATGATGATAAATAATAAAACGTCTGCCATTCTGGGGCGTACGCCATATTGAATTTAGTTTAGTTTACTACGATGACAATGCATGGTTAGTTGGTTAGCTAAGTGACGTCATTATAAATCCAATATAATGGACTCCTAAAGATGGTGAACCTGTTTTTTATGCACTGGGGATGCATAAAATAAATAAAAGCTTGTAAAAAGAGATAACAGCAGCCGTCAATACCTTCCCTTAACATATCAAAAATTAGAAATATCTTTAAAAAGGCACATTACCTACTACATAAAATCTGTTGGGGTGTCTGATGTTTTGCATTCCTTCGATGACACGTAAAGGCATTTCACTGATAGCAATGTTTAAAAAGCTTAAGTGCTTGTTTATAATTACACTACTTTTATATTAATAATGAGTGAGCAAAATTGTATTTGTAGACTTTACTTTATCAGTGCCAATCAAATTACTGGACATAATAAGCTAAGTCACGGGACAAGGTCACGGGACCTGTCTGAGGTGACAGTCTCATCCAGAATAAACCTAGGTAGTAACTTATTATTAGCTATGGGTATTTGACTAGTCTTATCACGTTTTCGCAAGTCATGAAATGTTATGATTTCATTTAACCTCGTAAGTATGGATACAAAAGAAGCGAAATAAATTCTAGCTTAGAACCTATCTGAATAACTATTATGATTATGACAACAATTTTACAACATACTAATTTTATGATGACATGTTTTTACAGCATTTTGTTGTTTTTATTATTTTTGTTTTTCAATAATATTCCTATTTGTATTAGGAAACCGCGTGTGAGGTAAATGTTAGTGGATTTATCCTTTTTTATTCTCAATAAAACTTTGAATATGAATTTGAATGACATTATTCAGAGAAATTGGCGGCGGTCGGGTCATTTATACTATGCATACAAACGTATAACTTATACCTATTATCGGAAATTACTACGCAAAGATTTTTCATGTTATAATACGTATAGATCTTTCCTACTACGATTTTAGGGAAATGTGGTAGGTAAGTGCCTATATTACATTTTTTTAACGAAACTTAAATAGTTTAATTGGTTTTGTTATCAATTATTATTATTTTTAAAGTCCTATTACCAAGTTACTCGTAATTATATTTATCAAGTTTTCAACATCGGACAAGTTGTTTACGGCTTGTAATGTGGCGTGTTATATGGTTTCATACAGAATTAGAGCAGTAGGTACGTTTATAAAAAAAGAGGCCCTGGTGTACGGGGCACCCTTAAGGTATGGTTTTATCTTACCATTATTTAAGATTAGCTGACCTGACAGCTTGTGATGAGATTTCAACTTGTGATGTGTCATATGAACCGTTTTAATAGTGGGAGTGACAAAGGGCACCTACCTCCAAGATTTCCAGATGGCGTCTGCGATTTTTTTTAATGGATACTTTACTTTACCAAATAGGTCAATATTACCATCATTATGTACCTAGAACTCGCCCAGCAGATTACAAAAATATATAACACTAGCGGCCCGCCCCGGCTTCGCACGGGTATAGATATATAGCCTAATATGTCACCCGGCGATAGTGTAGCTTCCCAACAGCGAAAGAATTTTTCAAATCGATTCAGTAGTTTCGGAGCCTATTCGATGCAAACAAACAATCAAATCTTTCCTCTTTATAATATGAAGTATAGACTTCTATGAAACACTCAGTATAGTCTATGAAAGAGCTCTGTATTTACTACGAGTACCGATAGGTATAGATAGGTACGCAACGTGCCACTGTTACTTTTCAGTTACTTACCTACTATTTATACAATGCAATCGGTTTTTTTTTAAATAATTTAAATTATTAATTCATGTCGATGATCGAACAATAGCGTGCAATAGCACGCCCTACACATAATCCGGAATCTGACCCTAACAACCGAAAATATACGCCTTTAGATATTGTGACCATTCTTTATTTTACAGACGTATGATAACGCTTCAGGTCGTGACAAACAATTTAGCACGTTGACAACCTTGTGTCTCCAGCTAATTTCCAACGAACACTGCTAATCTTTTTCACTTACTAAACAACTATCCTAATTGCTTGCAGTACTACAACGATTAATTTTAATATAGTGACCTGAATTATAAATAATGTTATAGAATGTACAATACTTATCAACGAGCTGTTATTGCAATATTGTCTTTTCTAATTCTTTTGAGGTTTTTGGCGCCAACGTGGAAAAATTATTATTTTCCTAAGCTTGTGTATTTTCGAGTGTTAATAATGTGTAATAATGGTGGATTATTATTTATTAAGTGCTCGTGAACGTGCTCGAGTGTGGTTAAGTAATAAAAAGAGGTTAAACATGTCTTTGTGGTGTTACTAAGACTCCATACAAGCCTCTTATAAAGCCTCCATGACTTTATTGGGACATGAGTTTGACTTGACCGTGACTTACTTGCTTGTTGTAGCGACACCAATTAACTAACTAATAGTCCGCATGCAAAAAAGAGCGTCAAGGTTGCCTGCAGGGTGAATTCGACTAAAGGTATATCAAGTCTAATTTATAGGCTAGATGCGTTCACACCCACCTTACCATATCATTCGTGTTTTACTGATCTGAGGATGAAATGTTATGTTTTCCTCTCGGTGCAACATTTATTTGCGTCTCGAGCCGACTGAATCCATCTGAATGACTGAATCGCTACGCTCTAACTAACACCCAAATAACTATTTTCTAGGTCATCATCATCATCAGCCAGAAGACTTCCACTGCTGAACATAGACCTCCCCCTTTAACCCCCACACTGAACGAAAGCCTGCCATCTGCATTCACTGGATGCCCGCGACTCTCACAATGTCGTCGGTCCATCTAGTGAGAGGCCTACCTACGCTGCGTCTTCCGGTTCGTGGTCTCCACTCAAGAACCTATCTTCCCCATCGATTATCGGTTCTTCGACCGATGTGGCCTGCCCATTGCCACTTCAACTTGCAAATTTTAACAGCTATGTCGTTGACTCTGGTTTTTTGGCGAATATCCACGTACCTGATTATATCGCGCAAAGAAACTCCGAGCAGCTCTCTCCATTGCCCGTTGTATGACATTGAGTTTTCCAGAAGTTAAATAACTGAATATCAGAAACTTTTTTTTGTAAATGCATGATTCTGATTTAACAAAGGTAGTTAATAAATTTTTCCAAATTGCCACAAATGATCACTTGTAATATTATTAGTGTGCAAAAAGAGAACCATCGTGGCAAAACTGTGAACTAAAAACAGTAAATTTGCACACGCATGACCTACGACGCTTTTCTTTTTGCACAGACTTATACCTATTGATAATTTATACAAATAGCAAGCTTTCATCACACGTTTCAACCCCCGACGCAAAAATAGGGTGTTTTATACAATAAATTTGTACACGCGCGCCCTCAATCCTACGACGTTTCTCTTTTTGCACAGACTCTAAGACTGAGGCTTTACTAATTTAAAACAAAAATAAACGACAAGGTAACCTTGCTATTTTGGTTGTATAGACGTACAAAGCTGTACCTAATTGCGGCTACGTCACCGAAACCATAGTCTCTGACGACTAAGCCGCGATCAGATAAGTGCTATCTGAAATATAGTTAAACCATACTTTCTCAGATAAACTGATCTCTATTCAAGTGCATTAGATTGTAGCATTATTTGTCATTGTAGCCTTAACTGGGAGGATATGGAAGATATCATACAAGAAGGAGTAGAGTGGTATGTAATAATGTATTTATTTAAACGGTGTATTATTGACTGAGCGAAAAAATTTATGTAAGATTTACCGAAACAAATAGCCGCTTGTTCGACGATAAATTGCGTACTGTTGATCTGATTGGCATGAAATGTAGTAAGCAAGTAGTTCATACAAATACAATTTTTAAGTTCAAAAGAGTGCAAAATCTGTCAATGAGATGTGAAGACATAGAGGTTGGGAGGTTACAAGTTCGGAGCGGACAACTAGTGTAAAATCATAGTCGTAAATAACTAGAGTAAATTCTGCTTTTCATTGTCAAGAAATCTGATATTAGAAAATATGCAATGCATTTTTGTTCAACGATGAAAAACGAACAAGTGAGTTTCTTAATTCTATGCATAACTTCTCAAGTAAATTCTGCAATTAATTCTTAAAATTTTCAATTTCAATAAAATGGCACATTAGAAAACATGCAATAAATTTTAGTTCAACAATGAAATACGAACAACAATAATTCTCACCTACGGTTTTATAGACAATCGCGGTAAACTTTCATACGTGGGTTTTGTTTTATACTTTGAATGTGGTTCGGTGGTTCCATTAAAATCTAAGTTTGGGCAACGAAAATATACAATGAAAATCTTTAACGCCCGGAAGCCCCCTGAAAATTCACATCACATCGTCGGCCAGTAAATGTCCACTGCTGAACAAAGGCCTCCCTTTTAGAGAGGGGTGTTGCCATAAACCCCACGCTTGGCAGGCGGCTTGGGGTTCGCATTACGTTCACCGTGTACTAATAGAACGCTACCCATCTTCCGGTGATTGTGGTCGCAGTTTTAGGATATACCCGGGTCCCAGGTCCCGGGTCGGGTACCCTTTAAATTAAGACAATTGAATTCGGCTGTATTTACATTGACACTAGTCACACTAATATTATAATTGCGAAAGCTTGTGTAAAATTGTGTCGTCCGCACTCAACTCTGTAACAAGGAAACGGATTTGAATGAAATTTGTTATGGAGATAGCTTATATACCCTGGATCATCACATACTTAACACTTTTTAATCCCGTTAAATCGTATCCCGTGGCTCCTACAAGCGGAGGGTTTTTATTGGCTTCGAATGTTTTAGGACAGGTGATCCGAGGGAAGAGCCTAGTAGAACGCTGAGCTACGAGCATGGAACGCATCCCTACCACCACTACCATCCCCTGAGGCAAGCCAGCACGACTCTGGAACGAAAACTCAGGCATAGCCGGTTAGTAATACATAGCAGTCGATTTTGAAGGTTTCGTTTAGAGTAGTTCAGGTTTAGTTTTGAATAAATCCAAATCTAACAAGTGTATCTATATAAAACACTGTTTTAAACTATCACGGTTGTTCACTAAAGTTACATGATTAAGTTGTATCTATGTAGTTTTTTTTTTTAACTCAAACGGCTGAGCAGTATTTCTTGTACACAAGTCAAACACGTACACACGAATTCGTATGTAAACATGCATTGAATATTTAACCACAGCTAACGCTAACGCAATAATCTGCCCACATCTTTTTCTGCTACTTTTGCGGACGGCGAGAAACACGCATAGATATCTCACATTTACTGATAAAAGTGTACATTTGTAAAGAACCACCGGAGGATGGGCAGCAGCATCCTATTAGTACACGCGGTGAACGTACTGCCATCCCCAAGCTGCCTGCCAAGCGTGGGAATTATGGCAACACCCCTCTCTAAGAGGGGAGACTTTGTTCAGCAGTGGACGTTTACTGGCTGATGATCTGATGTTATGTGTGTGCATGTGTGTGGTGTACAAAACAAGGTCCTGTTCAAATGAGCGCGAACTATATTACTATATAAACCACAGAAATCAGGCTAACCCCTGGCCTGTGAAACCAAGCTAGGTTTAGTACGTACTATCATAGAGAAATATACTATACTAGTAGGCCGCCCCTGCTTCGCACGGGCGAAGCCGGGATATATAGCCTATGTCAACCGGGGATAGTTCAGCATCCCAACAGTGAAATAATTTTTCAAATCGGTTCAGTAGTTTCGGAGCCTATTCAATGCAAACAAACAAACAATCAAATCTTTCCTCTTTATAATATTAGTATAGACTAGAGGTACTATGTAGGTATTGTCTTCTCTACACCTATTCTTGTATTTTTTTTTTCTTTCTTTATAGCCTATTGGAAGGACCAATCATTACCATTCTTATCAACCTACACAAGACCACTATACCATCGACGAACAAGATGTTCTAGCGAAGGAATAGTCTCATAAATACCTATCAATATAAAAGTAGGTATGACCAGTCATATCAGAGCAAATCCAATTAAATCTTTACTCCATCTTCACTATCGTGGCCAGAATAAAAACCGCTTAACTGGAGCGTTTTAGCAGAGAGTTCTAATTAATCTCACAACGCGGGAGGAGTGGGGGGGGGGGTGCATGTGCTTCGTTAGAACCCGTCTGAAAGTGACACCCCCGTGCTAATTACCCGTGAGGACAACATCTTACCTGCTTCGGTGCATATTTACTGAAGGCGAATATTTGCTTCATTTTTTAACCTCTTGATTGCAAGATAGTCGAGTGACTCGATTTTTTACTGAGCATGTCCGGCATGTCTCTAAGAGGGAGGCCTTGTTCAGCAGTGGACATTTTATGGCTGATGATGTGATGTCCTGCATCAACATTTTTAGCATTAGGTTATCGTTTGTGCGGTCCCATTTAACCCAATAAATATAGGAATAACGAAATATAGACATTTCTGGTCTAATATAAGGTCACTCTTACATAAATATAAAATAGTGTAGTTATAGACAAAATAACTGTAAACCTGACTGCTGCTTGCGATAGTTGTATTGCAGCAGTCAGTCTTCCCAAAAATAGGAACAATTAACAATAAATATGGATAAGAATTATAATATTGTAAATACGGAGAACCAAATACAAAAATAAGGCTAGTACACACGAGGTTGAAGTAAGTTAAAAATAATATAAATATCATTAATTTTGTTGTTGTTGTAATTTACGTGGTCTCTCACTGTGGTCATAAGCAAGCTCAAAGTCGCACAACGAGCTATGGGGGGTATGCTGGAGTTTCTTTACGAGATCGAATCAGAAATGAGGAGATCCGTAGACGAAATTAAGTTACCGGCATAGCCCACCGGAATAGCAAGTTGTAGTGGGCAGGGGACATAGCACGCAGAATCCGATAGGGCCGAAATGAACTGCCGTTGACATCACGTGCGCGCCGCGCGGCGGCCCGTAGTGCCAAGCGAGTCGCAGCCGCGCGCTGCATTCACCTTCAAAAAGACCGCCTAATTCGGTTAAAACTATAGTCGGAGTGGCAATTCCCGTGTAATATAAATAAAATGTGTGAAAACCACGTCAGTTTCTATAATAGTCTCGTAAACTATCAACTAAACGTTTCATAATCTTTAAAATGTCTTTGTAATAGGGTTTTTACATTGTCAGAGGCACTTAGTGGCAACATTACGTCACTGTTGTTATTGTGAAGTTAATACACGCATCACGTTGTCCGTATGACTATCGGAAGGCTTCCAAGCTTGAGTCATATCTGACGCACCATCTGCGAACACTATGTTTCGTTGAAACTGAAAATTGTGAAACATTATGTCAAAAGTTTATATAAATATCATTATTAAAATTGTGTGGCAAGTTCCCAATAATTTGCATAATTTAAATAAATTCTCGATTCATTCACCAGTCAACCATAAATAATTGCAACATTTTTTTTGTGAGTGATGAATGTGAGTTAGGAGTATAAACTCTACTAAAATATAAGTAAACATACATTTTGTACCTTCATAAACACTAGGGACGAATCGGGACGTTATGTACTCTGATTTCGTCCCGTTTTCTTCTACTTTCAATACGAAAATTTACAAAAAAAAAAACGGGCCGAAGCGGGCATAAAATGCAGGTCAACACCAGTTTTTTAAAGTATTATTTAATAATAATAGTTTGACCACCAATTCGGCTGATGTTAAGCGATGATGCGGTCTACGATGGAGCACGCTTGCCTAGAAGAAACCGATTCACTCATATGATTTGAAGACACCCAGATTGTAACTATCGGGAATCACCCATTCAGGCAAGGCTTTCCAAATTTTTTATGTGGGCTGGAACTCAGGATGACGAATCGGGCATAAATCTATTCGAAGTTCCAATAAAATTAATGTAGTTACACGTCAACTAATTATTAACTCGCACATATGCACTAAATGTTAACACAAGCACACGTCTGTTGCTTGTCTGCGGTGCTTTACTGGCCGTTACTGTTATCAGTTCATGATTCGCATCTCGAGATTCTACCTGTCTCTATATTTCTTTGTTAAAATTCAAAGTTTAAAATGAAATGTTATTGTATGAACACATTAGTCAATTGCTCAGTTTGTGGTATATTAGTGATAATTTTGTAAATAAAATATAAAAGACATCGGTGAAAAAGAAACTAATTTATTCAAGGAACGAATTGACGTTTAATGCTACTTTAAACTATTAGTTTGAAAATAGGTCTTAAAACAGCTTAGTGGTTCCAATAATCTCGCTTGGTAATGATGAAAAATAAGGATAAAAGCAATCAAAATGGAGGGCGAATGCGCCGGGAGAAGTCGGAGCCGCTTCTTGCAGTGCCTGAGGATGAAAGGTGAGTCCAACTAAGCTAGGGCTACCCTATACTGAAGGTACCATTAACCTTTTACTAAGTCGTATAACAAAAATTTTTTTATTATTTGTATAGCATTTTCGTTGCTTATAACAATGCTCTACATTAAAACGAGTACAAAGCAGACTTATATCTAATACAAATATGGCTTCTCTACCTATTACTCACCTTGTGACAAAAACTGACTGACTGACTGAAAGACTGTGGTTAAACATTAGTTTAAAGCTTTATTTTGTAGTGTTCTTTAGAAACCGCTTGAATTCATTAACACTCGATCATCATCATCATCATGCATAGCCTGGATTATGTCCTTCTGCTCGTTGTTGTTGTTGTTGTTTTATTATGGTAAGATTCAGCCGGATACTCGGATGTATAGTTTTAACCAAAGGCGATATCTGGTGGTTTACGCGAAGAATTCCCATAACGTTAAAACAAAATGCTCTTGTTTGGTTATTAAACTCGGACCAAGGGCCTTACGGCTAGCTGTTTAAAGCAATCCAGTTTAGATGATGAAAAAAAACTGCGCGACCGCAAACCGTATCTGGACACGTTAAGGTTAGTTCGCGTGATTTTCCGAATTTCGTGGTTTTAAAGTTAGTATGAGACCGCCTAAGGACTCTGAACAAACTGACAATCTACAAGCGGATCGTTTCCTGCCTCCGTATCGTGGCTGTTACGACCCACAATTGTGCCAATATCGTGAACCTAACTCGCAAGTTAACATAATTTATTGTAAATCACTATTGTAATATTTTTTTTGTAGTTCTGCCTTTTGGTTTTGTGAAAACACTGTGTTACAAAGGCATTGTCTGCCATAGGTACAATATTAAATCCATAAAGTTCTCATACGTTGTACAAAAAATTATAGAGTAATCATTATCATCATCATTTCAGCGATAGAACGACCACTGATGGACATAGGCCTCCCCGTTGATCTCCGAAAATACCGGTTCGAAGCGGCCTACATCCAGCGTTTACCTGCGGTCTCTTTTAGGTCTTCTGTCCATCTTGTGGGTGGACGTCCTACGCTGCGCTTACCGGTCCGTGGTCTCAATTCGAAAACCTTTCGGCACCATCGGCCATCTATTCTGCGATATAATGTGACCTGCCCACTGCCACTTCAGCTTGCTAATCATAAGCTGTGAAGAGGGCGGGCTATGCTCGGGGTTTCTCTACGAGATCGAATCAAAAATGAGGAGATCCGTAGACGAACGAAAGTTACCGACATAGCCCACTGGATTAGCAAGTATAGAGTAAGGAAATATTTAAAACATATCTATTGTATAACCAACCGATATATTATCTAGTAGATACGATGTAATAATCTAATCTATCGATGATGATTTCGTTGACATATTATAATTATGAATGGGGAAGAAAGGTTCTGGAGTGGAGACCACGAACCGGAAGAAGCAGCGTAGGGAGGCCTCCCACTAGATGGACCGACGACATTGTGAGAGTCGCGGGCATCCAGTGGATGCAAAAGGCAGGCTGTCGTTCAGTGTGGAGGTTAAAGGGGGAGGCCTATGTTCAGCAGTGGACGTCTTCTGGCTGATGATGATTATAATTAACATAAACATTCCTAGACAACACAACGGTAGAGTATTACTCTCCAGGTAACAAAATTGTGTATACTTACGGAGGCTTTTTCGAATGTTGAAGGCAGCCCTGACGCGTGCTTCATTAGACCAAACCAACTAGTCGGTAAGCGGCAAAACAGCCGCGTAACCTAATATCGACACCTGATTTTCTGCAAATAATTACAACATACAAAACTCGCATGTTCTATAGTAAACGCTTCTGTTACTTTTTATAGAGTGTACTGTGTACATGTACAACTGAACCTTCTCTTTGGATTAAATTTTTGTTAGCACTGTATTCTTTGGAGTAGATAGTTAAGATTACTTATAATTGTGGGGACGAAATATCCATAATTCCCATAAAGTTCACAGCTACATAGGCTTCTTCTAAGGCACGCTACTCTCGTCAGTTATACGCATCGGCACTGCAAATCTATCGATATGACGTGGAAAATACATCCACAACAACGATCTATATGTATAGAATTTGTATAGAATTTGGTTCATCCACAATGACAAATCACGCAGCGTACAAAAAAAACATACATAAACTTATAAAGAAATATCTACAGAGAAAAATAATTTAACCCAAAATCCCGAAGCGATGTAGAAGCAGAATAATTACACTAGAGATTTGTCATATACAAATAAAACATGAACTTGTTCGGAACAAGTTTGTCCTTATTTCGCGAGGATGCCCTCTCCGCACGTGCTTTCTGTTGATTAATCTTTCACTAGCTTGCCCTAAATATAATATCTCTCTTCTGACTTCGAATCCGATTCTGGTTCTGACTCCAAAAAGCCAAATTGGAAAACTACGACTTTGTTTTTTTCGGATTTCCGTCAGATAAAACCATCGTAACATCCTAACATGCCTAATTTGAACCCACGCTCACAATCGCCATCATCATTTCAGCCATAGGACGTGCACTGCTGGACATAGGCCTCCCCTATCGATCTCCAAAAGGGCCAGAACCCACGCTCAGCGGCTTGGAAATCGAATGCGCCTACCACTAAGCTATCGTCGCTTCAATTCTGTCTAAATTTATTCCAGAGAACACCCGTCGCATTACCTACCGAGGCTGAGCGTGATCCTGCCGGCTAGCAGCAGTTCTAGCATCGAAGACCTGCCTCCTTCACCATCACCGAAAAAGCACCCGCTCTCACATGGCGAGTAAGTAACAACTTGCAATGCACCGCTGTTTTAACCGATGAAAAAAGAAGGAGGTTCTCTAGTCAAAGCGTATCTACTGTATGTCTGTCTTTTCATCCTACCTTTTAACGGTTGTATCTTTCGAACTGTAATATATAGCCAGTACGTAACGTTATGGCAGATTAACTAAGGAATAATAAAAAAGTCAAAAATTAAAGGGGGGTCCCAAAACAGCAAACGTATTTTCTATTTGCTCAATGTAAAAATGGTAACACGCTAAGATATTTATTACACTTCACTGGTAATACGTACAAGCGCCAAACTAAGCATGATTATAGTCATCATCATCATCAGCCGGAAGACATCCACTACTGAACATAGGCCTCCCCCTTTAACCTCCACACTGAACACACTCTAAAATATAACTACAAATAATAATATATGCCCAAGTGCGCGTCGTGACAAATTTCTGTTCACCACTTGACTGGTTCTCGTACGATCACCGAAGTTGAGCAACATCGGGCGCGGTCGGTACTTGAATGCGCCTGGGCGTTGACACAGAAGACATAATAGTACAGCGTTGATGGGATATTGATTTTTGCACTTTTTTTTAGTACTTTAGTAGCTAACAAGTTATGTGGTGATACCGAACCTTCAGTGCGCAATCCCGACTCGCACTTGGCCGGTTCCAATCTGCTATCTCCTTGATTATACCGAATACTGTTCTTGCGGGATAGCATGTGAAACCGTGGGGTGTAGCTAGTTATACAATATTACTATTAATATGGCATGTTCATTATACCGGTTTTACTATAATCGAAGTGCATCAAGCTAATCAGTAAAATTAGAAACATGCAACGTTTCAGTTAAATACCTAAACACGAATGTAAATTAGCTTTTAATTTGAATTTTCGTTTTGTTTCAGCGAATCAATGACGGTAGTGTTATCAGCGTTTTACGCGAAATTATTGATTGTCCTAGGAATAGCTTTGCCTATCACAAGCACTATACAAAATGAATTTTACACAAATATTATTACAGATGTGAGTACCTATTCACTTCGTTTATTTTATCTACTACCTACTTTCTTTTATTTTGTTACTAGGTTTTAATACAAAGCCCAGTAACTTCTATCTTTTACTTTTAAGATAAAAAAAAGGTTGATAGGCTAGGCGCTTGACGTTTGGCTTGATGGTCGAGACTGTTGGATGTGTATGGGTGTACTAGCCTTGAATATAAACTGGCTCTCAAGTATGGATATCAGAACACACCATTAGGTATTTGGCGACTGACTTTCATTTTGAACATTTGAGTTGTCGCTGCGATCTTTCTCTGGGTTATACTGCTCTGGAAAGTAGGTACTCTACCACCTTGCTAGGATTTCCTATATTTATTTTCCTTTACCAGCAGCTTAAAGTCATTGTTTGGATTTGAGCCCAACTATTAATCCGTACGTGAAATGAAACGTACAGAGTAATTTTTTTTTTAAACAATGCTTTTGGCGTGAGTTCCGAACGTGCCAATCAGTGAGCTTTCATCGCTATAGATTATAAATTATTTTATAGAGAGGCCTTTTGCCAAAAATTTACCTAACAGGTCAGGCTCATAAGGATATAATCTCTTCTCTAAATAATACGAGCCGATTTTTTTCTATGTTGGCGCCAAAAACCTCAAAAGAATTAGAAAAGACAATATTGCAATAACAGCTCGTTTATAAGTAGGTATTGTACATTCTATAACATCTCTATATCTATCTCTTCTTCTCTATCTCTATCTCTTCTTTCTTTACATAGTATAAATTAAATTCGCTTTCCGCGTCTGTCTGTCTGTATGTCTATATGGCCGCTAACTCCTCCTAAACCACGCAATGGATTTTGATGCGGTTTTCACCATCAGTTAGATACATTTTCACATTTTTATATAACTTGCGACCTGCCCCGGCTTCGCACGTAAATTACACCCGTGCGAAGCCGGGCGGGCGGGTCGCTAGTAGTTTATAATCACGTTAAACTACCATACTAACTATCACTTCTGTGTAACAAGATGATGATTGTTTTCAGGTTTTCACAATGTATCTCTACATAGTTGCGATGGGTTTTCTCGCTTACACATTTTACCACCTTCGAATAGCAAAGCGAGATAAAGACGGTAAACTATTTCATGCTTATCAATGTTGCGTTCCGAATCGTCAGTTTACTTGTTTTGGAATGCATCCTAAAATTTCAATTTGACTGCTTGTTATATTTAATAATCGTACTTATATACTTACCTTATTTCAGAAAACATAAAAAGCACCATCTATGGTAGCTTTTACCTGCACATAGGAGTAGCAGGATTTGGAGTGGGGTCTATCATATATTCTTGTCTACAATTTGGAGGGTACTTTGACCTCTCTGGGGACTGCCAACTGCCCATAGTGGCCATCAAACCCGCCCTTCGGATAGTCTTCATGGTGGTACAAACTGTCTTCATATTTTCCTACACAGATGTAAGAAATTTAATTTTACTATACCTAGTCGTAACTACTGACGTTGGTGGATATTCGCCAAAGAACCAGGGTCAAAAAATTTGCAAACGCTGTTAAAATTTGCAAGTTGAAGTGGCAATGGGCAGGCCACATTGCTCGAAGAACCGATAACCGATGGGGAAGAAAGGTTCTGGAGTGGAGACCACGAACCGGAAGACGCAGCGTACGACGACATTGTGAGAGTCGCGGGCATCCAGTGGATGCAAAAGACAGGCTGTCGTTCAGTGTGGAGGTTAAAGGGGGAGGCCTATGTTCAGCAGTCGTCTTCTGGCTGATGATGATGATGAACTACTGACCAGTAAAGCTCAATGGTAGTGCGTCTGCCTTATGAGGCAGAGGTCCCGGGTTCAATTCCCGGCCGGGCGATCTTTAAAGTATGAATTTAGGAGTTCGTCCTGGGTAGGGTGTTAGTTTTCCGTGTCTTGGTGTGATTACCAGGGTATCCGCGAATCTAGATGGGGCTGTGAGTATACACTCCGCGTGTTAAGCCTCTGCCCGTCTCATAATATGCACCACATTCTTGCCAACTTCTATCAAGATTGGTTCTGCTGAAGGTAACAAATAAATCTGTGAGACAAAGACAAAGTTCTTTTCGCATCTTTTATAACAAATTAATATCACTGAGGAAAATGACAAAAATAGATTATTATCCTTATTTGCTTTACATCGACTCGATTAAATATTTTTACATTGCACTTGAAATTTGCTTTTAAAATTCTACATTCCTTTCACGCGAAGAATCATGTTGACACAAACTGATAAAGCAATCACGAAACTGTATTAACTCAGCACATACAAATTGTGCTAACAAAAAATCATTTTGGCCAACCCTTCCGAATTGTGAGATGTAAAGTGTTAAATAGATTCTGCAGTGCAAGTATGGTTGCGACAAATTTCCAGTTTTATCTTTTCTAAATGTCATTTTCATTGGCTCACGCATATGATACGAAAGTATTTTGTCGACTCTACGGCCATACCTACTCACTTATAAATGTTATGTGTATTATGTTTAAAATGTCTGTCTCAATTTCTTGCGTGACTATGTCAATCTGTGAAAAGTTGACTGAGCAATTTTAAACATTGATTAAGTAAGGCAATACAACTTACATTTGACTACACATTCCCTGTGAAAGTCAGCATTGTTCCATTCTCATTCAAACACAAAATTGCTGCTAAATAAGTACTGTCATAATTATAATTTTTAGAAAAAAAAAGAACCGACTTCATGACTATACATACCTACATTTACAAACTGAATATTACGACTGAAATACTTTGTATCCATGGTCTTGAAAAATTTAACGAAAAACAACAGGGCCCAGTCACCATGGAGACACTTTGTTTTTTTGAAGTTCTGTTGTAGGAACAGGGGGCCTACCATAGCTTCCTCTATGTTTGCTGTTCAGTTGACAGCATCGCTAGTGGAGAATAAAGTATGAAATTCACCAAGAAATAAGTGTAGTTCCAATTTTACCCACTTTAACAGCTAAGTTGGTGGCACTGTGCAATGTACATTGAATTCGTTGCTTATCGTATTTTTTTAGTAGTTTTTGTAGATTTTTCAAAAAGCGCTGAATCAATGATGATAAAAAAATTATGAGACCACCTATGAGATAAGACCTACCAACCAAAAAAAGAATCATCAAAAACAATTCTAAATTGGCGGAGAAGTCGCGTAACAAACATACATTTAAAAAAAACATACAGTCGAATTGATAACCGCCTCTTTTTGGAAGTCGGTTAAAAATAGGCAACGTGCAAAGACTACGATTTCCGATTAAACAAATGAGGTGATTGAAACAAATTCGATAATAAAATAAACTCAGTGGAACGCCGGATGCGTGTGTCTGATGTGGTAGAAGTTGAAGCACGCAGACTAAGAAGATATAGATACTTACTTGCTGACTGTCTGATAAACTGATCAACTAATGATGTAATTTTTTCAGATCTTGCACCCGATGCGTGGAGTGGTTATAGACAGATTCGGTCTCATGCATTTAATTGCGACAAATGTTTGCGAATGGCTCAACGTGGTAGTCCAAGAAACCAGAGACGATATAATGGCAGTAGCGTATGACCGCCCAAGTCTGTTACGATACGCCAATATCAGTGGGCATGCGAAAATAGACATCATTGATAAATTAGACAACATAACAATCGAACAAGTGGCAGAACCACAAATGATAAGGAACATAACCGATGACATATTCCTAAACGTGACTCTGAATAGCTTTAATTTAACGCTGCTAGATGATGTTTGGACGTGCAACGTGTCCGATATGATAACGCCTTTGATTAGAAGTGTAAACCCGTACTTGCGGCCCTGCGGGGTGGAATACAGCCTTTTGTGCTCTATCATTATTGCTGTGATCTGGAATGACATCTGTACCGTACCTGGTTCGGTGAGTTTTATGACTATTTTATTGGCTACGGTTTTCTTAGTCCACTATTTCCTTGGTAAGATCGTACCAGTAAAATAATAAAACAAAATGAGGTCGTCTAGTTAACAAAAGGTAGAGGTAGGTAGTAATTGCTAGAGACTCTGCCGTAGAGTTGAGCGATTTGAGAGTTAGTATAGATTGATAGATTGATTGACCCGTGCCGATAGTCGTTGGGAACGATACTCTAGAAGTTACACCATGACACCTATCTTGGACAGATTGTTCAGTTAGGTAAGTCCAACTTAAGCAAGAGGTCATCCCAAAGAATCCAACTCGGATGGGCAGCGTTCGGGAAATTGCGTGACATCTTCTCATCCAAGATACCACAGTGCCTCAAGATGAGGGTCTTTGACCAGTGTGTGTTGCCAGTGATGACATATGGTACTGAGACGTGGTCCTTGACTGTTGGCCTTTTGGAAAAACTCAGAGTCACTCAGCGGGCAATGGAGAGAGCTTTGCTCGGAGTTTCTTTGCGCGATAAAATCCGAAACGTGGATATTCGCCAAAGAACCAGAGTCACCGACATAGCTGTTAAAATTTGCAAGTTGAAGTGGCAATGGGCAGGCCACATCGCTCGAAGAACCGATAATTGATGGGGAAGAAAGGTTCTTGCGTGGAGACCACGAACCGGAAGACGCAGCGTAGGTAGGCCTCCCACTAGATGGACCGATGACATAGTGAGAGTCGCTGGCATCCAGTGGATGCAAAAGGCAGGCTTTCGTTCAGTGTGGAGGTTAAAGGGCGAGGCCTATGTTCAGCAGTGGACGTCTTCTGGCTGATAATGATGATGATGATAGATTGATGTCTATTGGAAAAACAATGAAGAAAAGGCATGCGGTCCAACTGCCCACTACTAACAATATTTGTGTTGAGCTAAAGAGGTAATACAACAACCTACTTAACAACTTTCAATAAGACAGCACAAAATAATAAGCTCTTAGTAAAAAGCTACGACTGAAATATTTTGTAAGTTTTGAAATGCAGGCAACTGTTTGCCACTTTGGCGGGCCATATTTCACAAAGGCACTTGATAAAAAAGTTACGTATGAAAACTTACCTTCCTTGAAAGCCTTTTCCACAACAAAAGATAAATAAAAAGAGCTATTCAACCCACAATATCCTACACGAGGCGGTACAGCGGAAGAAAAAAAAAACATTTCACATCCAGAGCCGCCACCCTTAAATTGCAAAATAAAGTTTAATTGATTTTATACTTTTAAAAATTGAGATCTACTTATACCAAAGCTTATATGCAAAGTTTCATGCACTTATCTAAATAACTAAAATAAGTTAGAGGGGTCTAAAAGTTAGGACAGATGGACAAACGGACAGGCAGAAGACAGTCGGTCTGACTGAACAAACCTATAAAGGTTTCTACGGAACCCTAAAAAGCTGACACAAGTACTGGCTTCGAGTCGAGTTCGTCAGGCCATTGTTTCTTACCTAAGTGTTATACTAAGTAATGAATACCAATAATAAATTTGCAATAAACTTGAATTACAGAAACCTTACAAGCAAGAGACTGTTAAAGAATCAGCGAAGCAGTGTTGCGAGCGGAACGTGAAAAACAATAACCATTACTCGGTGGACTGCGGCAGCGCTCACAAGGGTCTCTTCATGGGAGTGGCGGTACTGGCTGGGACCATCGTCAGCCTCATGCTCTTCAACGGGCTGTTCCACCAGGAGAAACATATGGAGCTCGCGCTACTTCAAGTAAGATACAGTCATTTTTAAGTACCTACCTACCGAACCTACCTTGGATGTTTTTTTTAAATATGTAAGTATACTTAGTTTAGTTGAAGTAGCAGTGGGCAGGGCACATAACACGCAGAACAGATGGCCGATGGGGCTGAAAGGTTATCGAATGGACACCACGGACCGGTAAACGCAGCGTAGAACATCCACCCACCCACAAGATGAACAGACGACCTAAAAAACCACAGGGAAGCGCTTGATGAAGGCCGCTTCTAACCGGCCCTTTTGGAGATCGATGGGGGAGGCTTTTGCCCAGCAGTGGACGTTCTATGGCTGAAATGATGATGATACCACCGGAACACACCCAAAAATCTTCGTGTGATCAATTGACGAAACAATAAATTTATTTATTTTATTAGTACGAGTATAAATAAAATCACTTCTTATCGATAGCGAATTTCGGCGTTCGCTGGTGGAACACGATTTTTTTCACTTACTTAAAAACAATGGTTAATATACTGCAATACATAGCCATTTCTACCATTTCAGATCAACATTTGGGAGACGATCCTGTTCATTCTGATGACCATAGGCTCCGGGGCATGCATCCAACGCATGCGCACGCTGCCCCTGCGGAGGGCTGTGTCGGGGCTGCCTTTGGAGCATGCTCTTCTGCTCGTCACGCAGTGCGGCGTCTACCTCTACTACCTGTTCCAAATCATCGGCGCAGGATTCCTGATGGAGCGATTTCCGAAAGGAACACAAGCAACAAGGTAACAAGACTTCTACGTCTTCTATAAATCCTTTCCATCCTAAGGTTGCCTGGAAGCGATCGCTTTTAGCGATAAGGCCACCAGTTGTTACACTAAGAGTTTTTTGTCCTCTGTATCAAATTTAATGGTGTGAACACCAATCAATCAATCAATCAAGGTTTTGGTGTAAAACATCCGCGCTTTGGCAGTAAAACCGACTTGTATGGCGCGACGGCCAACGATATGACGCCCTCTTATGCTGTCATGTTTCACATCTGCAGATGTCTGCGGTGTCCTGTGACGCCAACTTTTTTTCTATGCTGATTTATTTTAGACGGGCTGCTGTCAGCCTCACTAAGCTTTCTCAAGCCTGCGTTGTTCTCAAACTTTTTTTAATTTCAAATTCTCATAAAAATAATTTTCAGGTAGGTAGACGGCTGTCTACGCCTCATCAGCTTTATTAGGAGGCTAATGTTATAAACCTCAAAGCCTGCCATCTATTACGCATTTTTTTTTTTTTTTTGTGGCACTTCATCTTAAACTTAGGTAATCTTTTCGCCTGCCGCTGGAGTATTTGAAACCCAGTGCAGCGCTCAACTGTAGATAACAACTACCTCTTCTAAATAATTCGAGCAGCATTACCTGTGAAGTAGTTTCCAAAATAAATGCACAATAACTACAAGATAATAATTACAGTAAACAAGTATAATTTTTTTAATGATCCAATCTGTAGAGGTCACTCTGGGTGTGAATCCGACCAAATTATGAAAAAGAAATTAAAATCAGTCAAGTTTTATTATTGAAACTGACGTGGTTTTCACACATTTTATTTATATTACACGGGAATTACTCACGTAAGATTAAGCCGGTTACTCCGACTATAGTTTCAACCGCATTAGACGGCCTTTTTCAAGGTGAATGCGCGCGCGCGGCTGCGTCTCGCTTTGCTTTGCTTTTTTAACCGGCTTAATCTTACGTGAGTAATTCCCGTGTAATATAAATAAAATCAGTCAAGTTGTTTAGGTTAAGTTAGCCGTGGATGTCATTTCACTCATCATTACCTACAAAGAACTTTTACTATGGAACCAACCTTATATAAAACCGCGAAAAAAGATAGAGATTTAATTCCCACTTGCCCATTTCTCTATCAGACTGCACGAGCGGGCACGAAAATTCGACACCGCTTTATGGTCGATATTCCGAAAACCCGTACGAAGCGCTTTGATTTCACATTTATTGTGCGAACTGCTAGTATGTGGAATTCGCTGCCTGAATGGGTCAATGAAATTTTTGACAAGGGTGACCACGGTAAAAATTGTTGATATCTTTTTTTTTTTTATTGGCTACGGCCCCATTGGTTGTTGGGGCAATTTTGCCATTAACAGTGAGTTGAGGAGCAAGGATTTTATATACCTATTATACTCTAA
Organism: Agriopis marginaria; assembly: GCA_932305915.1. Taxonomy (NCBI): domain Eukaryota; kingdom Metazoa; phylum Arthropoda; class Insecta; order Lepidoptera; family Geometridae; genus Agriopis; species Agriopis marginaria. Next base: position 8,174,552 of record OW029921.1, read on the forward strand.
AGGGAACGGTAGAACATCCTTGGGGAGGAGATAGTGAGATTGTCTAAAAAAGAGGTAATCCTGGTTGATGACACTACTATTTTAGAAAATAGTACGTACCCTGTATAGGCATTACTGTCCCATCTTTTTGTTACAGAATAATATCACCCCTCTGCGCGCTAATCCAGTGCTCGTGCCAAACCCTGCTTGTTCTGGATGCGTGGTCCCGGCGCTGCCGAGGCAATGGGCGGCAGCGGCCGGGCCGGCAGCTCGTCACCTTCCTCCTAGTGGGGAACTTCGCTCTCTGGCTACTAAATCGGGTGAAGAACGCTAGGGCGGAGTTCCATCCATTGCAGGTAGGCAGTAACGCTCTTGGCGTTGCTAAAACTAGATCTAGCTGAGAGCTTAATAAAAGCTCCAAAAGTAGGTACCTACCTAATTATAGTAGGATACAGAAATAAACAAGAAAAAAAACTACGGATACGTTAAAAAAAAAACAAAAAAAAACAATCGTTGTTAAATATAATATTTAATTTTAAATAATAATTAGTTATTAATAATAATAGTTAGTTAGTTAATAGTTAGTTATTATTAGCTAGCGTCAATATTGGGTATGATACCCAATATCGACGCTAGCGCCATTTTGAAGAGTTTTTGAACTATTATTTAGAGAACACTTTTTCAACTTGTCCCTCATATAAGACGTTTCTCCTTATCTGCCCCCTCCATACTGGGAACCTACAATACCTACATGCTTCACAGAACTTTATTTTGGTTTCAGATGGAATTCTATGGTGTTTGGGCGTGGACTCTAATAACGCATGTTTCGGTTCCTCTGCTCGTATGCTACAGGTTTCAAGCCACGGTGTGTTTCTACGAAATATGGAAAAACTCGTACAAAAGAAATAAAAACGGTAGCGAAAATCGATTCAATGAATTTGAATTAAACAATCATCATACAGCTTATGTTTTGTGTTCATATTTAATTATATAAAACACCCTTCCTACTCAGTACCTATAGGTACTCATGTAAAATGTAGGTTAAATGTAGGTGCAGCGTTTTTTTGGGGTTATTTCATTTTAGTTAATAAAGAATAATCCACCATTATTACAATAGAGGCGATAAGATGTTTTTATGTGTCTTTGCGTTCTCTTTTGCAAATAGTGTGGTTTTTAGTTTGTTGGTATTGCTGGAAGTTTTTTAGTGTGCATAAGAAAAGTGTGCTGTTTTTACAGTTTACACGTTTGTGATAGTGAAAAAAGTGGGAGTAACATAGACATTTGAACACGAACAAAACTGTATTAATTAAGTCGCATCTCCTTTGTTGGTCTGATCTGAGGAGAAACGGGTTGTTTCCAAAACTCCTTGTAAGCCGCTTGTAAAGACGCGTCTTAAACTTAACCGTGTGTGTCTGTATAGTCATTAGTTATATGTTGTATATCAAATATAGTTTAAAATTATATGTTAAAAGTTGACAAAGGGCAAGGACCCAGGAGTCCGTGGAGAATAAATAAACAATAAAAAAATAATTTAAAAAAACTTAAACGTGATTGACCGTGACTTACTTTGCTCGACTTACTGTGACTATGACTTAGTTTTAGGGTATATAACGTCCTTGAGTTTACCATACTTACCTACTAAGATTTGAAAATATTCAAATACTTGTCACATACTTGTCATTGGCAAATGCATAAGACGTAAGACGCCGATATAGGAGGTAAGAAAAAGCTAGGGATATGTTTTTTTGTAATTTTTTACCCAATACTAGACAGGCTAAAGTGATTCAGGCCATACCGCGTCGTAATATGCTTCCGCCTGTTGTGTATATCTGTGTTCCGCCTAGATCTGTGGTTTCTACTACAATGTGGCCCTAGTAAAGTAATGGAGGCCTAGAATTTTTTTTAACATGAAAATTCACGTTTCGCCTCATTAAGTTACTTTCCCACTTTTGAGCACGTTCACGAATACTTAATACTCAACTTAATTCATCAATGTTGCACAATCGTAAACACACAGGTTTATGAAAATAATTTATAATGAGGCGATATATTTTCTTTACGTTAGCGGCAATCACAGATGCAATACTCCGAATGAATGATAATTTTGTTTTGACATTTATATTTGAGAAATTGACTCATGTTTTTTATTTTATTTGGATTCTGGTTTTGGATTGATCCTTTACTTTGGGGCAAATATACCATCAACAAAAAAAAATACGCTACTAAAAATTCAGCGTGGTAATGCCACCAGCATGCTAGGTACGCTGCCAACTGGTGGGCTTGAGCATTTGGATTATCTTTAGATCTCCAACGGTCCATGGACAGTCCCACTGTTTTTTTTAATAGGTAGTAGTTATTAGTCTGTATTAGTTAGCTTGTATTTTGTTTAGTTATTAAATGCACTTGACTATATAATTATAGTCACCACTACTTTACTAGAGTATGACATAAACTTGACCGCGACTTACTTTACTTGACTCTGATTATGACTTGTACGATAATATTATCATAATAAAACTTGTACAAAATTCAATACTGGACACTGGCAAATACACAAGACGTGAGATGCCAAAATCCTGAAAAGAGGAATAAGAAAACAATGTCAAAATTGAGCCAAGCCAATAGCTAGCCCAGCCAAGCGTATTTTCCGTCAAAATAAATTCATGCAAATTCTTTTTTTCTGTTTAAATTCCATTACATTTCGTAAAATAAAATAATCACTTAATAAACATGGCTTCTGTAATGGATGTCGATGAAGAAGAGGTCGAAATGGCCTCTTCCAGCAGTGGAAAAGGGGACAAAAAAAGATTCGAAGTGAAGAAGGTAAGACAATCGTTTACGCTCAATCATCGTTTTTTTGTCACCCTTTCTTTGTTCAATAACACGTAAAAAATGTGTTTTGTTTTCAGTGGAATGCAGTCGCCCTGTGGGCTTGGGGTATGTAACTACCCTACTATTTGATCTACACAACAGAACCTAACCATAAAAATCACACTCATGAAGTCATAGTATTGATGGTGGTAATCGACATGGTAATGTCGAAACGGTTCTTTAATTCCCAATCGAATACCAGTTATAATATAGGCAAGCACTGCAGTAATCATAGCTTTTATTTTTACAGATATTGTGGTAGATAACTGTGCTATCTGCCGAAATCACATTATGGATCTCTGTATAGAATGTCAAGCCAACCAGGCATCAGCTACGAGTGAAGAGTGCACAGTAGCTTGGGGTGTTTGCAACGTAAGAACTCTTCTGTTACAATTATTAAACCTGTTTCAAGTATTTGTAGCTCTGACCGCTACAATAACATTGTAAAAATCTGTATGAAAGCATTTTCTTTCATATTCACTGTTAAAATTCGGCAACAATCTTACGCTCTAAACCTATCAATAGGAATTAGAGTAGAATTTGTAAGGAGTAGAATTTTCATTAATCTTTTTATAATATATGTACGACGGGTATGTCCTAAAACTGCGACGAGAACCACTGGATGATGGGCAGCAGTGTGCTATTGGTACATGGTGAACGTACTGCGATCCCCAAGCAGCCTGCCAAGTGTGGAGATTAAGGCAACACTCTCTAAGAAGGAGGCCTTTGTTCAGCAGTGGACGTTTACTGACTGATGATGTGATGTGAAACTACAGCAAGGTACAGCTGTTGAAAGTTATAAAAACTTGAACTGTGTAAAAGGTTCTCCACGTATTACAAGTTGCAGTGTGATCTAAACTGGCTTTCAACTTGAGTTATAATTATGGCTTGTTAAAATGGCAGTCATTATCAGCATCATTCCTGCATATCATGTCCCCACTGCTGGGACTTGGGCCTTCTCTCAGAGAGGATATAATCCACCATGCTGGCCCAGTGCATAATGGTGAATGTCATGTTATGTCTGAACTTTTTTTGAGGGTCTTGGATATACTGGTTTATTCACAATATTTTCCTGCACCGTTTTTGAGTTATGGCATCGAAACTGCACATATTTTTATTTAAGTACTAAATAAGTCATTGGTGCAGGGCCGAGGATCGAACCAGTGCCATCAAATTGTTAAGCGCACATGCTATCGCTTGGCTATCATCGCTCATTTACTCAAAATGGCAGTGGAGTATGAATTTAGAAAGGACAGCGTCTAAAAGGCAGATGAACATAAGATAATTTCAAAACTGTTGCACCATGTGTGGAGGATCATGTCACCATGTCTTATAGGTATTGATTCTATTGTCGCAGTAAACTAACTAATCTACTGCAGTATTCTGGAATCTGAACCCAATCTGAAAGGTTTGATCAGAGATCTATCAAATTAAGTTTAGAAAATGTTACGACCAGTGTACCTAATTTATTTTTAATTATGTTTGCAGCATGCATTCCACTTCCATTGCATCTCACGCTGGCTGAAAACAAGACAAGTTTGTCCTTTGGACAACAGAGAATGGGAGTTCCAGAAGTAAGTATAAGTAAACCCTAATAATTTTTAGGGTTCCGAACCCAAAAGGTAAAAACGGGACCCTATTACTAAGCTTACGATGTCTGTCTGTCTGTCCTATCTATATTAACGGCTGTATCTTTAGAACTGTACTATATAGCCAGTAAAAAATTTCACTGAATATGTAATGTTACAGCGGATTAACTAAGAAATAATATGAAAAGTCAAAAAGTATAAAATAAAGGGGGGGTCATATAACAAACGTATTTTTGTAATTGTTCAAATGTAAAAATGGTAATAAGTACAAGCATCAGACTTGGCATGATTATAGTACACACTCTAAAGTATAACAACAAATAATAAATAATGGCCAAGTGTGAGTCAGTGACAAATTTCTGTCCATTACCAAGTATTAAGCAATTTCGTTAAACAATAACTGCTAATTCGGTTACTTAGACAACCTTATCATTTCTTTCACCGAATCGAAATTCCATATTTTACTATGTTAATTTTGAAATCGCTCGAGCCCGACTCACACTTTGCCATTTTAATTACACATCATCATCATCATCAGCCAGAAGACGTCCACTGCTGAACATAGGCCTCCCCCTTTAACCTCCACACTGAACGACAGCCTGCCTTTTGCATCCACTGGATGCCCGCGACACAATTTAATTACGCGAGTTTAATTACACAAGTTAAAGGAATTTTAATACTTCAGGCCTCCGATTCTACTAAAGAAATTTGATTGCTAATAATTGTTCAATTGTAAACAATTTTCTTGTATTATTTTCAGGTATGGACACTAGAGACTACTCTGCCTGGACTCCAGAAGTTTCATCACCTTAACATGGGGTTAAAATGTCATATATTGTCATAAATGCTGCATTAAGTTCTCAATAAACTCAGTCAAAGTACTAAATTTTTCGTTATTACTTCGCGAACATTTGTGAATTGTCAGTATATTAAAAATTGTAAAATGGCAAAAACCAAAAAAATAGTAAAAATTTCTACCAGCTAAATATGAAATGTTTATTTTTTGCTTTCACTAAATTAATCATTAGGGTTGATAATTAAGTTCTATCAGGTTTTTTACCACCACATATCTAATGTTTAAACAGAATATGTCAATAATTATATTATACCTACTGCAAAAAACCAGATCAACTTTTCCGACGAATCTGTAGTGTATTTCCGCTGTGAGCGTGTTTTGAAGATGAACATCCGCAAAGTAACGCCTGATTCAATTAGCTATCAAAAACCAGATATTTAGTTTTAAAAAAAAGTGCCAAATGCTGCACCGCACACATTTTAGAGGTATTTTCAATGTAAAGTTGCAAATAAATTGGCAACACATCTAATAGCCCCAGCAGGCCTAGCATGGGCTGTGTATAAATTGTCTTTCCACCGTTTTTATCCACGCCTAGACGCGACAAAGCTAGAATATGTCTTTTTCTCGCGGGATATAAGCGGTGGAAAGACAATTTGTCCACGGCCCGTGCTAGGCCTGCTGCTGATGAACGCAATAGATAATAAATCCACACTAAACTGTGCATAGCATACTATAAGTCATTTGCAGACATGACATGGGCATGGGGTCGACTTTGACAGTCTGACTACCAACCAAAGGCGAACAGGCACAGTGGATGTTAACCAAAGATACATGCGAACAATGCACAGGCACACCAATCAGTCAAATTTAAAACATCGTAACAATAACAAATTTTCTTTCATGTGTTCTATTTACGATGTTGTGGATAAATTATGTATAAAAAATAGTTTAAAAAAAAACAGTCATTTGCTTTGTTCATAGTCCTACTAAGTTAGCCATAGCAGGTACAAAATGGTAATTTTTATGTACCTACAATAAAAACAAATAAATAAAACATTTGGGACATTTTGCACACACGGTCATCTGACCCCAAACAAAACAAAGCTTGTGATATGGCTGCCAGAGCTGATATACATACACATATATTTTCAAATACATACTTAAATAGTTATTATTTTATTAACACCCAGATATAGAACAAACAAGTGTTCATTACAATAATGTTTGTCCTAGGTGGGTATCGAACCCACAACTGGACCAAACAAGGCTATAAACAACAATTGTTCACACAACTGTAATAAAATTGTTAAACACGAATGGAAACACTTTCTTTTAATATTTCACTGTACCACCAATCTAACGTTCAAAACCCTTGCAAAAGTGATCAGAAATGTAAACTTTCATTCGGTTTTTTATAAACTGCTGTCAGTACAACAAACAGTACTACAAAAAAAATTTGACCATAATAGACAAAAACAACTCAAACTATAGGGAATTGCTGGGTTACCATAATCTGAAAAAAATCTTATAATAATCTTACATTGACTTTTGTCTTGCTCTCTCATAACCCGAGAGGGTAAGACAAATATGTAAAATTATTATAAAAATGTTTTTCAGATTATGGTAACCCACCAGTTCAAAAGAGGGGGGGGGTTATAAATTTACACAGATGTCTGTCTGTGGCACCATAGTTTTCAAACGGCTAAACCGATTTTGATTTAGTATTTTTTTCTTTGACAAGTGACTTGATCGAAACTGGCTATGATTTAAGGAAATCTATTTAGCCATTTAGAGATTATCAGCTCTTATTGGGGGGTCCAAGTGCCGATAGTCGTTGCTAACGATACTCTAGAAGTTGTTGACCATTACACCTATCTTGGACAGATTGTTCAGTTAGGTAAGTCCAACTTAAGCAAAGAGGTCGCCCCAAAGAATCCAACTCGGATGGGCAGCGTTCGGGAAATTGCGTGACATCTTCTCATCCAAGATACCACAGTGCCTCAAGATGAGAGTCTTTGACCAGTGTGTGTTGCCAGTGATGACATATGGTACTGAGACGCTGTCCTTGACTGTTGGCCTTTTGGCCAAAACTCAGAGTCACTCAGCGGGCAATGGAGAGAGCTATGCTCGGAGTTTCTTTGCGCGATAAAATCCGAAACGTGGATATTCGCCAAAGAACCAGAGTCACCGACATAGCTGTTAAAATTTGCAAGTTGAAGTGGCAATGGGCAGGCCACATTGCTCGAAGAACCGATAACCGATGGGGAAGAAAGGTTCTTGAGTGGAGACCACGAACCGGAAGACGCAGCGTAGGTAGGCCTCCCACTAGATGGACCAACGACATAGTGAGAGTCGCTGGCATCCAGTGGATGCAAAAGGCAGGCTGTCGTTCATTGTGGAGGTTAAAGGGGGAGGCCTATGTTCAGCAGTGGACGTCTTCTGGCTGATGATGATGATGATGATTGGGGGTTAACGAAAATTAATTTTATACTTGTTTATAAATATTCTATTAAGTAATCAATAATCAATTGTTTAACAATTTATTAATGTATTACCACAGAACAAATATTACAAGTACTTATCTACATTGAAAATCGGGAAGCTATAACTAGTTATCGAAAAACATTATCAACATCTTAAATATTTTATTCAGCATTGATCATCTTCTTATATCAATAGAATAAAATATCTATAACTGAAACATTAGAGATCAAATTAATAAAATAATGGATAAGTGCTTAGGCAAATAAAGTATCTACCTACTTACACAACAATGATTGATGAATAAATCAATCATAACTGTAATAAATTAGCTAAAGTTCATGCAGGAAAATACATTAGGTACATGAAATCCTTAAAATGAATTTCTCCCAATGAGCATGATTTTAGGGTTCCTTAGTACAAAGAACCCTTATTATAAAACCGTCGGGTCCGCCAGTCTGGATGTCACACAGCATCATAAGTTTTATATATATGATACTTCCTACTACCAAAGTACTTACAAGAAATGTAATACCATGACATGGTAGGCTTAGTTAACAATTTTGAAAAAAAAAAATAATATATATAGTTGTGCATTTTGAAAGGGTAGTTTGCATACATGCGAAGTGAGGATAGATTTTTTCACTGCACTTCTTCGTCTGAGGTATGATAATAAATAAATCTTTTATAATCATAGACAGGAGATATATATCCAAGGACGTTATGTACCCTGTATATAACGTCCTTGTATATATCTCAATGTTTATAATAAAGTTTGCGAGTTGTCAAAGGGACATACAATGTAACCCCATCAATGCTTTCTCATTTCTAAACTAAATTATAAACTTGTTTTTCCACATTGTTATTTCATAGTAAAACTCTTATCCAATAATTTCAAGCACTATGTGATTAAAACTTTTTAAATTATTTATAGAAAACTACAAAAAGCTTAATATTAACGTAGTTCATTGACTTAAAAAAAATGATTCACAATATTTTCTTGGTACTCTTCTATTGAGTTACACCATAAAAAGTAACTACTTTTACCTATTATGCTGTGATGACAAGACATCTAAAATTTTGATTCCTTTGATCATTTTGGATCATCAATCTATCGAATCGAACCCTATCATATGCGTGACTCAACACGCTCTTGACATTTAGAAAGGCCAGGGCCACAGACCACACAGCAAGTAAAGAAACTTACTCTGAAATAATATATTTCATTCTAGTATAATATGAACAAGATGGCGCCATAATGTGTGTCAGTATTGTTTGGGTAAATATAAGTAGCAATAATGACAGGCAAACCTGATAGCAAGTAACACAAACTAAAAAAATCCCATGTTACTACTGGTAATAATACCATAGTGGAGCCATTTCTTCAAAATTTGTAATGACTAACATCATGCCATCTCTATGAGAGAAGGCCTGTGGAACATGATGAGCTGATATAGTAACATCATGATATTATCAACAGAAAAAATTTACTGATCAAAATAAGTAACAACTTTAAGACTTTTCGTTTAATAAATAATCCTGGAATCAATCACCAAATAAAAATCTGATGCTTATCTATCACACATTACAAAATCAGAACTTTCACATCATGAAATAAATACTAGTTAAAATAATTTCTAGTCAGTGTCAATTAAACTAATAATTGAAATTTGTCAATTAAACGGTGGAGAAATATCGATAAGGTGATCGCAACTGTCAGTCTGCTGATATAGCAGGAGGTATATCAATAGTACGACTCTCATTACCAAAAATTAATCTTAAGCGTTTCATAGGGGGCAGTGGACGGACAGGACTGTGTTTGCGGTGGCGCTCCTTAGACCGGCGCCGTTTCTTGAGCCGCCGCGCCGTCTCGGGGTCAACACCCTCTAGCCGCAGCACCTCATACTCAGGCGCCTCCACTGCACCGCCGCAATCCATCACCTCTTCCATCACTGGGCTTCTCTTCACACGCAACGTCAGTTTCAAACCCCTACGTGGTGGTGTGCACGGACACTCACTACTCTTGTTGGAGTTATCCACCAGCCAAGGAGGACCAGAATCTGTTTCTTTTTTTACTTCTTCCGTTCTACTTGTCCCTTCCACTTTTTGACTTTTGTTCTCTTTACTATCCTTAGGTTCGCTTGGATTGACATTCTCTCTATAATCAGAAATCTCACTTTTCAAACAAGCAGTATCGCTAACGCACTTGGGGATTGTATGTTCTTGGACATTAATACTATTGTCTGTTGAATCAACCGCATCATCAGTCTGCATAGTTTCATCAATTCTTTTATGTAGAGATTCTTCTGTATAGGTGTTTTGCTCGAGGTGTGAACTGGGCAAACTATCAATTTCAGTTTTTAACTGATTTTCTTCTATTTGGTTTTCATTTGATTGTTCATTAGTAATACCGACTTTACTAGCTTCCATGGGTGTAGGTACATGGGCCTCGTCCTTAGGAGTGTTTAGATTTCTTTCTGATTTAGCCTCGGAAGCTATTTTGGAAGGATTCCGCACTTTCAAACATGGGGGCTGTGTACACGTCTCAAGCAAGCGTTTATGGCTCCTAAGTACTATACCGGTATGAGAATCTCGACTACTACGTGAACTAGTGGTGCTGCAGCAGCGTGAAGGTGGTGCTCTACGTTTCACGTTACCAGCTGAGGTAGGTGAGATGATGCTATTTGTTGCTCGACTACTATCCGTCCTGCGACGCAACCTCTGCCCTCTACTAGAGGCAGATGACTCCCTACTGCCAGCCGCCTCCTTATCTACACTCCCATCCATCACATCTGCTATACAACCCTGAGCTATCAAAAGCTCAGCATCATATTTAGTCAAACCTTTCTGTTTCATTTCCTTCATACTAAGTGGAGATACTATATTAGTGTTTTGTCTATTAGATATTCGAGACTTTTCAGAGTTTTTTCCTGTGACAGTTTTTTTTGTTTGCTTGGCCTTAGTTCTATTAATTCGGTTATCTGTTTCTCTAAATGTGTATCGGGTGGCCTGTTCACCATCATGGCCACTTTTTACTGAAAATGCACCTTTTCCTCTTCGTTCACAAGTTTCACATTCACAGTAACAGTTCCCATTGCCAAAGAAGTCCTCACCATAGAAACATGTTATTTCTTCTCCAACTTCAATATCTCTCAGTACACGAACAAAGGCTTTCCCACGGTCCGTGGCTTCAAAGGTACATGTGGGCCGGCAGTCGTGATTGATATAAGCAGCTGGGCCGAGCCACAGCTGTGCACAATTTTTCCTACAACTATACATAACAGAAAAATCATTTTTCCCCGGGTGCAGAAGTTGTTTCTCTTCTTCTTCAGTCATCTCAGCAATACATCCAACAAGAAAGTCAATTCTTTCATGCTTAAAAAACTTTTTGGTTGTTGATATTTTAGCTCCTACTCTTCCTTCCAGAGAATATCTGTAGCACGGTTCTATGACAAATCCAGCTTTTTTATCAAAAACTCTTAAATATCGATATATCTGAAAAATATTAAAAAACAATGTTACTTAAGCAGTACTTTGTGGGTTGTACAATGTTTATTTATTAATGGGTTGTGTAAATAATGCTTACATGTTCTCTCAATTTGCTTTGTTGATGTTTGTTTTTGCTAAAATGTCTCGGCATCCATTCCCCTTTGGCAAGTTTAGAATAGGCTTTGTTGTAGTCCTGTGTTTCAATGAATTCTTTTATAATATTCTTGAGTTCTTCTTTATTGGTTTTGAGTGGTCTGTATCTGACATTCATTTTGTGTGATGTGATACCAAGGTAAGGATCGACTATGAGTGCTGTGGCCAAGTCGTCGTACTCCGACAGCTCACGAGGAGTCATGCCCATAGGCTGCATCTTGTGGAGCACTTGCCTCCCGGGGTAAGCAGCTGCTGATCCAACAACCATCCTGAATACCTGAACAAAGGACGCGATGTCTATTACTAATTGTTACGCGTCATGCGATAAACCCTGTACCCCTTTCCAATAAATATTGCAAAAAAACATGTATGAAAACTATGAAACAAATATATTGAGCCTCGTGGCTCCCTATTATTCCCATTTCATTTTGTATAAAATAAAAGGACAAACATGGCGGCCGAACAAGAACCTTAGAAACGACACGTCAAAACTTTGACGCCCGCTATCGTTAGTTTCTTCGCCTGAACTTATTAGTTTTCTGCTTAACTTTAAAGAATAATAACTTATTTATTAAAAACACTTACTTAAATCATTGCAAATACGTAAAATTCATGATTACTTTGTGATAACAAGTCCACTATCTCTAAGCACTTCCAGACGCTAATGGCTAGGTTATTTACATTTAAAATACATTATTTTTTCTAAACATAGTCTCATTAATTATATTTATTACATAAGTACAGTAACTAATTTCTAGCAAACTGTTTTAAAAATAAAATTAATATTGAAAGAAAGCTGAAAAACAACCATGTTTTCATGATCCCCATTCATTCATTTCAATTTGTAAAGTTTACAAGGACAGCTAAGGATATAAATTTTGTGAACTTGTAGTTTTAATCAGAAAAATATTATATCACGAAATATAAAATAAGTAGGTTTACTGGTTTTACATTCAATTAAATGCTATTGCAAAATAAATAATGTATGTATCTTAGAGGATATCAATGAAACAAAAAAATACCCCAAGTCAATGACACGAACTCACTCTGCAAACATGAATATTTGACATTGAATGAAAGGCGGGAAAAACAAACAATTTATTTATAATGGTTTCACTTTGGGTAGTAAGTAGGTAACATGCACTTGAAGATTATTATTATTTTTGAAAATGCCAGTGACATGTGACATCAAGGACGGATCCAGGGGTCATGGGGGTCATGACCATCATGACCACCGGGCTGGTTCCAGGACATAGGTGGACCACTAATTAATATTAAAATTAATTATAATAATTCAATTATAACTTCTTGTGACTTGATCACGACTATGTGACCCCCCCAGCTTTGGTGCCAGGGGTGGCACCAAAGCTGGATAACCTTGTGTGACATGTTACTCAATTTTAATCATATAAACATTGTGTACCGTAAGAGTTCGTCCCCGACTATATAGTAAGTTATCCGCATTATTAAGGTATAACGTGTTTAACCATAGTAGGTAGTAATAAAATTTCATTAATTTATTTTAGTACATGAGTGGCGTTTAATTTCTACGACGTGTGATTGATACGATGGAGACAGGCTAAAGAAACCATATTTGGTCAAAATAAATTATTACGTGGCAGGAACGAAGGAATGCATTAAATAATAAGCTAAGAGCGTGTCGAGACTCGAGACACACATAATATTTTATATGGTAGGGTTCCATTTTTAGTAGCCAAGGTCATAGAGTTGTAGTCACAATCATCATAGTTCAGAAATTGGTGGCACGGAACACTATTACTCCCGGATTGGTGGTCACTGAAAAAAACAAAAGAAATTATATGGACTTAATTTCAGACGTGCATCATACCAACATTGACCAACATAACATAATAAAATTATTTTATACTTTTTTAAGGTTTAGAGCAAGGAAGTTGCATGGATGGAATGCGTTCTGTCAAAATATTCCCATACAAAACTAAACCTTAACGTCTAACTATAAGGTTCATAATAATGTGGCTAGGAACATGGAGGTAAAACGAACTCACTGAGATAGCTACCACGGAGGAAGTGTATCCCTTTCTAAAGATTGCCATTACCATACGTCTTCTGTGCCATTACATAAAACATATATTTTAGTAAAACTCTGTTTTAAACTATCTCGGCTGTTCACTAAAGTTATATGATGTTGTGGAATCTCATTCTACAACCACCACGATAAATACCGTGCCTGCCGTAAATAATCATAATTATATTTTTGTAGTTTTACTTATTCAATAGGACATACCAGGCAGGCCCTATTATGGGGTGTAAACATAAAATTAATATCAATAAAATAAAGATTAATTTTTATTTCCATTTTCTAACGGATATTAATGTAGATATATCTAATGTACCATGTACCTATTTACATTTTATTTTTAAGTAACCATGTAGGTTCCTAGTATAATTACTAGGAACCTTCATGGTTCAACTGAACCATAAAGCTACTGGCAGCATTAACGACATGGCGTTTTTGATTGTTTGCTTACTATATTTTGTTTTTTCATGCATGATATTTGAATAATTATTTTATAATGGTGAAAAATTGCTGTATAAGAAACTGAGCTAGTGAATATAAAAGAAAAGGACAAACCACCTCCGTGCTCCCTTCTCCCTCGGACCGTTTTTTTAGCATGAGTACTCAATCCCTTTAGGGTATATATAAAATCCTTGGTTTAGAGTAACCACAGATATACACAACAGAGTAACCGATGTGGAAGAAAGGTTCTAGAGTGGGAGACCACAAACCATAGATTCAGTATTTCTCCCTCTACGCCACAAAACGACTCATCAAAATCGGTTGATGCCGTAGAGAGAGAAAGCAATATACTGAATCTATGGTTGATAAATAAATAAATAAAATAAATAAATAATTATTCGGGACATTGATGCACAGATCTACTAGGTTGATGTGAAAAAAACCCGTAAGAGTCTCTAGAGTCTGGCTAATGAAAGTTGAGACTGAAAAAGCGCGGCAAATTTAAAAATATCAGCATTGAAACCCCAAAAATGTGTATGAAATGCCTGGAATAATATCACTTGATACTTGTAAGTTATTAATTTTTATTGTAACACAGTCACTTTTGCATTTCATATTAATTTTGGGGTTGCAATTCCGATTTTTTTTAATTTGGCGGGCGTTTTCAGTCTCTACTTTCAATAGCCAGACTCTAGTAAAGTAGTGGAGTGAAATTAAGTGGACAATACATAAGACGGTAAACGTAAAGTAGTAGTACGGAAGACGCGGCGGTATGGCTTTAATAGCTTAAGCCTGTTAGTAAAGGGCAAATAACACAAAATACAATATGAAAAGAAAAAAACTTTTCTTGACAATAACAATTCAAACAAATATGCGACATTCTTATTCCATATCATTCATTCATTCATTGCATTATTTCTTTCACTCATACTCATTCATTCAGTTAGTTTCAATTTTTTTCCATGTGGGTGGGTGTATGTCAGTGCTGCGTGTTTTGCTCGGTTCGTGATTTTTAAAAATAAAAAATAAACTTTAATTAGATAATTATTACAAACAAAAAAAAAAGAAGATTTAACGCGTATGAAGATCTTGTGTGGGCACTGGAATTCATTTTAGTTGTAAGTAGTGCTATCAATGAAAACATGAATTTCATTACCTTTGTAATTTTAATAATTTTATTGTTTGTTTTGTATATGGATTTCCATTTCCACGTCGAGTTTGAGTATTGTATAAACTTTAATATTCAAACATGTAACTAAACTTTTCAACTGAATAAAAATTATATTCATTATACCTAAATAAATTAGGTTATGTTCTGGTAAAAACTAAAAACGGCTTACACCCACGTTTAGTAGGTAAGTATATCGGTCGGTATATCGTATTCCTTGATGAAGGAGCTTTAATGGCTCCGTCAGGAGCACATCTCATTGTACATAACGTGAGTGTAAGCTGTTTTATCATAGTTTATAATCTGGGTAGTTTTGTATATAGGGAAATCTAATAGTAAATAAGAACCAGTAGGCAGAAAAAAGGTAATCTACACAGATTTCCAAATCTCCAATACTCTGTAAAGGCTTGGGTTAGAGGCACTCAGAAAAAAAACAAGTTTTTTTATTGATTAATTTTGTTAATACTGTTTAATCCTCATTTTCAGGGTTCCACAGTACTACAAGGAACTCTTATAAAGTTTGTTTTGTACGTCCTACATAATATTCAAAATTATTTAGTAAATTTTGTCATAACTTTTATTTGTTTTAATGATAAAACTGTAATAAATATTTTCTAGCTCAAAGGTCATTGACCTTTTGGTAAAAAGATTTTAATAAAGATTTTTTTCAAAGTAGTTATCTTTTTGACAAAACCATAAAAAGTAAATGTGTCGGGATGATATAGGTACATCTTAATTTAGCTGAGTGCACTGAGCTTCACTTGTTCGAATTTTTCTATAGTCAACAATTCTTTCTGAACTATGAATGTGACAATGCACAATTATATAAAGCGTGTGTCGACAAGCTCTTGGCCAATTATTATTTCATGGTTCGATAGGAGGTGTTTAGTTGTGCAAATTTTGTTCCCGATAGATATTTTTGTATGTTAAGGCAAAATAGACACCCTTCTTGTGATAGAACCGAATGTGATATCTTAAATGTATTATTAGGCATAGTTTTAACCAGTTATCATAGTTTCCTATATTTTTTTTATCTATTATTAGGCTTGTGTTTGACTGCCAACTCGATGGAGCACGCTTTCCTAGAAGAAACCGATTCACTCGTGATTTGAAGACACCCAGATTGTAACTATGGGGGAACACCCATTCAGGCAGCGCATTCCACAGACTAGCAGTACGCATAATAAAAGTGGAATCAAAGCGCTTCGTACGGGTTTTCGGAATATTAACCATAAAGCGGTGTCTTATTCTCTGACTGAGACTTAAACTAAAGTTACACTACTACATCACCTAACTTTTTTTTTTAGGTATCAAGACATCTATAGCTCAGTAATTAGGAGGTGACAATGGCGCATTCTTCAAGTTCGGGAAATTTAAAAAATGGGCTGATCGACTTCACTGCTGGATCTTTAGGTATGTACCTAATATGGGAAACCAACAGAAATCACCCTATTTAGACAGAATAGGGACCTTCAAGGATTTTTCTCTTTTCAAACTAGGTATCTTCATCTAAGCATCTTCAAGGCTAGAGTGTACATCATCATCATCATCATTTCAGCCATAGGACGTCCACTGCTGGACATAGGCCTCCCCCATTGATCTCCAAAAGAGCCGGTTGGAAGCGGCCTGCATCCAGCGTTTCCCCCTGCAGTCTCTTTTAGGTCGTCTGTCGAATGAGGAGATCCGTAGATGAACGAGTCACCGACATAGCCCACCAGATTAGCAAGTTGAAGTGGCAGTGGGCAGGGCACATATCACGCAGAACTTATGGCCGATGGGACCGAAAGGTTCTGGAATGGAGACCACGGACCGGTAAGCGTGGGACATCCACCCACTAGATGGGCTAGTGTTAAGTTTAATTAAATATTGCATTAACGTTTGTACTTTTAGTCTATTAATAAATAAATAAATTGTTGATTAATTAGGCGTCACTTTGCGGAAATCCATCCTCAAAACTGTTTTTCTGATGAATCTCTAATGTAATTCCGCTTCTACGTCGCTTCTAGTACAATAAGGAATTTGCGATAAATTATTTTACTCCATAGATATTTGTGATGCTAATTTAGTCTAGCCCGTTTCCTCAGTGCGCCTTGTGTAGACGTGTTTCGCCTCTTCACGAGGCATCCTCAGGACGAAAAACGATTTGTCAGAAAAACAGTAAAAAAAAATAGATTTCTCTAGATTGAAATGCTATACCCTCTCTTATGATCAGATGTTGGTGGCTAAAGGTATATAATGTACTTCAGCTTCTTATTTGAGATGGTGGTGATGAGTCATGCACAGACATCCTGCTTTGAGTTTATTGTGCATTTCCCCGACCAGAATATATCTCTGTCAACCCAGCTTGAAATACCAGAGTGAGGCTCTGGGGCACTGGTACAATTTTATTGCTACAGTACCGTAGATGATGATTAGAATCAGTGAAGGTGTTGTGGTGATACCATGATGTTGCAGAGAGTTGAGTTTTTTTTTTCATTAACTGAAGCACTTATCTTGCAGGTGGTATAGCAGTGGTGTATGTTGGTCAGCCACTCGACACCGTTAAAGTGAAGATGCAGACTTTTCCTCACTTGTACCAGGGCATGTTCAACTGTCTGAAACAAACGCTGCGCAATGACGGAGTTATCCGAGGCCTTTACGCTGGCACCACGCCCGCTATCATGGCCAATGTTGCTGAGAACTCTGTACTGTTCGCAGCTTACGGTTATTGTCAGAAGTTTGTGTGCAGTGTTACTGGAACTGAGGTAAACATTGTTATAATATTTTAGTTATTTCTTCTCTTTTCTATACTAATATTATAAAGAGGAAAGATTTGATTGTTTGTTTGTTTGTTTGCATTTAATAGGCTCCGAAACTACTGAACTGATTTGAAAAATTCTTTCACTGACGGGAAGCTACACTATCCCCGGGTGACATAGGCTATAATCTATACCCGTGCGAAGCTGGGGCGGACCGCTAGTCTTTAATATTTTTATAGCTGGTCTGGCTGGGTTACTGAGACATATTATGAAAAAAACCTATACCAATAACAGTTTGTCTGGGAGACTGAAAGATTCTGTATGCAACGAAATGCTGACATGTATTGCAATCCAGCGGGGCAAGACTATGCCCAATAGACATTGGCGGATCCAGGGGGGCGGGGATTGGGGGCCATGGGCTCCAAAACAGCTAGCAATTCCATACATTCGACTCAATTTTTCGATTTGAATTCTTCGAACCCTGTCAAAATCCCCCCCCCCCCCCCCCCCCAAATTAAATCCTGGATCCACCCCTGCCACGAGACCGTATTTTTTTCGGACCTGATATGTTCAAAGTATGGACCGGTGTAGTGGGCAGTGAGTCCTCTGGTCCTAAACTCCACTGTATTCTACAGAAAGTGGAGCAACTATCAACAATGGAGAACGCCACAGCGGGGTTCCTGGCCGCATTCTTCTCGTCATTCACCCTGTGCCCCACTGAGCTGATCAAGTGCCAGCTGCAAGCGATGCGGGAGATCAGCGTGCAAGGCTCACAAACAGCTGTACGATGATTATTCGGTATTTCATTCATTAAAATTATCGAACTTTTAATACATTGATAACAACGCTAACGCTAATGTATAAATGCTAAAGTTTTGTGTCTATGTTTGTTGACACTCACCTAAAAGTTACCGTTCATTTGTCGCCTCAATGTCCAACCAGGAGCCTTACGGCCAACCGCTTACGCGGTATCAAACTACGTTAAAACCACGCAGTTCGGAATATCACGCGAACGTGAACCTTAACACGCCGAGATATAGTTTGCAGACGCGCAACATTTTTTCATCACCTAAACTGGATTGCTTTAAACAACAAGCCGTAAGGAGTGTGTCATGAAGTCTTTTTTAGATTCGTAAATGAAAATAGTAGACATCTCAGTCACCACGCTATGGATTTGGCTAATCGACACATTGATAGCACGTAGGCCAGGCACCGCATAGACAACGCACGGGGCAAACATGAAACGAGCGTGCCCTCCTCTCAAGTTTTGTGTAAAATGCGGTTGGCTGTGGTTCGGCGAACGGGTTGCTATATTGACGGCAAGGGAACGCTGCGTAGACAGCGCGAGGGCACCGGGTTGACGGCGAACTTTGAGATTGTGCTAATCGTGAGCTGGTCGGGTGCTGTGGCGATAAATGGACGGTGACCTTTAACGGGAATTTTGGATCAAATTTGGTATAGGTACTGGGTGTCTGGTGAGATAGTACAAATATTCGGGTATATCAATGTACTCATCATTATGAACAACTTTTACTTAAACTACAAAAAAAATACTACTGTTCCATACGAAAAGTTCATTGACACTCGACGAAATATATAATTATGGAACAGCAGATTTTTAGGGTTCCGTACCCAAAGGGTAAAACCGAAACCCTATACCCTAGGCCTACGATGTCTGTCTGTCCATCTGGCCTACCTAATAACGACTATATCTTTCGAACCGTAATAGATGGACAGTTGACACTTTCACTGAATATGTAACGTTACGGCGGATTAACTAACAAATAATAAAAAAGTCAAAAAGTCCGTTGTATTATTATTTAATCCGCCATAACGTTACATATTCTGTGAAAATTTTGACTGGCTATTTATTACGGTTCGAAAGATACAGCCGTTTAAAGGTAGGACAGGACAGACAGACGGACGGACAGACTGACAGACATCGTAGGCTTAGTAATAAGGTCCCGTTTTTATCCTTTGGGCACGGTAACCCTAAAAATGAGATGTTCGTTAGTTCCCATAAATCTACTATTTCTACAGACAAGGGTGTAGCCAGGATGGTTAACTCTAGGCAAATTCTGTTGTTAAACATTATTTGCTCTTCGGTTCGGAACACTCTGTACGGCCCCTTATCCACACCCTGTTAGAGAAGGCAGCTGCTCCCCCCTATCCTTGTTATACTATGCTCTTGTCTACGGATAAATTATAATAAGTGAATAGGTTAGAAAAAAGGGCGGGATGCATTCGGTCTAAGTTCAGTCACTCTTGTAATAAAACTTGCATCAGTTGCATTATATCAGTGCTGGAAAAAACTCGTGATAACCCCTAAGGAATGGTCGACCATGGAATAGATAAAAGTACTACCAACTAATAAAAATAGATGTTTTAAATGTTTATCGGGACTTATCACGTATTATTTTGTTTAGGTAAAAATATGTACCTTTCGTTCGACGTTTCGACCATGTTACAATAGCCGTAGTCACGAGCTGAAAGGTACTTATTTTTACCTAAATAAAATATTACGTGATAAGTCCCGATAAACATTTAAAACATGTGTTCAAATCGCGAAAGTTTAAAAATTACTAATAAAACATAGCTCTACCATTCGTTTCGTAATCCAAGAAACATGCATATTTACTCAATTAGAAGACTTGTTAATCTTATCAAACCAGAACCACACACTTTGCTTATCTTGTATTTTCCTGCACAATTAGATAAATACGTATTTATCAATAAAACAGCGTAGTATATATACTTATGAGCCATGTCATTATGATAAGCGGAAATCTTATTTCGCAATAACAACAGTCAAATGATGCACCAACTCGTGAACGGACTTCTATCTCAACTCAAACTTCACCCATATAACCGTAGAATAGGCTTGTCCTAGTTTTTATTTAATATCTCATTAAAAAGCTGATCATAAATAGAGCCCATCAACGAAAACCAAACAAAAAATTGTTCAAAAATAAATAAGTTACAAGTACTTTAATTTCATGCTAGACAGAGAGCGCACTATAGCACGTGATGACGTCAAGCCATGCGCGCGCCATACAAATATACTAACAGTCTAACACACGCTTTGCGAGAATGTGATAGAACATCCGCTCTCCATTCACCAAAAACTTTTAACGCTCATATCTCAGAGTTTAATAGATTTTTTCAGTATGTGTAATGTATTTAGTTTTTTCTTTCGTAAAGAAGTTTTTTTACTTTCTTTTTACTGTTTTGACGCACCGACAGACGCACGTCGCTGTTCCGATGTCTTCTTTGTGACTTGGTTGTTAAAATAAGCTTATAAATGTAAAGCCCATGCCCGATTTTTTATAGACCATATTACATTGTTTTATAACTGATAGGATTAAAAAAACATGCTGTTGCCCTCATGCCCTTGTGCACGATAAGAATTCGATTGATGCTAAATGTTTTTTACTTTGGTTGACGTGTGCCAAAAATCACTTCAAGAGTGAAAAAAAATACAAAAGTTTCTTTATGTATCCCTCTTTTTTTACGAATATGTTTGTAAATTTCGTCGCTTGCTCTCATATTATTTTAAGCCAGATAAGATGAGCACGAAAGAGTTGAGAAGACGAGCTGAAGGCAGGTGCCGTAGCTACCTAATAGGCTATTAAACAGGTGTTTTAAAAAAGTAACAGGCTTAGTAAACAAATATCAAATACATAAACTGAAAAAAAAAACAGCTAGTAAAGTTCTGGAGTATAAGCATCTATTTAAAGTTTTTTGTCGGATTAGGAAAAGATACGATAGGCCAAATTTATAACTCGTTATTGAACTTGCCACAATCTTTAGGTATCGTTTCAGGAAAGTTACTGTATGGTTCCAGGTGAAAATAACACCGTTGCAGCTGACGCAACAGATATTCCGGCAGTACGGGATCCAAGGATTGTTCAGAGGACTAGTGCCAACCATCATGAGGGAGATGCCTGGGTACTTCTTCTTTTTCGGCGGATATGAAGGTTAGGTTATTTATCTTTTATTTAAGATCCGACCTGATAATAGAGCTGGTATAAGTAAAGACAACATGTCGCTTTTAATCCTGACTGATGTTATGATCATCTGTAGCGTACCATCAGATCATGATGTCATCCAGGGCGTAGCTAGGGTTTTATTCAGGGCAGAGCTAATGCAAAATTGATAATAATTATTTACTCTTCAGTAGCACGCTAAATGAGCGCTGCGCTGCTGTTACCAGTCGTATTTCAAAATGTATCGTAAAGTTTTAGGTATCTGGAATGAAGTGCATAAAACGAAAAAATTAAGTAATAGTCAAGACGAATATGAAAAAATGGAAACCATATTATGTCGTTTTTATGTCGTTATTTAACGAAATCTACTTTTAAACTTTCTCTCCGGTTCGGAATCATACCTTTATGGTATGATATCCTGAGTATGTTGCCGGAGTAACCGGCTTAATCTTACGTGAGTAATTCCCGTGTAATATAAATAAAATGTGTGAAAACCACGTCAGTTTCAGTAATAAAATAGGATGAATGTGTAATTCCAGGTACTCGGACGCTGCTGTCCAAGCCGGGCCAGTCGAAGGACGACATCGGGTTCGTGCGGACGATGGTCGCGGGCGCGGTCGGAGGCCTCGTGCTCTGGACGGTGATATTCCCTTCAGACGTCATCAAGTCCCGCGTGCAGATATCCAACAAGAGTCAGAAGTTCCTCACCGTTGGATACGAGATTATTAAAAAGGAAGGTTAGTTGATTAGCTCATTCACTGCGTCATGATCAGAAGGCCGAGGTTCGATTCCCGGCCGGACAGATGTTTACTGAATTTGAATACCTACTTATATATTTATATTGTGTACCAGCTGCCCTGACAAACGTTGTCCTTTTCAAATTTCAATTTGATACAAAAATCCAAATAAAAAAATGTGTTTTTCCCGAATTTTCCGGCAAATTTTCAAATATATTTTTCTAAACCATCACAATGTAGAGAGGAACAAAACAAAAAAAAAACTGTCAAGCCATTTTCGAGTTTTTGCACTGCAATTGATTTTATTATATTTTCTGTACCACCAACTCGCCTGTTGGTAAGCGACAATGTGGTCGAAGATGAAGCACGCAGACTAAAAAGATACCATATTCGCTTTGACCTTGAAAAGACCTAGATTATATCTCTCAGGAAATAAGGAAGCCAAGGAAGGGTGTTCCATTTCTTTGCTCTGCTCTGGGTCTGGGTGTTAGTTGTCTCGGGGAATCCTAGTCGGGAGCTATGAGTGTCAAGCGTTATTTATCTTTCATAATAATTATAATGGTTTAAGAGTTTATTTTCTCGAAGAAGAACATTAATTCAATTACGTGAAAAAATATATGCTTTACTTAACTAAGGTACTTAAAGATTGCAAACATTGCAAACAATTGGAGATATAATATTTTATCTTAAGTTTTTTTATCGTGTATCATCTAAAGCGTTATAGCAATATCGGTATTAGTAACCAATTAGAATTATATTTTTTTTTACATTAGATCCCCGCAATTTTCCTTGCCCTTTTGCGGAATAAAAAGTATAGGTACAATGATTATCGCTCTACGTTCTTGATGCATGCTAATTGCCAAATTTCAACAAGGTCTATTCGGTTGACTATACTCAATCCAAGTTTCTGTTTAGCTTTCACAGCTGCAGTATATTGTAAAATACTGAACGAAAACTAAATTCTGATCACTTTTGCTAGGTTTTGGAAATAAGATTAACTGGTAGCCGATGTACAATTATCAAAGACGTTTTCATTCGCTTTTTATAATGTTACTGAAGAAAAAACCACAATCGATCAAAGCTAAATAAACCAAGTATAGTCGCGAAAAGTGGTAAAAAGACAGAGGCTCACAGATATCAGTTACTTTGCACTTCATAATTTGCCTAGAAGAAAAAAAGGAAACGACTTGTATTTTTGCATAAAGATACTCGTAGGTTCGAGGACTGGTGAGCAACATCCGATACGTTCATCTCGGTTCTTCGGATACATATTCGAAGTCCTGAGAGATTATCCACGCACGTGAAACCGCGGGAGTTTAATCATCTCTTCTCTTCTCTACATAGTATAAATTAAAGTCACTTTCCGCGTCTGTCTGTCTGTATGTATGGCCGCTAACTCCGCCTAAACCACGCAACGGATTTTGATGCGGTTTTCACCATCAATTAGATACATTTTCACTGAAGGTTTATATATAATTGTAACTAGCGACCCGCCCCGGCTTCGCACGTAAATTACACCCGTGCGAAGCCGGGCGGGCGGGTCGCTAGTTTGGTATAAATGTCCCTATCTTATTTCGTCAGGTGTATTGGCGCTGTACAACGGGCTGAAACCGACCCTTGTGAGGACCATCCCAGCCACGGCTGCGTTGTTCGTCGTCTACGAATACTCCAAGAAGTTAATGCACCAATCTTTCGGTGACTAGCATCCTCTACATGCCTAGCATGCGCAACGCTAAATCTATTAATTTTAGTACAAAAACTGACGTTGTTTTTCATACATTTAAGCCAAGGATAGAAGTAAGTAGTTTTTTTTCACAAATTGCGGTGCAAAGCGCGATGACGACGCACGCGCACAGACCTCAAAAAAGACCACCAAATGATGGTGAAACCGGGCCCTTATTCATAAACTTCGTTTTTGAATAAGGGCGTTAGGTTTTTGATAGATTTACCATAACAAAGCTGTAATTTTTTTTAAATCAAAATTAAACCGTCGTTACGAAAAATGTGAATAGGCCCTAATCAGAGTACCGTTCTAATCTTAAGAAAGTAACTCCCGTATAATATAAATAAAATGTTTATCTACTAATTTCTTCGTTTGAAAACGTGACAAGGCTACAATAATGTATATATTTCTCGTTTTCACACGAAAAAAAGGATAAAAAGTTGCGCGGCGCGCATTCAGACTGTAGGATTAAGTAATCAAGACAACACCATAAAATTTATAGGAGACCTGCCTTATTGCATTTAAATAGATATTTTTCAATATTTTAATTTACAAGTTGAGCAATATTTACTAGTTGAAATCAAGGGCCCAAGTAGTATTTTAGTCTAGAACTCCTATGAAGAAGAATATAATGAACTAGCGGTCCGCCCCGGCTCCGCACGGGTATAGTTATATAGCCTATTAAAATAGCCTGTATTAATCAGTGATAATGTAGCATTCAAATGGTGAAAGAATTTTTAAATCGGTCCAGTACTTTTTGAGCCAATTCGTTACAAACATACTTACATACAAATCTTTCCTCTTTATAATATTAGTATAGACAACAACGTATAGAATGCGTATTGCAAAGCAAAGTATCAACTTTTTTGTATTTAAAAAAGGAATCATCAAATCAAAACTACATTTATAGCTTGCCATTTGATAAATTCTGAATCACGACTTTCTTCTCTATTACTAATATTACAGCAGATATATTTAATTCCCTATGACATAAATTTTAAGACTGTTCAATAATTTTGACGTCCACTAGAACATCTCAATTCACTTTGTTTGCTGATAAAATACATTTTGGGCATATTAAAACCTTTTTAATTAGCTGACTGTTTAAATAATAGCCATTCTAAAGTACATTGTTCGTAGTGAAAAACTTGTATAGAATTTGATTACTATTGTAAAATACGCACAGTTTAATAAAGGTTGCTACGCCTTACTTTGTTTTATAATTAAGCTTTATCTTATTGCAATGATAAAAACGCCACAATGCGATGCCAATGATAATAAAATATAGTTAATCACTGTTAAACAATTACTGTTATTTACATTCATATTTGTTTGCTATTTATTATAAGTAATTAAGTTAGAAATGTTTGTTTTGTTTTTGAGACTTCTGTATTTTTACAGGAGTAAAAAATAAAGGTACTGATATTTTTAGGTTGGCATTGTTTTATTTTAAAACAATACATGCTTCAAACCAATGACGATATAACCACTTGCCTGCTCATTATCCGTCGTAAGCCAAAGTTTCAGATTAACCTTTTTCGAGCGGGCCAATCCTAGGCGCGAATTATAGAATGACTTTTGAGTCTCCAATCACAAGCGCCATACGATACGAATCTTGCACAAGCAAATTATGACTATAGTCACCGCGTTACCAACTGAGTCGTAGGGCCATATACGTCATACCATAAGACCTGTAAGTGCGAGCGAGATAGACAGATATGGCATGTGGGTGCGAGCGAGACAGTCCGACAATGATTTATGACCTGACGACTCAGATGGTAATGCGTTTACTATAGTGCTCGATTAATTGGTTATAATATGATCTTTGCTTCAAACACTTGTTCCTCAAATCGGGAGCCTTTTTCCCAATGACAATATAACCACTTGACTGCTCATCCTTTACCCCGCATGAGCCAAAGGTTCTAACATGTCTACCTAAACTATTTCGAGAGGGGCCAATCCTAGGCGCGAATTGAATGAATGACTTTTGATTCTCCAATCACAAGCGTCGAGTCGAATCGAATATCCAATCACAAGCTGCCCCACGCGACCCACGTGGCATAATTTTTTAAAAGAGAATTTTGACTACATGCGCGTAAGTTTTATTATCTTTGCCTTTTCCAGCTTATGCAAAGTGGCATATAGTTTTTTTTTTTTAGTTTTGTGCATCTATACTTTTAAGTCGTTTTAGTTCATTTGAAATTGTATATTACCTATTAAGCAAATTCCTAATTAAATATAAGTATTGCAAAAGTTAAATGGGGAGGCTTATGTTCAGCAGTGGCCGTCTTCTGGCTGATGATGATGATAATTGCAAAAGTTGTTTTGTAGGCACAATAAACTATTAGTAAGGACTAGTAGCAACTCAAAAATGGGAAACTAAAGTCAATGATGTAAGCCAACAAGTGTAGCCGACTAGCTCTGACAGCTGTGTTCCCTTATCTCGAACATGACAATGGAGTATCTACTGTTTGTTATTGTGGTACATCACATTGTCTAGTCTGTTTGTCGAATAAAAAAATCAGACCGAATTGAGAACCTTTGTCCTTTTTTGAAGTCGGTTAAAAAGGAATGAAGCAAGCTGCATCCCTTTTTATTCGACAAACATAAACGACGTGAAGTGCCACCATTAGATACCTGCGTTTTTTCTACCCCTAAGGTATGATACCAAAGATTGTGCAAAGTTCAGAAGTTCCTTTTTTCTTTAAAATTCTTCCATTTTGCAGTCCATAATATTCTTGTCATTGTCACCTGACTTCTGTTTATTAATCTTTTATCAATCAATCAACTTGTGAACTTCACATCAATCAAATCACATGTGAATAACATCAAGATCTACTCAGAATTCCCAGTTTCATATATTTTTACCCATGTCCTAACGTACTCCCATGTCTTCAGAAGACTACCAAGTCCAGAATGTTTATAGGTATGCTAGGAAATCCTACAAGAACTGCAGAAGCGAAGTACATGAAAATTGTGGGTTCAGCTGTCAAGATGAAGTCAATATTGAGACAGACAACTCTCCGAGGTGCGAGAGGGTAGAGCAGCCTGGGTGCAGCTGCCCAGACCGCGAGGGAGACCTGGCCAGCATATTGCACAAGAAGTGTCCAGTGATATCGCTCGCGCGGCAACAACTTCAAAGGGTTTTAGACGACACAGACAAATTGCTATGCGACAACAATAGATGTTGTAGGTAATTAATTTATTTTCCCTATAAATACACTAGAATCGCTTTTCCACTTAGCTACTATGGGCAGTTTTGAATGAATTATGATGTCGAATGTAGATATACTAGCTAGATTCATAACACAGTATACTTTTAGGGTCCGTACCCAAGAGGTGTAAACGGGACCCTATTACTAAGCCTACGCTGTCTGTCTGTCCTACTCTTTAACGTAGGGTACTTATCTATTACGGTTCGAAAGATACCATCTTTCGAACCGTAATAGATAGCCAGTTTTCGCAGATAGATTTTTACCAAATGTTATTGCGGATTAACTAATAATAATAAAATCAAAAACTAGAAGACTAAAATGTGGGTCCCCATTACAACAAACGTTTTACAAAAGTGTCTTTCACGGAAAAGAATCTAAAAAAAAACTGTTAGGTATTTTTGCATTTGTTCTAGTGTAAAAACGGTAATAAGTACAAGCGTCAAACTTAATATGATTATAGTACACACTAATGTAAAACAACAAATTTTAATAACAATTACTGGCCAAGTGCGAGTCTGACAAATTTCTAATCACCACCGGTTCTCGTACGATCACCAGTTGCAACGCGTTGGGCGCGGTCGATGCTATAATGGGTGACCATGTCTTTTTGCACTACTTTTTTGTACTTTAGTAGTTTGTGCTGGTACAGAACCCTCAATGCGCGAGCCCGACTCGCACTTGACTGCTTTAATTTTATCTATCATTGGAAACTAAAATAGTGTAATCAGTAATGCATGCATGGTTGAAATTATTTCTATAATTCCATAATCTACGGAGTTGGCCACCAGGAGCCTTATGGAAAACTGCTATTGCGGCACCAAACTAACGATAAATCCGCTCATTTGGAAAATCACGCGACTGCAAACCGTATCAGCAGTGCAAGTACCGTTCTTTATCGATCATCAAATTTGACAGTTGAGATTGTCAAATTCGATAAAATGCCATTTGGTCAGTACTGTCTATGATCGATTCTATGGCATTTTATCGAATTTGACGTACGATAAAGAACGGTACTTGCACTGCTGGACGCGTTAAGGTTCACGTTCGCGTGATTTTCCAACTGAGCGGATTTAACGTTAGTTTGATACAGAGTTAGCCGTTGGCTGTAAGGCCCCTAAATTACTACTACAACATTTTTTTGCAGATCGATGTACGATTTCTTGTGCTTATGCCAAGAATTATGTATGACCCAAAATAAATGCACTTGCGCATTAATTATCTTTATTGCAATCGCTTTCTTTTTTGGAATATTGTTTGGGGCTGCTTCTTGCGGTTCCTACCTGGGCCAGTTCAATAGCCCCATACTGACATGCTTGGACAACCGGTTTATTTCTGAAAAATATACAGATTTGGAAGAATATCGTGGAATAACTTAGTACTGGAAATATATTTGTACTTTACTTAAGGTGAATGGGTTATGTTTTAGTCTAATAAAATAATATTGTAGAGTATGTACCTACTAAATAGAATAGTAATGCCTAAATATGTTTACGACTATTTCTTTATGTACCTTTGTTAGTATTTTTGATGCGATTTGTTCGAGCAAAATGCTTGTAGGTTTTTATTATTCATCATGGGCATGACAGACCAAGGCTAATGCCGAGACTATATAAGTCTGGATTCTAGTATCCTTTTCCAAATCAAGCCAGTTACCTCACTACTACTGATTTAACTGATGTCCGTAAAACGTTATTAATAAAAAATTACTTTTAAAGGAGAATTTTTATTTACCTATAATATGTCTAATATTCTACCAGCAGGTTTTATTTTCCGATGTGCACACTTTAATAATATAGTCATAGCTATTTCGTATAATGGTCAAACGTGACGCAGCCCGGCAATTTAAATAAAACATTACACAAAAAAATTTTCATACACATGTTTGTTGTATTTGACCCTTATACTGATTATGTACATATGAATTAATGCAGTTATCGTTAGTGCAAGTGAATTAAATGTATTAATATTAACCAAAGTAATGCAGTTAACATGAAAAAGATGTAGTACACAAAATTTTCCAATAAAAAATGCTATGCTAAACAATGCTTTCTAAGAAAGGAAAGCTAAACTTACAAATATCATTTAATTATATACTAAAAGTTAAGTTACTTTATTTACTTTAGTAGCAAAAGAAACTGGTATTCAATTTAATGTGTTTTAAAATATCATTCTCTTTAGAGTGACAGGTGTGGTATGAATGCATGCAACATTACATCTACTCTTTAATTAGAATGGGGACTGCGATGGTTGCATTGTTATAGCCCAAGGATTTTTAATAGCCCGTTGGTCAAGTTGGTAGTGAACCTACATTCCGAGCTTGGGGGCGTGGGCATGGGTTCGATTCCCACCTAGGACAAACATTTATGTGACGAACATTTGTGTCTGTTCTATATCTGTTTAATAATATCTATTTAAGCATGTATTTAAAACTATATATTATGTATGTATACCAGTCTCTGGCAGCCATATCACAAGCTTTGCTTAGTTTGGGTCAGATGACAGTGTGTGCAAAAAATATCCCGAATATTTATTTATCCCATTAAGGGTGTGTTTCCACAAAGGCAGAGAACAGAGCGGAGAAGAGATGTGCCGGGAATAGACCAACCACATTTGTTGAAATCCACATCAGCTTATCTTTGCTCTGTTTTAATAGAAACATTCATAGCGGAGGCGAGAACTGTTTTAAATTGTATTGCAGTGCGATGAGAAGCAGCCGGGTATAGCAGTGTGTTGAGCCACCTTAAAGGCATGACGGCAGTGTGGCTTTGGTTCGGGTCACGCTTCTCCAGACTCCTACAAAAGTCACTCATCTCTACACAAGTTGCTCGCCTCTGCTACTCAAGTCTGCTCGTCTCTGCTACTCAAGTCTGCTCATCTCCACTACACTCTGTTCTTCTCAACTACATACTTCCGCTTGTCTCCGCTTCAATGGATACAGTCCTCTCTTTTTACAGCTTTGCTCCGCTTTAGAGGAAACGGACCATTATGAGACCTGTCTGCTAGTCTCATTGTTATTTACCTACATCCCTAATACAGGTTGTGGCAAATTTAGCAGATAGCCCATAACCTGCGGTGGGGTAACCTGGGGGGCATCATGACAGTTCAGAAAAATTAATAAAAATTTCTTGTTTAAAAATATCACTGAACTATAATTACAAAGATTTTTTACCCACAACGGAACAGAGAACAGAGAAGAGTGTATGGTAAGATGTATGTATGTCTGTTACCATTTTTCTCCAAAATTATTGGCCCGTTTTTAACGCAGGGTTAGTTGCACTTGTTTTTAGTTACGTTTGATCAAAATCCAGCAATGAAAACGCAGATCTTTTCTGAATTGGTTGCAGGTTTTATAAGTTTTAACATCAACAAATAAAATTTTGTTAATGCTTGTTTACCAGCAGCAGATTACTTGTATGTGTTTACATCTGCAATGAAACTAATATCTAGTGTAAAAAACGTTTTCCTAATAGGAGTTATTAAGACAAATCTATTGTATCATAACTCAATAGGTTTATTAGTAACCATTCAAGAGTTTATTGCCTACCTTCCAGGTCCATCGCACCACATTCGTATGTCATCTTACCTATTCGCAGTTTCAACTATAGATTTCTAGTGGGTGAAATTTAGATGCTTAGATTTTCTTATATAGCTACCTAGGGTAGTTAGATAAGTAAGAAACATTATTATCGGTTCCTCTGATTATAGATAATCACATGAACCGATAATAAGGTGTGTAAAAATTGCTATGATATTATTTCTAATTTAGCTTAAGACGGAACCTAAGGTCGGTCATTTTAATACAAGTACGTTTTTAGATTTTTATAAATACAAGTTTTCTTTATTACTCGTTATAAATTAATTTTGTTAGTAGTTAAGTGTCCGTAAGTAGTTTCTGAAAAATGTGATTGTATTTGTATAAAAGCATGTCATTTTACCTCCAGTCCCGTCTTAACTACATAAATATTTAAACAAATATTATATTATAATAATTAGGATCTGCCAAAGAACGCACAACAAACAATAACAAAATAAATTTGCAAATTGATAACTGCATTTTCTGTTTCTCACTTTCTACTTTTGGTTTTTGGCTTTTGACTTGAGTCACAATTATTCTGCCAATGTCCACTTCATGATACCTTCGCAAATAATATGCTCAGTGTACATTCTACAACTCTTTCTGGCTTTTGCAAAAATGCATCACAACCCCACCAATGTCACAAAGACACACCATCAAATGCAGAATTTTTGTACAGTTTTTTTGACTGGTAGATGTAATGCAGAGAATATAAACTCTTAACTCTATTTTTCATTGACTTTGTTGAACATTCTCCAGCGATCATAATTTTAGCAACAAAGGTAGTAGTCTCAAAAAAAAATTGTATTGCTTACAACATTCATACCAACCAGTTGTAATTACGAATAAACATGATACCAGAATACAATTACACTAACATACTTGTCGTGGTACTACTAAGATAGCTGAATTACTTTTCCTCACACCACTCATTTTCTTTGCGAACTTGATCCTCTTCAGCAGCAGTGAAATCATTTTTGATATTGAACGTCTTGCGGATCTCCTCGGGAGTCTTTCCCTTTATCATGTTGGCTACAGTCTTACATGTGACATCTAATAAGCCCTTGATATCTAAATAGTTGGCAGCTAAAATAAGCTCAAACAATGTGCCCTGATCCACTTTTAGGAAATCAGCATCCCAAGAAGAAATGTCGTCTGTTCTTTTCTCTTTATTTTCATCATCTTCAGGTAGAGGAGGGTCATCTTTGTGGTATGTGGCCCATTGAATTACTTTTTTTAGAATAGCTGAGTTTACATTAGGTAAAGGTACAACTTCTTCCTCATCGTCTTCCATGCCTAAATCTTCTAACATGGTTTTTATTGTTACTGAACATTTTGCTATCTCCACATCCACTACAAAGACCTCGTTATCTGAAGATTGCAATTTTATGTTCGGCATCTGAAAACAATGGAAATAGGGAAAGATTAACAAAAATAATCCGACGCCATCTTATATACAAAAATAGTTTGAGGAGTAGCTAGATAACCTTACCTTTTCAGATCTTCTATTCTACACTGTTCGAAAGTAATTTAGCAGTATATAATATATCATAAATCTTTTGAAATTTTAATTTTACAAATAATTCTTAGTTCGAAAAATTGCAAATTCACATCGATTGATTGAATTTCTATCAAGTGAAGTGAGTGAACAAAATGAGCGAACAAAACAAACTTTCAATAGAAAGCCACAGATACTAAAAATCCACAGGTTGGAAAACTTAGAAATACCATAATATTATGTCTTCTGTGGAAATACTTTAGTTTTAATTTTGGCTCCCCACGGTTTGTGCATAAAGTCTCAGAACATGATTATTTTTCCTACTTGTTTTATTGATTAAACAAACACTAGAACTGGTGATAACGACCCGAACTTGACTACGTCCTTTGTATTTTTTGATCGAAGGAGTCTTGAATTTATCGCTATTCGACCTAAAAAAATCGCTCTATGGCTATAAATAGATGTGAAATAGATCGAGCACGCTTTTTAGGGTTCCGTACCCAAAATGTAAAAACGGGACCCTCTTAATGAGCCTATACTGTCTGTCTGTCCGTCCATCCTACCTTTTAAACTGTACTTAGTATCTCTTCTCAGTTGACATTTTCATTAGCTAGGTACTGTTACGGCGGATTAAATAAGAAATACCTAGTAATCTTAGATTAACTACAGTAGTTCTTGTACTAACTGTAGTAACTGTATTAACAGTAGTATTACTGTAGTTCTTCTAAGCTAGTAATAACGTAAAAGTAAAGGGGGCCACCGTCACTTATCTTGTCGGTGAGGTGGACGAAGATAGTAAACGCACGCAAACTAACACTTTTTCGCTGGGAGTAGGTACTCACTGCACCTAGCCTGGATAAGCGAGGTTACGGTTTTTTCCTTCACCGGAAGCGGAAGCTTAGCTTATTGCTTCGATTTGATTTTGATCCTACGCGTTTGGAAGTCAAACGCTTCATGCTCATCATGCAGCACAGCACAAAGGACTAAGTACCTACGTGTTACATTAAGAATGAAATTAGGTAGGTACGAACTGTCGTTTATTGAATAAGGTACCTATTTTTGTAAAACAAATCACACTTTAATTGCGCCAGTGTTCAGACACTTCTCTTCTTCTGTTGAAGGTTTCGGATTGTTTATTGACAATAAGCTCTTTGCCATGCCCGGCCATTGTTCTATTCCAGCTACAGGAACGGGAATATCTGTGGTAAAAGAAACAAGTTACAAAAATAATATAATAATATAAATAAATATATTGTACAAAAATAATGCAATTTCGAATTTTTTACAACTTAACAGGGCCTTACGGCTAGCTGCTTAAAGCAATTTAGGTGACCAAAAAATATTGCGCGAACGCAAAACGGATCGCGTGATTTTCCGTAAGCGATTTTAACTACGTTATATTAATACTGCGCAAGGAGTTGGCCGTAAGGCCCCAGTACTCACAATATCTTAGTTAATATAAAGTAGGTAGTACAAAAATCATGTCCAATGTCCATGTTGAACCCGTGCCGATAGTCGTTGGGAACGATACTCTCGAAGTTGTTGAGCATTACACCTATCTTGGACAGGTTGTTCAGTTATATAGGTATCTAAGTCCAACTTAGGTAAAGAGGTCGCCCGAAGAATCTAACTCGGATGGGCAGCGTTAAAATTTGCAAGTTGAAGTGTCAATGGGCAGGCCACATCTCTCCAAGAACCGATAACCGATGGGGAAGAAAGGTTCTTGAGTGGAGACCACGAACCGGAAGACGCAGCGTAGGTAGGCCTCCCACTAGATGGACCGACGACATTGTGAGAGTCGCCGGCATCCAGTGGATGCAAAAGGCAGGCTGTCGTTCAGTGTGGAGGTTAAAGGAGGAGGCCTATGCTCAGCAGTGGACGTCTTCTGGCTGATGATGATGATGATGAGGCAGGTAGGTACTTACAACGATTCTCAACTTTGAAAATGTTAGTGCTTTGAAAGACGCGTAGAAAAAGAACGGTTATCAGAATCGCTGCAGCTGCGCCTGCTCCGGTACACCAAATGTAAATCTCCTTGGATATGAACTGCACTCTCTTTGCTTCAGTGGGCTCACATGTAGTACCGTAGTAGTTTGGGCGTAGTCGCCATCTATAATGAAAAATATTATTAATCTGCTGCATTCCCATCTATTTATGGCATGACTAGAGTAGAAAGAAAAATGCAAAATTAGTACAAATCATTTATAAAGTTATGGGAGAGAAACCAAGCGAACCGTTCTGTGCAGGAGACTATTCGGAAGATGAGGGAGTACGGGGCCAACTCTAGAGATAAGTTGATAAGCTGTCCGTAACCAACAAGAAGTATTAAAAAGGCACGTACCCTTCAAAACATGGTCCGCAATCCTCATCAGTCTTCACACATTTGTTTGGCGTGTTCGGAGGCAGAGATCTATTTAGTTCTCGGCAGTCCAGGCACTTGCGGCAAACATGTGTTGGAACTTCGCAAAAGAAGTTGGCAGGGCATTGAGCATCTTCTAGACAGGGTACTGGCTGGGATTGGACCACACTCACGGCTACCAGTAGAGTAATGATCGAGAAGCTAGAAAAGTTAAAGCAATTTAATATGTAGTATACAATAGGCAACGTTCAACAATAATACCTAGAAATAGTCAACACCTGCGAAATTTTTGAGAACTATCGAAGTTTTTAAATATTTTTTTCATAATAGGTTATGTATTTGATGGTATTAAAAATTATTATTCATTCTGGTGTAATCATTTATGATAATACAAAAATAAAAAATAAACTGTACAACTATTTGTACAGTTTATTTTTTATTTTAAAAAACTGAAAATCTGGACTATTCCAGATTTTCAGTTTTTTTATTGATCACGTGACACTGCAAACGCTCTATGTCACAGACTCTATGTAGAATGTCCTTATGACGTGACAGTAGTTTGCACAACAAAGTAAATAAGTTTGCTTGTGACGTCACTGAAGTCACGTGGCCTCATAAACAGGAGTTATCCGTGGCCATAATCGTCAAAGGGACCGTTTACGCGGTACATACCTAGTAATAGTTTAAATTACAAATACTGAAAATTATGAGGATCGCCATAATTTTTTCACAAGATTTCCTAATTATAGTGAGATGGTTTCGTAAAAATTGTCAAATACCCTATTATAAAATATCCAATTTCAGCACTGTGTTGGAGGGACTATCGTACAAACTGTACCAACTGTGTATTGTACCTACGTGGTCATTCAAGTAAGGAAAAGCATTTCGTCCAACGCCAACCTAAAGCCGGCACTATAAGCATAAGTATAAACATTATAAGTAAGTATGTACATAGCTAATCAATATAAGTGGTACCTATACCTAAGATCAGACAAACAAGGTTGAGTTCGACTAAAGGCATCAAGCCTGATTTAGGCCAGATGCGTGTTCGCATGTACCCGCCATGCCACCTACCATATCTCCCTTGTTTGTCTGATCTGAGATATATACGTCATCATCATCAGCCAGAAGACGTCCACTGCTGAACATAGGCCTCCCCCTTGTCTTTTGCATCCACTGGATGCCAGCGACTCGATATATACGACTATACGTGCCCAATTGCAAATGGATGTATCGACCTGTTTTTTTATGAGTATAGTTCAAGGTCGGAGAGTGACCATAGGCTACTTTTCATCAACACCATCTCCAGTTTTTATCATTAGGCAGGTGAAACCGCGGGGCGCTGCTAGTATTAATATAGTTAAGTAGTAGGTACTTACAGCATTTTGGGACCTATTAAGGCCCTATGTCGCATCACGCGTCGACCAACACTTCACTTAACCCTTTGAAAAATTAAAAGTATACAATAGCTGGTTGCGTTGCGTGCGACCTTGCGAATAAGAATGAAATAATCAATTAAGAGGGCACTAGCGCATCCAAAAGGATAGCTGAGCAAGTTGAGACAGGAAGTGATATTTTTAAATAAAATTATGTACTCACAACATACATGTTACAACTTGTCATCATCCCAAGGAACAACAATGAAGCTTCAGCTTGGCTAGACTATACCTTGAACTGTTATTTAATCTGTGGCTTGGCTACACCATTAAAAATTATTTATAACATAATTAAATTATTATTAGGTCATCATCATCATCATCAGCCAGAAGACGTCCACTGCTGAACATAGGCCTCCCCCTTTAACCTCCACACTGAACGACAGCCTGCCTTTTGCATCCACTGGATGCCAGCGACTCTCACTATGTCGTCGGTCCATCTAGTGGGAGGCCTACCTACGCTGCGTCTTCCGGTTCGTGGTCTCCACTCAAGAACCTTTCTTCCCCATCGGTTATCGGTTCTTCGAGCGATGTGGCCTGCCCATTGCCACTTCAACTTGCAAATTTTAACAGCTATGTCGGTGACTCTGGTTCTTTGGCGAATATCCACGTTTCGGATTTTATCGCGCAAAGAAACTCCGAGCATAGCTCTCTCCATTGCCCGCTGTGTGAATCTGAGTTTTTCCAAAAGGCCAACAGTTAAGGACCACGTCTCAGTACCATATGTCATCACTGGCAATACACACTGGTCAAAAACCCTCGTCTTGAGGCACTGTGGTATTATTATTAGGTATAAAGCCGGAACTCCAGCGCCCAAAATATAACAAAACATGACAGCCTTTGACAGTCCACTGCTGGACTTTTAGCCTACCCCCGAAAGGGTGATTGGGCCATATCCACCACGATGGCCCAGTTGGGGAATTCCGGACATATGGCAACCCTAATTATGGATGTGCAATGTAATAGTGCTAACAGGCGTATGGATTTGGCTGACGAACCGCCGTCCAACCAACGGGAGGGAAAGAGAAAATTTTCTCTTTCTCTCGGCATGTATTTAGCATGCAGCTATTATTATTTATATAAATGTATTGCAACATTTATTTAAAATATTATTATTATATTCACACAAAAGGAGCTTAGTTCAAAGTATTGAAATGGGAAAAAAACAGTCATTAAATTATAAATAACATTTATTCAATAGATTCAAATAAATTGTACAACTTAGTCTGGAAATTAGGATAAATTAATTTAGTCTTTAGTCTTTTCACTTGTATATTTTGGCAGGATTCAAAAGGCTGCACAGACTATTAGTAGGTACCTACAACAAAACATGGTACTTATAAGTAACAAATTTAATACTTACGTAATTTTATGATAATTAAACAAAAGTTTTCCTAATACATATCTAGAAACATAGATGGGTCATCACTGAATGATCGATTTGATACAATCATAATATTAGTGTACTGCCGAGTGTAGTGGGGTGTGCCGTGTGACCATAAAGCTAAACATAAAGAGAGGCACCGAAAATAGCGTCCCAAATGCCCTGTCTGTCGAAATCTCAACTACCTCGCATTGTAGCTTGCTATAGGTACGTATTTAAATCAATAGACGAGCCTATTTATGTTTGCTCTCAAGAATCGCGACGCGCAACGGCACCAAAGTTCATTCGTCTTGTTCCTACTATACATAATAATATAAGTCAATGGGTCAAGTGATATAATCATACAATATTTTCGTACAAAACCTGTGATTTCGTATAATGTTCCAAAAATAAATAAAAAGTTTTTTGTTTAATATTTTGAATAAAAGTAGTTGATTTTATAATCTTTGACATAATTCTGTTCTTTTTGATACCTATTTCAAAGGTGCTATTGGAGTTGATCATTAAACTAGTGATCAAATGTACTTTTTTTTTACATAAAAACTTTTCACAGCAAAATTTAATTTAAATTGGTGTTTTATTGATCTTACTGTAACTGTCCTAGTTAAAAAAACCTGCAGTATAGTTTAGCTAGTAGATATGGCGGAACTTTTTAATAGTGCTTTTTTTATTTGGACAATATCATAATAGAAAAATAACACAATAACATAAACTAGCGCCTTTAGACACACCTTATATTATGGAATATATATTTTTTTTTCACCACATACCCGATATCTTAATTACTATTATCAAAATATTAACTATGCTTCATGCGTCCTCTATCTCGCTCGCGCATTTTGATATTTTAGAAGATATAAAATGATTAGATGTACTTATATGAAATCTAAGCAGAACGAATAAGAAAAATAACACTACAACCTCAGATAAAATTTCGTTTTGTTCAAACAAGTTTAATACTTTATTTTAATAAGTAAAATTATTTTTTAATTATGTTTTTATGTTAGATTTTTAATTGTTTGAATAATAAAATTATCAATTTAAATCCGTTTTCACAAAATTTGTAAAATACGCTGTTTCGGTTACTTGGGGATGCCCATATTGTCATCCAAGTATTTTTTTTTATTTAAAAGCCATACTACTGTACCGATTTTGATAAAATTTCTATATCTCTCTGAAAGTATAAAATAATTTCACCAGTCGGTTACTAAGAGACGGAGTTCTGAGGTAAAAATAATAATAAAAAACAACCGAACTCAGAACCGGTACTTTTTTTGAGTTGGTTAAAAATTAAAATTATACTGAACATTTGTAATATTTTTTTCTTTACAAAAATATATTTTCTATAATTTTTTCTTTATTTTTTATTCGTGATAAGGCATCCACAACTTTGTCACAGAAATATCCTGTTAAAAAGTTTATTTTAATATTTTTCAAATGTTGAAATGCGCGAGCTTGATAGAGGATGCAAGAAGCATAGCCTCTTAATAATGTCCATCTTTAGTAGGCAGCAGAGCTATGGATCAAAACTTTGTGAAGTAAGCTAAAACGTAAGAATATTTGAAGCGCTTACAGACGATGCGTAGTACAAGTTGCAAGTGGCAGTGGAAGAGCTATAAGCACTTTCACTGCAACTTGCACTAAGCAAAACGATGCAGACGAGGCGTAGTAGCTACTTGCAACTTGTACTTGCTACTTGTACTACGCATCGTCTGCAAGCGTCTTTAAGTAACATTTTACTATTACATTTAGGTATCACAACGTTTTTCTATTATTTATACGAGTTCACTAAACTTAGCGTGCACGCAATTAGTTGGCTGTCTCATTATAAGACTAGAATGACTAAAAATATTCGAGACCAAAGATATTTAAAACTATGGATATTTAATCAGCTTTAAAAACTTCAAACTAATAACGGCAGACTAAAGCGATATTAATCTTAAGGTAACCTGCAGGTAGCTTAATTAAACGTTGTGATTTCTAAAAAAAAACTATTGACATTTAACTTTTTTTATTATCATGTGTATTTTATATTAATTCTTGACGTTTCCGTTACGCGAAATTCTAAGAAAGATATGAATTTATATATGTCTATGTAAAAAGGCGAGGATATTTTTTTCATGAACTTTGCACTAGACTCAACATTCATGGTGTTTGGAAATCAATGGTAGAGGTCCACCTGACGCCTCAGTTTAGAAAAATATTTACTGAGGAATATTCCATTACGTCGGAACGATTTAAGCTGTCTCCTTATTTGTTAAATATTCTTTGAAATTAAAATCATGCATATAATTATAATGTGCGAACTTTATTTAAAAGAAACGTGTAATTGTAACCAGTGTAAGGCAATGGCATAGCTCTCTAAACACTACGATAAATGAACTAGATAAAAATGTTTAGGAAGCTCGGCAGACATTAGAGAGTATTTATGTGAATAAAAATGCATAGGTTTGTATAAGTTACATAATATTATTGTGCACGAGCCCTCTACTTTGAGGTGGCCTTATGAATGTGTCATAAAAACGCATATTGAGATTTTTAGTGGAATCAACAAGCATATTGGTAGATATAAATATACATACAGGGTTACGCCATCGTAATAAAATTCCTATAGAGTGAAAACAGTCAACAGTCAGTACATTGTATTTATAATATACTTCACAATGCCACATTTACTCCAATTTAGACGTTATGTCGCTTGCATAGTGTTCAACGTTAGTTATTCTTTGTCATCGTAACTCTGACATCGCGCGGCGTTGTAGTCGTATCGCGGTTACCTTATAACTAAGTAACTAACCAAAAAGTTTGCGCAATTCGCAGCATGCGTCGAGTTTTGATTCGGACATTTTTTTGGCACTATTGTGACTCTATATGTATTGTATCTCGATGGGTTACGCATATACCCTGTACTAACTTGAAAGGAGTTCATTGTAATCATCATTTTGAACAACTTTTACTATGGGACCAAACCTGAAATCGCAAAAAAAAATTGGGCGTTCCATAAAAACCGTAATTGACACTCCACAAAATGTATGGAACAGCTGGTTTTTTTTTCACGATTTCAGGGTTGTTAGTAAAAGTTGTTCATAATGATGAGTACAATGATTTCCTTACACAGTCATCACACTCCGTACAGGGATTATGCGTAACCCTGTATTATTTTCGAAATGCACATTTGAATAATTTCATAAAATTATATGGTATATGTAAACACAATGCAGTTCATATCATAAGGCTGATGAATATAATAAAGCAAAATCATATTAGATGTACATACAATACTCAAAGAATATTGTTCGTTTCGTTTAAAAGTGTAAATATATATTATTATATAGTATAATATATATTTACACTTGAAGTGTAAATATATATTATTCACCTCACAGTGAAGAGTAAGACAATAACATCTCGCCTCACAGCAAGGTATACAGGGTTACGCATATAGACTGTACTAAGCCACAAGAAGGTCATTGTACTTATCATTATGAACAACTTTTACTATGGGACCAACCGTGAAATCGCGAAAAAAAAAAACAGCTGCTCCATATATTTTGTCGCGATTTCAGGGTTGGTAAAAGTTGTACAATGACCTCCTTGCGGCTTAGTGCAGTCTATATGCGTAACCCTGTATAGCATTTTTCAATTTATAAAAGTTGATGCTAAAATTATAAAGAAACTCTATTAATTAAATAATAAAAATATTCACTTTACCTACGAATTATGCAGCTCATTATAAAAAAACTAGAAATACAGGAACTGTTCGCGTTTAGCTACCCACAGAGACACTAGCTGCTTATCTCTCTCTTTAGCTCGATGTGCATTACTTACCGCCGGGCACTGTAGATAAAATGATACGCGAAAGCTATTCAACTCTAAATGTGCAGCCGTGCACGTTTCGCGGACGCAAACGGCAACTATGCACCAAAGTCAACCTTTAATTAACTCGTACAAGCGTCCTCGTATCGTGAAAACCCGGCTTTACTAAAAAAAAAAAATCTTTTTAATATTTGGCTTTATTATTTTTGAAGATAAAATTGTCGATGCTATACTTCTAAAAGCGGTTTTTTTTTAAAGTTATTTATTACTTAAAATTTTGTATTTTCAAGAAAACACAACAAAGACCACAAACCACATTCTTTGCGCATTTCTAAGCATTATCTATAAACCAAACTAACAAAAAAATCATTAGTTATTAGTAAAGTTTCTAAGGATTTATTTCGGAAGACAACAGTAATTTTTCTTAAACATTTGTAAATACAAAACCAATCGTTTAAAATGTACTATAGCAGCACCAGTATCATTAAATATAACAACGTTACTCTGCTTTAAAAGAATCAAATTTTACAATTCGGACAAATTAAAATCAGTTTTTGTGACATACTAAGTGTAAGTACTAAATATAAAAACACAGTTTGCCTAAAATAGGAACAAAGTAATCAACTACAACCAAAAAAATACATAAACTTAACTACATCATAACATTTACAACTCGTCACTTTCAAACTATCTGGGACGAAATACATTCATAATTATGCAACTTTTTATTTTATTTGTTCACATTTTGATGTAACTTTGTACCAAAGATAATTTATATCGTCTTTGTGTTGTACGAATGTCATGTATGGCACAATAAGGACAAAACATAGGCGAGTATTTTCTTCCACGTATGTCATAGATATTATAAAACTATAGATTTAACGTAAACGCACCAACAACAGCAACAAAATGCAGGGCGTTTATCGGCGGGAATCATGGAAAAACCCACAGTCGCGCATGCGAAAAACGACGTAACAGTTAACAAAATGATTAGTTGAATTACGCAGTGTTACCCGCTACTTTAGTATTTTCGCATTTCTGGGAGGAAAGTACCCTATGTACCTCCTGACGCCTGCCAAATTTCGTGAAGATCAG
This sequence comes from Agriopis marginaria, assembly GCA_932305915.1. NCBI lineage: Eukaryota > Metazoa > Arthropoda > Insecta > Lepidoptera > Geometridae > Agriopis > Agriopis marginaria. The sequence goes on from OW029921.1 coordinate 8,217,139, forward strand.
CCTAGCTAGCCGTTCAGTTGCGAAAAACGAACAAACAGACAGACAGGACTACTTTTCGCTTTTACAATATAAGTTAGGTTTAGGATTTCAAAATGAGTCCACAATTTATTGGTATCGAATCTATTGTTTTAAATATCTTTGACTTATGAACTCAATTTAAACTTTATTCTACCCATTCATTCCAAAATACAAATGCACATAACTCATTATTAAAATGAAGCCTTTGGATCTGTAAACATTGTACCTCCACCACCTCACCGTACCGCTGTTGCATAACGCGTCAGCGGAGATCAGGGGCTTAGACAATACGCTTTCTGTTAGCGGTAACGCCTGCGGAAAGATGAAGTTGTATGAAAATGACATTAGCTTGAGAGATGTTATCTCAAGCTAATGTCATTTTCATACAATTTCATCTTTCCGCAGGCGTTAACGCTAACAGAAAGTGTATCTTGTCTAACCCCCCATCTCTTACTGCTCCAAGGGCCTCATTACAATCGAGTTATATCAAAGAGATTACAAATACTCCCCTCACTGATTCGTGTTAGTATTTAAACAACTAAAACAAAATAATAATGTGCTACAGAACTAGCATTCAAGCTGTGATTTACTGCAAGGCTTAGTGTAAGGATCGCCGCAGACAACGGACTTTTAGTGGAACGTACAAATAAATAAATATTCGGGACATTTTTGCACACACGGTCATCTGACCCCAAACTAAGTAAAGCTTGTGATATGGCTGCCAGAGACTGATTGATATACATACAAATATATTTTTAAATACATACTTAAATAGATATTAACACCCAGATATAGAACAAACACAAATGTTCATCACATAAATGTTTGTCCTAGGTGGGAATCGAACCCACGCCCCCAAGCGCAGAAGGCAGGTACACTACCAACACGACCAACTATCTATGATTTATGACGCCTATCTGCCAAATCGTTATTTTGGAGGAAAAGATCGACAAAAACCTAGCCGACTGATGGTAAGCGATCACCGTCGCCTATGGATGTAACACCAGGGCCATCACAAAAACGTTGCCGACCTTTAAAGACCATTAACTATATCATGTTATAGTTACTCGGAAATACCGCGGGAGGTCATTCTACATATTGCAGGTTGGAAGCAAAAATGATCGCGTAAATACAATTTCCACACATCTGAATTCTCAGTCAGCGATTTTTTATCTTATTTTTTTTTAATGTGCGATAGAGATAGGTCTGATCGGTGAGCGCGGCTTTAACCGCAGCGACAACTCAACGTAACCGCGTTGATAGCGAGTTGACCGCCAACCGCAAGTGGTTTACTAGCTTGTCCCCAAGGCGACGCCGCTACGGTGTTAATTAGCACGCGTAGCAGTATGGAGTTTCATGGAAATAATACAGAAAGGCCTGAGTTGATGCAATGCCAATGTCTGCTGTGAATCTAAGTATTTATTTATATATAATTATATATTTTAAATAAAAAAGTCTGCTTATTATCACAGTTTGAATCCTAGGAGAGTTTGCATGGCGAATAACACACGCCATTGACTACATTAAAACTAGACTTCTAGGACAATAACTTCATCTAAATATTATAATAAATGCCAACTAATCTCAATGTTGACTTGAGCAAATACTATTTACAATTTCATAATACATTTTCTAAGGCACCTGCTTCATGTTTTGAATGTTTGTGATTCTTCGTAACACTTTATTATTGTAAATGTTTTTTGGTTAGTCTTGATGGAAATATGAAATGCAATTGAAATGCAATGAAATTGTTAGTTAAAAATCTTAAAATAACCACAACATCATAACTATTGTGTGTTACTGTTTCATTCTATGATAAAACTTTAATATTTTTTTAGGATAAAAGTATTTTTAATAAGACTGTGATAAAAAAGTAGAGTAAATGAGTAAAACTATTTTACAATAAAAAGGGATGCCATAATGCGTCTTGTACAGGCAAGTAGCCCGCTCAACTTAGAACAATAACGCACGTGCGAGAGTATGACGCATGTATGTAAAAATACATGCGTCCTTCTCTAGTTGCGCGTGTAAAAAGCATTATATGTATCGTTTCTAATTCGAATTGAGCTAAGAGGCCTAGGGCCTTGAGCAAAGATCTTAACACCCAAAACGTATTGCACCAAGACTGGCAACGACTTGCGAGGTCGCGATAACACAACTGGCTCTAATTAACTAAACACATGCCGAAGTCCGTAGGGTCTATTCAAAACGACCTTTGTTTTTTAAGAGGCGGTTGGATGATCGTAAACGTCTGGTTGACGTTCATGATGTTGTAATTGCCATTTCCGTTTCCTTGTCTAGAGGGCCCGTTGAGCGTTGTGTGCGCGTGCGCTTCTTCATCGCTGTCCGGGTCCTCGTTGCTGATAATGGGCTGCGCACAGAAAATATTACTTACAATTGGCTTTAAAACAGTTCCTCATATTCAAAGATGTTAATAAACTGCTTGCTTCTGTAAGAGTTGCATGCAGTGTTCACATCAAGAAGGTCGTACATTGCCATGTTTACTAAACTGGGTTAAGCGGAAAGGGTGTACCAACGTCTCGCGGTTTTAATGTCTTATAGCAGCGCCCCGCGGTTTCATCGACGTGGATTACTCATGTCACGTCAAAATTGGTCCTGCTTTTTTGGAGTCCATATGGAACATACACACACATCGCTCGAAGAACCGATAACCGATGGGGAAGAAAGGTTCTTGAGTAGAGACCACGAACCGGAAGACGCAGCGTAGGTAGGCCTCCTACTAGATGGACAGACGACATAGTGAGAGTCGCTGGCATCCAGTGGATGCAAAAGGCAGGCTGTCGTTCAGTGTGGAGGTTAAAGGGGGAGGCCTATGTTCAGCAGTGGACGTCTTCTGGCTGATGATGATGAGGGAACATACATACATACATACATACATTCGCTATAGTTTATGTGGCAATCCAGAGCACATAATTCCATATACCCAAATTTCATTCAAATCCCTTCAGGGCCCTGATTCCATAACTTCAATTACGCGCTTAACGCGGTGCGATAAGTTAACCTCTAAAAGTTGGCTTTTATTTCCTAGGAAATCATCTATTTTCTAGGGAATTTTTCCAAGTTTTAAGAGGTTAACTAAACGATTACGATGACGGATTATGATGTTTCGAGGGTGCGTGAAAAAACTATTTAAAGGCCATATTATTATTATTTTAGTATTTTTATCTAACAATAGTTTTAAGTTTTGTTTGTACTAACCTAATGGAATTATTAGTTGTCCTAAATAAAATATTTTGAATTAGAATTTGAATTAACGCGTCGCGTTACGTGCGTGTCAAAGTTACGGAATCAGGGCCCAGTCGTTATGCATTTGAATATGGACAAATATACAACTTTTCGCATTTATAACATCAGTGTGATCTGTAAACAGTACATACCTGCAGTCTGAGCGTAACTTGCGGCGGTTGGATGAGATGAGTGCTGCGAGCGGCTGCGAGCGCGGATGACAAGTCACCGGCTCCCCCCGCGCCTTCCTGCGGCTGCGTGCTAGGAGTCACGCCCGCCTCGCTCACCGCTGGCTCAGTGCTACAACACACGTCACATATACAATTTTAGATAGCCCGTTGGTCCAGTTGGTGGTGAACCTAAGGACCGTCCATGAATCACGTGAGTCTAGAAAGGGGGGGGGGGGGGTTTATCAAAAATAACGAAATAACACAATCAATCAGTATTGTCGTCCTTGCCCATTTAAGCTGCAGCATGTAATGTTATGGATTATCTGTTATTTAAATGCTTAATTTGAAATTAAGAATACACAAACAATAGGCTTAAACCTCACCAAGGGGGAGGGGGGTTAAAAAATGCAAAAAACATCACGTGATTAATGGACGGCCGCTACCTTCTGAGCTTGGGGGCGTGGGTTCGATTTCCACCTAGGACAAAAATTTATGTGATGAACATTTGTGTTTGTTCTATATCTGGTTGTTAATATATATTTAAGTATGTATTTAAAACTATAATATTATGTATGTATAATTGTATATCAGTCTCTGGCAGCCATATTACAAGCTTTGCTTAGTTTGGGGTCAGATGACCGTGTGTGCAAAAAATGTCCCGAATATTTATTATATTTATTAATTACTAGCTGTTTTTTATTTCTTTATTTCATGACCATGGATACAGAGTTCTTCAGTCGTGATATTAAACAAGTTTACATAGTATTAGATAGCGTCAAACATGTCATAGATACAGTCAAGAGTCAAGCAAAGTAAGTCGCGGTCAAGTCAAACTCATGCCCCAGTAAAGTGGTAGAGGCTTTGTAAGAGGCTTCTATGGAGTTTTCGAAACAACATGAAGTGACATGTTTCACCTCATTATATGACTTACCACACTCGAACACATTCATGAGCACTTAATGTGTAAATATTAATGTGTAATAATCCACCATTATTACACGTTAACACTCGCAAATACTCACGTTTAGGCAAATAATACGAGTCGATATGTCTACTTGCATGTTGGCGCCAAAACTCCAAATTACTAGCTGAATCCAGCGGTGTTACCCACGATTTCTAGTTTTTCCGCATTTTCTGTTTTTTTTTTGTCTGTTCTCATGATTTACTATACACTATATAAATACCTACGGCCGATTTAGTCGTGAAAAGCGAACAATCATCCAGACAGAGATTTACCTACTTTGTCTTATAATAATAAACTAAACTTAGTTCACTATTATCGTGAATTTTGTATCTATGCTTTATGTCTGCCATATTATGTTAACCACTAACCATCATCAGCCAGAAGAAGTCCACTGCTGAACATAGGCCTCCCCATTTAACCTCCACACTGAACGACAGCTTGCCTTTTGCATCCACTGGATGCTAGCGACTCTCACAATGTCGTCGGTCCGACTAGTGGGAGGCCAACCTACGCTATCAACCTCAAGAACCTTTCTTCCCCATCGGTTATCAGTTCTTCGAGCGATGTGGCCAGCCCATTGCCACTTCAACTTGCAAATTTTAGCAGCTATGTCGGTCACTCTGGTTCTTTGGCGAATATCCACCAATAACCATGTACTTTCATATAATTATGTAGAAGTTACCATGATATCTATACTCAGAGACACAAAGGTCGTATAAACTCCTTGTTGTACTATGCAACTCTAAAACTGGCTAAGTCTATCTGTGCGAAGAAAAAAAAAACTGTATTTCAACTTGCGTTTTCTGCCAGTTCTCATGAATAATAAGTACATGACCTATCTTTTCTTAAGCATTGGAATCGCCAGGTTACGGTGGGGCAATTAGGGCCCCTAGAAAATGAGTGGACTGTATTTTTTGGTTTGAAGAGTGGCACACAAAACAAAGAGAAGGATTCGGACAGACGGGAACAGCACTTACTTGATATTCCTCGTTTTCCACTCCAAAGGTCCAGTGACGCCTTCGACACGTGTCACTACTTTTGCTCTTTATTTCACACACCACAGTTATTTGTTCGGCGAACCACAATATTGTTATGTGCCAGACCACAATGGTCAGCTGATGAAGAATTAGATCACCTTAGGATGAGTGCACCAGAACGCGAAAGCAGGTCAAAAATTACACCTAGTGCTATGCGCGCGGAAGTCAATGACACACTGTTTCACGGATCGCTCCTGCGCCGCGCGCTAATTCACATAGGTACATGTCCGTTGCAAATACAGTTCACGGAGCAGGTTCTTGTTAGTGCTGTTTGAGGGTAGGTAAAGGAGAAACATAGGAAATGCACCAAAATATAAACAATTGAAATAATTACTATAATCTGGCGTAACCATCCACCCGCCCTTAAAGGGTCACCTTTAAAACAATTATAAGGCGAGAGATTTAACTCTATTTACTGTAGAGTGAGAATAACGCTCAATGCGTATGAAGCACTAACAAGGAATCCGTAAAACGAAATGGGAAAATATAAAAATAAGATATGGCATAATGCAATATGATATAGTATATAATGTAATATAAACTTATATGTTAACTTAATGTAAAACGCGAAGCGATATTTATTTACTACTGCGATGGAAGAGGGCATAAGCGAACGACTGGACGGAGGTAAGTTCTCCCGGAGAGTCTCACAGTCGCTACCCGTATGATACCATCCTTGGAAGGATGCACTTTCTCTACAATTGCTAAAGGCCAGGCTAGAGGCGGCACATTGTCGTTGATCACTACTACGACAGTACCCGGAGTGATAGGCGTGGAAGGAGTATTCCATTTCTGTCTAACCTGTAAGCCGTGTAGATATTCCATCCGCCAGCGGTTCCAGAAAGACTGGACCAAATTGTCCAATAACGCATGCCTATGAAGCAAGCTGATTTTTTCAGTGCTTACATCAGGCGCTGGTAACGAAAACAGAGGCGCAGTGTGTAAAAAATGACTCGGCGTAAGAGCTGAAGGCTCCGCGGGGTCTGAGCTTAGTACTGTCAGCGGGCGTGAGTTTAATAAACACTCAACCTGCGTGAGAACAGTACAGAGCTCTTCGTACGAAAGCAGTTGCTGTCCGATGACTCGGAACAGAATTGATTTTGTAACCTTAATCATGCTTTCCCAACAGCTACCAAAATGCGGCGCGTTGGGGCATATTGGCTTCCAGGTTATGCGGCTTTCAGCGCACTCCATCTCAAGTTTCGGGTAATAATCATCCCTAAGAAACTTATAGAGATCGCGGAGATACGATGCGGTGCCCTGAAAGTTCGTAGCGTTGTCGCTATGAAGAACCTTAACAGGTCCTCGTCTAGCGAGGAACCTCTTGAATGCGGCCAGGAAGCTGGGAGTGCTTAAAGACGTAGCGACTTCAATGTGGCAACTCCTCGTGGTCATACATGTAAAACATACAATCCAGGCCTTCTCGCTATGCACACCACGACGGCGCACAGGAGTATAAGCAATGGGTCCTGCATAGTCGCAACCTGTTTCTGTAAAAGCCTTAACCGCTGGACATGTACGTACACTAGGCAAATCAGCCATTAGTGGGTAAGTCGGACGTGGCTTAAGACGAAAACAAGTGTTGCATTTGTGGACTCTTTGTCTCACTAGACGGCGTGCCGACAATATCCAAAACCTTTGTCGCAGCAGCGACATTAATGTTTCAGGTCCAGCATGTAAGTGTTTTACATGATAATAATCAATAATCATGTTCACTACATGATCATTGCGTGGCAAAATAACTGGATGCATTTGTGCATAGTCCAGCGACGAATTGACAAGGCGACCGCCGACGCGGATCAGACCGTTGTCAATGAAAGGCCTCAAACGATTGAAAGCCGGAGAACAAACCTTGTTGTTCTCAATATTATTATATTCGTCTGCAAAGTACTGACTTTGCAGAGCGCTAAGCATTTTATTTTCAGCAAAATTTAACTCCTCGGCAGTCACTGCAGTAGTGCCGCGGCGGGGTATCAATTTTGCGAATTTACAAACGTACGCAATTATACGCAGTAACTTGCTCCACGATGAAGTGCGAAGAGCGAGGCCATGTAAAGCGCACTGCTTTACAGGCGTGCACACAGTGTGCGTTAAAACCTTTTCTTCTGGTATGTCAGAAATAGGTTGCCCATCTAGGCTCTTGAGAGGCCACTGAGACGGGTGTAACGAGGCCCACGGAGGTCCATGGAGCCACAGAGGGTGCGAGATTAGTTTCTCGGGAGTCACACCTCTGGACAAAATATCCGCACTATTCTCAACACCGGGACAGTGGAAAAAAATATCAGGTGAAATGTTTTCCGTTATCTGTACAACCCGATTGGCGACAAACGTTTGCCACCGGTGTGGCGAACTTTTTATCCAATACAATGCAACCTTGGAATCAAGAAAAGCATAAGTCTTGATAGGTATGTGATCGGCGTAATTGTCTTGGACAGTGCGAAGCAACTTGGATAACAAAAGTGCTCCACACAGTTCAAGGCGCGCGATCGACATTGGTTTCGTAGGCGCAACTTTACTTTTTGCACATACAAGGCGTACATTGTTACCGGCAGCGGAGCTGGTGTGCATGTATACCACTGCGCCATAAGCTCTAAGACTGGCGTCGGAGAGACCCAAGAGGGTGACGTCACAGTCATCGGATACGCCCACATGACGTGGTATACGAAGCTTATTAAGAGCCGGTAACTCAGCGCAGAACTGTCTCCACATATTAATAATGTGTGCCGGTGGGACTTCATCCCATTCTAAATTTAATTGCCAAAGAGACTGAATTAATATTTTCACGTAAACCACCGTCGGCGCTACGAAGCCCATAATGTCCCAAAGACGGGCGACTGTAGACAATATCGAGCGCTTTGTACAAGTGTCATCACTCGGCGGGGTAACTTTGAAGTAAAATGAATCATCTTCAGTAGACCAATGGAGGCCTAGTATTTTATTGGTCGATTTATCAAACTCCACTTCAGTAGGAAGCTTGTGCGTGTCGGGAATATTATCCAACACCGCACGGGAATTGCTGTTCCATTTTACAAGGTCCCACTGTGCGCCCTTGAATAGTTCAATCAGCTCATGTGACGCGGCTACAGCTTCACCCTCATTGGGGAGCGAGAAAGCAACGTCATCCATGTAGAGTGAAGGTAGTACAATACTACTAGCGAGCGGGTATTTCGCGCCATCGTCCTGGACAAGTTGAGTTACCGTGCGCAATGCATGGTATGGACTCGACGATAAGCCGAAACACACGCGATTGAACTGGTATAGCACGAGAGGATCTTGTGGATTGAACCGATATAAGAAGCACTGATAACGACGGTCAGCTTCACGCATAATTATTTGAAGAAATTGCTGACGGCAATCCGCGGTCATAGCGACTGCGTGCAGGCGAAAATTTAAAATAATTTTAAATAAATTACCCTGCAGGTTTGGACCGGTATGTAGGATGTCGTTTAGTGACCGTCCAGAAGTGGAACGGCTACTAGCGTCCAGTACTATTCGAAGCTTTGTCGAGGCTTTATCTTCGCGAGCGACTCCGTGATGGGGTATGACGTAGATCGGCGCAGGGTCCTGCGGATCGTACGACGGCGCCGGAGACACGTAATCTTTCGCTAGATAGTCCTTAATGACGTCATCATATGCCGACCTCAATTGAGGCGAAGCTTCTAGCTTTCTTTCTAAGCACACAAAACGCTTGCGAGCTGCTTCTATAGAATTCCCTAGGGAATATGGATCGTCCTTAAATGGCAGGCCAACTACGTATCTGCCACTAACAGGATCGCGTGTAGTAGTCGATGTATAAAAATCCTCGCATTCAATATGCATTGGATGCTGAACGGGAGTAGAAGGAAGTTCTTCTAGTTCCCAGAATCGCCTGACTAACGAGTCAATAGCGGTAGGCTCTTGAACGAGGCAACATGTCAAGGCCATATGTATACTTGTTGTAGGTATAGTGGGTGCTGATCCTATAAGGACATAACCCAGAACCGTGCGCAGTGCAACGGGTGTTGACGCCTCGCGCGAAGCATGGACGTCGGGTAATAATAAATGCGGAAATAGGGAAGCTCCGATTAACGCATCAATCCCAGCAGGTACGCCAAAGCTTGCGTCCGCTAGGGGTAGACCTTTCAAGTGTGATAGTCCAGACGTATCTACCACAGCTGTAGGTAACAAATCAGTTACTTTCTCCACCACGAGTGGTGAAATTTCAAAGTTTATATTGTCATCAAATCGAGAATAAAACTTTATATCGATCGAGTTAGTTTGCAAGACCTTCTCCGAACCACCAAAACCTCTAATAATAGTACGTTCCGTGTTAAGAAGTCGGATTCCTAATCGATCGCAACATTCCCTTGTTATAAAATGACTTTGTGAAGCGGAATCCAACAAAGCCCGTATTGTATGACGCTTTCCATCAGAAGCGTATACTATAATTTGAGCAGTCGATAATAAAATTGTATTGTGCGTAGCTTCCTTCCGAATAGATAAGCTAGAATCTTTAGTACCTACGTTAGTCGTGCACAATGCAACGTCTGAACGCGGGACTGCAGTAGATGTCAAAGCAACAGGTGTCTTGCATGACTCATTCGCCTCCTGCGCCGACGGTGATAAGACGTTCGCAGCGGGCGCCGCACGTCTAGATAACGGCGGCGGCGACGCGCGGCTACTGACCGCCGAACGCACGAAATGCAATTTCCCATGATGTGCTTTTGCACATACCTTGCAGTTCGGTCTCACTGTACAATTCGAAAGTTTATGGTTTACTGCTAAACAATTTACACACGCATTATTATCTTTGACGCATTTGTAACGCTCCTGAGGACTTGTAATTTTATTAAAATCTGCGCACTTATATAAGTGCGTGTGCGTCACGTTGGCGCATAGACATTTAAAGGCAGTAGATGCACCAGGCTTATCAATTGTACTTACATAAGCCTGATATTTAGGTACTTTAGATGTAATGCCAGTGTTAGGTTTTTTATTATTATTATTTGAAAGAGTGTTTGAAGCGCAAGTAGTTCGTTCAAACACTTTCGCACGCGTTGTAATAAATTCAACGAACTCGTCAAATGTTGGCATTTTATTACCATATTTGGTTTCAAACGCGCGGACCGTTTCTGAATCTAGCTTCTTCAGAGCAATGTGCAATATTATAAGATCGGATAAGTTATCTAATTTTAGATTCTTTAAAGCGCTCACTGCACTTGTGAAGTTATCCATAAAATGATCGAAGCTAGCTGCAGAAGCGACTTGGAAAGGTTTGAAATCAAACATCTGGGCCAAATAGGCGGAAATAAGCATCCTCTTATCATCGAATCTATTGATAAGCGTCTGAAGAATCAATTGATAATTTTCAGCACATGGAGTGATGCCTGAAATCGCAATTTTTGCACGCCCAGTTAATTTAGGCAAGAGATAATATAATTTCTCACTTGGCGTTAACATCGGATTTTCATGTACGGTAGATTTAAAAGTCGCATAAAACATCGGCCAAGACTTTATATCACCATCAAATTCCAAAAGCTGTATAGGAGCCAACCTAGGCCTACCCTTATGCAATGCAAGAGAAGTACCCCTATTATCCCATGATGGAATATCGGGACAGACGCACTGAGTATGTATTCTCTTTATTTTACTATACAGAGACTCAAATGCAAAAAGGCATTTATAGTCTGGCTTCGCTGTTGGAGTTAATTGCAAAGTTCGCGTATTATAGTCGTCGACAATCTTTTCATATTTGTCACGCAACGAATCGATCTGTGAGGACTGATCTAGAAAATGTTCCCTATTGACTTCATTCGTCAGAATGTCTGACGTGGAAGCTAAATCACAACACTGTTGTACTATGCCGAATATCGCTTCGCGTTTTGACAATAACATTGCTAACTTTGCATCGACGACGACACTAACTGTGTCTGTGTCTTTAGTTTTCGACATTTTTACTATTTTATATAAGTACTACTACTATAGGTAATTAAAACTGGACACTAAATAGCAGATGATACAAATCGATGCATAGATAAAATGTTACGAGTATAATATTAGTGTATATCTTGCGAATCGCTGATAAGAATATGGTAAATATTATACGGACAAATTATGTAGGTTATTAGCAAGCGCGCGACAAGAGCGCTGCGCCTGCGACGGTCGAACTACGCTACGCGGTCGGATAATATCGAATGACTAGCGAGGTTCGAAACGACGGAATTACGTAGGCACAACGTTAAACGCACGCGAGGGTAGATAATAAACTTGTTGTATATGTGTTTAATTTTGGTTATTTTACTTATATAAATATAATATTTATGTAAAATATATATTAATATTCAGAGATAAATATTATATCTAGCTGATTTTATGCCTAGCTCAATGCTTACGACAGGAAATCTGAAGATTTAAGGAGATAAAATAGACGACGCAATGTCACGCTATTTATATCAAAGTAATTTATAATTATATTCGCAATGAATAATAATAAGCTTATTAGGGCCTATAATATATACCCTAAAAAGAGAAAAGAAGCCGGAGCGCAATATCCGGCTCGAAGGACCACTATGGAATCGCCAGGTTACGGTGGGGCAATTAGGGCCCCTAGAAAATGAGTGGACTGTATTTTTTGGTTTGAAGAGTGGCACACAAAACAAAGAGAAGGATTCGGACAGACGGGAACAGCACTTACTTGGTATTCCTCGTTTTCCACTCCAAAGGTCCAGTGACGCCTTCGACACGTGTCACTACTTTTGCTCTTTATTTCACACACCACAGTTATTTGTTCGGCGAACCACAATATTGTTATGTGCCAGACCACAATGGTCAGCTGATGAAGAATTAGATCACCTTAGGATGAGTGCACCAGAACGCGAAAGCAGGTCAAAAATTACACCTAGTGCTATGCGCGCGGAAGTCAATGACACACTGTTTCACGGATCGCTCCTGCGCCGCGCGCTAATTCACATAGGTACATGTCCGTTGCAAATACAGTTCACGGAGCAGGTTCTTGTTAGTGCTGTTTGAGGGTAGGTAAAGGAGAAACATAGGAAATGCACCAAAATATAAACAATTGAAATAATTACTATAATCTGGCGTAACCAAGCATTATTTTTGCATGACGCGCTGTGGACGTATTTTACGCTGACATGAAATCATTTATCCTAAAATACGCCAATTTTAAAAGTGACTCAAGCTTTAATCACATTCTACGTGTATAAGACAAAGGGATTAATCTTACTTACGATTTAATATTTTTGTCCTATGTATGCATGGAAGAAAGAATATAATTAACAAGTGTTTTACCGGTCCTTTTTTTCCAAACAACGAGAAAGCCAAAAAGGGGTTTGTAATTTGCCTGTATTTATGTGGAATGCGCTGCCTCAATGGATGTTTCCCGATAGTTACAATATGGGTGTCTTCAAATAGCGAGTGAATCGGTTTCTTCTAGGTAAGCGTGCTAGGCAAGGGACAGGGGGGACGGGGGGACAAACGCAAGCCAACTTAATTTAAAAAAAAATGCATGCGGGTCAAACGCCTCGAACATAGTTTTTAGGCTTTCATGTTCTCACTGCTGGGCACAGGCCTTCTCTCAGAGAGAGAGAGGATGGGCCTTAATCCACCGTGCTGGTCCATTGTTGTTGAATGTCATTCATCTTTGAACTTTTAAGGCTCTAGGACATACACGTTTCCTCGCGATGTTTTCCTTCACCTTTATTGTGCGATGAAATCAAAACTGCACATAGTTTTTAGGTACTAAATAAGTCAATGGTGCAGGGCCGATGTTGGAACCGGGTGCCATCAGATTGTAAAGCGCACATGCTACCGCTAGGCCACTATCGCTCTTTAAACGCCTCAAACGATTAGGCTATTACGTCTCTGTTAATGATTAAAAAGTAGCCGTTGTGCTAATCCTATCCATGACTTCTTCACATCATATTAAATGAAATCTATTAAGAAATTATAGAGCTAACTAATCAAAAAGTAGCAAAACTGCGCGAGCGAAGCGAACGCGAAATTATAATAAAAACAATCTGATATTTTTTTTGCACTAATCTCTAGCTTAGGATTTAGCGCTAGCTCAAAATTAAAGTGCAATAACATAACTATACATAACAGCTACTATATCGCAGTAAGAAAATATGTAAGACATATACATATATGTATATGATATGTATTTTTGATAGGAGCATGTTTTCTGACCATACTCAAAGTTGTGGCTGAGTCACTAATACATAATACATGCATCAATTAGTGAATCAATAATAAAGAATTTGTATTAGTTTTTTTGCCAATGACCAAAACAAAATACATACATATTGGCACTAAGTATTAGCACTCTGCATTAGATTGATTTAAAGTCTCATCTTGCGGATTCACGCCGGTTCCGGTTACTCTTAATTTATACCTTTGTTTTCCAAATGTGACTTACCTAAAGAATGAGTAACGGTATATTAAAAGAACAAACATGAGTAGCTTTGCATCTAAACCGCAGCACAGAAAAAACAGCAGTACAAATAGCTGTTGTAGAGCACCGTTTCTATTTAATTTACAGGAAAACATGCGATAAAAAAATGTTATTTATGATTAATTAGTAACACTGATCACTTTTAAGTAAATGTCATATTATAGAAACAAGATGACTTAATGTTGAACAATATTGCGCAAAACGTTGATCACATATTGCATCAAACAAATGTTACAACAATAAAGGTGATATTATTTTATACAACATTGCTCCAAACATTGTTCACGTATTGCATCAAACTAATGTTATACCTAACAGACAACCAGCCCGATGGGTCAATGACATCAGACCCAGAGAATGAGGTCATACGTGGATGAGATTAGCCCAAGACAGGGATCAATGGTGCAAGGAAGAGGCGGCCTATACCAACAGTGGGTTGATACAGGCTGACAATGATGATGATGAATGTTATAACAGCAAAGTTACTTGATGTTATATTGTAGCAAAATATTGCTCCAAAAAAGTAACTGTATTGTGAACTCACCATAAGATCAAAATATCATAGCATTTTGTTAAAATAGCGAAGAAAAATTTCACGGTTCTGTTTCATTCGTAATGAAAATTATTCATGCAACGTAGTGCGCGAGAACGTAGTTCCCCACTCTCTTATTGGTTCGCCCAAGGTCACAACTACTTCAATATCCGCTACAAAAATAGCCGGCCTTTCTTGTGCATACGATATTATTTGTCCCCGTCGCACTTAGGTCAACTCCAATGGAGTGACGGTGAGAAAGTAAATAAAGTGACAAAGATAATAAATATCGCAAATCCTGAAATCTGGAATAACCCACTTGTTTGCGGCTAATGAGTTGACAAGTATACGCATGAGTATAAGTATACACCAGATGCCCTAGGTGTGCTCACGTGACCCTGGATCCGGGGTATTAGAATACGGATTAGGCATACGAAATGTAGGGGACATTAAAGGACAACGTAAGAGCCGATTAAAGGAAGGAACTTTTAGCTCGTGAGTGCTGATTTCTGGATTCCACTTCGCAATCAATCAAGCCCAGGAAACATAACATACATACATCGTATAAATTCTAATTCTAATTCAAAGTGGGGGTGATAAGACCTGCACTGACATCCCGCTTGGGGTGTATTGTGCATTTGCCCCCGCCAGCCTACACAAACCAGCCGAGCTTCTTAAAATAACGAAGCACGGCTTTGGGTCGCTGACTAAACCGCTCAACCTCTATTTCACCAGGTGTTGTGGTATTGGAGACTTGTAGTTGTTGAGTTTCTTCAAGTAGTCTCGACCTTAATCGTATATCTTCTGTGGCCTTGCAATGTAGTAGTACATGCTCCACGGTCTCGTTCTCCTGTAGACAGCCTCGGCACAGAGGGCTGTCTGTGGCTCCAATTTTGTATAAGTGATAGTTTAGGTCACAGTGACCTGTGATAGTACCTATCATCAGTCGAAGGTCCGACCTAGTTAGCTTTAGTAGTTTGTTAGTCACTCTCTTGTCTATTGATGGGTAGAAAGCTTTTGCGTGTTGACAGTCTTTTGTTTTATTCCAGATATTTTGCTGTTCTTTTTCTGTGTAGAGACTTAGCAGATTCCGTGCCTCCATAGCCGTTGGTTTGCACAGTTTGCGACGATATACATCGTATATCGACGCGGTGTAGTTTTCGCCGATGTTTTTATCGTTGTTCTCTCTATGGGAAAAGGGGATATGCTTCTAACAATTTCCATGAGTAGGCACAGCGGATCTTTGTGTCTCTGAAGTTAGGTAGACTCTTGCGAACCATTACGCAAGTAGCACATCCCTTGCAACTCAAAAATAGCTACCGCGCAGTCTTGTAGCCAACTATTGTAAGCTGTACTCACGTAGTAACGGTGTAGTTGGTTCCAGGGCCCCACGCGCTCGGCGTGGTGTTGGAGTCGTCATCAGGGCTCCGAAGAGGATAATTGCCATTCACGTCATTGACGCCTTCCGGTTGCAGCCTGAAGTAAATAAAACATTTAGAGACATGCTTTTTTAATATGGCTCCTAGAACAATTTTAAGTTACCAGTGAATGAGCAGGGGTTATCATCCTGCCACTAAGGCATGAGTGAGAGTCCATAGGCAGTAATCGCAACAATGGCATCGATTCCGATGTACTCTAAACTAAACTAAATTTGACAGTTCTAAAATATTTGCCATCCTTCACCCACATATTAAAATGAAAAGAGAGGCAGATAATTTTAGTCCTGTCAGATTGCTTTAGTTTAGTGAGTGGAATGACAGAATCGACGCCAATGACTAATTTTTTCAATCACAATTAGGTTAGTTTTGTCTTCATGATGACGTCAAAACTCATTGGTTCCAGTTCCGGAGACTTTTATATGAACCTTTAACCAATAATTCCTCCTTTTCGCAAAACCATATAATTTCGTCAGCACCTCATAAGAAATCTACCTGCCACATTTCGGTTTCGTAGGTCAATTAGATATCGTGATGTATGTAGCCATAGACGACATATTAGTACAAGTACAGAAGATTCAATTTGAAAAATAATTTAAATAAGTAGCGACTCTTGCTACTACACAATAAAGTGCAATTCGGGACGTGCAAGCGCTAACTACCTACAGCTATATTAACTTAGAAGTTGCCTTTCTGTCTATCGCGTAACTCTTGTCGCGTTATTCTGTCTATAGCGCGGCAGCGGATGGGACAGTTCCGACAAGTCGGCTACTTGTAGCTTCATACCTAAAGTGTGGAGTGCGTCAGGCCTGGTGTAGGTACGATTATTATGTGTTTTGTGTGCACTCACTCATTCGTGAGTGGATGAGTGAACAAGTATTTCGCTTCTATAATGCCTGGGCCACACACATCGCGATAATATACGGGCGATAAAATGCGTCTTCGGTCTACGGCGAAGCTGCGCGGCCACATAATGCGCGATGTAAAGTTTATCGCGATGTACGAGCGATGTATAACCGCGAAAGACAAAATGGACGCCGCGGTTGCTCGATATTTTATGGCAGCAAATAATTATTTTTTACATTTATGTCATCTAAAGAATCATCAGACTCGTAATTGGCGTAAATTAATAAATTCTAAAGGTCTATTGTTACTCCAATCCATGTTTCGCTTCAGCTATATTATGCACTGCAGTTTAAGTTACACGTCCGCTACGCACGATGGCTGGCGGCCGACTGAAGTGTGGCCACGCAAGCGAAGTTCATCGCGATAAAACGCTTTGAACTGCGAGAATTTACCGACAGCGGAGCGAAGTCCTCGCAGCTACGTGCGAAGCACCGAAGTATATGCGAATACTTGGCTACACACATCGCGATAACGCGAATCTTCGGGTTATCGCGATGTGTGCGGCCTAGGCATAAGTGTACTTACGAGAAGTTGTGAAGTCTGACGTAGGAAGGTGGGTTGTACACGCTCACGTTCTGATGGTCCTGCGACTCGTACGCCGGGAACGGGGGTTGGTATGGCTTTATCAGTGGTCGATCTGTATCTGGAATCAAACAGAACAAGACATTTATATTATTATTCTTTACATGGTACTAAGACAATGCCCATATTTCTGTGCTAAATTGAAATACGGGCATTGTTAACGGGCAGTGCTCACCAGTAATACGGTTTTTTATAATAAGCTTTCATTTAACCGCCAACTCGCCTGGATGCGATGATGAAACTTAAGAAGGTTGAGAAGATGGTAAAAAAGGTAAGTTATTAACCTTAGCTATGCGCAAACAAGGTCATGTTCACTTTATTTTTTCGCACTAACATTATTGAATCATGCAAAAGGCATCTAGAGTCGAGTTCCCCGTTTTAAACAAAATTTGCATACACTAGGAAACTGAGCATATTTTTTTGCAGATATCATGTAAAGGTTATGTAATTTAAGGGACAAATTTTTACAAGGTTAAGGGTACATCTAATAACAGCTATCTCTCTCTCTCTCTCTCTAATAGTGTTAAAACCAAGATATTTAAAACTATAGATTTCGGGTCTACACTCAAAAATTTCCGTACCAAACGTAGACTAAAACCGTATAGTAAATATTTAGAATTCTGTGCATTTTGACCACAAATGTTACAAGCTAAATTAGGAGTTGTCGCGACGACAATATTTAAATTAGTTTGTCGGAATTTCTAAGCATTTAGATACATCAAATCTAATCAATATTGCTTTCGTTGGATCTCGGTCGCATCACGCCTTGACTCGCGTGAGATCTCTGCTGAGGGGACCCGAGACTGTCCATTTGGCATTAAAAGAAACAGGAAGAGTAAAAGACAGAGAAAGAGAAATTGAAAGAGAAAGAACAAGATCAAGAGAAAGAGAAAGAGAAAAAGAAAGATAATGATAGAGAGATATATGTAAAAAGATACAGGTGTACCTTCGTCGGGTCGCTGTGGGTCGGGGGCCGGGGATGGCGAATACGGCGGCGGAAACTCAGGCGCAGTTGGCACATGCGTCGGCAGCCTAGCGTCGATATTTGTATCTGTCGGGAACATTGATTATATTAATTTTACAGAAAGATATTTTTAAATACATTATCAAATATTATATAATACTAGCTGATACCCGCTACTTCGTACGCGTAGAGCTCGGCCTTCGGCCTCGCTACTACGACCCGCTCCAGGAACACGAAATTTCATCCAAATCGGTCCAGGCGTATATACTCACCGTTTAAACCTTCCCTGGACTACGACAAATATTTAAAAACCAAAATCAGCTAAATCGGCCCAGCCGTTCTCGAGTTGTAGCGAGACAAACGATGAATTGATTTTTATGTCTATTATTACTAGTTGAATCCCGCGGTGCTACCCAAGATTTTCCAGTTTTTCCTAATTTTTTGGGGAAAAAGTACCCTATGTCCGTCTTCATGATGCTCACTATCTCCCTGCCAAATTTCGTTAAGATCGGCTTAGCCATTAAGTAGTGAAAAGCGAACAAACATCCAGACAGTTATATTCCCTTTTATATTAGTAAGTATATAGAATAGAACACAAAAAATTTCATCACATGAATGTTTATCCTAGCCCCTAGGTGGGATTCGAACCCTCGCCCCCAAGCGCAGAAGGCAACTTCACTACCAACTGGGCCACCGGGCAGTCGGTGCCAAATTGCCACATGATATTTTCAGTATTGTTCAGAAAATATGACGATGACTCTCATTTCCACTGATGCAGATAGGTTGGTCGCGTTGTATAGCAAAACATAGAAATATAACAATATCGCGTCACTATTCACGTCACACAATGTCGTCACATTGAATACTCATTATAAAGCTCGTACGCACCCCGATAAGAGGGCCTAACATTTATAGGTATTACGAAATGCTTTTGCTTACTTGCACAATACCAATAATATTGTTAAAAGGTGCCCAAGTTTTCGATATTCTACCTTATCTAAAATTAATTGACTATTTTAGGCAGGTTTTTGATTTGTTAAAACAGCACGACGGCGTAGGTTGAGGCGCGACACCAGACACTTCATCATAATCAGCCTTTTAACAGTCCACTGCTGGACTTTTAGCCTACCCCCGAAAAGGTGATCGGGCCATATCCACCACGCTGGCCCAGTGCGAGTTGGTAGATTCACACGTTTCACAGGTTTCCTCACGATGTTTTCCTTCACCGAAAAGCCAGTGGTATGAAAATCCGTACATAAGCTCCGCGACCTCACGCTTTCAAGTCTAGCAGTCTCCCAAATGGGCTACCACGGCCTAGTGGCGTAGACACTTCATCATTATCATCAGCCAGAAAACGTCCACTACTGAACATAGACCTCCCCCTTTAACCTCCACACTGAACGACAGCCTGCCTTTTGCATCCACTGGATGCCCGCGACTCTCACAATGTCGGTCCATCTAGTGCAGGGGTTCCCAAACTTATTTTGCCTACTGCCCACTTTGAGAATAAATTATTTTTTAGCGCCCCCCTTTTTTTCACCTACTTAAAAATTACTATAACTTCATATTAAATTAATCAATTATTGTGAGCTATATTAGCGGAGATTAAACATTAATTCTAACCCCCCAAGCCTCTACACAATGCCCCCATTTTTTTCTGGGTCTCTTACCAGCCCCCTTTAGGCCTGCAGCGCCAACAATGGGGCGTTATCGCCCCCTTTGGGAAAGGCTGATCTAGTGGGAGGCCTCCCTACGCTGCGTCTTCCGGTTCGTGGTCTCCACTCCAGAACCTTTCTTCCCCATCGGTTATCGGTTCTTCAAGCGATGTGGCCTGCCCATTGCCACTTCCAACTTGCAAATTTTAACGGCTATGGCGTAGACACTTACCCAAATGCAATTTAAAGATACTAGTGTTCTTGAACAGGTATCTGATAACAACTGCTGCGACTGCAATCACGAAGATCACAATCACGACGCCTGCGAAGATCCACAGCTTGGCGCTGTTGTCAGTCTCGGGCGGAGCGTCCTTTACCTGCGACACGCACGTCAGGTCGTCTGTGCGGGAATGCACCAAGCTGCGAACAATATTGCTTATCAGACGATGGGCAGTGGCAACTCAGCGGCTAACTAACACACAATTTCGACCCACTACGATAAGGGTAGACAATATTGTAAAAGTATACTTCCGTGCCTCGTGGCCGATCGCAGCCGCATCGCGTGGCTGCCTTCGATCAATGTATAATTCTTCGATGGCGGCTGCGATCGCGTGGCTGATGCAATTTGAAAATGTATGACCAGAATGAATTAGAACCAGTTCCTCCTAACCAATACTGCTGAAATTTTGCATACACCTTTATTTGGTGACAATACAATAATATGCAATGCTAAATATTGTAATATTTTCAAAATGGCCGTTGCCACAAGCAAGATGGCGGATGGTGTGTATTTTTTGTTGATTTTTGTCAACCCAAGCTTGAAGAGTAAGTATCGATAAAGTGACGTCACACTCAATTCATATGGCCATCGCTCCAAGATGGTGGTTTACATTTACTTTAGATCTCATGAGTGAGACGTGGTTATAGGTTCAAATATTCGTCGACCGGCAGGATTCGAGCCTGCTACCATCCGAGTAAACGTCTCGTCGTAAACAGAGCGGAGTTTTGACGTTCATAATTCCAGATGACAAGTACTGTAACTGTTACGGGCAGGCGGGGCGCTTACCATCAGGCTAAGAAATTGCTTATCTTTTCATTAGTTATTTTTAAAGTACCAATAACCTCTTGTCGGCAGGTTTCATAATTAACAACTTGTGTTACATGACTTTTCACGAAACTTGATAAAATCGCACCAAAATACGTTTTGCCACTTAGAGGCCTATTTCTAATTTGTTTTTGTATGAAAGAGAAATAAAGACGAATCACAATAAAGATGTTAAGTGAGATATAGGGAAGATTCTTGGGACAGGTTTTCTTTTATATTAGAAACTAGCTACGCCCCGTGGTTTTACCAGCGTAGGCATTCCTTCATTTCACTTTCCGTACATTTTCCTCTGTTTTCAGCCCATAAACTATATCCTTGCAAAAAATCACATCGATCCGTTGTTCTGTTGTTGCGTGAAAAAAGGACAAACAAACACATTTTCGCGTTTTTAATATTCATCATTATCAGCCTATGATGTTCCTACTGCTGGGACACAGGCTTTATTTTATTTATTTATTTACGGAAAACAAACAGCTTTAGCAACAGAACATTTATCTCAGACAGGTTGGGCCATAATCCACAATGCTGGTGAATGTTATGTATTTGAACTTGAAACTGCACATAATTTATTTAGGTACTAAAAAAGTCACTGGTACGATGCCGAGGATCGAAGCGGGTGCCGACAGAATTTGAAACACATATGCTACAGAACAACTCTGCCACAATTGCTCTCCTTTATTATTACCTTATCTCTTCTCTTCTTCTCTATCTCTACATAGTATAAATTGAAGTCGCTTTCCGCGTCTGTCTGTCTGTCTGTATGGCCGCTAACTCCTCCTAAACTACGCAACGGATTATCCGTTTTCATCATCAGTTAGATACATTTTCAATGAAGGTTTACATATATAACTAGCGACCCGCCCCGTATTCGCACGTAAATTACACCTGTGCGAAGCCGGGCGGGCGGGTCGCTAGTAAATAATAATTATTAGTATAAAGTATTGAAGTACCCTGTATAAAATAAAAAGTTTGCAAAATAGAATACTAACTCTTTCAGACACGGTCCACATTCCTTGACGGATTTTACGCAAGAGCTCTTGAAGGGCGGCTCCTCCCGCTTGAGATCCTCGCACCTGAGGCACGGACGGCAAGTGAAGCCCGACGTGTCGCAGAAGTGGTCCGCGAAGCACGTGTTGTCTTCGTGGCAAGGCTGAGCCGCGACGAGCGCCGCACATGCCAAGAGTGCAGGGAACACCATCATCTTGAACCTGTAATGTAATGATGCTATTAGATAGAAACGATCCATAATTTACTATTGTATAGATATTTGATTGAATAAATTAAACAGCAACAAACAAGTATTTATATAGTATTATATATATTATAGTATTTATATTTATAACCTATTTAGGTTCTTAAAAGTTTAATATGGTAATTTCGTAGCATAGTCAAAATAAAAATCCACAGGACGATCTAACGATAAAAGATGCATATATGAAGGTGAGTCAGCAGACACCTCACCGACCTGATGCATTATTATAGATGTCTTATCGTTATTCGGATTGTGATCGTGATCGCACGCCATCTCACTTACGCACGTGGTGCGAGTAAGTAGATGCGAACGGGACGGCATGCAATCTCGATCACAATCAAATTTCTATAATAAGGCCGCTGCCTCACACTCGTCCGTGAGAAACGTCGACGACTTGTTTTTGCAAAATCGATTGACGACAAAAGAGGAATGCAAATCTTAACTTGTATTGTAGGATCTAGCTCGATACCACAACATCCGACGAAACAGAACTAGTCAGCGTCTCAAGGCCATGCTCGGTTATGTCATAGGTATTACGTTTAATAACGACCAACACATAATATTTATGAATATATGTATATTTACTTTTATCCAAGTTCAATCATCCTCGCAATGAGGTAGATTGTAGGTATATAATAATAATCTTCTGTAATTATAAAAAAATATCCCTATTTACCTTGGTCACGCCATAACTTTAAAGACTTTACCGATTTCATTTTTTTTTAAGTTTTCTATTATTAGTTGGTAGAAGGTACTTACGGAAAGAAAAGTTAAGAAAATTGCGCATAAAAATAAAAATAAAACTACAGGACTTAATGATTTTAACTTCGCCCGTTTGACAGTTCTAAGACAGGACAACTCTGTCGGGTCAGCTAGTTTATAATAAAACTAGCAGTCCGCCCCAGCTTCGCACGGGTATAGATTATAGCCTATGTCACCCGGATGGTGTAGCTTCCCAACAGTGATTGATATTTCAAATCGTTTCAGTAATTTCGGAGCCTATTCAATGCAAACAAACAATCAAATCTTTCCTCTTTATAATATTAGTATAGATAGTATAGATATAGATAATGAAAACAAAAACATATATAAAAAAATGCTCTGTTCGTTGGTAAGTGCATCACTTAACGTAGACTGATCAGATTTGGGTTTTTTTAATGTTACTAATAGTCCCATTAAGGTTTTAAGAGAAAGAAAAGTTGGAAAAGTTGCCCGGAAAATTCGGTACTGTTTTCTATAGGAATTTTGTATTAACTCAAGACCCTAACTTAAAAAAATATTTAAATTTGGACAGGGCGACTTTCGGGTGAGTCCTGTCAGCTAGGTAAGTAAGGAATAGATTCCTGTTTAGTTTGACACAATAGCAGTGTTAAAGATTGTGAGTGAATAAGTGAAAACCAAAGAACAAACAACACACCTAAAAACAAGAACCCGACCTCGAACCGAACTAGACCCGAGATCCGAAATTGGACTTCCAAAACCTGAACAAAGTAGCAATGTTATCTATGTATTCGTGCGCTGACGCATACACGTGCGGTCGCTTGTTCATATACTTACTTATGTACCTACCTACTCTATGTAGGTACATACCCACTTGAAGATCGAAGCGGTTAGAAGCGCAGATCAAAATCATAGCGTGTTCGCTATACTTTTCGTAGCTGTTGGTCTTTCACGGATGATTCGCGGCTGCGCAAGCGCAGCGGAGCTTTGATGACGCTATCTCATTAGGTAGTAAACGCCGTAGGTACGTTTGCACTATGCATATGCACGTATTTCTAGGTACCTACAAAATTATAGTTTCCTTCCATACTGGCTTAGATACAGTTATTCAATATTGTTTGAAGGTCTTTTGTTGAGGGGTGAGTAAAGTTTAGGTTGAATAGTTACTTACTAAATTGCCATTAAAATTTATCCAATAAAACCTATATAAATTGATAAATATATAATACTAGCTAAATAAAGCCTAATACGGTTACTTGTTACATACAGGGTTACGCGGAAAGGGTGGACTAAGCCGAAAGGGGGTCATTATACTCATCATTGTGAACAACTTTTACTATGGGACCAACCCTGAAATAAATATAAAATGTCGGCTAAATATCGTAACCCAGTATAGGTAGGTGTTCAATTACACATAACTAGCTACCCGCCCCGGCTTCGCATGGGTGTAAGTTTTATATATAAACCTTCCGCGAAAAATTATCTAACTGCTGGTGAAAGCTGCACCAAAATCCGTTGTGCTGTTTAGGAGTTAGCGGATATAAAGACAGACGCGGAAAGTGTCTTTATCTTATCTAGGTAGAAATGTGTGATCTGCTTATAACAAACAATAATGGTAGGTTAGGTAGATACAGTAGGTTTCTATTTTACTAATCTATTCTATGAAAATTAATTTGCATATAATTCACTACCACGCTATAGATGACGTGAGCACAACATTTAGATAAAGATAGGCATTCTATAATAAGGATTAAGGACATTGGCCGCTGCTGGCTGCCACTCTACAAGTAAAGGTACCTACTTACAGTGATTAGGGTTACTAGGTATTGGGAAGAATAGTCCTGAATAAAAGCCAAACTTTTTCAATAAAACCTAATTATTTTAATAACAACACAAAAACTAATCCTATCTGTGCTAGCATCCCACTCTAGTGTAGTAGTGGTGTAAGGTAAGTAGGTATAGATATACTTTTTAGATAGGTACCTACCAAGAGCGGCACATTACATCTACATGCAAAGTAGGTATGCCGCAATACTTTTGTTCTTAATTACCTATTAAGACAACGTACAAAAAGAAGATAAAAATAATAATATAGTACCTAAGAACTGATTATTTATTATACTCGTATTCAAACAGCTGAACAGATGCAACTTCTTAGTTATTCTAAGTGCAACTTTTAAACTTTTGCGAACCTATTTTTACCTAAATATAATAATGCGCGATAAGTTCCGATAAACATTTAAAACAGCTGAACAAATCTTGACTGATAGCTAAGAACATTGTCGAGCAAGTCCCCTATCAAGAAAAAAAAACTAAACTAAAATCAGTTCAACCGTTTGGGACCTAGATATGATGCTACAAACATTAACACCCCCCAGAGAAGGCGCGAGCGAAGCGAGCATATATATTTTTAGCTAGGATTTTGCATGAAAGCGTACATAGTACATATAGGTCGTTGATGAAAGCCACTGAAATTCTTAATATAAACATATTGAAATAAATTCAGACGGATTATGGTAACCCTAACCATGACCACATTTATACCTATAAAACTATAGGTATAAAGAGGCAGGATTCATTGTAGATGTGTTTTGTTTTGTGCCTTTAATTAGGAAACCTCGAAGTAGATTTTATTGCTTATACATGTACCTTCCCACATTGGAATCAACTCGGCTTACAAATACCGTAACAGTGTCATCAGATTTATTTTTATAACCTAGGTATACCTATGTTTGTGTATCAGTTAGTACAATTACTCATGAGGTACATTTCTTATCTATTCAATACAATATCTATAACAGTAGGTATCTCTCCCACATAGTGTCTAGTTATTTGTATGTTTCATCTATATCTGCTCCAAGGCCTTTCGTCGCCGGAGTGGTGTGATAATGACTCAAACTTTGTAACAAAGTATGTAGCATTGTTGTTGTGTATACATAAAGATTTTTTATTATTTGTCGGTCTAATTACTTGATTATCCGTTTAGTAGGTAGGCATACCTCCGTTAATTTTTGGATAATTTGATACAATAATTTTCTTTTATAACTTTATTTTAAGTTTCTCCTTCGATGAAAATATCATCTTATATTCTCTTATTATTGACCAATAACATAATTGCACAGCATTCGCCTTATTACTTAAAATGGCTTCTTTGGATAAATGTCTGAGAAAACAGGTTTGCAGTTCATTCTTGTAGATCTCTAGGTAAAGAAAGGTAATAAAATGAACCGCGTTTCAATCGTAATATTCTGTAACGGCGGTCTAGTTACTATTACGTTCTCTGTGGTTCAGTGGAGGTGGACGCAGGATGAGTCACTTACAGGTTTTGGTGCCATGCCGTGCCACCCTTCAATGGAAAAAATGCAAGAAAAACTTAAAAATAGATTTACTTAGTCCTGGCTACAGGCGAAATGCAATAATATGGATCTGTGTTGTACCTACTTATTATTTATTCTGATTAAAAGTTTTAAGGCATATTTGATTTCAGAAAGGGTAGATAAATTAATTAATTCTAATTTGTACCTATATGACGAATAGTTATCTAGTGTAATTCCACTTCTACGTCGCCTCCAGTACAATAAGGATTTTGGTATAAATTATTTACGTAGAAGCGGAATAGGCATCTTCTACATCTAGAAGAGATGCTAGAGTTTCGACATACTATACAAATAAATCACAAGAGTTCCGCAAAGTGACGCCCGATTCAATCAATTAAACAAGTTTCAACAGATCAGTAACTTATTTTCTATTAATTTCAATATAGACCTACTAGGTCCTATACCTACCTACCTATCTCTCTTCCTGACACATACTGAAAAGACTCTCTCAGTGAATGCTGAAATGGCAGGAAAGGAGACAGAGTTTTTTGGCTTTATACCTGTCAGTTTTTTTTAATGATGTAATGGGCTAGCGATTGAACACTACTCACCTGATGGTAAGTGCGATGTGATCTTAGATGGGGCACGCTTGCCCATGAGGTGTCTATTCGCTCCTGCCTTGCAGAGATTGTAAGTACCTAAGTACTTTATAGGGAACACCGAGGCAAAGAGCATTCCGGAATTTTAGAAAAACAGTCAAGTCAAGAAAATCTGTTTTTGTGTGTTATGGCTGCCACTAATGAAACGTGTGTATCTGTGTGTCTGTATGTGGCATCGTATGTTTTAAACTATCACGGTTGTTCACTAAAGTTATATGATTATTTACGGGATATTTACCGTGGTAAGGTTTTAGAATGAGCTCCCGATATTTCGGCGCAGTTACATGCACCATGTTCACGGGAAGACTGAAGAATGCGGGTGGTTGGTCGAACAGTTAAAAAGTTAGGTGCAGACATAACGATCTACCTACCCTCTTTCTTAGTCTTTTGCTACGGTTTTCACTGGAACTCGAACCTAAGTCCCGACAAAACACACTCACTATATCACTGCGTATAGTATTTTGAACCCGAATTTTTATTTTTAAGGCAACCTAATACTGGATTCTACGCACTGGCGAGTTGAAAACTCGAAAACTTGATTGGAATACTGACACTTCGAGATCTTAATAGTTTCCTTTACTAGCCTTGGTATGTAATGGCGTTCGGTGGACAGGATTACAGGGTTGTGAAATTAATTCCAGTGGTTAGGCCCTGCGTTCAGCAGATGATTTTTTGATTCAGAGTGTTCTTAGCTATGATTCAAGAAATCTGAGCAGGCATTTGAATTTAAATCTTTTTTATTTATTTATTTCAATTTATACAAACCGAGACACAGATACACAACAAACAAGGCAGCAAGCACAAGGTAACACCCCTCTTTTTGCGTCAGGGGTTTGTAAGCGATTGAGCGTTATCTTTAAAATAACATGGCAAATATCATAAGCAATTTTCGTGTTAGTTTTGTTTAGAATGGCGGTTAGCGTTGTTTAGGAAAGCAGGTTTCATTGTGGCGAACGGTGGTTCGTCACTCACAATGAAACCTGCTTTCATATAAAAAAAAACGCATTCAAATCGGTTTTGTCGTTTTGGAGATAAATTATAACAAAGTACCTAACAAACGCTCAATGTCTTACCCTGAATGCATATTGCATAGGTAACTTCTCTGTTCCGTTATGAGTAAATATAATTATAATAATTCTTGATCAAAAAAGGATATGCATGGAATTGAGAACCCTCCCTTTTTTGAAGGGGTTAAAAAGAGTCGAATGATCATTGACCCGCGCGGAACGTGTTCACATAGGTACTTAGATATGGGACCCCATCAACATAGCGCAACAGAATATGAAGTAGTCAACAACTTGACCGTGCCATGCGGTGCTTATTTGCCCGACGACGACCAGCTGATTGTGGCGCAATATTGCGTCATCGGCTAAAACTGCAAACTTTGGAAAAAGATGTCACTATGGGTATCAGTTACCTAATTAGATAGTGAAGTTATTAGTTTGTTATTTTATTAAATGTTTTGAACTTTTAAAGCTTTCTTAAATAGGTAGGTATATTGCATACCTACCTACGGTTTTAATGTATGGCACAGTCTGACTATGAAAGTTAGTACTTAGTTATTATAGCATGGTGTAGCTGTTATTCACTGGTGTATATATTGAGGTGTTTAGCGTAAGGTTGCCATACGTCCGGAATTTTCCGGACATTTCTGGGAATTCAGGCTTTTGTCCGGAATGCGAAAAAGACCGCCACACGAGTTCATTATGCCGAAATAGGTATGAACATGAAAGAAATGTCCACAAATTTCTTTAAGCGTCTGGGTTTTTGCCCGGAGAATGTATTTTTTCATATCATTTTGACATAGGTGGTCTGGACATCCACCTTAGCATACGTAAAATTTCCGATCAATCTCTAATCTGCAGCACAATAACAATGGATATCAATTGCCAATCGAGTCTCACAATAAGATAAGATTTCCTTCTTGCTTCCTTCCTATCACTAGGAACAGAGTTCAACTGGTTTTGATGAAACTATCGCTCAATTCATTCGAACACAGCACAATGACGAATCGCAAAAAAATACGCGTCGACTAGAGGGCCATTCATGAAATATATAAGGACGATTTAGGGCAATTTTTTAAATGTTAAAGCCACTCGCGGTCACCCAAAGACTGAGCAGTGTCCTTAATGTGTAAGTTTGATGGCAATGGTGATTGTGTGCTAACTTATTTATTAATTTTAATTTGCATTTTTAAGGAAACCTACAGCCTAATAATACAGTTGAGTCTCACTAATCCAGCACTTCAGTACATCGACACGTCCAGTAGTCCGGTACTCTATACCCACGGCCCCCGCTTTTTTCTGCCTTCCCCTTTCCTCAGCCACTACCTACGCCCGCCAAAACTCTTTTCTCTGCCAGATTACATATATAAGATAGTTGTCATAAAGAAATTTGTAATATTGTAAATACATACTACGATACCTATACTATTTACACAATATTTTATTTACCATTAATTTCCCTATATAATCCAGTAATCCGAATATTCCAATAATCCGGCACCTCCTTGTCATTAATAGTGTCGGATTAGTAAGACTACTGTATTTGCGTGTAATTTTTTTATTACTTAGGTGATTACAAGTTACCCGGGTATGTCCTAAAACTGCGACCACAACCACCGGAGGATGGGCAGCAGCGTCCTATTAGTACACGGTGAACGTACTGCGATCTCCAAGCCGCCTGCCAAGCGTGGGGATTATGGCAAAACCCTTCTCTAAGAAGGAGGCCTTTGTCCAGCAGTGGACGTTTAGTGGCTGCTGATGTGTGATGTGATTACAAGTTACAAGCCTATTACAAGTTTCCACTATTAGACTATTAATAGTTTAATAAAACATTATTACTCGCAGCATTCGCGCGAGCAAGACAGCATACAAACACCATCGCCAGATGATAGGCCCCAGATCGTCTGTTATTTCATTTCGAAGATCATATTCGTCATTGTCTAGAGTCAAACCATTATAAATAATATTTACTTCAATGAGACAAGACACCACATGCCCCAAGTACTTTGTAAACTATGGTATGCTTACCTACTTCACCTACTTGTAGTTGTTATGCCTATTGAATTATGAATTTGGTAACCATTGACTCTACTAAAACGTCTGACGTAAATTAGAACTAGACGGGAAAGGAAAGTACTACATACTACATTGAGCAAGTTAGTATAGCTCTAAGATCCGAAAGTCCTCTCCACTGAATATTTTTTTTTTACGAATATTTCGTGTAGCGTTAGATATTTGAAAACATCACAATTTCAATCGTGAAGCTGGATTTAAGTTAGCAGCGTCATAGAATCCCGTGATAAACAAGTGTGCATACCGCGGTGTAGGTGCTAGGGCATCTTACCTAGCAAAATATTTAGAATTAAACAACGGACTAATAACACACAAAAGTTGTCTACCTGTCAATAGATAAGAGAGTAACTAACTTCTATAGTTAAAAAGATTGGCCTCTATTTAATAAAACTGATGATTCAATCATGGGTCACTGTGAGCTTAAAAATCACTTGTCTGTCTGTCCTCTGTGCCTAGGCTGTCTCCGTATCAAAGGTTAGCAATCTTGACGTGAACAAAGCCAGTGGCTCGGATGGTATACCTGCCATAGTTATTAAGATATGTGCGACTGAGCTGTCTCCTATACTGACACGCTTCTTTAGTCTCTCATTTGTGATTGGTCAAGTGCCGAAGTTGTGGTAGCTTGCAAACATGCATCCTGTGACCTGAATGTGTGTTCCCCTATGGGTAAAATCTGGGTGTCTTCAAATCACAAGTGAATCGGTTACTTCTATTCAAGAGTGGTCAATCGTAGACCGCATCACCGCTTAAAAATTGGTGCGTTGGTAGTGAAACGCAAGCCTATAATTAAATATAAAAATTTAAAAGGAGAAGGAAGAAGAAAAATGAAGGTTATAATGACTGTCATAACATTCTGCTACCCAATCGCCCTCCACAAAAAATGTGAAATAAGTGTTCACAGTTTTACATTCTTCAAACCTACGAAAATGTCTAAATCTTGAAACTATTTTTTTTCTATTCTAAACAGCCTTAAATATGGATATTCCCAGTTTCTGGTTTATCATTCACTTGTTGGTCACCCTATATATTAATATCACGGTAGGTATGTACATGCCAATGCACAAAAAATTCATGCACAAATGGCTGTCTGTACATGTGGCGGTGTTTTCTGTTCGACAAATCATCAGTCTGTATTACAGTTATGGCCTGCAATCCCGGGATCCTGCATACATTTTGCGAGGCTAATCTCGGTCGAAAATTCTGCATGATCCCGTTGGACTGGCGGGATTCCAATAAAGCGTGGATCATACGTGTTACTCTGCGCGTCTGGGGGAGTAGAACAGTGTGAGGGCGAGGGTGCAGGAGAGAGAATTCCCCAACCGCACCCTTTGTTTACTTTAAATAAATACTTTGTCTAAAAACATTTCTAAACCATTTAAAATGTAAAGCTTGTTTAATTTATGTTAAAATTAAAACCATGAAGAGGAGGTCTATTAGGTATGTATGTATTACAATTGATTTCAGAGGTCTAAGTCCACCCTGCTGGATCCCAAAAATACCTGGATCCAGCAGGAGTAAGATGGTCCAGTCCCACCAACAGCTGGATTGCATGCACTAATCTGTAATCCGCCTGTCATTCCATTCTACAATTATAATCGTGACCCTGATCATTCACTGAACAGATAAGTGTAACCCTTGCCAATAAAAACAAGACATGCAATTTCACAAAACAACATGAAAGCATCAAGTTGTAACAAGTACAATGCCACTTGTTTACATCTTGTCATAGTTCTTTCATTCAGCAATTACCTATATTTCCTTGCCCAGCCCTGAATCCCTACAAACAATGGAACCAAAGAAAAAGAGATTTACTTTTAACATCCTAGAAGGAAAATTGTACACTTTGGTTAACAAATGGTAGCGTAACGGGCTTGGATTTAATCCATATTCTTGGCTAATAATCCATGTCGTCTACAAACTCTCAAAGAAATAAGTATTTAATATCATTTTCTTCCACAAATAGAAAAGTTTAGCAGAAACTGTTATTATGTCATAGCAGAAATTGGGTTATTTGATTGTTATCTCAAAGGAAATCAATAGGACTTGTTTATTGCAATGCTACAGCGGGAAAGATTAGTCTATATTAATCGGCATCGGAATCTTTGGATAGTTACAAATTATTTCGACTTAACTTTATTTTAATAGAAATTGAAGGTAAATAGATAGATATGGGTAATATAATAGAAGGTAGATAGATACTTACCGAACCATACTTTTGAAGTAATTTAAATTTCAACACAAAAAGAAACTGAATCAAAACTTGGCACTGAACAGCGTCTTTTATATATTTTATTTTCTAAATCAGTCTAACACAATTAAACAGCAAACCACACGTGAACAAATATAATAATTTTAATTATAGCCACGGACACGACCTTTCCAGACAAAATAAACTTGCTGTCTGGCTGTAGTGTTTAATAAAATAATAAAAGTAAAAAACAACTTTGTGTTGTATTTTGTTTGAAAATGCACTAAATGTAAGCAAAATGACAATCAGAATTCGACAAGTTTGGACTTGTTGATCGCAGTCTATCTCTTTTTTACCAACAGAAATGAAAGGAGACAAAACCAATCAGAATTAGCCTTAAAGTAACTGTCATTGTGGAAGTACTGTCAAAGTCATCTTATTGATAATATCAACGTCAAACTTATGTGTATGTCAGACATGATACCTACTACCCAAAGGGACGGAACGCCTCAAACAGAAAAAACGAGCAAAGCGAGAGGTACCACGTTTAGCCATTTGTCCCTTTCTAGTGTTGACATAATCACTGATACTAATTCCT
Organism: Agriopis marginaria; assembly: GCA_932305915.1. Lineage (NCBI taxonomy): Eukaryota > Metazoa > Arthropoda > Insecta > Lepidoptera > Geometridae > Agriopis > Agriopis marginaria. The sequence goes on from OW029921.1 coordinate 8,250,014, forward strand.
CATTACTTTTCATACTTTTTTATATTTTTATACAGAATAGATCTACGTTTGGCCACTAACTTGCCTGATGGTAAGCAACGGTGTGGCCGAGGATGGAACACGTTGATCTAGAAGAAATCTATTCATTCTAGCCTTGACGATGCCTAGATTGCAGTTCTCAGGAAACAAGGAGGACAGCAGGGAGTTCCATTCTTGGACAATACGTATCATAAAAGACAACTCAAATCGTTGTGTACGAATTTTTAGAATTTCCACGAGGAAGGGGTGATAGTGTGCTGTCCTTCTACTTGTCTTGTAGTAAAAGGGGGAGGGTGGAATAAGGTCATGAAGCTTTTGCTCACACTCACCAAAATATATCCGGTAGAAAATAGACAGACAAGCTACTTTACGGCAGTGCTCAAGGCTTTGTAATTTATTGGCGACTAGCTTGCTGTCACCAATCAGCCTCATAGCACGCCGGTCTACGGAATCTAAAGCTTCCAGTTGGTACTTGGCTGCTCCGTCGAATAGGTGGAAGCAGTACTCAACACACGTACATACTAATTTATTCCTTATTTATATCACTACAATAATAAACGGATGCACCCTAAATAACCATGAGAGTTTTCTTTTAGATATTATGTTTCACAAATAAAAATATATATAATTAAAAATGATGCTGATAAAATCATGTACGGACTACCCAAATTAATACCAAATTTACGGTTACAATATTTTTCCACAAGTGGCAACACCACACACTAATATGTGTTCATGAATGTCATTGTATATAAGACATGTAGTGTGAAAGGGACAAATGGCTAAACGTGGTACCTTTCGCTCTGCTCGTTTTTTCTGTTTGAAGCGTTCCGTCCCTTTGGGTAGTAGGTATCATGATGTCAGACAATAGACGATGAATAATTTAAAAAATAATTTTTATGCGATGCATAATCCAATTAAACATCCTAGCTACATGAATAAAAAACTGTGAAAATTGAATTTCCCGCAAAAGGTAAAAGCCAAAGGTAAAAGCATGGTTGTGGGTAAAAGGCATGATACCTACTACCCAAAGGGACGGAACGCTTCAAACAGAAAAAACGAGCAGAGCGAGAGGTACCACGTTTAGCCGTTTGTCCCCTTCACACTACATGTCTTATATACAATGACATTCATGAACACATATTAGTGTGTGGTGTTGCCACTTTTGGAAAAATATTGTAACCGTAAATTTGGTATTAATTTTGGTATCAGCATCATTTTTTATTATTTATATTTTTATTTGTGAAACATAATATCTAAAAGAAAACTCTCATGGTTATTTAGAGTGCATCCGTTTATTATTGTAGTGATATAAATAAGGAATAAATTAGTATCTACGTGTGTTGAGTACTGCTTCCACCTATTCGACGGAGCAGCCAAGTACCAACTGGAAGCTTTAGATTCCGTAGACCGGCGTGCTATGAGGCTGATTGGTGACAGCAAGCTAGTCGCCAATAAATTACAAAGCCTTGAGCACTGCCGTAAAGTAGCTTGTCTGTCTATTTTCTACCGGATATATTTTGGTGAGTGTGAGCAAAAGCTTCATGACCTTATTCCACCCTCCCCCTTTTACTACAGGACAAGTAGAAGGACAGCACACTATCACCCCTTCCTCCTGGAAATTCCAAAAATTCGTACACAACGATTTGGGTTGTCTTTTATGATACGTATTGTCCAAGAATGGAACTCCCTGCTGTCCTCTTTGTTTCCTGAGAACCACAATTTAGGCATCTTCAAGGCTAGAATGAATAGATTTCTTCTAGATCAACGTGTTCCATCCTCGGCCACACCGTTGCTTACCATCAGGCAAGTTAGTGGCCAAACGTAGATCTATTCTGTATAAAAATATAAAAAAGTATTAAAAGTAATGAGGAATTAGTATCAGTGATTATGTCAACACTAGAAAGGGACAAATGGCTAAACGTGGTACCTCTCGCTCTGCTCGTTTTTTCTGTTTGAAGCGTTCCGTCCCTTTGGGTAGTAGGTATCATGGTAAAAGGTTTTTTTTTGTAGTTGGTTTTTTAAAATATTTATTGCATGACCATGGATACAGCGACCTTCAGTCGGAATAATAGAGAAGCAAGAATACGGCTCAAAGAGAGACGGCTAGAATACGGCATGAGCCATGAGGCAATAATTTTAGAATTCACGGAACAAAAATTCGTACATCACAATCAATTCACAATTTCTGCCATTTTCATTTCATACAATATTTTTTTCTTAACTCCCGACTCGAAATACTAGCAGTAAGCAGTATTTCGAGAATAATACATTATACTTACCTATGGTTATTATATGGTACTTCCACTTCTCTTTGCCTATGGTTTTTACGTTTTCTGGGACCAAAGAGAATATAATAGGGACATTAGGGACTTGTTTTTATGCGTTGCATTCCGCAATCCGCTTTTCCGTAGCAGTGGACCATTCCTGATCCTGAATATCATACCAGAACCAGCCCTAACTACAATAAAACACTTCGTCCTGTGACCAACGGGACCCGCCCATTTGTGTGAAACACTGTTTAACTGCTGAAACTACCTATTCCAATAACATAATATATGGAAAGTCTTGCTGCCGATACTGGAGAAATGTCTGGAGCAGCTGAAGGAAACTCTGAGACATCACGGCTGGTTGCTCAAAATGCTACATCATCAAAACCCAGTTACATAAATGTATTTAGCAATTTATGTGCACTGATATTCCTTGGCATTATTATGTACTGCTGCTTCAAGGATGGCGCTAGTTTGTTCTCATTCCACCCAAGTCTCATGGCTCTTGGGGTATGTATTAATAAGTTGCGTATTCACTTTGTTAAACCTATAGTGCTCCACGCGCCTAAAATTGCTCCAGTAGCACGGTCTTAATCATCTCGCTTACTGACATTCCTTACTATCACATTAGTAATAAGTAGGGCTCCCCATCATCTAAATGGCCGACGCCCGACAAAATTTCATCAAAACCAGACGCATAGCAGGCCTTGGAATAAGGATAGGAAATCGCTTTCCAAATCTTAACACTGTTGCAGCCTATTCTCTCTCATGGCAAGAATAATTTCACCCAAATTCATTTAGTCAATAGTGAGAACAGACACACAAACGTATCTCTTCAGAATGTTAGTGTTAAGTGATTAATCATAATTAATCTTTTTAGTGGTTGTTGCTCATGACTTCAGCTGTGAACGCCATCACACCGGGCGACCTGGCTACAGAGTGGATGCCTATGAGGCTTCGCAGCGCTCGCCACTGGGTGCTGCAACTCATCGCTGGAATTATAATCCTCACCGGGTTTTTGATTATATTATCCAATAAAATTATAAATGATAAGCCTCATTTTGCGAGTTTACATGCAAAATTTGGCTTAGCTTCACTGATCTTCATGCTAATCACAATGATAGGTGGCTTGGGTGCATTGTACAGTCTTAAGCTCAAGTATTATCTTGCTCCTATTTATACTAAACTGGTCCATGCTTCAGTTGGACTTGTAACATTTCTTTTGGGAGTTATCACTATTTTACTTGGCCTGTTCTCTAAGTGGTGGGACTTCGGAGAAGCTCTCAGATACACCGGGTTTTCCCTCGTCCTGGGGATCATGTTATGCACAATATTACGTCCTAGTTTAAAAATTTACTTCAGGCTCAAAGAAAGGATTGAAAATGCCAACTAATTACTTGATGAAATACCAAAAATTATGAGTATAAATTGCCAAACTATGCACAATAATTATCTAGTGATTGCCGTTTTGAATGTATACCATGAATTTACAATGTGATATTTTACTGAGTTTTTACCCTAATGTTATGTTGCTATAAGATCTGTTTATACAATTAGCTGTAAGATTATTTTTGTTACATGGTGCTCGAGTTTGTTTTGCATTTAATGCTTATATTGATTTTTATACCTATTGTGCATGATTATTTAATTTTCTCGCACGTTAGAAGAGTCACAAGTGAAAGTAAGAAGAACTTTTTTAGAATACATTTGGTAGAATATTCTAGCGTATTGAGTGTTTATGCATGAGTTTTTAGACTACAACCTGGTTACTTTTTTACCTATTTATTTTATTGTGAGTTGTTTTTTACAAATAACCTCCACTTCCTTATATACTACGCACATCTATGTAACTAGTAAATTAGGATATTTGATTTTGCATAGCAAACTAAATCGGAATTAAATCACTTTTACACAATTATCTAATCTCGAGATTAGATCTTAGTGTGTTTATAATATTTTTGTAGGCAGGTATTTAGAAGTGTAGCATGTATCAAATGGATATATTTCTCATGCCAATGTTGAAAAAGAATAATGCCAAGCTATTAGTAATGTATTTGACTTCTATCTGCAAAAAAAAAGTAATTACATAATAATTTAATTTAAGTAAACATCACAAATAATATTAAGTAGATACATATGCATAGTCATTTATTTTGTTCATGTCCTTTTTATAGAAAACTAGCTGCGCCCCGCGGTTTCACCCGCGTAGTGATGCAAAATGGTGATGATGATGATGAAAAGTAAACTCTTTGGCTCTTGAACTATAACCATGCACAAAATCAAGTCGATCCGTTGTTCCGTTGCAGCGTGAAAGAGAAACAAACATCTATACATACAAACTTTAACATCAACACATACAGTAGAACATTCTTTTATTTTTGGATATCTGTATTTTTACATATAGATGAAGAGAAATTTAATGTAGTTTGAGGGCAACATAATGTTGATACTATATATTTGTATATTGTCCTCAACCTTTTCTGTAGGTGTACATATCGAAGTTATAAGAAGTAGTAAATGTAAAAACAAACTACCATAAAATACAAGACTTATTTTTAGTACTAGTACCTTTATATACATCCCAAAAGTTTTTTTTTTAAATATTTGAAGTGTTGTTCCACATTTTCGGAGAGACTAAATGTTAAAGGAAATTTACACATAGTAACAAACATTTTACTTTACTTTTAACTTAAAATTTAAAATGAGTGATCATTGAAAAAAACTGTTTTGCAGCTTTATTTGAAAGACATTTGCCGTATTTATGTACTTAATATGAAGTTATTTACTTTAAAAAAAGGTGTTTTGAACTTTTTGTATACTTATTTTTAGAATACATGTAGTTTGGTTTGCAGACCATATTAAATTATTTATTGGTCGCTTAGGTTTGGCAGACTGAATTATTACTTAAGTGCATTATGTGGATGGGTTTAAGTTATGTTTCCTTATAATACCAATTAATGATCTACTTTGATGTTTCCAATTTAATGGATGTTAGTGCCAACCATGCCCAGTTATGCATGATAGATATAAAAAATATAGATTAATAAATGTCTATTTATGAATGTTTATAAGATATATTAGCTGAATATGTACCTATATGAATATAAATGAAACAAATAAAGAGTTTATTGCAAATCAATATTTAAAAAGTTATTTTACTGTTTCATTTAAAATTGTGAGCCAATCTTGAAAATAGCCCCTACTAGTGTCACTCTTTCGGTTGTTTGGTGCGTCTATTTATTATCAGTTTCATTGACTGTACTAGTGAGACTTGTGTCTCATTAGTTCAATTAATGGCGGTCGATTGTACTGCAGACAATAGTAGGTATTCTGCCTATTATTGAACCGTTCCACTGGTGACTACTTTCTATCGCTATAGTAAACGCATTACCATCCGAGTCGTCAGGTCATAAATCAATTGTCTGTCTATCTCGCTCGCATCCACATGTCATATCTGTCTATCTCGCTCGCGCTTACTGGTCTTATGGTATGACGTTTATGGCCCTACGACTCAGTTGGTAACGCGGTGACTATAGTACCATTAATGGTACTAAAGATACAACTTTAGGTAGGTAAAGGTATGCTAGGTAGGTACGTTAGGATGCGCGTGCGCCTGGTACTCGAAGTAAAAGTGACAATAATTTTACCAGTGAGTACTGGATATTTCCTTTTAAATAGACTTACTAGTAAGAAATCAATCCAATAAACTTTATGTTCCCATCTTGTTTTTATAAGTGGAATTATCAATCTGATTCATCACCGTGAAAAGCCCAAAACTAACGCTAGTATACCATTCAGGTTACAAGGGGTCGACAATTATTGTGTTCAGATGAAAACTTTTTTGTTTTAATTCAAAGGTACGTTTGCGCATTGATTGTCTCACCTGATGTTAAGCGATGATGCGGTCTACGATGGAGCACACTTGTGTGTAAGAAACCGATTCAAATAGAATTATGAACGAAAGGAATAAACGAAACAACTAAGCTAATAATAAATATCACGGCAGAGAAACCCCAGAGACCCTGACCCCTGGCTTGCCTTAACCGGCCGTCTGGGGGTGGAAACCGCAAGAGCTAAGAACCTAAGCTCCAGGGTGGAAGTGTTAAAGGGCATAACGCCGCGAGTAGCTTTTAGTGAAAGTGCAGCACACCTCTCGACACCCTAAGCTACCCACGCCAATGTTGCCCCTCCGGTGCCAAGATGCGGCAGCCTCTATGGGGGGCCCATTTAGTGGGTGGCAAGTCATCACCTGCCTAAATATATTTTGAGATGAGACAGGATAAGGCAGGTGCCGTTTCTCATCCCATAGATCAGTTCAACTACCCACAAATTGTTCACCTCAATAGCCCTGATTTTTTTAAATCCTATACTGTACAATAGTTTTACATTCCATTTTATACACATTCCATAGTAATTGTATTTTGTATTCAAAAGGGCCTCTTGGTGTTGGTTTCGGCCCCACCAATGCCTATTAAAGGTCCGGGCTAGACCCGTGAATAAAATTAAATAAATATCACGGCCATGACTTTTTAATCGATGGAACCGATGATGCAACTCGCAGCATGCATCGTCAAAGAATAAAAAGTACCTACCTATGTTTTGTTTAAAATCATCCATATTACACACGAATCATTAAAAAACAGTTTGTCTGAAATAATTTATTGTGAATAACTTAAAAACTTATCGAGAAAATAAATACCTACCTAGTAACAATAGGGTACCTACTTGACTGATTTTACATAACTATCTTAAATTGTTAATTATATTAAAATAAAGCAATCTTGCGTTTTAGTCCTCATACTCTTGCGTTTTCAGTATTTGTGTTTAAAATGGCGGATCAAAATTAAAATATTAAACTCCCGCGTAAACGGTGCCTTTGACATTTATAGGGGCCACGCGACATTAGTGACGTCATACATAAGCAAACGAGTTCTTCTCGCCATACTTCTGTTGCCTCTATTTACTTTTGTGTGACGTCATAAGGACATTCGACCTACATAGTGTTTGCAGTCAAGTCACGTGATCAATGAAAATCATATTTTTATTTTGAATCTGTCTGAAAATTGGTAAGTACTTTATTTTTAGTTTTTAGTAATTAAAGAATTTAAAAAAATAATAATCTTCTGGGATTACACCAGCATGAATTATACTTTTAATACAGTCAAATACCCTATTACAATAAATAAAAGAAGATCGTATCCACTATAAAGCTACGTTGCGTAACAGACGACAGCAGAGCGGGTCATAAATATAATGGACTTAAATCCAGAAACAGGTAAAAAGTTCGAACATTTTAAAATTGTTTCATTGTAAAATTGTTTTGTTTCATTTCATCAGCATAATGCACAGAAAATGATTAAGACCAATTTGTGCGTATGATAATTTAATCAAGCAGTGCAACGAACAACGCCACAGCGTTGAGTAGCGCGGTTTCGCGCGGGAAAGAGCGCGCGAGCTGCAGTCGCACGTTGAAGAGCAAGTCTTCCCGCGACTCGCTGCTGTACACCGGCACGTCCACCCAACCCTCCGGCGCATCCTTGCCGCTTGTCTCCTAAGGAAAACATGTTTTATAATGACTCATCGCCTATTTGTTAGAAAGAAAAATATTTATTTATGACAGAAACGAAAGATACAATGACATTACGAGTTATGCACAATAAAAAAAATAAAGTTTCTGTCACAAGCCGGTGCCAACTCAGCGTAATGCTGGTTGTAAACAACCAGCGCTGGTCTTCCGTTGGAACCGACAGGTGACGTCACGCACGTCAAAACAGCAGGGCCTCGATTCAACTAAACCAACTGTGTTTAAACAGATAATGAATTGTCTCAAAATTGACACTTTTGACACAAAGTATAAAATAATTGCCAAAAATTACAGTTTTGAGGCAATTCATAGACGATTTAAACATAATTGGTTTAGTAGAATCGAGGCCTAGGCGTGCGTTGCAAACGCTATAATATTACCAATGTAATTAACACATAAAAACATAATACACAATATAATACATATAAAACCACAAATTAATAATAAAGTAATTTTACAAATATTCAAACCTAAACATATTACACAAAATACGAAAAGAATTTGTAGGTATATAAAAATTATTGAAGCCGAGTGAAAAGTAAATTATAATAATAATTATGGAGAACTTGTTAGAACTGGTACCCACCAGTACCAGTGGTACAATAAATAACCTTACATTGAATTTTGTCTCGCTCTCTCTGCTAATGAGAGAGCAGACATAAACCAGAATAAAGGGGAAAATTTGTTTATCCCATTTTTTGGGATCATAATAAAAAATATTAAAAACAAAATTTTGTATTAAAAAAACCCATCAAATGGTGGATAGCGGCGAGCACAATTCTGGGCCTTAAAGGTCGGCAACGAATCTGTGACGCCCCTGGTGTTACAGGTATCCATAGGCAATGGCCATACTCTTACTATCAGGCGGTATTGTTTGCCAACTATGGCGTCAGAAGTGGAAACTTATATCACTCTTAGGCGACTCGAGCCGACTTTACCAGAACGAGAAAGTATCTGAGCGTCACGGTCACACGAGTTCAGTGCTATTTCTCCATACCAAAAAGTGCCCAACGTATCTAAAGAAGTTTTCACCTCAAAAAAAAAACTACAATACACCAAACTGGAATTAAAAAAAAAACTTACATTTTGACATTCGGGAGAGGAGTAGTAGTTACCTGGGTGACGTATCTGGCGAGCAGGGGCGGAGCGGGCGAATGCGGCGGAGCCTGCGCGCGCGCCGGCGCCAGCCCACCGTCCGCGCTCTCTGCGCCGCTCAGCCGCAGACCCCCCAGCACCACTTCCTCATCCGACGCACGCCCATCTCCTGATATTACAATCATTGTTTCCATAGCTCACAGCCAACATTTATTGTCTCTTATACTAACAAGCTCGTAAGAGTTTTTTCATCCCATCTATTCGAAAAGGACGACTTGGTTCGCCTTTAAGTGCACCCAAAGGTGGTGTTTTCTATAAGAAACTTTTATAAGTGCGCCGCAATTAACTTTGCGGCGCACTTTTTGAATTTGGAACATCTTAGTGTTCAGCGCCAAAGAAATCGAACGCAAATATTGTTTGAATAAAGACTGGCTGGTACGAAGGCCCCGCCAGCTGAATAAAAAAAAAACGCCCGAACTACAGCCCGCGTTTTCGTCAATTTTCACGGATTGTTAGAAATTAATGGTTTTGTGTAACAATAAATTTTCATAATTTCGAAAATGTCTCAAATGTATACATAAGTTTTTAAGTTGTTTAGTTAGTTGTTTTATTATTAGATACTATTTAATTTCTATTTAGTTGTTACTCTATGTTTTAGTAAATAATAATATTGTAATAAAACATGAGGCCGTGAGGCGCCTTTTATTTTCCGTTTATTCCATTCTGTCCGACTATTTGTCCGATGATCGGACTGTTTGGACAAAAATATTCCAATCTGTCCGACTGGCCAGTCGGACAGATTGGACACGCAAATTTTGTTCCAAATAGTACTACTGGCAGTAAAGTACAGTGAAAACAAAAATGTTATACTTATTTATTTTTTTCCTACTATTTTGACTTTGAGTGTCGGCTAATTTCTATGTGCAATATAATAATTAAGAATAGTTTTTTTACCAAGTCCCAAGTACCAGGAATGTATAAACCATGAAGACGGTTTCCCCTTCGCGACCCATGATCACACTTTTTATGAATCTAGAGTGAAATACCTCTTCATCGTTTCTGTTATCCTGGTATGTACCTGGTATCGACGTTTTCCAATAATTAACGTTTGTTCTACTTGTGGAGGAACACAGTAGAAACTACTCGGCTGTGGAGTGTGATCACGGGTCGCGGTCGCTTCACGAGGTGGAAAACCTCTTCATGGTTTATGCATTCCTGGTACTTTGATTTGGTGAAGCTTTTTGTTCGACCTTGTGAATGACAGCTGTCATCGGAAATGAAGATCTCGACGAGATCTATCACTTCTGCAAAGAGACTGCTAGTCCAGGATCAACAGTTTCCGAGATATCACCCAACCAAGTTTGACAGCTGTCACACTGATATCTGTCGACGCCCACATTAAACCATGGAGCGATACCCAAATCCAGCAGCAGTGGTCTGATAAACGTAGGCTAATGATGGTGATGATGTCACTGACATCTGTCAACGCCTACATCTACCCTGAGACAGGCCCAAGTCCGTCTGATAAGAGTAGGCTGATAATGATGATGATGGATTAGGACCCATTCTCTGTGAGGGATGACCTGTGTCCCAGCAGTGGGAACATGGTAGGCTGAAACGATGATGATGATGAAATTTTAAATTCAGGATACTTTGCGAATGATGATAATGATGGTGGATTAGGGCCCATTCTCTCTCTCTCTCTCTGAGAAAAATGCTGTGTCCCAGCAGTGGGAACATAATAGGCTGAAATGATGATGATGATGATGAAATAACATATAAATGATAATTACGATAGATTCATATTAATTATTTTGTTAGAAGTGTTTGGTGTGAAGTACTTACTTCAAAGATAATAATCCTACAAAAAGTACCTAATTACTTTTCAGATTGATTGTATCGTAATATTCTTAGTAGTACTATTTGGAACAAAATTTGCGTGTCCAATCTGTCCGACTGGCCAGTCGGACAGATTGGAATATTTTTGTCCAAACAGTCCGATCATCGGACAAATAGTCGGACAGAATGGAATAAACGTTATTTTCTCATAGTGGGTGATGAAAAGTAGAGTGTATCAGTCGGGTGCAAAATAATTTTAGGCTCGGGCGACGTACTTTGAATCCCTCGCTACGTTAGGGATTCTACTCTAGAATCCTCTGGATTCAAAATAGCGCCCTCGCTGTAAAAATATTATCTTGTCCCCTTATGTTACAATCAAAGGTTACAATCTACTATTCTATCTGTTTGTAACATTTATTTCTGGTGTACATAATAAAGAGTATCTATCTATCTCAATCCATGGAACAGAGTTAATATCAGAAAAATCACAGCATTGCCATTGGTTGGCGATGACGAGCTAAGAGAGCGTTTACATGGTGCCGAAATACCAGTTATTTATTCTACGACTTGGCGTATTTTGTTTAACTTTTTAATTTTAACAATCCTAATAGGTACTTATTATTATTGTACAAACAATAATAATATTTTCTTCATTGGTAAAACTACTATATAAAGTAAGAGGAATATTACTCCCCGTATAGTAACGCAATGTATATCTTTACATTTCTTGACAATTGTTTTCGTCCACTGATCTCAAAATGCAGTCATCTGTGCCTTTTTTTTTTTTTTTTTTTTTTTTTTTTTTTTTTTTTTCCGAGGGGGAAATCTTCCAAAGATACCCGGCTGCATTGGGGTGCAGCCAGGTTATGTGGGATTATACCCACTAAAACCCCCTCGGTGACCAGCCTTAGTGCTTGTCAAAAGGGCTCCGAGATCTCTAGAAGAACGCACCGGAGCCCTCGGCACTGCGCTACGGCTCCTCCCGAGACAACTGCGTTGTCTCAGCCCCTCCGCCCACGACAACGTTGGTCACACAACGTTGTCGTTCTGTCCCTGGGCACGCTTAAGTGGATGGTCAGAGCCCCAACTTTGACCATCCCGAGCCCGGAGGTCCCCTTTTAGTAGCCTCTTACTACAGGCAGCAAAAAAATATACAAGTGATAATCATCACAATATGCAAGTGATAGTCATCTGTGCCTATCACTTGCATACAAAAGTGCAAACGAGAGAATGCTATATAACTCTGTTCCGTGGATAGAGTATAGTATCATGGCGGCACTTTACATTGCCTATGATTGTCAAATAAAAAATGGACTCAGCTGTGCTCACCTGTCCTCGCAGTGAGGAGCAGCGCGGTGGGCGACACCTGGCGGCGCTCCGCCGTGCGGGCGCGCAGCGCCCACACCGCTCGCCCCCCACATAACCACCCGCGGAGATCCACCTCTGGAAAAATCATTCCAACGACACGTTTATTTGGGCCAAATTCCTTTAAATATTTCACATGTTACGAACTTATATCCTTCATGAGTCTCGAGTATTGGTCTCGAGATAGATTAAAACTTATACACGGATACTTTTTTTTAGAGTACGTAGGTTTCTATCACACAACCAGTATCGTTATTGTACTAAAAAGTAGAGAATAATCAGCTTTGTTTAAATATTAGAGTGAGACGAGTAAAAGAAATCAGTTATTGAGCCTAATTATTTATTTTAATTTTATTTTACATAGATAACAAACAACAGGTAAATTACAGGGAATAAATATGATTATCTCTATCTCTTCTCTTCTATATCTCTACATAGTATAAATTAAAGTCGCTTTCCGCGTCTGTCTGTCTGTATGGCCGCTAACTCCTCCTAAGCCACGCCCCGACTTCGCACGTAAATTACACCCGTGCAAAGCCGGGCGGCCGGGTCGCTAGTTAGGTAATATCTTAGGATACTCACCGGGAGGCATGTAGTCTTTCCCAGTTTGTAGGTCAAGTCGTGTGATGGCGGCGCGCGCGCGGTGGCAGAATTCCCTGAGGTAAGCCACGGGCGAGCGCGGGCCCGCCCACGCTACTTGCCACGACTCCGGCACCTGGGAATACCGATACATCGCTCAAACACGACTGAGATATCACATGTTTATGGCCAGTTTATGTCCGGTAAATTGATAAGGTTATTCTAACTGAGAAGACCCTGAAGAAGATTAATTAGCAATAGAAGAAGAATCCCTGCGGACAGCCGTAAAACTTAAGATGATGCCTGATTGGGAGGCTGGCCCAAAAGCGTGGACGCAGCCATACAATTCCTAACAACTTGACACCTACCTCGAACAATCTGTATCTTATTTATCAGCAGAGCATTGGTGATCCAGTAGTGAGATGGATCATCATCGCAGATCGAATATGGACTAGATAGCACAGGACCTAGGCAGATATATTCTACAGATGTTGGACGAAGAACTATGGCGTATAAGTAAAGGTGGGCAGAACACATCACAATGACTGGCAGTCTATTCAAGACTGCCAGTGGACTAAAGTGGCCAAAGAATGATGGCCTAGAAAATATGAGTAGACTACAGGCTAGATGACAGAAATATCATCAGGGCATAGGGCAAGACGTGGATGAGATTGGCAAAGGACTCGGACGATGTCCAACAGTGGCTTGTTAAGGGCTGAAATATTGAAGACTGGATGATTGCTGATGCCAATGATACCTCGTGCAGCGTTGCGGCAGGCTTGCGCGCGGCGACTCGCAGCGCAGCGTGTACCACCCGCGCGACGCGGGCAGCAGCTGCAGCCTCCCCCCGCACCGCACCGCCCCACCAACCCCCCGCAACCGTCCCTGCACTCCACCCCTCCTTCAGTAGAGGGCTGCCAGACATGAGCTTCTTCCACAGAGATGCCAGGCTCTTTGTTGAGGTGGCACCCTCGGTTGGAACCAAATTCACCACCGTACAGTTTAGTTCTGAAGTAAAAGACAAGAAAAAATTACTCATAAGGAAGATGGTCAAAAAAAACCATGACTAACCCTGGAATCAGCTCAATAGCTAGTTTCCTAAATAATATCCAGGGTAAAAACTCAGTTTTCTGTGGACCAGCCGGTGACACAGTTAAATTCAGGGGAAATAATCCTAGTCCTCCACACCAGGGACAAGGTGCCTTTCATGTTATCAATACAATGTTGGTGATAGATACTTCGAGGTAATCTAAATGTTTAACAAAAGTTAGTATTATGGATTTTGGTGGAAATTAAGCAAATAAGTGTAGTAGTGTCGAATAAATGTATTTTTTTTTTCAATTTTTAACCTTTAAGTCCAGTGGTGATGTGTGTTGCGGCGTTCTTCTCCCAGGCGGCGCGGCAGTTGGCCGGCAGCCCGAGCAGCTGCGGCGAGTCCATCTCTGGCAGCGCCGCGAAGGCAGACGCATACGCCTGACAGTTTTACAAAGGGTATTATTTGACATCTTAATAGTTTGACTTGGTAAATGAGTAGCCAGACGAATGACGAAACGTGTATGCTAAGATGGAACGCGTACTGCACTCATCATTTTACTATGGGATCTTCCATAACACTTAATAGTGAAAGGTCACTGAAATTCGATATGTTGGAAAAAATATTGCTTTAGGTGTGTACCTGCATGTGTTGCGTGGGTGGAGGCAGGTGTGGCGCTATGGGCGGGCTATAGGTGGGCGGCGCGTGCGCATGCGGCAACGCACGAGCGTGCAGCGCCGCCAGCGCGGCCGAGTCCGCACCGCACTGCACGCGCGCGCCGTACAGAGCCAGGCACAGCGCCGACCCGCCCCCGCCCGCACCCCGCGCCGCTCGCGCGCACGCCGACAGCTCGCCCCACTCCCACGCGTACCACCGGCTCCAGCCTACACAACACGTTATATACATATCCACTGAGAAGTTACGCGCTCGGGACCGACTTCGTGCTTCTCGTTCACGCTGCATGGGGGGCTCATTTCATTGCCTGCATTTTTTTCTTAACATCGCACAGACCATTAAACTCTGCCTGCGATACCAATATCACAAAAGAAACAGTGGCGCGAAATTTAGCAGCAAATTTAGTTGAGCCCATGGTGACCAGAATCTGTCCTGAGCAGATTGACGCTGGGTACCATGAGCTCCACTATCTGGTTTACAGGTTATTAAAAGTGATAAAAATGCGAAAGTGTGTTTAGTTGTAAACTCGTAGTTGGAAGACCGGAGAGTGCCATAGGATAGTTTTTATCCTAGGAGAATGTCCACGCAGATGAAACAGCCTGGCGCAGCTATTTACTCTGTAAGAGGTTGAGCAAAGTTCAGACAAGGCCGGCAAGGTAAAAAGAAACAGTTGGTAATTCGTAACAGAAGCAGTAAAGCAACACCTAGTAGCATCGAGGCTGTACCTTGCGGGATGTAGTTGCGACGCTCCTGTACCAACGCATGGAAGAGCGCGAGACATGCGAGGAGGCGCGTCGTCATCGGCTCCGCGCGCTCCGAGCCCCAAGCGCTCATTGTACTCATCACATTGTTCTTTACACCTTCTGGGGCCTGCGAATAATTTCCTACGGTACACTTTGCAGTATTGCTGAGCGGCCATGCCCATAAAAGAGCGTTATATTGTTTGCCGTCACGGCATTTAAGTCAGTTACTGTCAAGGCGCGCCAATATCACAAAACATATCACAAAACGCACGTAAATCAAAAAGTCTGAGCCTGAAGGTAGAAAACTATCAGTCTAAGGTACAATTTTAAACTTTGAAAAATATGTAGATACTAATTCCATAAACAAAAAAGCACGATCATTTTACCTCTAAGATAACATTGATGCAAGAGTCCGCGATAAGCGGCGGAACATCGCGGTACTCGGATAAAATCCACAGGCGAAATTCTTTCTTGCAATTCTCCATCTGAAATAACAGATATAATTTTTAAATACATAACAAATAAAAAAGGACAGACCGAGTCCGAAACACGACACTGCGCTCAATTACGGGTATCGCTGATGTTGGAATCAAAGCTGCCAAATTAAAGTGGGGTTGGGCGGGACACATGGCCAGGATGCACCCTGATAGATGAGTCCAGAGGATCACACAGTGGGTGGCTAAAAACGGACGAAGGAGCCAAGGCAGACCTAGAAAACGCTGGCACGATGACCTCGACACGTTACAGATACAGTGGTCAAGTCTGATCGCACTGTCTGGAAAGAAATGGGGGAGACCTTGGCCCAGGAGAGGGACAGTATAGGTTCATAAAAAAAATTACGTCAAGATGGAATGGGTAAGGAGTAACTGACCTCCCCCCGCGCCTCCTCTGCGACGAACGCCTGCAGCTCTGGTGAGAAGGGCGCGCCGGCAGCTGACAGCGCGAGCCAGCCGCCAGAGGAGCGTGACGCCGCCATCGCAGAGCGCCACGCCGCTTCACCTGCTCCCGCTGAGATCTGCAGTCAACCACATCTTGGATATAGCCTATACCACTGTAGTATACTCTAGGAATCTTGATCGGTTTGATCCCCTTATCAATGTTTCTAAAAACCAATACAAATTATAGGCAAAATTCTTACTTGTGTCGAGTGAGCAATACCTTCAACACTATTGATAAGTGAATAGGCTTAGACTTATTCTGTAAGAGCATTGCACTGGCTAGGCGGTTGTTGATCAGTGAATTATTTACTTAATTTGGTTTGATATAACTGTTTACAACTGTGTTATCTTTTCATTATGTATTTATTGTATTCTGTGTTCACTCTTCCATATTGTTCTATTTTTCTATCCGTGATGTGATGTAATTAGCTTTGTGTATGTATTTAAGTATTTCTAGACATATTTTGTAACCAAGCCGTTGGTCGTCCAGTAAGGGAAAAAAATACAGAAACATTGACAGCTCTTTTTATCTGGTTATCTGAGGTTGTTAAGGAAACTTAAATAATAAAATATCATAAGATGGTTAAAAGACGGCAGTTAAAGTAATAAATACAAAAATATTTTCCTAAATAATAGATACTCGTTATGTTGCGTCACATCAATGCGAATATCGGTGATAAGTTTTGGCCCATGTTGTACGTACAGTAGTGAGTGCGTGCGGCGGCGCGTGCGCGGCGAGTGCGTCGTGCGCGTGCGCCGCCAGCAGGAGCACGGGCCGGCGGCCGCGCGCCGCCACCTCCACACCCGGCACGCCGAACACTGCGCCCGCCCCTGCAACCAACACAACACACAAGGTAGAAAGATAACAAAACTCTTCAGATATGGATTTTGTCGCTCACTATACAAGGTTACGCGGAAAGGGTCCATAATATTCATCACTATGAACTCCTTTACTATGGGATCCCATCCATTTACCCATCCTCGTCGCCAATTGATGAGTTTTTAGTATAATAATATCCATTTTATTATAAACAATCTTGTTTATTATGTAGCTAACTAAAAACTGACAAACCTTATAAAACAAAAGAACATTTTCTTTTAAATAATATAAAAACTCTTTGGTGGCATGTGGCTAGTATACCACAGGGACCAAACCTGAACTCGCGATAGAATAGCATCCCATACATTTTGAAATGTGAATAACAATTTTTTATGCAGTAGCTGATATTTTTTTTCGCGATTTCAGGTTTCGATAGTTACAACAAACGTATTTTTTTACGTATTTTTGTAATTGCTCTAATGTAAAAACGGTAATACGTACAAGCGTCGAACTTGGTATGATTATAGTACGCACACTACAAGTATAACAACAAATAAAAAATAATAGCCAAGTGTGAATCGGTGACAAATTTCTGTTCATTTATCAAGTTATAACTGGTAATTCGGTTACTTGGACAACCTTATCATTTCTTTCAGCGAATCAAAATTCCATATCTCTTTACTAATTTCGAAGTTTTTTAAATTGATAATTATTGTATTTTGTGGTGGTGAGGAACCCTCAGTGCGCGAGCCTGATTCGCACTTGGCCGGTTTATTTACATAACTACAATGTGAAAATTGATACGATTCATATGTTTGGATTGACTACGTCAATCGGTTGGCTTGGTGTCTTGGCTTAGAAATATTCAGAAACACATTTACAGATTGAAAAAAATAATTATACCCATCTATCGACTTTAGTGTGTTGTATACTAACCCAGTATCCCGTCGACGAAAGCCACAACAGCGCGGTAGAGGCTGTCCGGGCGGATCGCAGCCACGATCACCACGCTCTCAAACGGACTCAGCTTGTACTTGTTGAGCATGTTTATATCACCCGAGGATATGAACTGTTTCCATTCCTCGGTGTTCTTCAACGAAAGCCGGTTGTATAGATCTTCGTCGGCCAACTGTATTGGTAAGAAACATTTATAACTCCAGTTCTATACTTCCAGAAAACCTCTATATTTCTCATATTTTATTTTATTTAACAAAATCCACAGCCCTTTAAAAACAAAACAATAACCTACGAGCTTAACAACAGGCAAAATTTAAAATTGAAAGATTTTAAAGATCTAACAGCGCCCCACGGTTTCTCCCGCTATTCTACAGACACCATGCAGAAACCATGTTTTTTGCGACATAATAAGTACCTTATGATATTTTATTATAGAAACTGACATGTTTTTTTACCTTATGATAAGCTTTTTTTCTTGGAATAATATCTACCTAGAAATTGTTTTTTTGTTATACTGTGCCAGGTAGTCCTTTTAAGTTAATTCTTACCTTCAACTTAGCTACCCCCTTCAAGCACTCATCGGGTACCCACGGGTGCAGTTTCTTAACTTCTTTGGCATCAAGAGCATCATTTATTTCATCGTTTCCAATAAATATTTGCCATAACTGAAATTTAAGATTAAATTGTAATTTTTATTGTAACAAACACTGTATCAAAATGTACATATTTGAGACTTAGGTTACCTTGTCGGGCATCAAATCATCGTATACTTGTTTCAACAAATGTAAAACAACGATATATTTGTCTTTCTTGTGCAGGGCTAGCAACACTCCCTCAATGATTCTTCGAGTCAGATATTTCACAATATCCGCACTGTTTGTCTGATCCTGAAATAAATAGGTAGAGTATTCCTTTTAACTAATCATTTCGAGCTGTCAAATCTCACCTCCTGTGATGACTTAGTAGTGAGAGGGTGATGGACATATGAGGTTGGGTCACTTGAGTCCCACCACGGATTCATACCACTAGACTAATATATCGACCTTAGTTTCACCAAGGAAGATATATTAAGAGGAAAGACAATAGCGGAACATTAGAGCGTAGCTTAGAAATTTGCCTAAAAACGGTATAAACTTAGATGGCGCCGTCGTATACGAACTTTCGTAAGTGCTGCAGTCAGATAATGTACGAAAGGGTTCTACAAATTACCGTAGCGCTAGTATCGCAGTCAAGTTTCGCAACATTTCAAGGGAATAAAGAAAGGCGCCATCTATTGTTATGAGTTGAGCTTCTCTTGAAATGCTGCGAAACTTGACTGCGATACTAGCGCTACGGTAATTTGTAGAACCCTTTCTTACATTATCTGACTGCAGCGCTGACGGAAGTTCGAGACAAGCTATAGCACGCTCAAATTACGGCGCCATCTAAATTCATACCGTTTTTAGGCAAATTTCCGAGCTACGCTCTAATGTTCCGCTATTGTCTTTCCTCTTAATATATCTTCCTTGGTTTCACACAGTAAAAAGCTCGAGTTATTTTTGTTTCACAACAAGGGAGGTAGTAAGGTATGAGTGAATTTCACAAAATCTTAGTCCACTGCTAGACATGCCTCTCCCAAGGCACAACACTTCGCGAATGTTTAAGCAAAAATTGCATTTTGACCTTTTTTTTTCAATGTTTGAGTACCTTAGTCTAACCTATCCCCATTATTTTTTAAATTGATAGTTTGATATGGCTCGTCGCTTGTTTTTCAACTATTCATAATTATTTATTTTAATTAATATGTATGCTGCGTTATTTCGACAATCACAGAAATGGACTGTATTGTTTTTTGCTTGTTTTGGCTCGTTTGTTAATTTATTTACTATTTGCTAACAACGTACGTCAATAAATAAATTTATATTTTTGTAAACGGCTTGAGTAGAGCGGCCAGCACAGCTTCTTCCACATACATTAACATACCGTTTTCCTGACAGCATCTACATAGGCTCTGTGCGCGGCGTCGATGGGCAACGAGACTAGCGGCCAGCGCGCGTGCAGCCGCTTTACTGCGAGCGCAAGCGCGGCTGCGCGCCGCGCGCTCGTTGCCAGATGCGCACGCGCAGCCGCCGCCGCTTCCTCCACCTACAAATATTGTACCAACGTAAAATTGAAGTCAACAACAACAAGACAAAAAAACAAGAAAAATACTATAATGCAAATGATCTTATGTCGCATACAAGCGCTTGCTTGAGACTAATACGTATTGCCCACGATGTCTTATGATGCCGAAACATGAATGCTACTCAGGCTTTGCACAGAATTAGAGGAGAAGCTAAACTGGCACAATAGAGCGTGCCAGTTTAAGTATTAGCTTGAGAGACTGAGCCCGAAATACGGAAATCCTACAGTAGCTAAAAGACGATACGGACTTGGCTGACGGCTGTCCGTCAGCCAAGTTCATACCTCTGTTAGTACTATACGAAGGACAAGTTTAAATACGCAGATGTTGGAAACAGTATCATAAAGCTAAAGTAGCGCTGCGCAGGACACGGAGCCACGTGGTTAGGTTAAGGTGACGGCAGGCAGAATTGAGCTCTGATAAAGTGGTTACTGACTCAGGACACGCATTCCGTTGGCAATCAGCCTGATGAGTCGAAAATATCAGGCCCCTCGCTGATAATATGGAATGAGATTAGACCCGAGACAGGGATCATCATGGCACCAGGGAGATGAGGCTATTTTGAGAAGGTAATTTGGAGCTATTCCGAGATTTGGGATAATTTCCCTGGTTTGGTGTTCACCATGGACCCTAAAATCTATATCGGTGTATAAAATCCCAAGCTTGTTTGTCCTTTCGTTGTGAGGAAAATAAGGGACTGTTTTTTTCAACGTTTTTTCGCCTTAAAATGTCTGAACATCGCAAATTTACGGTTCCTATGGAACGGTACACGTGGATAGCAAGGTGCCACTCTATAAAAAGCAGTGTCGGCCTTGGAAACAACAAGTTCTAAAGAAACTGAACTGCAAGTATCCGTGCGTGGGCCAAAACATCAATACGACATTTTAGAGTGGTCAACATACATGATTAATTCTTACACCAAGATTTAGGACGCTATTCATGATGCAACTGATCGGTATAGATAGATAATGACAGATTATCCAGAAAATGATCGGTCATAACGATATTCAGAGGCAATGAGTATTCAGAGGCAGATAAAAGTGCTATACAATAAAAGGAGGGCAAAATTAGGCACAGTAATTATTAGTAGAAATAAATTTCATACTTCCATAGCCTGCGCAAGCGCCTTTGCTACAGTGTCAGCAGCAGCGCGTGTTTTATTGAGGGAAGCGAGCACGCCCGCGTCGTGCAGAATGTCGCCGTTGCGAGACAGGTCACCCAGCAAGTTTTCCTAGAAGAAAAAGTGAGTAAATGCACAATATGTTGGAACCATCAAACTCTTTAAAAAGCGCAAGCATTTACAGACTATAATAGTAACAAGATTTCAGATGACCGTGTGTGCAAAAATGTCCCGAATATTTATTTATTTATTATTTATTTAGTACCTACATCACTGATGCAACAGGCAAAAAAGTGTTTGATACTCGAACAAGAAAAATGTGAATCGAGGTGAAGCCGAGATCCACATAAACTCAGATCATCGTAGGTTCGAATCCTGCCAAATCCTCGTCAAAATTTTGAACTGTCTGATTTTTTTTTATTTACCAACTATAATTGTTATGCATACCTGTAATTCATGTTGTTCTTTTTGTAATTTCGCTTTCTGTAATTTGATCTCCTTAGCCTTTTCACTTATATCTGGATTTTGTTGCTGAAGTGCGTAGTTTATTAGTTGATCTGTAAAATATAAAGACCTATTCTTTACAGATGATTTGAAACTTTCAGAGGTCGAAATAAGTTTATTGATAAAAAAGGTGCCGTGATTGTCTTCATTGTTGAGTTTCAAATATTTCAGTGCGGCTTAAGAGGCCTACAGTAACGTAGTAGTAATTCTGTGGTGCAGTGGCTCGTGAGAAAAGTTATGAACTACTGAGTGGAGTAAAGTGGTAAGTAACCAGTGAGCGGGTGCAGGCGGGCAGTGAAGTGTGCGGGCGCAAGTCGGCGCGCCAGGTGCGGCGGCAGGCGCGCCGGCAGCGTCTCGTCACGCGCCAGCAGCAGGAATCGCGCCGCGGGCAGCGACCGCACCAGCGCCGACCACGAGTGATGCACTGAATCCACATCTGTTATTATGAGGATGCGACCCAGCCTGTGGACAGTTTTTTGTTACACTATTTATTTTATTTTAACATACTGCTGGGCTGTGGAATACGCCGCCTGAATGGATGTTTTTTTATAGGCTTGCGTTGTTTTGTCGTGTTCCCCGATAGTTACAATTTGTGTCTTCAAATCACACGTGAATCGATTTCTCTAGACAAGCGTGTTCCGTCGTAGACCGCATCATCGCTTAAAATCAGGGGAAGTGGCGGTAAAAGGAAAGCTCAAACAAAAACACTATAAAATTATACTCATCATCATCATAATTAGCCTTTTTAACAGTCCACTGCTGGACTTTTAGCCTACCCCCGAAAGGGTGATTGGGCCATATCCACCACGCTGGCCCAGTGCGGGTTGGTGGATTCACATACGCCATTGAATTCCTTCTCCGTACGTATGCGGGTTTCCTCATGATGTTTTCCTTAAACGAAAAGCCAGTGGTATGAAAATCTGTACATAAACTCATTGGTACGGGCCCGGGGTTTGAACCCGCGACCTCACGCTTTCAAGCCTAGCGATCTCCCAAATAGGCTACCACAGCTTAAATAATACTGTGTTTGCCTAATACGCGATTTTTAACTAAACACAATTTTTATTTTCTGGCTAAAGCAGCTTGAGTATTACTAGCGTTGGGCTTGCACGGCTTCCATTAGGGCCGGTAGGTGACGTTGCAAATACATGCAACAGCGCACCGCTACGTACGTATGCAGTATTGAGTAGGCAGACCATCCACTTATACACATTTCAAAATCCAAACAAAATCCAAGCCATTCATGCGATTCCTCACATAATTTACATCTCGGCAAGAATCAACCTTAGGATATAGCCCCCTATTATTGAGGTGGGTGTCCAGCGACATAGGTGTTATATCTTACCTTACGGCATATTGCACTGCAGTTAGGAGTTTCTCGCTGTGTTGCGACACAAAATCGCATGGCATGTCTGCCAGCGTGTTTCTCAGCCAAGCTAGACCCTCACCGTCCGGGTCTATGATCAGTGGAGTCAGGCCGCATTTCGGACTCTCTAATACCTAGATGATACACATAGAAAAACATACAATACGAGTATTATTTTAAAAAACCGACAGCAAAATGTAGCGTATGATTTATCATATTATTATCTCTCCAGAGATATGATAAATCTAAAGAAAACTCGATTTTCAAAATCTGTCAAATCGTTTCGGTTGCATGAGGAAGTACAGAAACAAACATACATACGTATATACTTACGCATACTCGTAAAACAGTACCCTCCTACTTGGGTAATTTAATGAAATAAAAACCAAATCTCGGATTTATATATAAGGAAACTCTTCCTTCAATCTTAGAATGGGGAGGAATAAATACGTAACATTAATTCCTGAATGTAGATTAAAAGCCGAGGGTATATTCAAATTCAGGAAGGAAATATCAAAGACTCGCAAAATAACTTCAGGGAAAAAGTTTGAAATTGTTCAAGACGAGCACGATTATTTTCAATATCTGAATCATAAGCTGATCGATGTTACCATGTTACAGCTGTTACCTGATCGATGAGAACAGCGTTTTTGATCGCCGACAGATCGGTCGAGAGTCCCTCCGCCTCCCATTTCAGCTGCTTCTCCGTTGTTGACAAGAAATTGATCACTGAGAACGTTGCGTCCTCGAATCCTATTAGCGCACCCCACTTTTTGATATAGTCTCTGTAAGAAACGTTAACGTTTCCATAAAGTTACATGGA
The DNA here is from genome assembly GCA_932305915.1 of Agriopis marginaria. Classification (NCBI taxonomy): domain Eukaryota; kingdom Metazoa; phylum Arthropoda; class Insecta; order Lepidoptera; family Geometridae; genus Agriopis; species Agriopis marginaria. The sequence continues at coordinate 8,273,904 of OW029921.1, forward strand.
GATCTTACAGGAAACACGCCTCTATAGCATCGAAACACTATACTCCATTGCATATTTGATGGAGGGGATCATAGATTTATACGCACATGGATGTTAGATTTAGTAAAAAATGCTAAGAGAAACTCAGATCCTGAGTTTATAAATATAAATATCGACAAATTAATTTAAATCCATATCTTCAAGACTAATTTAACTTGCAACAATGGAATTGGCAACTGACAAAATGGCGCTAGCATATTTTGTTATAAAAATTGAGTCATTATATTTTGACATTGTGGGCCGAGACTAACACACATTTGATTTGAGCCCATCAATGCCCTATTACCACTAAGCCTTATATTTGGAGCTTCGGGTACACTGGTTTACAAACACATAGACATTGAGTTTACGACATGTCCCGAGTCTTGTCCGAGTCTTTGTACGTAAATTCAAATACATATAGTTTTTTCTAAAATGTATAACCAGTTTAAATCCTATGTCGTTATAACAATGTCTAATTTCAAAATATATCATGAAGGAAATATTAAAATTTTACCTGGATTCAGGTTCCGTAGCGTCGGGTAAGTATACGATGTAGGCGGCCGCCAGCAGGGATCGTTGATTCAAGTCTGACACCTCTTTGTGTATGTTTTTTAGCTAAAAGAGAAAAAATATCAGCATTGTTTCGGATTTACTACGTCATTTTAATCCCTTAAACGGTTTATGTCTTTGACTACGCGTCATGCAACATGCGTAAAACGGTAACACGTACAAGCGTCAAGCTTGTCATGATCATAGTACACACTAAGTAAAAAGTACGAGTCGAGCACGCGCTATATATCCCGAAGTAAAGATCAAGTTTTTAAGCCTCCTATAAAAGAGCTGATAAACTTGAAACGGCTGAACAGATTTTCTTGAATCATTGCTAAGAAGACCGAGAGTATTCATCAAGTCACATATCAAACAAAAAATAAATCAAAATCAGTTCAGGCGTTTGGGAGCTACGATGCTACAGACAGACACCTAGTCTCGTTAAACTGATAGCAAGTCTCTTTTTGCGTCGGGGGTAAAAACTTTTCTGCGTGCGGAACCTTCTCTCAAGTGCTCAAGTCCGACTCTTACTTGGCCAGTGTTTGTTTCGTAGTACGTATTTTTCAAGAGTATACTATATATGAAAAAAAATAAGAAACAAATAAAATTTGTATATGTCGAATTTCTAGTGTAATTCCGCTTCTACGTCGTTTCGAGTACAATAAGGATTTTGGTTAAACTATTTTCTCTATAGATAATTGTGATTCTAATTTAAACCTAACCTTCCGCAAAGTAACGCCTGATTCAATCAACTAACAAATAAAATATTCATAGACATAACAATAAAATAATAGTTTCTGTCACAAGCCGGTGCCAACTCAGCGTAATCACATCACACATCATCAGCCATTAAATGTCCACTGCTGAACAAGGCCTCCCTCTTAGAGAGGAGTGTTGCCATAATCCCCACGCTTGGCAGGCGGCTTGGGGATCGCAGTACGTTCACCGTGTACTAACAGGATGCTGCTGTCCATCCTCCGGTGGTTCTGGTCGCAGTTTTAGGACATACCCGGGTCCGCTAATCACCCGTTAATAACTCAGCGTAATGCTGGTTGTAAGCAACTAGCGCTGGTCTTCCGTTGGGAGCGACTGGTGACGTCACGCACATCAGACAGTGCAGGTGTGCGTTGCTAACGCCATATTACCAATGTGGTAGTAATATAATTCACTTACAAACACGAAAGTAATTTTATAAATATTCAAACCTAAACATAAAACATTATATCATTATCAGCCATTAAACGTCCACTGCTGAACAAAGGTCTCCTTTTAGAGGCATTACCATAATACCCACGCTAGGTAAGCGGCTTGGGAATAGTACGTTCAACGTGTACTAATAGGACGCTGCTGCCCATCCGGTGGTCAGATCCCGATCGCAGTTTTAGGATATACCCGGGTCATCTATACTAATATTATAAAGAGGAAAGATTTGTTTGTTTGCATTGAATAGGCTCCGAAACTACTGATCCGATTTGAAAAATTCTTTCACTGTTGGGAAGCTACACTATCCCCGGGTGACATAGCTAAATTATATTTTCAAATTAATAGGGATCCTTACTAAAACTCCAATAATGTAACCCAAGGTGTAAAAAATAAGACTTACGACTTACGACCTAAGACGTGCGAAGCCGGGGTGCGTAGCTAGTATAACAATAAAAACATATATCTCGAGTATAATGTTTGTATGCTCACGTCAGTTTCCCAGGCGTCGTACTCGTGCGCCAGCTGGTCGAGCAGGCCGGTGGCGGCGCGGATGGTATCCACCGCAGTAGTCAGCCGCAGTTCCAGGGCTGCCGCGTCTCGTGTGTGCTGCCCCAGCTGATCCTTGAGCGCCGCCACGCGCTCGTCTACCGTGGCCAACCCGGTGGACAGGGCGGTCAGTTGGTCTTCCGCCTCTTGGAGATTTCTGTTGTAAATTCACAAGTTTTTTTAATGGCTTTAGTGTGAATAAGTCGGTAGATAGTGCTTTCCAGAAATTCCAGATACAGCTTGGCAAAGAATTTTAAAGGTGTAACATATTTTTCAATAGACTCACCCACAGTTTAGCCTCTATAGATACCGTATTACATGGTCTTTGTTCCGACACAAAGTCAAGTTTTGGGGAGGTATGTTTGAACCAAAGTTTGAGGAAAGTACGGGTTGCGGGGCCTAAGACAGAGCATTCCCATTGGCTATCTTAAAGTTATGGCTAGCCGCGCTTAGCGATGAACCAATGAGTGTATTTTTATGGGTGTATTTGCATCGATGCGAGGTGAAAGCAGGAAAAAAATTGGTGAAAATTCCCATATCCCAATGCAGGTTTCTACAATGCAATTTTTCCAATTGCTTTGACTTACTCGATCGCGTCAACGTTAACTACGATTTGTATGAAATAATAACAGCGCCATCTAGCGCATGTAGATGGATCTGCTCTTATTTCATACAAATCGTATTTAACGTTAACGCGGTCGAGGATAGGTAAACGCAATGAAAAAAAGATCGCATTAGACACTCTGGCCATGGCCGCTGTGACTCGCTCGCTCGACTCGGTAGCATTATATCACTAATGTGTAGACCTGTGTAGTTGCGCCTGGTGGTTCTTGAGCGGCTGCACGCGCTGCAGCGCCTGCGCATAGTCGATGTTTGCGCGAACCCAGGCGGCAAGCGGCGCGCACGCGGCGCTGGCTCGCTTCGCCGCCGCCGCAGTGAACGACGCGCTCCGGGAGCCCACTAGCTTCTGCACGCTCGCCAGCGCTGCCGGGCTGATCTGACTCGCGTCCAGGCATCTGGGAACGAGGAGAAACTTCAACAGCAATGTCTGTTTTTCTTTGTTTTTTTACCGCATTTTAGCAAAGACTGTGTAGTATCTGGTAGGTGTCTTAATTCGAACAATGCTACTAATCAGCGCTTTCAATATGGTGTATGGGATCGAGGAGCGGTGGGAAGAGAGTTCCCCCCTCCTGTAAATGACATAGCAATACTCCGTTTCGCTGGTTCCATGTCTCAGACAATGGCGTCGATTCTGTCATACCAGTCACTAAACTAAACCAACCTGACGGGACTAAAATTATCTGCCTCTCTTTTCATTTTAATATGTGAGAGAAGGATGGCAACTATTTTAGAGCTGTCAAATTTTGTCTAGTTTAGTTTAGACCACATCAGAATCGATGCTAGTTACTCGCGACTTTTATTAATATTTATTCTTTCTTTTCTAATAGTCTATTTATATTTAGTTTTTAGCTCTAGCAGCTGCTGTAGATTGTGAGAAATTGGATGAACACCGTAAATTCTGATCAAGTTTTTGAAGGTAAAACATTAATATTGTGTTTTTTTTTCATGTATGCTCGTAGCCGATTATGTACTACAGTGAAATATTGAAAGAAAATGTTCTCATTCAGCTTTGTATAATTTCATTCTGTCACACCTAAAAACAACTTGGACCTGTGTGGGTCTGGGTGTCTCTGCAAACAATCTGGGTGTCTTCAAATCACGAGTGAATCGGTTCCTTCTAGGCAAGCGTGCTCCAACGTAGACAGAATCATCGCTTAACATCAGGCGTGATGGTGGTCAAACGCAAGCCTATTATTTATGAAGAAAAAAAAAACATAGTATAGCTGGTGTCCTCCAGTGTATGGAAGGGGAACACATACCTGATATCTTCCTTGACGCCCCGCTTGGAGAGGAAGTTCTTCATGGAGTGCCAGGAGGTGTCAGCGATACCCATCAGTCGCAGCACGCCCTCCAATACGTCACGCACCACGTCCGGTGGCGCGCGCAGAGAACGCACCTGCCACGCGAACAACATCATTACTTACATTGGTATATAGTAGAACTCCTTTTGGCATTATTTATTATATGCTTTGCCACACTCTGTCGGCTAGGCTTCACAGTAAATTGGCAAAAAAGAAAAAACCATACTATATACGGTAACAGTAAAGAAAAAAAGCAAGAAAGAAAACATTTATGAACATCTAATACCATGAAAAAACCACACCGAAATCACGAAAAAAGCCAGCTGTTCCATACATTTTGTCGAGTGTTTTCTATGGAACAGCTGATATTTTTTTCGCGATATATGGTTGTTCCCGTAGTTAAAGTTGTTCATAATGATGAGTACAATGACCTCCTTTCGACTTAGTACAGTCTATGTGCGTGACCCTTGTTACTTACTGTACTTGTGTTTTTTATGGGACAAAAACTCTTTGTCGACTAAGTACACACTACGCAGTTATTTAGTTTGTAATGTAGCTCACGTATCATTTGGAGCATAATATGACAAAAAATACTGAACAGAAAGTGAGTGCTTACTTCGCTGAGAGATTCAGGGCGAATATCTCCAACGGCCGCTCTGGCAGCCGCTATCACCGGTTCCACTGACGCTAACTCAGCTTCGATTTCTTTTTTCCTGTAATAGTATATTTTTACAAAAAAATACGATGCCACAGACAGACACACATGTTAACACAGCATCCTTCTTTTTACATGGTAGGTTAAAAACATACTGCAGTTGAAGCTTTTCATTCTCCAACTCGTTGTTCCTCTTCAAGGCGTGCATTTCCTCTTTCTTGTCGGTAGTGGCTCGAACAGTGGCTGATATTTGGTCGAGAGCACTGTTGGCGCTGGCTTGCTTCTCGGAGAGTAGGGCTTCTTGCGCAGCCGCTTCCTTCTGGAGCGTGCCCACTTCGCTGCGCGCGCGCCGAAGAGCTTCCACGCCAGACTAGAGAAGAATTTTTCATTTTACCATTCCTGCTCAGAAATAGGTTCGTTAAATCTTCTTCTAAAGTTAAAAAGATTCTAGCCGAGTAGTTACTTTCAGGTAGCAAGGATTATATAGATGGCATCACCAACGGCGTTGGTTGGAAAGACAGCTTCAGAATTCGGAGGGCGACAGAAGGGCGGTCGTAGCTAACTGAATAGAGCACCGGGTCGTCAGGTTTTTGAATTGTCTTTAACTTTTAAATAATAAATATACATACTGAGAGCATTGTCTGCCTTTGAAGGAGTGCAGATTTCTTCTTTACAACGATGTTATAGTATGCTTTAATAAAGTGCACGTATCGGCACGGGGCTTTTAAACTCTCTGCGTCCAAACTGTTGTGAATCTTAACGAATCCATCCGTCGGGATCGCGTCTAGTTGTTCCTTCGACATCTCACTCATGTTTTCTTTGGCCAACCTGTGGATTTGAAGAATCGTTAATTTGTGAATCAATTTGCCGGTAGAAAACATTTGGCAAGACGTGCTGAAAGCGCGTGATTGTGCAGATAAACCCTATTGGTCACATGATAAATGCCACGAGTTTATGTTTGTGGTCTGTTTTAAGTTGGCCGTCCGATAGAAAAACGGGCAGGAGGGAATGGGAGGCTTCGGATCTGCATGATCTATGCGGCTAGATCCGAAGCACACTCTCCGATAAAAATCCGATAACACTTTTTTACGTCACCTGATAGTAAGGGGTTATGTGGACAAAATTGAAGTAAGCAGAATTAGAAGAATCCTGTTAACTCTGAAGGAAGAATAAAATTAGATATGCTCCAAAACTTATATTGGTATACCTGCGGTATCCTTTCAGTTGCCGACGTCTACGATTATAGACATTGACGGGTTGGTTTTGGTGATCAACCAAAACAACCTATCGTATTGAATAGGTAGGTATGTCTATCTGGGAGAGTTTTATATACTCGGGATACTCGGCAAGTCACTTTTACAGTAGACAGTTTATGTGTAACTTATAAATCGAATAACAGCGCCACGCGGTTTTTCCTGCTATTCTATAAGAGCTGTATAATATATTTTTAAAAGTAACTTGTATTAAGCCTGTGTATAAGCTATTCAATTTGACATGGACGTATCCATTTCAAATTTAATTCAAATCTGATCTTAAATACACACAAACTTACGCATTTATAATACAAGTATGACGGATAATAATGTACCTAAATGAAATATTACTGAATGAATACACTGAAATAGATTGTGCAGTGGTACAATTTTAAGCGACAAACAGTGCTGAAAACGCATTGTGCAACTAACGAAATCTCGAGCCCGTGTTTTGTACCTCTGTATGACCAAAGCCGCCATATCTTTTAGAGTATCTTGGGACCATTTGTCCAGCCATAGCATATGGGCGTCGTTGTAGAGCATCGGGAATTTTTCCAACAGTTCCGATAGATTTTCCTGACGCTCGTCCAGGCATATCACTATTCCTAGGTTCGTTTTTATATCTGCAAACGTGGATTTGATAGAAGAGAAAAAATTAAATTTCTTACTTTCAAGGTTTTTTTTTGTGGCAAGTTCAAGTACCTAACCTGACGGATATGCAGTGGGCGTAAAGAGGGGATTCCCCGGCATGATGCGTGATTCCACGTGCCGCGCCGGTTGACAGGCAAGTCAGGCAGATAGCATCCTTCCCTCGGCGCGTGACATTACGCGCAGACCGCGTAGTGGAAAACAACTAAAGATTTACGCTGAAGAGGTGCGAGCGAGCACATTTACCAATTGCTCCATTATGTCTTTTACATACATGTACAGAAAGAAACGAGCATACTGTTTTATAAAAAAAAAACATTTGATTTGAGTTGAAACAAAATGAGGCAGTGCATTCACGTGCGGTCGCTGTTTAGGTCAGTACTCGGCAAGAGAAACCAGTGGACAAAGTTTGATTCGATACCTACGTGAAATACATAATGGAATTCCATACAAATTTAGTATTTTTTTTAATACATGTATATGAATATTCGATAAGTAAAAACGTATCGAATATTCATACTTCTATTTTATTTATATTACACGGGAATTACTGACGTAAGATTAAGCCGGTCACTCCGGTCTGCCAAGCGAGACGCAGCCGAGCGCGTGCATTCACCTTAAAAAAGACTGCCTAATGCGGTTGACACTATAGTCGGAGTGACCGGCTTAATTTGACGTGAGTAATTCCCGTGTAATATAAATAAAATGTGTGAAAACCACGTCAGTTTCTATAATAAAATTCATAATTCGCATATTTTTTGCCAAAGAATCGTCAATATGGACCAAGAAATTTGTGTAATGAGTACATACTATCAAAATCCTGTTGTGAGAGTTGATTGTGTCTGAATGGCGCTGGCAACGCATGTGCGTGGGTTGCGCGGCGCAGCGCTTCCAGCTGCGCTAGCTCTCCGCTGCGAGCTGCGCACTCGCACACTACCACCAGCGTGCGCGAGCCCGACGCCGCGCTTGATATTGCCTGCAATTACGTCATGCAACAACATTGATGAAATTTTGGAGGGCTTGAATCTAAAGAACATGCTTAAAAATTACTTCTAATTTCATTAGTGTACGTATAGAATAATTAGTTTATATTTAAATGACGCGAAAAAACTGACACGCACTGACAATGCCCCTGGTATTGTAGGTGTCTATAGGCAGCGGTGACCACTTACCATCAGGTGGCCCGTAGCTTGTTTATCTCTCGGCGCAGTGTAGCCTTTGTGCGCAACCCTGTTTAATAATGACCTCCTTTCGGTGTAGTATGGCCTATGTGCAATAACCCTGTTAAATAATAACCTCCTTTCGGCGCAGTATAGCGTTTGTGCACAACCCTGTTTAATAATGACCTGCTCTCGGCGTAGTGTAGCCTTTGTGCATAACCCTGTTAAATAATAACCTCCTCTCGGCGCAGTGTAGCCTTTGTGCGCAACCCTGTTTAATAACAACCTCCTTTCGGCGCAGTGTAGCCTGTGTGCATAACCCTGTTTAATAATGATATCCTCTCGGCGCAGTGTAGCCTTTGTGCAAAATCCGATTTAATAATGACCTCCTTTCGGTGTAGGATGGCATATGTGCATAACCCTGTTTAATAATGACCTCCTATCGGCGCAGTGTAGCCTGTGTGCATAACCCTGTTTAATAATGATCTCCTCGGCGCAGTGTAGCCTTTGTGCAAAATCCTGTTTAATAATGACCTCCTTTCGGTGTAGGATGGCATATGTGCATAACCCTGTTTAATAATGACCTCCTGTCGACGCAGTGTAGTCTATGTGCATAACCCTGTCTAATAATGACCTCCTTTCGGCGCAGGGTAGCCTTTGTGCACAACCCTGTTTAATAATGACTTCCTCTCGGCGCAGTGTAGCCTATGTGCATAACCCTGTTTAATAATGACCTCCTCTCGGCGCAGTGTAGCCTTTGTGCGTAACCCTGTATAATAATGAGCTCCTCTCGGCGCAGTGTAGCCTTTGTGCGCAACCCTGTTTAATAAAAGTATCTTATAACCTACCTCGTAGTATGAACTCTAATTATGCTAAGTTTCATTTGAATCCATTTAGTAGTTTCGGCGTGATGCGCGGCCCAGATACAGACAGACTGACAGACAAAAATGAAAAAAAAAAAATACATTTGACTTCAGTCACAGAAGACATAATAAACACAGAAGGTTCACTCCGCGAAAAAAATTAAATAAATAAGGACTCCATCTACGAGGCAATAAAGTAGCAATTCAACTCGTACAGCGCTGGATACCGCCCACTATATTCACCTAGAAGGCTGCTCTCTTTCTATTACGTAGCTCTATCTCTCCTGACGCTGCACGTATAACGTTAGGGTTGTCTTCTTGATATCTACACAGAATCAACATCATCATCAGCCAGTAAACGTCCACTGTTGAACACATGCCTCCCTCTTCGAGAGGGTGTTACACAGAATACTTATTAGTATTTCACTATTAACTTACCAGCTATGTAGTACTACCTACCTATTACTTATATTCTCCTTTAATTGGAATGACATTTAATCTGCACAAAAAACTAATGCTTATTCTGAATTTGCTCCAATAACAATTGTGCAAAAGTATAAGTTTAAGAGGCCTATTAGAAGATCACAATCCCGATGCATATTTAGGTAAAAATTACATGAAACATGGCGACCTCATTTGGGAGCTCTAATTTGCAGATTCTGTTGAAAATAATTGGCTAAGGTCCCTGACAGAAAAGATGCTTAATTACGCGCGACGCTAGCGTAGCGTGCGTGTCGGGCGCGAGCCGAGCGGTCACTGATTGCCCCTCTTAAATAAAGAAATTGACAATTTGATATATTTTAATTTGACACAGTAAAATGGTAACAAGTGAGTTTTATTTCTCATGTCATGTTATTTCATCAAATTACAAGATTTTGTAACAAACATTTATATGTTTGTAATGTTACAATAGACACCAAGACATGATTTTGTTACTTTTTGGAAATTCACACGTTCATTGATTTTACATCTTCAATAATGTGAAAATGTGCGAGCGAGAGAGCTGCAGACGGGAACAGTCCCTTAAAGAGACGATATTTTACGTTTTTGAAAGTGTTGTATAGCTGTGTCGGGTGGTGTACGAAGAGCGCGGAGGCAGAGAGCGCTGCCGCCGTTATCAGCGCGGCGGCACGCCGACCCACGCCCGCGCTACCCACGCACACCGACAGGTTGGCATTACACTGAAACACAACATCACTACATAGTATAAAACATGGTATAGTAATATACTCCGCCAGGTATATTACTCCCGTCCCGCAATGATGTCATGATGTCAATTTACAACAGGTTCGAGAGAGATGACGATACACCACGTAACAGCAGCAGGCCTAGCACGGGCCGTGGACAAATTGTCTTTCCACCGTTTTTATCCCGTGAGAAAAAGACAAACGTATCCATATTCTAGCCTTGTCGCGTCTAGGCGTGGATAAAAACGGTGGAAAGACAATTTATCCACAGCCCATGCTAGGCCTGCTGATTGGATAAAGTGGCAAGTGGACAGTGACGTCAGTGACGTATTCTGGGACAACTGCCAGAATAGAAGACCTTGTTTTCTTTGATTATGGTATAAAACAAAGTCGCTGTCGCTGTATGTCCGTCCCTATGTATGCTTAAATCTTTAAAACTACGCAACGGATTTTGAAGCGGTTTTTTTTAATAGATAGAGTGATTCAAGAGGACGGTTTATATGTATAACTAGCGACCCGCCCCGGCTTCGCACGTAAATTACACCCGTGCGAAGTCGGGCGGGCGGGTCGCTAGTATTGCAATAAAGTTAAATGATTATGTACGGGTTATTTACCGTGGTAAAGTTGTGGAATAAGTCTTCCCATGAACATGGTGCATGTAACTGCGCCGAAATATCGAAAGCTCAATCCACAACCATACCACGGTAAATATCCCGTGAATAATCATATAACTTTAGTGAACAACCGTGATAGTTTAAAACACATTGCAATATGTAAATGGATTTTAGAAGAGCAGTAGATTTTAAAAGGCTGAGAAAAAAACATAATGATCACTTTGGCTAGGATTTTGATTACAACATTGTAGCTAGTAATTGATATTACTACACTGAGATATTAAAAGCAAATGTTTTCTTTCTGCTTTTTACAATGTTACTAGAGCTTTAAGAGTTAGAAAAAACCTAGATCTAGTGTAAGGGTAAACATTAAACGTCCACTGCTGAACATAGGCCTCCTTCTTAATGAGGGATGTTGCCATAATCCCCACGCTTGGCAGGTGGTTCTGGTCGTAGTTTTAGCACATACCCCCGGGTATGTGCTAAAACTAGATATTATATCCCGGGATATATATAAATATAATCAAGGCAGATAATATTATGAATCCTTGATGTAATATATACAATAGTTATTTTTTCTTTTCCTTCACGTCAATAATATTGTGATTTAGGGGTAATATTTTACTCACTTTACTTTAGTGGACACCAGCCTAAAATAAAATAAAATATTTAATAAAATATTGGATTTTCCTGAAACTTACCGCTCGAGTCATAGCGTCACACAAAATCACCATCTCTGAACAGATTTCTGCACCGGAATCACCAAATATATTGTAGTCGTATTCCGACACTAAAATAAATACATTAAAAATCTTTTTATTTACAAGCTTTTTCGTATTCTTCACATCAAACCATTTTATTTGATGATGAATGTTATCCAATGTTACTATACATGTCTAATTAACAAGGTCAACTAGATTTGACGATACTAGTAATTCAGGATTAAAAGATGGATTATTGAATTTATGGCAACATTTCAGTACTCATGTACCATGTTATGTATAACTAGTTTTCGTTTTTTTACTGTGGTTTCGCCTGTGTTGTGAACCAAACATCACTCACTGATAATACGACTGACGTCACATTGGTTCATAAGGCAGTTCTTTATATAAAGAGTTTCTGATATTCAGTTAGCATCCACTTAAGGGCGGTTCCTACACGTCAAAACCAACAACTTTTGTTCTACGACTTACCAAAATACAAGAAAAAAAAAATCACCTGTTTCATATATTTTATACCGTTCCCCCACTAAATAGTTTTTTTATTCACTGAAAACTATTTTAAGGTTTGAATTTAGAACACCAATATATTCGACCTCCATCTCTATGCTATACAACCTTTTTACGCAAAAAATACTCTCTACAAAACAAACTCTTCGATATTTATTTTTCTCGTTGTCATGGTATAAAGAGCCATGAATCACTCGCAACGCGTCTCAGGATTCTAACACATGCATGAATCATCACGAATCACTCCCTACGGTCGTGATCCAGTCGTTAGAATCCTTCACTTGCTCGTGATTCATTTATGGCCCTCGCTTAAATCCGTCCTTTATTCACTAATTGCATAATATACAATTGCCGGGAGTTTTTTGTATGGAACAGCTGATATTTTATGTTTTGATGTAGAGGATGCTAACTGATTACCAGTAGCCCTATATACACTGGCAAACTAGAAGTTTCCCAATAAAAGTTCTTCTCACGAGATTTAACATAAAGTGTTTCAAAAATCTCCGGGCTGAAAAAGTATCAACATCACCGCTGGTGTTGTAATCCATAAGCGGCGGATACATAGTGAGAGTCGCTGGCATCCAGTGGATGCAAAAGGCAGGTTGTCGTACAGTGTGGAGGTTAAAGGGGGAGGCCTATGTTCAGCAGTGGACGTCTTCTGGCTGATGATGATGATGATTAATTTTTTTTGGTTCTTATGCCAACATACTTACGGCACTGGTTAATAAGTTTCTCAGTAGTGTGATGCCATAGGCCATAATCTACTGGCTCCATATACACACCGTCTCCGCGCAGTTTGCATGTAAAATACAGCTGATCGTTGTTTCCCTTAAAATATTTTCTTGTTACGTTGGTAAATCTAGATTTTTCTTCATCTGTGACCAGTCTGTCTCTAAATATTGCGTTTACTTCTGCCGTGATAGCTAAATCGAGTTGTTCCATGTTGGCTGGGGAGTACCATTTGACGTTTTCACACCACCGTCTCAAATGAGAAGCGTTCCAGTTATATTGTGGCCGCGAATGGAATATTTCTGTCACCTAGAAAAACATTTGTTTAATTAAATTAGAGGCTTGGGTTTGAACGCCAAAGCGAAACGAAAGCATGATGTTAAGCGATGATTGAGCAAGCTTGCCTAGAAGAAACCGATTCACTCGCGATTTGAAGTCAGCCAGATTGTAACTATTGGGGAACACCCATCGCCCATCGGGCAGCGCATTCCACAGACTAGCAGTTCACACTATAGAAGTGGAATCAAAGCGCTTTGTATGGGTTTTCGGAATCAACTCTGGCAGTTCGATATAAAAATGAGAATGAATGAATGGGAATTTGATCATCGAGAACCGAAGCACACCATTCGAAAAAAAATAAAAAAAACGATAGACTAGCAACTTTGCACAAAAAACTATTTAGTACCCAGTTTAAATGACATTATAGTTTTTTTACCCCAATTTACGAAAATGAAGATAGCCATTACATTCGTAGAAAAACAAGCTTGCGAAATAAAGATAAACTTTTAACATCTGTAAATAACTAATAGTATGATGAGCATACAATAGCCTTTATCCACAATTTCCGTCATGACGCTGGTTCTTGAGAGCTGTGCCTTACCAAATATGTCAAAATTAGTAATTTTATTTATTTTATTATAATCGGAAAACTAACAGCTAATTAAAAACATTATATTTGAATATTACATCATATAACTTACGGCTAATTAAAAGTTGTCACATATAGAAACTGTATTTGTACATCGTAGATGTGATTTATCAGGTAAACCGTCGTTTGTCTGAATAGGGACTCTGGACCTTATGTACATTAATCATAACGACCCTAAGGGTATAGATTATTATTTATCAACATTGATAAGTTACGAATTTTGACAGATTTGGTATGTTAAACCTGTCAAAAACCGCCGAAATTTATGAATAAGGGCCCTGGTTAGTATTTTACGGACCTCTTTGAACATGGTCAAAATAGTACCAGCTAGAACGATGATGTCTTTCGCTGGCATACTTTTATCGATGTTCTGTTGCAGCCAGCATTTGACCAGCTCTAACAGTTCATCCTCATCTGCTTCTCTGAAACAAGGACATATTGGAAACACTCAGGACCAAGATCCTATTCTTCTGCTCTTAAGATTACATTGGTTGCCATTATTCTATTTCTATTGAGAGAGGCAGTATCCGAGATACTGCCTCTCATGCAGTCTGGAAGAATAAGGGCTTTGGATAGGTTTATTAGGGTACGAGCTTGTAACCGCACAGATTAAGAACACTGGTTTTTTTTCATCACGTGCTTTTATATTATTACTAGATGCGCCGCGCTGCTTCATCCGCGTACATTACTCATTATATCATCAGCTATCTGCCAGTTAAAGTCCCGTCAAAACCAGTCCAGCCATTTTGGAGTCCATAGAGAACATACATGCATACACACATAGCCTTTTATATATAAGAAGAAGATATTGATTTTCTTAAGCAATCAACTCTTTAGCATTTTTATCGTTTTATAATTTTTAGTGTGGCATTAAAAAAAACTATTTGCCCTAGCTAGGGCCCAAGTGATTCAACTATATAACTCAAATCTTCTAGGGTAGGTAGGACTGAATTGTCGGCGAGGCAAAGACTCCTATAGGTGTCGAGAGATGTTTGAAAACAAATTGTTAGCTTGATCCCCATCAAATCAAGAATGAATGTGCTAGGGGGGATCACATAATCGTTCCTGTAGACATATCCATGCAGATCAGCTTGTCACACAGGAAAGTCACCGAAGGGGCATTAGCAGGTATCTGCAATAACCCGGTTAGACTCTTTAATCTTTTTAAATTTTATTATTATTATTTCCTAGCTAACCCGACAGACGTTGTCCTATCTTATAACTGTCAAACGCGCAAAGTTAAAATCTTTGGTAAGTTTTCTTAAATTTTCCAATTTTCTTAATTTTTTTTCCATAAGAACCTTCATCAAAGTATAAGAAAACTTTAAAAAAAAAGATGAATGAAATTGGAAAAGTCTTCCTCAAGTTATGGCTTGACCAAGGTAAAAGTGGCCAAGATTGAACGAATAAAAAATAACTTGGCGATTTAAAATTTGAACACATAAAATACTACTTACTAATACCGCCCGTATTTAATGATTTTAGCGAAAAGTTAAATAAACAGTCGACTATTGTAGGTTAGTAAAAAAGTTGAAAATGGGTTACTAAAAACGACTAATGATGCATATTAAAAATCTAAGTGGCCGGCTGGAATAACTGCGAGGGCCACTGTAATATTGGTTGTAATATTGTAATATTCTAATGAGTATTGATGAATATTAGAGCATATCCCAATTCAGTCGGTTAGGTTAGAAGCATAGACTAACATATACAAGTATACCCTCCCGCTTGCCTTAGCCTTCGTGGTTATTGTTTTTACAACATCGCATATTATTCTCTCCCGACTCCTCTATCAGAGCAGATCCGAATTTTGACAGTTAGGTTACCTCGGTTAGGATATTGCAGAATTTATGAAATAAAATACATTATGCAAAATGTTGATGCTAAATATTTCAATATTTGTATTTGCCCACAGTCTTTCGCCCACTTAGTATATCAGTAAGTCACATTCAGTATTGACACCTTTAATTTGCATTTATATTAAGCTCGTTTAAATACTACCCATTTAATAATAGACTAGCCTCAAAGCAGTCGTGTATATCAAAAACATTTTCTGATCACCTAAAAAGAGAAAGAATAAACGGAATAGTTGGCTCACTGCATGACATAGACGGCCAGGCTGGCGGCAAGTCGTGGCGATAACGCAGCTTGATCAGCGGTAGCTATGAGACGCACGCGCGCCACGCCACTCCACGCTGCGCTTGCGCCGCCTTCGGAATCACCGCCGCGTGACCAGAATCCGCTGTACTCTATCAGCTGCAAATATTGAAAAAACTAATAGCAAAAGCACGCGCAGCTTTTTTTTATTTCTTATCTCCCCCAATTCTTCTTGAAGGGAATCTCTGAACATGCTTTTCGCTTTCGGGCTAGACTTTAGAGCATAGAAAAGCAGGGTTGCAATATTTGATCAAAAATTAGCAAAGGCCCGACGATCCGACCCGTCCTAACAACATTTATAAAAATTACTTCAATATAAGTAGGCGTTCGAACAAATTGAGCAGGGTAATAACTAGTTATCGGTGTATATGTATTAAAAACACATCGAATTGACCACTTGAAGACTGTCAAAAAAGATAACGACAGCAGCATGGTAAGTACCTGTAGCAGGAAAGAATGAACAGCGCTGGTTCCCCAAACGTCGACTTGAGCGCGATGCAAGGAGCGCACCAACAACGTCACTCGAGCGCTGGTGCCGCCGCCGCTCTGACCGCCTGAACGGACCACGTTGTTCTGTACATAGTGACATTTCAGATAATGCGTGTTTTAAGGTTAGTTGGGGACAATAAAAAACTAAACCGGCCAAGTGCGAGTCGGGCTCGCGCACTGAGGGTTCAGTACCACCACCAAATTCAATAACTAAATTACCAGTTATAACTTGGTAATAAACATAAATTTTTCACCGACTCGCACTTGGCCATTGTTTATTATTTGTTGTTATACTTTAGAGTGTTTAGTATAATCATGCCAAGTTTGACGCTTATACGTATTACTGTTTTTGCATTACAACTAATACAATGATACATTAAAAATACTTTTGTTGTATGGGGACCCCCTTTCGTTTTTACTTTTTGACTTTTTTATTATTTCTCTGTTTATCCGCTGTAACATTACATATCCCGTGAAAATTTCAACTGGCTATCTATTACGGTTCGAAAGATACAGCCGTTTAAAGTTAGGACGGACAGACAGACATACAACGTTGGCTTAGTAATAGGGTCCCGTTTTTACCCTTCGGGTACGGAAACTTGAAAATACAGACGAATTGAGAAAGCTGCTCCTTTATGAGTCTGTTAAAGATTATCTTTTTTATAACTGACAAGGTATGAGCTTTACTACATTCTCACCTGATGGAAAGTGAAGATGTAGCTCACTTGCCTGGGAAATACATAAAAAAAAAAAAAAATGTTAATTAACAACCTCGGATTATAAGTTTTCTGAAGACGGTATTTGTAAGGAATTTTATACCTCTGCAGTTTTAATAAAAACTGGTTGGTTACGTACCCGTTTCAATTCCGCGATAATATCAGACGGCTCCAAAATGGGTGTGCAATCTATTGTGATCAAAATCGAATTGCATTCCTTGATCACGTGCTCTGCCAATAAACTGTAACAATAATATAATACTTTAGACTATCATAGGTACTTACTTTTTTGCTAGCCCATATAGTCCCACTGTTGGGCAATAGCCTTCTCCAACACCACTTCTATCCCTTTCCTGAACGTAGTCCTGCCATTCTTTGCAGAATACATTCAGATCGTCTCGCCACCGTCCTTCTTGCGTAACCTTTTTCCCCTATTTTTCTGGGTACATTCTGCAAACATGGTCTCCCAACTCACAACTTTTTTTCTTTTTCTGTGCTGTGGTAAAAGGCGCCTCTTGATTTAGAATCAAGCCTAATGTTAGGCTGATAAGTAATTTAATTCTAACTTAAACTTCTACGTAGGTTATTTTAAAAACTATAAGAATGTGTCAAGTTTCTCACTCATGCAAGTATAAAAATATTCCTACGTATGGATACTACGTACGTGCTTAGCAATAGTGAAAAAGCTCTTGGCTTGTCCTTTTGCTTTGAGGGTTCAGAGCAAGGGACAAGCGAGTGGTGTGGTACGTGATGCCATGTTGTCTAGTAGACATGCGCAGTCCAATGACTAACAGTACAGGAAAGCAGCACGTACTTCTTAGCGCAAGCATCAGGGCCGACTATGAGCAGATGTCCTGTATCGGAGGCGAGGCAAGCCCGTAGCACTGGCTCGGCTGCCGATAGTCGTGGAGACAACAGTAATGAATCCGACACCCACTCTTGCGCATGTGGAGGCAACGGGGGACCCGGACCAAGGATCGATGACAGCTGGGAACAAAATCATAAATATAACATCGAAAATAACTCTGTTTCTTTGTAATCTTTTGACAACGGCTGAACCATCGACCATTAAAAACGTACACGGCAACGTACGTAAACAGCAAGTCCGTAGCCTGTCCTAAGTTGTATTAATGCTGCAACTAGCCGCAACTATTTTATCCATGTCGCTTTAGAAACTGACCTCTTGATGCAGAGAGTCCACCGCGCTATCTTTGACGACGTCCGTG
Organism: Agriopis marginaria; assembly: GCA_932305915.1. Lineage (NCBI taxonomy): Eukaryota > Metazoa > Arthropoda > Insecta > Lepidoptera > Geometridae > Agriopis > Agriopis marginaria. Next base: position 8,291,999 of record OW029921.1, read on the forward strand.
GTACTGGTCTCTATAGCGAGATACACAAGCTCCTCAGGGGTTGTTCGGTCAGTATTCCCTGTTAGGTTTTGTGTTGCATACTCGAACTGGACTAGTATTTGTTTGACCTGTAACGTAGACATAAAAAAATACAAAAAAACGAGACGCAGCCGCACATTCACCTTGAAAAAGACAGTGGAAAAAGAATGCGGTTGAAACTATAGTCGGAGTAACTGGCTTAATCATACGTGAGTAATTCACGTGTCATATAAATTAAAAAATACTAGATCTTTCTTAGTATATTATTTACGTAATTACTTATTAAACCAAAAGTGCAATTTATGTAAAGTTTTTTTTTATTGTTTTTTTTTGCTTGTGTTTGACCGCCATCTCGCCTGATGTAAGTGATAATACAGTCTATGATGAAGCACATTTGCCTAGAAGAAACCAATTCACTCGCAACTTGAAGACACCCAGATTGTTACTATCATGGAAGACCCATTCAAGCAGCGCATTCCAAAGACGAACGGTTCGCACAATAATAGTGGAACCAAATCACTTCATATGGATTTTAGGAATATCAACTACGAAACAGTGTTGCTGTTTCGTGCCTGCCCTAGCCGTTGATAGAAAAATGATACGACTTCATACAACGTTGACGATTTTGTTGTACCATTTCCTAAACTAAACATGACAGCTACAAAATTATTGCCTTCCTTTTTTCACATAACAAAATGAAAAGCGATGTAGAAAATTTTGGTCCTGTAAGATAAGTTTTGAGTGTCATAACAGAATCGAAATCATTGTCTTCGTAAATCATGGTTAGACGAAATCCCATATTTTTCGAATCTGGCTGCAATAAATTGTAAAAAAAATAAGGAAAACCGTAAAACATTTAAACAAAAAATTGCTTCTTATACCGTTATTGTAACTAGCAGAGCTAAAAAACTCGGACCATGTAAAAATAGGACACCAGAAAGGATATATATTACGAACGACCCGCCCGGCCGGCTTCGCACGGGTGTAATTTACGTGCGAAGCCGGGGCGGGTCGCTAGTTATGTATATAACCTTCCATGAAAATGTATCTAACTGATGGTGAAAACCGCATCAAAATCCGTTGCATGGTTTAGGAGGAGTTAGCGGCATAGAGACAGACAGGCGCGGAAAGCGACTTTAATTTATACTATGTAGAGATGAAATAAAAGGTTACTCATGATCATCCAAAACTTGTGGTTATAATTCTTCAGTCGTTTTATCATAGTTTAAAAATAGTAAAGTTATGTTATTACATCACTATTATCACTTATCACTAGGGAGCAAGTAGTCACGGGTAAGGTCACTAGAGTCCGTGATTTAAGATATTGTTGCACCACCAAAATTTATCAGTGGTCTAGCTAGTTGCGTGACATGAAAAATCGAATGTTTAATTCAACGCTTAAGTTTCACATAACTTTGAACCGGCAAAACTTAAAAGCAAATTAAATTTAATTGTATGTAGGTATTTGGAATAAATTAGAGCTTACCTAAATTAAGGTCAATATACAAACTAAACTAACAATAAATAATACGTGATAAGTCCCAATAAACATATAAAACATGTGTTCAAATCGCGAGAGATAAATATATTTTTTAAACAATCTTTAAAAAAAAATACAACATTAAGGTTTAATTTTCAAGCTATGTCAGGTCAAAAATGTGTTACAAACAGTCTCGGAGTTGCCACCACGCAAAAAAAAAAAAACTTGAAATGTATTTTAAACAAGCCTAATGTTATAAGTATTCCAAACAGGGAACCAATTTAATAGCATTTACGCGTAAGTAAATTGCAATTTCGATTATGATGGCTAATGATGAAGACAAGTATAATTGTATTAGTTAAGTAAATAAAATAAATGAATATTCGGGTAATTTTTTCGAGGACATGCGAGGACATCATTATGTAGTATGAATTTTAATATACACACTTTTTCAGTCTGTTTTTTCCACTGCTGGGCAAAGGTTATCCGTGTCTTTATCTGTGTTCCATGGCATCCCCGACACAGAAAATTCTGGTGGGGACCTATGAGTGTGAAAAGTAATACAAAAAACATCCATATCCTCCGGTAAGTTTGGGTAATCGGGTTGCAAGACCCGAAAATCGCTACGCCATCTCGTTACGACCAGAGGGTCATTGTCGGTCTATTTGCTCCTATTGAGTGATGATCTTCACCATCCTGGCCGGGTACTGTACACTTACAAGGGCAATGTTATGCAGCTTCAGAACAACATCCGACTTGTGTGCGTGGAACCAGTGCGTACATTTTTCAACGCTTTGCTGCAATAAGGGTAGCGCTGCACGTCCAGTCTCTTGTTCCATGTCCGTTCGTTGTATCCAGTTGGAAAGCAAGTCTAAGCCGCAACTAACATCATCGCTGAAACAAACCAATGTCTTATGAAAGGTGAATCCTAACCTTTTCTTGGTTAATAAGCGTTAAAAGCCTACACAAATTACCGCACGGCATCAAAAAGATTTTATAGGAAAAAATTACTTGTATCCATGTCAAACCATGGCGTCATGATTTTGTTATCTGTTGAGTTTCACATCTTTCGATGTTTTTAAGACAAAAAGTAATTGAGTAAATGCCGTTCCTTTAACAATAGTGCGCTGTTGCTATTGTAACGAAAATGACGTTTGCAAATCCACATTATATACCATGCCACCTCCAAGCTTAGCCAAGCCCTTGGAGGGAGAAATATATTTAAGCCAGTCAACCACGTGTCTGTTCATTTCGATTGCTAAATAAACGAAGTAATCGCGAGTGTTCATTCTGAGTGTTTCATATTTCATCCCGTAACACTAGATTACTCAGCCGGATGACAGCGGCTGTTACCTCTGCAGGCCACTACTAACTTCATAGATATACCTGAGTAGTATGACCCCCATCCTCGAGACGGTGGCGGGTGAGGCGTGCTCGAGACTGTGCGTCTCGAACACGAAGTTGACGTTGTTTCCGAACTGAATGCGCCAGCCGGATGGCAGTGTCAGCAGCCGGTTGTCATCTAGCACCGAGTTGAGGGCTTCTACCCATTCCGGGTCGATGTCGCCGTCACATACCACCCATGACCAAACATCTGTACACAAGCAGAAACTTGTACGGTAGAATGTTTCAACTAAAGCAAATTGAACGCTCAAAGTGAGGCCAGTAAAATTTTAATGACAGACTTGACTGGACAGACAATGGCCTGAGTTTGGAAAAATTGGAAGAATATCAAGCTTAACGAACCGAGGAGAAAGTAAAAATGCAACTTGTAATATTAAAAATACTGTAATTTTTCAAACGTTAATGTCTCATGTGCTTTTAATTTACAGTACTAAAACAATCAAACATAAAAAATTACTCAAAAAATGCTACATCGCTAAACAAGTTGTTACCTGACGGTTGATTGGAAACTTCCAAAGCTGTTGCAGAAATGACGCCGTCCGTCCACTGGCGAGTGTCGTGGTCAATATTCCCGAGCAGCCAATCCCGAGTCATCGCTTTAGGGCAAATAGTGTACTCCACTATATTTTTGCCTTGGTTTATAAGCGCCTTCAAAAAAATTATAGATTTTTTGTGGGATAATGTAAACAAATAAACTCTATGGTGATTTTACTCTGTGGTTTTTGGTGCGGAAGGAACAGCTCTATAGATGTTAATAGATTTTCTAGAGAGTTAACATTAAGTAATATGGTCAAGTGGGATCTCATATAAAGAGTCTATGCTTCGTGCGTCCTCTACCTCGCTCGAACATTTCAACATGTTTAAAGGTATACAATTATTGAATGTACTTATCTTAGCACTACAAAAAACAAAATAACATTTTAAATTTTAAATTTTGTATTTTATTTTAATAGGTTTTCTTATGAATCGATCCTAGTATTTATTTGTTCTTTTCTTTATTGGTTTACTAACAGGATGATAGAATGTTTATAATAGGTACATGCTGTGAGGACTTATGTAACACACCAATAATTAGGTAAGCATGTTATCAGCATGTTATGAAATTTTTTGACACAAACAACCCTGCTTCTTTATTCCGTTTTATGGGTTTTTTAATTGTTTTTTTTGCTGCTTCACGGATTTCTGAGTCCGTGCCCTTTGTAAAAATTTACCGTTTTTATGTTTGCGAGTGAGATATTGAAATAATTGTCAATGTTCGAAAACTCACATTTTTCAGCATTCGCCTAATAGTACTTTTACCGGAGCCCGGTGGTCCCACTATTACCACTCCCATCCTCTGTTGTAATTGCTCATAGAATTCACCACACTTTTGCACCTAAAATATTAATGTTTAATTTCATTATGTGTTATGCTGTAGTTTATTTATTACTAGTAGGCCGCCCTGCTTCGCACGGGCAAAGCCGGGATATATAGCCTATGTCAACCGGGGATAGTGCAGCATCCCAACAGTGAAAGAATTTTTCAAATCGGTTCAGTAGTTTCGGAGCCTATTCAATGCAAACAAACAAACAATCAAATCTTTCCTCTTTATAATATTAGTACAGGTGAAATAGAAAAAAATTATATCATAAATATATAAATGCATCGTATCATTTCTTTATCACCATTTTCTAAACATTTATCATTTTATCTTACACACTGAATAAGAGGACTCTAAAATTTCATAGATCTCAGAAAAGTTTCGTATAGGAAATGGTCCAACAGAACCGGCATTAAAACAATGGGACCGGCCGTTTTGACGATTGAAGTTTCTTTGTAAAACTGGGCTGGCATTATTACGTCATAGCGACTAAACCCCAAAAAAAAAAGTTAACAAAAAATCTTTATATTCGATTATAACAATAACGTCGATACTCATACTAACCTGCAGCTTATTGTGTGCTAGTTTGAGATTCTCCATGGAAGCTTCTATAGCTTTCATAATGGGGATCGACATCGGGGCGTCCACGGGAACATCCGCGAATACCAGGGATAGAATATTCTCGAATCTGTAAACATGATTACACAAATTTTGTTTCTAAAGCCAGGGCCCCGATTCTACTAAAGAAATAGTTTTTAAATTCTAATTGTTTAAATTTTATTTTAAATAATTGCCTTAAAAGTGACAGTTTAATTTTTTTTATACAAGAAAAATACCATCACCTAATATTATAAATAAGTGTAAAAGAAAACTATCAATTTTGAGGCAATTACCAAAAAAAAAACTGACTGTTTTTTTATTCTTATAAACATTTGACTATTAATAGAGCCTATCACCAAAAAAAAAACTGGAATTTGTTCAGACAGAGAGCGCACTTAACTTTTAAATGACGTCACTAGTAAGGCAAACAAACACCATGTTGACACGCACTTGCGGGAAAGAGACAGAGCATCCCTTCCTAATCCAAGCACAAACTTTATACGCTTGTATCTTAGAACTTTATTGTCCGATTCAAATAATTTTTTTTCACATCACACATCAGCGGCCATTAAACGTCCACTGCTGGACAAAGGCCTCCCTCTTACAGAGGGGTGTTGCCATAATCCCTATGCTTGGCAGGCGGCTTGGGGATCGCAGTACGTTCACCGTGTACTAATAGGACGCTGCTGCTCATCCTCCGGTGGTTCTGGTCGCAGTTTTAGGACACACCCGGGTCCGCCTACCAAGCCTAATGTTTTTAACTAATCAAACAACTGTCCGATAACCTGTTGTACCTGCTTGAATAAATGATTATGACTGAGTTACCTGAGTGCGGAGTCTGTAGTGAGCTTGGACATGTTATCGCGAGCTAGGAGACGACGCAGCGCGGCGCGTTGTGCGGCCAGCGGCGTGTGCGCAGCAGAGGGCGCCACTAGTGCCGCCGCAGCACTGCACACGCTGGCTTTCAGTGCACGCAGGCCCCAGTCGTAGTGACGCTCATCGGTTATCAGAGCACTGGAATAATTACACAAGATCAGCCGACTGTTGCAATGGATGTTGGAATGGAATGGATTGCGCTTTATGCAACTGGGCTCGCCATGAATTAAGTGCTTGTTTATAACCTTGGTAGATTACAATATAGCTATAGGTAGGTACTTACGCAAAAAGTAAAAAATATACACTGATGCATTAAATTATTGTTTTCTTTGTATATTCAAGACATTACAGCCGATTTGCATAGTGTATCTCAACCAGTCAGTAAAACTTGCAAAAATGTAGCGGGTATTATGGCAAGGGATGTTCCATTTCATAGATAATTATAAAATTGCGAGCTACATTAAATGAACAGGAGGAAGCTATGAGAAAATTTAAGAACATTGCTAATTTTCCCACCGTAATTACAAAGATTTCATTAAACTACTTAATGTCTTTGGATAATTACAAATATTTATCTGAACGCCTCAAATTACGCGGGACAGGCGCATAGCTTTTTTCTACGTTAGGATTTAGGCGTCGCGCGTGATCGTATTATGTTATGAATTTGAAAAGTGCTCAAAATAATAAGTTATGCTTGTTTAATAGATTGAAACCTAAACATACAGCAATTTAAGATAGCTAAATATCTTAAATTGCATTAATAAATAATTATTTAAGCTTTTGAAGTGTGTTTTAAACCTGCAAGAACGAATGAATGATTTCAATTTTTGTTTCTTATCTGTGGCTAATATTGAAACCATGGACTATCTTTGGTATCAGCTGGTCCTCGATTAGTCAAAGATTTGTAATAAGGTCAAGTTTTAGTCCCTTAGTACCGTAACAAACTCGGACTTTTTAGTCCTGGTTTAAACCTGGACTGATGGACTTTTTTGTAATAAGGCGGGTAAAGTTTAATAAATTGGATTTATTCCCTGATTTTCCACACTCAAAGGTGGAATATTTCTCTTTAAATTTAAATTGGACTACCTACGAGATATAGCCAATGGACAACGTTTAATTTTTTTTACTACCTATTTTTATTGGCTTAATTGATAGATTATGAAAAAATATTGGACATGTATTTTTCAGTTTTATTTTTAACCTAATAGTATTTTTAAAATAATTTTTGGAAAAATATTATAAATTATAGGCTTTATGGCTGTTTATACCATAGCGAGACGAATATGAAAAAAGTTTATGTCAAGGACAATGCCAAATTTGTCAACATGAAATAGCAAAACAACATGTACTGGAATGCCAGGTCGCAAATTAGATTTTCCATTTGTTTAAGTGTTCATCATCATCATCATCATAATCAGCCTTTTAACAGTCCACTGCTGGACTTTTAGCCTACCCCCGAAAGGGTGATTGGGCCATATCCACCACGCTGGCCAAGTGCGGATTGGTGGATTCACATACATAATTGAATTCCTTCTCCGTACGTATGCAGGTTTCCTCACGATGTTTTCCTTCACCGAAAAGCCAGTGGTATAAAAATCCGTACATAAGCTCCAAATAGCTCATTCGTACGGGCCCGGGGTTTGAACCCGCGACCTCACGCTTTCAAGTCTAGCGGTCTCCCAAATGGGCTACCACGGCTTTAATCTATACTAATATTATAAAGAGGAAAGATTTGATTGTTTGTTTGTTTGTTTGATTGCATTAAATAGGCACCGAAACTGCTGAACCGATTTGAAAAATTCTTTCACTGTTAGGAAGCTACACTATCCCCGGGTGACATAGGCTATAATCTATATATCAATCTAAATATACCCGTGCGAATCTGGGGCGGACCGCTAATTCATTTATAAAAATAAGGTAATAATGGCGTAAGTATTTTATGCGATTAAATCATATGATACTTTTACAAATTAATGTTTTTTTTAAACACCTACGCTTATTATTTATTCATATTATGTAGATGGAATACGATGTTATGCCATTAATGACTACCTGTTAATTAAATTTTTTTGATCATATACGGGGTAAAAGATAGATAGGGAAATAGATGACAAGATAGAGTCATATTTTTTTATTCGAGTTTTTGGCAAATTAACTATTGCTCGTTAATCCTACTTTTCCATTATTTATTTATTTTTCAAATAACTTGAAAAATAGTGGATAGATTTTTTAAAATATTTTTATGGGGTTTTCATTGGATAATCTCCAAATGGTTTTCGAATTTTTGACTCTTTGCAAAAATGAAATGTTGTCCATTTAATTTAAAAATAGCTTCGCTATCAGCGGAGATATCGCGAAACATACACAGTTATATTTTTTTTATTGTGAACCAGCGTTTGAAAACACACCTCGTTGATCCCTAGGGGCTTACCTAGGCCCACTTTATGTTAGCGTTAAATGTTAATAATGCCTGCGGAAAGATGAAATTGTATGAAGAGAGATGTTATCTCAAGCTAATGTAATTTTCATACAATTTCATCTTTCCGCAGGCGTTAACGCTAACAGAAAATACGTCTTGTCTAACCTCTCTGGTAGGTCGGGTGAAAGAGAAACGCTCCTGAAGCCAAAACGCTATTAGCATACTATCTAAACACAATCGAATACCAATATTATAACCTTTTGCCCTATACTTGTTTTAGTGTTGTATTGATTTATGGTTTAGAATGTTGCAAACCAGCAATGTAAATCGCACAAGCGTGCGCGCTGCGCAAGTCGTCCGTTGACCTCTAGTGTCAGCTGAAAATTTATTTGCTTTTCATTGCGAACACATTTTTTTTATTTTCGCTTAGCATCAGGCGAGTTGGCGGCCAAGCGCAAGCCTATTTATAATAATAATAAAAAAAGTTATATATTACTAGCGGCTCGCCCCTGCTTCGCACGGGTATAATCTTTCCTCTTTTATAATATTAGTATAGATAAAAACAAAATGAAAAAAAATGGTATCGTATCAACAATCACCAGTCTTCGTTTTTGAGAGCGTTTCCCTTACATCGTGTATATCGAAAGAAACGAATACAAGACCTAGATGCAAAACGCCTTATTATTAAGACCCGTCCGAAGCCTTCCTATACCTACACATACAATGCTGATGCTCAGTTGCACTGTGCGCCTTGCAACAGGATCTTTAAAACTAAGTTTGGTTTTGTCAGCCATATACGCGCTCATAACCGGCGCTAGTCAGGTTCGCCGTTGACGGACACGTCAAGGAGGCCGATATATATATATATATATATATATGATATATGTATATCGAAAAAAAAAAATACATTTGCTGGTATAATATGCTTATAAAAATGTTCGTCCGCCAATGAAACGTCTATCTGTATAATCAACATTTAGTAAAATCTCGAATAAATTTGAATGTCGAAGTGAACGTTACCCAGCCATAGTGAAGACATTATAAAGGTCGCTGGCCAACTCCTGCGCGTGCGGTACACAGTTGGCAGCGAGTAGGTGAGCAGCCAGGGTCTCTGGTCGCGGCGCCAGCATGGCCACAGGCCTCATCACAGCTTCTAAAGCAGTCGGCAGCGCGCGCCGGCCGCCGTACCCGCGCCCCGCCGGGTTCATTGTCGCCGCTACTCCGCACCACTCCGACACTACTACCTGCAATCGTATATCTACATTTTTAGGGTTCCGTACCTCAAAAGGAAAAAAACGGAACCCTTATAGGATCACTTCGTTGTCCGCCTGTCAAGACCCTTTTTCTCAAGAATGCGTAAAGGTATCAAGTTGAAATTTATACTAAATACTTGGGTCTACGGTTTCTTACGCCTGTAAAAAAAAAGTTGTAAGTCAACGCAATCAAAAGATATGAATGTTCATGTCGCATATTTTGCGATTTCGCAGGGGAATCAAAACCTATAGGAATCAAAACCAAAACCTAAATCATAAATTTTGGCAAGAGGCAAGGTCTTACAGCACATATAAAGGAATAAAACTGAAAGATGTTAATTTGAAGTTATATTATATAAAAAATATTGTTTTACAATTACAAACTTACATTTTGTAGTTTTTATGTATGGAAGAGTCTTATAATCAACTACAAAGTTAAGTTTTTTTTTTTTTTTTAATTTTCAATATTTCAACTTGAGTTCGTTTTTTTTGGACTCGTACTTGTCCTGTTTTTATATATAGAACTGGTTTTACCCCCCCCCCCCCCCCCCCCCCCATAACTGAAAAACTTAACAAAATTTCACTGAACTATATCGCGTACTGAATATGTCCATCGTCTAGATACACCCGGCGTCTATAGGCAAAATACTCACTCAAGCACTATACTCGGTCCAAGCATTTATTTTATTATATTTTTTATTTATTTATTTATTTGCTCTGACAGCTACAATATTGTAAAAAACGTTAAATATTTCACTGAAGTATATCGTGCACTGTACCTGTTACAGACTCATGTTCAAAAACTTGACGAAAGTTATTAGAATTCGTGCTTTTCCTTCGTTTTTTTACAATGTTATTACAGCTGTCAGAGCAAATTAATGCTTGGACCGAGTTTAACTCATCACAAAATCTCGAAAACTAGTTGACCTTAGCTACGAAGTTGAAATTTGGCAGCTAGATTCTGTATGGGGCGAAGAGAGCCGCAATGAAAGGCTGTTCCGAAAGGGTCTCCCTTTAAGGAGGTCAAAAGGGGGTTGAACGTTTATATGAGAGTCTACGCGGACGAAGTCGCGAGCAACAGTTAGTTATATCATATTTTAATGTACTTTCTTAAATAAAAAGAATAAAAAATCTTACAACACATAGCACAATGAAAATAGCACACATATCACAATGCATGCTACCAGTACCTGCTACCATGAGCAATTATTGATATGCATCAACCAAAGAGAGGTGCTCATAACGCTCTGAAATAAATAAGGAAAGTGGCCATGACAGAATACCGGCAATAGTGTTGAGGAATTGTACAATTAAAGCAGTTAAAGTGTCAAGTGAGATTTTCAAGAAGGAGGCAGCAAAATCAGTAGAGAGCCAATGGAAGTCGGTAATTAGCTTCATCCGTACGCACCTGCTTCCCGTTCAAGAGCGCAGTGCCAGTCCCGGCGAGTAGAGAGTAGAGCTGCACGGCCGCAGTGGCGAGGGTATCAGCAGAGAGCCGGTTAAACTCGTCGAAGCAGCCCCAGGCGCCGCACAGCGCCAGTCCGGTTAGAAGCCGGCCCAGGCACTCGGAATCCATTGCCTAGGGAGTAACTAGTTTACAAAGGCTGGCTGTGTTACATCAAAAAACAACACAGATTTTTTTCCTATATTACAACTGGAGCAGTTGTAGTATCACGGACAAAAAATAACAAATAACTACTTGAATTAATCTCCATATTTATAATCGCAATAAAGGTACCTCTAATCCTCATCTTTAGTGCTCACTTTGCTAAGGTTCTCTTTGTTGGTCCTCTAAACCTCCCTCATATTTGGACTTGTTAGTCGTTTCCTAAGGTTCCCCTCAGTCCGCCTCAAATTAGGACAACGTGAGACATTACATGACATCATCAGATTTGGGGGGTTAGACAAGACCCACTTTCTGTTAACGTTAACGCCTGCGGAAAGATGAAATTGTATGAAAATGATATTGACAATGACATGAGCTTGAGAGATGTTATCTCAAGCTAATGCCATTTTCATACGATTTCATCTTTCCGCAGGCGTTACGCTAACAGAAAGTGGGTTTGTCTGATCCCCTGTAGATATCCTTTATTGGCATCCTTTAGGTAACCCTAATAATTCCTTATTAAGTTACCTTACCTTTAAGTTATCTTATTTTATTGACTAAAAATGCCAAAGCACGAATTAAGCAAACCTTAAGAGTGAGGATAGGGAGAGGTAACGTCTATAAATATATAAAGACTGATGTGATAAAACGATTGAGCTGAATTCAGAAAAGAGCTCAAAACATTCAAACCGGGACGGGTTTTAATCAAACCACTAAGAACCACTACAAAGAAACCTGTTCTCTAAGAAAAAAAAATTACATTCAAATCAGCTCAGCTGTTTTGGAGAAAAATAACAACATACATACAAACCAAAGATAATATCATAACTTAATCGCGCACGAGTCATAATTTGCTTGTGCAAGATGTCAGCCACGTCAGTCGCGGGGGGAGGGGTATCGTATGGCGCTTATGATTCGACTCAAGACATTCATTCATTAATTTCACGCCTAGGATTGGTCCGCTCAAAAAAGGTTAAGCTGAAAAAGTGTAACATTGGCTTACGGCGGAGCAAAGGATAAGCAGTCAAGTGGTTATATCGTAATTGATACCAACGCTTAACCTCGTACCCTAATATACCTTCTTCGTTCCGTTGAGGTTAAAAACAGTTATTATGTACTTATAGCCTGGTGAGGGTTTTAAGATAATACAAGTGCTATCGTTTACCTCATCACAGTTGAAGATGAGCACCAACCGTCCGACCAGACTGCCCAGCGCTTTGACAGACTCCGTTTTACCCGTGCCTGCTGGACCGAACGGATTACCAACCAAGCAGAGGTGCAACGCCTGCAATTTAAATGTTTATATTTATATCAATACTAGCTGCGCCCCGCGGTTTCACCCGCGTAGTGATGAAAAATGGTGATGATGTTGATGAAAGTAATCGGACGGCAGCATAGCATGCAGAACAGATGGCCGATGGGGCCGAAAGGTTCTAGAATGGAGACCATGAACCGGAAAGCGCAGCGTAGGACGTCCACACACAAGATGAACAGAAGACTTAAAAGAGACCGGAGGGAAACGCTGGATGCAGGCCGCTTCCAACCGGCCCTTTTGGAGATCGATGAGGGAGGCCAATGTATTATTACTGCTGAAATAATGATGATGATGATGATGTATATTATACTACTTGCGCCCCGCGGCTTCGAAATTAATTTGTCGCAAAGGGAGAACAAAATAAAAGTCAAAAAAAGATTAGCCTATGTGCCCAGAACCTAAACAATCTACATTCTAAATTGCATTAGAAATCGGTTTAATAGTTACGGAGATACGTGGCAACAAACATTCACACAAACACACACACAAACTATCGCATATTTGTTAGAGTTTATTCTTGTTTTACGCTGCAACATAGCAACAGATGGACGTGATTTTTTTGCACAGATATAGATGATACGTAATAGGGCCAGTACACAAATACAATACAAGTCATTTTATTTATATTACACGGGAATTACTCACAAAAAATGTGAAAAAAAAAAAAAAATGTTTGTCTTTAAATAAAATGTGTGAAAACCACGTCAGTTTCTATAATATAACAATACAAGTCCTTATTTACTTAGGTTTGTCTTTTTGTTAATAAATACCTTTTATCCCGGAGAGATGCGAGGTTCTTAAAGAAATAACCACGCGAGTGCAACCGCGAGGTGCAGCTAGTTGATTATTGCTAACCTATTCACATAGTACGATTCACAAGCCATACCTGAGTCAATATGAGAAAACAGTCGTCAGCTAATTCCGTCCGCACGAACTGGCCGGTGTTGACTCCGAGATATTCATACGAGTAGGAAATCTGAGCCAGACCCATTTTCGCTACCACATCCTTACTGCCCATCAAATAAAATCTGTAAACGGAATACGTGTTTAGCGTCCTTTTTAGGGTTCCGTACCCAAATGATAAAAACGGGACCCTATTACTAAGCCTACATTGTCTGTCTGTCTGTCCGTCCTAACTTAAAAAGGCTGTATCTTTCGAACCGTACTAGATAGCCAGTTGAAATTTTCACAGAATATGTAATGATTGATTGATTGATTAACTCTTTATTGTTCACACCATTAAATTTGATACAGAGGACAAAAACTCTTTAAAAAAACTAGTGTAACAACTGGCGGCCTTATCTCTAAAAGCAATCTCTTCCAGGCCCCCTTAGGATGGAAAGGATTTATAGAAGACGTAGAAGACGGGGTGTGCGTGTTGTATTCAAAACTTTGTAGAAGTTTTAAGTAATTTTAAATTTAATTCCGTAAAGTAAATTACTGAGTCGCTGGCATCCAGTGGATGCAAAAGACAGGCTGTCGTTCAGTGTGGAGGTTAAAGGGGGAGGCCTATGTTCAGCAGTGGACGTCTTCTGGCTGATGATGAAGTAAATTAAGAAATTTGCGCAGAATATTGGAAAATTTCAGAAAACTTAATGATTTTTTAACTTCGCGCCTTTGACAGTTCGCTTGTTTGATGAGTGTGAATTTACCAGACAGCAGTTTTATTTTAATTTTCGCATTTATAGCTAAGACAGGACAACGTGTGTCGGGTCAGTAATCTCTACATAGTATAAATTTAAGTCGCTTTCCGCGTCTGTCTGTATGTCTGTATGGCCGCTAACTCCTCCTGACGGATTTTGATGCGATTTTCACCATCAGTTAGATACATTTTCAAGGAAGGTTTATATATATAACTAGCGACCCGCCCCGGCTTCGCACGTAAATTACACCCGTGCGAAGCCGGGCTGGCGGGTCGCTAGTATATAGTAAAATTTGAAATTATTTAAATACTTGACACTGGCAAATGCACAATACTTGTGATGCCAAAATAATCCTCTCAAGATAAAAAAAATAAAATTACCTCAATTGTTTTTGCCAAAGCCAGTCGTTGGTCGACGTCACGTTACTGTCTATCAAAGTCCTAATAACGGACATATAATGAGCACACTGTAATATGAGAGCCTGCCTTTTGTTTCGTTCACTTTCGTCCTCCAACTCGGCCGACGCGTAATACGAATTCTCCTTTTCCACATTCCCTTTCAACTTATGAAGTTCTCTAGTAGTTATTGCCTTCTCAGCTTGTTCCGTGAACTGAATATTTTGAGCTAGGCAGAGAATCTGTGTCGGCAGCGAAAACGGGTCCTGATTTTGCAACGAGTTCGTTAGCACACATTTCAATGTTAGATTCTTTAGCGATGAACGCATTTCAGTTTCAAGGTTCTTTAGCCACACCTGAAATTAAGAAATGCAGACTTTTTCTTAACACTTTTTCATTGTAATGTAGGTACAATGTAAAATCCACATTGCACTTTAATGTTAGTATAAGTCAAAGAAAAGAAACAGCAATATATAAGTAATAACCGGTAGGTATTGCAATTGAATAGTCAGCATATTTACGTTAAAAAAATACATACCTATGTAATAATTTTTCATAGATTTACAGACTTATTTATTAAGAGCGTTCGAACATTGAAATTAATTTAATAAAGTTGTTTGTGATATTGCCACAGTTTTTTTTAACACCGGATTAGGCATGCGATTGCCTCAATCTCACCCACGGAAGAGAATATATAGCACGTATGCCTAATATAATATTAGTGCTAAAATTGTTCGGGAATAGTTTCTGGGAGGTGAATGTTTACCTCAACTGGGCAGTCGATGTCGACGGGGTGGTCGAGCTGCAGCGTCTCTCCGTGAAGGCTGCGCAGGGCGGTGATGGACATGTCTCCAGGGCCGAGGCTGACGCCGGTCGTCCCCGGGAACAGTTTCTTGAGATGCGTCTGCATGACGGCTGCCTGCCCGTCGGCGCCCGCGCGCGCCTGCCCCAGCAACTCAAGCAGGTCGTCGTCACTCAGGAAATAGAGCCGAGGGAAGGTTGATCTCTTTTCCTGTGTGTTCCAATGTGATAATTGAAATTGATACTATGGATAATAGAAGCGTGAATGACGCGACGCACTAAAAAAAATTTATAGTCTCTTCAAGTTCTTCAAGAAAGTTTTTGGCTTTGACTTCAACAAGCTTCTGAACCTGTAATGCCGCTTTCTAAAAAAGTTGTAGTCCTGTGTCTTGTCCTAAATGCCCACAGACATAATAGAACCTCTGGGAAAGGAAAATTTTCACTAGTACACGTAATGGAACCTCAGGGAAAAAACCAGTAATAGTCGCGGGACAAATTTACCGAGACTAGTGGGATTACTAACAAAAAGCAATTGTTACACTAACATTGTAAATATCTCACATTTGAGTGTAAATTGATAACGAAGTGTGTAGATATTGAACAGATATGGATATTATAACTGGAAATAGATTATACTACCGTAGGATACTTAAAATATTTACAGCACCATCCTTGTCACCGTGATCAGCAAGTAAAATATTAATTTGTTTCTTTGAAGGAAACGGATCAAAGTATTAGTGGATACAACTCTCCGAGATCTGCGATTCTGTCTGATCACGGGTCCTGTGTAGACAAATCCCCAGTAGGATAGCGGGTAAAATCGCGGGTGCTGTTAGTAAGACAAGTAATATGGGACTTCGTTGCATTAATAGAGTATGTAATGCTTGATGTGGTAGATGCTGAACTTTGCTCGATAGGCACTTACCTATTGTACACAACATTTGAGCTGACTACTCTAATTTAGTTACTTACGATACCTACTCGGCAAAAATTACATTGACCTAAGTCTAAGATTAAAAGTGAATATACTCACAGGGTTGGGCAGTATTTGAATTACTTGTAATTAAAATACGTAATTGACATACAAATACGTATTTGGTATTTGTATTCCAATTACTTCCTAAAAATGTAATTTGTAATTCGTATTTCAAATAACTGACGCAGAGGTATTTTGTAATTACATAGTACATATTTCTTATACTTGTGGTTTAAAAATACATTGTCACATTAAAATACATTTAACCTTCATTTAGCGGTCGTGAGTGTGAGTGCGAGGCGAGAGTGTAATGTTTTTCTGAGAGTACATTTAAAAATCTAGTATTCATGAAAGGAAACTCTGGGTTTACTCATTAATTAATCTTGTTTTCCACTACTTTTCAGCCCATGCTGGTCTAAATTACTTATTTTGTATTTTGTAATATGTATTTCGTATTTCAATTAAAAATAGCTAAAATACTGTATTTTGTATTTCAAATACCTCACTTAAAGATATTTTGTATTTAGTATTTTAATTACATGCGATACAGTATTTTTTAATTTGTATTTCAATTAAAGTAAATCATGTATTTTTCCCAGCCCTGCATACTCATTACGCATATTGAATGTCTTGGCTAGTTTGCTTACTGATTGTGTGAGTGTCTATTCTTATTTTAGAAAATGGATGCTGCTTCATCTGACTAATTACAATAATAATGACGCTGTATGACATACGTAATGTTTTATTATGCTATCTGTTAGTACCTATATAACGCTAATACTTATTGTAAACTTACTGAATTAAACATAAAACTTAATTTAAACTAGCAGCGCCCCGCGGTTTTGCCCGCTATCTTGCAGGAACTACGAATTTTTGGTGATAAAAAATATTCTGTGTATAAGCTACCTCCAAACCAAATTGCATTTAAATCTATTTAGTTTGTTTGTGTGTTTGCCGGTTGCTCCCTTCCAGTGGTACGAATTTGAATGAAACTTGGTATGGAGCTTTACCTATAACGGTATATTAATTTGACTGGTACCTTATTCGAAGCTTTATTAAATGAGATAGGCACTACGTTTCCCGCCTTCATTTTAGCTTACATCCGGTCTCTTAGCCCCTCCTATCGCGTGACGTCACTTCCACCTGGCAGTGTGGCGCCATGTTAAATCAGCCACTTTGGTTCTCATTGGCGTTTTGGATTCCCGCCGAGTCGGTCGCACTCCAGACGGTGCCGTCGACTCCAATATAATTTGGATTTAAATAGTGTAATACTTATGCTATATAGAGGTTTGAATTTATTATTACTTCTACTGCTGTGTTCTGTACACGTGTAATTTGTTGAAGTGAAACTGACCATTCAGTCGTTTATCGAAAAATATTTAACGGTTTCCGTTCGAATAGAATGTTTATAAAATTGGTTATCGGTCTAGCCCAATTTTACATTTTGTAATATTCTTTTGTTTAAAATTTGTGTAAGTACCTTACTACCCACGTTTTTGGAATAAGACCTAGCCTGTTTTCAATATTCGTGTTTTTCATTGTTTTAAGTGGTTTATTTTCATGCTACCCACAGTTTGGGAATAACATTTGTGCTCTTATTCTTTAGTATGGATAAAACTATTGAAAATTTGCCGGAATCTTCGGCAACGCCCAAGCAAATACGGGAACGGAGTTCATTAAGTGATAATAGTAGCAGCGGAACCAGTTCTAGTTCTCCTTCGAGTACAGCGAGACGGCGACATAAGAAGAAGAGGACTGAGAAACGAAAACATCGTTCATCGCTCAAGAAGCTAGCCGACGAGGTTCACGCACTGCGAGAACAGGTAGCCTGCCAGGTCACAAACTGTCAGGTACCTAATTATGATACTATTTCACTTGCTGCGTCCTCTTTTGCTGCAGATTGCGATGCATGTTTTGATTTAGATGAAAAATCTGAGCGATTCGATTTTTCACTTTCTTTTGGAACCAAACTGAAGGAACCGACAGTTCCTGAAGCAACAGAACCACATCTGCAATGGCTAAGTGACCATCAGCACTTAGACAAAACTGACTGGAGCGATGTAAGGTACGCTGAAACTCAAAAGTTGTATAATTTTTCGCCGGGGTTCATTGACCTCAAAATTAATGACGAAATTAAAGCCTACGGATCTCCGCAGCGTGAGATGCTGATGCATACAGAAAAAGCTTTCGCAGCTTTGACAATGTGTGTATTTAGACAAAAGGAGTCTTTACAAAATGGACTACAAGACTTATTATTGTGGGCTAAGGATTGCGAGTCCCTTGACTATGGAAGCCTGCATCAGAAGGTCACCGCCCTGTTCTCCACGGGAGACTTCCACAAGTCTTCTTCGGACCTGTTACAGATTGTCTGTGGCCATCGAGCTGAAATAATTCAAATGCGCCGAGATAGCATCCTCAAGCATGCAAAAGATCCTGTGACCGAGGCGAGTCTACGCAAGATTCCGCCATCGACAGTCAATCTATTCGGAGCGGATAAGTTCACCGCGATAGTGGAACGCGCAGGTGGCATAAAAAAATGTTTTTGGCCAGTACAAAGAGCCAACATGACTTCTGCCTCGCAGGCAGCGCTAATAAAGTCACGCGGCCCTTCGCAGGGGTCCGCTTCACACTCGAAACCCTCGCAGGGTTTTGGTCATGCGTGCAATCGCAACTATGTGCAAGCTCACTGCTCTCACAATAACCCGCCTCCGCAGGGTGGTTATCATAATGACAATGTGTCTCATAATTCAGCCGAACCGAATTATTGTAATTACCAGAATACATTTCGAGTCGATCGAGTGGCGTTTCGAGGATATGCCACTCGATCAAATGTGCGACAGCAGTACCAATCGGGACGTGGATCGAAGCGCTCTTCGTCATCTGGTCCCCAAAACAAAGACAACAAACGCCGAAAATTCTGATTTGGAGGCGTTCAAAGCGGGCCGTCTTGCGCAATTTCGGACATTTTGGGAAGAACTGGGAGCTCCACCTTACATATTAAAAATTATAAAAGGGTATCGCATACCATTTTGCCGGAGGCCTCCGCTTGTTTATCCCATCAACATTGGTTCAAATCTACATACACCAGTATCAGACAAAATGACATCCGTGATAAACCAAATGAAACATCAGGGGGTTCTGGAGCGTACTGTAGTCTCTCCATGTTTTTTATCATCGATGTTCCTGGTTCCCAAAAACGACGGTTCGTTTCGACCTATTTTCAACTTGAAAAATTTGAATCGTTTCGTTATAACAGACCACTTCAGACTAATAAATGTTCAGCGCATACCAGACTTTCTTCAGCCGAAGGATTGGCTATGTAAAATTGATATTTCTCAAGCCTATTTCCATCTTTCAGTGGCTCGCAGCCACAGGAGATTCCTGCGCCTTCTATATAACAACGAACTACTGGAAATGACATGTTTACCTTTCGGCCTGAGTACAGCTCCAAAGACATTTTCCGCACTTACAAATTGGATAGTGCAGATTCTAAGGCAAAAAGGAATAAGAATAATTGTATTCTTGGATGATTTCTTGATCGCGAACCAGAGCGAATCTGGTCTTCGAAGTCATGTAAACATTGTGTGCGATACTCTAGAGAAACTAGGTTGGATGATAAATTACGAAAAATCTATCACAACTCCCAAGATGAGTCTTGTGTTTCTAGGGATTCTCTGGAATCCTTGGACAAATTGCAAAAGTCTGCCTGAAGACAAAATACCTGCTCTTGTAGCAAAAACAAACCAGATGTTGACGGAACAACGCACAAATCTCAGAGAGCTACAGAGTCTGGTCGGCCTTCTCAATTTTGCCAGCTTCGTGGTTCCGAGAGGCAGACTTAACTATCGAATTCTTTTGACCCTAATGAACCAAGTTCTCAAACTAGATCTAGGGATATTTCACCCGCGACATATCATACCAACTGCAGCGGTCGACGAGTTGGTATGGTGGCTGCAAAATTGCAGGCGCTCGACGCCCATTCACATGCCGCCCCCCTCTCACTTCCTCACTACCGATGCGTCGGACATTGCATGGGGAGCTCGGTTAGACAACCTGTCTTTATCGGGTTCATGGGCCGAAACAGAAAAGAATCTCCACTGCAACCTGAAGGAAATGTTAGCAATTTTAAGAGTATTGCAGCATTATTCTCAGCTCCTTAGTCACAGTACGTTATTGATACAGTCCGACAACAAGTCTGTAATAGCTTACCTCCGCCACGAAGGAGGGACCAAATCGACTACTCTTATGAACCTAACGTACCAAGTTTTCAAGATCTTAGACCATTACCAAATTCAGATAAAAGTTTTTCATATTCCCGGAATATACAACTGCCATGCCGATCATTTGTCGAGACTTCGTGAACAGCCAGAATGGCATTTGACGCAGGATTGTACGAATAAAGTTTTTTCCAAGTGGGGGGTTCCGATGATAGATCTGTTTGCCTCGAGCCGAGCTCACGTGGTGAGCAATTACGTGACACTAGACCTTCACGATCAGCAAGCGTTGTTTCACGATGCCTTTTCCCAACTCTGGAATTACAAACTAGCCTGGGTATTTCCTCCACCATTCCTAATCCCCAGAGTTTTAAGCCACCTCAATCAAGCTCAGGGAATTTATCTATTAGTAGTTCCGCGATGGAGGCGAGTGTTCTGGCGACCGGACATCAAATTGCGAGCCTTAGGTCCCCCATATACGATTCGCAACCTAAACAAAGTTCTAATAGACATCACGACGAGACTACCTCCTCCGAATGCGCTCGAGATGACCCTAGAAGTGTGGAAATGTGGGGGTGGTCTGGGACGCTTAAACCTTGCGAAAGTAAATAATTGACAATAATAACCATTTTCAATTATAAAAGCTTTCAGCTGACTTATATCTTCTTTATTCAGAAAGAAGAATTCACGACTTGACATTATCGAAGGGATACTTGCTTTTATTGGTATCAAGTTACACCTACTAGTAGGACATCTTGTCACTGTCCTTTAATCCTGTTGATTTATAAGTTCACAATTGAATATTATATTATTTAATTAAAATTTACTTTATGCACCACAATCACATTGGCGTTTACCTACGTCATCAACATCACTTCCACCAGGCGATAACAAACACGTCTCATTTAATAAAGCTTCGAATAAGGTACCAGTCAAATTAATAGCAGCGTTTTACCTGAAATAAAACGCATATTAATTTACTTACCTTATTCGAAGCTTACGATGAATCGCTGCCTGGTGATTAAACAAAACGCAATGAGAACCAAAGTGGCTGATTTAACATGGCGCCACACTGCCAGGTGGAAGTGACGTCACGCGATAGGAGGGGCTAAGAGACCGGATGTAAGCTAAAATGAAGGCGGGAAACGTAGTGCCTATCTCATTTAATAAAGCTTCGAATAAGGTAAGTAAATTAATATGCGTTTTATTTCAGGTAAAACGCTGCTATTTTATTTATATTACACGGGAATTACTCAGGTAAGATTAAGCCGGTCACTACTACTATAGTTTCAACCGCATTCAATTCAAATTATTTATTTCAAGTAACCATGGACTCAGACTTAGCAATATTCGGACAAAGAATTAGTTATAAAAATGTCAGTGGAAAGTCAAAATAAAATAAACATACCATACAATGTCAAACATTAATAACAAACAAAAAATAAACTAGACCAAAAAAAAAATGGCATTATGCTGTCTTTTTCACGGTGAATGCACGTGCGCGGTTGCGTTTCGCTTGGCACTGGACGCTATAACGGTATAGCTTAACCCTTGACACTAGATTACATTATGGCAACTTTTTATCCCGCAATTGTATGATTCCTCTAAAATAGCAAGTTAAAGCCTTCATTCTTACCGGAGATTCTTACCAGCAACACTTTACTTACATCGATATATTGATTGAGAGCCGTCTGACAAGCGAGAAGCTGTTCAGATATGGAGTCCAGCATCGGTTGCAGGCGTGCGGACTGCAGCAGCGCCGATAGCCTTGGGTCAGCTTCAAGGATGCGCGCCACCTGCCGGAACCCCTGGTCCACCTTCCGAAACTTAGAGGCCAGCTCGCCTTCTTCGTTAGACAGTATCGGTTCTAGGTACAGCCATCTGGAATATTTATTGAAATACCGTATGGAATGGATAAGCACAATCAACATGATCTGAATGAATGAAGTATGGCAAGGGCATACTTCATTCATATTATAGGGCAAGCGTGCTCCAACGTAGATCACATCTTTGCTTAACATCAGGCGAGATGGCGGCAAGGGCAAGCCTATCTAAAATTAAAAAAAAATAAAAAAAAAGTATGAGTGAAAAATAAGTAGTATAAGATATTTTTTTTATAAATCTGAATAACATGCCGCAACAAGCTGAACAACCTCTGCTATGTGTACATGTACACATAGCAGAGGTTTAAAAAAAATTAAAAAAGTAGGCTTTCATTTGACCGCCACCTAGCCTGATGTTATGCAAAGATGTGGTCTACGTTGGAGCACGCTTGCCCTAGAAGCCTAGAAGAAACCGATTCACTCGTGATTTGAAGACACCCAGATTGTAAATATCGGGCAACGCCTATTCAGGCAGCGCATTCCACAGACTAGCAGTTCACATAATAAAAGTGGAATCAAAGCGCTTCGTACGGGTTTTCGGAATATCAACCATAAAGCGGTGTCGATTTTTTCGTGCCTGCTCTGGCAGTCCGATAGAAAAATGGGCAGGAGGGAATTAGATCATGCAGATCCGATGCACACTCCGAAATGTATCCGATAAAAACCGATAGACTAGTAACTTTGCGCCGATGCTCCAAACTAAGGAACTTAGTCTGAACCAGGGATTCGTTACCGATTAACCTCTTGGCACTTTTTTCATTAGACTCTAACACCCCAAGCTAGTATGTATTTGGCTGATCCATCCCAAAGGTGAGAGCAGTACTCTATGCACGACCAAACTTGTGCTTGGTACAATGAAAGTGAAGTGTGAATGACAATTTTCTATAGAGCAGATGTTTTTTTGGTTGCGATTTTAGGGTTGCTTGCAGTAAAAGTTGTATACACTGACGAGTACAATAAGCTCATAACGGCTGCCTTTTCCATGTAGTTTAGTAGCCTTGTATAGGTACAAAGGAATTTGTTATAGTGAATATTTCGAGGGTTAGAATTAATTATTTGAAATGTTCTTATTAGCAAAGCTCTGAACACTGCAGTACCTAACTAGTTAGGTCTAGTTCTTATTATTGCTAAGCCGGAAACAACGAATTAAATATAATTAACTGCAGACCTACTCCTTACAGAATGTCTGCCTAAAGTAGTAAAGTAAGTAAGTATTATAGGTACCTATTCTTAATTGTTGAGAATAGAAGATAAAATAATATGTTCTTATCTGTTTAAATTTGTATTAAGCTTTATTTATAGAATTTACTTATACTCGTATCATTATAATATAATGATGATGATCTATGATTATCTAGAATCTGGATCATCTTCACCTAACAGTATCTATACATAATACGTGGCCAAGAGCGTGTCAAGACACACGTATGGTAGAGTACCATATCCATATTAGATAATAGTGGTGACAAAAGTAGTTCCAAAACTGGTGCTTTAAAAAAAACGAACGAACGAAGCTCGGAAGTTAGCCAAATTTCAGAGATGTATTATCCGGACATAACATAATATGTACTTTAAATGGTTTAGCCAAAGAGAAAACTACTTGCAAAACATTATTTGGTTGGACCATTTTACGAAACGATCAATGCCTTTGAGCCAGAATGTCTTGAATTTATTACCTACATTTTTATCGCTATGATTCAAAAAAGTTGTGATCACCAACATTTTGGCTCTTTTACTGGCCATAATAATATATTTGATAGCCCCGTTGGCCCAGTTGGTAGTGAACCTGCCTTCTGTACTTGGGGGCGTGGGTTCGATTCCCACATAGGACAAACATTTGTGTTTGTTCTAGGGTGTTATTATCTATCTGGTATGCATTTAAACATGTATATGTATATAATAGCATTTCTAGCAGCCATATTACAAACTTTGCTTAGTTTGGTGTCAGATGACCGTGTGTACAAAAAATGTACCGAATATTTATTTATTTAATTTATTAATTTAAATATCGCAAAGGATATACTACATAAAAAGTGATGTATGCAACCTTACCTTCATTTTAAAAGGCCTATTCAATGATACCACAATACAACGATACATTCATGGTGTAGCGAAAAAGCATTTCATTCCCAATTCACATGTACCAGAACACTAAAATACAAAATTATACTTTAGTTTTAAAATTTAGATCTATACCAAAACTGTAATTGTGCAAAGTTTCATGTATTTGTCTTAGTAACTATAGAAGTTCTAAAAGATTAGGACGGACGGACAGAATGAACTTATAAGGGTTCCTTGTAGTACTATGGAACCCTATTTTTTATCGTGACAAATTCGTTTAATAGGTACATGGGTACCTACTTACGTATTATTGTAACTGACAATAGTTAAAATGTTGCAACATTATTGCTACAATATTTGTCTATAATCATTATTGTAGCTATCAGGGGCCTTTACGGCTACCTCACCTAATAACTAAACCGCTGATGTAGCGAAGTGCGGAGAATCATGGTAACGTGAACCTTAATGCGCCGAGATACGGTTTGCGGTGCGCAATTTTTCGCAATCAGCTAAAAAAACTTGACTGAGTTTATTATACTTAGCAGATTTTTTTAATGCTTTAAAACTACAACCTATCCTCGAATAGTATGTGAAAGGTAAAAATTTGCTCATTTTATATATCATTTGAGGGCTGGATTAAAAAAGAGAGAGGGTTACAAAAATAAAAACTTGACTCTTGGTAAAATTATAAAGTTTATTAACAATTAAGTATTGTTGCCTCGTATGTAGGATGACTTAATTATTATTACAAATGCAGTAGGTATGTTTATCTACGGTGAGAACTACATATTTTCTTCAACGATATGATTGAACAGACTGAAAGCTATTGTTATTGTATGCTTCGTTAAATAGATATAAATTATACACTTCGTTAAAATTTCGCGCCAATATAACTTTATAACAAAATTTTAGGACAATTATAGTTATTTAGGAAATCGTAGATCATACAAAAAATTAAGATAAATTACTCTTATACATAGTAATCCTCTAAAAATGATTTTCCTTAATATTTCTTAAAGAACTCTATTCTACAAAATTAGTAAGTAAAAATATTACTTATTTACTTTAACATTAAATATTAACAGACGTCACCTTATTGAAACTAACACATAATTTTCTTTGGAATAGTAACAGACAAAGTATGAAACGCATAGGATTGTTCATAAATAGAGTTCATAATTATACAATTAGCATTAATTAAAAATACGAACACAGAAAAAAAAACTCGAGAATATCTTCTTTAAATGCACATTACAGTTTATAATTAAACACAATACATTTGAACGTATAACAATCTGATTATTGTCTACCGAAAAACTATGTCAGTATTTGATCTAGCCAAATCGATCGACAGTTAAATTAACCCATTTAAACAAGAGTAAGATCACTAAACTGCATTAAAACACAAAACACAGAAGTATTATTAAAATATCAATTCATAAAACAGAAGTAGAAATATATTTTGTACATACTTAGGCATAATTTTGGTGGATTATTATAATGCAGCTTCAGGAATACTAAATATGCAGTTTTTTTTTTAGTTTTTTTTTGTTTACAACCCACGCGCTGCGTTCATTGCAATATACATAATACAAAAACACTGTGTAGTCTAACTACATAACTTCAATCAATATGACTAATGCTGTAACAGTATACAAGTATGGCACAAGTGGAACAGTATTCAACATTCAGAAACCATGTTCACCTTAAATGGGGAAAGTTACATTTCTACGTAGTGCAAGACCGATAATTGTCTGATCGTTTTGATATTTCTGAAAGGAAATAATTCATTTGTGTATTGAGGTCACCAATTTCTCTTTCAAGAAGATTCAGTTGTTCATTGTGGTCGTTATACAGTGTTTCCATATTAGCTAAAAGTTGGAGTTGATTTTGAGTGTCACTGGCAAGTCTAGTAGCTCGTGTTAATAAAAGTTGAGCTCGCTCCCTCGAATTTAATGTCTGACTGGCTCTATCTGCTAGTGACATATTAGTTTGTTTGAAGTTTTGTCTAAGTTCACGCGCTTTTTGTTCTGCGTTCTCAGCGCGATCTACCACATCATTAGCCTCCTGTTTTACTTGCTCTGCGTCACTCTCAATTTTCAATATATCTTTTTGCAAATCAGATAGTCTTAAGCGCAGTTTTTCGACTTCATCTTTGGTTTCATTAGCCTTTTTCTGAGCTTGTTCAGTTTCTGCAGCTATAGGTGTTAAATCGCCTTTTGCTGCTTCGATGTCGCTATTCGCCTTATCGATGGCATTTTCGGCAGCATCCTGTGCGGCCTGTGCTTCGTCTAACGCCTCTAAAACTTTATTTGCCATTTCGAGGGTTAAATTGGCGGCTTTATTAACAGAGGTCGCATTTTGTTTCAAAGCTTTAGCTCTTTCTAAATCTGGCTTGGTCTCGGTAATTATATTTTCAATATTTGTAAGTTGTGACACAGATGAATTAATTCGTTGAGACAGCTCAGTTATTTCTTTGGGTTCTATCCTAATGGAAAGATTAAGGATATCGTTAGCTAAAGTTCTTACATCTGTTGGTGTGTTAGATGTGTTGGATAGAAAATCTTTAAGTTCAGTTGTCAAATCTAGACTTTCATTCGTGATTCTTTCAGTAGAAGTCTTGAAGTCATGTGCTTTATGACGTAAATCATTTGCCTTGGAACGTACTGCGACTGTATCTTGTTTTACTTGCGATATTGATCTAAATAAATCTTCTGCAGTAAGCTCGTGTTCTTTAATCCTATGTTCTGTTTTATTGGCAAAGTCTAAAGCTTGTTCAGCTTTAGTCACAGCTCCTTGGTCACAAGAAATACCACCGCATTTCCCGCAACCTGCGCCCCCACATATATCACAACTATCACTTTCTTGACCACACATCTTTTCATTGAGTTTTGGTATTTGTGATTCTAAATGCTCTAACTGTCCACCCAAATCCTGTAACTTTTTATCATTTTCGTTTTGCGTACTATTGAAATGAGCGTACTGTAATTCAATAAGGCGATCAGTATTTTTAATTTGTCTATCAGTATTTGCGATTACCGTTTGAACGTTTTCAGCATCATCAGCGGCTTTGAGTGCTCTTTGCTTCGCTTCACGAGTCAAATTAAGTGCGCCTTCTAAATTGGCTTCTTGTAACTTTGTGGCGTTATTTCCTAAGTCAATTGTCTTCGATTTCAAATTGTCAATCCCCAATCTTAATCCATCTAAAGTAACATTACGGAGATTTATTTTCGAAGTCACTGCATTCAGATTATCGTTACTGTCTTTGACTTTAGTGTCAGCTTCATTTAAGAGATTTTGTAAACTGGTGACGTTAGATAGTAAGTCTGTAACAGTTGTTTGACCTTTTTTGGCACTTTGAAGTAAATTTTCTACATTAGATAATTTCATTGTCATTTCATCAAAGTCTCTTGTGTAAGCTCCTGTAGCACCAACAAGTTTTATTTTACTGGCGTTTCCGATTGCAAATTCAGTTTGAATGCGTAAATCATTAATAATTTTGTCCCAATTATCGAAACATTCGCCACATGTGTAACATTCAGGGGCTTGTCCGAGATAACCTCTAGCACACATGTCACATCTATATCCTCCAATGCCTTTTTTACAAACACAAGAACCGTTTTCTCGCATGCATTGCCTAGATAATGAACCATCTAAATCACAATCACATTCATGGCACTCGATGTTAGGATTACCCCAATAGTTTTCTTGGCATTGGTCACATTGCCGTCCTCCATGACCTGGTATACATTCACATTTACCGATGTATTCATTACACTGAGGAGATAAGGAACCGATAGGATCACAATCACATGGGTCGCAGCCTTTACCAAGAGCAATTCGCCAGTGATTAGCTGTACACTGATCGCAGTTTTTTCCCATCACGTTATTGAAGCAAGGACACTGTCCAGTGATACCATCACAATTTCCCACAGAAGAGTTAGTGCCAAGGCGAGAACAGTTACAAGGGTTACAAGATTTTTCTAACGCATTTCCGTAATACCCTTCTTTGCAAACTTCACAGTGTTCTCCAGCAGTATTATGCAGACATTGTAAACATTTTCCAGTATATGGGTCACAGTTACCTGGCTTTGTGATATCTGTATTATCATTACATTCACATTTTTCGCATGTACCTTTGACTGGATCCCCGTAGTAGTTATCGGCACAAACATCGCAAAGCAATCCAGCATACCCTTCTTTACAATCGCAAACTACATCCTTTGTTTCTGGATCCAATTCACATCGGTCAGCATGACTACTTTTGCTAAGATCGCCTTTTACACCAGGACATGGACAAGATCTGCATGGTATATCAATTCCGAGTCGTGGGTCACCATAAAAACCTTCAATACATCTTTCACAACGATGGCCTTCGGTGTAATCTCTGCATTCTTTACAAGCTCCTGTTTTATCATCACATTCAATGGCATGCCCATTGCAATCGCACTGCTGACAATTAGGGAAATTAAAATACCCTGGTTGACATAAATCGCAAGCTCGCCCATAGGTATTAGCTCTGCATTTGCATTGTCCACTTGCAGCATCACAGAAGTTGTCAAGAGATCCTATACTATTACAATCACAGCGTTTGCAGCCAAATTTGTTAAATCCATAAGTGCCTGGAGCACAACGATCGCACCTAGCTCCTACGATATTTTCTACACACTGACAGTATCCAGTATAGGGGTCACACTGATGACTCTTGGATCCTGATGGATCACACTGACAAGGTTGAGATCCGTTTCTGATATAAAATCCAATACTAGCGTGATATTTTTTACAAACGTAGGGCACATTTTCTCTGTTCAAATCATAATAATACGAGTCTCCACAATTATACTGCTCGAATTCTTGCCGCATTGCACTATCGTTTCCTAAAAATGACAAGTCATCAAATGATGGTACCAGAACAATTGAATCTATCAATATGGATGCTCTAGTATTGGATGTAACTCCATCTTGACGACCTAAATAAATACGGATTTCATATTCCTTATCTTTTTCTAAGCAGATTGGAGGGCTAGCTAACACGCTACGTGAAGTTGATGGTAATCGAATATGCACAGAATCATCTTCCGGCCTGACATTAGCACAAGGTGAATCAGAATCGATAGGCAAAGGTCTTTTCACTAAAATGGTAGCTTCTTCCCAATTTTGTGGCGACTGAGGTTCATATCTAACTAACACATTGTAGTTCATACTTCTCTTTAAGTTGTTAATTATAAAAACTAGTGTACTACTCTCGGGAACTTTCATAAAACCAGGACCTGACCAAGTTTCTTTTCGACCGTCTGGAAAATTTTCTCTTATTACAACGTGGCAAAGCTGACTTTGAATTGCATTATCGTCAATTTGAGAATCACATTGACTAGATTCTGCTTCTATAACATTTGAATCGAGAGCTCCAACAAAGAAGTTTTGTATAGGTTGATCACATCGACGTCCTGTAACGTGAGAGCGACATTTACATTGTCCTGTTATAACATCACAATCACGATCTAGAGAGCCACCTGGATCACAGTCACAAGATAGGCATCCGTCATCACTATCAGAAAGGCCATAAAACTCTGATAAACACTGATCACAATTTCTTCCCGTTACGTGACGTTTGCAGAAACAGTTACCAGTAGCTGCGTCGCACCCTCTTTCATTTATCGTTCCTAAACTATCGCAGGTGCAGGATTCACAGCCTTCCAGATTTTGAGGATCAAAGTTCCAATACCCATCCTTGCATCTGTCACATCTAGACCCGTCGACGTTAGATTTGCACAAACAACGGCCAGCAGTTTTGTTATTAGCTGTATCTGTTTCATCGTCACAAAGAATCTGTTGATCTGTCGTACCTTCGGGATCACAATCGCACGGTCTACAGATTTCGGGGCTTTGTATATCTAAACTGGGGTCCTTATAAAACTTCGGTTTACATCGCTCACAATTCACACCCATCGTGTCGTGCTGACAATTATCACAAACACCACCACTTGTTTTTCCAGTTTTATTGTAAACTGCAGGATCAAAATGACATGTTGTTGCATGATTATTGCACGTACATCTTTTGCAAATATTAGAACTTTTTCCTACAGCAGGTTGCCAAGGCAGATCGTTGTAAAAATCTTCGCAATATTCGCAATTTAATCCTCTAGTGTTATGTGTACATTCGCAGCGGCCGTGCACCATGTCGTTCTTTGATTCCACCCCCGGCATTGGCAAACAACGAGACGCGTGGCCATAACAAGAGCAGGATCCTCGGACAGTCATTTCGTAAATGGCATAGTAATATTTTTCTTGAATTTCGGCACGATTATCAAGTTTATCATCACCAAGAGTGTGTAATTTGGTGAAGTTAATTCTGAGATTCGTCATACGTAACAGGTTTTGCACTTCTTCAGAATAAGGATTGTTTACGTTGATGTTAGGCGGTAAAACTCGGAATATAACTTCGCCTTCGCTCGACGGAGCTACTTTTGAGTAACGAGATTCACATATAACTTCCGTCAACGATTTCGGATCTCCTTCAGGAACACCGAAGTCTTCACAGTTATGCGCAAAGTAACGATAAACGCGCCAAGTTTTTCCGAAGTCGAAAGATCTCTCCACCAACATGCCCGCCGGTCTAAAAGTTTTGAACTGAATTATCAAATGAGTAAAGTGAAATTCTGCCTCCATATCTAACTGAAATGTTACATTCTCTTTGCCGTTTTCGGACTGCCACCATGACCTGTTTCGCGTGCCAGGATAGTATTTGGCTATGACATTCTGTATCCTGTGATTGAGATGGGGATTATGGAGTGTGTTGTTGGTAGACTCGCACCAGAAACACTTTTTGGGTTCCAAATGCGAGACAATACAGTAGCGCTCGCGGCCGTGGAGACCGCACGTAGAGGAGGCGTAGAGACGAGACTCGCGGCCGATTAGGAGGTTCCCGGTGGCAGGATAGCAGGAGCTGAGGTCACAAGCACGCGCGGTGAGGCGCGGGTCGGTGCGCAGCCGGTCGTGGAACGCGGCGCCGCCGCCGGCGATAAGCGTCGCGATAAACAAAACGCGCAGAGCCATAGCGCGGTACGGGCTCTCCGCGCGCCGCTCACTGCACTGCCGGACCCACCGCTCAACTCTCGCGCTGCGCCTCCCCCACCCCGCCCCGCGGCCCTACCAGCGCAGAGACGAACTCCACTCGCGCCGGCTTTAAAACCATTAAAAGCTCCTCGTCGTTTAAAATCGCATGCTATACATTGTAATGTCCTATTTTTAGTCGACTGGCGAAGATGCTAGTGTCTGAACATATTATTTTGAGTCCCGCATTAGGAAATGGCTGTGCCTAACCAAGTACCTTGAGAACAGCTAATTTACAACTCAAATATTTAATTGAAATCCTTCTCGCTGATTTGGCATGATAGAGTAACAAGCAACCTACATTTATGCCCTTTATGATAGAGTAATGTAAAACGCTGAATATTGTCATGCTTTGGAAATGATAAGTACGTACATTTCCGAGCATTCAGCAAGTCACACTAGTTGACAAGTTCAGCATGGTACAATAGTGGTAAATAGAAAAGTAGAACGCGGTGTAGAATGCGGCCCTGTGCGTGGCGACGACCGCTCCCGCCCGCGCCGCTGTTCTCCGAATCGGGCACTAAGCAACAAAAATAACGCCGCGTTTCGGGATGCGCTTTTTGTTTTGGTCATTATTATGGCAACGGGCTGCTTCCTAGTCTCAGCCTTTAATGTGCCCTTTCTTTTTATAGTTGCAAAAGGACGTTAAATATCAAAGCGAACGTACGGAGCGAGGCGACCTATAGCGATGATGTTGTAACATGATTGCCTATTTATATCGAGTCTTTTTTATTGCTTACAGAAGTTGTGAGTAGATACTATTATAGTAGGTAAGTATGGTATGAGTCACGATGCACGAGTGATCAACTGCTATGGGCATAATTATATTTACGAAATCTGTGGACCGGTTTGATAAGTCTGCTTCGAGCTTTTATACTGTAACTTAAGCCTGTAGTAGAGAGATACTCATAGAGCAGTAGGTATGTAATGTCAACCTGTTCAATGTAACCTATGAAACCAGAAAGCAATTACAAGAAGAAACGTACAAGTCATTTTGAAGTCTAATAAATATGATCATTATCACGAGCCCGACCACTCTTTGTTTGGTCCATTTTCCTCTAGTCCTAACTAGTCGCATAAAATATGATAACTAACATGAAATAATAGTTTTCTCGGTCATGTGATGGACACAAATGTTTGTGGAGTGGTGTCGAGAGCGCCCCGGCCTTCCGTCCTGCGCATCCGCTGATAACGGAACCGCGATCTGCGCCCGCGCCGCGCTAAACGACCCATACAGTACCTACAACTAAAACTTTCGAACAAAATACTAGCTTCATCATAATTATTAGCAGCTCATTCAGCCCACAGCAGGGCATTTAAGCTTCTTCCTTCTTTCGCTAATGTTATGTTTAAAGCTAATCTCGTCTTTGTATTTTTCAAAATAATTGTGTCATCTCGTCGCCGTGTTGTAATGGTACTCCGGGGCTACACTAACCCTCGCGTGCCCACCATTCCATCAGAGATCTACTCCACCTGCCGTCACCGTATCTGGCTAAGTGTCCTGCCCAACGCTACTTGAACTTAGTTATACGGGATCCTATTATTACAAAAATATTTGTAAGGTAGCTCATCATTCAATTCGTAACAAAAATATAGATTAATGTGTAATATAGATGATAGATTTATTCACATTCGATAGGGCGCTGTTTTAATTTCGTACAAATATAAAAAATCGTCTCGAAGGTTTTCGTAGGGTCTAATCGCAATATATTCATACGGCTTATCATTGTCTCACATTAAGTACCTGTACGAATATTACATTATCTCTTGTACTTTATATTTAAGATGGAATAATCAGATAGACATTGAAATTATTTGTTCCATGATTAGAAAATAAATATTATTTATTTAAAAACAGTTTAAAAACAAGCTTTTAGGCGTCTGCCGTATTGAATTTAGGTGACGTATTTTATTGGTAAACCCTTTCATTTGATTATGCGCCATATTAGATTTAGAATGACGTCACTTAGCTAACCATGCATTGGCGTCGATTCTGTCATACCACTCACTAAACTAAACCAATCTGACAGGACTAAAATTATCTGCCTCTCTTTTCATTTTAATATGTGAGAGAATGATGGCAACAATTTTAGAGCTGTCAAATTTAGAGTACATCAGAATCGATGCCATTTGTCTTCCAAACTAAACGTGTTTGCAAAATGTCAGCTGTCTGCTAAAATTCAGTTGCAAGATTTGTCCGCACATACTAACAGGGCAAGAAATGCTTGTAAAAAAGTGCAATTAGAAACGCCATTGTAATATAGCCTTTGTTGCAACTAAACTACGACGAAAATCTAAGGACAAGAATGAAAGGGCTTTTGATAGAGGCGAACCGGAGGGGCTTAGAAAGGTAAGCTTATTCAATGAACTGGACATTTGCTATGAGATTATCTGGGTTGAGTTACCATCATACACGGTCCATGTTTTTTAGCTCTGTAAGCTATAATCGATATTAAAAAGCTTTAAAGAGACCAGTAACTTTTTCAAGGTAATATGTTATACGTACTAGAGTACATAATTATGAAACAATAATTTTTCATATCACTTTGCAACTTTTAGAGCTAAAAAGTACTTAGACTGAGTATAGGTAATAATTGTATCATGTTTGGGTATAGCTGTCTGTATGTTTCGCTTAGCTCTGAAATTTTGTGCACGTTTTAATACGTTTAAATATTTTACATGCAGTAGATTTGTCCTAGAATTAAAAATAAAAAAAAACATTTAACTGGATGAAAAATATAGCAAGTAAAACCGAGTGGCGCTTTTTTTACGAGACAAGCAAGTCACGCCTGATAGTGACATCTGACACTTGCCCATAACAGTTGTGCCGCCCCAATCGTCTGTGTATCTTTTGTTTATGTCATAAATAAATATTTTTTCTTTCTTTCTTTATTTCATAACTAGCTGAAACCCGCTACTTCGTACGCGTAGAGCTCGGCCTTCGGCCTCGCTACTACAACCCGTTATAGCCTATATGTTATTCTAATGTATAAGCTATATTATTGTAAAATTTCATCAAAATTCATTCGGTAGTTTTTGCGTGAAAGAGGAAGAAACATCCATACATACAAACTTTCGCGTTTATAATATTAGTAGGATTTTGAAATTCAAGAGGTCGAAATCCTGCACGATCATGCACTGCGCTCGTCACCCTGAGATTTGATATCTCTTTATGCACTGTAATTTCACTAGAAACATTAATCCGGAACACAGCAATGTTTGCACACTACTACTTG
Source organism: Agriopis marginaria (assembly GCA_932305915.1). Taxonomy (NCBI): domain Eukaryota; kingdom Metazoa; phylum Arthropoda; class Insecta; order Lepidoptera; family Geometridae; genus Agriopis; species Agriopis marginaria. The sequence continues at coordinate 8,326,652 of OW029921.1, forward strand.
GCGAATGAAAAACTTGCAAGGCGTGTTAAATCCTCAGGCAGAATCTTCCAAAGCGCGCTTCTACATCTAATTGGCTATCAGATAGTTGTTTGATTGATTAAAAATATTATAGTGAGAAATATAATTAAATGTAATGTTTACTGATGAAATTATTTAAATCGGTTTTTGGATTACAAAGGGATGCCCTGTCCCTTTCCCGCAAAATGAATGTCAGTATGGAATTTATATGGCGTACTTACTAGTGACGTCATTTGAAAACATAGTGCACTCTCTGTTTTCGGTGATCGATTCTATTTATCGTCAGTTTTTTTTACAAGATAATCTTTAAAAGCCTATTTTTTGAGTTAAAGTATACCTATATTTTTTTATGCGTATAAATTCACTTTTGACCACCTGTTTGTTGGTAAGCGAGGATGTGGTCGAAGATGAAGCACGTAGACTTAGAAGATGCCTATTCACTCTGGCCTTGAAAAGGCCCAGATTATATCTTTCAGGAAACAAGGAAGCCGGCACTTTGTTCAAATCCTTGGCCGTACGGATTAGAAACGTAGAATCGAAGCGTTTGGTATGTATCCAAGGAAATACCACAATGTATGGGTGGTAGTGAGCCGTTTTCCTACTTGTCTTGTAGTAGAAACGGGATGGTAGGAAAACGGTGTGATAAAAATAGTTCAGTTATAGTGACGTCACAGCCGGGTTTGTAGATGAGGGCAGAGGTATAAAAAAGCAGCGGCCCCTTTACCAGACTGATAACTCGTCACAGTTACAACAGTGACGATAACCTCTTATCTATGTCAAGTTAAAAATGTTTCGTGTACTAATTTGAACTTAGACGTCCATTGTTATATAGAAGTAAAGAAGTTTTAAATACATCCAGTAATTTTATTTTTACCGAGATTTCAAAAATAAATTGGCAATTTAAATCTTTACGAAAATAATTACCCACAAAAAAAAGTATGTATATTTAATTTGCCATCGCTCAAAAAACGGTGCAGGTAAACATCGTGAGGAGACCGATATGTCCAAGAACCTCAATAGTTCAAAGACATGTGACATTCCCACGGCCCTTCCTATCATCATATCCTATATCTTCCTATGACTTCCTCTGAGATAAGGCTTGAGGCCCAGCAGTGGGAACACGATGGACTGAAATGATGATGTTATTTAACTTTCTAACAGTGTGATGTATTTTGATGTTCAATTTAATAAGTACTAGCGACCCGCCCGCCCGGCTTCGCACGGGTGTAATTTACATGCGAAGCCGGGGCGGGTCGCTAGTTATATATATATAAACCTTCCTTGAAAATGTATCTAACTGATGGTGAAAACCGCATCAAAATCCGTTGCGTGGTTTAGGAGGTGTTAGCGGCCATACAGACATACAGACAGACAGACGCGAAAAGCAACTTCAATTTATACTATGTAGAGAAGATAAGTACCTACTGTCGAGTTTTGTTCTAAGTCAAACAAGTAGAACCTCCAGTTTAACAAGACATTCTAACAAGGTAGAGCACAGTTGTAAATGTAGCGTGACCACCCATAAAGTATAGTTGGCGGTCAAACGCAAACCTATAATAGAATAAATCAATCTGGGTGTCTTCAAATCACGAGTGAATCGCCTTCTTCTAGGCAAGCGTGCTCTAGCGTAGACCTCATCATCGCTTAACATTAGGCGAGTTGGCGATCAAACGCAAGCCTATTATTAAATTAAAATATATATATTACTGATATGTTCATTTAGACCTAACGAGCGCTACGAAGACACCATATTTCCCAAAATATTTTAAATGAAGCCTGACCAAGTTTAATTATCTGTAGAGTTCGCCAAATGGGAGAACTAAAATTTTCCGCGGGAAGCGAAAACTATGCAGCTATACATTTAACTCCACAAATAAGTTGGTAGCACTATGTTTTTTAAAATATAAGTAACAAACAAGCTAATGAGCCGCTTGATGGTAAGCGATCACCGTCGCCCATGGGTACCTTAAACAGCACATCACATCACATATTAGTATATGTGATGTGATGTGAGTAGTAGTAGATATGTTGCCGGCCTTTAGACTCTATTAACAAAATAATGTAATAATTATAAATTAAAAAAACAGACTTAATTTTTTTATATAGGTAGGTACCTACGCAATTTTATTTACTTGTATGACATAATATTATTGGAACCAATCTGAAAGTATATCCTATCGTTTCAAATAAAAATTAAAAAACAAATCGGTTATTAATGAAGGAGTTCTGAGGTAGCAAACATTAAAAAAATACTACGGATTTAGGAACCCTCTCTTTTTTAACAGACTTCATAAGGTAGGGGTTTTCAATTAGATTGTGGTTTTTTATGTTTGTTACCTCAGAACTCAAGTCATTTATAAACCAATTTATAAAATTGTCCTATAGAAATTTAATCAAAATCGGTTTAGTAGTTTGGTTATTAAATCAAAAACTGGAATATTTGGATGACATAATATTGTCATCCAAGTAAACGAAGTGCGTACAGTTGTAAGTTGACATTTGTAAGTTGAAGTGGCAATGGGCAGGCCACATCGCTCGAAGAACCGATAACCGATGGGGAAGAAAGGTTCTGGAGTGGAGACCACGAACCGGAAGACGCAGCGTAGGGAGGCCTCCCACTAGATGGACCGACGACATTGTGAGAGTCGCGGGCATCCAGTGGATGCAAAAGGCAGGCTGTCGTTCAGTGTGGAGGTTAAAGGGGGAGGCCTATGTTCAGCAGTGGACGTCTTCTGGCTGATGATGATGATGATGTACAGTATTACTAATTTTGAAGTCGGTTTTCAAATTGATAATTATTGAAGTCAGTTAAAAAGAGTGCGTCATCAGCACTGTGAATGAACGCTTTCGCCGCGATAAGAGTTCATTCTCAAAAGGCGGTTATGAAGCCAAAGTTCAGTATGATAAGCTCCAGATCAAAACAGCGGTTATCTTCCTTTTACTGAATACTGCGAGTGTCGTGTTCTGTTACTAATGCTATTTTTATTACATTTTTTTAAAATAAATAATAGGCTTGCATTTGCCACCATCACGCCTGATGTTAAACGATGATGCGGTCTACGTAGGAGCACGCTTGCCTAGAAGAAACCGATTCACTCGTGATTTGAAGACACCCAGATTGTAACCATCGGGGAACACCCATTCAGGCAGCGCATTCCACAGACTAGCAGTTCGCACAATAAATGTGGAATCAAAGCGCTTCGTACGGGTTTTCAGAATATCAACCATTAAGCGGTGACGATTTTTCGTACCCACTCTGGCAGTCCGATAGAAAAATGGGCAGGAGGGAATTAGATCGTGCAGATCCGATGCACACTCTCCGAAATCTATCCGATAAAAAACCAATAGACTAGCAACTTTACGTGGATGCTCAAGACTAAGAAGCTTAGTCCGAACTAAGGATTCATTGCTGATGAGCTTCTTGGCACGTTTCTCTATAGACTCCAATGCCTCAACTGGTACTGGTTCTTAGCTGATCCAACCCAAATTGCATAGTAGCATGCCTCTCATCGCATAGAATTGATAGTACTTATAAATAATTTAAATAAACCGGCCACGTGCGAGTCTGGCTCGCGCACTGAGGGTTCCGTATCACCACAAAATTCAATAACGAAATTACCAGTTATAACTTGGTAATGAACAGAAACTTGTCACCGACTCGCACTTGGCAATTATTTATTATTTGTTGTTATATTTTAGAGTGTGTACTATAATCGTGCCAAATTTGACGCTTTTACGTATTACCGTTTTTCCATTAAAGCTAATACAAAAATACGTTTGTTGTATGGGGTGGGGACCCCCTTTCGTTTTAACTTTTTGACTTATTATTTCTTAGTTATTTAAGAAAATTAAAGCCTTCCGAAACTTACATATTCGGACGGATGGACAGACAGACAGGCAGGCAGACAGACATCGTTGGCTTAGTAATAGGGTCCCGTTTTTCCCCTTTGCGTACGGAACCCTAAAATCCGACTTAAAAATTAGTAAAATACGCAAATTCGTTTACGTGGATGACAAATTTTTTCCAGGGTTTTTGATTTAAAAACCAAATTACTGAACCGATTTTGATGAAATTTTCATAGGACCAATCTGGAAGTATGTATGTGTACATACATATCATTCAAAAAAAAAAATTTTTTTTTTCATAAACATTTTTACTATTTTTTTTATAAATGACGGAGTTCTGAGGATTAGTTTGGTTTAATTGGAAAACATATGTCATCCAAGCAAACGAAATTGCGCCAATTTTGGAGTCGGTTATGTAAATTGATAATCTTAATATATATAAATCTCGTGTCACAATGTTTGTCCTCAATGGACTCCTAAACCACTTAACCGATTATAATAAAATTCGCACACCATGTGCAGTTCGATCCAACTTGAGAGATAGGATAGTTTAAATAATTATATAACTAGCGACCCGCCCCGGCTTCGTACGTAAATTACACCCGTGCGAAGCCGGGCGGGCGGGTCGCTAGTTATATTATAAAACGTGCCTGTGCAACTCTACTGCTGATACGCGTTCGGTCTATGGAAGAGTGCAGCAAGCAGTATATTCTTACGGTTTAACCCTGCACCTATAAAATAACAATGCACTTTAATCAGGCGTTACTTTGCGGAAGTCCATTTTTTATTTGACACTAGAAATTCGTCATATACAAATTAATGCACTTTTTATTTTATTTTTAAACTAGCTATGCCCCGCGGCTTAGAACGCGTGGATCCCCTTTATAAAAGTAGCCTAAGCTACTCTTTATAACATCAGCTATCTGCCACTGAGAGTCCCGTCAAAAACGGTCCAGCCGTTTTGCAGTCCATAGAGAACATACACACATCAATAGTAGCAAAAATCACTATAACTAATATTTAATATAAAAAATACTAATGCAAATCTACACGTGATGCTGCAATAACCTGCACTCTCTTCTCTCTTTAGAGAAAGGTTACATTTTTTTAAATTAAATATTCTGATAGCATTATTTGTTATGTTTATTGAAAAAAATAATTATTTTAAACTATTAACACAATCAAGTCTAATTTAATTAAAAATAACACATGTTGTTTCATACAATATTAATATTAAGTACATTATTAGGTACTAGCGGTCCGCCCCGGCTTCGCACGGGTATTGTTATATAGCCTGTTAAAATAGCCCATATTAATCAGTGATAATGTAGCATTCAAACGATGAAAGAATTTTTAAAATCGGTCCAGTACTTTTTGAGACAATTCGTTACAAACATACTTACATACAAATCTTTCCTCTTTAACATATAATATATTATTGTATAGATGTATAGATAGACACACTTAATAAGGTAAATATATTGCCTTTATCAAAATTAAGTAGGGTTTAAAATGCCCTCCTAATTTTAATAATAATTGATGATACATCATAAAATGTTTTACTCAGACCTTTCGCATTCACATTGCTTAATTTCAATGACATGTACGATTACCGTTTTTCAGACCAAACGTAGTTAATAATCATTAAAAAAAAATATTGTGTTTTTAAAATGTTTTAATTACAGGTATTTATTATTTTGATTCAAAGAAACCATCTAGGAGATGTGTTATTCTTAAAAAAACCTTTTTTAAAGCAATCTGTCTTTTGAACACAATAAGCTTTATTCTGAACTGTTGTCTTAATTAACGCGTCTTGTGTGGAATACGCCCATTGACGCATCCATCCTCATAATTTTTATTATTTTGTATTCTTATCTATACTATCTATACTAATATTATAAAGAGGAAAGATTTGATTGTTTGTTTGTTTGCATTGAATAGGCTCCGAAACTCTTGAACCGATTTGAAAAATTCTTTCACTGACGGGAAGCTACACTATCCCCGGGTGACATAGGCTATAATCTATACCCGTGCGAAACTGGGGCGGACCGCTAGTTTTCTATATTTTAAGTTCATGTTAATGAGTATCTAGAAATTGATAGGATAGATAGTGACAATCGACATTATTACAATTTTGTGGATAATTACACATTATTTCAATAACACATTCACATTATATAGAAAAGGTCACAGAAAAGGGAAGTAAATAGAGCGGATATGAGAAGGAAAATCTGTCGCCAGGCATTATTACAGAACCTTGATTGAACATTCTTATTTATGTCAACGAGTCGAACTCTGCATCTAAAGAACTTGAACCATACCTTTTTGGTTTAGGTCTCAAAGTTTTTGTCAGCATCACATTTGCTAACTGATTTCGAATGACTGACGTTTCGTTTATATGGGTGCAACTGGCTACAACAAATTTCCAACAAAAATGCCTTGACAACCCTTCTAATTTAAACAAAAAAAACTGGAAAAATTCCATTAATTTGTGGTTTATTCTTTCTTTACAAACGAAGATTTTTTCATCTGCGATTATTTCATGACATTTCTAACCTACTTTGCAAACAATCACGTATACTCAAACAAATCATTCAACCAATCACGTTGATCATTTAATCAATCACGTTGGAGATAAGTTTCATAATTTGTATTTTTGTATGTCGAGCAAGTTTTAGTAAATTAGTAAATGTGTAAGTAGATAAGTTATTTAATACCGACAAAATCCGCTACCCACCCTGGGCCACCATTATTCTTAGTAGTATGGAAAACTATCTTAACGAAGTTATCGGGGCTTGTATAATCAGCCGGTTTATCAATACAGTACGAGGAGACAATAATACCTTTGCTATCAACCAGTTGTATATAATTCTGATCACAGCTTCTTCCCAAATCGAACGTTTGAAAATGTAATTTCAGATGCGTACCGATAGGAGTTTCTAACTCCCACTCGCATTTTGATTCCTGCCTATAGATATCAGGGTACATTGGACTAGTGACTCTACCCAGCTCGACCGAAAGTCTGCCACCACAGCCGCGACCTTTGTCTGTAGTGACGAAATTCATTTCATACTGCACACGGTCGTTGTCATTGGGATGATTATGCAACAACATGTACCGTCCTGTAGAAAATAAAGGCAAGGACGTTTCGTAATCTTTATTCATGGTAACCATCTTACTGGAAGACATGTCTTTGCCATCGAATATTTCTAGGTAAACATTATCATTCCAATAATCTGGATTCACTGATATAAAATAAGCAGATATTGTATGGTTTTCGGGAGCAGTAATTAGAGTATAGCAATCTTCATATTTACGCGATCCTTCGTTATTTTCATTGTAGTGTCTAAAGAAGAACATTGTTTGAATCTTACCTTGAGTGCCAGTATAATTTTTACCGCAATATCCTGCTAAGGCGAATTCAAACTCGACTCCTTTATGAGATTTTGAATCAGACTCCGGTGAAGTGATCAGTGTAAGAGTCATACTGCCCGTAAGGTATAAATCTGAAGATTTTATAGATCCGCAATATTCCAGTCGTTCAGGCTTATCTTCATCTTCGATTTCGTAGATATAGTGTGAAGAAATGAATGAATCAGCCACACTATTTAATATATAATCTTTTCCAATAGAAATGTTTCGTGCTGCAGGGTTGCTGGCTACGATAAACTTATCCTTATCGCATACCTTGATCCCGTTCAGGTCATTAGGTGACTGTAAATCCAAGTCAACTATTGAAACCCGTACATCCGCATAAGAGTTTGTATCCAAGTAATAGACGCAACGTAGGCCCCGAGAAATGGTTCCACTATCGTAACCGGGTGATTTAATACGTACAACTTCATCGCTTAATGTAAACTGAGATTGGCCACACAAAGATTTCTGCACAGATAACCGAGCTTCAAATCCAGAACTAGTTAATTCTCCATCCGTTGAAAGTCTAATACTCATAAGATTTCCTGACGAATGAAGTACCGGTGGCATTGTGTGACCACAATAAGTGCCTACCATAAAACTATCTGGATTTAAACCATCCTTTATTTCGACAAAGTCACAGTCACAGTTGCTAAATCCTAATGCAGTCTGATTTACATTTAAACATGGCGATATGTGAAAAGATATGAACTCTATTTGAATAACAGTATCTGGTGGCGACGTTACTATCCAATGACAATCCAAGTAGTTTTCATAGACAACACTGGTTCCCATGAGGGGTGATTTGAATGTTTTTGTGGATGACTTTTCAAGGTCAAATCGTCCGCCGCACCCGACCGATTCGCCGTATGTAAATAGGATCTCAACTTTGAATCCTGAAAAAGTATAACTTTGATCGGTCACAAACTGCAATAAGATTTCGTTTCCGTGACTTCTTATTACTGTGGAGGAATTCAAGTGACCGCACAGTAATGCTAATCTTTTGTTTTCATCCATTATGAGACCGTCGAAAACTGCTACAGAATCGCTGAAACATTCCCTGTTACTTTCCAAATCAATGTACAAGAATTTAAGAACTATTAATTTGTTTTCAGGCGCTTGAATAAGCCATGTGCAATTCATATCGTTATCGTAAGAATCGTCTCCATAGTGCGATGACAATACAGTCGGTTCCTTTATTTGCCCACCACATTCATAAATTTGGTAGTTCAATTTAAATCCCCTCTTTTGCACGTATCGGTCTGATTTAAAGGATAAATTAATTTTATTATATTTGGTTATAGCAGATGGAACTTCAGTACCACAATAAACTTGGTATAAATAGCTGTAATTCACTTCGTCTGCTCCAGTAACCGTCACGTTGTCATATTGACATTCTGGGTAAGTTCCCTCTAGGTCAAATTCCAAAAACTGTATCAATAAATTTTTACCATCTGGAGCTTTTATTTCATAAATGCAATCTGACATAGCGGAATAACCGAATGGAAATCCTGGACTGAATAAAGTTTGCTTTTTGTCTGTTGCTAAATATTTCGCTCCACATATGGGAGTCCACGATGCTCTGAACCCATCCAGATTTGTGGTGGCATCTGTACGTAAGACGACTTTCATTTTGTTGTGCGTGGAGTTATATAGCACAGGTATTTGCCGTCCACATATTCTTGCCATTTCATTATATGTGTCGTCTTTCCAGTCGTAGATAATAACAGCATCTTTCGTACAATTGGGTGTATCTTCAACAACAAATCGATCAATAAAACGCAACGATACTCGGCTACCCAACTCAGCTGTAATTAACCAAGCACACTCTTGGTTGGGTTCATAACCTTTGGGATAATTTGGCGATGAAAAAGAGTTCTGATACTGCGACAGTTGTCCACCACACTGACCTTTTACTGTTTTGGCCATAAGCTTAAGATTGGAAGAATTTGCAGCTTTTGTATGATACTCAATATACATAAATCTAAAATTAAAGACTAAAGGCTCATCTAGAGTTTTGCCTTTACAATAATCACCTAGCGCAGGTGCATATTGTGTCGTACCTTGACTTATCTTTAGAAATTCGTCGTCACAGTTGTACTGGAACCTTCCTTCCATTTTAAGTTCCATTCTACTATTGTAAGGCATCGTTACCATCCAAGCACAATCTAACGTATCATTAGCACTATTAGGAATATTTAATATATTAACTGGATTTTCACCTAAATTAACGATGCCGCCACAAGGTTGAGATTTAAAATCTAAATGAAAATACAAATAATTACTTCGACTTCTGGTCCCTTTCAAGTCCATGGCTGACGACGGTATTCTATAGGTTGCTTGCATTTTACCACAAAGATCTCGATAAAATAATAAGCCATTGTTTGAAATAGACGCTTTGATATTCAATTTCGGGTCTGAATATCGGCAACGATTACCAGCGCTAGAAGAATTAACTCTTGTTGTCACCAATATAGTATTAGATTCTATAACTTCACTTCCTACTTGGCTATTATAATGCCATTCACACGAATATGATCTTTCTAGATCCGGAGATGAAATTTCTCCGCTAGCTCCGTTTAAACTACCACCGCATAACGCCACTTGGTCAGAGCTAAATTTAGCTTTAAACCTATGTTTCGAAGCCAGTGGATTTAACCACACGAAAAGTGATATTTTGTTTCCAGATGATTCATAAACGCGTGTTGTTGGAGTATAACCGACGCCTGGTATTGACTGAATGAGCGATTGAAACGCATTGTCATTGTAAATTCCTATGGTATGTTTATCTGCATCTGCATCTAGAAGCTCTAGTCGTACCCTGCGAGTATTATCCGGAACCACTATATTCCAACTGCAGTATCTTAGGGCACTTTCTAAAGGATATCCTGGACTAGTAATGAATCCTTCAGGGGTTCTTACGGGTCCACCGCATGACGGTCTATATGAAGTAAAAGTAAAACGGAAGCCCCGGCTTTGAACTCCTCTTGACCATTCACTCGGTTTTCCAGAGTGCAATGTAATGATAACTTCATTTGTTGACGTTTCAATAGACTTTTTAGCCTTATCTATATCACAAAATGTTTCCAATAAAGTAGCGGTGTTAGCGCTGGGCATCTTTTCTTCAATAGTGACTTTCGTAGCACAATCTGTTTCAGATTCAGGCAAATCAAGATCTTGCATTGTTATATTGAAAACAAGTCTTGGCTCTCCTTTGATACGCCATTCACAGGTAGAACCATAAGGCATATTTATCATGTGAGGATAACCCGGCGATTTGATTTCTCCATTTTCAGCTACTATTGTTCCACCGCAAATGTCAATAGATACATTTGCCTTGAATCCATTTCTTGGTTCAGAGATTTGAGTTAAATATTTTATATATAGCGCATTACTCGTTGTTTTATAACTTCCTGGTTTCTCACTACAGAAACGTCCTAGGCTTGGTGACAGGTTTGACGAACCGTCACGTAGCTCAACAACCTCGTTCACGCAATCGTCAACGTTATCCAAATCGAACCTGTCTAAAAAGTCAATGCGTAAAATCTCACCGGGAGGTCCAGAAAAAGTCCAAACACATTCAACAAATGGAACCGGAGGTGAAGGGTATTTGGGTGAGCTTATAACTTCCCAACTTTGATCAGTATCTAACTTTGATGTTACTCCACATTCAATATTTTGCTCTTCATATCGAATTTTAAAAGTTTGAAATACTCTGCCGTTATATTTACTAAAATCATTGGCATAGGATATAAACAAAGAATTACTCGATGTTGTCAACTTTTCTCTGTTTTCGTGTGAATACCCGCAATATTTTCCGCTTGCTAAATATGGTGCTTCGTTTGAATCACCATTTCTCAGAATTACTGATGTAAAACAATTGTCATCTCTATTACTTATATTAAAGTGTTTGAATTCTAAGTGTATAAGTCTGCCTGGGCGTACTTTAATGGTCCATTCACATTTCATTTTATAGTTTATTGCAGAACCAATATGTATATCATCCCAAGTAGGTCCAACTTCACCTGACGAATCACTTATTAATCCACCGCATACTGAACTCACCTGGCCTTTAAATCCTTTTCTAGTTACTGAAGAATCTGTCTTGAGTTTTACTTTTAGATATTTACTTGAATTAGTTTCTAGTAACGCTGGTTCTGTTTCACAGATTTGCTCTTTAATCTGTTTCCAGTGTCCTGGAATATCAGACGAGTAAATATCAACGTAATCAGCAAAACAGCGACTTACTTCTTCGAGATTAAATTCTATAAAATTTAATTTTAAGTGTCTCCCACGCGTAGCTTGAAAAGTCCATTCACAAAACAAATCATCGTCATAGTTTTCTGGATAATGTGGTGATACAAACATACTGAAATTTCCAGGTGATACAATTTCAGTATAGTTAGAGCCGCAATTGATATGTTCTTTATCATCTGTATTTTCGACGTCAACATTCTTTTTTTTCCATTTTAAATGAAATTGAGAACCGGTATTAGATTCATCTAGTGAGAGTTTTATAAATGCCATGTTGGAAGATGTTTGAAATACTTCCTCCGGATCAAATAACTTTCCACACCTCTTAGACAAAAGTGGCGCTGTGTCGTCATATCCATCATAAATAGATAAATAATTATTACAAACTTCACCATATGATGGAATTTCCAAAGTGTCAATAGTAATAGCAATGTCTTCGGTACCATTCGAATGAATTCGCCAGGTGTATATAGCAGCACCGTGATACAAATGTGGATATAAAGGAGATGTAATTTCCCCACTTTCCATTTGAATTAGTTCATTTCCATGCAAAAATCCGTAATGAAACACAAAACCATTACCATTATTTTTTTCACTACTGTGAAACTTGATATATAATTGCGATGCAGTTGTTGTGTTTGTAGGAATTTCTGTGCCACAATAAACGCCTAAAAGTTGACCACCACCATTATCTTGACGTATTTCGAGGTAATCTTCGTTGCATCCTTCAGAATACTCTAAATCAAACTTTTCAAAAGTAATATAAACTTTGCTGCCCGGTGAAGTGTATAATGTCCATTCACAGTTAGCTCCAACAGGATATGAGCGCGGGTAGTTAGGTGAAGCTATAGTACCTTCTTCCGAGGTGAATATGCCACCGCATGCCTCATTTACGGATGAGTAATGAGCAGAAAAGTGACCAACAGTATTGTTGATATAACTGTCAAGTAAAACAGTAATGGCACTACCCCTACTCACTATCATTGGAGGTGCTTTTTTTCCACAATATTCGTCAATTAGAGGAGCGTCAATATCATCGCCATCGAATACTCGAAGATAAGAGGACCAACAGCTTCTGTTACTACTAATTTGACTAAAAGTTGGTAAAAACAAATGAGCGATAGTCAAAGATATCTTTTGATCAGGCTGTGCTGCACGAATAGTCCATGAACAACTCTTATTTGAGCCACCGATATAGTTTTCATTAGATATTATTCCATCATGCAGCGCCGTAATAACAGCTCCACAAGTCACACTAAAATTAGCTTTGAAGCCTTTTGCGTTTCCAACATTATTACTTGTAAACTGTATCATAATTCTATTATGCTTCGTTGTTATTTGTTTAATATTCGATGATGGACAAATCATAGATGTATAATTAGAATTGAATAAAACATCGTTATCAAATATCTTTATGGAATCGCCGCAGTCGTCGTTTGAAATAGAATACAAATCAAAGTCCATAAAATTAATTTCAATGCGATGATTTGGAGGAACTGATATTATCCATTTACAGTCTAGATTAATATCATAATTTTTGGGATAATTTTTCGAATATATGTAGCCAGAGCGCGATGCTATGTTTCCGCCGCACGTAGCTTTTGGAGCAGTAAAGGTAGAAGTGAAATAGGCTCCTTTTAATGACGAATGTTTAGTGTATTTCACAAGCATAACATTGGCAGTCGACTGCACAGTAGAAATTTGATGATTACAAATTTTTGATAAAAGAGGCGAATCTGTATTTTGTCCGTTATATATTTCAACAACATCTACATCACAATTTTGTGATTCTTTTAAGAAGAGATCAGAAATAACTAACGTGACGCTAGTGCCTATAGGAGTTTCTATCAGCCACTCGCATTCTACTTCATCTGAAGACATGATACTTCTATCAACCGAAACTGAACCAAAACGTTTTTGGATGTGTCCACCGCATCCATAGCGAACCCATTCTAACCGAAAGCCAGTTCTTGTGCCGAATGCTCCCGAAGCAAATTTAATTTGCAATGAATTACTTTTAGAACTGATCATAGGGGGTGATGTCGTACCACAAAATTTATCACTGTATTTAGTTTCTGTAACTTCTTTCCACTGTAAATAATCACTATTACATAGGTTACTGAAATGATCAAAGTCAAAGCGCCTGCTATAAAAACTATAAGGGCGATAATGCTTAAAAACGTCGAAATGGTTAAATGTCACATTTATTCTATTACCCTTGGAAACGTTTATATTCCATAAACAATTTGAGTTTAGTGGATAGTTATTCGGATAGTCTGGGCTTTCAATGACACCATAACTGCCAGTCAAGTTGCTATTACATATTGTAAAATAATTGAGTAAAAATCCTTTTCCACCTATATAAGCATCAGAGCGGAATTTGATAAACGCATAATTACTGGTTGTTTCAATGTTATTCAATCCTGGAGACATATGGCAATGTTTACCTAAGCTATTAGCATCTAAATATTTTCCATCGAATATTTCTACGTAATCGTCTCTGCAGTTAGCGGTTCGTTCTAGGTCTAAATCTGTAAACGACAGACGAATACGGGATCCAAGACTAGTCACGATCCTATAAAAACACTCAGCGTTTTCATTGTAACTATCTGGATAGTTTGGAGAGGATATTGATCCTGAAGAACTGGTTAGAGTACCACCGCACCCAATGACAGAACCATCCCATTCTATGTGAAAACCATTGCCTGTCAAATAGTAATCAGAATGAAAATGTATGTGTAAGCTGTTAGCTAAAGATGTTATAAATTTAGTTTCGAATTTACCACAGAATTGACCAATCAACGGAGAATTCGGAGTTGCACCATTTTTTATCTCCAAATAATCTCCATGGGTGCATGTGCCTCTTATGGAGCGTTCTAAATCAAACTGGGAAATATTAAGCCTGATTTGTTGTCCGACTGGTACTGTTATCACCCATGTGCAGTCTCGATTTGATTCATATCGCCGAGGCCAGCCCGGGGAGTTAATAAACCCGTGGCTTCGATAGTTATATCCACCACAGTGATATTTATCATCTAAGAATGTATAAGAAACGGAAAAACCGGAAGATCTAACGCTGCTATCAGATTTAAATTTCATCATCAAACGATTAGTAGAAGTTGTTAAAGTAGGAGGAGTTTTTGTTCCACAGTACTTTCCTATAGTGAAATTGCTATTGTTATCATCAATTTCGATAAGTTCCAAATAGTCACTATTACATGATGCCATTTGTTCTAGTTCAAATCTGTGCCATGTCAACTTAATGTGCATACCCTGGGGCGCCATTAGCACCCAACTACATGTTTGGTCGTTTTTGTAAGAGCTATCCCCTGATGGATGATTGATCAGACCTGTAGTTTCTCTATGTATTCCGCCACATTCAGTAACGATTGTTGTATAATTTGCATAAAAGCCAGTACCAGTAATACTCATGTCTGAATTAAATCGAACATACATGTGGTTGTGTGTAGACAATTGAACGGGTGGTATGTGTTCCGACCCTCCGCAAAATCTACCAAGAAGAGTAGAGTTTACATCTGTACCATCCCTTATTTCAACATTATCATATTGACAATTATAATATCTATTATCTTCAATGTCAAAATCTTGAAATGTTAACTGTATTGCCTTGCCAGGACTAGTGGCAATGAAATATTCACATAGTTTGTTTTCAGGGTAGTTAAATGGGTACCCGGGTGATTGAATAACTCCACTATCGCCATACAAAGTTTGTTGGCAGAGGGCTTCGTAAGATATCTTAAAACCGCCAGCGGTCATTGTGACATCACTGCGAAACCTAAAAAATAATGTATTTGATGCAGCGACATAAGACTTCGGATACGTAGTTCCACAAAATTTGCCGACCAATGGCGAGTCTTCAGAGGCACCGTCGTATATTTTTAAATAATCAAATCTGCACCTGACAGATTTTTCAAGGTGAAATTGCTTGAAATCTATACGTATTTTTGTGCCTTGACTTGTTTTTATTTTATATTCACACAGCATATTACTCAAGTACGTCCCATTAAACATAGGTGCAGTTATTTCGCCTTTGTCCCCTGTAAAGTAGCCTCCACATCCCGGCACGCCAGAGACGGACGCGTATGCTAATTGGAAACCGAAACCCGCCCCATATGCATCAGAATGAAAATGAATCAAAATATCAGAACCAGCTGACGTCAGCGGCGCTGGTTGAGTCGAATCACAATATTTATTAAGCAGTGGATCAGTTTGTCGACTACCATCATAAATAGCTAAATAATCAAAGCTGCAGTTGGTATGATTTTCAATGTCTAATGCAAAGAAATGCAACTGTATTTTTTTACCATAATGAGCCTTTAGTTTCCAATAACAATCACGATTCGGTGGATATTTTCCGGGTGACCCAGGCGAGCTGATATGACCGTGGGTCCCGGCATCTATTATACCACCGCAAACAGGATCTACACTAGTCCAATGTAAAGCAAACCCATCTTTAGCTACGGTACCATCTGATCTAAACCAAAAATAAAGGTTATTGTGACTCGATACAATATTACCACCTTTTGGTAAAACATTACCACAAAACCTACCTATTAACTGACTAGCAGAACTTCGGCCATCGTGAATTTGTAAAAAGTCATATGGACAGTCTGTGTTTCCTTCTTCTACGTTAAATTTACTAAACGTTACATTAATAACTTTACTAGGGACTGTATGGATGACCCAAGCACATCTAGAATTATGTACGTATGTTGTGTTAGTTAAGGGATACACTATATTACCTTCTTCAGCATCGAGCACACCACCACAAGTTCTTGTTAGAACTTGACAGAGAGGTCCCGAATATTGTGCAGTACACTCACACCTGAATCCTGCTGTTGTGCTGTCGTCTGGTCTGCAGATACCACCATTGCGACACGGGTTGATGGCACAGACATTTGTAGGTGCATCACAGTGTGGGCCACCGTATCCCTTTTGACAGATGCAAGTATAGCCTGATCGAAGTATGTGACATTGTCCGTGAGAGCCACAGGGGTTGTTCTCACAACTTGCCGTATTATTGTCAGCGATAGAAATGTAACATCCATGTATTCCAACGCCATCTCCGTCCATACCATTTGGGCAGATACACTGTGCCGTCCGCGCGAGTGATAAAGTTTCAACGCACTGGGCAGAGGGATGACATCCTCCATGGTCTATGCTGCATAATCCTCTCCAGGAGCAAGTGACACCATCCCCTTGATAACCAGGTGGACATGGTCCACATATTCTAGATCCGATGGTATTATGACAAGATACCATTGGGCTGCAGCCTCCGTTAGAAATTGTAATGCATTCATCAATATCTGCACAGGTATATCCATCACCTTCGTAACCTGGCGGGCATTGGCCACATCGAAACGAGCCTGGAAGATTAATGCACTCAACTTTAGGGTTAACAGAACACCGAGCACCTTGATGGGAATCACATTCGTTTACGTCAGTTAAGCATGCGACACCGGTTCCGTTTGTGGTCCATCCTTGATGGCATATACATGCGACTCCTTCGCCTGTTTCGACCTTCAGGCAGGTGCCGTGACCACACATTTCAAAGTCACCGCCACTGCAATCCTTTGCTTTTCTTGTACAATGTAGTCCAAACCATCCTGATCTACACAAGCATTCGTAATAACCGGGTTTATTCATACACGCCGCCCCATTTTGACATCCAAGGTCTGTACCGGCAAAATTTCGACATTCATTTACATCAATGTCACAATCTTTTCCTTCCCAATTATTTGGACACAAGCAATGATACCCGTTGACTAAGTTCAAACAAGTGCCTCCATGTTGACAAGGATGAGATTGACATTCATCTTTTCCGCGATTATTAAGTTGTGTCTGAAGGTTATTTACCTTTCTGTGTAAACTATTGACTCTTCTCCAAAGCGTGGATATGTTCAAAAACAAATCATCCGGTATGGGTATTGTTTTGCTTTCAAGCTTTTCTAATCTTTTTAGTATTCCATTGGGTCCATTCAATACGTCTTGTGCATCGTTGTTGGTAGTTTCTTGATACTGAACTATATTATTAACTGATTTAGATTTCGCATCAAGAATATTAACTTCACCGACAAAAATTGTAGATTTTGGGCCATTAGGACGTAAAAATATACTTTTATCATAAGCTGGTTCTAAAATTAGATCTCCATCTGAAGTCTTGATTTTTGGTCTGTCTTGATAAACTTCACAATCAAAGTTTGGAAACAAAATGACTAAAAAAATATAGAACACAAGTATTCTAGCCATGCTCCATGTGTTACTCGTTCGTAAAGCGGTTCAATACTGATTTTTTCAGTTTCGCATGCGAATGAAAACAAAAAAGGGGCGTGCGCAACGCCCATTACGATCATATTACTAACGTGACAAACACGAGCCATATGCAGTTTGATTCATGATAGTAGTTAGATCTCTTACCTAATGAATTCGACTGATTTTAATGATGCCTATTGCAAGGGGAATTCCTTAGCAGTAACATTCTTGCGAGGGGAATCCTTTAACAGTCCGATCTTATGTCATTTTTCAGTTGACTATTCTCGGGCTAGGCCCTATTCATTAATGGCCGTCAGTGGTGCAGCTTTTTACATTATGTATGAGCAAACTGAACTATGTAGAGTATATAGTAGGGATGATGGTGTAAATAAACTAAACCGTTTAGTTAGCTTAGAAGGGATTTTAAAATACTGGGCTATTATTATGCCTTTTTGGATGATTTGTAAAATTGCGTTGTGGAATGAGGTGTGGTATATTTAAAGGTACTTCCGTAGTACTACAAGGAACCCTTATAAGTGCGTTGTGCCTGTCAGTCTGTCCCAATCTTTTAGAACCTTATAATTTCTATGGTTATTTATTTATAGTTATTTATGAGAGGTAAGTGTATAACGCATTCACGCAGTCAGATATAGATTTTGATAAAGATCTAAAATAAATCGGCCATGTGCGAGTCGGGTTCGCGCACTGAGGGTTCCTTACCACCACAAATACAACAATTATCACACCGACAAATACTATAAAACCAATTATAAAACCGACTTAAAAAATATAGTTGTATTGTAAGGGTGGCTATGGTACATGTAAAATAGGGATGATATTTTTTTTTCGCTGCGCCCCCTCTTTTTCGATTTCGTTGAATATGTATTTTAAAATGAAGGGAAGTTTCATACATATCTTTTTATTTTTTGAAATATGGCCCGCCAAAGTGGCATAAAGTTGGTCCCGGTATTCCTAAACTATTAGACATAGAAACTTTTAACTTGCCATGCTGATATTAAAAACCTTCATTCAAAATTATTTCAATCGTTTTCTGATTATAACTTTTTGAGATATAGCGATAAAACTGTAATAAATTTAAGACGTTCTAGCTCAAAGGTCATTAACTTTTTCGTAAAATTGTCTTACTAAAAATGTTTCTCAAGTGGTTTTCTTTTTGACTAAACCTTAAAAAGTGTATGTTATGTTGGTATGATGCACCTCTGAAATTTAGAAAAAATCTAAAAGAACTTCGTTCTGTCGATTTTTTCTGTGGCCACCAATTTCTAAACTATAATGATTGGACCACAACTACCTATATGACTTTGGCCACGAAAAACGGAAATCTACCATATGCGTGTATTGTCTCGACACGCTCTTAGCCAGTTATTATTTATCGAGTGCATCTTTTAATATATATGACCCGCCGAAGTGAAAAAAGGCTGCTTTATCCTACATTACTTAAATATTAGAAACTTGTCTTGCTGATAAGTTATCATAAAAAACCTTTGAGCAAAATTATTTTGAGCATTTTGTGATCAAATATTTTGCTCAAAGGTTTTTGAGTTACAGCTATAAAACTGTAATAAATTCAAAACGTTCTGGCTCAAAGACCTTTTCGTGAATGAACTTAATAAAAGAATGTTAATTTTAACAGCATGAGTATTCGACATTTAAGACGTTTTATTAGTAGGTCGTTTTTCTTTACAGTGTTCTTACCGCAAAGGCATTTTAAAATATGGATGTTCTGTAGGTCGGTCGTTTTGCTAGATTGACCTTCTGATATGGAACTAATTTTTGTCACCTCTAAATTATTTTACATAGTGGCTCAAAGAAGTTGGAAAGGTAAGGTCCAACTTCTTTGCTTTACCAGTCTGTGAAATACCTTGTTGGCTAGTGCATACAATATCTCAATGTGCAAAGAGGTTTGATTACGCTTTGCCACAAAAAAAAGTGAATGCACAGAGGTTTTGTTAGAATTTACAGACAATAAATTTTTCCCAGATGGCTATAGCTTGTTTTCCTGTATTGGGTCATAGTACAAGCTATGGCCATATGGATGTTTTTATATTGAAGTTAGCAACCAAACTTTTTTTAAAGCGACGTTTTAATGGGGTCTTCCCAAAAGTTTCGTTCCAAAATATTTATGTATATTTTTAAATGAATATCCACGCTAAGTTACAGAGAAGTATTATACTGTTGCCTAGCCGGCAACTGAGCCTTTTTAATTTATTTTTACCACAACCACGAGCGCGTATCTCTCAATTTGTCAGCAAAGTAAAATTCAAATTCAAAATTCAAATTCTTTATTTATTTAGTAAATAATATTACAGTTTTTACCAGGGCATTATTTACTTAATCTACGAATTTATACACTAAATCAACAAATATTTACAATATGTAATAATAAAAATAAAAAATAAAAACGACATAAACATTTAATAAAAAATAATAAAATCAATTAAATTATTATAATCAAACTAAAAAATAGTTAACTCCTCGCAGTAAATTAAAGTTTTTTTTTTTAAATGCCTACCATTTATCGGCGAATATGTCGACCTGTGGTTGTAAGGATACAAGCGCATTGAGGTGGCGCTGCGCTCGGCAGATAGGGGATTGTTCACGCGCCATGGTGCGCGGCGGCGCGGGGGAGAATAGAGGCACGCATCCAATACGGAACCGTGCAAGATGATCTGGCACAGACAAGCGGCTTGCTTCGGACAATAGTGTGGGGCAGTCTAGGAGGCCATGTACGGTACATAGTCAAAAGTAGATCATTCGTACGGCGTGTTTCAAGGGAATTAAAGCCAGTGGCCCCCAGTAGGTAGTCTGATGGATATAAAAAGGGATAGTATCCATACAAGTTTTTATACAAAAACCGTATGAACCTTATGAAAAGAAATCATTTTAAGAAAATAGCCTAATCTACTAAAATGTATGGCAACTGTGAGCTTCGGTGACATAAGCATCAGCCCTAAATTCAAATAATGTAGAAAAGAAAGCGACGAACTAATATGTTGAGTGGAGGAGCCACCATCGTATTTTCTGAACAAATCTGATAGCCACCAAAGAAAAATGTGAGTTGCCTAATTTGACCTAGCTCTACAGTTAGGCACGATGCGGGCACGTCACCGCGCCTAGCGATATGGCTTGCAGATGGCATCTGTCTAGCAGATGGTGGACCGCCGCTGAATCGTCGCCGAACCTATCTGTCGGAACTTTGTGACAAAATTCACAAAACTCGCCTGGAAATCGTAACGTAGGATAATTAAATCGCGATCAAAAGCAAATCTATCCGGTGGAAGTTTTGCATCTTGTTTTTTATGGCTGACAGGGTAGGCGTTCAGTTCAGCTGATGTTAAATGACGGCGTGGTCGAAGATGGTAGCAAATCTAGCCTGGAATAGGAACTGCCAAGTAAGGCTGCCGGAACACAACGTTAGGTTCCTGCCGACAGATTTACAGAAACCTGCATCCTGCGGAATGTTGCGTCATTCAAAATGTTTTAGAATATAAACACTTGGATGTAGCAATATTACTTCTGTATTTACTTACTGCTGAAGTTATTATCTGCCTGTTTGTTAATTCTGCAAGATTTTTTTTGAGCATGCGGAATCCATATTCGAATAATATGTGACAAAATTAAGAAATCGCGTTCACATCGCGGGGCGATTTAATTTGTATTCACGGCTAATCGGTTTCTTCTAGAAAAGCTTTTACTATCCTAGACCGCATCTACGCGGTGGTGGTCAAGCGCATGCCTATTCAATAAAATCGAATGAACTATTCGGTCTGTTCTATAAAATGCACCCAACATACCCATGTTTTGTTTCTTCAGTTTCAGTTTCTGATAAATCTTTTGTTTAGTGACAACTAACAATCAAATTGTATTAAATTGGACTTATTTTTAGAAAAATATTGTTTGCAGTTTATCTACCTATTTTTAGGTGCATTGAACGACCGATAACTAATTCAAGATAAAAATTAAGGCACATAAGATGCAGAACGTAACCCGTTACGTAACTGATTATCTCACTGTGTGAGCCGGTGCAATAAAGTTCAAAATGTAGACTTGTTGACTCAGTACATAATTAACTTTTATCCACTGCAACGAGCTTAAACAAAAGCTTAGATAAGTCAAATGAAGCTCAAAATAACTACAATCTACAATCCCCCACCCAATTTTAGATGATGAATTACAGCGTAGAGCTGTTAGAATTGTCGACGATCCCAAGCTCACTGAACACCTAGAGCCGCTCAACATGCGCAGAGACGTTGGGTCTCTTTGTATCTTTTATCGCATTTACAACGGGGAGTGTTCTGAAGAACTGTTTGATCTGATGCCGGCGTCGCGGTTTTACCATCGCACTAGCCGCCACCGCCTGAAGGCTCATCCACACATCATAGATCAGTGGAAATCGCACACTGTGCGATTCACACGATCCTTCTTGCCTCATACCTGCAAAATGTGGAATGAGCTACCTTCTACGGTGTTTCCGAGAAGCTACAACATGAGGGTTCTTCAAAAGGCGAGTTAATCGAATTCTAAAGGGTCGGCAACGTATTTGTGATGCCTCTGGTGTTACAAGTATCCATAGGCGACGGTGATTGCTTACCACCAGGCAGCCCGTCTGCTTGTTTGCCACCTATGGCATAAAAAAAAAGATAACCTCAATTTTTAGGCCTCTTTACAAATTTTGAAGTATTGGTCTGACGCCGTGGTAACTGATCTGACTGGCTGGATTGGCATGACATCGCACAGTACCGGGAAGAGTGGCATTTTTTATTGTCGGAGACCAAGATTTACTTTCTCACTAACTGGCAGCGTTCGGTAACTTCGCAACATCTTCTCGTCCAAAATACCTCAATGCCTTAAGACGAAGGTCTTCGACCAGTGTGTGTTGCCAGTGATGACATACAGCAGTGAAACGTGGTCTCTCACTATGGGCCTCATAAGCAAGCTCAAAGTCGCACAACGAGCTATGGAGAGGGCTATGCTCGGGGTTTCTCTACGAGATCGAATCAGAAATGAGATCTGTAGACGAACGAAAGTTACCGACATAGCCCACCGGATAAGCAAGTTGAAGTAACAGTGGGCAGGGCACATATCACGCAGAAAAGATGGCCGATGGGGCCGAAAGGTTTTCGAATGAAGACCACGGACCGTAAGACCGCAGCGTAAGACGTCCATACAAGATGGACAGACGACCTAAAAGACACCGCAGAGAAACGCTGGATGCAGGCCGCTTCCAACCGGCCCTTTTGGAGATCGATGGGGGAGGCCTATTTCCAGCAATGGACGTCCTATGGCTGAAATGATGATGATGATGATAAAGATTTACTTTCGGGTCATCGCTCTACCCCAGTAAGTAAGGAAACAACTAATACGTTCTGTCAGTTCTGTTCAGTTCTGACCAGCAATATCTACGCACTGATGGACTGTAGTCCCCGAGTCCTGACACTAGTCCCGGAACTTCACTGTTACTCTCCGGACCCCTCATCCTCGTTATATTTGTCAGTACTTCGGACTAAATACTGTTATTATATTTATTACTAGCTGTTGCCCGCGACTTCGTACGCGTAGACTTTCATATAATATTTAAGGAATCTACCTGCCAAATTTCAGCTTCGTAGATCAAGTAGTTTTCGAGATTTCGTGATGAGTGAGTGAGTGAGTGAATTTTGCTTTTATATAATAGAAGATTAATTTTCCATAGATGTTAACCAGGAAGCCATGGCAGCCCATTTGGGAGATCGATTTCTTATCGGATGCCTACGTCATACAAAAAACACACCCTCCAAGTTTCAAGTCTCTACGATCAGCGGTTTAGGCTGTGCGTTGATCCATCAGTCAGTCATTCAGGACAAAGCCTTTTATATGTATAGATAGATATTCGGAAAACATACAGTGATATACATCTGGATAACTAAAACATTGATTAATTACCACCATTTACCATTTAGCAGTTCTAGCATATTGAATCTACATTTGTTTGCACTTGGAGATGAAGAAACATTGTAAGTAGTATTAATAGATAATGCAATATTTAACAATAAACAAAATAGATAAGCACGATGTTTGTGCTATTAACTATAGGGAAGTCAGGAAGAAGTCAAGTGTGTTTATGGAGTTAGATGCACTTAGGAAGAAAGAATTTTATCTATATTTGGTCGCACTATAGATATATAAACATTTAGGATACATTGCTGATATTCTAGGCGGCGGGGCACACTTGTATTGTTTTTAACAGCATACAAATTTGATATGGAAATAGTTTAGATGCAAGTTCGATAGTAAAAAAAAAAAACGCGCCGTAAGACAATCTCGCAATCGCATGACATTGTGCTATTTTAGCTAAAAATGTTGTCAGATATATTGCACTCTCAGAAAGTGGTAACATGCGATTCCAAAATTTGAATTTAGTTTTTTTTTTGTTTAACGTAAATGTGAATAATAGAAATCCATTCATTATGTATCAATATGGATTGCAAATTTTAAGTAGATGCATTCTAGATCGTCAAATTAATCGTCAGTAGTGAAGACGTGTTAAAACCATCACTATCGTAGCGGTTAAAAGGCCGGATCTGCTTCAGGCCCCAGTTTACAAAATAATTTAACATAGTGTCCGGGTAGACGGGTGGTGCAGCTTAATCTAAACATGTGCTAACAGTTTCCCGGAACGATTTGCAACGCCCATAAATCTATAATTCGCCTCAGCCGTAGCTCACGTGACGCATTTTTCGACCTAATCTTGTTTACTTACACACAAGTTACTAGCAGCGCCCCGCGATTCACCCGCGTAGTGATGAAAAATGGTGATAGTGATGATGATGATGAAAAGTAGCCTATGTCACTCTCAGACCCTTGAATATACCCACGCAAAAAATCAGGTCGATCCAGTATGACTAAGAATCGCGATATCTCAGGAATGGTAACTCTTAGGAAAAATATCATAAAGACCATTTTTGTAGAGAATTTTAAGATATACAACTTTGGTTTGAGTTTTTTTTTTGATAAAACTTACCGTTTTCGAGAAAAATCCAAAAAACCTCAAATTTTGACTTTTCGACTCCGAATAACTTTAGTAGCACACATAGGATCAACGGGGATTTTTAAAACTTTATTTGTAATGGTTTACCCCAGCTCTTCACCAATATTTGGCTCTCCGGGAATTTTTGTTACTTGACCACTATCTGTATGTCTAAATTGACCGGACTATTATAAGTAGCGGACTATTAACGCTGGTCGTATTGGCCGACACGCTAGCCTGAACGACATCATACGCAGGGCTCTTTCCACCGCCAATGTCGCAGCTGTACTCGAACCGAGTACAGCGCGACGATGGAAGGAGGCCTGACGGTATGACACTTGTGCCCTGGAGGTTGAGGCGGCTCCTTGTTTGAGACGTAACTTGTGTCGATACTTTGGCGCCGTCACATCTTCCTGAGACACAGGATAGGGCTGGTGCGGCTGCCAATTTGGCAGAGCAGCACAAGCGACGCAAATATGCTAACCTCGGCAGTGGTTACATATTTGAGGCGTTTGGGGTCGAGACATTGGGCCCTTGGGGACCGGGAGCTCATCTCATTTTCAAAAATCTTTCAGAGAGCCTGGTTAATGCGACGCGTGACTAAAATGCTGGCGTTTCTGGCTCAACGCATAAGCATTGCGATTCAACGTGGTAATGCCGCCAGCATGCTGGGTACGCTGCCAACTGGTAGTGGGTTTGAGCATTTGGATTGTCTTTAGACCTTCAACGGTCTATGGGCAGTCTAACTGTATTTGCAGTTTTAGTTTTAGCTTGTATTTTGTTTAGTAAATAAAGGCACTTGCCCAGAAAAAAAAATAACTCTTTATAAAAATATTATAAGTTCATTCTGTCCGTTCCTCCTAATTAATTTGCATTTCAGGGATCTGGTACATGTGAAATGGGGATGAAAATTTGCAAACACTGCGATATATTTGTACTTTTCTGAAACATTGTGTTGATATTCACGTAAAAATATACATACATTTTTGGAGCAACTTTCACACTTCATTAAAAAGTTGCCCAGACACCAAACTTCGAAAAAAGTTCTGGTAAAGTTTTTTTTATAAATTCTAACGAAATGTTTGTAAATTCTAATATCTTCGCCTATATTTATTTGAAAAACGTAATCAAACCTCATTACACATTACAAGTATTGTACGTAGATACGTACCGACCTCCAATATTTTTAAGAAAACAAATAATTCGCCTCATATTAATTACCTTAAAGTCGAGACTTTAAAGTCGGATTTTCGCCCTACAATAATAGTAGCGCTGGTAGTAGTAGCAGGTATTTAAATCAGTTCAATTGTATGGAGTTTCGAGCGGGGGTATGTTGACGGCGAGAAAAGCAGCGGCTTTATTTGTACCTATGGATCCATTCCACCACCATCGCACTGTCGCCGAGAACGATTCTATATAAACGACTGCGTATCGGATCACTCGCCGCTCTTGGCACCACCTCGTTACCACTGACGCCTCATTGCCTCATA
This sequence comes from Agriopis marginaria, assembly GCA_932305915.1. Lineage (NCBI taxonomy): Eukaryota > Metazoa > Arthropoda > Insecta > Lepidoptera > Geometridae > Agriopis > Agriopis marginaria. The sequence goes on from OW029921.1 coordinate 8,352,974, forward strand.
GGTTTGGCGGTGACAGTGATTAGAGTCAGACGACATCGTGAGTCGCGGGCATCCAGTGAATGCAAAAGGCAGGCTGTCGTTCAGTGTGGAGGTTAAAGGGGAAGGCTTATGTTCAGCGGTGGACGTCTTCTAGCTGATGATGATGATGATGATGTGATAAGAGTGTAATGTGACTGACCTGCGTTGAGCGTGATGCGCGGCGCGCGAGAGTCGGCGCGCGGCGCGCAGCCGCAATTCCCACGCCGCGCATGCGTCTGCGCCACCGCCCAGAGACGACACCACCCACTGCTGCTCCTCGATCTGATGAGAGAACACATTCTAAAGCCAAAGATTCTTAGCCATTAAGTCGTAGAGCGAAGCCTTTTTTTAGTATTTCTTTTTGAGACGATTTTGGAGTCTCACGTCTTATGCATTTGCCAGTGTGAAGTACTAAAATATTATCAAGTTTTATTAAATAACGTCAAACAACACCTAACTACAGTCAGGGCGCTTGCAGACTATGCGTAGTACAAGTAGTTAGTAGATGTTTTTAGTAGCAAATACGCATCGTCTGCAATGTTTTGCTTAATGCAAGTGGCAGTTCTATTGCTGAGTAGTACTTCCACTGCCACTTGCAATAGACTTGCTTTGCTTATAGGCTAAAAACTTACCTTAGCAGCTATTTCCTTGAAGTCCTTGACGATAGGCGTCTGCCGCTTGGCCTTGTCGCCGTAGTAGACGATCGTGAAGCGCGCGCCCGCGTACCAGAGCTCTAGCTCATTGAGAGCGCTCCTTACCGCGGACTCGCTTGATGCTGAAGCACTAATTTTCTAAAATTACACTAAGGGTTAGACAATAGACACAGCACTTGGTTTAATTTTAAAGTATTTCAGGTTTTTAATTTATATACATACGTATGTTTTAAATTTTTCATGTTTTAATACAACTTGCCAAGTATATTTAAACTAGCTGTTGACTTTCACATAAACTTTTAAAACCCTTAATTCGATCTTTACGCAAAATTATTTCTTAGTGGGCCTCTACACCCCATAAGGAAACTTTCAAAATTTCAGCTTCATCAGTCAGTCAGTCAGTTATTCAGTGAGTGATTGTAAAGACCATACACGCAAACTGAGCAGGCAGATGTGATTGAATTGCTTCAGTCAATCCAGCCACCGTAAGCACGATGGCCTTCAGGCCGTTTCGTCCATACACGGCACGGATTTATGTCTGGCCAGGCGAAACTGAAGTTAAAACTTCTCGTGTATGGTAGCCTTTAGGGAAACATAACGGAATGTAAAGGAAAGCAAGAGTATTGAGAGGAAACGCTATTATTATACTATCTAAACATAATCGAATACCTATTTCTACCAATAACTATTTGCCTTATAATTATATCGTAGTTTTAGTGCTCTGGTATTTTGCAAACCAGCAATGTAAAGCGTACAAAACCCGGGTTTTGTACGCCTTACATTGCTGGTTTGCAAAATACAAAATTGACCCCGAGATCAATGCACCGCGTAGGTACAAAAGCGCGGCGCTGACTGTGTGTACGTGCGGAAGGTCGTTTATTGACCTCTAGCGATAGCTGGATAATTTATTTGCATTACATTGAGAACTTAAAAAAAAGGAAAGAACTAATAGCATTATATGTATTTTTGTAATAACAGTAAAGTTGTATTCAACTCTACAAAGCTGGTGTTGCAAAAAAATGCAAAAAAATATAGCAAATTAAAAAAACTGTTTTTTTTTTCTTCTGATATCGTATCAGTGAACACTAGCACTATCGCCAGCCTTCGTTTTCGGGAGAGTTTCCCTTACACCTGTTATATTGGCAATATGAATGGTTGCAAGGATTTACTTTTTTGAAAAACTCACTGATTTCACCACTGTTAGGTATGTTATAAAATGTAAACTGGAAAAATCAATTTACCTGCAATGGTTTGATTTGCTTTTTTATGTTCGAAGCAACGGCCAACAGATCTTTCACTTGCAACATATCAGGTTTCTTGCATTCCATTTCAAGGAGTCCAAACACTTCCCTCCAATGTCGCTCTGTGAAATCGGTGCCTCGGAGATACTTTAGAATCGCTGTCAGATCCTAAACAAATAAGAGGATGTTAGCAAAACGAGTCACAAGAGTCTAAGCTCCGTCTAACATTTGACTTGCTTTTTGACCAGACTTTTTAGGTTGCCTTACCGTCCTTGCCGTCTGTACTAGTCCTTTAGAACCTTCTTACTTCTATAGTTATCGTGCATAAAACTTAGCACAATTACAGTTTTTAAATAGATCTCAAGTTTTCAAATATAAAATAATAATAAAGGTTGCCTTTGGTACATGTGAAATGGGATGTTTCTTTTGTTATTTTAACATAGAATAGATCTACGTGGGGGGTAACATTGAATTAGTCTTGTGAATGTAAGTTAGGGTCTCATCCATCACTTTTTTAACAAATGTCCTTTCTTTTCCATCTTTTGCGAAATATGGCCCACCAGAGTGGCCAAAGTTGGGGTTGCTGGAAGAGATCGCTCTTAGCGATAAGTCTGCTGCACTGGTTTTTATTTTTATCGTATGTAATTTATGGTGTGATCTTATCTTCGTAAGTTTTTCTTTTATTATCATCATCATCAGTTCAGCGATAGGATGTCCACCGCTGGACATAGGCCTCCCCCACCGATGTCCAAACGGGCAGGTTGGAAGCAGTCTACATCCAGCGTTTCCCTGCGTAAGTTATTCTTTACAGACTGGTAAACACTCCACATGATGTATGGTTGTATTGTAAGTAATTTATAAGCTGTAAAGTAAGATAATAATTTCGTCTCACAGAGTATGTTTCCAGTTGTTGTTGCAGAAATAGAGTGACCACTGTATACGGTTCTAGGTGCCCCTTCCATTTGGTAACAAACTCATCTAGCAAATGAAGTTTTTTCTGGAACACTATCCAGTCCTGTTCGGCTATCAACTCAAACTCTGTAAAATGCAAACTAGATTATGACGCACTCTTTGTGATTTACATTTGTTAATTTCATACATTTAAAATTTTTGTGTATGTGTATGTATTTTGTGTGTTCTTATTTAGCCGCGTTATTTAACGCTCTTTTTCGACTTTTAGCAATTTTGGTCAGTCTAGTTTTAGTTTGCCTACTTTCATGGTTAGCTTAAAATTATAAGAATAGTGTCATAATAAAATTTAATGTTTTATCTAGGAAACCCATAAGACCGAAACACGATTAAGCACATTTCGCTCGATAGAAAAAAAATATCAAAGTAGCACTGATTTGCGCTTTTATCCCGGTTTTTTTGGATTCACTTAATTATCTATTTATTAAATTATGTCTGCGATATCTTGATATATAGATTTCATAATTTTGAAGGAAACTGGCAAGGTACATTTTACATTACAGCTATACTCAAAACTAGAAGTAGCGAAACGCACGACTGTGTGTAAGCGCCATGATTTTGCTCCGCTAAATGCGACTTTAATACAATAAACCAAAGATTATGGTCATCTGCAGTAATAAGCGTTGCTTAAAAGTGGGAAAACCTCGCCTTAAGCGATTTTTGGTAGAGGCGAAACTTATTGTTTCGTGTCACCGATATGCGACATGCTAATGTGACATATTCGTTTTCACTGCTGTCGGCAGTCCCCATTACCGCCTTTTTTAATATTTTGATTGACTAGTTTTACATAGATGTCATAATTTACTTGATATTTTAATTCCTATGATTATTATTAGATAATATTGACATATTGTAACCTACATACAGATTAATTGTCATTGTACTGAATCGTAATTTTTTATTACATGACTCAGTACATGCTTCGGCGCAGCTGTGTATACGACGAGTATTTAATTTTGTCTATAAATAAAATAAATAAATAATGTTTAGAAATATGCATTACCTTCATTATATTCTTTAAAAATATTCCAGATACTAAGATATTCGGACATCATTGTTTCAGCTTGGCTCCACGTTTCTGATATATCAATTTGCATATTGAATTTATGACATTCTTTTCTGTAAGAGACATGAAAATTTTATTAAACAAGTGGGATCTATTAAGTCTTTCAGACAAGGGTCTTTGACCAGTGTGTGTTGCCAGTGATTACATATGGTACTGAGACGTGGTCCTTAACTGTTGGCCTTTTGGAAAAACTCAAGAGACACACAGCGGGCAATGGAGAGAGCTATGCTCAGTTTCTTTGCGCGATAGAATCCGGAACGTGGATATTCGTCAAAATGTGTTTAAATTGTCTCTATGATCTTACCCTTTTTTTGTATACCGCTAAACCATTTAACGCAAAAACTGTAAGTACGGCTAACTTAATAATTTTACACGAACACAAAAAATAATTGCATCGACAAAAATAAACCAACAGTCTGTCCACATGCAAACTAAATGGGCCGGAAATGTCGTCTGCACGGTGATTTTAATAAAAACAACAAGCCTAAATTAGGCCAAATGCGTTCGCACCCGCCGTGCATCTTACTATATCTCTTTTGTTTGTCTGAACGGTATTTCGAATTTATTTAAATAGATGAATTATTCTGTGCTCGAGGCGAGACCTGGGGCTTTACGGGCAACTGCTATTGCGGCACCAAACTAACGTTAAATCCGCTCAGTTGCAAAATCACGCGAACGTAAACCTTAACGCGTCCAGATACGGTTTGCGGTCGCGTCATTTTCCAACGGATTTAACGTTAGTTTGGTGCCGCAATAGCAGTTGTCCGTAAGACCCCTGGCTTGGCTCCAGCGCGTACCCGCATTGTAATGACCGTGTTCAAGTGCTTCCACTTATTTTTCAGACTGGACTTTACTATTTAAAGTATAGCTTACACGAGTTCATCTCTATCGGCTAGGAACTGGGCCCACTGTTGGTTGGCTTCGAGTACGGAGCGACATCTATCGAGCATGGTAGTGTATGCGACGTCGCGTGTCTCTTCTAACCGGGCCTTGGCTTGGCTCCAGCGCGATACCCAGGCTTCCACGCCCGTGTTTAGGTTCTCCCACTCGCCTTTCAGACTAGACTTCACTATTTCTGCCTGTTGGAGTTATATTGATCATTATAAAACCAAATAAATGATTGATTGATTATATTGAAATCTATATTAATCTATACTATCTATACTTTCACTGTTGGGAAGCTACACTATCCCCGGGTGACATAGGCTATAATCTATACCCGTGCGAAGCAGGGGTGGACCGCTAGTAATATTATAAAGAGGAAAGATTTGATTGTTTGTTTGTTTGCATTGAATAGGCTCCGAAACCACTGAACCGATTTGAAAAATTCTTTCACTGTTGGGAAGCTACACTATCCCCGGGTAATATAGGCTATATTATATTTTCTAAAAAAATAGGGATCCTTACTAAAACTCCAATAATGTAACCCAAGGTGTAAAAAAATAAGATTTACAATTTTAACTGTTTTAAAAAAAATAAAAAAAAATTGGCTTGCGTTTGACCACCATCACGAACCAACTTTGCGTGTTTGACAGTTCTAAGACAGGACAACGTCTGTCAGGTCTGCTAGTTAGTGAATAAAGTTAAAACCTCGTTGCCAGCACCGCATTAATACGTGGGAACGAAACAGGTTGTAACGTCGTGATTTCTTAGGTTATTACGATTACTAAACATTAAAATTAAAGACGGAAATCGAACATTAAACTTTTTTCGAGTTTGTACATCGTATTCGCTTGCATAATAGGTCTTACCGGCGCTTCTAGTGATAATCCATGTTATTGTCGATTTGGGCTCGTTCGATTTAAAGAAGGTAAATATTTTAGGGCGTGAGTATGTTTGTTTGTTTTATTTTTTTTATATTTATATAATTACATATCCTCCTATAGCCTAATGAGCTTGACTGATTTTCATTTGTGAGATTTGTTTTGACGCTCAGTGTCGTAAGCTACATTTTGAGGTCAGGTATTTTGTTTTTCTTTGATTAATCTGTTTGTTTTTATAAACTCTAGGATGATAAAGAATTAAGAAAGTCTTAAAGTATTTAACTGCGAACAATCCCTAACTCCTGGGTGACTAACATGCGCACCGCGACAAAATTTTGTCGTCACTCTGTGGAGCGAGAACGCGACACGGCGCCTACGGTTTCTTATACGCCTGTCACGCTTTGGCACGATAAAAAGAGTCGACAAAACTATGTCACGGCGCGCATGTTAGCCCGGCTGAACAGATACATAATTATGCTGAGCTTAGCATATCGTTTCAAAGTGACGCGGATTGCTCCGTAAAAAACAATTTTACGAACTTAGATTTTTTTCCAGGATAAAATGAATCCTGTGTTCCTGTTACTCTCCCATGTAACGCAACTTTATTCTGTTATTTTATTGCTGTGTGAAAATGGAAAAAACAAACATACTTTCGCATTTCTAATATTAGCATTGTTTTTGGTCTAGTTTCACCACTTTCATCGCATGCAGTCGTAGAGGAATCCCAAAAGTGTATATTTACTATAGTCAGTGGACGAAAGCAAACGGGGCATGTGGGCGGCTCAGTCTCTTGTACATAGATGAGTCAACGATTGTGATGATAACAGGAAAGTATGATAACAAAACAGACGCCTGCAGTGGGCGGATACAGACTGAATCATTGCGATAATTTTTAACACTTCTAGAACTTTCCATTTCTTATTATACTTGCTATTTGTCACATTTAAATAAAGAATATTTATTGCATAAAATTAAGTTAATTAAATTGAAATATTTGGTGATTCACCCGTACAGTTGCGTGATCCAGTTGCCAATTTTTCATTTATCCAAGCTAATTATTTTTAACAATAGAAATGTCTGTGCCACCCATTTTTAATAGCTTTTATTTAACTTGCAATGTTTGTTAGTTGGATTAGGTCAAATGAATCAAGTAGAACCAGTTCCTCCAACAATTTTACTGAAATTTTGCATACACCTTTGGCTCTGATGATAATACAATATGCAACACCAAATATTGAAGTACAGAAGTATTTATTAGGAACTTGCTTTATAATGGCATCGATTCTGATGTACTCTTAACTAAACTAAATTTGACAACTCTCAAATTGTTGACATCTTTCTTCTTCTTCTTAGATAACCAATTAAAATGGGTATCAAATAAAAGGGCTTGAAGAGTAGCGAACGATAAAGTGTCATCACACTAAATTCAATATGGCCGCCGCTCCAAGATGACGGATTCCATTTCCGTTGCTAAAGATAAAAGCTTGTTTGTTTAAAAAACTTTATTTTACTATTAACTCATTTAACTTTCCATGGTACAGTTGACTGGAGCATAGAAATATATCTAATCTATGGTTTGTCAGTTACCTGATGCTCGAACATCTGCTGTTGACTGAGCATTAGCTCTCGGATCTTCTGCCACTCTTTGATGGTTCCGTCGACAGACGCGTCGCCTCCCCACGTGCGCAACATGTGGCCTTTCTTCTTGAGAGCCTCCATAGTAGATTCCATCTAAAATGCAAGGAAGGTCAATATGTGAAGTTTTTAAGGATCATTTATCAGATATCAACATCATCACTCTCATTCCACCTTCTTTTTCTAATGCATAATACCTTTTTTCGCTATAGGCCACTTGGTGTATTTCAATTTAAGAACGTGATGTCAAACTAAATTAACCGGCCAAGCGCGAGTCGGGCCCGCGCACTGAGTGTTCCGTACCACCACAAAATACAGAAAGTATTGCAACAACAACATCCCACCCAGGCGGTCACCAATCCAAGTACCGAACGCGCCTTCGTTGCTTAACTTGATAGTGAACAGAAATTTGGTACCGACTCTCACTTGATCATTATTTATTATTTGTTGTTATAATTTAGAGTGTGTACTATAATCATGCCAAGTTTGACGCTTGTGACTATTACCGTTTTTACATTAGAACAAATACAAAATAACAACACAATACAAAAAAACCTTAGCGTCGGGAGTTAGAAAGAAAGAACAGTAAATAAAGTAAAAATCCGTACACTGATACAAGTTTATCTTCTTATCTTTTTCTTATATATAAAAGGCGATATGTATGTATGTTCCCTGTGGACTCCAAAACTTCTGGACCGATTTTGACTGAACTTTCACTAGCAGATAGCCGATGTTGTAAGGAGAAATCCAGGCGGACGAAACCACGGGGCGCAGCTAGAAATATATATAAAATTGGACGTATGTAAGCCGAAGGAGTTTACCATCTTCACTATTTTGCCTTTATTATGTTTCAGATCAGGGCCCTGATTCTGTAACTACAAACACGCACGTAACGCGCCGTATTAAGTTAACCTCTAAACGTTCGTCTTTATTCCTAGGGAATAGAGCCCACATTTTTAGAGGTTAACTTAGCCCATTGAATACCAAGGAAGATATACTATAAGAGGAAATACAATAGCGGAACATTAGAGCGTAGCTGCGCTTACGGAAGTTCAAGACAACCTATAGCACGCTTAAATTACGGTGCCATCTAAGTTTATATCGTTTTTAGGCAAATTTCCGAGCTACGCTCTAATGTTCCACTATTGTATTTCCTCTTAGTCTATATTCCTTGGCTAATACTAACCAAAAAGATGTACATGTGTCCAATCATTGAGAGTACAAGTCCCAGCGGTCATTTCTATTTATTATTATACTAGCGGTCCGCCCCAGCTTCGCACGGGTATAGATTACAGCCTATGTCACCCGGGGATAGTATAGCTTCCCGTCAGTGAAAGAATTTTTCAAATCGGTTCATTAGTTTCGGAGCCTATTCAATGCAAACAAACAATCAAATCTTTCCTCTTTATAATATTAGCATAGATTAATTACCTCGGGCATCTTTTCCTGCAAAGCCTGTTGCTTGCCGCTTATTTCCGCCAGTTCCTTGGCATTCTTCGGCATTGCTTTTTCCTGTAGCGTTGCGTGCGCGGCGACTATGAAAGCGTCGAGCGTAGTGGCATCGGTGCGGCAGCTCGTTTGAAGCGAATACATGAGACAAGCCCACAGGGACCGCGTCTGCGCCTCCAACTCGCGCCGGAGCATGGCCGTGCCTACCACTAGCCACTCGATTTTCTCGTCTTCGCTACAAGCGGACAAATATACAATTAAACTATTATTCTAGTATCTAATAATTTGCTCTCTTTTTAAGAGGATTTTAGGGTTCCGTACCCAAAGGGTAAAAACGGGACCCTATTACTAAGCCTACGATGTCTGTCTGTCCTACCAATTTTTTTTTCACACACGGTCATCTGACCCCTATCTAATCAAAGCTTGTGATATGGCTGCCAGAAACTAATATACATACATATATGTAGTTTTTAATACTTACTTAAATAGATATTAACAACCAGATATAGAAAAAACACAAATGTTCATCACATAAATGTTTGTCCTAGGTGGGAATCGAACCCACGCCCCCAAGCTCAGAAGGCAGGTTCACTACCAACTGGACCAACGGGCTATCTAAATTAACGGCAGTATCTTTCGAACAGTAATAGATAACCATTTGAAATTTTCACAGAATGTGTAATTTTACGGCGGATTGACTAACAAATAATATAAGAGTCAAAAAGTAAAAACGAAAGAGGGTACAACAAACGTATTTTTTTACGTATTTTTGTATTAGCTCTAATGCGGTAATATGTACAAGCATCAAACTTGGTATGATTATAGTACACACTTTAAGGTATAACAACAAAATAATAAATAATGGCCAAGTACGACTCGGTGACAAATTTCTGTTCACTGTAGCAAAGTATTAAATAGGGACTGCGTAGCAATAGGGAATATGCATGTGGTTTAAATAACGTTGAAACAATTTTATTCCGAATCTTTATTGTTATGACTTTATATTCTACAAAATATTTTTTTATTTAGTTGCATTATAATTGCTTAAAATATTAAATAAAAAGTGCAAAATATAAGAGGGAAATTCAAATTTGCGAAACGCTTCACCATTGGTCGAAACGAAACGTGACGTCAAAAGCCACAACATCTTCTTTATCGGCGTCGATATTCATACAATTTTAGTAGTGTTTGATAGAAAAATAGTTTTATGTTGAGTTTCTGTAATTGTTTTCCATTAGATAGTGTAATTTTAGCATTCTCGTGAAACTAGGAATCTTTAGGAAGATGACTGAGACTGGTTTTGTCAAAGTAGGCACCGTAGAAGTCTCGCCTAGGGCGCTGGTAGTACTAAAACCGGCACTGGTACAGAGTGCATAATATTAAATAGGAACAAAACACACTTCTGACTAAATCACACCATGCTATCAAATTATAACATATTTACATTAAAATGAATTACACAACCATGCAAACATGATGTTGGAGATATTTCATCTCTTCTCATAACTTTACACCATTGTTTACGTATTTTCGCATCTCTTGGAATGGGGAAAAAAACACTTATCGGGTGTATTTCTAGTAGTGTTTGTACACTTTGGCACAAGACAATACCAATAAAATTGTTTTTAGGGTTCCGTACCTCAAAAGGAAAAAACGGAACCCATATAGGATCACTTCGTTGTCCGTCTGTCCGTCTCTCTGTCCGTCTGTCTGTCCGTCTGTGTGTCTGTCCGTCTGCCAAGACCCTTTTTCTCAAGAACGCGTAAAGGTATCAAGTTAAAATTTATACTAAATACTTGGGTCTACGGTTTCTTTCGGCTGTAAAAAAAATAAAGTTGTAAGTCAACGCAATCAAAAGATATGAACGTTTATGTCGTTTATGTTTATGTGTATGTACAGGGGAATCAAAACCTATAGGGTACTTCCCGTTGACCTAGAATCATTAATTTTGGCAAGAGGCAAGATCTTACAGCACATATAAAGTAATAAATCTGAAAGTTGTTAATTTGAAGTTATATCATAAAAAAAAAAATTGGTTTAGAATTACAAACTTACATTTTGTAGTCGTTATGTATGGAAGAACCTTATTGTCAACTACAAAGTTAAGTTTGTCTTTCAATATTTCAACTTCAGTTCGTTTTTTTTTTTGAACTCGTGCTCTCTAGACGTTTCCGTCCAACGGAACCCTCAGAGCACAAGTCCTACTCGTACTTGTCCGGTTTTTTTAGCTTCTTCCATGGTCTGAATATCTATAAAACTGAAAATCTGTGTGAAATAACTGTATTTTCTATAGTAAACAAACACAGAGCGTGGCTTATGACGTCATACAAAGCCCGCGAAAAATTGCGGCGTTCATACAGCTCAAATTTATTCGACGTTTTTAATATTTTTTTAAAAATTAATTTGAGCTTTTACAACTGTAATTATATTTTTTACTATGATATAACGATGTTAACAGTTGATTAAAAATATAAAAAAACACATGCATATTCCCTATTGCTTCGACTATTTTGAAAGGCATAACCACCCGGATTGTAAGTATAGGGGAACACCTGTTCAGGCAGCGCATTCCACAGTCTAGCAGTTCGCACAATAAAAGTGGAATCAAAGCATTTCATACGCGTTTTAGAATTATCGACAGTGTCTCCTTTTCGTGCCCGCCCTGGCTGTCCAATAGAATAATGGGCAAGATAGAATTAGATCATGCAGATCTGAAATGTATCCAATAGAAAACCGATAGACTGGCAACTTTGCGCCAATGTTCAAGACTAAGAAGCTTAGTCTGAACTAGTCTAGTTAGTCGAAAAGGAGGTACTGAGCCGAAAAAAAATATGGATTTTTAGGGTTCCGTATCCAAAGGGTTAGAACGGGACTCTATTACTAAGCCTACGATGTCTATCTGTCTGTTTGTCTGTCTATCCTACCCTTAAACGGCTGAAGGCATTTCGATATAGCCACTATGTAGTAAAACATCAAATAAATAAAAGTTTACAGAGATTAGTTCGTTAATTACTACATTTATTTTAAAGACTGGCAGACGGACTTAAAAACTTTGTGCTAATCTTAAGCAATTAAACAAATATTACTAAAAGTATAATTTTTCAGTTACTCACAAAGTCATCTTAGCAACTGCCTGCCCGTAAGCCTTACAGGCTTTGAAGTTTGATTCCCAGTCACCGGGCTCCTTCAAATGTTCCATACATAGAGCCTCTAGATCCGGCACGCAGGCGAGCGCGGCGCGCCGCGTCCACTGAGCACAGGTGCGCTCAAGAGCGGATAATGTCGCTTCTAGTTGCTTCACAGCTTTGTTGCCGAGCCAGCTGTGTCTAACAGAGGATAAAAGCTACATTACAAGAAGTGGTTATTATGATATGTTGCTTTTAATTGTGGTCCTAAACCGCCGAAACGATTTAAATCAGTAGGTTGTCAATCGGCGTACGATACTTTAAAAAGCAAGCTTTTTCGTATTCTTCTCAGCAAACCCCTTTTATTTAATGCCTATAAAAAGATGGTATATAAAAACATTTTGTCCGCCATCTTGGGGCTTTCGCCATATTGAATTTATCATCTAGAACCAAAGTGCTTGGGAAGACAAATCTAACAAACCCAAACTCGACGGGGTTAGGTTCTTTTAGGAGTTCCTTCCTTCTATCTCCATCATCAGACCAGCTCGATTTTGCCTTAACATTGCATTGTCACCGAACTTACATAAGTGTGCCACATTTCAGCTCAATTGGTTGAATCGGAGGAGAACTGGTCAAAAATTCAGTTTCAAGATTTGTCCCGGACATACGAACGAACATACTAACGGGGCAAGTGAAATAAAAGCTTGTAAAAATACAGTCGAATATAACGAAGAAACTTCCTATTAACAAGTCTGTCGAAAATGTATGTGTTACATTTGGACTTTAAAGATAAATATTATTTTTTTGCACAAAACACGAGTAAATCTTACACACATTAAAAAACGCATGCACAATAGGTGGGTTAAAATATTTGTCACTTTGTATCATGTTTTGCCTAGTTTTGTAGGCGTACAAATCTAGAGAGATGGTATAAAAATATCGTAAGAATTATTTATATAAAAAAAGTATTAATTAAATTAACTGTCGAAACAATTTCAAAACTTAATACATGACGATATTAATTTAAATAGTTAACAGATAGACATTACTATAATTGTATGATAAACAAATTGACCTACTGCAGTCATTACTAAAATTTATCATTTATAAAATCACTAACTTTGTAATAAACATTTCTCGACTAAAAGTTTTTTTAGTTTTATTTTAAATTGGCTAGATTGAAGTAGGTAAATCAAAATATATAATCAGAGGTCTACAAACGAGCTCCTAATTAACAAAGCACGGCTTTGAGTCGCTGTCATAACTGTTAACCCCTATTTCGCCAGGTGTTGTGGTATTGGAGACTTGTTGTGGAGTTTTTTTACTTTAAATCCTGGAAAAATATTGTTGCCCATGAGATTGCCCACGTGGGTGAAACCATGGGCGCAGCTAGTAGGAATAAAGGTTTTTTTTTTGTATCAAAATCATCATCATCAGCCAGAAGACGTCCACTGCTGAACATAGGCCTCCCCCCCCCCCCCTTTAACCTCCACACTGAACGACAGCCTGCCTTTTGCATCCACTGGATGTAAAAGAATACATTGTATCTGAATAATGTATGGTCATTGTAGGTATATACTTGTCGACAATGGCGGCGAATATGTTCGGTTTGTTAGTTGAGACGTCAAGCGCGAGGCCTTGGAAGTGCGCCGGCAGAGCCACGAGCCGCCGCAGCTGGTGGTAGTGCTGCACTCGGAGCTCCTCCGCGCACGGCCGAGGACGCACGGCGTGACTCCTGCAACGTGACATACGTGACGTATATAACCGACACAACTTGAGTACGCAATAGACGATTTTAAGGTATCGTTGGTGCAGGTGCGCGGGGGCATTCCGACGCGTCCACGCGATTGGCCGAAGTGCGAACGACATGCGCGAAGTTACCCCCACTACGTCGACTTTGGCTCAAGTTGTTTGCCGGCCACTGCACCCAAAATTTAGTAAAAAGCGTGATTTACATAGTAACACGAGCAACTCATTGGCGACGAAGCGTTGGATAATGGGGATTGTTAATACTTTTTTAAAGATTGTAATTACAAAACCATTTCGAGCAATAGACTTTTATTAAAAAATTATCGCTGATGATGTTCCTGACGTGATAACGATGAATATCGGGAGTTCCATCCACAACCTCATCACGATAAATATCCCGTTTGTAAACATATACCTAACTGTAGTGTACAACCGTGATGTTTTCAAACAGCGTATTATCAGCTGTATGCCATGTCAATTGTGCGCCATTTTAAACAGTAAAAACTCCTCGGAAACCGTTGGCCGTGCGAATGGAGTTAAACTACAACTAAATTCTATTCCACAACCTTACCACGGTAAATATCCCGTTAATAATTATATAACTTTAAATTCTATTTTATTTTGTTTATTTTTATTTTGAAAGTTTTGGGAATCTTACAGCTAAATACAGTACAACAAGTTAATAAATGCAGAGGGTCATTTAAAATAATCCACAGATAACAAAACATGCGGCCCGCTGTTTCCATACAACTTGACGTGCTCTCGAAGTCAATTCCGTTGTTTGTGTTTAAAAAAATAACTTAAACTTACCGAAGCACTAAATCAACTCTGACAAGCGGGAAATGCTTGTGCAAAGAGAGCAGGGTCTTTATGTACTGGCATTCGAGGGCCTTGTAAAGCTGCCAGTCCCAATGTGAACGCCAGAGCTCTGTGTTTTTGTAACCATTCGCTTCCACCTACAAAACAATACTTTATGAAGATCAGCAATAGGCTACCGTGAAGATTATTTTTTATTCTTATAAAAAGCTGACGACAAATCGAGCCGATCATTGAAAACTAAATTGAAATGTGATCGAAATTAACAAAAATATAAGCATTTTAATGCCTTCCAAGACACAGAGCGCACTATACTACACTATATACTATACATGACAAATTTAAACGGAGAAACTAAGGGATTTTTTGTGAAGTTTGTACTAAACCCAATATCTATTAAATGCAAGCTAAATTAGTTTTTTTTTTTTTTTTTTAAAGTTTGAAATTGATTTTATCTCGGAAAAAAATTTGGTTCCGGTAGGATAGCGGGTAAATTCACGAGGCGCTGTTAGTCTATACTTCTATACTAATATTATAAAGAGGAAAGATTTGTATGTAAGTATGTTTGTAACGAATTGGCTCAAAAAGTACTGGACCGATTTTAAAAATTATTTCACCATTTGAATGCTACATTATCACTGATCAATATAGGCTATTTTAATGGGCTATATAACTATACCCGTACGGAGCCGGGGCGGAGCGCTAGTGTACAATAAAATATGGTATTGTTTTAATAAATATCAAATACCTGTTCTATGATGTCTCTGATGTCTTTGACTCCTTTCTTCCATTCGGCTTGTTTCGCCAGAAGCTCCGTGTCCATCAGTTTCTCTACGATATTCCTTATAGCCACATGTTGACTCGTCAAGTATGTATTCTGGAAGCATATTCAGTCATAATTTTGTTAATTTTCATTGTCACTAGTAATGCAGTTGACCTATGTCATGTTAGAACTATATATGACCGCGCCAATTATTTAAAAAAATAAACACAAAAATAGTGTAAGACTTCAATCGCTTTAATGCTTGTCGTGTCGAAAATGGGTATCACAGAAAAAAAAAATTGTTTAAATTAGAACGGCTGTCAAGGCATTTTTGTAAGAAATTTGTTGTAGCCAGTTGCACCCATATAAACGAAACGTCAGACATTCAAAATCAGTTAGCAACTGTGATGCAGAGTTCGACGCGTTGATCTAAACAATAATGTTCAATCAAAGTTCACTCATAATGCCTGTATGTCCTGTAATATTGTCCTAAGTCGTTTCGTTAAATATTTCAAAGCAGTTCATGGCATATCATTTCTATGGTGCAATTTAGATAAAATTTATATGCCACCATCAAAATAAATATGACATGACATGCTTATAAAAACAGATTAGAATTAGGAACCAATATTTTTTTTTACAAGCAAAATAGTTACAATCAGGGTGTCTTCAAATCACGAGTGAATCGGTTTCTTCTAGGCAATCGTGCTCCATCGTAGACCGCATCGTCGCTTTACATCAGGCGAGTTGGCGGTCAAACGCAAGCCTATTAATAGATTTAAAAAAAAACCTGTGATTCCAATTTGAGAACGGCTTGCTTCAGTTTGTCCGTGTAGTTGGCTAGTTGTTCCATATCGTCCCAGAAGACAGCCTTCTGGTTCTGCACGAGAGATGACAAGTCCAACGCTGCTTGGAGCATCATTGGACGAGTTGAGGGGACCATGCGTTCGCCCAGCGTGTTGTGGAAGGATGCAACCTTGAAGGGATTAGTAAACAAATCTATTTACTGGGATACGCGGAAAGGGTGTACTCGTAAATAAGCCGAAAGGGTTTCATAATTCATAATGCTAAGCCGTGGTAGCCTATTTGGGAGACGGCTAGACTTGAAAGCGTGAGGTTACGGGTTCAAACCCCGGGCCCGTACCAATGAGCTCTTTGAGGAGTTTATGTACGGATTTTCATACCACTGGCTTTTCGGTGAAGGAAAACATCGTGAGGAAACCTGCATACGTACGGAGGAGAAATGGCGTATGTGAATCCACCAACCCGCAACTGGGCGAGCGTGGTGGATATGGCCCAATCACCCTTTCGGGGGTATGGTAAAAGTCCAGCAGTGGACTGTAAAAGGCTGATTATGATTCATAATACCTATGATAATACCCATCATTATGGACCACTTTTAACAGGCTAACACTGAAATCACGAAAATAACTTTTCCATAGAAAATGATAATTCACACTCTACAATATGTATGGAACAGCCGATATTATTTTAGCTATTTTGAAGTCGGTCCCCATAGTAAAAGTTGTTCATAATGATTAGTTTAACGGACCCCTTTCGGCTTGCCCTTTCCACGTAACCCTGTCCTCATAATCATCATTTCAGCCATAGGACGTCCACTGCTGGACATAGGCCTCACACATCGATCACTAAAAAGGCCGGTTGGAATCGGCCTGCATGACTTGTATAATGTATATAGGTTTATTCACAAAACATTTCAAAAGTATGAACATTAGACATTTAAAATTATTTACTAGTAGGTCGAATCGTTTCGCCTTTGTGGTGTTCTTCATTTTATAATTCGGATGTTCTAAAGATCGGCCATTTTGCAAAAAAAAATCTTTTGATACGGAGCGAGGCCCGTGTGCTCATCAGCGCTGCAGCGGCTGACGGGAGCGGATGGCCGGTATGCAACCCAACCTAACTTCTCCCACACTAACCGCGAGTTCAACATGTGTAGATCTACAGCTACCTACAGTATACCTGCTGCAAGGCACGTGCGTGGGTCAGCGCTGCAGCGATGGAGTCGAGAGCTGCAGCGGCTGGCGGCGCCGGTAACCCAAGGGCAGCCATTGAGCGCGCTTCTAACTCAGCCCACACTAGCCGCGGGTTGAACATCACCTCCATCATTTTGCTTTCGCCGCTGAACTCCACCACAGGCTTGTTGGTCGATAACTGCAGCAAGCCATTCTTGGCTTGCGCCTGCAATAAATACTCTAAGTTTAGGTATGCATTAATGATATACATTTCTGCAGTAAAAAAATATTGACTTAGAGCTGTCCTTCAGATGTCCTTCGAAGTCAGAGGACAGTGAGGAAAGGTGGGAGTAAGGTTGTGTCACATTAATACAATTCAAGTCGACGACAAAGACCTGCTGGGGGCAAACGCAGTTGACTCACTTGTAAGTCTCGAGACCATTCTTCATGCAGCTGCATGTACATTGACTTCAGATCTTTCAACAGTTGTGTGGCAAGTTTGAGTAGTTCGGAGCTACCCTCAAATTCTTTCAAATACTTTTCAGCGCAAGTTTGTATCTCTTTTACCTAAAACAGTGAAAATAATTATTTTCCAACTAGTTCTTAATCGTGACAGTGACGTGAAGGACTGCCTTTACGCATTCCTAACTACTTTTAGATTCCAATCTCATGGTTTAGTCCAATCCATGGTTAATCAAACCATTGGGAACTGTCCGATATATTGGTACGTACTACCAAGGAAGAAAGTTGGTACTACGCTATTTTAAAAGGAAACGGAAACAAGCTAACATCGACTACGCTACCATAAAACCGATTGCGCAAACAACTCGAGTCTTCAACGAGTTTCAAACGTGGTCATCATATTATCAGATATTTCGACTATAATATTGAGGGACTCACTTTAGCTTCTGTTTGCTTGGCCCACTGTATCTGGAGAACTACGGGCGACATCTCTGGCGGTTGGTACATTTTCACATCAGTTTCGTCAGAGTCCAGCTGATTTTGTATATTCTTCAGCATCGATAGAAGCGAGGAGACGAATATCTCGAGTTCGTTGTTCAAGGCACGTTTGACTAGAGGACGTTCTATCAATGCGCGGTATCTCATGAATTCGTACAGCATCTGTGAATAAACGTACAATGGCTTATATTTTTGCTTGACTTTACGTTAGAGCAGACCGGAACATTTATTTGTATATGACGAATCTCTAGCGGAACATTTATGTCGTGTAGGTTGTTGAGGTAGACAAGAATAAACAACATGCAATAGTAAATTAATTTTTTGCTTACATCAAGGATTCCAATACATATCTATACCTGTTTTGTTGACGTATTGTGTAGTCTCGGTTTCAATTTCTCTGCAATTTTGGCCTCTGCGGGGCGAAGGCTCGCGGCGAACTTAGAAACCGCAGTCTCCCACGATGCGTTAGCCCCGTTACACATCCATACATTAATATCTACGGAAATAATTTGAGTTAATTTTTCTGGTTATAAATGAAAGTTTTGGCAATTTTCATAATAATAATGCTGTGCATAATCATCAATCACGTGACGTTGGCACCCTCTATAATTAAGAAACTGGGTTGGGATATTTTGGGATTTACAAACACAGACATGAATACTTATTGCTGTTTTTAAAGAGTTTGTATTCAAGTACTTATACAGGCTGTTCAGTTAGACGAAGGACATGTCATCATATTCAGTACACGATTTAAAATGCAATTATTTATAAAGATAAGACCCTAATATAATATTTGACCAAGCCGATCGTCTTACAGTTTACTGGTAAATTTGCCAAGCCAATCGCTTGTGCGGCCACTTGTGAGAATTCAGTTTCCTTTACGTGTGTTGCGTCGCTTTGAGCGTCTTTGCGCGCGCTTGTATTCATGTTTTACTACCTATATATATAAAAGCGAAATTCATCTACTCACTCATTCACTCATTAAACACGAAATCTCGAAAACTACTTGGCCTACGAAGCTGAAATTTGGGAGGTAGATTTCTTATGGGGTGTCTACAAAAAAATCCTTAAATCATTAAATTATTTTATCATTTAAATCATTTTGCAAAAGAGCCAAATTAAGGGAGTAAAATAGAGGTTGAAAGTTTGTATGAAAGTCCTTTGTTTTTGAAGTTAGGGACATGAAATTTGGTATTCAGATTAATGGTTTAAAATAAATAAATACTGAATAACTTTTTTTCCGAAAAAACGGAGTAAGGAGGAGAAATGGGGGGTTTTTTTTATGAGTTTTCTAATTATGAAGCTGAAATTTGGCAAATAGATTATTTATGGAGTATAGATGCACGCACAGAAAGGATTTTGTGAAAGGGCTGAATTAAGGGGGGAAAAGGGGGTTGAAATATTATATGTAAGTCTACGCATACGAAGTCGCGGGCAACAGCTAGTATCATATATAAAACTATGATGATAAAATATTTAAATTACCAGTATATTATTCAACAAAAAAAAAACGTACTATGTAAGTATCTACAAATATGTTTGTTGTCTATCCGGTTCGGATAGACAACAAACATATTTGTATAAAAAGATTGTAATCAGATCCCTGCAGACATTTTAGCAGTAATGTTAAAGTGCTAACAGACGTGTGGATTTGGTTGACAATAGCGAAATTAATAATAAACCACGAAAAAATGAATAACGACCAATAATGAAAGAGAGGGAAATAATTATGTTATTCTTACTCTTTTTCTCTTTCTCTTTGGTGGGACGGCGGTCCGTCAACCAAAACCACACGTCTGCTAAAGCCCTTAGATACCTCACATTACAACTGGGGTGAAAATTTGACAACATAATACCGCACTTTTTTTTTATTTCAAACTACCAGTCTTTACATATATTATACTGAACTTACTTTGAAATGGCGCAAACAAGTTTTCAGTCTGCAATTCCGACTTTTCATTCTTTGACAGAAGCTTGTTCAGCTGGCTATGTGTAGATCTTATGTCGTGGACCTAAGCATAAATAATGAAAATAAACAAGGGAAAATTTTTACCCTTTAAGTATTCGTATTCGTTTATATAGGGGATTCATAATAAATTCATCATCATCATTAAGCCTGTCATGTTCCCACTGTTAGGACATAGGCCTTCTCTCAGAGAGGATGGGTCCTAATACACCATGCTGACCCTGACCATGTTGGTCAATGTCTTATAATAGGTGATAGTTTTTTAAGGTTCTTGTGGACATACCGGTTTCCTCACGATGTTTCCTTTACCGTTGTTGAGCGATGGTATCGATACTGCAATAAGTCATTGGTGCAGGGCTGAGGGTCAAACCAGTTGCAGTCAGATTGTAAAGCACACATGCTACCGCCTAGCCACTATCACTCCAATAGACAATTACATCAAAATTATCTTTGAAAGGAAGCTAGAAGGACAAACACCAGACTGACCAAGGAGCCCAAATTATACTTGGTACAAGTTGATTTTCAGCTCAGACTGACGCAGATGAATGCTTATTAGGTTTTCGAACTAATGATTCTGGCTGGTAGGCCAGGGGCTTTACGGCTACCTCTTAACGCAGGTTCGAATCAACGCAGTGCGGAAAATCACGCGAATGTGAATCTTAACGCACCGAGATAAGGTTTGAGGTCGCGCAACGTTTCGTAATCACCTAAACAGAATCGCTTAAAACAGGCAACCGTAAAGCCCCTGATAGCCGATATGCTACAGTGAATATTATAAGAAAATGTTAGCATTCAGCTTTTGACAATGTTATTGCAGCTGTTAGAGCTAAGAAAAACTTGAGCCGAGTGGTTTCGACGCAAGGTGCCAAAAGAGCAAGTCCAAAAAACGCATTCTGCCAGATACGCATAACACCAAACACACATTCACAATCCACAGGTTCCCAAAAACGTAGATGGGTAAAATATTCAAAGGTCATTTGGTGCAAAGAAATAAAAAGGTTTTTTATTAAATTAAAGCGTGAGAAAACACACCGCAGACTGATCTCTTGATTGTGCAAGCCCTAAATAGTGACAGAACCAAGCAACTGAAAGTGTTTCTGTCTTTTTCTTATAGACTGCAACGAAAACGACAAAATATAATTTAGCAAGGTTAGCTCCTGTCAACTAAAATTTTCAGAATCTATATTACTGTAATACCTCTTTCAGCCTGTTTTCAAATTTCTGACAGAAGAGAGGCACATATGGCTTCCCATTCCAGGTGTGGAGGGCATAATTTGGCCAGTAAGTCTCGGTAAGAGATCTGCATGCACTCGTCCAAGTCTGCACAACCTTCAAATCTTCAGACAGAAGTGTTAATACTTCATAGTCCCTTCCACCACCTACTCTCCAGAGATCCATAGATGAAACTGTTTTCTGTATAGTAGAACATATAAGGTGTCCTGCAATTTTTTAGCTCTTTTAATAATTGTTATATTTATATCTGTCAGCTTCATTCCAACAAGACCCATAAATTTTTCAGGATGAAAAGTAGAGAGAGGATGGGCCTTAATCCACCATGCTGGCCCAGTGCATGTTGGTGAATGCCATATGTATTTGAACCAGGGTATTATTTTTACCACCTCTATATTTTTTTTTATTTTAATACTATTTTTATAGGCTTGCGTTTTGCCGCCAACTCGCCTGATGTAAAGCGATGATGCAGTCTACGGTGGAGCACGCTTGCCTAGAAGAAACCGATTCACTCGTGATTTGAAAACACCCAGATTGTAACTATACGGGAACACCAGTTCAGGCAGCGCATTCCACATAGCAGTTCGCATAATAAAAGTGGAATCAAAGCGCTTCGTACGGGTTTTCGGAATATCAACCATACAGCGGTGTCGATTTTTTGTGCCCGCTCTGGCATTCCGATAGATAGAAAAATGGGCAAGAGGGAATTAGATCATGCAGATCCGATGCACATTATACGAAATGTATCCGATAAAAAACCGAGAGGTTAATAATGGAGAGAGATCACTATGTGATTGTTCTCTTACACTTACTCAACTTACACACAAATTTTCATATCATACATACCAATTATATCAAAAACATGTGTCATTCTGGTTTGTGAGTATGGTACAGAAGTAAAGCGCCACACGTCATCTAGTAAACCTCCAATGTTTTCTGCTGCTTCACGCATTTCGGGTATATTGCTTGACTGCAGAACTCTGTAAGAATTCAAGCTCCAGACACACGTAGCCAACGGGGGCCAACCAAGTTTCTTTTCTTAGTATACGAATTAAAATATGAGGAAAACTTACTCCCATAATAAGTGTCCTAAAATATTTTTATAACCTCACAAAAAGCTGCGCATAAATAGAGCCCACGAAAACAAAATGAAGTTTGTATAATGGTTTTAATTTCATGCTAGACAGAGAGCGCTCTATAGCACGCTATGACGTCAAGCCGTGCGCGCACCATACTAACACGGTTGCGGTTGAGGGACTGCACATCCACTCTCTATCCCCCACCAAAAACTTTAAACGCTTATATCTTAGTTTATCAGTCAATTTAAAATTATGTTTATACCATTCCCCTTCTAAAAAGCTTATAGCACTTTAAATCACTATTTTGGGCCCTCTGAAATGTTAAACCAAAGCCAATAGCTCATCTCAGGTTTACAATAAGACATGACAGTTACTAGAGAGAAAGGGAAACGCTTAAGGGGTGTTATCTAAAGCTACCAAACAATCAAAAACTTACTTAATTTCTTCACAAATGTCTTGAAACATATCACAGAAAGCTGTAGCTGCTTCCTTCTCTTTCTTGTTAACATCCTTTCTCTGTATAACTGTCTTCCAGTATTCCAACTCATCTTCAATTGATAGAATTACTGTAAAGTAATAATTAGGAATGTGTACAATCCTACTAATATTATGAACGCGAAAGTTTGTATGTATGGATGGGATGTATAGATGTATTTTAGATATTTTGTTTGTTCCTCTTTCACGCTGCAACGGAACAACGGATAGACCTGATTTTTTGCATGGGTAATTGGGTATAGTTCAAGAGCCAGAGAGTGACAAAGGCTACTTTTCATCATCATCATCACCATTCTTCATCACTACGCGGGTGCAACCGCGGGGCGCAGCTAGTGTTTTATATTATGTTAAAAATTACTTGCCTACTATTACTTGCCTGTACTTGTACTACTTACTGTTTACGTTTGTTTCGCCCTTCCCATGTGCCAGGGTTCTAAGGATGGATTCTAAGTCTGATAGATTTTTCTGGAGTTTAACTGAATATACATCGTTTTCCTGTAAAATATTTATGACATAAGAAAGTTGTTAGAGGCCATCACAGGCCAACTGCCAACATCATCCCAGCGAAACGCAAACTATTTTCTATGGTAAACATTGAGGGTACAACATAATTTTTTTATAACATTTTTACATAGGTTGACTTACAGCTGTAAGCAAAGGAGAATACACCTGTCGTAATGTATGATACAGTGACTCAGCAGGGTTACTTGATAAAGTTATGATGTTTATATTATTATTTCCAATCACATTGTCCCCACTTCCTAGTTGTTGTATTGAATTTTTGTAAAATATTAAGCTCTTGTCTTTGAAATCATGGATCTGAAACATAATTAATTTACAAGGTTTTATTTAAAGGTTTATCGGGACTTATCACGTCATGACTTTATGACTTTCATGTGTTTAAATCGCGATAGTTTAAAAATTACTAAGGTTTTATTTAACTTGCAATGTTTGTATGTTAGTTTGTTTAGGTCAAATCTTGCAAGCTGAACTAGAACCTCTTCCTCTTCTCTTCTTCCTCCCAACTTACTTTGCAGAAAATTTGCCTTTAGTGTGGTGACAAATGACAATACAATATGCAATACCCAAAATTTAAATATTTCAAAATGGCCACAGCTCCATGAAGATGGTTTACGTATTCGTTGCTAAGACTAAAAGTTTGTTAAAAAATGTTTTTCTTCTTACTACAAAATTTATGGAGGTCGGATTAAAGAGGTTCTGCTTTACATAAATGTGTAAACATTATCTAAATAATCATCATCATCGTTTTATAGCCTACTGATTGCTTAACTCACTATGTCTCTTCTTAACATGGGACTAATAAAATTATGATACAGCTAGCTGTTGCCTGCGACTTCTTACACATACTTTTTAATAATATAGAGTTTCAACCCACTTTCGCCACCCTGCCCGGTTTCGGGTCTTCCGCAAAATCCTTTCTTAGTGGATCTCTGCACCCCATAAGAAATCTACCTGCCAAATTTCAGCTTCGTAGGTCAAGTAGTTTTAGAAGGCCAAAGCAGCCAAGCTCCTTAAAATAACAGAGTAAGGCTTGGGTCACTGACATATTTTGAAAATTTGTAACAAACTGATTGACAGGTTTTTTTCTTATATTTTTTTAATTTTTATTTATTACTTAATTGCACGCTTACAAATAATGTAGAAATGCACAAATGGAGGACTATTATCATCAAGTTACAGATTAATTACTAATTTGTTTCAAATTAAATTTTATTTTGGTTTCAAAATTAATTAATTCTTGTTTCATTCGAGTTACTGACACAAATTACAGTAAATGTACAAAAATTAAAATGTACAATGTATTGTTCCCTAGAAAAATTATTGTACTAGATACGACATTGAAGCAGATATATACTAGAGATTCGTATAAGAAACAGTTATTTACTCTACATTAGAAAAACTAACAATTCAAGTTGTTAACAGGAAAACTGTTTTTCTTTCTTCAGTTTATTGCAGCCATCAGCGTTCATCAAATGGACTATAGAAACCTGTATAAAAGTTGTAATTTTTACCTGAGTATGAAGCAGTAATGTATCGTCATTGTTGATGTTACTTTGAATCAATAACCTTTGGGAATTACTGATGAACTCTGACAATGTATCCTCAGTTTTATCATCCAACTTTAAATTGGTTTTGTCATAAAAGTGCTCTGTAAACAAGTATAAATTGAAATTTTAAATTCTAAAATAAACAAATAGAATAAAAACTGCATATTGCAAGTCGGTTGCGCTCTAAATCTCCCGAACTGAAGGAAAGAAAACACATTGTTTGGGTGCTTGACTGCTCGCACTTGATGGCAGGTGTTTATTTACTCTTGCTCTCTGGCTGCATGATTGTGTGGTAAACTTAGTGAGAAAACAGCATTGGAATTAGGCTCCACACTGCTGACTTGAAGACATACACTGCAACACCACATGTGCGATGGTGCATCCTAGGATTTTGCATGAGTGTGAGGGGCAGCCATTCATCAGTGGCTAGCTCTTTACTTGGTTGGCCAGCAGTGCCTGGTGACTCAGAACCTGCTATCACCCAGCACTAGATAACTGATGTAGCAGTGCATGGCAAGCTGGTCTCACAACAGTGGCGCAACCATTTTTTTATATAATAGATTAGCGTTTGACTGATATGTAGCCTGATGTAAATGTTTCCTTCAAGGTGCGAGTGAATGAGTAGAGTAAGACTTAGAAATCTCGCCCAGGGCGCTGGTAGTGCTAAAGCCGGCACTAAATACACACTTACCCAAAGTGATCAGTATGAAGCTACGAGCAGAATTCATTATTAAGAGCGAGCAAAGCAACACATTTAGTTTTCAGATTCTCATCGTAACTTTACATAATACGTTATATTATATATATAATAATACGTTCACTTCACTATATTTCAATAGGTACAATTCTGTCCTTTGACAAAAGAAAATCTTTGAATCTTTCTTCGAGAAAATTTTAGCGCATTTGCGGTTTGCGGCGGAATTTTCATCAATTTTCAGCACGGTGGTGGTTAAATTTTGATTGAAAGTGTGGCCATCCTGAAAATAAATAAACTGCCAATTCACAATACATGTCATACACTTTCTTACTTCACTAATGGAAATTCGGTTCCCACAAAGTGTGTAAGCAAGTATGTATGTATAGTATACCTAGGTCTATCCGATTCATCAAATAAAATAAAATTACAAGTAAATTAACAAAATTATACCATAAGTGCCAAACAAGCTAACCGATCGCCTGATGGTAAGTAACAAACAAGCTGACAGACCGCCTGATGGTAAGTGATGGACAAAAACTCAGTGCTAACAAACGTGTGGATTTGGTTGACCTCAACGCGGCTCAACCGTCGTCTGACCAACGGGAGAGAATGAGACGGAAGTATGTTATTCTCACTCTTTCTTTACCGTAAAATAACTAGCCCAATCTGCCCAAATAGCAATATATGCTACACATGGCCACATTTTTATAAATGGTTTGTTGCTGTTGACATTCTTGACAATCGAACGTTGCTATGGTAACTTTCGAGCAACTGAGCCACTTTTTTATGACCAGATACCATAGATAAACATATATACTAGATTGCGTTCTGTCAAAATATTCCCATACAAAACTAAACCTTAACGTCTAAACGTAATGGTTCATAATAATGTGGCTAGGAACATGGAGGTAAAACGAGCTCACTGAAATAGCTACCACGGAGGAAGTGTATCCCTTTCTAAAGATTGCCATTACATAAAACATATATTTTAGTAAAACTCTGTTTTAAACTATCTCAGCTGTTCACTAAAGTTATGTAATGTTGTGGAATCTCATTCCACAACCACCACGGTAATTATCCCGTAATCATATTTTAGTAGTTTTACTTATTCAATCGGACATACCAGGCAGGCCCTATTTTGGGGTGTAAACATAAAATTACTACCAATGAAATAAAGATAAATTTTTATTTCCATTTTCTAACGGATATTAATGTAGATAATATATCTAATGTATCATGTACATATTTAAATTTTATTTTTAAGTAACCATGTAGGTTCCTAGTATAATTACTAGGAACCTACATGGTTCTGCTGAACCATGAAGCTACTGGCAGCATTAACGACATGGCGTTTTTGATTGTTTGCTTACTATATTTTGTTTTTTCAAGCATGATATTTTGAATATTTATTTTAAAATGGTAAAAAATTTCTGTATAAGAAACTGTGCTAGTGAATCATTCGGTGGCTGCGGCATATCTTTTCACAGGTAGGTACACAAAGCTTGAAATACAAGAAAATGTTTACTAGGGTGTCCATACACGTGTGAACATGAACAATATTTTGAACAATGAACAATTATTTTTATACATTATGTTTTAGCATGACCTAGGGATATTTTAAAGTAATTCGCATTTCGGCGAGTGTGCGCAAAAGCTTCGAGCCCTTGTTCCACCCTCCCCCTTTTACTTAGGAAAAGTAGAATGACTGCACATGCACACTACCCTCCCTTCCTAGTGAAAATTCCAAAGATTTGAACTCAACGATTTGGGTCTTCATTTATGATACGTACTGCCCAAGAATGGAACTACCTGCCGTCCTCCTTGTTTCCTGAGAACAACAAACTAGATATCTTCATGGCTAGTGATAGATAGTGATAGTGATAGTGTGATAGTGACTGCTAGTCTGTGGAATGCGCTGCCTGAATGGGTGTTCCCCGATAGATACAATCTGGGTGTCTTCAAATCACGAGTGAATTGGTTTCTTGTAGGCAAGCGTGCTCCACCGTAGACCGCATCATCGCTTAACATCAGGCGAGTTGGCGGTCAAGCGCAAGCCTATTATTTATATATAAAAAAAAGATATGTATAGATAGATATGAATAGATTTCTAGATCAACGTGTTCCATCCTCCGCCACACCGTCACGTACCATCAGGTGAGTAAGTGGCGAAACGTAGATCTAGTACCACCATCCAACGGTGAACCGAGCTTTCTGTGTACATGCAGTTGTATCGTTCAAGGGTGTTTCGACGAATCGTACGGGAATCATTCTAAATATTACATAAAAAATGAAAGTACCTAAATTCATCGCTGAATATATTTCATTTTACAGAATACCAACAAAAGAGGATGTAAGAAAAATGTGGTTGGAAGTAATTCTTAGT
The DNA here is from genome assembly GCA_932305915.1 of Agriopis marginaria. Taxonomy (NCBI): domain Eukaryota; kingdom Metazoa; phylum Arthropoda; class Insecta; order Lepidoptera; family Geometridae; genus Agriopis; species Agriopis marginaria. Next base: position 8,381,076 of record OW029921.1, read on the forward strand.
CGAACAGCAAGAATAACAAAAAACTCCAGGGTGTGCAGTTTGCACTTCAACACAGAAGATTTTATAAAGACACTAGCGACCCGCCCCGGCATCGCAGGTGCAATGCTAATACTAAAATAATATACTACGGAATGTCTTTATATACCTACAACGTTCACAGCTTTTTTGTCATTAGGCAAAACAAACATGTTTTCTTTAGAGGTTACTCTTTAAAGAGCAACATTATGATTGGCCATGTGAAAAACACGCCGCCGGTACCGGCCTGTTGCGGTACTGGCCGGGGGGCCGGTACCGCCGCAACCGCTATGTCCCTGCATTTTAAATCTTTAATATCTTCGAAAATGTTCATTTAAATTACATGCTATAAACGGCCATATTGGTCTATATTAAATGCACAATGTATTTAAGGTACTAAATTGGATAAAGATTAATGCTGTATTGCTTAAAATCCCTTCGTTATCACGTAGGGTTCAGCCAGCGTTTGCAATGTAAGCGCAAAAAAAATATGTTCATTTACGACATTACATTAGAAACCTCTACAATTATCAGTGTTTCTCTACTATATTATGCATGTATTATATATATAAACCTTTCTCTTGAATCACTCTATTGAATCACTCCCTGCTGTTCTCGAGCCGGTGGGGATAGTTCGGGATGATGGCAAGCGCCCTGATGGCTTAACTTTGATCCCCTGGGAGCGGGGAAGGGCTCTCGTTTGGGACGCTACATGCGTCGATACGTTAGCCCCTTCTCACCTCAGGGGGACAATTCAAAAAGCTGGAGCCGCGGCGGAGGCAGCAGAAGACGCCAAGTGGCGTAAGTATGCATCACTTTCAAGTGAATATATATTTGTGCCGCTTGGCGTCGAAACTTTTGGTCCATGGGGTCCATGTACGAAAAAGTTTATAAAAAAAATTTCGCCACAATTAATTGACGCCGCTGGTGACAAGAGAGCTGGCTCATTCCTCGCGCAGAGAATTTCTTTAGCAATTCAACGCGGGAATGCAGCCAGCGTTCTTGGCACTTTACCACACGGGCAACATCTTGTTTTTGATTTTTGATTATATTAGTGTTATTTAATTAGTAATAGATAAGGCTTTTTTTTATTTTCTTTGTTTGTTATACCTACCTATGTACATACAAAAATAAATGCGTTTTAGTATCACTCTATCTATTTTTTAAAAACGCATCAAAATCTGTTGCGTAGTTTTAAAGATTTAAGCATACATAGGGACGGACAGACAGCGACAGGGACTTTGTTTTATCCTATGTAGTGATAGTGATGTAGTGATGCTTTCGACAAACTTTGAAAATGAATGTAGTTCGATGTCATTTTCCCGCAGTAAGTAAAATATGCCAAATAGTAGTCATGCCAATCTTCTATATTTATAAAAGCTAAATTCACTCACTCACTCACTGACTTGTCACGAAATCTCAAAAACTATTTGACTTACGAAGCTAAAATTTGGCACGTAGATTTCTTATGGGGTATAGAGTTCCGCTAAGAAAGATTTAGCGAAAAAGCTGAATTAAAGGGGGCAAATGGATGTTGAAAGATTATATTAAAGTCCTTTGTTTTTGATGATACTCAGGGATAAAATTTGGTATTCAGGCTAATAGTTTAAAATAAATAAATACTGTTATAATATTTTTACAAATAAGAAAGATTAAGGAGGTGGAATTGTACTTTGTATGTTGTGTTGAAAGTTATGCAACTACGAAATTGTAATTTGACAAGTGGGTGTAAAACTTCATTAAAAAATATTTTACGAAAGGGCCGAATCAAAGGGTCCAAAAAAGGTTGAAAGTTTAGGTGAAAGTGTACGCGTACGAAGTCACACGGGTAGAGTCTGTGCGGAAAGAGAACCGTCGTGGCGAAAAATGGAACTACAAAACAATATGATTTTGATTATTATATGGCAGCCCAGCCCAGCCATCTGTCAAATGTCAAACTATACTTCGTGGTATTTACGTGACGGATACAGCTTTGTTTTGTGTTGTTGACGTAACAGTGTTGTCACCATAGCAAATACGTTAAAAAAACACAGTTGCGCCCTCAAATTTTATGACGGTTCTCTTTCCGCACAGACTCTAACGGCTAGTTTATTATAAATACAAAAGTTTGTCTGTTGTATGTGAAAGAGGAAAAAACATCCATACATACAAACTTTGGCGTTTATAATATTAGTAGGAAGTAGGATAGGATGCGAAAGTGTGTTTGTTACTCTTTTACGCAGCAACAGAGCAACAAATCAACCAGATTTTTTGCATGGGTATAGTTCAAGGGATGGAAAGTTATAGGCTACTTTCATCATCATCGTCATCTACTAGATGTTGTTAACTGATCACCGAATTTAAGCAACGGACTACACGGTCAATCTTAGGTAGGGTGATTGCAAGTGGCATTTAGAAACCGAATGATCGAATAAAAAGTTAACAATCTGGGTGCCTTCAAGTCGAGAGTGAATAGGTTTCTTCTAGGCAAGCGTGCTCCATCGTAGGCCGCATCATCGCTTAACATCAGGCGAGATGGCAGCCAAGCGCAAGTCAATTTATAATTTAAAAAAAATATATGTCACGTGACCCGTATGTCCCGGTTGAGTCTTATAACAATGGCCGCTAAGCCATCCCAGAGGCCTTCAGGCGTCCTAGCGGCCTAAATTTCTGACATTAGCGCTCGTCACTGGGCCTATATGAACTTCCTGTATTTACTGAGAGTACCAATACGATGATTTTAGGAATTACCTACAATGTCTTCGTTTCCTCAAAATCATGAACACCCTACAAGAAAAGGACAAATTACTCCGTGCTCGCTTTTCCCTCGGACCGTTTTTTTAGCATGAGTACTCGATCCAGGTCCCTTTAGGGTATATATAAAATCCTTGCCAGATACAGACCTTTTTTATGATACAGAGTCCTTCAGTCGTAATATTAAACAATGGAAAATTATTCCTTTGCACTTCACCGTATTATTTGATTTATTAGTGCAATATCGTAGCACACACGAGGGCATATTTAATGCGTTTGAACGTTTTTTCGTTTAAATACATGAGTGAGGTGAGGACGGACGGCTCCACTTGAACGGAAAATAGTAGTGATGTGTGGCGTCTTCTCTAGTATAGTACATAAATTACCTCAGTCAATGGTCAATGATCATCTCCCTTGTTTGTCTGATCTGACAAGGCCCCATAAATCTAATTATCGTGCTAAATTAAATGAGTATGTAGGTATGTAAGCTCCTCTCGAAAAAAAATCTTCCTCCACTTTTTTTAAAATCTTGGCTCGGCAGACTGTTGTAGCTGGCATGGCAATCCGTGGGTGTGTCCAGAGATCCTAACTTATACTTACTCCATTTGCGCAGCGACCGGAAGCTGGTCTTCGACACAAAAGTAGGCGACCTCGAGTGACTGTACAGCATCTTTCCAGTGATATCTAGGCCAGCCGACGGGTTAGCGGCCATTGTGAACTCCAAGATACGCCTTTTTGATATTGTAAAGGAATCTTGAGTTATTGGTAGTAAGTAAGAAGCATGTAATCGCAAGTTAGACTTTTTCTCGAACTATCCTCAATTTAAGACAATTATAAATATAAAAATCCTTCCAGTATCAAATCAGTCCATAATATCATCATCATCATTTCAGCCATAGGACGTCCACTGCTGTACATAGACCTCCCCCATCGATCTCCAAAAGGGCCGGTTGGAATCGGCCTGCATCCAGCGTTTCCCTGCGGTCTCTTTTAGTCCATAATATGATTATACTGACTCCTATAATACAGGTAATCTACCTAGCATAGGAGTCAGAGATTCACATAGCTCATAGCTTTCATAGATTTTTTATTATTATAGCTTGTATATAGGTTATTATAAGACATAAATACTTTTTTAATTTTTGTTTTATTTGTACTTTAATTTGAGCTCATATTTTTCTAGCTGTGACCCTTTATCCAGATCTTTACATGATTAGTTGTGGAACTACTAAGATTATACCCTAGATTAACACAAGACGCTTTTTTTCTAGGAAATTGTGGAAAAACCACAGATAAAATAGTTGATTTTGAAATGTTTAATCTATGATTATAATGTGTACATGTTGGATTCATTAGTAGGCACAAAATGCACAAGAAATGAAAATCTTTCATAATGTATCAATGTTTTATTTTCTTCTTAGATGAACTGGCAACAGGCTCTGTCTCGTATTCTATCTCGACGCGAGGTTTCTTGCGGATCACCTTTTCAGCCATATCCTGAAGAAGAAAAAAGATAACATAGGTACGGCCAAAATCTATTTTAACCCATAGAGAATATAAATACTACATAATTTTAACCAACACAAATTCATAAATAAAATGCTCTTTAATTTAACAGCGTAAACCCGTATCCTCCTCCTTTAGTCGTACGGCTCACTGCTGAGCGTCGGGATGATCCCGACGCTCAGCAGCATTTTCTGGACAATTCGTCACCATCTATGCCGATCAGCGGCCTCATACACGGCATCACTAACTTTGGTGTCAAGCAGCGGTCTTACTATAGAAGTTTGATTGTGATCGAGATTGCATGCCGTCCCGTTCGCGTCTACTTACTCGCACCACGTGCGTAACTGAGATGGCACGCGATCGCGATCACAATCCGAATCACGATAAGACATCTATAACAAGGCATCTGTTTAGAACTTGTTCTGACTATCGTTTCGGGCTTCGATCCCTAGCTCTTTTTCCTTCCAGTATTGCTGTTATTATGAGCTTTTCAAGATTTTCCGCCGGTTTTCTCGCAATGTGCCCAAGGTACTGAGGAATCATCTTAAGATAATTCGTAAAACCCATATAAAACGCTTTAATTCCACTTTTATTGTGAGAAATACTAGTCCGTCGAATGCGCTGCCTGAATGGATGATCACCAATAGCTACAATCTTCAAATCACAAGTAAATCGGTTTCTTCTAGGCAAGCATGCACATCAGGCGAGACGGTGGGCAAACGCAAGCCTATTATTAAATTAAATAAAATTTAAAACAGCAAATTAATCGCGTTTGACTAATACTGGTATTTTTTTACTGACTTCAAAAAAGGAAGAAGGTTCTCAACTCGGTCTGTATATTTTTTTAAGTATTAATAATGAAAAACAATCTGAGACACCCTTTATTATAAATATGAAAGTGTATTTCTTCGTTCATATTTCACGCAGCTTTAGAGCAACGAATCGACGTGATTTTTTTCATACATATAGGTGGAGGGATAGAGGATAGGATTTTCCCATGAAAAATTTACGGTTCCTGAGCAAATTTCTACACGGTTGAAACCAAGTGGATAAGGTGGTGGCCAAAGCAAACAAAAAGCCAAGGTAGCCTACATATTTGGGAGACCGCTCGACTTTGAAAGCGTGAGGTCGCGGGTTCAAATCCCGGCCCCATACCAATAAGCTCTTTGGAGTTTTTATGTTCGGATTATCATACCACTGACTTTTCGGTGAAGGAAAACATTGTGAGGAAACCTGCATATATGTACGGAGAAGAAATTCAATGGCGTATGTGAATCCACAACCTGCAACTGGGCCAGCATGGCGGATAGGGCCCAATTGCCCTTTCGGGGGTAGGCCAATGTCCAGCAGTGGACTATTAAAAGGCTGATTATATATGCATTATGCAAACGCAAGCCTAATAATGCAGTAAGAAAAACATGGGACGCAGCTAGAAGCAAAACAATAAAGTTGAAAATTACCTCAATATCTGATGTTTCCGATTCAAAGTCACTATCCACATTCGCATTCTCCTTTTCGCCAGAATCACTATCCTGTAATTTAAAAAAGATTCAATTAGCTATCAAACAAATGTAATTGAAGGTATGATGTCTTGTCTTTTGTCGGCTACAGTGTGACCAACATATCGGTAGGATGGTCAAATATAGTAAGTTTTGTTGAGAAAAATGACTGAATCCCCCATTCAACTCTACAGAAAATGTTGGTCTTTGTGTAGTGTATTTTGAATACGCTAGTGCCCTATTTTTAGGGTTCCGTACCCAAAGGGTAAAAACCGGACCCTATTACTAAGTCTATGATGTCTGTTTGTCTGTCTGGCCGTCTGTGTGTTGTTTGTATTAGCTCTTATGAAAAAATGGTAATACATACAAGCGTAAAATATATCATTATTATAGTACACACAAGAAAGTAGCACAAAAAAAAAAAATTGCCAAGTGCGAGTCGGTGAAAAGTTTATGTTCATTACCAAGTTATAACTGGTAATTTAGTTATTGAATTTTGTGATGGTACGGAACCCTCAGTGCGCGAGCCCGACTCGCACTTGGCCGATTTATTTTATTACCTCATAAAAACCTGATCATACACGATAACTAAAATAAAATGTACTTAAAATAAATAAGTTACAAGTATTTTAATTTCATGCTAGACAGACAACTACAGAGACAGACGACTTTGGGGGTTTAAGCAGAAATAAAAGACATAATAACGACATGGAACAGTCATCATGTCTATTGCTTTATCGCGTTACGTAACGCGTAGTTAGATACAGCCACAGATCAACCTAAATGCAGGTGTATATAAGCTCACCTCACTATCCATATCAGAGTCTGCCTCAACAAACTCGTCTGGCTCCGCATTCCTCTCCAGCTCCCGCTCTAGCTCTGGTTCCATTTCCCTCTCCACCTCCTCCTCTTCATCTTCCCTCTCGCTCTCGTCGGAGACCTCCTCTGCTTTGAGGGCCGCATCGAATGCCATTTGAGGGAAATTGTAGATGTCATTGTACTGAAAATGTGATAATAAGTATTAAAGCTATGGACATACAACTACTAAGCATGCTATTATCGAGCAGAAGTGTGAACAAATCGCTAATAATAAACATCCTTATTTATTGGAGTATGCTCGAAATTGTTGCAAAATTTTTGAGCATGCTACCTAAGGCGTTGGTAGAAGGGGGTGTGCTCTGCTGTGGTGTTGGAACACATTTCTTTAATAAATAAAATAGCATGTTTATCATACTAACATTGTAAATATGTAAGTGTGTTTGTATGTTTGCAAGTAACAAAGTATTCGATCAACATAATTTTTTTGCATATAGTTGCGAGGGCAGGAGAGAGACAAGAACTTGTTATCCCGAAAAAATTCAAGGTTTCTGAGGGAAAGTCCACGCAAAACCAATTCAAAATATGCATTATGTCAACTGATCTCACAGGATCAGTTTGAGTGTGATCAGTTAAAATTCAGTTTATTTACCATTAAAATACCTATAACATTACAGATGAGAGAAATCCATGGCGTAATATTTAATTTAATTAATGTTTCTAATTAAGTTAAGTTATTAATTAAGTTCTAATTAAGAATTACTAAAAACTATGACATAAGTCCAGTTAACATAAGAACCGGGATGTAAGCCCTAAGTGCCCTAACAGTGTAACAGTAACTAATACATTTTTGTTTTTTATTATATTTTAGTTTTTTCTATATTCGACCATGCCACGCCCATAAATCTAATTACCTAATAACTACTTAATATGATCAAGCAATGCTGTTGAATAAACTTTTATCTTTACAGTTTGTGAACATTGTACATTAATATATAGTATAGTATAGTAAGCCATTGTTATTGTTGGAGGAAATCTTCAGAAATCTAGATTGGGAGTGGTTAGGAATAAATATAAATGGATGTAAACTATCCCACTTGAGATTTGCGGACGACCTGGTACTGTTTGCTGAGGATCCTGACATTCTACAAGAAATGCTTAAAGAACTGGCAACAGAGAGCAGGAAAGCAGGTCTCACAATGAACACCTCCAAAACAAAAGTTATGACAAATAGGCATAAACAAAATAGTAAAGTGAATAACCAAGAGATAGATTATGTGGACGAATACGTGTATTTAGGACAAATAATTGCACCAAACTCGCAGATGGATAGAGAACTACAAAGAAGAGTAAGCAACACCTGGGCTCGTTACTGGTCACTAAAAGAAATACTGAAAAATAAGGAAATCCCAATGTCAGCTAAACGTAAAGTGTACAACATGTGTATTCTCCCAATACTAACTTATGGATGCCAAACCTGGAGCCTGACAAAGGCTCACAGCCAAAAACTTAAGGTATGTCAACAAGGGATGGAGAGAAGCATGTTGCACATTAAGCTGAAGGACAAGTGGAGACTGACCAGAATTAGGAAGGCTACAGGAGTGACAGATGTCTCGCGGAAAATCAAGCGTTTAAAATGGAGCTGGATTGGACATGTGGTAAGATCCCCAAAACAAAAATGGACCAAAGAAGTCATGTCTTGGTACCCCAGAGATGGGAAGAGAGCAAGGGGACGACCACAAAGAAGGTGGGAGGACGACCTACCAAAGGGGTGGCGTAGAACAGCAAGGGATAGGAAAGAATGGCGACTTCTAGAGGAGGCCTATGTCCAGGGAGGACAACCTGATAGTGGAAATGGTGCTGGTGATACAGACTGAATATGTATATTTAAGTTAAAAATAAATAAACAAATATATATATTATTATTTATAAGGTGTTAAACATAAAATTATATAATAGTACTGTAGAGTTTAATATCAGAGAATAAAGGCTATTTTTATTTTATTTATTTTTATTATAGTAAGCCATTTTATTTCCTTTCCTTAAAGTTTGCTGTACATGTATTGTAGTTACATCGTACATTATTTTTGTACATAAGTAGGTATTATATTAACTACATATTTTACTAAATAAATAAATTTTATATTAGCTACATAGTTGAGTGTTTATTTTCTTCTGTTTTGTTCTCTGATTTATATAAAAATTAAATTAAATTAGGATAGGACTCCCTCTTCGGGTATTGGCCTCCTCCAGATTACTCCAGTTATTCTTGATGTGCGCTCTAATCATCTTTAAGTATGTTTTTTCAGAATTTTTTAAATTTTATAAAAGTACATTAATATATGAACCCTTAATTGACAGATAGATGAGAATGTGAAAGTTCTATGTCTACCCTAGACGGAGAACTTTCATATTACAATATCAGTGATGGATTGGACATTCAATAACGCTTTCCGCGTCTGTCTGTCTGTATAACCGCTAACTCCTCCTAAACCATGCAACAGATTTTGATGCGGTTTTCACCATCAGTTAAGATACATTTTCACGGAAGGTTTATATATGTTACCGGCAATGTGTATAATCCAGTATTCTATACAATGCCTAGGCAATGTATAGAATGCCTAAAACGTTCATGCAATGTATGAAATTATATTTATTTTATACTTTGCCTAGGTATTCTATACAATGCCAAATACGCAGCCGGCAATGTGTGTAAATACTAGAGCATGGAAGGGGGAGACGTGCGAGCAGGCAGTAAACTCCTTGCGACGCGGGCGGGAGGCGTGATAACCCTCTAAAACAGCTTATAAACATAGCTTAGAAGCGAGATGGGTCTGTAATATTAAAGCAAGGTGTTGACAAACACACACGCACACACACTCATACACTCTCACACACACACACACACACGCACCCACGCTCACACTCTCACACACACACACGAACCCACGCTCACACCCACACTCATAGCCACTCCCACACTCGCACCCGCACTCGCACCCACACTCGCACCCGCACCCAAACCCGCACTCTCACCCCCCTCACACACCCGCACACCCACACAACCACACGCTTACCTACACAAATACCCACACACACCCACACTGCCACCCACATACTTACCCACACACTTGCCCACACACTTACCCACACACTTACCCACACAATTACCCACACACTTACCCACACACTTACTTACACACTTACCTACACACTTATCCACACACATACCCACACACACACACAACCCACAAACACACACACACCCGCATATCCACACACACACCCGCATATCCACACATACACACCCTTAGCCAACTTCTACGGCACCCACGGGAAGAGAACGGGGAGTACATTCTTAGGCCGGTGCCTCCACTGCGGTACTTACATAACATTGTTAAATAAAGAACAAAATCTATTTACTTTATACATTGCCGGTTGACCAGCAGGTATTCTATACAATACCTAGGCATTGTATACATTACCTAGGTAAAGTATGAAACAATCAATAACATTCATAATATTTCATACATTGCCTGGACGCCCCAGGCATTCTATACATTGCCTAGGCATTGTATAGAATACCTGAATTATACACATTGCCGGTAACATATACATAACTAGCGACCCGCCCTGGCTTCGCACGTAAATTACGCCCGTGCGAAGCCAGGCAGGCGGGTCGCTAGTTTTTTATTAAAGCTTGGTACTTACTGTTCCTTTCTTCAATCTTTCAAGCAGTTGTTTCTCAATAGCATTGTCTATTCTTGCTGCGACAAGTGCTTTCTCTTCTCTCCTCCTTTCACGTCGCTCTATTTTGCGCTGGATCGGCACCAACTCCTTCCTAGAAATTAATTAAATGCAAAGATTTTTATAGCTTTGTCTGGAATGGCTTAGTAGCGCGACTCATTTGCTTTTTGTTGCTGTAATGATCCGAGTTTCATTTTTAGTTGGATTCAGATAGTTGAATAATGAATTTAAATACAGTGGACCCCCGGTAATCCGGCCCCTGTCTAATACGGCGCCCCCTGTAATCCGACATGACTTAGAATTACATGTATGTTTGACAATCTTTGCTAATACATATAGATCACGCAGGTTTGAACAGGTCACAACTCGTACACGCCACCGCTATTGTGCTCGACGCGTATGCATTGTTTTACTTAGTTTGCATTTGACTACTAGTGATAGCGGTACGGCCTAGCGTGCGTTCATTGTTTACTATTTATTAGGCAGTGCTCTATAATCCGACAAATTCGATAGTCCGACACTGCACTGCATAATGTTTGCCGGATTACCGGGGGTCCACTGTATTGTTTATGGGTCTGGGTATTCCTTCTTAGTTGTGCACTCTTGGCAGAGTGGTCGTGATTGCGGTGATAGTACAGCAAGGCTCCCTGCTGTCGCCTTCGTCTCTTCCCAAGGCTGCTGCTCGTCTCGCAATTTTTCTCCATTTCTGGTGGCTGGTTGCATTGCAAGCACACTGCACCATGGTAGACTGAGTGGCATTTTTGATGGAGTCGGTCCAGCGAGTTGGTGACCGACCAGGGCTACGCTTGCCTTTTACTGGACCCTGTACCACAAGCCTCTCCATTTGTTCACATTTCTGGAGATATGTCCTTAGAATATCAGTACAATCGACGATAGTCTCGTATATGAAGCTCTTTGAGATAGAGTTATTGATGCAGAACGCTGTCCACGGTATTTTCAACAGCTGCCTCCAACACCACATCTCCAGTGCATCCAGTGCATCTACAGTGGTCTGGGTATTAGTTGTGTCTATGTGTGTGTTATTTTTTTTAATTTTTTTTTGTTATGTGACATCCCGGACACATTGAAGTTATAGTTGCTATCCCTATAGTACCTATGAGTAGTATATATTGCGATGAGTGTGACATGACATGATACAAAAAACAAGTAACACTCAATCAAGTCACATTTAAAAAAATATACAGTAAAAATATATTGATATATTATAGTATACTTACACTCTTCGGAGTTTTAGCTTTCTCATCCGTATCAAATATTGTGTAATTTTGACAAATCGCTGTTTGCATTTTGCTTTGATAAATGCTGGCCAGTAGAGCAAATTCTCGTTGATCTGATATATGGCCTTTTCGAAATTCCGTGACAGCTTCACTTTCTCCCATTGTTTGGATGGAAACATCACTCTGGAAATCATTATAATACAAATTTAAACTTCAGTTCCACCTGATTTGATATTAAATTGTAACAATTATACTGGTGGATATTAAAGCTTCAAGGTCTATTCACATTCAGCAAGTAGTTCCAAAGTGGTCATAAGTTTATTTGTATTAGAAAAAAACATTTTGACACTGTATTCAGCAGCCAGTGATCACCTTCAATATAAACTGCAAATGGAAATTACCTTTCAGCTGTCCTCATAAACAAATATATAATGCCATTTTCTTCTCTTACAGTTGCATACTTGCTATTAGCCAAGGGGCAGGCGGCCCTACTGCAAAGGCCTGTAAGGTTATATTCATTACGGCAAAATTGCTGAGTTTTGGTCCTGAAAAATAAACCATTCTTTTAATTTTATCCAGGATCTCATACTATATTTATTTATGTTACTGTTTTACTAGGTACTTACGTTACTTTGTGGGAACAGTGAGTTTTGTTGATAATGGCCCACACAACCTATAAACAGAATAATAACACGAATTAATAGATGTATTCACTTCAATGGCAGGAAACATAGAAAGAACATTGTTAAATTATAATAACTTACATCGTCGTGTTGCATTTTTATTTAAATATTTTCCTATTTGTTATTAACAAACGACAAGATTTTTGTTGCCAAATCACATGGAACTTAACCTAAAATTAATGACATGACAGTGAAGTGAAGTGAAGTAATTATTCCAGTTGACATTGACAAAAATTGGTTTTTTTTTTTTTTTACTGGGCTAGCGCCTTTATTAACTAAACAAAATACAAGCTAAAACTAAAACTACAAATACAGTTAGACTGCCCATAGACCGTTGAAGGTCTAAAGACAATCCAAATGCTCAAGCCCACTACCAGTTGGCAGCGTACCCAGCATGCTGGCGGCATTACCACGTTGAATGGCAATGCTTATGCGTTGAGCCAGAAACACGCCAGCATTTTGGTCACGCGTCGCATTAACCAGGCGCTCTGAAAAATTTATGAAAATGAGGTGAGCTCCCGGGCCCCAAGGGCCCAATGTCTCGACCCCAAACGCCTCAAATATGTAACCACTGCCGAGGTTAGCATATTTGCGTCGCTTGTGCTGCTCTGCCGAATTGGCAGCCGCGCCAGCCCTACCCTGTGTCTCAGGAAGATGTGACGGCGCCAAAGTATCAACACAAGTTGCGTCCCATACAAGGGGCCGCCCCAACCTCCAGGGCACAAGTGTCACACCGTCAGGCCTCCTTCCATCGTCGCGCGCAAGACCACTCGGTTCGAGCACAGCTGCGACATTGGCGGTGGAAAGAGCCCTGCGTATGATGTCGTTCAGGCTAGCGTGTCGGCCAATACGACCAGCGCTTCTCGAGGAAGAGAGACCATGGTGACCGAGCTGGTCAACAGCAGTACCACACTGACAGCGATGGGCCTCACAGCACCTTGCACCCAAGCGTAAGCTGACAGCTAGACGAAATGCGGTTGGATCTAAAAGGCTACCCGTGTTAAAAGAGGGCATAGCTTGCAACCAAAGTCCCGATTCCCAAACAGAGACAGCAAGAATACGGGCGCGATCTGCAACACTAGGACACGTATCTAGTAGCGATTTCCGTGCTAGTTCGCAGATCGGCCGATCCCACAGTCTCTGGGAAGACAACTTCCTGGGAAAATCGGTGTTTGGACAAGCAAGCCTCCAAGCATTCATTGCCTCTTTCGAATGAGATACAACTACTTCGGAAGGGCCTAAAGAGGGTGCAAGGATTTTTTCTATTAATTTATGAGTACTATGAAATGAGGACAAGAATGCCGGTAACGCAACACTTGAAATTTGGCGGACCCCTAAGCCTCCTAACCTTACAGGTAGTGAGGCTTGTGACCATGTCCTGTCACTCAAATCAACATTCAAAACCGATATTAGAGTTTCCTTTACGACATTGTCTAAGCTCGAAAGGAGCTCACCGTGTTTCCACAGTGGACTACATCGTAAAGTGTACATAAATTTAGGAACAAACAAACAGTATCTGATAATTGTAAACGCCATATTGGCGTTAATTTTGAGTAACCTGTCGGATCAACCCATAAAATTTTGAATTTTTTCCTCGACAAAAGGTGAAAAAGACTCATCTAATATCGGTGAACCCAGGAGTCGAAGCGAACGCCTGTCTAATGATTTTATATTGGGAGCTAAATCATTGAATTTTTCAATAACCACATCTTTATCCGGACATGAATCGCAAACAAAAAGTTCGCATTTCGAAAAATTTAGTTCCAAACCAATATGACGAAATTCGTCTATAAGAATTTTTAAATCACTCAGAACAGTGTCAACGTCGCCTCCTAGGGTTCCGTCATCCAAGTACCAAACATTAAGTTTGGACTGGAGACGTTGAATAATTGGGTGAATAGCCAGGCTGAAAATGGCGGGACCGAAAGGATCACCCTGTTGACAACCGACAGATGATAACAAAACATTGTTTTGGTATGTCAATTTGGTGGGACTGCCATAGCATTGCCAGAGAAAATTGACAAAATAATTTGACTGTGACAATCATACTGACTTTTTTGGTAGCCTGTGAATTAGTAACCCGGTGGAGACGGCATACCTACAAAATACGAGCAATGAACGTTCGAATAAGTGTTCGTGGAGTGTAGGCAGTGTAGTCTTCTTCTTCTTCTTCTTTCGAAGAAGAAGAAGGCAGCGTAGTGAAACATGTATTTTAGTGAAGTTACTAAAACACCATAGAAGCTTCTTGTAAAGTCTCTACCACTTTACTAGGGCATGACTTTGACTTTACCGTGCCTTACTATACTTGACTCTGACTTGTTTGACGCTATTTAATTTTAATACTTCGAAAATCTTATTATTATTCCGACTAAAGGACTTTGTATCGATGGTCATAAAACATAAAATAAAAAAAGCATTCTATACCATGATACCTACTACCCAAAGGGACGGAATGCTTCAAACAGAAAAAACGAGCAGAGCGAGAGGTACCACGTTTAGCCATTTGTCCCTTTCTAGTGTTGACATAATCACTGATACTAATTCCTCATTACTTTTCATACTTTTTTATATTTTTATACAGAATTGATCTACGTTTGGCCACTAACTTGCCTGATGGTAAGCAACGGTGTGGCCGAGGATGGAACACGTTGATCTAGAAGAAATCTATTCAATCTAGCCTTGAAGATGCCTAGATTGTAGTTCTCAGGAAAAAAGGGGGAGGGTGGAATAAGGTCATGAAGCTTTTGCTCACACTCACCAAAATATATCCGGTAGAAAATAGACAGACAAGCTACTTTACGGCAGTGCTCAAGGTTTTGTAATTTATTGGCGACTAGCTTGCTGTCACCAATCAGCCTCATAGCACGCCGGTCTACGGAATCTAAAGCTTCCAGTTGGTACATGGCTGCTCCGTCGAATAGGTGGAAGCAGTACTCAACACACGTACATACTAATTTATTCCTTATTTATATCACTAAAATAATATAAACGGATGCACCCTAAATAACCATGAGAGTTTTCTTTAAGATATTATGTTTCACAAATAAAAATATAAATAATTAAAAATGATGCTGATATAATCATGTACGGACTACCCAAATTAATACCAAATTTACGGTTACAATATTTTTCCAAAAGTGGCAACACCACACACTAATATGTGGTCATGAATGTCATTGTATATAAGACATGTAGTGTGAAAGGGACAAATGGCTAAACGTGGTACCTCTCGCTCTGCTTGTTTTTTCTGTTTGAAGCGTTCCGTCCCTTTGGGTAGTAGGTATCATGTTCTATACAGAGAGCGTGCAGAGAGCCCAAAGCAGCCCAAAGAGAATAAACCGGTAACGCTGAAAAGAATCTGTGGTTGGCTATGAAAAAGCTGTCAAAGTTTGTCACATTGGAAATTGTCAAACTTGTCAAAGCTGTTGCCGTGCATTTTGGCTTTCGCGTTATTTTCGCGCCGGGCTGAAATTAAAATCGATTTTAAACAAAGAATACCTTTTCTTTAAGACTCATATAAGTTATGATTTAATTTCTTATTATCACTTATACAGTTGAGGTGATTTTACCTCGTAGATACCATGGCGCAAGCAGAAGAAGCTATGGACGTTGTAGCAGACGTTGGAGATAATTCCGTAAATTAATATTTTTATTTAAATTTTATTGCATTATAATTGTAATTTGCTATTCATTCAATAAATCACTGTTATTACATTTTATGCCTCTGTACAGAATGAATCGTCTAGCGACACTACGTCGTCGAGAGGCAAAGAAGGTGATTTCGAGAGCAAAATCGAGACTGATCGATCTAAAAGATTCGAATTTTTACTGAAGCAAACTGAGATATTCTCGCATTTTATGACTAACACTCCTAAGTCCAGCAGCAGCCCGCCTAAACCAAAGGCCGGTAGACCGAAAAAAGTCAAAGAGAACATTGATGATTCGGTAGGATCTGCAGCTGAGTAAGTAATAGTCAATGCTTTGCAATGGTTAAAGAGCTCTATACAGACTCTACTAGTAAAAACTTAGTACTTTGTCTAAGTAGTAACTTACTCTTTGAATAGTAGCATAAAGAGATTTATATTTTCAGTCATCGTCACCGTAAAACTGAGCAAGAGGAAGATGAAGAACTTCTTGCAGAGACAAATATTAAAACAAAAGCCATATTCCGTTTCGAAGCATCTCCTCATTATGTAAAAAATGGTGAAATGAGAGATTACCAAGTCCGAGGTCTTAACTGGATGATATCCTTGTACGAAAATGGCATTAACGGCATCCTAGCTGATGAGATGGGTCTCGGGAAAACCCTTCAAACAATCTCACTTCTGGGTTATATGAAGCACTTCAAGTAAGTACCTAAAACAGTACAGTAGAATCTGGATATAACAACATTCAAGGGGCCGGTGAAACTTTGTCATACTAACCGGATGTTGCACAAAACAATCAAATAATTTTAGCATGTTTTTTATTATTAATATTACTGTAGTTCTTATTCTGTAACAGTATAGTGTACAATAGATTAATTTCTACGTAAAAAAGTAGTCTGGCAGATGTGAAATATGACATCACATCCATCACGGCATACAAGTGGGTTTTATTGCCTAGGTTTGCCAATAGGTGTTTAACATTACACATCAATAAAACAAATATTAAAATTAAATACAAATAACTTACTTCGCAAGGGTTGTGTTTATTTAATATAACAATCTTCAATTGAGAAACACTTTCGCTTCACAGTTCTCATTTTAGTACACTTACAGCCGCACTCAGAGACGTTACTTAAGTTAAGGAATACTTAAAATTGCTGTCTAGTTTTCAAGTGTGACAATTACTGTCAACGAAAAGTTGACAGAGCAATTTAAAGCATTGCTTAACCTAAGGAACCTTTCTGAGTGCGGCTGAAAGTCTTAGAATAAATAATACAATTACGTCAATGTACATAGTCATGGCTTAACCTTGTCTCATCACAACAGATGAAAAACACTGAGTATGATTTACGCGCATCAATCAACACGCGTAGGCTAGGTGTGACAGTCAAGATACAGCAGGCGGCAGGGTATGCTTGTGCGTAGGTATGGTAAAATGAAGCGCGTCATTTTAACCGGACAATTTATTGTCAAAATAGGTTGTTAAAAGCAGTTGGTCGCTTAAACTGTAGTCGTACTATACGGATATATTTTCATAGTATGTCTGTGTAAAACCTAATTTGAATTTGGATTTTCATCACTAAAACGCTTAGCCATTATAAACAAAGTCGAATAGACTGATTCTACTGTAGGTATCTTCGAAGGTACAGGGGGTTTTTATATGGAAATCCCAGTGCCCTCCATCAGGCACTGAGGGAGGTTTAATAAGTGCAATCCAACATCCTAGCAACATCGCTTAAAATTAGGCGAGATGGCGGCCAAGCACAAGGCTATCTAAAAAAAAAAAACCCACAGCCAGGTATTTTTAAAAGATTGCCTCTTTTAGGCTGTTATAGATTTTTTTATCTTGATTGGAATAGAACATAATAGAAGTGAAATAATTTATATTTCATGTCCACAGGAATGTTCCAGGCCCTCACATAGTAATTGTTCCGAAGTCTACATTGACGAACTGGATGAATGAGTTCAAGAAGTGGTGCCCTTCCATCAAAGCTGTATGTCTGATAGGTGATCAAGAAACGAGGGTAAGTTAAAAATTTACCTACTTATTTGCTGAAAGAAACTTTGTCTATTTTGAAGGTTTTATATGGCAGTTTACAAATGTTGGAGTAATCAGTGTATAACATAAAAAATGCAAACCGAATTGAGGAACTCCTTCCCTCCTGAAGTCAGTAAAAAAAGACCAATACTTGCTCAAATTTCTTTTGCTTAGCTCGCACTTTCATTTGAAAATATCAATCGTATATCATTTGTACATGACCCATCAAGAAGGAGCTGCTTGCAAGTATCGGGTCAAAAATAATTCCCCCCAGCAGGCCTAGCCTACCAGTGGCGAAATTCACAACAAACAAATTGTCTTTCCACTGCCTTTATCCTGCGAGAAAGACAAACGTATCCATATTCTAGCTTAGTCATGTCTAGGCGCGGATTAAAACGGCGGAAAGACAACTTGTCCATGGCCCTTTCTAAGCCTGCAGTACATTTTGTTTTGTGAATTATTTTCAAATCATAAAACTCAAGAGAATAAAAAAAAAAAAGCCCGATGCAGAAGAGTCTGGTCTAGACTGGTGGTGAAAGTGAAACTGTATTTTAATTAATTATACTATTTTATACAGAATGCATTTATCCGGGAGACACTGATGCCTGGCAACTGGGATGTCTGTATCACGTCATATGAAATGATCATCCGAGAGAAGTCAGTTTTCAAGAAATTCACTTGGAGGTACATGGTCATTGATGAGGCTCATCGTATCAAGAATGAGAAGTCAAAGCTGTCAGAGTTGCTGCGAGAGTTCAAGAGCATGAACAGACTGCTCCTGACTGGTACTCCACTGCAGAATAACCTACACGAGCTCTGGGCACTGCTGAACTTCTTACTGCCTGATGTGTTTAACAGTTCTGATGTGAGTTTTTTTTAATTTTTGATTTTTGTAAACCAAAAATCTAACCCAAATAGTAGGGTGGCATACAGGTTGATCAGAATCTAACAACACAAAAAATATATGTATATTGAAGCAATGATTTTGACATGTTTACATAGTCATTAAAGGGGGAGTCTATATTCAGCAGTTGACATCTTCTGGCTGATTATGATGATGATATCAAAATATTTTTTTGTGCCATGAGATTCTGGTTTTCCTTTTCATATATTTCATTCAATCGAATGAATTTATTCGTATTCATGCGACCTGAAAGTCACTCGCCTGATGGTAAGCACCATGATTGCCTATATTAGTTCAGTGCTAACCAAAATTGATAACAAGAACAGTTGTAACTGTGTTTCACCACAGTTACAACTTGTTACAACGCACTTGTCTTTGAAAAACCTGATGTAGAACACTAATGTTTAGTCACTGCTAGTTGGTAGAAAAATAACTGGAACCCCTGATATTTTACCTAGTTTCTCTTATAAGGTTCTTTAATTCGAAGTGGTCCATGTCATTAAAAAAACATTTTGACTAGTTTTCAAGCTTGGACCTCGCAAATAGATATAATTAAAAAAAAAATTTTTTACTGCTTACTTATGCAACATAAGAAACATATGTGCAAAATTTCATGCTTCAAGACACAGTGGCTTAGACTGTGCGTTGTCTTGGTTTAGTAGACTGTGCGTTTTTTATCTATACTAATATTATAAAGAGAAAAGATTTGATTGTTTGTTTGTTTGTTTGCATTGAATAGGCTCCGAAACTACTGAACCAATTTAAAAAATTCTTTCACTGTTGGGAAGCTACACTATCCCCGGGTGACATAGGCTATAATATATACCCGTGCGAAGCTGGGGCGGACCGCTAGTCAGTAAATAAATTTAAGATTATTATTAAGTAGACAAATAAATAAAACATCTTTTCTTCAGGACTTTGATTCTTGGTTCAACACAAATGCAGCTCTCGGCGACAACCAGCTGGTTTCCCGACTGCATGCTGTATTGAGGCCTTTCTTGCTGAGACGTCTCAAGTCCGAAGTAGAGAAGAAACTTAAGCCGAAAAAGGAAGTTAAAGTCTATGTTGGTTTGAGTAAAATGCAGAGAGAATGGTACACAAAAGTCTTGATGAAAGATATTGATATTGGTAAGTAAAACTAGTACAACTATTTTTTTGGGGTTCTGTACCTCAAAAACAAAAATATATAACCATTTTTAACCCCTGATGCAAACAGAGGGGTGCTATAAGCTTAACTGTCTGTGTGTCTGTCAGTGGCATCATAGCACCCAAATGGCTAAACCGTTTTTGTAATGCATATTTTTGTTTTGTTTGGAAGGTGACTTGATCGAAAGTGTTCTTATAATGTTGGCTATAATTCAAGAAAATCTGTTCATCCATTTAAAGATTATCAGGGGCCTTACGGACAACTGCTATTGCGGCACCTAATCCGCTCAGTTGGAAAATCACGCGAACGTGAACTTTATCGCGCCCAGATACGGTTTGCGGTCGCGTGATTTTCCAACTGAGCAGATTAGGTGCCGCTATAGCAGTTGCCCGTACGTCCCATGTTCTAATAATCGAGGTTCAAAAAAAAAATTATACTTGTTTGTACAAAGAAGATCAAAGAGCATACCTACAATCAATTTGACATTGCTATATTTCTTATTTCAGTGAATGGCGCGGGCAAAGTAGAGAAGATGCGCTTGCAAAATATTCTAATGCAGCTCCGCAAATGCTGCAACCACCCGTATCTGTTCGACGGTGCTGAACCCGGCCCTCCGTACACTACGGACGAGCATTTAGTCTACAACTGCGGTAAACTGGTGATCTTGGACAAACTACTGCCAAAACTGCAGGAGCAAGGCTCCAGGGTGCTCATATTCTCGCAGATGACCAGGATGCTGGACATCTTGGAGGATTACTGCCTTTGGAGGCAGTACAAGGTATTTCTTATTTTAATACAAAATCTGATAATTTTTTTTTTACTTTTTTTATTATTATACTTACATAATATTATAAGTGTGAAAGTGTGTTTGTTGGTAGTCGGTTTGTTTAGTTGTTCCTATTTCACGCAGCAATAAAGCAATAGATCGACGTTTTTTTGAAGTGTACACTTTAGGCATGTCGGGCATTTTTTGGGATGGGGTAAAGCACTGAACTCATATGACCGTCACGCTCAGATGTTCGTTCGGGTAAAGTCGGTTCGAGTCGACTAAGGGAGCGAGAGAGATACAGCCAACCTTGATGAAGTTTTCACTCTGTAGTGTGGTCTTAAGTGCACACTTTTTTTGCATATTCAAATTCAAATTCAAATTCAAATTGTTTATTACAAGTAACCATGGACTCAGACTTAGCAATATTTAGACACAGAATTAAGTATAAAAATAATTTTAAAAATGTCAGTGGAAAGTCAAAATAAAATCAATACAATGTCAAATATTAATAACAAAAAATAAATAAGATATGATATTCAGGAAGATATTCGGTTACTTAGGAAATGTGGGTAAGCGCATTGGTTTCTTATCTTAAGAGCCATATTACAAGATGCAATCATTCAATTTAGGTATCTGTTTTTTCAGGTACAAACCAATAAAATAATGACATCATTATAAAAAGACGAATATGAAACAAGTAACCCATAATATTAAAAATTGTTTATTTTGTGCCAGTAGTTTAACGAAATCCACTCTCAAACTTTACCTCTTAGACTTTTACGAAAAACCACTATTGTAAATAAAAAAAATAAGTTGATATGTTATTAGAGTTATTTTATTATAGAAAATTATTTTTCTATAAATTTTTCTATTTTTTAGAATCAGAACACTAAAAATTCAGTTTTCGTTGCTTTTTTCGTCAAAAATGTAAGAGGGCCTTAACATAAGGCAAGGTGACGGTCAAAAATGCAATCCTATTACTAAATAAACAAAAAAAAAAAAACGCGGGGTTCATCTTTTGTATCAATATAATTATATACTTCACCAAAAAATAGGTTTTTGTTGCTTTTTTCGTCAAAAATGTAAGAGGGCTCTTAACATAAGGCAAGGTGACGGTCAAATGCAATCCTATTACTAAATTAACAAAAAAAAAAACGTGGGGTGCATCTATTGTATCAATATAATTATATACTTCACTGAGCAACCAGTTTAAACTTGTATATAAATAGTAAAGATTCCCTTCCATAAAATTCCAGTACTGCCGCCTGGACGGGCAGACGCCCCATGAGGACCGCAACAGACAGATCGAGGAGTACAACTCGGAGGGCAGCGAAAAGTTTGTGTTCATGCTTTCAACTCGCGCCGGTGGTCTCGGCATTAACCTGACCTCGGCTGATGTTGTCATCATATACGACTCTGATTGGAACCCGCAGATGGACTTACAGGCTATGGACCGCGCGCATCGGATTGGGCAGATGAAACAGGTAGGTCCTAAGAAAATTGACTAGTGTAGAAACCGTCACGTGATTTACAAAGCGTAGCACGCCATCTGTCAAATAGTATGTAGCCTTTGGATCCTTTTACAGGTCCCAAGTACATTAAAACAGTGTACAACCCTGCAATTTGCCGTCCTGTCAAAAATATATCTGTTTCGTTCTGGAAACAAATTTATGAGTAAAGAGTGTAACATATTTAATTCGTTTATGCTAAATTTGCACTCCTATGCTAATAGTCCTTATTCTGTGGGTAGGTCACTGTGCTAGTGACAGTCACTACAAAAAAAAAATACTTACACCACTAGTCACATCAAAATGCATCTGTTTTTTTCCTCTGAGTGGATTTTGGAGTTACACGTCTTTTGCATTTGCCAGTGTCAAGTATAGATATTCAAGTTTCCATATTCAAGTTTAATTAAATAACATCAAACAAAGCATAGTCAGAGTCAAGCAAAATAAATCATGGTAAAGTTCAAATCATGTCCTAGAAAAGTGGTGGAGACTACCAAACTCGCTCGAAGCATTTATTTTTTCTGACAGCTGCAATAAAATTATAAAAAGCTGCATATTTTTTTTTTGTTTTTGTATTTGGATCCCAATAAGAGTTCATAGCACAAACTCTAGTTGATTTTAAATTTGTAGTAACAAGATGAATACATTTATAATTCCAGGTGCGAGTATTCCGCATGATTACAGACAACACCGTAGAAGAGAAGATCGTGGAGAGGGCAGAAGTAAAGCTTAGACTGGACAAGCTGGTCATACAGTCAGGGCGCCTGGTCGACCAGAAAAACCAACTGAATAAAGATGAGATGCTCAACATGATTCGACACGGGGCTAACCATGTGTTCTCGTCAAAGGACTCTGAAATCACTGAAGAGGATATTGATTCTATATTGGCTAAAGGAGAAGTCAAGGTAAATAAATCAAAACAATTTTTTTTTCTATATTATACTAGCGACCCGCCCGCCCGGCTTCGCACGGGTGTCATTTACGTGCGAAGCCGGGGCGGGTCGCTAGTTATACACATAAACCTTCCGTGAAAATGTATCTAACTGATGGTGAAAACCGCATCAAAATCCGTTGCGTGGTTTAGGAGGAGTTAGCGGACATACAGACAGACGCGGAAAGTGACTTTAATTTATAGTATAGATTATAATTATTCTATATTAGTTGTACCTAAGACCCAAAGATAATATAAATTGTCATTGCTAAGACCCGAAATAAATGAATTGAATTTTTCAGACTGAAGAATTGAAGCAGAAGCTCGAGAGTCTCGGCGAGTCTTCGCTTCGAGAGTTCACCATGGACACGCCCGGAGCAACAGACTCTGTTTACCAGTTTGAAGGTTTACCACTATTTTAATATTTGGATAGATAGAAACTCTTTATTGTGTACACCAGAAATAAAAATTACAAACAGATAGAAAACACTTACGAGCTAGTGCTACAAGTGGCGGCCCTATCGCTAAAAGCGATCTTTTCCAGGCAACCATTTTTATTTACTTTTACTTTCTACACACATTCTACTCGTCAAACATGTTGTCTCGCATTTGAAACTGATGTTGGACTCATAGTTTCGTTATCTGCGTCTTGTCATTGACTATTATATTGACAAAGATAATTTATATTGTCATTGACTATTGACAAAGATAATTTACATTGTCATTGACTATTGATATCGTGCCGTCCGGCTTGCGCACATGATGTAAGTTGTGACGCGATAGCGTTAATAATTGTCAGCTTTCATATTAACCCAACAAAGCTAACCCTAAAGAAGCATCTGCAACTCTGCAAAAGGGCCTGGACAAAGAGAACTTCCTTCGTTTTCCGAAGAAAAAAAAAAACGAAGCGATGTCTATGGGGACAAATTAACACTTGCATTTGTTGAATAGGTGAAGATTACAGAGAGAAGCAGAAGGTGACCCTCGGCAGTTGGATCGAGCCTCCGAAACGTGAACGTAAGGCCAACTATGCAGTGGATGCGTACTTCCGCGAAGCCCTAAGGGTGTCCGAACCAAAGGCACCCAAGGTACAGGTAAATAAGTCTAAAGAGCTAACATCGAAGCTCGACAATCCTATTGGTGATGGATTTGCTTTGTCATTTTGCTATTTATATTGATTAGCTCTTTATACTACTACTTATCTACTCTTATCTTTATACTATTACTATCTTCATCTACTTATCTATCATCAATTTCACATACTCGTAATGACTTTTCACCCTGCATATGCCTGGGAATCTACCATGGTTCTCATTTCAATGTTAAAATTGAATCATATATCTTCTTCTCTCCTATAGATAGAGCGAGAGAAAATACTGCAAAAAGTAACGCTCACAAAGATTGTAGTGGGCCTTACAGTTGTAATAGAGCTAACTCTTTCAGACAATACATTAGCAGAATAGCACTTATGAATGTTTGCCTACCAATGACAAGCTAGCACCGATACTATAACATTGAGCAGACCAATCAGCGTGTAGTACACCCGGACACAACTAGATGACTGGATTGTTTGCTTTTTTAATGAATTTGTTGTACAACGGGGATCAACCTTAATAATAAATGCGTTAAAAACTCTAAAAAGTTACTACGGTGTTATGTTTCTCTTTTATTTTTGAAAATTGAGAAAGACATAACTGGGTTTCTATTTCAAGCTACTCCGTTTTATTAATAAAGATTTCAATGTCTTCGAGGTGGAAAGTCATCCAACACATACTTATAAATGCTTTATAAAGTAGTTGGCTTGCTTCTATATATTCTAAAGTTTTTTTTTTTAATGGGATGGTAAGATGTACATTTGTATGCGCAGGCGCCGCGTCCTCCCAAGCAGCCGATCGTTCAAGACTTCCAGTTCTTCCCGCCGCGTCTCTTCGAACTGTTGGATCAGGAAATCTACCATTATCGTAAAACGCTTGGGTAAGAGAAGCAATTTATTACACTCCTTATATTATAGCTACACTTGTTATGTAACTAACAATATAAATTCCAAAACTCCACAGACGCCTCTAGGAAAGTCTCCACCACATGACTCGGACTTGACTGTAACTTACTTTGCTTGACTCGGACTGTGACTGACTTTTGTGACGTGATTGATTACCTTGTAAGCCTTTTTATTTAAATTAATTTATATTTATTGTCATTCATCATCATCATCAGCCAGAAGACGTCCACTGCTGAATATAGGCCTCCCCTTTAACCTCCACACTGAACGACAGCCTGCCTTTTGCATCCACTGGATGCCACCGACTCTCAATATCGGGTCCATCTAGTAGGAGGCCTACCTACGCTGCGTTTTCCGGTTCGTGGTCTCCACTCAAGAACCTTTCTTCCCAATCGGTTATCGGTTCTTCGAGCGATGTGGCCTGCCCATTGCCACTTTAACTTGCAAATTTTAATAGCTATGTCGATGACTCATACCGACTTATGGATTATTATTGAATGCTTTATGGTTGATATTCCGAGAACCCGTACGAAGCGCTTTGATTCCACATTTATTATGCGAACTGCTAGTCAGTGGAATTCGCTGCCTGAGTGGGTGTACCCCGATAGTTACAATCTGGGTTTCTTCTAGGCAAGCGTGCTCCATCGTAGGCCGCATCATCGCTTAACATCAGACGAGTTGGCGGCCAAGCGCAAGCCTATTTATAATAATAAAAAAAAAAAAAGATTAGCTATTAAAATTACCGGTGTCGGTGATTTATTGTCATTAAAGTCTTTATTTTATTAACGTTAAGGTACAAAGTGCCTCGAAACCCCGAGCTCGGTCCAGATGCAGCTAAGATCCAGCGCGAGGAGCAACGTAAGATAGACGACGCTGAGGCGCTTACAGAGGAAGAGGTCACGGAAAAGGAACAACTGCTCACACAAGGTATATATAACAAGACTAGCGGCCCACCCCAGCTTCGCACGGGTATAGATATACGGGGTGTAAGGGGAACTCTCTCGAAGCCAAAATAATGTAATTGTACTCATCATTATGAACAAATTTTACTATGGGACCAACCCTGAAATCGCGAAAAAAATATCAGCTGTTCTATAGAAAACGGTCATTGACACTCGACAAAATGTATGGAACAGCTATATTTTTTTTCGCGATTTCAGGGTTGGTCCCATACTAAAAGTGGTTCATAATGATGAGTACAATTACCTTCTTTTGGCTTCGAGAGTGTTCCCCTTACACCCTGTATAGCCTATGTCACCCGGGGATAGCGTAGCTTCCCAACAGTGAAAGAATTTTTCAAATCAGTTCAGTAGTTTCGGAGCATATTCAATGCAAACAAACAAACTATCAAATAAACAATCAAATCTTTCCTCTTTAGAATATTATAGATATACAATTATAAAATATCAAAAACATCACACATCACATTGTCAGCCAGTAAACGTCCACTGCTGAACAAAGGCCTCCCTTTTAGAGAGGGGTGTTGCCATAATCCCCACGCTTAGCACGTGGCTTGGGGATCACATTACTTTCACCGTGTACTAATAGGATGCTGCTGCCCATCCTCCCGTGGTTAACACACACACATAAAAAACAAAAATAAAATATTATACACTCACCCACAAAATAAACACACAAAAATATTTGTATATGTGTTAGTAAACACAGCATTCAGCTGTTACAGTGTTGACTGCATACAAACACTCACACTTACACATAAACTTTAGCATTTATAATATTAGTGTGATTTATTGCAGGTTTTACAAACTGGACAAAACGCGACTTTAATCAATTCATCAAAGCAAACGAGAAGTACGGTAGGGATGACATCGAAAACATTGCAAAAGACGTCGAAGGGAAAACACCAGAAGAGGTAACAAATATATGTTGATTTAAAACATCATATAGTGATAGTGATGACATACGGCACTGAAACGTGGTCTCTCACTATGGGCCTCATAAGCAAGCTCAAAGTCGCACAACGAGCTATGGAGAGGGGTTTCTCTACGAGATCGAATCCGAAATGAGGAGATCCGTAGACGAACGAAACTCACCGACATAGCCCATCGGATTAGTAAATTGAAATGGCAGGGCACATATCACGCAGAACAGATTGCCGATGGGGCCGAAAGGTTCTAGAATGGAGACCACGAACCGGTAAGCGCAGCGTAGGACGTCCACCCACAAGATGGACAGACGACCTAAGAGACCGCAGGGAAACGCTGGATGCAGGCCGCTTCCAACCGGCCCTTCTGGAGATCAATGGGGGAGGCCTATGTCCGGCAGTGGACGTCCTACGGCTGAAATGATGATGATGATATTCAGGCAGCGCTTTCCACAGACTATCAGTTCGCACAATAAAAGTGGAATCAAAGCGCTTTGTACGGGTTTTCGGATTATTAACCATGAAGCGGTGCCGCCTTTTCGTGCCCACTCTGGAAATCTGCCGGGCTAACATGCGCGTCGCGACAAACTTTTGTCGACTCTTTATCGTGCCAAAGCGTGACAGGCATATACGAAAACGTAGGCGCCTTATCGCGTTCTCGCTCGAAAAACTGACGACAAGATTTTGTCGCGGTGCGCATGTTAGGCAGGCAGATAGAAAATTGGGAATGAAGGAATTAGATCATGAAGACCCAATGCACACTCTCCGAAATGTACTATAATATTTTATTTTAATAATTACTGATTCAATGTTATGTTTAGGTAATGGAATATTCAGCTGTATTCTGGGAGAGATGCCACGAGTTACAAGACATAGACCGGATCATGGGACAGATTGAACGAGGTGAAGCCAAGATACAAAGAAGGGCATCCATCAAGAAAGCGCTGGACGCTAAAATGGCGCGTTACCGGGCACCATTCCATCAATTAAGGATCTCTTACGGAACGAATAAGGGCAAAAACTATACAGAAGAAGAAGACAGGTTAGACATCTTATTGCCTGGTTAAGCAACCATAATTATAAGTTTAAATTGCGTTGCCATTACAAATACCGAATTGTTTCACTCTCATGCAAAAAACAGTCCTGTAAATAAACTTCTGATTCGAACCTCTATCACCCAAGAATTCAACCAAAAATCTACATCATCTTTTATTCTCTTTCTAATTTGTTTAATTTCACAGGTATGTTTGGAATGTGCAACTTTACCAAAACTGACGAGATTCGTGTGTCTTTGACATGGTTACCCATTTGAACATAAAAAATCACTGCGAGAAAAATAATGATTGTCATTATCTTTTGAATAATAATTCAAGTGGTTTTAAGCAATTCATCATCATTATCAGTTTATAATGTTGCCACAGCTGGGCATTATTTTAGAGAGCGAGAGAGAGAGAGAGAGAGAGAGAAAGAGAATAGGCTCAAAAAAGGTGACTGTCATATCGTTGAACTTTATGACTTGGACATACCGGTTTCCTTACGATGTTTTTCCTTCACCGTTTTAGAGCAATTGGCATGTTAATGGCGCGAAAAAAAGAATAAATGAAATTATGTGAAAAATTCAAATAACCAAGTTTTTGGTTTTTATTTTTATCTTTTACAACTTTGCCATTTAATTTTTTTTCCATAGGACTTGTAGTTTTGTCAGAAATCGAGATAAACAGCCCCCCCCCCCACTTCCCGAACTCAGATCGCCCGTAAATTATTTTTCCTTACATTTTTGTTATATTGTCTTCCTCATCCAATGGGTTGGATCCTACTATAATTTTTTTTTTTTCAAAAATTATCTACCCTGGTCTATAAGTGTTTATTTTTGTCGTAGGTTTTTAGTATGCATGTTACACAAGCTGGGCTTCGACAAAGAGAACGTGTACGAAGAGCTGCGCGCGTCCGTGCACGCCGCGCCGCAGTTCCGCTTCGACTGGTTCCTCAAGTCGCGCACCGCCGTCGAGCTGCAGAGAAGGTAATATCATATCACTACCAGCCATTCCGACTCCAGCCAGACCAGAACAGCATTCAGATGGACAGACGACCTAAAAGAGACCGCAGGGAAACGCTGGATGCAGGCCGCTTCCAACCGGCCCTTTTGGAGATCGATGGGGGCGGCCTATGTCCAGCAGTGGACGTCCTACGGCTGAAATGATGATGACCAGCCATTGCACTTTGTACCTTCTGGTATCTACTTAAGAGCGAATGTTTCGTGATTCTTCAATCTTGTTCGTGCATTTCAACATTTTCACTGTCATTGGGTGAGGCCACATTGAACCTTGTGATTCAACTCAACGCCAATATTGCCTGTGGCCATGTTTCCGACTTTCGTAGTAAGCAGCGAGCCGATCAAAACGGCGACAGGTTCATATAATACTAGCGGCCCCCCCGGTTTCTCCCGCCATCCTATACTAACCATGCATTTACTGGGATTAAAAGTAGGGTGTGTTAATCCAGAATATAAGCTTCATACCAAATATTAATTTATACAAATCCATACAAACTTTCGCATTTATTAACCCCCGACGCAAAAAGAGAGGTGTTATAAGTTTAACTTGTGTATCTGTGTGTCTATCTCTGGCATCGTAGCTCTGAAACGGATAAACCGATTATGATTTAGTTTTTTTGTTTGACAAATTATTTGATTGCGAATGTAAGGTCAGAGTAAGTTGGTATCTTCTAAGACTACGTGATTCATCTTCGACTACATCGACACTTACTTACCAACAGGCGAGCTGGAGGTCAGATGCGGAATTATTCGCGATAAGAAAAGTACCAAATAAATCATAGGTGCAGGGCCGAGAATCGAACCGGGTGCCGTCATATTGTAAAGCGCACATGCTACCGCTCGGCCACCATCACACTGATGCGTTCAAATCACCAAAGTTTAAAGTTTCTTTATCCTTCTTGTATTGTTTCAGGTGCAACACACTGATTACGTTGATCGAGCGTGAAAACCAAGAGCTGGAAGAAAAGGAGCGCGCGGAAAAGAAAAAGAAGAGTGGAAACGTGAATCCCAATACTCCCGGTGGTAACGCGACCGGGAAGGGCGCGAATGCCGGCAAGCGCAAGGCAGAAAACACTTTGGACTCTGCTCAGAAACAAAAGAAGAAAAAGAAATGATTATTGCCAAAAAGACTTGTCCAAAACCCCTTTTCATCAAGAATCAGTCGCAATAGAAAACTGAAATTCACGTAATCATAATTAGAAACCTGAGGCTCGAAAACCATCTAAAGCTTTGATCTTTTAATCGGAATGCACATTATACAACTGAGTGATAAGCATAATGCGTTGGACAGTAACATACTTAAGGTGCTACGTAATACGTTTCACAAATGGCGGGAAACTCAAATTTCATACAGTTTTCATTGTCCTTGTAGCTAAGCCGGGTAATTATTGTGAATGACACGGTGTTTGCGCAAATCTTTGGTTGTTCTTTACATTATCTTGTACAGCCATTTAACAGTAACGCATCATATTACTTACATTTGTCAATAAACCGTTTGAATCAGCAAAAAATTGTTTATTGCCAAATGTAAGTAATAATAATTATGCATTAGAGATAAATAGCTTTTCTTGATTTTGTAAAGAATAATAATCCATTTTCGCAAACATCATGATCGTTTACAATAATTACCCGGCCTAGTTACAAGGACAAGAAAACTGTTTGAAATTTGAATATTTCCCACCATAGGTGAAACGTACGACCTTAATAAGAAACATTAGTTAAATTCTTAAATTTCCTGTCAACTTCTCCCTGAAGTACATCGTCACATGTGAAAATGGGACGGATAAATTTTGATCATTGTTTAACTTAAGCAACAGTAAATTGCATATCTATTGTCTAGTATGGTCTGTTGGTCCTTCGAGGCATGCGTCAGCAGTAAGGGGCAAAAAGCTTCGCGCTGCCATGGAACCGCTTACCACAGCGTTGTGGGTCCCGATTAAGATAGCAAAGCGATGATTAGTGATGTCACATGTGATCTTTTTTAGGGTTCCCTACCTCAAAAGGATTTTTTTAACCCTTATATGTCTTTCTGTCAAGACCTTTTTTCTCAAAAACACGTAGAGGTATCAAGTTGAAATTGATATCAAATAATGTCTACAGTCTCTTTCAGCTGTGAAAAAATCAAACTAGTAAGTCATTACGATCAGGATATGATCGTTTATGTCGCATGTTTTGCAATTTCACAAGCGAATCAAAACCTATAGGGTACTTTCCGTTGACCCAGTATCATGAAATTTGGCAAGAAGCAATGACTCACAGCACATATAAAGGAAAAATCCGAAAGTTCTTAATTTGAAGTTATACAATAATAAAAAGTTATTGTTTGGGATTACAAACTTACACTTTGTAGTTGGTATGTACGGAAGAACCTTATTGTCTACTACAAAGTTAAGTTTGTTTTTCAATATTTCGACTTTTTTGTTACGGTTCCGACGGACAGAACACAGTGCGCGAGTCCTACTCTACTTTTTTGTGTTCGAAAGTATCTAACAGACATACGTATTTGGCTGACGGTCCGCCGTCTGACCAACGGGAGAGAAAGAGAAAGTGATTATTTTTGTCCCGTTGGCCAGATGGCTGTCCGTCAACCAAATCCGACATTTTATTATAAGCAGTCGAGGAACGCTTCTTATCGTGGAGGGCGCTGCTCCCAGTGGAGTTAGCCCTTTCTTTCAGTCAGTTTATCTGACTATCCTGGTTAAAGATGTCCCGTCCTTTTTTGTTTTTTTTTTCTTGCGAGTGCCACTTGCCAGGCAACGTATGGAGATTTATCAGATCACGTGTAACGTCACTTAGACGGGTTTCTAGCCTCATGTCGTGCTTTGATGCGTATTGTACACAGTGCAAATAGGTAACCTGCTTAACAGGACGCGCGTGCGAGAGTAGGATGCATGTATGCAATGATAAGTGCATCCTGCTCTCTCAAGTTGCTCAAATTAGATACGCCGTGTGCATTATGCAATGCTCATAATAAGCATTGAGCTAATTGATTGTGATTCACCGTTTTATCCAGTATTTTAACTTTTAGGCAATAGGTACGAGTAATGTTTGTTTGTTTAATTGTGATTTTTCATTTTATACAATTGTAATAATTGTGTGGATTGTATCCATGCCACGTATTTGAATGTGTCATTCCTTTCCATTTTGAATGTTTTAATTTAATATTGAATGCTGATCTGTGGTGTTAACTAGATTTATTAATAATTTTATTGCAATGTCCTGTAGCATAATATTATTGTGAAGCCAGTCTGGACGTTTCTCAAGATGTTTTATAAATTATAAGTTTGGCAATAAAGTGACTTTCAAATTGTACACGACTTATTATTATAAACATTACAATTATTAATGCAATTAAACCGGCCAAGTGCGAGTCGGGCTCGCGCACTGAAGGTTCTGTACCAGCACAAAATGCAAAAGCAGTGCAAAAAGAACTCACGCCCAGGCGGTCAACCAGCCAAGTATCGACCGCGCCCTATGAACAGAAATTTGTCACTGACTCACAATTTGCCATTATTTGTTGCTATATCTTAGTGTGTACTATAACCATGCCAAGTTTGTATGTATTACCGTTTTTAGATTAGAGCAAATACAAAAATACGTTTGTAGTGTGCCCCTGTAGTTTTTACTTTTGGATTTTATTATAGTTTCTTGGTTAATCCGTTGTAACATTACATATTCTGTGAAAATTTCAACTGGCTATCTATTACGGTTCGAAAGAACGGACAGGCATAGTAGGCTTAGTAATAGGGTCTTGTTTACACCCTTTGGGTACGGCACCCTAAAAACTGACATTAAGGGGCCTGTATACCCTCTGCACCTCTCTCGCTCGCACATTTTCACATTATTGAAGATATAAAATAAATGAGTGTGAATTTCCAAAAAGTAACAAAATCATGTCTTGGTGTCTATCGTAACATTACAAACATAGAAATGTTTGTTTTAAATGTTTATCGGGACTTATCACGTATTATTTATTATAGGTAAAAAATATGTACCTTTTTTGTGTTTTTTTTTTAACCTTTATTAAATAATACGTGATAAGTCCGATAAACATTTAAAACATGTGTTCAAATCGCGAAAGTTTAAAAATTACTATAGAAATGTTTGTTTCGATATCTTGTAATTTGACGGAATAACATGACACGAGAAATAAAAATCACTTGTTACCATTTTACTGTGTCAAAATAAAATATATCAAATTGACAATTTCTTTGTTTGTATTGTTATAATATACACAAGACATGATTTTGTTGCTTTTTGGAAATTCACACTCATTGATTTTATTTCTTCAATAATGTGAAAATGTGCGAGCGAGAGAGCTGCAGAGGGTATACAGGCCCCTTAAAATAACAAGGAAGTGGTTTTTCTTCTTCTAAACCCAAGTTAGTGTCGAATCGCTTGTGGACTTTTAGTTAAGTTTGTTGGTATTGCTGCATGTTTCTTAGTGTGTGTAAGTTACAGTATTTGTTTTAAACTATCACGGTTGTTCACTAAAGTTATATGATTATTTACCGTGGTAAGGTTGTGGAATGAATGAATCTTCCCGTGAACATGGTGCATGTAACTGCGCCGAAATATCGGGAGCTCATTCCACAACCTTACCACGGTAAATATCCCGTAAATAATCAATAACTTTACAGTATTTGTGTTTGTGATAGTGAAGAAAGTGGGTGAAACATGGAGAAATTTTGAATACAAGCAATAATTATTGTACTAAGGCACATTTCCCTTATTTGTCTGATCTGCGAGCAATATACATATTTACATTGACATTTAATTGAAAATCGGTTCACAATTTTAGTATGGTTTATTATTATAATAATATGGAATCTATAATTAGATCGTTGAAACCCTTAGAGTATCACAACGTGAATTTTAGTATCGAAATAGCACAAATTACAATATCTAATATCGTTAAATCACTTTATTATAATTAGTAGGAAATGACGCTATTCATTCTTCGTCTTTTAACTTTATCATGTCCTACGGCTAAGCCATGCCGGATGCCTTCATAAAAGTCTGACGTAAAGGGCCTTACGGCTACCTGTTTTAAGCGTTTTGTTTGGGTGATGTGAAAAGTTGCGCGACTGCAAACCGTATCTCTGCGCGTTAAGGTTCACGGTCGCGTGATTTTCCATAGCCACTCAGCCTATATAAACTTACTGACTTTTTATCGTATCTTCACATTCTTATTGTACAAAGTTCCGTTTGACGAGAAACAACCAACATAAAAATTTCTTCATAGAATAATGTCAAAATTAATATTTCTGTACAAACATACAGATTAAATCTACTCGAATGCACTGAATTGGCAATGGCCGGAGAGGGCAACTAATTCTTAAGTATCTATTTAATTTAAGACCAGCGCTTAGACATAGGGAAATTTTCATACTTTTGATACAAACATACTAGTGCATTTCCACGAAAACTACTTGTCAGGTTTTGATGAAACTTTTACCGAAATTTATTTAAATTAGAGATGAAACGGATATTCATCAATCCTAGACGTGTTACATCCTTGCTTTCCATCAGGCGAGTTGGTGGCCAAACGTAGATATCTAAGTACTAAAAAAACAGATTTTCAAAAAGTATGAAAATAGCCCAACGTCAGACACCGTTAACATTTTTTATACACTTTGGCAAATACTAAAGCTACAAATATAATTCAAAATACAAAAAACACCACAGCATGTTCTCATTTGGTAACAACAAATATTCATAGCACAATGCCGGTTTCTTTTGTCAGTAATACTTCTTACTGTTAACATTGACAATCGAGTTCACAACACATGTAAATAATGAGTATATTAATTAAATTAAATAAACAACTGCTGAATCGAATCTAACGACATTTCACATCCCAAAACATGTCAAGCCGTGTAAGTACAGGCCACTTAAGAACAGAAAAACTAACATACATATATAGACATCGATATATATCCAACAATACCCTCCTTTTTACCCGACTGCCTGATCGGGTAAAAATATAACCTTAGGATTAGTTACCTTGTTTCCTGTCAACACATATACACATATTTATCACAGTTTTCTACCAAATATCACCGAAGTAAATGCGGTCGCACAGTCTATACACAGACGGTGTAAGCTGCCCAAGGATGACAGCACACATAATCAACTATGGACCGGATCAGCATCGCCTCGACTAATCGACTCTCCTACAGCAAGCCGTCCTTCGAACTAAGGAAGATAGACTAAGAAGAAATACAATAGCGAAAATTAGAGTGTAGCTCGGAAATTTGCCTAATAACGGTATAAACTTAGATGGCACCGTAATTTGAGCGTGCTATAGGTTGCCTTGGACTTCCGTAAGCGCTGCAGTCAGATAGCGTACGAAAGGGTTCTACAAATTACAGTAGCGCTAGTATCGCAGTCAAGTTTCGCAACGGTAACACCGGTACTGTAATTTGTACAACCCTTTTGTACGCTATCTGACTGCAGCGTTTACGGAAGTTCGAGACTACCTATAGCACGCTCAAATTACGGTGCCATCTATGTTTATACCGTTTTTATGCAAATTTACGAGCTAGGATCTAATGTTCCCCTATTGTCTTTCCTCTTAGTCTATCTTCCTTGACCAAACTGATGCTTGTAACTAGCCGTGTGTAAATCAGCTCTGGGGGCTTACGGACAACTGCTATAGCGGCACCTAATCCCCTCAGTTGGAAAATCACGCGACCGCAAACCGTATCTGGGTGCGATAAGGTTCACGTTCGCGTGATTTTCCAACTGAGCGGATTAGGTGACGCAATAGCAGTTGCCCGTAAGGCCCCTGATCTGATTCAAAGATATGGGAGTCAGATCCGTGATCTGACTCAGTGTAATAATCATATAACTTTAGTGAACAACCGTGATAGTTTAAAACAGTGTTTTATTGTACATTGAGTCGGGTACAAAATTATATTTTTTAAATAAATAATAATAAGCGATGCCATTACGATGCGTTGCAGTATGGAGTTCTATAGAGTGACCATAAACCATAAGTTATTGTTTTATTGTATTTTTTACTATTTTGTGAAATGTAGATTATTGTTAATTGGTCTATTTGTAATTTTTTATTAATGTAATTGGCTTTTAGCCATTTTAATTAACAAATAAAAATAAGCGATGTATTAGCTTGTCCCGACTCGATGCCGTTACGATGCGTTGCAGTATGGAGTTCCATAGAACGAAAATACTGAACAAGTCTCGTTGAGATGATACCGATCTGGTACTGAAGTGATATGTGTGCTGTGACCATATAACTGTGTAGCATTCGTGAGAGCCTTGCCCTTGAGATCACTCTTAATTCTAGTAATGTCTACATAGTGCAGTGATATAACAAAAAACTAAGTACACATAACATATACATAAGAGTTAACAGTCTTTCGTAATGAATTACACACATATAATAGGTATTTCTTTGACCGAATTTTACGACCATCTTTACCATTATGTCTATTTTTCCAAAAAAACACTACATGGAAAAGTGGACAAATTAGGAGACAATTTTCCATCCACAACAACAAAGTATGTTTTTCCATGTAAAGAGAACTATTCATAGGAACTATATAAAAGGAACTAGTGACATGTAATCATTCCTATCATCCCTAAAAAGATCGGCATACCAGCATTTTTTTTTTAAAGTAGTGAGGATGCCACTGTTTCATGAATTTTTTAATGGTATATAACATTTCCTGGATTTCCAATAATTACTACTTGTGGTTTGATTTATATCAGTGGGGATTATGAGATTAAACCATGACATAGGACCACCTATTAACATTGATTTGTGGCAGAACTTACAATCTGTAAGAATGGCATGGCAGTGAACTTGCATTGGATATGGCTAATTAGTAGGCTATCCAATTTGTACAGAATTTGCCATTAGTTCTGGCAGAACTTAAACATAAGTGGATGGTCCCCTTATTACTTAGGGATCTGGCACCAGTACACAAATTAAACGGAATCTCCCTCAACTGTAAGATACTGGCAGATTACACAATCAGGGCCCTGATTATCTAACTATAAACGCGCACGTAACGCGGCGCGTTAAGTTAATCTCAAAAAGTTAGCTTTTATTTCCAAGGGAATAGAGGTAAAAAAAATGAGGTTAGCTTAACGCGCCGCGTTACGTGCATGTTTTAGTTAGAGAATCAGGGCCCAAGGTTATTGATTGGTTAATTTGCCAGTATCTTATAAGGTCCTCATAAATTTTTATTTCACTACTGTGAGTGCAGTGCTATTCATAATCAGTTTATGAGGAGTTTCCATTCTCAATGGCATCCTGGAAGTTGTTAGCACTGGTCGGAAACGGTGCACCCAACCCGTAAAGGTGTCCACTCGTACTCTCTATGTTTCCATCGAAGAAGATCTGAAACAACTTAAATCCTTGAGTTGTTTGGTTTGGAATTTAAAAGGTTGAATATAAAATATCATCAGCCGGGTCCTAACTGACTGAGTATGCCTCTTTGCGAGCCAAACGGCTCAGACATGGAAGTGGCTCAGACATGGTAATGGCTCAGACACGGAAGTGGCTCAAATTACTTCAGCCAGAGTTTGCGAGAAAAATGCGGTGTCTGTATGATTGCGACGCAGAGCCGTACTACAAAATGCATCGTAAAATTTTAGGTATTTGGATTTTTGGGCATAAAAAGAAAAATAAAGCCGTAATTGTCAAGACAAATACAAAACACGAAAACTAGAACATGACAATTGTTATTTTGTATCAGTAATTTAATGAAATCCACTCACAAACTTACCCTTCTAGAGATTTACGAAAAATTACTTTTGTAAATTGGAGATAATAAGTTCATGTATTGTTTTTCCAAAATTTTAAGCTGTTATTTTCAACAACAAAAAAACTTCTATTTAGTAAAAAACGGATTTTTCTATTTGATAGAATCAGAACGCCAAATACCCCCATTGCTTTTTTTCGTAAAAAAATGTGCGAGCCCTTAAAACAAAGCTGATTTTGACGCTGATGTGATGTGATGTGATTGTGTGGTGGAATATATTAAACATACCTAGCCTGGAACAGGAATTAGCTCACCTGACGATGTGTTGGATAAATCGTTAGGTACTAAGTGACAAATTTCATGTATCAGAAAATAGAGATATTTTCTGAAGGACATTCACTCGCGATTTAGTTGTCGAGGATGGTTCACCGAGTCATACTCAGTCAGTTTGAAGCCAGTTACTTGAAAAATATTGTACATCTATGTGATAGCGGTCTACATCCAGCGTTTCCCTGCGGTCTCTTTTAGGTCACCTGTCCATCTTGTGGGTGGAAGTCCTACGCTGAGCTTACCGGTTCGTGAGTGTTCTGAGTGCTAAGTGCCCTGCCCATGCACTGCCACTTCCAATTGCTAATCTGGTGGGCTATGTTGGTAACTTTCGTTCGTATACGGGTATCCTCATTTTTGATTCAATCAATCTTCATCATCATAGTCAAGCCTTTTAAAAGTACACTGCTGGACTTTTAGCCTACCCCCGAAAGTGTGATTGGGCCTTATTCACCACGCTGGCCCAGTGCAGATTGGTGGATTCACATACACCATTGAATTCCTTCTCCGTACATATGCAGGTTTCCTCACGATGTTTTCCTTCACCGAAAAGCCAGTGGTATGAAAATCCGTACATAAGCTCCAAAGAGCTCAATCTATCTTATCTACGTATAATTTGACTAGACATGTATAATGTGTAATCTCCAGGTATTCACATAGTTTTGCTAATTACTAGAATGCCTACTTACTAACAACGAAATTACTAACTGCTAGAATGGTTGCCTGGAAGAGATCGCTTTTAGCGATAATTCCGCCATTTGTGGCACTAGCTCGTAGGTGTTTTCTATCGTGATGTAATTTTTATTTCTGGTGTACACAATAAAGAGTTTCTATCTATATATCATAGTTGAATTACCTCTTTAATTTTAAAGAATGCCATCCCGGTGAGATGGCTGTCTGAGCCTGCCTGATGCTGCGGCCCCACGCGCCGCAGCTCCAGCTGGTCGGCCACCTCCTGTAGCCCGCCCTTCAGGTTCTTGCACAGCTTCATCAGGTACTGGAAAAAAGTAAAAAAAATATCAGTTCAGTGATACTAACGTCTTCGCCATGGTCGCCATTATATAAGTTAAGTTAATTTAATTTATATGGATTAATTAATTACATTAATTGTAATTTTTCTTTTTAATTTATTAT
The DNA here is from genome assembly GCA_932305915.1 of Agriopis marginaria. Classification (NCBI taxonomy): domain Eukaryota; kingdom Metazoa; phylum Arthropoda; class Insecta; order Lepidoptera; family Geometridae; genus Agriopis; species Agriopis marginaria. The sequence goes on from OW029921.1 coordinate 8,420,390, forward strand.
GACTGACTTTATGTTTCTTTTTAACTATTTGATTCGTGTATGTACCTACTTATTTATGATTTGATTACTATAATTTTAATTTACTTTATAATACGATTTGACATGTAAAATAACATTTTATGAATAAATATGAATATGAATATAACGGTAATGAATGATGTGAAAACCTGGGTTACAATTTGGGTGTCTTCAAATGACGAGTGAGCCGGTTTATTCTAGGCAAGCGTGCTCCATCATAGGTCGCATTATCACTTAAAATCAGGCGCGTTGGTGGGCAAACGCAAGCCCATACAAAAAAAAGAACAGAGCCTATTTTATTTTTACATATAAATTGGCATGCGTTTTACCACCATCACGCCTGATGTTAAGCGATGATGCGGTCTACGTTGGAGCACGCTTGCCTAGAAGAAACCGATTCACTCGTGATTCTTTCAGTATTGTAGGCCAAGACTCACTCAAGAATGTGATGTATAAATAAAAAATAAAAAAAACTTACTTTTACATCATACACTGTGGGGAAGTAAAGTCGTAGACTCTCAAAGAAGTCATTCTCTTCTTGTGGAAGATTTTTGTCAGTCAGGAGTTTGAGCAAATATCCAAAGTCATATCCGGAGTGGAAACTCAGCCACTTGATGTTGTCCATGAGTACTATTCCTGAAATTAGAAACATTTTGTATTTCAGTACCATTGATTAAAGTCCACAATTGAAATCATTAACTGAACTGTCTATTCGAAAATGTACCTGAAGTCATTAAAATTTCAGCAAATTCCAAAGGTTCAATGCCATGCTCTTCGTGTTCTCTAAATTTCAGTCCAGAATTCTGTAGCAAGTCAATGGAATCCTGCGCGTACATGTCCTCCCTGTAACATCGAAAATATAAATAGACTAGCTACCCGCGATTTTCCAATTTTCCCGCATTTTCTGGGAGAATAAGTACCCTATGTCCATCCATATGATGTACCATCCTGCCAAAATTTTAAGATCGGCTCAGTGGTTTAGTCGTGAAAAGCGAACAAACATCTAGACAGAGAGACAGAGTTACTTTCGCTTTTATAATATTAGTAAGGATATATGCATGCTTTTATAACATTCTCATTGTATCTGGTAAAATCATGTCAAATTTCTACATATTGAACATTCTAATAGAGAAAACTTACTGCAAATTGAATTTAAAGTTGAACTGCCATGTGGTGCATCCAGGAGGGGTCTTACCATTTTCATCCATAAATGTGAGACCCAGTTGTATTATCCTCAGAAGGTCTACGTTGCATCTGAAATAGCATTTTAACTTATTTATTAAAAAGTTGCTTTTGATCTCCATCTTGCCTGATATTAAGCAACGTTGCGGTTTACGATGGACTCCACAGCTATATGCAACACATCAGCTAGGCATCCCTGCAGGTTGAGGCCTCGTCAGACAAGAAGCACACAGTCTGTCAAGGACTAAATGCAAAGAAAGCTTCTCATCTTATCCCATCTGCTGACTTGTATCGCCACATTCATCTAGTTGTTTTAGGCCTGGAATTGGGTTGGGAGTAGACAGATGCAGATTTCACAAAATAGTGATCAGTACGCTTAGTCCCAGATTTGATAGTTTTCGTAAACTTTTTTCGTTTACGTATTGTTCCATACATTTTAGTAAAGCGCCTCTATCGGAAACGTGGAGGAACTAAACTCGGTAGTAATCGGCGGTATAGATTGCTTCACTCCCTTTTAGCCCAGCAATGTATGGAACAATACGAAAACGAAAACAGTTTTCGAATACTATTAAAACTTGTACTAAGGGTATTGGATCAGTTTCAGCAGAAGGTCCAAACAATAGGGTGTGTCAACATTCGTCGGGTACCCGTATTGAACCTTGAAACAAAATCCGCTGTTCCCTACATATTGTTGAATATGAATGACATCTTTCAATGGAAAAGCTGTTTTTTTACTGCAGTTTCTTAGTAAAAGTTTTTTATAATGACCTCCATTTGGTTTAGTACCACTGGTCCCAGTAATTCTTTGTGTATTTACAAGGTATTTAGTTTAGTACTAATAATAAGTATTGACGAATTGTGATACACACCTCAACATTTGATACTGATAGTCTGCAGTGGACCTGAACTCTCCAATGGGTCTCGCCACCACTCCAGGAAACTCCGTATCCATGGCAACCCAATGAAAGCTTTGGACCACCTGAAAATGTTTAGTGACTATGTTATACAATAGATAGGACTTGATAACTATAACCAGGGTTGGGCAGTATTTGAATTACTTGTAATTAAAATACGTAATTGAAATACAAATACGTATTTGGTATTTGTATTTCAATTACTTCCTTAAAATGTAATTTGTAATTCGTATTTCAAATACCTGACGCCGAGGTATTTTGTAATTAGTATTTCAAATACTTGAGGCTTCAAAATACATTTTAACATTAAAATACATTTAAAATTCATTTAGCGATTGTGAGTGTGAGTGCGAGGCGAGAGTGTAATGTTTGTCTGACAGTACATTTAAAAATCTTCTTGAAAAGAAACTCTGGTTTTACTGATTAATTAATCTTGTTTTCCTCTTGTCATGTCTTGTATTTTGTCTAAATTACTTATTTTGTAATAAGTATTTCAATTGAAAATTGCTAAAATACTGTATTTTATATTTTATATTTCAAATACCTTACTTAAAAATAATTTGTATTTGGTATAATTTTAATTATTTGCGATACAGTATTTTTTTATTTGTTTTTCAATTAAAGCAAAGCATGTATTTTGCCCAGCCCTGACTATAACCAATAGTTTTATAGAATAGGCATGATGACTAATCTGCCGTCCGCTATCAATAATGCCGTTAAGCCACAGGTGGTCAATTTTTACTTTTAAACATGGTTGGATAGAGTTCAAAATTCTCTATCGATCTGTCTAAGAATCGCATCCCTAACTGTCTTAGTTTCTGAAATAAAAATAGCGAAAATGCCGCTATGTGACATTTCTTGTCAACTTTACACGCTATTTAAGTCGTTATCCATCATTACTTAACTAAAAAACCGCTATAATCCCATAACCACATAAATATATTGATAATCAACAAATTATTGCCTACCTATAAAGCCGTTAATTGTGTTTAGTATCCTAAAACGTAGTTAAAGTGCTTTAACTGCTTTTAAGTTGAGTTTTGTATTGTAATTATTATAGAAATTCCTTAAAAAACAACGTTAAAGTCACTTAACTGCTTTTTAGACAAGTATTCGCCTGATTTTATTATATAATTTACTACTCTTACTAGCCATCAATGGAAATTCACAGATGAATCCAAAAATATTTATGTACGTTTCCTCCACTAAAAAAACGTTAAGCAGCATTCCTGCACTAAAATGCAGTTATTTGCTGGTACCCCTTGCCGTGCCGATACCCACGCGTTCGCGTGCTTTTGGAAGGACTTTCTTTTAATTGACCTCAGACCTAGCTTAGTATCTACAAGGTCAGCTTTTCGAGTAAGGTTTTCGAGTAAGGTTTTCGAGTAAGCAAACGTCGCGTCGGGGAGTATTCCTGTCAATGTTCTTGCCATGGCACTAGGCAATTTTTTTATAGGCACCAGCAACGCCGTGGTACTAAATCGTTACACCTTTTGGACATTTCATTATACTAGACTAACATTAACCAGACAACTAACACTAGATAAATAATGCATACAACGCAGTCATTATTTAATTTCCAAGTTAGTGTGTAAGTATTTTAATCGTAGAGTTTTTAAAACTAATTTATTAATGAATTATATGCGCAGGCGTATTCCATATCAGGACCTATTGTTGGCAATTTTTGTGAAACACAAATAACTTATAACTCCTATCACATGACTGATACATATATCCACACATAAATACATAACAAAAAATGTTCCCTATGACATAAAATATATCAGAGAGACATATAGATTTGACGTGTAAAGAAGTAATTTCACCAGAAAACACATCCATTTAGTGCAGATACGCGGTTCCAGAGCATTCCCTTGAACATTTTAAAGAACTTGGAGATCCTCGGCGTTAACATTTCTAGTGAAGTCCAGTTTCGGGGTCTCTTAGAGGCCAAAGCTAAACATGCCTCCAAGAAGCTAGGTGTGCCTAATAGAGTTAAGCGATACTTCACACCGGTCAGCGGCTTCTTCTTTATGAAGCACAAGTACGGCCCCACGTGGAGTGTTGCTCCCACCTCTGGAATGGCGCACCGGAATACCAGCTGCAGCCTCTTGACTCCTTACAGAGGCTAGCCGCTACAATTTTTAACGCTCCCAAGCAAGCTGGATCTACTTAGCCTCCGAAGAGATGTTGGTTCCTTCTACATCTTTTAGCGTTTGTTTTCCGAGGAATGCTCTAAAGGGGTTTTTGATCATATTCATGCATCAGACTTCCACTACCGCACATCCCGACACCGTCAAAAAGCTCACCCCCACATATTGCAAAACTGGAAATCTCACACCGTCCGATTACATCTTCCACTTATTTATTCCGGGGACCTGCAAGGTGTGGAATATCCTTCCCTTATATTTTTATTGTAAAGTATATATTTTATTTTGTTTGTTTGTTACATGTGATACATATCTACGAGTAAGTAGGTACATAATTTATGATAAGAATTTGAATTTAATAAAACTGCTTGTGATTTTATGCATATATATTTTTGTATAGTACCTTAGCTTACTTAATTGTGATCTCATTGATACCTAGAGTTATCGAGGTATATAAAGTATTGTTCCTTATTAATTTGTAAGGTTTATTCTCTCTATAACCGAAACAGTTATGAGTAAGTATAGCAGAATAGCAAAAAATCATTGATAAAAACATCTTTTGTAGAATATTTGCATGGAAATTTAGATGGAATTTTAGAAGTTAACTTTAATTTATATGATAATCTCAATTATTAAGTAGTAAATGCTTAGCTAAAAAGTGGCTATGTAAAGATGTTAAATATTTAACCGCATTATAGTTATGTTTAAAAAAAGTTTCAAATTAATTTTTCCATAATTCTTGTCAAAATTGCGGCTAAAATTCATTAACGGCTATTTAGCTATGGACAGATCACCACAAAGGAAGTTGTAATACGTAGCTATATTACCGTTACCATTCTAAACGGCATTTTAGTTAAGTAAAATCAGTTAAATTTATGATACATTCATTTCAGTATTCAGTTACCTACTAATAATACACTAAAATGTCGTTAAGGTGTACTTAGCCGCATTTAAGCGTTTGATTTAAAGTGTTAATCCAAATTTAAAGCATAGCTATAACTCAAAAAATGAATTTTACCTATTAAAACATACATTCTTTAATTTTGAAGTATATATATTTGAAAGTACGACTAAAAGGCAATATTTTAATATCAATAAATCTCGTATATGTCTAATGGTTTTAAAGTGGCAACAATTATAAAATTCTACCGCGTTTTTTGCTGATATCTCGAAACTTAGTTTTGAGGCTTAACGGCATTATAGATAATGGACGGCAGTAATATCTAATTTATTACAAATAACCGGCTTAGCAATTAATATAACTAAATACATTACACATACTGAAAAAATAATTTAATTTGGCTGATAAATCTCTGAGATATGAGTGTTTAAAATTTTAGGTGGGGATAGAGAGGGGGTGCTCTATCCCTTTCTCGCAAAGCGTGTGTATAGCATTTGTATGGCGCATCTGAGCCGTGACGTCACGGCTCAGTATAGTGCGCTCTCTGTCTAGCATGAAATTAAAATGCTTGCATCTTAATTATTTTTGAACTCATTTTTATTTTGTTTATGTTGATGTGCTCTATTTATGATCAGCTTTTTTATGAGGTAATAAAAAAATATTAGTCATCATGCCTATTCTTCACATTGTACTGTAATGTGTTTGTGACCTATTTTATCTACAATTACTCTACCGAAGTACAATGGGGAGGGTTCTGAAGAACTGTTTGATCTGATGCTGGCATCGCGATTTTATACCGATCTAATACTTACTTACATTAACTTAAATACTTTTAGTCGAGAAATGCTATCACAATATTAGTGATAAAAAAATGGTATTGCTGCAGCACTATTATTTATTTTGCAATGTCTTTCTGCGTATAATCTATTAGATTAATAAATGATTAAATCAGGTTTTACTTTGCGGAAGTTCATCTTCTATACTTTCAGATAGGATTAGGGTTTCGTTTTTCCTGATCCTTTTCTATTCCCGGGAAACGGGAATATAATTTTAGATTTCCTGGGAAATCATGGGAATTTGAAAGATCCCCCCCTAGAACCGGGGCAGTCTTTACTGATGTAAGCAGTCTACAATAGAGCATGCTTGCCTAGAAAACTTCAATTCACTTTAGGATTAGAAGATGATGTAGAACTTAAAGATTATTACAAAATTTTAAAATAATGTTTATGTAAAATATTATCAAATAGGTATCTATTGCTTATTCTTGCTGGTACTGTACAAATATCAATTATAGTGATTTCTGTAATAAAGTTACCTGTCGTATGACTTTGAATTCATCATGTAAGTTGTGGTTCCATACGTTTTTAATGGTACATTCATCTTTAGCTGTACTAGCTAATATTGATCCGAAGCTTGCTCCAGGCATCTGAAGAAAAAAAAAACAGTATTGTGTGAATGACCAAAACAGAGCAATAGGAGGTAAATCCAAGTACAGACTATTGTATCAAATTATTTCATAGGTGCTTATGTAAGGTGTGTAAATCTATATTATAAGGAGAATTATGTGGTGTAAATACAGTATGAAATATTTCAGTTTTTCCGTTACCTTCGTTCGACGCTGTATTTCAATTTTCAGGTTTTAGGATGTCGTCTTTTAACGAAACTAGAAACCAATTAAGCAAATGGTAGATAACCAAACACGTTGACTGTAAGCGAAACTAAAGAATTATTAATCGTCAGTTATTTGTTTGTAAACCTTATTAATATAATCACAACAAATAACACAATAAATAAATTGTTTTCGCGAATCGCGACGCTGAACCTGAAGTAAAAAAAAAATAAGTTAGATTTTTTACTCTTTAATGGGCAGGCTAAAGCCATTAAGGCCATGCCGCCGCATCTTACGTATTTTTACTGCGACGAAGTAGTTAAAACAAATACGCTCAAAGGAACGGCTAGTTGTGTCACGGTTGTTTTTCACACTGATTTGGAACATCATCAAAGTTGTACTCTGGGCGTGCTCGGAACCACAGAACAGAACAACATCCCATCAACTCCCAGGCGGTCACCCATCCAAGTATCGACAGTGCTTATCTTCGTTGACCGTACCAAAGAGAATAAATAGACCGTACGAGAACAGTGTCACCGACTCGGACTTTCAACTACATTCCTATTTCGTGAAACAGACACACTGTCTGTTTCACTGTTTGTCTGGCTCAGTCACAGAAGTAGATCTGTGGGCTCAGTAATAGGGTCCCATTTTTACCCTTTGGGTACGAAACCCTAAAAAAGGGGTTCTCAAATAGTTTTTTTTGTTCGTTACCTCGGAACTCCGCGATTTATGAAGCGATTTGGAATAGTTTTTTTTTCCGGGGAAATCAAACAATCGTTTTACACATTTAAAATCTTTATCTAGCAATAATGAATAATAAAAAGCAACATATGAAATTCTTAATTATATAATTGATTTGAAATAAATTGATAAAACCTTAAAAATAGTACTTAAATCTACAAGTGTGTAAATTACATGCCAAATAACTACAGTCTATCATAATGTAGGCAGAAAAAATAATTGGAAATTCAAGTCTAGATTAGCTTTTCTTCTATTCTATTTAATAAACACACAATACAAGTTTGTAATGTAAATTTTTTTGTATGCTAAAATCTACACTGCTATTTGTTCTTCACTAATTTAGGTAGGTACACATATTTGTATAAGATATTGATGTTCAATATTAAGCCTTTATCCTATTTTCATAACAATGGAATTGCATCAACAATAATTGTCGGTTATTACACCTTTTCGTAACACTCCAGCTATTTCGGAGCTATCCCTATAGGTCAAATTCAATAGTGCCTCATCTACGTACGTCAATGTGCATCTAGTCAATTTCTTTATCTTGTTTCATGCTGTATCTCGACTTTTTCCCAATTCGTCCGATGCATTTGTACAATGCACAGTGAAGCAGAAAATATAGATTAAACTCTTTTTGACACATTTAAGAAAGACAAACAGAAGATTTAAAAAAAAAAACAGTGACTAACCCATGATACCTACTACCCAAAGGGACGGAACGCTTCAAACAGAAAAAACGAGCAGAGCGAGAGGTACCACGATTAGCCATTTGTCCTTTTCACACTACATGTCTTATATACAATGACGTTCATGAACACGTATTAATGTGTGGTGTTGCCACTGTTGGAAAAATATTGTAACCGTAAATTTGGTATTATTTTGGGTAGTACGTAATTTCAACAGCATCATTTTTAAATAGTTAATTTTTATTTCTGAAACATATCTAAAAGAAAACTTTCCGTGATTATTTAGGGTGCATCCGTTTATTATTGTAGTGATATAAAATAAGGAATAAATAAGTATATACGTATGTTGAGTACTGCTGCCACCTATTCGACGGGTGCTATGAGGCTGATTGGTGACAGCAAGCTAGTCGCCAATAAATTACAAAGCCTCGAGCACCGCCGTAAAGTAGCTTGTCTGTCTATTTTCTACCGGATATATTTCGATGAGTGTGAGCAAAAGCTTCATGACCTTTTTCCATCCTCCCCCTTTTACTACAGGACAAGTAGAAGGACTGCACACTATCACCCCTTCCACGTGGAAATTCCAAAAATTCGAACACAATGATTTGGGTCGTCTTTTATGATACGTACTGTCCAAGAATGGAACTCCCTGCCGTCCTTGTTTCCTGAGAACTACAATCTAGGCATCTTCAAGGCTAGAATGAATAGATTTCTTCTAGATCAACGTGTTCCATCCTCGGCCACACCATTGCTTACCATCAGACGATTTGGTGACCAAACACAGATCTATTCTGTATAAAAATATAAAAAAAAGTATGAAAACTATTGAGGAATTTGTACCAGTGATTATGTCAACACTAGAAAGGGACAAATGGCTAAACGTGGTACCTCTCGCTCTGCTCGTTTTTTCTGTTTGAAGCGTTCCGTCCCTTTGGGTAGTAGGTATCATGGACTAACCACTGCCGTTAAAATGACAATTTTTGACGTAACGCAGCGTAATCTTGTCATTTGAATGGCTGGCGTTCGGTAGAAGAGGTTCGCCAACATGATCAAAGAAAACAAGGTCTACTCTGGCAGTTGTCCCAGAATTACGTCACTGTCCAGTTGCCACTTTATCAAATCAGCTGTTAGGTGGTGTATCGTCATCTCTCTCGAACCTGTTGTAAATTGACATCATGACATCATTGCGGGACGCCCACGTGGACATTTTTTCTCGGATTGCTATACCTGGCGGAGTATATTATTATACCATGTTCGCCAACAGTTCACCTTTGGAGCGTTTATTGCATCCTTGGTTTCTAGTAGCATTAGAAAAAAAAAATTGCTTGTCGTAGTGATAGTGATTTATCAAAGAAAATTTTGCTGTATTAAAAGTTTTTCTTTTGTGCTTAATTGTACAAATGCATCGGACAAGTTGGGAAAAAGGCGAGATAGGACATGAAACGAGTAAAGAAACTGACTAGATGCACAAAGTGACGTAGCACTGAATATGACCTATAGGGATAGTGACGAAATAGCCAGTGTGACGAAAAGGCATCAGAACCTAATTGTCACTTTCTTGTAAGTACAGAAAATGCAGAAAAACGTGAAGTTCACTCACACACGGCACAAATGTCTACTTATCATTCCTTTTGGTGAAAGAGATGGGGTTTAGGCGTGAGGCTAATGCACGCCTTGTCCGGGCATCAGGAGGAGTTGCCATTTTCCCCGCTTTCATTGAAGTTGTTGGCATTGACTGAGAATGGTGCACCAAGACCGTACAAATGTCCGCTTGAGCTCTCAATGTTATCGTCAAAGAATATCTGAAAAAATAAATTATAGTATAATACATTTCACCATTTCACATAAGTCAGTCAAGTTATAAAACTGATTCCATGTTGCATTTTAAATAATTTTAATGAAATAAGAATAATATAATAAGTCAGAATGATAAGAAAAATAAATAAGGGGGATATTGAAAATTATTTCACAACATATTCTTAGCAGATCTGAGTGCATTTTGCAAAGAATGACAGGAAATAGTATAGGAAAAGGAAAACCCCGTAGAGCGAAATTTAGGTCACAATCAATTGACACTGACTGGGGCTTATAATTACAGTGAAAACTCTATATCGCGACACTTAAGGGACATTGCGCATTTTATGGCGTTATTGAGAGATGTCGTTGAATGGAGAGAAGAAAATATAATATTACAGTCAAAATCTGTTATAACGACATCGAAGGGACTACTCATATTGAGTCGTAAAAACCGATAGTTGTAACAACTGATAAGGAGGTCATATAACATTCAGCCAGAACCTTTGATTTTGGTCAATTTAACCGGTATGTTGTTCTAAACGATGTCGCCATAAACGGTTTTGACTGTATTTAACTATTATAATATGTATTTACTAGTAAAATATTACATGTACACAACAGACATTAATATTGATACAAATAATAACAACTATTGTGTGTAGTCTGTTATCTTCGTCTATGTATGATGACAGACAAGGTAATTACGAGGTGCTAGAAAGTACTGTTCATACCACTAGCTGCGCCCGCGGTTTCACACGCACAGTGATGAAAAATGGTAATGGTGATGATGATGATCATGAAAAGTAGCCTATGTCACTCCACCCCTTGAACTATACCCATGCAAAAAATCAGGTTGATCCGTTGCTCTGTTGCTGCGTGAAAGAGGAACAAACAAACCAACAAACTTTTCGTATTTCTAGCAATGCACCCCGGCTTTGCACGGCTGTAAGTCTTACTTTTTTAGACCTTGGGTTACATTATTGGAGTTTTAGTAAGTATCACTATAAAAAAATATATAATATTTTTATTTTTATTTTATTTTTTTATTTTATGTTTATTTAAGACCAACAGCACAAAAATAAATACATAGTTTCAAATAATTATTTTAAATTACAGCCATTAATAGGTCTATACTAGTGATATAAGTAACATTGTCATGGAAAATCATATATGTATTGCAAACAAGATAGCCTATGTCACCTGGAGATATTGTAGCTTTCCAACAGTGAAAGGATTTTTCAAATTGATTCAGTAGTTTCGGAGCCTATTCAATACAATCAAATCTTTCCTCTTTATAATATTACTAGCGGTCCGCCCCGGCTCCACACGGGTAGTTATATAGCCTATATTAATCAGTGATAATGTAGCATTCAAATGGTGAAAGAATTTTTAAAATCGGTCCATTACTTTATGAGCCAATTCGTTACAAACATACTTACATCCAATCTTACCAATCTTTCCTCTTTATAATATTGTATAGATTATATTATAGTATAGATAAGTCTGATAATGACGCATTGTTGTCGTTATTAAGAGTGGTTGTGATGCTACATAGAGTGTATCATCGCTGCCAGCCCACCTATGTTTTAGTGTAATTATATACCTCTTTAATTTTGAAGAATGCCATCCCGGTAAGATGGCTGTCTGAGCCTGCCTGATGCTGCGGCCCCACGCGCCGCAGCTCCAGCTGGTCCGCCACCTCCTGCAGCCCACCCTTCAGGTTCTTGCACAGCTTCATCAGGTACTGGAATTCATTATATGACAAGTTATAACCTGGTTTTATTTTCTGCAACTAAATGCATAAAACTGGACGACATCCTCAAGTGACGCCATATACCACAATGTCTGAAAACTCGCCTTTTCAACCAATGTGTTCTGCCCACCATGTCTTATGGTGCGGAAACATGGACCCTCACACATGAGGCTGTGCACAAAATCAGAGTAGCACAGAGAACCATGGAGAGATCCATGCTAGGCAACAGACCGAATTCGTAATACCGAAATCCGACGGAGAACAAAGGTTCGAGTCGTCGTAATCGCGGTAATGAAATTAAAGTGGAGCTGGGCAGGGCACGTTGTTAGGCCCAGTGATGACAGGTGGAGTAAGGTTGTGACAGAATGGTGGCCGAGGCAAGGTAAGCGGAGCATTGGTCGTCCGGCTGCAACATGGGTCGACGATATTATTACTATCGCGGGTCGAACCTGGACTAGATTAGCTCAGGATCGAGGCAGATGGCATAGCAAGAGAGAGGCCTATACCCAGCAGTGGGATAAGGAAGACTGTGGATGATGATGAAATGCATATATTGGTATTCAGCCATTGCTTATTAGATCCACTCAACAATAACTTTGATAATAGCAAAGGATTGAAATGTTTAGCTTTAAACATAAGGGACAAGCATTGAGTGTCCCATGTCTTCATTCGTCTGTCTTCGCAGTATTGCGGAGGTAGGGTATCGGCCTCGATGCTCACCTTTCCATCCTCATCATCTGTGGGCATCATACGTCGCAGGAATAGGATTGCCGATTGCTGGTGCGATGGCCATTGACAACAGTATATGGGGGCAAGCGGCGAACACACGATTTCAACATGCATTGAATGTGTTCAGGTTGTTGAGTGCGGTCCGTTCGCTATGGATCAGTAGACGCATTTGTACCACTTGAGATCTCTCAGTTAAGGGCTGTAGATGTCACTTTTAAGCGACGGCTTTTGTACTCCTGTATAATTTACCTTGACAAAGAATTTGAGTACAGAAGCATGCTTTTTTATGGCGTTTTACCACAGCTCACCTGGCGTTAAGTGACATTGTGGTCAAAGATGGTAAACATGTTTACGCCTGGAACGGGAACTGGCTCACTTGTTTTTTTATTTTTTTTAATTAATAATAGGCTTGCGTTTGACCACCTATTCGCCTGATGTTAAGCGATACTACCGGAATGCACCCGTAGGTGCTTGGTGAGAGCTTTTTAACTTGAGGGTGGTAACTATCCAGCCAGGCATTAAAAATATGCTAGGACCTATGGTTTATTCAAGACGTTTTCCTTCACTGGCAGCTTAAGCGCATTTTTGGGATTTGAACCCACACGTCATGGGTGCTCGTCCTTTAGTTTAATTTCTGTTAGTAGTATTAAGTATTTCAATTCTCTAGACATTTAGACATAATAGACATACTACTAAAACACGTATAATACTAAAGGTAAATAAATTAGTAAAAACTTACTTTTACATCATATACTGTTGGAAAGTATAGTCTCAGACTTTCAAAGAAGTCATTTTCATCTTGAGGTAAATTTTGATCTGTGAGCAGTTTCAGTAAATATCCAAAGTCATATCCTGAATGGAAACTCAGCCATTTGATGTTATCCATGAGCACAAGACCTGAAGAATAAGAGGAACAAATGATCAAAAGGCTCGGTGCCTCACCACTGATGCAGAACGGCAATTTCTGAGTATTTACCCAACAATGGCATAGCCAAGGGGGTATTGTGATTAGTTGTATGTATGTTCACGTACAGACTACACACCTCGACCGATTTTGATAAATGTGGTGTCGAAAGGTTCTCTATGTTCAGGGATGGTCACTGAGAGGTTATCACGCGAATGTTTGTGTGTGTTTGTTACTCCTTCACGCTGAAATGACTGGACGGATTTGGATGAAATTTCACATAGTTAGCTTATTTCTTGGATTAACACATAGGCTACTTATCATCATCATCACCACTTTTCATCACTACGCGGGTGGAACCGCGGGGCGGAACTAGTATCATCATAAATACAAAATAGCGATTAAAAAAAGGAAACAACTTGCTAGGTTCAAATAAGACATCTGCTGGTGTGTTTTTGACCCTACTAAAGGTATACATGATATGATTTGGCACAATTTATCCTATCAATAGTAGTATTCAGTGAAAAATTTGCTAGCATGTGTAAATACACCCTGTGCAATACTGAAGTAGCCTTGTGGTAAAGTATAAATTGTGTATTATTTCAGATACCTGAGGACATGAGAAGTTCGGCAAACTCCAGTGGCTCAATGCCATCCTCTTCATGCTTCCTGAATTGCAGTCCCGAGTTCTGTAGCAAATCAATCGAATCCTGTGCATACATGTCTTCCCTAAAAGTAATATACATAGTAAGTAGGTATGTATTATTAATAATAATTTTATTGGCTTTATTCCATTAGGCAATATGCAATAATAATAATAATATATATGCAGAAATGATGATGATATGATTCCATTTATCATCACCATTTCAGTCATAGGACTTCCACTGCTGGACTTAGGCCTCCCCCATCGATCTCCAAAAGGGCCGGTCGGAAGTGGCCTGCATCCAGCGTGTCCCTGCGGTCTCTTTTAGATCGTCTGTCCATGTTGTGAGTGGTGATTTCATTAGGCATAACTAATAATTATCAATAAAATTGGATGATATTTCTTCCAGTTAAAGTAGGGGGGGCCATGATGCTAAATGTGGATTTACTCAAGCGTCACAGAAACCTATTAGATTTGGTAGCTTAGATGATAGGAAGAATTCAAGGAAAGGAAGGGAGGTCCTATAATGTTCACTTTCAGCGGTAGGGGGGGGGGGTTAGATTTTCTAAATTGTAAAAAAGAAAACAATGACATGGAAATACTCAAAATCAAGCGTGTCAGATATTGATATTGTCTCTATGAAATAAATATTAATCTGTCGATATTCATGATAGGCCACGTGGGAGGGGTGAAAAAAATATATTAAAAAAATACTTGAGTGCGTCAGATTTTCAGAGATGTTCAGTGAACCCTACAGATGCTCCTTAGACTAACTATTTAGAAGTGACGCAAGCTCGTAGCCAATTGCTGAAAATGTAAAAGAGGTCGCCATCTTGAAATAGTTGGTTTGGAAAGGTTCATCATGATGTCCCAGCCTTATTGACCAAAAATCTGACTATTATTTTGAAGGGTATTGGTAATCTGACAACTTGTTTTTTTTTAAAATTATAATTTTTAAACAAGGCAGGAATGCTGCGACCCGGAATTTTATTTTGATGGCACGGTACTGGGTTTCGACCAATGATGGCACATAACATTGAGAGAGAGAGAAACAATACATTGCTGTCAACCATGTGGGGTCACTTTGTAAAGGGCATTTTCTATACCATATTCGTAGGTGCCCGTTCATAGGTAGGTTCGTACGTTGGAAGGGCTTTTTAGAAAAACTTGCTTTAATTTGCAATTCAAAGATTTAACTTACTGTAAATTAAACTTGAAGTTAAATTGCCAAGTTGTGTAACCTGGCGGTGTTTTGCCATTTTCGTCCATAAAAGTGAGGCCCAACTGTATGATTCTAAGTAGATCCACATTACACCTGGAAAAAAAAAAAAAAAAATGTGTGAAAAGAAGTTCCATAACATAATTGTAATTATTGAGGAAGTCTGAATGTATAAACGTCAAGGAGAATTCCATTTTACCCCATCAAACAATGCCATTGGTGAGGTAGAATGGAATATGTAAAAAATTAAGTCCACTGTATAAGCTTGGCGGGGCAAAGTGGAATTAGGGCTCAGCCATATCACTATGGTTCAGCTCTAGGAACCGAGAAGCAGTACGGCGTCGTGGCACCGCATATGTACAGTGTTGTGCAAACTAATGACACGGTGCTGTGCTATTGCAAGCCTTAAGTGGGCACACGGGCAGCGTTTTGTCCATACAAACGTATTCTCGTGTTTCCTCCCTGGATAATCCCGCTAGAACTGTAATTATTTATAAATAAAATTTATCTCCCCCATTGTTATGCTTCTATCATTTATTTTTTCTTATACATTAACTACTATAAGAAATATGAGTCTTTAAATATCCCAAAAATTTATATTTTTTACCGCCATGTTCAGACGATAATCAAACAAATTTGACGAGTTAATAAAACAAAAAATAAATGATAGAAGCATAGTTCAATCTTTCTCTATCTATCTATTATATATATAAATTTAAAAAATAATGAAATCGGCCTAGTTTTCAATGAGGAAACAGAAAAATACAAGATGATGATTTGTCTACTTTTCGTAGGTATAATCGATCCGAGCTGCAGTTGTCCCTATTGCGCTCTACGGGGAGAGGCTTGAGGTCAGGGGACAGCAATAGATTTGCTAAATACCTATTCATCAAATTTCTTGGCTGTGGTATGCCCTCTTAACAGAACCTCGATAGTGCACAAGAGAACAACACTAGGTACTCGACACAATGAAACTCTCTTTGCGCCGTGTTGGTTTTTATTAGTGTTGCTGAAATTGTAGTCACTTTTAGCATTATTTGCAACATGTGCTAATCAATTAACAAAATTGGCAACCTGTTGTTACCAGAACTATTAGTAATTTAAAGTTAAATGATTATTAACGGGACATTTACTGTGGTAAGGTTGTGGAATGAAAAACAAAACAGAAAAACCAGATGTTTGTTTGTTTGTTGGATGTTTAAAACAGTGTTAGTAATTTATCAAGATCTTTGCAGATCTCTTTACTGATAAGAATCTAGAATCTACCTTAACAGTTGATACTGGTAGTCTGCAGTGGACCTGAACTCCCCGATAGGTCGAGCCACTACTCCTGGAAACTCCGTGTCCATTGCCACCCAGTGATATTTCTGGACAATCTGAATAGAGATTAGATTAAGCTTAGTTTATTTTCTAATCATGTAATCATGGACTCCAAACATTAATGTAATTTATAATGTGTTGGGTCAAGTACAAAATTCAAGAAAAATGGATCTCGAGTTCTCTTTTACTGGGTTACACGTAACCGTGGTGGTAAACCGAAAGGATGACATTGTACTCGACTCTTTGTAGATTCACTAGTTTTATTTCATACCTGTCTTATAACCTGAAACTCTTCATGAAGGTTGTGATTCCACACATCTTTAATTCCACAGTCTCCAGTCAGTTGTGATAGTGATCCAAAACTTGTTGCTGTTGGCATCTGGAAATTAAATATTTAATTAGCAACACCACCGAGTACAACTATTTATACATTAGACAGACAGAACTTTATTTTACTAGCTGCATCTAGCGATTTTACCCACAATTTTTTAGTTTTCTGTGGGAAAAGCATACCTTGTTACCTTTCTTATTATGCACTACTTATATGCCAAAATTCACCAAGATAGGTTTAGCCATTTAGTCGTGAAACGGTAACAAACAGGTACACAGAATTATTTTAGCCTTCATAATTAAAAGGGAAATAGAAATTTAGATTAAATTTTCGTTACAGTTTCAAGGCAAATTTTGTAAGGTCATGATTATAAAATTGACATTTTCATAGACGTACCTACATCTACAATGAATGCAAAAAATTGTGATGGAAGCACTTAGATTGGATCGAGATTTCGAGAAACATGGGGTTACCTTGTATCGGTTATCTGTCTCCAGATGGGAAGAATCCTCAGTTTTTTTCGACGCCGTTGTTTACGATTAATCCTGTCGTGTCTTCGAAAATAATGCTCCAGTGCTGCGGAAGAAACAGACCTTGTTTTCTTCAGGTATTTACTCTACAATGGCATCGCATGTTGTCTGGAGTTATGGAAACGGTATGCACCTACTAAATGTTAAAAAACTGTACAATATGTTGCACTTCACTAGAATTTACCAATTGTGTGAAGAAATAAAGCAATAATAGAAGAAAAATTATACAAAAAGCAAGCGACGCTGCGTAAGTTCAATCAATTTGTTATTTGTCGCAGACGCAAAATGACGCAAAGTCACAAAATGAAATTATTATAATGACAGTGACAGAGTTGACAGATTGACAACGAGACCCATTGACCCTGACAGTTTTTTTCACCAACTGGGCAAGCTAAAGCTATTAAAGCCATATCGCCTCATGTTACAATATAATATATTATTATGTTACTGGCGTGGACTCAGACTCAAACCCATCTACTACGCCAACCACTGAAAGAGCAGTTGACCAAGCCTGTCTTGATTTGACTGAGCTCTGAGGTTTGAACGATTCAACGCTTTGCGGAAATCATGGATTCTGGGTAAATAATCAAAGCTTCTTGGAGAAACAGCCCACACGGAGAACGAAGAACCATAAAACAGGGCAGTTGTGAGTTTGATTTTGACAGAAGCAGTTTTTTAAGAAAGTGGGTTTCGCAGTGTATGGTGAAAGGAGAGAGCTAATTTCGAAGGAGAGGAAGGATTGAAAAAGGTACCTACCACCAAGGACGTTGTAAGGGAACGTCTTTGTCCTTGGGTACTATCATGATACCTACTACCCAAAGGGACGGAACGCTTCAAACAGAAAAAACGAGCAGAGCGAGAGGTACCACGTTTAGCCATTTGTCCCTTTCTAGTGTTGACATAATCACTGATACTAATTCCTCATTACTTTTCATACTTTTTTATATTTTTATACAGAATAGATCTACGTTTGGCCACTAACTTGCCTGATGGTAAGCAACGGTGTGGCCGAGGATGGAACACGTTGATCTAGAAGAAATCTATTCATTCTAGCCTTGAAGATGCCTAGATTGTAGTTCTCAGGAAAAAAGGAGGACAGCAGGGAGTTCCATTCTTGGACAATACGTATCATAAAAGACAACCCAAATCGTTGTGTACGAATTTTTGGAATTTCCACGAGGAAGGGGTGATAGTGTGCTGTCCTTCTACTTGTCCTGTAGTAAAAGGGGGAGGGTGGAATAAGGTCATGAAGCTTTTGCTCACACTCACCAAAATATATCCGGTAGAAAATAGACAGACAAGCTACTTTACGGCAGTGCTCAAGGCTTTGTAATTTAATGGCGACTAGCTTGCTGTCACCAATCAGCCTCATAGCACGCCGGTCTACGGAATCTAAAGCTTCCAGTTGGTACTTGGCTCCTCCGTCGAATAGGTGGAAGCAGTACTCAACACACGTACCTACTAATTTATTCCTTATTTATATCACTACAATAATAAACGGATGCACCCTAAATAACCATGAGAGTTTTCTTTTAGATATTATGTTTCACAAATAAAAATATAAATAATTAAAAATGATGCTGATAAAATCATGTACGGACTACCCAAATTAATACCAAATTTACGGTTACAATATTTTTCCAAAAGTGGCAACACCACACACTAATATGTGTTCATGAATGTCATTGTATATAAGACATGTAGTGTGAAAGGGACAAATGGCTAAACGTGGTACCTCTCGCTCTGCTCGTTTTTTCTGTTTGAAGCGTTCCGTCCCTTTGGGTAGTAGGTATCATGGGTACTATAGACTGACTATAGAGGAGAGAAAGTAGGTACATGAGTATCCTGGCGAAAACGGATTGGGAGCCGGATAGTACGAAACTGGGAGGATAATGAGGCAACGTCATGTCATGTTTTTTCACGTTGGCGCCTGCTACTTTATGCTTCACCGCCGTTTATTTCCTGCATGCCTTTTCTTTTATACGGGAAACATAGAAATAGGTAAAAGAAAAAGCGCCGCCAAAATTATTACCATGTAGTATTTTTAGGGTTCCGTACCTCAAAAGGAAAAAACGGAACCCATAAAGAATCACTTTGTTTTAAATGTTTATCGGGACTTATCACGTATTATATAATATAGGTAAAATATGTACCTTTCGCTCGACGTTTCAAAATTACTAATCACTTTGTTGTCCGCCTGTCCGTCAGTCAAGACCTTAGAATAACTACACAAAGAAACCAAGTACATTCGCAAAATTTTTGACCGTTTATGTTGCATATTGGGCGATTTCACAAGGGAATCATAACATAAAGGGTAGGTACCTACTTACCGTTGACCTAGAATCATGAAATCTGGCAAGAAGCAAGGTAATTTTAATATTAAAAAAGAAATGTTTTTGCTATTACAAACTGACATTTTGTAGTTTTGTATGTATGGGAGCACCTGTTTGCCAACTACAAGCTAAGTTTGTCATTCAATATTTCAATCTTGTATGTAACCTTTTTCTTTAAGACTCGATTCCCAGGATGTATTCTACATACCTACATATTTATTACGCTTCTACGGAACCCTTAGCGTGCGAGTCCTACTCACACTTGTCCGGTTTTTTTATCGAGGAAAAGCGCAGGAACCCATGAAGCCAGGCGTTTTGGCGCTAACGTGAATAAACCCTACGCTTTATCTATATTATTTTCATAAACGTATTATTATACCTATAGGTATTATAATTATTTTCTAGTGATTAAGTACCTACTAGTTATTATGTATTCGTAATAATAAATTCGTAAAAATAATTCATAGTAATGTAGTACATACAGGTCATTGATAGTAATAAGTAATTTATGTGAAACATGTGTCAGTTTCTGATCTTTTCAAAATTCCATACTAGCCTCTAGTAAAATGTCCAACACTTTACTAGTGTGACTACGTACTTTGACTAGTTTTGACTAAGACTACTTTGACTTGACTTGACTTGACTACTTTTACTTTGCTTGACTGAGACTAGGTATAACTTAGAGTGAATGCGCGAGCGAATAAGCGACTGATACTGTTTGTTTTGATTTCGGTAGCACTGAAAGTATGCTGCATGGGCGGGCGATTCTACCTGACGACAATTTTATTCAAAATCGAGACATTGATTAGTGTCCCGGTCAAGGGTAAATTGGGACGTATCTACAGACTCCTAAAATCGGGACGTCCCGCGTAAATTAGGACACAATACAAGATTATTATAGCAGTTTTTGAGATTATGGTAAGTTGGTAATCCACCTGGCAACGCTAGATAGCTATGCTTTATTTTTGAGGTGCATATAGCTACGTACACACAGTCTTTTCAGTGCCAGGCATTACTTGAAGGAATGACTTTCCCAGGCCCAGGGATATAACTACTGAAGCCGTAGGTAAGCATATGCATGGTTGGTAACTCTTTTACCAGTCATAGAAGAAAAAGCAGCCAATTGAACAGTTGCACATAATAAGATCGGCCGATATGACATGTGATAGGTAAAGTAGGTACTCGCGATTTTAAAGTTAGTTCCATTACCAAACAAACATTATTGTTAATACCTATTGCTCCCATTTTTTGACAAAGAGTTCTACTAAGTAGGTATCTACCCTCGCTACTCATATTTCTAAACACGATCATTAAATAAATACAAGTAAACTTGCAAGCATTTCCATTTAGTGTGACCAAGTGTGACTGTAACTTGATACACTTTCTGTATAATCTAGCTAGGTAAAGGTTCTTATTTGGATTGTCTATAAACGGTCTATCATAACGGGCAGTCTAACTAATTTTGTAGTGTTAGTGTTAGCTTGTTTTTTGTTTAGTTCTTATAGGCACTTGTCCATCTATAAAGGAGGTAAAGGTTTTTATTTATTGCCTGATGAAGCTAACCAGCTGAGACAGAAGGGTGACCACAGCACACCACAGTGAGTCGACGCGAAGTCCGGCGAACAGGCAATTTGCTTCGGGGAATAGTCGGGTAACCTCGCTCGCCTGCCGCGGTCGTTTCAGATATTTTCAGTCGCGCGCTGCTCGCTCTAACTTTACGTTATCCGATCACTGAAACTGCTCGAACTTTTATGTGTAAAATGTGATTTTATTCGTGTTTTTGTTTTGTTTTCGTAGTTTTGATTTCCTAAATGCCGATTCTCCTAAATGTAAGTACCCACATATTTTAAATTAATAATAATAGTAAATCTAACCCTTTTAATATTTAACACGATGTTCTTTCAAGAATCCATTGAAAGTCATATTAAATGTCAGTTGGTACGTTTTTTTTTCAGCAGTAGGCAGATAAATCTGAATATATTACTTAAATAATGCTGCCATAAAGCCTGAAGTTGCATACTTATAGGTATTCTATCGTGACCATTGTGGAAAATAATTATACAATTTTATATTCTACCTATACCAAAAGCGTAATAGGAAAAATAACTTTTTCCTATTAAGTACTTATGTTCTATGACTGGGGTCCAATAGGTAAGTCTTATGTAGGTAAATATTAGTCAGTAGTATCAGTACCTACTTAACTGTAGGTCCTACCCTCAGACCAGACAAACAAGGCAGATATGCCTTAGTACAATTATTATCGTTCGTGTTTAAATGTCTCCGTTTTTCATACATTTTTTCACTAAGTATACCTACCGCTAAACCTCTCAACGGAGATATAAATTTAAGTACGGCTCACTTCATCATTTTTACGCAAACACAAAACTCTTTGCCTACTAGATTTCAAGAACATCAGAGTAACTACGCAAGTTATCATCGACAAAATATACCTACATATAATTATATAAACTTATAAACATATCAACGCTGGTGTCTGTGTATAGACTCTAAGATCTTCGCTTCCCTCGCTAAAAAAACCTATATACGATTCCATAAATCAATAAGCGCAATTTTACAGGTGCAAACCAATGCAAGGTACAGCCATGCAGCATTTTATTTTTCGAATGCTTTAGACCAGTGTTTTTCAACCTTCTTGAATAAGCAACCCCTAAGACAAATGAAAAAATTCTGGCGACCCATCCCACCAGTGCCATAAAAGTACGTACATAAAACATAATAGGCTCAAAAATGTTTTAGTTACCTATTTGCGTCTCAAAAATAGAACCACGTTTTGACAAATGCCTTCTTACTGAAATTGTAGTTTTTTTTATATTGTAGTGAAACTACAAGTACTTCTAGTGTAGTGTATTGTAGTGTACCTACAAACACTTGCATTTTTATTTTACCCGCAACCCCCCGTGTAAGGATTTGCGACCCACCTGGGGGTCGCGACCCACAGGTTGAAAAACACTGCTTTAGACTGTAGACTCTACAGTCTACAGCAATCGAGAGTACTACAGTAAGTGTAGAGATAAAACCGTTATTAACTTTCAAGTTGAGAACGGTGACGACCTTGGTAATATTTCAGCGCGTTTGTTTCTGAAATTGACAATAAAACAACAACGATTCTGAAACAACATTAATAAAACAGGAGCGCGGTGAACAATATATCCCCGACAATCCTATAAAAATCCTTTTACGCAACTCAATTAGGCGAGTTGTGACCTGGCAGAGTATTAAAATAAAGGCTATGTCAGGCGTTTTATTAAGACAAAATCCAATGTAAGATAAAAAATATAATGTTTTTGAGCCCATGTCTTGCGTAACTTCAATATAATTATCGAATGTATGAAACGGGTGTGAAATCAAACTTCTAACCTTTTTAGGGTTCCATACCTACCCTAAAAAAAGGCTCAGGTCTCGTGAAAACGGGACCCTATTATTAAGCCTACGATGTCTGTCTGTTTGTCTGTCTGTCCGTCTGTCCGTCCCACCTTCAAACGGCTGTATCTTTCGATCCGTAATAGATAGCCAGTTTAATAATTTTATAGTAATTTTAATAGTAATTTTCACAGAATATGTAATGTTACGGCTGATTGACTAGCAAATACCTGCAGTAGATTATTATAAATTAAATTTTGATCACATTTGCCAGCTTTTTTAACGTAAGATTGTACTTAACTGTTAGCAAATATTTAGCCAATATATTTAGGTACTACAGTGAAATATTACCAATGCTTTATGCAATGTTATTGCAGCTTTCAGAGCAAATAGTTGGACCTTTTACGAATGTTAGCTTATCTAAGAGTTGAACTGACTTTGTATTTATTTTTTAAATTTTTCACTACTGCACAATTATTGTTCGTGTTTAAATGTCTCCATTCTCATAAAACATTTTCATTTTATACTGTAAGTACCTATACGGTTCAATTATCTGATCTGAGGATATATTTTCCCTTTATATTCCCAAAATGATCAGTTTTCGCAGAATATAGGGTAAAACTAGGCGCTGACTTAATAGAAATAAAATGCCTTATTAGAAACATATTTATGTCTTACCTACCATTCCTGTTGTTAATTATAATGTACGGTTTATGGACTTTGTAGTCAACATGCCTAATTGTCTAAAAGGTGTGAAGGTCTAAGTGCCAAAATTTACAATGTTTAATGGTCAGAAAGTTTCAGTGCCAATATAATGTATTTATTTCAAATCGTAAGAGGAGAGACAAAAAATATGAATACTACAATGTATTATAATTATGTCACATCGTGTCGGTAATAGGATGATTAAAAGATACAATGTTTCACCTCATGATTTCATTTTGTATAAAGGTTGGTATGTGTAGATATATGTGCAGAGGAAAACTTCGCATTTACCGGGTTTGGTGAAGCGGATATCGGGAGAGTGACGTGATCTGTTCCACGCTTCGATTATAGTCCGCTCCAAAGTCCGCTCGTAAAAAAACCATCGCATCGATAATAAAAACTCTAGAAACGCCCTTCCGTTGAAACAGTCGCAAAACAAAAACAACGCAATCCAAATTTAGACGACCTACCAACACCGTGTTACGAGTAACATCTAAATTTGCATGTTAATACAGGGCTCCACGAAACGTAACCACCGTTTAACTAAACCAAAGGAAGGTAATTGTTTTTTGTTTTACTATTGGACCACTGACATTGGTATTTCTAAAATCATTCAACCAAATAACTCGACAAAATGTGTGGATCAGCAGATTTTTTTCTTGATTTCTGAGATCCCTTTGTTAAAGTCATTCATAATTATGATTATCTATAAGGTTCTTTCAGTTTATAGATAATCATACTATCGCCGTTTCGTATAACCTTGTATATAAGCCAAACACTCACTGATAAATCAAAGCAGTAAAATAAATCGACGGAGACTCTACTAATAAATCGACGGAAGTCGTTGCTGAGTATTCTTTAGGTGGGTAGATAAATATTATTTGATGAGGCTGCCTCTCTGTGGGGTAGTTTCAACTATATTATCTTTTACCAGAGAGGTCGCGATTATCGGTAAGATTTTGGGACAGGTTAAAATGTTCTTATATTATGTTTACCTAGATGTGATGACCGCGCTCTATAATATTACCACTATGAACGCAAGGTAATTGCCTGGCATTCTCTCAGCCACGCAGCATTCCGGTAGCGATCACTGATTTAGCAAAGCGTTTTTTGGGTTCATCGCATTGCGGATATACCTCCTTCGTTATAGACTGCCCAAACTTGGTCCAAACATTTATTTGCTTTAACAGCTGTATAACATTGTAAAAAGCTGAAAGAAAATCATGAATTCAGATCATTTTCGTTAGATTTTTGATTTCCTGCTCCTGGCAGAACCAACTCATCTTCATCATCATCATTTCAGCCATAGTATATCCACTGCTGGATGTTCCCCCATCAATCTCCAAAAGGGCCGGTTGAAACGGCCTGCATCCAGCTTTTTTCTGCGGTCTCTATTAGGTCGTCTGTCCATCTTGTGGGTGGACGTCCTACGCTGCGCTTACCGGTCCGTGGTCTCCATTCGAGAACCTTTCGGCCCCATCGGCCACCACTACAACCTTTAGGTATATTTGTGTAATATAAGACTGTAGCAGGTATCCGATATACATCAGTGAAATATTATAATAAAATGTTTTATTCAGCTTTTTACAATGTTATTGCTCTCGGAGCAATTAAACTTGGACCGAGCTGGGTCTTCAACGTCATTAGACTTTCCGGTAGCAATCAGTGATCTGGCAATGCGTTTATTGTTTCATGGCATAGCGAGAACACTTCGTTATAGATTGCCTGGGTTGATGGTAAATATTGGGTACATATTTTTTTTTATAAAACCCCTTTTACATCGACATCATTCATTAATTCGACATTGGACATTATACTGGCATATGGTCCTCTTGGTGGTAAGCTTATCTACACCTCCATTTACACCATGTATATAAAGCAGTATATTATACTAAAGTTGCCCTTAAATTTTTCCCAAATGGCTTCCTATCTTCACCCTCTTTGTGTAAGTTTACGAAACTAATATTTTTATCTGAATCTCTATTCTCACTTTACTTCAGCCTTATAAAATACGGTACAAATAAAAAAACTAATACATAAACATACGCTCTACGCAATATATTACCACGAAAGTGCTATGCAGTGAGATCTTAGGTCAAATATCTTAAATATCTTAAGTGCTATGGACATAATTTGCTAGAGTTCCGTTCATAGTAGGGTAGCATAAACGCTGTCATCTCTTATTTGAAGTTACATGGTAGACGTAAGATAAGATAATATTTTATTTACAAGCATCAGTTACATAAACATGAAAACAAACACCTATACGAACATGAGTAAAATAATTACATAAAGAATAAAGTAATAAAAAAAAATGCAGTAGGCACGATTTAAACTTATCAAATCACTGTATTTTGCATTATTTTAATTCTTGACGTTTCGAACACTGCAGTGTCCGGTAGGTAGACATTTTTTTTTCTGTGGCTAGACTGGATTCCTCCGGTCAGGTTGTCCACTTCCGACATGATGGATGTCTATAGAAATTATGAAATTATTTACAAGTACGGCCAATGGTTTTTATTCAAAACGTTTCCTATTTAGGTACGCAGTACTTAATAGTTGCTCCTGCATGCAGCAGCGGGTTCCCAAGCTGGTGGAATGCGAAAACTTAAGAAATTATTGTCAAATCATACTATGGTACCTAATTAACACGTTGTCTATACTAATACTAATACTAATCTACACTAAAAGAGGTAAAGTTTGTAAGTTTGTAAGTTTGTAAGTTTGTTAGTTTGTAAGTTTGTTTGTTCTGTTTTAACTCCGAAACTACTGATCCGATTTTAAAAATTCTTTCACTAATAGAAAGCTACACTATCCCTGAGTGCCATAGGCTATGTTTTATAATGGTAAAAGTTAATTTTCTGCACTAAATAACCGTATTAGTAAAACATGTTGGAGAAAAATAAGCTGCTTGGCTTCTTTATCGGCGTACGCTGACCTAACGGTTTGAGATAAGTAAATACAATGTTTCACAAAAATGTAGTTCTTTAGTAGTTTTACAAAAAAGTCCGCGATAGCATATATCTATCTTTTATAAGAACACCACAATAACGATAATAACCGGTTATTGTGTTCAGAATAAAAATTAAAATTAAAAGGTCATGTTTAGATGCAGTTTTGTAATCTAACCCATGAATCCTTACAAAAATAAATGAATTCATTATTAGGAGCATTTAATGTAGATAAAGTTCGCCGTTTACAGTATGTGGTTTAGTCGCACAGTTCATGAGATAATGTAAAATTAAAATAACGCGACCATAATAATCCGCGCAGCGCCTCCATACTGCACATAATAAGTAGGTGATATAATAAAATAACTGTTTATCGACACCATAAAAAAATATAACAAGAAGATAACATTAAATATGGGGGGAAAAAAACGGCCTTATCGCTATGAGCGACATCTTCCAGACTACCTTTAACAATGGTGTGCGGTGGAGTGGTATCACAGGTATTTAATTATTAACCGACTTTAAAAAACGTTCTCAGTTAGGTGGGTTTTAGGATTCCGTACCCAAAGGGTGAAAACGGGACCATATTACTAACGCTGCCTGTCTGTCTGTCCTACCTTTTAACGGCTGTATTTTTCAAACCGTAATAGATAGCCAGTTGAAATTTTCACAGAGTATGTAGCGTTACGGCGGATCAACTAAGAAATGTAATAACAGTAAAGTTTCATATAGTAAAAACGAAAGGAGGTCATTCTTAGTTCTTAGCTCTAATATAAAAACGGTAATACGTACAAGCGTCAAACTTGGCATGATTATAGTACATAGTACATAGTACTCTAAAGTGTAACAACAAATAATAATTTATGGCCAAGTGCGAGTCAATGACAAATTTCTGTTCATTACCAAGTTATACTCGAGCGTCACTGTAGCAAAGAATTAAATATGTGACTGCGTTGCAACTACTTCGACTATTTTGGAAGGCGTTAAGCCTGAACAATAACTGGTTGTATTTTGAGGTGGT
Organism: Agriopis marginaria; assembly: GCA_932305915.1. NCBI lineage: Eukaryota > Metazoa > Arthropoda > Insecta > Lepidoptera > Geometridae > Agriopis > Agriopis marginaria. The sequence goes on from OW029921.1 coordinate 8,448,217, forward strand.
AAAGAACCCTCAATGCGCGACTCGAAATGCGTATTTTAGTAATTTTGAAGTCGGTCTAATCCCTAATGTTTTTAGCTTTACATAGATAAAAACTATGAACAGATGCGGGACTATAGCTACGATATAAGGGCGCGATAGGAGTAGGTTGAATTACGGTATGGGAGTGGAGTGGAGCGGACGGCTACGGGACTAGATCGGAAAGAGTGGGACTGAAGTAGATAGGATTACGGAACGGATGCGGGGCTGGATTGCAAAAAGGTGGAAAGAGAGTAAATTGGATTACGGGACGGATGCCGAGTTGGATCGGAAAGGGCAGGCCTGTATTAGAGAAGATTATGGGACAAATTCAGGACTGGCGCCGTAAGGATGGGGCGAAAGAAGAGTAATTTTACGGGACGGATTCGGGCCTGGAGCGGAAAGAGCGGAACGGTAGTAGAGTGGATTTAGGGGCGAATGCAGAACTGGAGCAGAAAGGGTGGTACAGGAGTAGAGTGGATTACAGGATGGATGCGAGACTGAAACTAAAAAAACGGGAGGTAGTAAAGTAGATTTCAATACTACGCGAGCGAAGCCGCGGGCAACGGCTAGTAATATTATAAAGAGGAAAGATTTGATTGTTTGTTTGTTTGTTTGCATTGAATAGGTCCCGAAACTACTGATCTGATTTGAAAAATTCTTTTACTGACGGGAAGCTACACTATCCCCGGGTGACATAGGCTATAATCTATACCCGTGCGAAGCTGGGGCGGACCGCTAGTTTAAAATAAAAACAATATTTTCGATCCTATTTGAATTCTTACCCGCAGGTACTTTTGTTATTTAGTTATTAGTTATTACCTACATGCCTACTTACGATAAAATTGTCTGTGTATGTATATAGTCATAAATCAGATTTATTATAGAGGTGAAAAATGTTTCGAGCAGCATTAGGTACGCGTCACATTTTTTCGTAATATGAGTACCTACCTAGTTACCTACAGTAGCAAACATGTACTTAGGTTTATACTACTTAGGTACCTCTAGTGCTTTAGTATCTAAATAAGTACTTACATTACTTATACACTGAGGCAAAAGTTTATATTTAGTTACAAATTTATGTAGGTTATGTACACACTGTATAATGTATATACGCAGTTAATTTAAAGGTGTAAAGGTAAGGTGCAAATATATTGTAATATGGATTTCGGCCAGGGCGGCAGTGCTTTATAAAAAAGGTAGCTATGACTAAAGATGCTAAAAGTATACGAAACTCCTTACATACTGATATATTTGATAGCCCGTTGGTCGAGTTGGTAGTGAACCTGCCTTCTGAGCTTGGGGGCGTGGGTTCGATTCCCACCTAGGACAAACATTTGTGTGATGAACATTTGTGTTTGTTCTATATCTGGGTGTTAATATCTATTTAAGTATGTATTTAAACCTATATATGTATATATATCAGTCTCTCGCAGCCATATCACAAGCTTTGCTTAGTTTGCGGTCAGATGACCGAGTGTGCAAAAATGTCCCGAATATTTATTTATTATTATTATTTATTATACTAAATCAAAGATTGTTATAACGACTCGGTATTTCCATACTTGCATCCAAGTTTATATAGGTACTCGGGTCATCTTTTTATTAATTTTGTTTCTAATGCGGTGTCTATGCTATGTGCCAATGAGAGTGGCATGGTCATGTCTGACAAAACCCTCTTAAAAAATAAAGTTTAAAAAAAAATGCTTGTGTGATCAGTGGCTCTGTTATATGTTTTGTAGGTCGAACAGAAAAAGTACTTACCTACGCCTTACCAAACTCAGTTCTACATATAGGAGCTAGTTTACAAGATTATTATGCTTCAGCGGCCAGAAAATAAGGTTTCACGCAAAATATGCTTCGTATATTTTTTTTACGGCTAAGTTTTGCCTGTGGCTGACTGATTCTGTAATGTATTCGAAAACCGCACCAAGGCTGGCATTTACCCATTTGGAATTTCGAAAAGGGATCACGAACACGAATTGAGGAACGGGAGCTATTCGGATTTGCCTTTCTTCTGGAGATATCATCGGTTTTAGAGCTTTCCTGAATCCCATGAAGAATTTAATATCGCGAAATGAGTTGGCATATTGGCGTTTAGGGAAATAACGGTAATTGAAAGTTCTGCGTATTTTAATTTTCTAATGTGTCTACTGGCTTGCCTTTGTTAGCTTGAATTCGCAGAAACTCATTAGTTAGCCTATTGGCTTGGGTACAATAAACACGATGACTTTGTAAAAGCTCACTACTAGACCCTCACTTATTTTAATTAAGTAAATCTTGGCAGGTAGATAAATGTACTATCAAAAGGGAAATAAATTGAATATAATTAAACATAAAATTTCGAATTATCAACAATATATTACTAGCGACCCGCCCGCCCGGCTTCGCACGGGTGTAATTTACGTGCGAAGCCGGGGTGGGTCGCTAGTTATGTATATAAACCTTCCGTGAAAATGTATCTAACTGATAGTGAAAACCGCATCCGCAAATCCGCGCGCCACGCAATCCGTTGCGTGGTTTAGGAGGAGTTAGCGGCCATACAGACATACAGACAGACAGACGCGGAAAGCGACTTTAATTTATACCATGTAGAGATACTACTGAAAGAAGGTTCACGTACTAATATTAATAACTTTAGGACAAAACTTGAAACTAATTTTTTTTATGGGACAACTCTTTTTGCGATTTCAGGGTTGGTCTCCTGTGTTGGTCCCATTATAAAATGAGTACAATGAGTCAGCTTACCACAGTTCCAAGTAACCCTATTTATGTACAATGAAGTACTTATACCGACTCTGTTTTAGATTGTTTACCCGGTTCTGCATTACATCAGACAATGTCTGAAGAGTGTACAATATGGACAGTGAATCAGTGCTCATTGTATTGTCCGTGCAGCTGGCAGCTGTCTTTAAAATTGGATTAGTCTGTTCTCACAGCCGCTGAATAATGAATGGGTAAATAATACTCTGAGTTTCAAATGCACAGTTTCTCAAAGCCACACTTACCAGCTAAATATCAACACGAAAATTACTTTATACCATTCGCAAAGTTATTCTAAAGATAATGCCCAACGGGCTTATTTTTAACTTTCAGTAAATTTATAGGATAGCTGAGGAAAATTTTTTTTTAGGAATAGTTTTTTCATCTATTTCGCCAAAATAAATATATAAACATTTAAAAATACTTTAAAACAAATCATAAAACTATAAACGAAACAAACTAATTGGAGATCGTTTATAGCTTTCGTATGCTTTGTTTTTATAATAATTTTAGATCGACCTCCATAGATTTGAATTATAATCAATAAAATATAATTTTGTCCGTAAAACATGGTAAAACTTTTGCAACGTTATTCTAAAAAAGAATCGTTTGTTCCCAAACTATATTGTTGTTATTTATTGTTGAATCCCAATCGTTTTGTTTATTCATTCTTAACAAATTTTTATCTTTTAAAATGTTGAAAATCTTCGAAAGAGATATCTCTGGCCGGTGAGCGTGGCCTTAACGTTAGAGTTTTATTACATACTAGTTTTTGACCGTGGTTTCGTCCAAACTGTGTACAAATTATAGCCTAGTCATTCATGCCTTTAATCTTGCGCTGAAAAGATTTATTATAGAGTAGGTTTGCAATGCAATATTTCAGGAAGCGAGACGCCCACTTAGTTCCACTGCGTAAATATTTAGATTTGGCAGTCAATTATACGAATATTGACTTAGTGGGATAGGAATTTATAGCAATAAACTACGACAAATAATATACAGATGCATTAATCAGGCCCCTGATTCCGTAACTTTAACACGCACGTAAAGCGACTCTAAACATATGAACTCAACTTCCTAAGGAATAAAGTTAGGCCAACGTTTAGAGGTTAACTTAACGCGCCACGTTACGTGCGTGTTGAAGTTACGGAATCAGGGCCCAGGATGTTTCCGAGGGGAAATGTAGGCTACATTAGCTATATATAATTTTTTTTGTTTTATTTTATTTTTTCGTGATTGGGATTTTGAGTCATATTATTTGATATTTTTTCTCTTCTATTAATATTTTGTTTTTTATCATGTTTATCCGTATAAAATATCAGCGTTTTAACCATAATATATAAATTTTTCCTATCTGTCTTACATTTTATTTTTATGTTAGATACTTAAAATTTTATAAATAAGTAAATAAATAACTAAAGTTTCGTTTGCTTTACATTTTTCCTTAAAAACCACCTACCTTACTTCTTACTAGGTACCTACTTACTTTATTTTTTAATTAATAAATAATTTCCAAGAGCGTGTCGAGACACGCATATGATCGGGTTCCATTATACTAGTTTCCATCCTGCATAGCTTAGAAATTAGCTAGGTTATAGGATATAGGTTATTTGACTGTATAAAAAAAATACATACTGGTGACATGCTAGTTCAATATTTTTACGTAGAATTCAGCTCTTATTGATCAGTTCATACAAAAAGACTATCAACTAAAATGAGCCAATGAATCTTATGACGAGTATCGTTCCTTAAGTAACCTCTCACGGTTCTGAGGTCCATATTACCTTCTAATGGCTTTCCTGTGGCTTTATATCTTCAGCTACCCCATTAGGCTCTTGAGGCGTTTAAGGCGGGGATAGGATAAGAGGGTGCTAGATTAGACGAGTTAAGCGGTTTGCGCGTTACAACTTAACAACCGGCTGTTTTAGCTTAGTTTTAGCACGATCAACAGTGCAAGTAATATCGCTATTTATCGACCGTCAAGTTTGACAGTTGAGATCGTCAAATTCGATAAAATGCCATTTGATCTCGCTATGATAGATTTTATGGCATTTTATCGAATTTTACGACCGATAAAAAACGTTATTTGTACTGCAGTCTATTTTATTTTGCATTAGCTGACTCCACATTTATACTATTCTATCCAAACATAAATAAATTTGTTTTCAAAAAAGTTCATACAAAAATCTTATAGAAAAAACGATGATCAGTTTTCCCGAATACGAAGATTTTCCGGGAAAGATTTTAAATTTAAAATGCTTGGCTACAGATTTTCAACCTCAGGGTGTTAACTAGCCAGCCGGGCCTTAGAAAGTAGTCTACCACCGTGCTATGGTTTCCTCACGATGTTTTCTTCACCAGAAGCTCAAGCTCATTGTTAGGATTTTAACCCACACTTCCTTTTGGAATTCTAGCACGCCAACCATTGAGCTATCTTAGCTAGGAATCTTAATTGGGTACCTAAACTCTCGCAGTTCTATGAAAGTGTGGAGGTGCCTAATACCTCATCATCATCATCATCAGCCAGAAGACGTCCACTGCTGAACATAGGCCTCCCCCTTTAACCTCCACACTGAACGACAGCCTGCCTTTTGCATCCACTGGATGCCCGCGACTCTCACAATGTCGTCGGTCCATCTTGTGGGAAGCCTCCCTACGCTGCGTCTTCCGGTTCGTGGTCTCCACTCCAGAACCATTCTTCCCCATCGGTTATCGGTTCTTCGAGCGATGTGGCCTGCCCATTGCCACTTCAACTTGCAAATTTTAAGAGCTATGTCGGTGACTCTGGTTCTTTGGCGAATATCTACGTTTCGGATTTTATCGCGCAAAGAAACTCCGAGCATAGCTCTCTCCATTGCCCGCTGTGTGACTCTGAGTTTTTCCAAAAGACCAACAGTTAAGGACCACGTCTCAGTACCATATGTCATCACTGGCAACACACACTGGTCAAAGACCTTCGTCTTGAGGCACTGTGGTATCTTGGACGAGAAGATGTCACGCAATTTCCCGAACGCTGCCCATCCGAGTTGGATTCTTCGGGCGACCTCTTTGTCTAAGTTGGACTTACCTAACTGAACAATCTGTCCAAGATAGGTGTAATGGTCAACAACTTCGAGAGTATCGTTCCCAACGACTACTGGCACGGGTTCAACATGGACATTGGACATAATTTTTGTCTTGTCCATGTTCATTTTAAGACCCACCTGTTGGGAAAGGCTACTGAGGTCGCTGAGCATCGTATTAAGATCTTCCAACGACTCTGCCATGATGACTATATCATCGGCAAAACGAAGGTGAGTGATGTATTCGCCATTGACGTTGATGCCGAATCCGTTCCAGTCCAAGAGCTTGAAAACGTCCTCCACTGCGTTCGTGAACAGTTTCGGAGAGATAACATCTCCCTGTCTCACACCTTTCTGCAGTTGGATTGGTTCCGTGCTCTCGTCCTGTAATCGGATCGACATGGTGGCGTTTCTATACAGACACTTCATCACTTCGATATACCTATAGTCGATATGACAACGCTGGAGGGACTGCAATACTGCCCAGGTCTCGATTGAATCGAAAGCTTTTTCGTAGTCCACAAACGCTAGGCATAATGGCCGATTATACTCCTCAGTCTTCTGTATAATCTGGCGGAGCGTGTGAATGTGGTCTACGGTGCTCCAGCCTTTACAGAAACCGGCTTGTTCGGGGGTCTGGAAGTCATCAAACCTGCTTTCGAGACGGTTCGTAATGACTCTGGAGAACAGCTTGTACACATGGCGGATGGCCTAATACCTATACCTACCGTATATAGGTCGCCAAGAACAAGAACCTGTAGCTCCTAAAAGCATTCATTACATATTTAAACCATTTCCCTATTTAACTCATTGATTATGCTCTATACGCTGCGTTCAAACGTGTCGGATATTTCATCATCATCATCATAATCAGCCTTTTAACAGTCCACTGCTGGACTTTTAGCCTACCCTCGAAAGGGTGATTGGGCCGTATCCACCACGCTGGCCCAGTGCAGATTGGTGGATTCACATACGCCATTGAATTCCTTCTCCGTAAGTATGCAGGTTTCCTCACGTAACGATGTCGGATATTTACCCAACTTGAAAGAAAGCAGAAGGTTCTCATTAGTTTTTTTATGTTTGTTACCTCAAAATTCAGTCATTTATAAACCGATTTGAAAAAAATAAAAATAATAATGAAATATTGGTTCCATAGAAATTTCATCACAATCGATTCAGTAGTTCGTTAATAATTATGTCATCCAAGTAAACGAAGTTGCGTTTTTACCAATTTTGAATTCGGTTGGTTTTGATAATTATAGACAAGAATAGGCTGCTGTTTAATTTTAATTACGCACACGATAAATCTTCATACCACTGGCTTTTCGATGAAGGAAAACATCGTGAGGGAACCTGCATACGTACGGAGAAGGAATTCAATGGCGTATGTGAATCCACCAACCCGCACTGGGCCAGCGTGGTGGATATGGCCCAATCACCCTTTTGGGGGTAGGCTAAAAGTTCAGCAGTGGACTGTAAGGCTGATTATGATGATGACACGATAAATTTGGATTTTGCTCCCTCATAAGTCCATACGCTTTTAGAACCAAATAATTTCCTTTGCAAAAATGGGTCGATGATTAATCACCCGCAAGATCCTACGTAAGCTATATTTAAGCCTTAGGTTGATCCGATACTTAAATATGCTAATTGGATAGCGGCTTAAAACTTTATATTTAGTGCGACCAAAATAGATTTGAGACAATGTGGCCGCCGCTTAGTAAAATTGGTCAAGCGTTTAACGAAATTAATCTAACTCATACGATATTTATAGAAAAAAACTCTGACAATTAGGCTGGCATGCGTACAGGCTGAGTGATATATGCTTAACTTATTTTTATAAGCTTTTATTTAACTTTCCCTGCTATAAGATGTATTCACAATTTGGATTGAATTTGGAAGATTGGGACAAATCTTGCAATTGAATTTTAGATTCGCTATCCTAACCTGATTGAGCTGAAATTTTGCAAACACGTTTAGTTTGGATGCATGATTAGCTAAGTGACGTCATTCTAAATCTAATATGGCGGACTCTCCAAGATGGCGCACCAGTTATTTATATGCACCTCCATGATTTGGGTATCAAATGAAAGAGTTTGCTGAGAAGAATACGAAAAATTAAAAGATGTTACTAAATTCTATATGGTGGATAGTGGGTATCCCCCGCCACGATGGCGGACACAATTTTCTTATATACCATCATGATATGGGTATCAAATAAAAGCGTTTGCTGAGAAGATGAATACGAAAGGCTTGTTTTTAAAACGTTGGTTTTAATTTATAATTTATTGATTTCTTGATAGTTACATACCTATTAAAGGCATAAATTATAACGCACCTAGATTGCTCTTTGTTTTGAATAAGAGGTCTAAGCACTTGTTGAGATTACAATTTACGAGTAATTGGGGAAATATACGCGAAGTAAGTACTTTATGTAAATGAACCCTTATATTGGCCGCTCGAAGGCTTTAAGGGATCATTTACGATTTATGCTCTTCCATTACAGTCCAATTTGCATTTATTAAGCAAAATAACTTTATTAGTGAGCAGTTTAATCAGTGTAATTCAGACACAAATTAAATGTCTTCTTTAAGAGCAATTCCGTTCAGTTTCAGAAACCTGAAACAAACTTGAAACTCTCACGGAAAAAGCAGTAATTCCTGACTTGAGGAAAAGAAGGTTCTTAAACTTTATTTTAAAAGAATGCGATAAAGTTTAGGGATCACTTTTTGCTTTTATGTTACTTCTTTTCTTTTTAGTAAAAAGATCGAAATACAGGAAGGACATTTGTACGGTTTCCGGTCAAGTTATTTGTTTCTTTAGGTTCCTGAAACAAAGTTAAATAATTATTGACGTCCTTTTCAGGATATTTTTGGACGGTTATACATGAGACTACCAATTTTCTAAATAATGTCTACGATATCTTAATTTACATATTTCATAATTATGGAGGGAAACGTAAAGGCACATTTTACATTACTGCTATAATTTTCGAAAAAGATGAGACTCATAAAACCTCAAAAATTTAAGAACCAAACGCACGATTGTGTGTAAACGCCATGAGTATGCTCCACTAAATGATACTATAATACAATATCTGTAGTAACACGATTGATGCTGAAGCTCTTTGCCAATAATACAATATTAGGCAATGGATAAAAAGGCAAAAAAGAAAAGTAATTTCCGTACGGCTTGAACCGCACGTACTGTTAAGCAAATAAATCTCAAAACTCGATACGGTTTTAATACGATGTATCCTGACTTTAATTAACCGTGAAGGGAAAAGTAAATCGATTAGCGATTTCGTCAGGTATATTTCCAAACGGCTTTTCTGATACGGCTTAGCGACATCGCGAAAACGAAATTGATCTCGAACGTAATTATCCACATTAAAACTCGTGTGCCAACATTTATAATTAAATACGAAAGCAAAAACTCATTAAAACTTGTATAGGTATAGCTACAATGAATTTACGTTGGACAGAAGTCCTAACCAAATACATCCGTCAAGATAACAAATTTCCCATAGGAACTTATATAAATACCTATATAATACATGTGATAAAACATAATGATAGTGGTGAGCAGGTATCTATGTTGGTTTGAATTATTTCCTGTGGCCTTTGCCTGTGGCATAGTTTTTCCTCTGTAACTACAGAATACAATAATGTTACTTATTAATATGTCTATCGGCGATAGTCAAATTTGAATGAATAATAATCAGTGCCAAGCGAGACGCAGCCGCGCGCGTGCATTCACCTCTAAAAAGACCGCCTAATGCGGTTAAAACTATAGTCGCAGTGACCAGCTTAATCTTACGTGAGTAATTCCCATGTAATATAAATAAAATAATAATCGTATTGAACATATCAAAATAATAAAACTAAAAAATATAACGATAATTGTATACCATTTATTCCGAATAATTGGGATTTTTACTTATCTTGATACATTATTTCTAATACACTTTCACAAAAAAAAAACAGACTTCAAAAAAACCACCAAAACGCAAACATTTTGGCCCCAAGGTCAGCCAAATGTTATCATCCCATCTTCTTGTTGGACGTCCCTGTCTTGTTGCTAGACGTCCTCATCTTCTTGTGTTGTCTTTTGGATACCATAGAGTGAGTTCTGGGAAGGTGAGACGGCAAGGTTATCAACGCAAGCGGCGTCCCATATTAAGGGCCGCCCCATCTTCCAAAGAATCAAGGTCATACTCTCCAGTCTTTTACCTTCGCTACGAGGCTTGAGGGCTCGTGAGGACGGCCACGCAGTTGGCAGTGTGGTTAAAGCCAGGCCGCGCGGAGAATCCTTCTTGCATTCTTTGTGCACTTGTGCAGCCCGTGGTGACCGAGCTGGTCGACTGCAACGCCACACTATGTCATAAATTAAAAGTATTTGAATTTCATGCTAGACAGAGAGCGCACTATAATAAGTTATGACGTCAAGCCTTGCGAGCTCCATACAAATGCTATACTAACTCACACATGGCGGGAAAGGGAGAGAGCATCCCCTCTCAACACACACCTCACCAAAAACTTTTTACGCTTATATCTAGAAAATTTATCAGTTTTTTTTTGTATATGTATTTAATTATAACCTTCTCTAAGCCTGTTATTTGTAATAAATGAAACACCATTCAACTAGCATATTCTCCGCCACACGAACCGCGTCTGCCAAAACCATTCTCTTTTAAAATGGCGCGAGCAGCAGCTTATCCGTTGGATTATACAGATTAGGTAGCCTCGGTGCGTATTAATCAAAGTTAGTAAAACAATGAAGCTATTCCTCGAGGATCAGCGAAACAATCGCGATCCGCCTGAATTCTTCTGACGACGGTGCTGTTCCCAACATTTCCCCAATGATTTGGCAACTGCCCCGCCTATATTTAAATCGTAATCTCACTGAGTCAACGCTCCCGTCGCTCTAACACCCGAAATAAACGATCCAGCGAGTGCGACAATATTCGGCACAGTTCTGAATGGCAACAAAAAGTGGTAATGCTAGTTCTTACAGTAAATTGAAGAAAATTCGTGTAACAGTGATAGTTAAGTGGCAGAAAAAGATTAAACTCACTCGAGCGCACTTTACAAACCGCACCGCAACTCAAACTGGAGATGGAAGAAAAATAAGCAGATCATTTTTGTTTGAGGTAGGTAATGTTCAGATCCAATGTTATTTGTTATCTACTTTTTCTTTGAGTCAAGCATGGATTATTTTCTCGTGAGATTACATTTTGTTGAACTTTGCAAAACTAATAAATCAACGAACTTTCGCATCGAAAGTTTTTAAGGAATATCTTGAGGTTTTGAGAAAGCTGCATGGAGTTAAAATTTGATCTTAAATATTACTTTTCTAAGCAAGATTTAAGATTTAGAACTAAAATGTGAATAGCGTTATTATCAATATTATACCATCTTGCTAACCTTACGGGTCTTCGGTTAGGCGACGGACATATTCAACGATATCATTGTACTCAACATTATTACAGTAGAGTTATGTATGTGTTCTTCTGTAGGTGTGTGTGTAACATCTACAAAATATTATATGGCGATGTTATACGTACGTGTTGTGTGAACTTCTGCCATTTTTGAATCAAAGGAACAATTTACTATAGCTGTAGTTATATTATCGGAATTCACTTTTATGTCTGTCATACTCTACGTCGCAGGATTTTTTTCCACATCAGTGCTATCTCTTTTGCCTGTATGTGAAACAAATCGTATGAACGTATACCGCTAGACATCTAAATTTTTAAATCATGTCTTCATCAACATCGGTCAAACATGGATCAAACCAACACAACGTAGAGTCAAAGATTTAAAAGTATCTAGATTATAGAGCATAATAAGCCGGCAATGTATTTTTTTAATTTTAAATTAATTAAACGGTTTTAATTAAAGTATTTTACAGACTTTGTGTAAATAAGTACGCGAGTAAATAAGTCATAATCCGATATTGAAATGAACACGTCCTCTTGTGAACTGTCAACCACTTCACTTTCAGCGTGTTCACTGCACAGTTTCAGCGTGTTTTAGTAAATATTGACTAACAACTGCCAGCAAGGTTGCAAATGGCTTTGAAAATAAACGGCATTCGTGTTGAAATTACATAGCCAGCAAAGTTATTGTACTTATATAATAGGCTGGTGATACGCAAACGGACCGTTTACACCAGGCCATCTGACGGTCCATTCTGCTAAGCCAAGTCAGACTAAGCCGTTTGATCGTCGTAGTACACACTACGCCATGTAATGGAGTGACTTAGCTTAGTAGAGTGACCCGTCAATTGACCTGGTGTGAATGGTCCATAAGCACTTAGATGTCACTGGCTGGTTGGCTTGACCGATTATTTATTCAGTGGCTTGTGTTTGGTGTGTGGCTGATTCATTCTATCTTTGCGAACCATTGAGCTGTTTAATTGTTTTCGTGCTAGGGGGTTTTCTAATTATCTTTACGCTAATAGACCAAGAAAATGTACCGCATTTATAATACATTTATCCACATCATCTTAGGTTAGTAATTTTCGTATAATATAAACAAAATGTGTGAAAACCATGTCAGTTTTCATAAGTAGATATTGTATGAATTTTCAAAGCGTTTTCGTTACAAAAAATATTCTACTAATTTATAACGTAATGAGGGAAATGGGCGAAAAATTGTTAACGGGTAAAAAATCACTGTGATTAACTTTACGCTTTGATAGTACAAAAGAATAATAAGCGAAGGGGTCGGTCGATTTGGTAGGTACAGGCACGGCACGGGTAGAGTTGACATGTTAATTTTAGGAAAAACAAAATACGGCCCGCACTCGTGATCTTATTTGTGAGCGAACCAACATGAGTGAAGGCTCTGAATAAATATCCCCCACGCACTATTTACATTTTGAAAACATCTCGTGTAAGACAAAGCTCGTAAAGTACACCTATTCACGCTATTCAAGACGAAGAATGAAGCATTTTGCGGAATAATAAATGGTGTAAACTTGGAAGGCGGCGGGAAAGTTTCTTGCATGCTTTAATTCTCCGGGGAAGGTCGGAACTAAATTACTCTAAGTTCAAGTTCGCTCCTCAAGTTAAGGGAGGCAGGTTGTCCCACATACCTACCTTTAAGATTAGATACCTACTTGGATTTATGTAGATAGGCATCATGATAGGTACCTATATATATGGAAGGTGTGCGATACAGTACAGCCAAAGTCTATCGTACTATTGTAGAGAGCCACATAGATATGTGGTTTATTTGTTAGCAACGAAGCATCGTCTGTACAAAATCAATAAAGTTTTTCAGTTCTGTTTTTATTCCTTTATCCTATCATCGTGATGAATATGCAAATTGAAGGACTCCCCTGGATTTGCGAGAATTTCCTCTGACGAATGGTAAATCTTTCACAAGCCACCTGTAAGCCCTTAAATAACTGAATTTTCCAAGAAGTCAAACAGTTTAATTAAATGTTTTGAGTGATTTTAAATTGGGAAGTTTTGATCAATCGTGGGATCAAAGACGATTGATTTATTTTTGGAAAGGGTTGCCAATCAAAATCAAATAACGTATCGTAAAGCAACACCATGTCTGTACTGATTTTATATTATAAAAATGTGTTTAGAAAACCTTGTCCGATCTGGGGCATATTAATAAACCAGAAAATATCCATGCGAAATTATAAATAGAGAAATAATCATTATGGTGGCGTCATGTTCACAGTTGTCATTTGTTTTTTAGTTGTTTTCGCAATTTAATTACATCTAGATATATTTTTTAGGGTTCCGTACCCAAAGAGTAAAAACGGGACCCTATTACAAAGCCTACGGTGTCTGTCCGTCCTACCTTTAAACGGCTTTCGAACCGTAATAGATAGTCAGTTGAAATTTTCACAGAATTTGTAATGTTACGGCGGATTAACTAAGAAATAATAAAAAAGTAAAAACGAAACGAAAGGTGGGGTCCCCGTACAACAAACTTATTTATTATTTATTTTTGTATTAGCTCTAATGTAAAAAACAGTGATGTCTGTCTGTTTGATGATTACAAAAAAGTGGACATTATTTCCATTTATAATGAAGACCCAGGATAAGATGGGAATTTGATACATTCAACCCCTAAGGGGGTGAAATACGGTGAAAAAAGGGTAGCAAAATTTTTTTTTGATGCATTTGCATGTATACTAAGGAAATGAAAATTTCATCATAATTTTTTAGTATTTTTAGATAAAAATACCCTAAAGAGGCCAGTGTAGTTCCAACAATTCAAGTTAACGTATACCACCTACTCATAATAAAGGCTGAGTAGATAGATGGATAGTAAAAGCCTGCGCAAGATAGCAGTAATTTCATTTTACTAGATACTCTATTGTAAGAGATAGCAAATGCTCATACTTAGATAGATAGTCTCTATTACAAATAATTATGTAGTGTGACATGTCAGTTATGGAGGTATTTAACACCAGATTTTTTTTCGTTGCGATTTTTTTATTAACTTTTAGTTCATGGCATTGCCTTGATTATGTTAAATAAGTATGATAAAAATATTAAACTAAATATTTACATTTTACAAGTTTTGGCGTTACAAAGTGAAAATACAGACAAGAAAAAATAGGCGTTAGATTTAGTTGATGTATGGCTTTATTCACACGGTTAGATAAATAATCCGAATAGCTAAAAAAAATTAAACTAGATAAAAATAAAACGTTACTGAAGATATATCCAAACAGTTTGGTTTAGGTTGAATAAAAAATCTACTTAGATTTTTCTTTTTGCTGGCTATGTTTGATAGGGTTTCTTGTTCTTCATTATTCAGTCTATAGTTTGCGCTGAATCACCTCTGTGCAATTAGGTACTTGATGATTTATTGCTGTCCATGAAAAATAACATTGAGATTTTTTTCATAAATTATGGGCCGATGTGTTTGGTAGTATTATCTAAGTGATTAATAGAGTCGCTGCTGCCAAAAATTAAGGGCCAATGTGCTTAACAATATTATCTGAGTGATTAATAGAGTCGCTGCTGCTAACACTTCATTAACAATTAATTTTCGGCACTGAAATATTTTAGTAATTTCACTTGCGTTTAGGTTCGCAAGATGGAAATTCACGTGGAGTTATGTGGTAATATTTTCACACATTTTTGTTTCCACTATAGTCGGAATAATCTTACGTAAATAATTATCGTACCTATTTAATATAAACCAAAAGCACTATAATTAATTTGGTTTCTATTTATTCCATTTAGAGGTGTGAGACAGGGAGACTTTATCTCTACGAAACTGTTCACTAAAAATACATTTTATTATTGAAACTGACGTGGTTTTCACACATTTTTTATTATATTTTACGTATTTTTGTAAGTTTGTTTAGGCGAAATCTTGCTAGCTGAATTAGAACCACTTTATCTTATCCTACGGGGTTGAATTTTTACAAGTTGGTTCATTTCCAATGATAATGCATTTTTATGGTAGGCATGACCTGAATCGAAATCCAAGATTAGCTCCAGATAAGGAAACTCTTCAACGGTCAACAGCACAGGCACGAAATTTCGAGTACACATTTTATTATGATAGCCAGTTTTAAGTTTTACCATGACATGGTTGCTGCACTCAGGTTTAGGTCCTGACTAGGGAACTCTTCAATAGTTAACAGCACAGACACGAAATGTTGTATACGCATTACAAATACTTTTATACGGGAATTACTCGCGTAAAATTAGAACGAATACTCCGACTATAATTTACACATACTTTTCATAACCTAGTGTACGCCAGCTTAGGTCTCGATTATAGATGTCCTAAACTTTTATATTAACCAACCGACGCCAAAAAACGAACAACATAGGAGGTACTTAAAAATTTGACGTGCTTTTCTTTATGTGGGTAGCCATTATAACTTTAACGACACCTAACGAGAACAGCTTGTGGATGTAATTCAGATTTTTGCCATTAAACAGAATAAACAGTTAATAATTTTATGATTTTACTCCATCCAACTCAAAGATCATAAAAAAGTAAGTCATGAGTAAATATAGAGCGATGACCAAATAGCTTTTCTATTTGTATTTGCAGACATGACATGTTTGCAAGACAGACAATCATACAGAAGGACGTCGGCCACACCGCCGTAATATTTGAGTTAGCGTCATCAGATACGTGGCCACACCGCCACATTTTATGCCGGCAGAAATAGCATATTGTATTAGGTTATGTGCAGTAGTACCTACGTAGGTATTTGGCTAGGTAGGTATCGTCATCATCATCATAATCAGCCTTTTAACAGTACACTGTTGGACTTTTAGCCTACCCTCGAAAGGGTGATTGGGCCATATCCACCACGCTGGCCCAGTGCGGATTGGTGGATTCACATACGCCATTGAATTCCTTCTCCGTACGTATGCAGATTTCCTCACGATGTTTTCCTTCACCGAAAAGCCAGTGGTATGAAAATAGGTAGGTATCATGGCGTTTAATATTTTCACACACAACGGTATATGTACATGCTTTTAGGGTAACAGGTTAGTGTGCAAGTCCTGGCGTCAACGGCTGGACCAATTTGAATTTGCATTTTTCTTTGAAAGAAGGTTTTATTACGTATCATCACATCATCAGGCTGAACAACTCTTAGAGAAGGGTGCTATTTATTACGTTGATTCATGGCAATGTTTGATCAAAATCTATCCACGTAACCGTTTAAGAATTATGATCTATTTTCTGAATCAGTCGATTATATTTTTAATTTAAATTTTACAAATTTCGTGTCTAGGTCACATGTCTAGGTTATTCTATGGGAGGCAAGTCAAACCATAAAACTTCTATCTAGACACTCTTGGCCGTGAATTGAGTGATCGTGGTTTGTAAAACGTAAGTACACGGACGTCAGCCTTTCTGGCGGCGATCACTGACCTTGCAATGCTTTTTCATTTCACTCCGTTCGTCGCATTAGGAGAACAGTCTATTATGGAAGACTTAGTTGCCGTCAGCTAGTAGAAGATCTGCCTCGACCTCTCTTTTCTGCTACCTGACCTTGGACTATTTATTAGGTATTCATTCTTGTTCCTTTTTTATATATTATAGTACTGTAAATTTAGTACCTATACATATTTTCTGTCCTACCTTACTCTATTTCCTATTTATTTAAATTGCATATATTATCGTTTTTTTATATAAATTTATGTTAACTGTAAGTTCAAGGGTTCGTCTGAAAAGGGTTCGCCTCTCTTTTGCTATGAAATCTGCTTCGTTCTTGTGCTAATCGAGTCTAGGTTGGACTCGCGATGGTGACAATATCGTCAACCCATCTTGCAGTTGGACGACCAAAGCTCGATCTATTTACCTTGCCTCGGTCTCCTCTCTGTCACAACATTAATCCACCTGTAACCTTTTTAATATAACTGTGAATAAATATATTAACCTGCGAGTATTAACAAAACAAATAAGAGCAAAAACCCAATAAACTGTGAAATCTTTAGTGCATTTTCATGTCAGTTAAACTTTTAAATCCGATTCGGCATGATTGTAGGGATTTGCATTAACAATTTGGTTTTCGTCTGAATTTAGATTGCAAATTACGAAGGAAGTTTTGCTTTGTTATTAGGTATGCAGATAGTTCTAAATTAGTTAAATGTACTTATAACCCCTTAGGTGAAGGCGTCTGATGTTTATTTGAATAAATGTTAATTTGGATTACTGGCAACGAGTATAAGCTATACTTAATGTCAGCGGGTAAAACAGATAACAGGAAGGTAGGTGTAGTAAATACCTATGATTTCGATCTCTGAAAACACAAATTTCGGATTATCTTGGATCCCAGAGGTTTGGGAAACATCACGAACGCGCGCTAGACACGCAAACTAATGCTTCATCACACTAAGGTTTCCCGGCCGTAGGCGGTAACAAAATGAATAGAGGCAGTTGCTCCGCTCTCAGCATCGTCTAATTTTCCCACGGAAGTTAGATTATCGGGTGAAATATTTGATGAGAAATATAAAAATATTGAGTGCAAGTATGAATATAATTACTTAGGTAAGTACTTTGTTACAAATATAGGATAAGGATCCTCAATTTTGGAACAACAAATCAAATATTTAAAAAAAACTTTTGAGCTGGTAAAAAGGCGTCATCTCTCAGTCGGCTTTGGGGCATATAAAGGTTCTAGCACAGTAGTAACTTGGAGGTAGCAACAATTATATAGATGGCACCACTCCGCAACCAACGCTTAGATTGGTTGCAGACAGCTCCAGAATTGGGAGGCCGACAAGAAGGCGGCCGTAACTTAGTAGATAGAGTGCAGGGGTGTTTATCCGATGATGGAGCAGGTTCTAACCCTGCGGGACGCCAAATATGTGAATTGTCTTTAACATTTAAACAGTAAATCCTCAAATTAAAACACCTTAAAATATTAAAAAAATACTTTGTAGTGTAAGGGTTTTTACAGGAATATAGTTCATAACGCCGTGCCATCACATTTACATCGATGAACATGCCATCGATCTATGGCACTGTGTGGCATTGTGATGATGGAGAGTACAACTAATCAAACACGCTATGATGTATGTATGATTGTTCATGTACGAAATTGTCGCTTATATCGTGACCCTGCTATGCACAAAGGAAGGGTTTCAGTTAACCATTTAGTAATTGAGTTTTGATATACCTACATACAAAGCTATTGGATATCTCCATACAAGTTCGTATATCTTCCTGTGCAGAGTGATAAGTCTGGTATAAATCAACTTAGAAATAAGTTATCGCGATTTGCTTAAAATATTTTATATAAAACTCTTTCGGAAGGCCAAAAGACGGTTTTCAGCCAGTTCTGTCGGTTATTTTTTACAGCCACCAGGTATAGATAAAACAAACAATTGCTTTTTTGCAAACACTAAATTTCTAAATGGCTGGGTGGATTCTTTAGATAGGGGTTTTAAAAGATCCCAGAAGAGATAAGAGATAAAGACGAAACCAATGCCTATTTTGAAGGGTTGCCAAAATCTCACTATATTGAAATGATCAAAAACTTGGAGAAACGTTGAATGAAGTGTATTGTGCTAGAAAGAGACTAGAAATAAATAATGACTTTTACAAAACCAATAATATATTATAGTCCTTGTTTAATTTTTACCTGAATTTTATTAGCCTCGTACCTGTTACATTAAAACGCAATTCAAACATGAAATTAATGTTTTTTATGTTTGTTAGGTACTTCAGATTTCAGAACTCCGTTATTTATAAAACTATATGAAAATGTCTTTGGTACCATAGAAATTTCATCAAATCGGTTCAGTAGTTTTTATATCAAAATAAAAAAAAAAACATCCAATTAAATGAAATTGCGTATTGACTAGTTTAGTTTTTTTTATTCGATTATTATCTTCAGTTCAACATCGTTAAAATGAAGTAAACAAAAAATATTGTTTCTGCGATGAAGTCTATGTACCTATCTTAGATGCTACACTACTGCGTTATACACGCAGTAGTGACTTGAATCGTGTATTTAGTTAGGTATGAGCGCTACCAACGATAAAGGGTTATAAGCATAACAATTGTCATTGTATTTCAAACATTTCGAGCCACAGCTACCGACACAGGAGCGGCTTGTTTGTTTGGAGTTCCAACCGAAATCTCTCAGAAGATTGATGGCGGATACACCTGTCCCTGTCAACCTCGTCCATTTACATGAGTGTAGTCATAACATACCTCTACTCGTTTGTAGGAATGTAGCGTATAGTGGTAGCAGATTAACGAGCCGGCCGTTGTATCGTAGAGAGGTTTGTTACACATGCAAATTGAATCACTATACCTAATAGATAAAGCCTGTACGGTTACCGCATTGGACGAAAATACTATGGTCACTGCGATTCAAAAATATTTATACCAAGAAATTGCGCACTGCGGTTTTCCGTCATTCATTCCCGTAAATTTTCCGGGATAAAACAAACAAACAAGGATCAGATCAGACAAACAAGTGATATATCATCATCATCATCATTTCAGCCGTAGGACGTCCACTTTTGGACATACGCCTTCCCCATCGATCTCAAAAAGAGCCGGTAAGGTATTATGCCTTAGTACAATTATTATCGTTCATGTTCAAATGTCTCAATTTTTCATACATTTTATTTACTATGCTGCTAAACCGCTTAACACAGGCATCATTTTAAGGCATCAAGACTGATTTTGACTGGATGCGTTCGCACCCGCCATGCCTTACCATATCTGCCTTGTTTTTGCCTTGTTTGAATAATCTGAGATCATAATGGCACTTTCAGGCCTTTCATCTATACCTACCTATGCAAAAAATAAAGAGGAACAAACACACGTTTACATTTCAACTAGGTTACCCATAATTTATTATGAACAATTTTTACTATGGGACCAATCCTGAAATCGCGAAAAATATATCAGCTGTTCCGTAGAAAACGTTAATTCATCATCATCATCAGCTAGAAGACGTCCACTGCTGAACATAAGCCTCCCCCTATCACGCACTTTTCACTAATTCACACTTGACAAAATGTACGTTAAGTTACGTAACGTTAAGTGTGAACGTTAATTTACACTTGACAAAATGTATGGAACAGTAATTTTTTTCGCGATTTCAGGGTTGGTTCAATAGTTAAAGTTGTTTATAATAATTATGTGTATAATGAACGCGCTCCTTCCTTTCGCGCGCGCCCCATTCAGCTAAGTATAGACTTACCGCGTAACCCAGTATAGTGAGGGTTACCTTAGGTAAGTGCCACTGCTCTATAGCAGTGGCACTAAACCAAAATGACATTTCACTTATCAACACTTTTAATAAAGTACCAAAGTGAAATAAATAACTGTTCCATAGAGTTTGTTTAATGCTTTTTTCTAAGGAACAGTTTTTTTTTTCGTGATTTCGGTGTAGTAAAATATTTTCACAGTGACCTCCTTTCTGCTTAGTTACCATTCCGTGTTTAACTGAACGAGAAAACAAAAGGTACTATACTTTAAAACTCGTGTATACTTAAGTACCTTATTTCATTTGAAATATTTCCCTGAGTGAGTCATGCTTCAGAACTTTTCGAATAAGTACCTGTATAAGATTTTGTTTACAACGGTGTCACAATAGTTATTTTCAGTACGAGGAAAACGTGCAATGAAAAGTTCAGAAATGTTTAATGATTCATTCCATTGTAATATTATAAAGAAAATTTAAGTTAGCGCGATCTGATTTTGATTTATAATTGAAAGTCACGTTAAATAATTTTCTTGGCTCTTGTTCAAAAATTGCTTTAGAGGTGACTGATAGATCCATTTATCGATATTCGTGACAGTGAATGCGAATGTCGTTCGGCACCGGTTATATAAACGTACTAGCTGAAACCCGCTACTTCGTACGCGTAGAGCTCGGCCTTCGGCCTCGCTACTACAACCCGTTATAACCTATGTGTTATTCTAATGTATAAGCTATATTATTGTGAACTTTCATTAAAATCCATTCGGTAGTTTTTGCGTGAAAGAGGAATAAACATCCATACATCCATACGTACAAACTTTCGCGTTTATAATATTAGTAGGATTAATATACAAACACAGATACTAGCTGTTGCCCGCGACGTCTTTCGAAAACTCTCACTCAGGCCTTATCCCCATAATTCCTCGCTGTCGTAAAATCTTTTTTAATAGCGGATGTCTAGTTCTACACCCTACCCCCATATGGATAAATAATATATTACGTGGTTCATCATCACCAGTCAGAGAACGTCCTCTGCTGAACATTGTCCTCCCCCTTTAACCTCCACACTGAACGAAAGCCTTCCATTTGCATCCACTGGATGCCCGCGACTCTCACAATAACACGTAATAATACGTGGTTACTTACGCGGAAAGTTGGAAGGGGTCCGGTAACTCGTCATTTCAAAAACTTTTACTATGGAACCGATCCTGAACTCGCGGAAAAAACATCAACGGTTCCATACATTTTGTCGTGTGTGAATGACCGTTTTCTATGGAACAGCATTTTTTTCCCGTTTTCAGGGTTGTTCCCATGGTAAAAGTTGTTAATAATGAAGGGTAATTTTGGACTCTTTTTGGCTTAGTACACCCTTCCTGCGTAACCCTGTATATTCTTAACATAGTATATAAAAGCGAAATGCTACTTACTAGACTCGATCCAAGCATCTATTTCCTCTCACAGCTGCAATAACTTTATACAAAACTGATTTAAACATTTTCTTTATTTCTCAGAAGTATATCGGGTACTTGCTATATAGTCTTATTACGTTTAAAAACCTAGCGAAAGTGATCAGAATTCGTGGAATTCGTAAATAAATGCGTGGACTGCGTTTAATCTCGAAAACTACTAGACCATGGATACAAATCAGGCAAAATTTCCTACTCTGCCTACATACCTCCTACTTGCCTCTTACTTGCTCTATCAGATTTCAGTTTCTTTGTTCAAACGTAGTAGATTAGATCTACTCTAAAATATTTATTTGTACGGTAAAATATAAGTAAATAGGTGGAAAATTATGATTGCAAAGAACGAGCAGGTACAGGTGCGTTGGCACAAAATAAATCTACTTACAACATACTAGAAAACCAACAAACATGCACTTGGATATTTTTTGCCTTTTTAATCTATGGTACCTACCCACCCACCCGATACGTTCAAATAACCCCCTTTTTTAAAGAACAAGTGCCTTTATTAACTAAACAAAATACAAGCTAACACTAACTCTACAAAAACAGTTGGACTGCCCATAGACCGTTGAAGGTCTAAAGACAATCCAAATGCTCAAACCCACTACAGTTGGCAGCGTACCCGTAGCGTGGCAGCATAATTTGTGGCGGCATTAACAACGCTGAATGGAAATGCTTATGCGTTGAGCCAGAAAAATGCCAGCATTTTGGTCACACGTCGCATTAACCAGGCTTTCTGAAAGATTTTTGGAAAAGAGTTGAGCTCACGTCCCCAAGGTCTTAATGCGCAGACTTGGTAAAGATAATAGTTATAGAAGTCTTTGGCACAATTTATCAACCCCAAAGGCTCAAATATTAAAAAAATTATAAAAAAATCTTTATTTCTTATTTTAGCTTTGTATTTTTGTGACGTTTCAAAAGTGTATCCTAGTGTACCTATTTGAAATAAAGATATATGAACTGTACTGAAACCATCCTTTTTACAAAATTTACAGTTATATTCTAGACAGTGTTTATCGGCTCGTAAATAAAGCTACGACATTCGTTACGCAAAGGTTATCTCTCAGGATTAGCGTTTGACAAATTGCGCCATTATGTTTGACCAGGATTTATCAAATACTCGTAATATACGGCGGACCTTTGATATTCACTCGTTTGTTTAATAAAGGGACGGATCTCGTTGGATAAAAGCTTTTAACAAAATATACTTCTTTATCATCATCAGAACAATGGCAGCTCGCACGATTGTCTCATGCGGGCCTAAATCTACAGTTATTTTAAAATAAAAGATACAAGATCCGATCAGTTATTTCGCAGCAAAAACTCTCACTGGCAAACTTATCTTTCGGATTATATTGAACCCTCGTTGGACTTTGAATATTCTGAACTTTTTGTAAGAGCTGACTTCGTTAGCAAAGGTCTTCTTGACACAGTTCGATACAACTCCGTGGAAAGATTTTCCTTTGGTGCTGCATAATAATTAGTTTTCACAGTATTTTATAAAGAAGTAAAATAGTGGGAATTAATTAGTGCTACTTGGTTTCGTGCCCGGCGCCGTCTGTGTTATATACGTATCGTCGCGTATATAAACGATTTCTTAATAAACGTTTGTTGTGATTGATAAGCACTAATGAAGGTATTCCTATACTTACACAAAGATTATAAATGTTTCAATAGACCAATCGCGAGTAAGCAAGATCACAGCTTGCACATTTTCACATCATTATAGATATAATATCGCTGATTGTCCTAAATAAACCGGCCAAGTGCGAGTCGGGCTCGCGCACTGAGGGTTCCGTACCACCACAAAATTCAATAGCGCAATTATAACTTGTAAACGTTAAAGTACCAGTTATAACTTGGTAATAAACATATATTTCACTGTTTTAAATTATCACGGTTGTTCACTAAAGTTATAACCTTACCACGGTAAATATCCCGTTAATAATCATATAACTTTAAACATAAATTTATCACTGACTCGCACTTGGCCATTATTTATTGTTTGTTGTTATACTTTAGAGTGTATACTACAATCATGGCAAGTTTGACGCTTGTACATATTACCGTGTTTACATTAGAGTTAATACAAAAATACGCTGAAAAAATAAGTTTGTTGTATGGGGACCCCCCTTTCGTTTTCACCTTTCGACTTTTTTTATTATTTCTTAGTTATCCGCCGTAACATTACATATTTTGAAAAAAAAAATACTTGCTGTTTATTACGGTTCGAAAGATACAGCCGTTAATATGTAGGACAGACGGAAAGACAGACAGACATCGTCGGCTTAGTAATAGGGTCCCATTATTACCCTTTGGGTACGGAACTCCAAAAAGTGACTGAATACTAAACCATTATGTTTTGCTGTCTATCGTAGCATTATAAACAAATAATTGTTCAATTTGATATCTTAAAATTTATAAGATGTATGTACAGGATCATAAGGAAATGGTATGCTAAACCGAAAGGAGTTCGTTATACTCATCATTATGATCAACTATTACTATGGGACCAAACCAGAAATCGCGATAAAAATCATCAGTTCAATCTGTTCCATACATTTTTGTCGAGTGTCAATGAAAATTTTCAATAGAAAAGCAGATTTTTCTCTCGATTTCAGGGTTGGTCCTATAGTAAAAGGTGTTCATAATTATAAGTACAACAAAGTTTTCCTTGTTATCTTGACACTCCGTCAAATTAAAAGAAACTTAACAAAATCTTTTTATTATACTAGCTGCACGCGGTTTCACTTGTGTGGATTACTTCTTATAACATCAGCTATCTGCCAGTGAAAGTCCCCTCAAAATCGGTTCATAAGTTTTGGAGTCTTTATAGAACATACATAATTATATTATAACACATCGATTTTTAAATAATAGATATTATAACAAAACACGGCTTTGTCACTTGGCTAATTCACACCCAGTGTTTTTTAAAATTTTTAATAATGTTAAAATGCGCGAGCGTGATAACTGCGGCCGGGAAGAGCCGCCGTAACACAAGGAACTGTCTGAACCTTACGAGCTGCTCCGATATTATGCTATATGTTTTAAATGTTTAAAATAAGCAAGCAAGTGAACAAAACGCGGTGCAGGTACTAGGACATTTACCGATACAGTCAGTGTTGTGTGTCGTAGTGACAACCCTGCGATTTTTCAAGATCAAGTGAGGGGGTAGAAGAACAAAACACCCACTCTTCTCGCCGGACTCACCCGTAGTTTTCAGTCAGCTCGTGACCACCATAGATAATACACTATATACATGAGAGTGACCACGGCCATTGCAACATGGTCGAAACGTCGAGCGAAAGGTACATATTTTTACCTAAATTAAATAATACGTGATACCACTGTTTTAAACTATCACGGTTGTTCACTAAAGTTCACGGGAAGACTTCCCGTGAACATGGTGTAACATGTAACTGCGCCAAAATATCGGGAGCTCATTCCACAACCTTACCACGGTAAATATATCCCGTTAATAATCATTTTACTTTAATACGTGATAAGTCCCGATAAACATTTAAAACATGTGTTCAAATCGCGAAAGTTAAAAAATTACATTTATGCTATAGCTATAGATATTATCATCAGCGTATTTGGTTCACACAGTTCCTTGTACGTATTACAAAACGCACGGCCCCGCGTTCAAGCTTTACTGTCGCTGTTACTAGTTTTGGTTTGTGCAAACCATCTGCATTGAAGGTCCCGACGAGTTACATTTTGGCAGGGATTCACTTTGCGATGAACGCGCCAACAGTAGATAGTTAGAGCTTATCTATCTAGAAGTAGGTACCTAAGTATATCTGGGTATGAGTACGTATGACTGTCACGCTGAAGGATACGTATATATCCTGCTTTACGACTGGCAGTTCCATTTTATGGTGCACAGTTATGTGAACGGTACCTACATGCTTAAAACTCACCTTTCGTACATTCTCACGATGATCACGATTCTCATTGTTACATCAGCACATGTCAAAAATGTCATGATATTTGTTTATAAGTTTATTCGTGGGCAAAAGACATTTCGTCACGTCATATTAGGCAATATTTGCTATTATAGTATAACTACGGATCGTCACACAAAGGTCACATTACTTTTTAAACAATTTCCTACTTTATATGTTTACTTACTAAGCTAAATATTTATCCAAGATGGTGCTAAATATCCAATCATAATAAGTTTTTTTTTTTCTATCACGATAACGATATGCATAGCTATGTGTGCAGCTTTCAAGAAGTTTGAAACGCACAGCGCATAGAGTGCAGGCAGTTTTATAAAAAAACCGCATGTATCCCGAACGAACAACAAAAGACTATCGGCAAGCTGAGTTAATATCTACCTACACATCAATTGTTTTCTGAAAATATTTGTACAAACTGTGTTTTGTCTGCCATCCAAATGAGTTTTTCAACGACTACTCACGTAATTTAGAGGCGCGATAAGTTTCGTGAAGCATTCGAGAGTTACGATTTGAGTAATTGGCACTCCGTTATTTCATCCAAGCTCTGGTTTTAACGAGCGCACTTTTATGTGTTTACATTCAAGACATATCTGAAAATAGAGGAGTAAGCGCAGTCGCTTATGATATTTACTGTTCATTTCCTCAGGCCCACTGCGGTGCTTCTGATGCCTCAATAGCCTCTTTATGAAATTGTTATTGCGGCCGTAGCGATATTACAATATCAAGTGCCTTTTCACGAATTAAGATGGTGCTGCTTCGAATTTATGTTTTTAATTTTCTCGTTAAATTAGTACACGATTGCTGAATCTTACGAATTACTTAAGATGTCCTTAGAACGTAAAAAGCATGCGTCTATAGGTTAATAAGAAAACGTAACTGAGCCAACCGACTTTTCTGATTTATCTCAAGATTACTTTGCAGAACAATACAAAGGTTTTGTAGTGTGCCTAGAAAGATTGTCTGTCAGAATACGTATTAAAACACTAGACGTGACCTTCACGTCTCCACTGGGTTCATACGCAATCTGTACGCAGCTGAAACTTTTCTCGGATTTTCATACAAACATGGTTCATGCATCGTTTGTTTTATGAGTAGGAGTCATTTGTATACGTAATGCCAGATCTACTTTTCTGTTCTTGGAAAAGTTAATAAACAACAAAACTGTTGTGTCTGATTGCATGTCTGTAGATATTACTAGATATCCACTACAATTAGATGCGACCCCTTTATTCTCACTAGCCCATTGACCAACGCTGTACATATTTTTTTAAATATATTTACGTTATTTTTTATGTTATAAAAAAATGCATATTTTTCCCCATAAATTTCATAATGACCAAATCAACGCACGCAATAGCTATCATCGAGCAAAAATGTACATCCAAATATTAAAATATAGGTACAAACATTCGATACAAACGCTTATTTATTCCCATAGCCTTCGCTCCGCTCGATCAATTAATTAGCAATTAAATGAGTAACTTAGATATTTTTTTAAATCTCAATTGTTAAAGATGATAATCAACAATTAACATGATTTAGGTCGTTGTAAGTCCAAGGAAAGGCCATAACTAGGTACATACTTATATTTAGGTACCTACCTCGCCTAATCTAACATAGGTCGGCCTACGTTCAGCAAATAAAACATGTTTTTGCTGCAGATCACGTAGGTATCCTTTGCTACGTTTTATATTCGTAACAAGCAGTGGTTTTATTCGCTTTTAGGTACGTGATCAGTTTTAATGAGATTATCAACAAATTAGATATAAAAGGAATAAGTACCCCCTTATTCCTTTTATTTTATCTTATTTTTTGATAATCTTGTTAAGGATTTAACATGCGCTAATGACCTTGACCAAACGATGCACACTTATTATAAGCGCCATCTAGCGTCCAACGTCCGTACTTCTTGCGTGCAAAGCTAACTTAATTATAGACTATTTATACAGAACAGAATTCTGACGAAGATAATAACTTTACCTACTATGTTGCTCCCTCCTTGAGTAATAGTGGTTGCTCCTCGTAACTTTATGATAACTGATCCTATGTGCAAGATTTTTGGTAGAAAGATAGATTAACACATATTTTTACGTGGCTTTGTCTCGGATGAATTAAGTACAATTAATATAGTAAAGCGGGGTCGCTTTAGCTAATTATCAATAGTTAAAAGAAGTCGCCTTCAGGACGTCTAGGTACATTCCGTAGGAATTCATACTCACCCATATCCCCATCTTATATAGGGACAATTCACACCTAACGGCGCGCGTTGGGGCCATCGGTGTAAATCATTCCTTATCGAGAGCATTATTACAGTAACCGGCACACAACTTGAGCCATGACCTCGAGTGCGCAATAGACGATTTTAAGGTATCGTTGGTGGAAAGAGAGGTGCGCGGGGGCATTCCGACGGCACGCGTCCACGCGATTGGCCGATGCGTGAACGACATGCGCGAACTTACCCCCACTACGTCAACTTTGGCTCAAGTTGTTTGCCGGCCACTGTATTAGCCGTACAACAATCATTCATATTCCCTTTTTCCCCTGTTAAACATAGATACAAGTTCTTTTTGGAAAACAAGCAATATATTATAATTATGCTAGCTGCGTCTCATGATTTCATCCGATATCAGGGGTCTTACGTACAACTGCTAATAGCGGCAGCTAATCCGCTCAGTTGGAAAATCACGCGACCGCAAACCGTATCTGGGTGCGATAAGGTTCACGTTTGCGTGATTTACAAAGTGAGCGGATTAGGTGCCGCAATTAGCTGTTGTCCGTAAGGCCCCAGGAACCTCTATTTTCGGGACAAAAATTTAGTTGTTTTAAACCAGACTTCCAGAGTAACAGCTATTTCCATACAAAGTTTCATCAAATCCATTCAGCTGCTACGAAGTTAAGTAACGTGGAACAAACATACACACAAAATTTCGCATTTATAATATTAGTGTGTTGATAGTGTGATAGAAGCAGGGCTGGTCAAGCCACGGCCTGCTAGACGGAGAAACGTATTTGAGGTACCAATTAAAACTAGGGTTGCCATACGTCCGGAATTTTTCGGGCTTGTCCGGGAATTTAAGCTTTTGTCCGGAATGCGGTGATAATTCATATCATTCATATATATATTATATTCATATGGCATAATATTAAGAGCCTTGCTTAATTTAGGGTCAGATGACCGTGTGTGCAAAACGTCCCTAATATTTATTTATTAATAAAAATGCGAGTACATGGAATGGCGTTATACAAAAAAAACTAAGCAAAAAAGCGCTACAGGTTTTAATCTGAATGCTTTGGTCTATCGTCAAGCCAGAAAAAGAGGATAGTTAATTCAGTGATTACGATACAAGGTATAGATAAAAAGCAAGAAACAGTTCGTAAGTATTGAAACAGTTTAATGTCTATAAAGTAAAAACAGATAACAAAATAAAATAACTAGGGAGCTACTCGATACTTCTACCAGAAAATAGAAATAGACTAAACACTTTATGAAATAAACTGCTGAGCTTCAGCCATTGTTATAACAACAACATGATACAATATAATTATACAAAATAGTTTAATGTCTATCATGAAAAATACAAAACTTATTACTAAAACGAAATAAGTATTTAGTTTAGACCGTAAAGTTTGGACATTATTATAGGAAAGACAATATTATAGGAATGTATATTGCATCCTAATGTTAGACGTTGGTGAAAAGTAAATGTATTGTGTTGGTACTTGGTAGAAATAGTTTGGTGAGTTTACTAAAATCAAAGTAGAATAATAATATGTTTGGCTAAATTGGCTAGTAAAAAACTTGGCAGGCGGTACTTCCCACAGAGGCAGTTGCTCACGTGTATCAAGAACAAGTCCGATCTTGTTAGCCTAGTCCGTTAAATACTGCTGCCACCTATTCGACAAAGCTGCTAAGTACCGGCTGGAAGCTTAAGATTTGGTAGACCTTTTTGGTGACGTCAAAATAATGCTCATGCTCACCATCACAATTTACAAAAAACTTTGTATTGCACATAAGTATGTAAATTTTGAAGAAAACCCTATTTGTTTTTCTCCGAATAAATTTAAACATTATATGTATATCGCATCCAAATCCGCTGTGTCTTGATATTTCTTTATTTTTTTCAAAGAAGTAACAAATATCCACTATGCTTCTGCCAATAACCTTCCGTTCCAGTTCTTCTGGTTCCTTTTGTACTTCAACTGTAAAATCCGGCATATTTAATAGACGTCGCTGCTCCTAGAACGAAATAACAAATAATTACTTTACTAACATAATACCCATAAATACATTTAGGCATATAAAAATAAAATATAATTGTGCACTTAGCTACATAACATCTTATTTGAAATACATAATAATTATATTCTGAAACAAAAAAAGGTACTGAAAAGTTGTTAATGATCACCTGTTCATTCGAAGGCAACATTGTTTCTATTTCTGTTGTTTCCAGATGTTCGTCCAGGGAGTCCAGGTATCTGTAGAAAAAAATATAGAAATAAATAAGTTTTCCATATAAGAAATTATGATGCATTACAATTCTAACTCGCATCCTTCTCAATGCGTTATCTTCTTCTCTACATAGTGTAAAATAAAGTGGCTTTCCGCGTCTGTCTGTCTGTCTGTATGTCAGTATGGCTGCTAACTCCTCCTAAACCACGCAACGGATTTTGATGCGGTTTTCACCATCAGTTAGATACATTTTCACGGAAAGTTTATATATATAACTAGCGACCCGTCCAGACTGCGCACGTAAATTACACCCGTGCGAAGCCAGGCGGGCGGGTCGCTAGCTCGCTAGTATATAATATACGCAAAATTTTGAATTACAAATGAATTATTTAAAACCAATGTGTGTAACTTAAAAATACAGGATTTTTATCGCTTCACCTCTTTAATACGTCCTATTAGTAAATAAAACCGGCCAAGTGCGAGTTGGGCACTGAGAGTTCCGTACCACCACATTCACCACATATTTTCAACCTTTTTCGTCAATACTAGATTTTCGGAATGGATCTACATACATATTTATCAAGTTTGTACGGAACCCTGGTGCGAGTCCTACTCAAACTAGTCCGATTTTTATTTTTTGACTTTATACCTAACTATCGGTCCGCCCCAGCTTCGCACGGGTATAGACTATAGCCTATGTCACCCGGGGATAGTGTAGCTTCCCGTCAGTGAAAGAATTTTTCAAATCGGTTCAGTAGTTTCGGAGCCTATTCAATGCAAACAAACAATCAAATCTTTCCTCTTTATAATATTAGTATAGATATAGATAGTATAGATTTTTAAATTTTTTTTAATATAAAATTTTTATTTGGATAGGAACTTAAAAAAAACAGAATATTAATGAAAACTTAAAATATAAACTAAAAACTAAAACTTAAAATAACTAAATAAAAGTATAGATAGCATAGATTATATTTTTTAGTACCATTATTTAGGTAGGTAGGTACATTATTCTTTGGAAATTTCAACTGGCTATCTACCTATCACGATTCGAAAGCTAAAAGGTAGGACAGACAGACAGACATACATACATACAGACAGACAGACAGTGTAGAATAAGTCCGGGTCCCGTTTACACACTTTGGTTACGGAACCCTAAAAACGAGTAAGTAAGTACGGTTATTTAATTATTATGTATTGTGTTTTAATATAATATTATGATAGGTATGTACTCACCACGCCGCCAGTTGAGTTTCAATTTTTTCTGAGTTTGCCGTTTTTGTTGTTCCCACCATTTCAAAAGTATTTTCTACACAGAGACAGTCTATGATGATAAACACAAAAACTCTAACACATAAATTACACTTATTTCACTGAAGAGGTCCAGCTTCCTTTCAAATTTCAGCTTAAATATAAGCTAATAACTAAATACAAACAGTTTCATTCAAAACACTAGAAAAAGAATAAAAAATTTCAAAAAATATTTTTTGTAACTGCGCGCGTAGTCTGCACGTCGCAAAGCGCAGAAACAGACTGGCGAACCCCCGTCTCGTGCGGCCGCGGGTGTTTTTTGGTCACGTGGGTTAGGTATCTCCTGCGCGTCTATTTTTAATATTACTAAACATACGTACCAGGGGCCTAAAAAAATAATTTAAAAATTAAATATTCATGTTTTCGAATTTCCTATGTTCAGGTGAAAGAATCAACTGGAACGCATTTGTGGTTATCGCGATAACTCTGGCTATGGTGATGAAATAGACTTTAGAATAATATTTTTTATTCAAAATGTAGCAAGTAAAAAAACCTTCTGTGCCGATATAATTAATCAAGTTGAATTTCCCTCATGAGCGATATTTTTTTCAAGTCGCTAGGATAAGTAGTTTGTCCTATATCATTGGTTAAAAATACCGATTTGGCAAATCTTAGGCTCTTAATTCTGCAATTTACATAAATTACCTACTTAACCAAGACAACGTTGGCCTTTTGGAAAAACTCAGAGTCACACAGCGGGCAATGGAGAGAGCTATGCTTGGAGTTTCTTTGCGCGATAAAATCCGAAACGTGGATATTCGCCAAAGAACTAAAGTCACCGACATAGCTGTTAAAATTTGCAAGTTGAAGTGGCAATGGGCAGGCCCCATCGCTCGAAGAACCGATAACCGATGGGGAAGAAAGGTTCTGGAGTGGAGACCACGAACTGGAAGACGCAGCGTAGGGAGGCCTCCCACTAGATGGACCGACGACATTGTGGGAGTCGCGGGCATCCAGTGGATGCAAAAGGCAGGCTGTCGTTCAGTGTGGAGGTTAAAGGGGGAGGCCTATGTTCAGCAGTGGACGTCTTCTGGCTGATGATGATGATGATGACCTACTTAACATTTATAACATGAAATATTCTGCATATTATGCGGGGTATTACTTTTCATAATACACCTAGCCCAAGGGTAGAAAAATAATTTGCAGTACGTTACAATAATTCTTTTCCTACTTTGATGAGTACTGTAAACGGGATGTCATATAAAACACGCAGAGTGGCGAGTACTTCATTTATTCAGCAATCGAAATGAACAGAGCGATAGTTGGCTCGCAGGCTCGCTTATATACCCTCCCCTCAAAGGCTTGGCGAGCTTGACAGTGGCATGACGTGAGGTGGTGTGTCATGGCGGCTGGCTGGTTGTCATTCGTAGTTTCGCAGGCAACGTCACGTCCGTTTTGTTACACTCGACCATCCTGCAACAATTGCCCCCGCAATTGGGAACAAACAACAAGGCTTAGTTTCTAATAAATTTACAATGTATTCAGTGTGAGGCTGACTACACTACTAGCAAGAATAAGGGCTACGGACAATATTAAGGTGAAACTGAAGAGAAATAAATACGCCTAACTAGTAAGATAACGACTTAATTTATTTCTCAGTTATCGGACAGAGTTTCGACTTATCGTCCTTAGAGCACCTTAAAATAATAATCGACAAAGGACCCAAATGATGGAGGTTTACCCCCCCGACCTAATCACAAAAATGGTAGGCCAGTCGGAAATGACGTCACGGCCAATCAACAGCTGACTTAGCTGACTTTGCTGTCATTGAAGGGCTTCCGCTGTAGCGGTATATTTCGAAGATCAGTCGAAAGCTTGGCTTGGCTTGGCTTGGCTGACTTAGCTGGCTTGGCTGGCTTGGCTGGCTCGGTTTGGGCTGGCTTGGCCTGGCTTGGCTCGGTTTGGCCTGGCTTGGCCTGGCTTGGCTCGGTTTGGCCTGGCTTGGCCTGGCTTGGCTCGGTTTGGCTCGGATTGGCCTGTCTTGGCCTGGCTTGGCTCGGTTTGGCCTGGTTTGGCATGGCTTGGCTTGGTTTGGCCTGGCTTGGCTATGCTTGGCTAGGCTTGGCTAGGCTTGGATAAGCTTGGCTAGGCTTGGCTCGGCTCGGCGGGGATGGCGTTACAAAGGGCTAGTGGCAATATTAAGGGCTACTGGAAATATTCCAACTATCAGTGATTCATCGGTTCCATCAAACCTACAACTGCCTTCAAAGCCTTAGTTACCATCAAAGCTATAGTTACCATCAAAGCTATAGTTACCATCAAAGCTATAGTTACCATCAAAGCTATAGTTACCATCAAACCTATAGTTACCATCAAACCTATAGTTACCATCAAAGCTATAGTTACCATCAAAGTTATAGTTACCATCAAAGTTATAATTACCATCAAAGCTATAGTTACCATTAAAGCTATAGTTACCATCAAAGCTATAGTTAACATCAAAGCTATCGAGGCTGCTTAAACTATTGTAGCCACCGAAACTATTCTTAATATAATTACCGAAGATATGAAAACTACTGGCAGTTGCTACTGGCAAAGTTAGAACTACAGAATTATCGGAACTACTGGGTTACTAGAACACTGGTCAACTGGTTATTAGAACATTGAGAGTTACTCGCACTATCAAAACTGTAAGAATTAATTACTATCACTATCAGAACAATCGGCACTATCAGCAACAGAATTTAAACAAACAGAACTAATGTCAAACTACTGGGTTATTAGAACAATGCGAGCTACTTGCACTATCAAAACTATAAGAATTAATTACTATGACCATCAGAATAATCGGCACTATCAGCAATATAATTTGAAACAAACATAACTACTACTGCGCAATACTCTAATTTATCAGAGTTCGGTATCATTTTAATCATAAGTACTTTACTGCATCACAATACAGCGTTGTCACGTTAGGTATAATACCATATTAGAACTAGAATGTTTGTACCTGATATACCCGAAATCAGAGCAAATTCCTCTCGCTACAATTCATACGAAGATACTACTTATTTGGAACTTGACCATAATATCAAAATATACACAGCAACTAATGAATGGTAAGTACTAAGTTCATTTTTGTAAAGGTACATCATAACAAAAACTAAACTAAGACGACGGCGTTAGGCGATTTATTAAGGTACCTAGGTAGGTACACCTTGCATAATTAAGCACCAAATTAATTTTAAACTGGTAATGCTACTCTTATGCTATCAGCAAACTATTGCTATCAGTACCTAACCATTACTTTTGTGAGAATCAACCAACTCATTATTAGTTTATACTTGAGTTGCGTTGCATCAATTTGCGCGGTTAAGTATGTCTAACAGTTACAAATTCATATTTTGGTTATGAATACTTAATTGAGGACATAAACAAGTTTAATGTAATCTGGAAACATGATTGATTGGTGAAACTTTTCTCGAAACTTAATTTAGTGGAAATTTATTTTATTTTAAACTTAAATGGCTCCTTAATAATCTGCAGTTATATTATTTGTTGCTCGCATTTTTTTATTCTAGGGCGTGCGCAGACTCTTGCGTAATAATTCATGCAGGCGCAGATCGCACATATTTGTCACTGTTTCGTGCAGGGGCAAAACTTGGCTTTGAGCTGACGACGTGGTACCAAGTATCGATTCGGCATAGATTTGAAATAAGCTACCCCCATGTATGTCAATTTTAACTGTCAGGTTTTATCATGCTCAGTACTGGAAATACAATATCCCTTTGCGTTAAGGTGTGCGTTCTTTTTCATTAAAATTAAATTTTATAAACGAGCAAACAGCAATATTCTAAACCAAATTTGGTTATAAAATTTCACACACTGATAGATTGAAGCATTGTATACAAAATACTGAATAGCGCGATGGAACACCAAGATTCAACGAACATTCACGATTCATTTTGAAGTAAATCTAAGCACTGATCCGATTCTACGACAAGTTAATTGTTTTAAAGGTACGTTCTGTGAAATTATTATTATCCAGTCTACCCGCATACACGACAATAAAAGTTATTTTCCATCCTACCCACAGACTCGACTTAGAAATAAAATGAGGTAATGAACTAACGAAGCTAGCACTTACAGAATGTAATTTTTCTAATCTACGTACAGGTTTCGCAGTTTCTCTGATCAAAAGTGTAAAAATCAATTATAAATCTTTAGACGAACTCGGCATCGATTAAACTGGAGTGAATAGTTGTATCTAATCTATGTATGATATGTAAAGGCTGTTTAACCTAAATCTTACATGTTCATAAGCACGTATTATTGGGCCTGCAAGTGCCCCAACCAGCAAAGTAGTCCTGGAATGCGATTTTGTAATGCTATGTGGACTTATATAGCTCCGATGATGGTTTTGGTATTTGCTACTGCGCTTTTAACAGCATTAATGAATGCTGTTTTTACTTCAGTACGATTAATCCTATAATTTTAACTTATATCGGTATATAGGATCATATTTCTTGGCTACTACTGGATTAAGACTCCTATAAAAGCTAGGAACAAAACTAATTGCACTCAGGAGTAATTAATCCGGTAACTCAGACTTATATGCGCCTATAAGATAACATCTTAGGAGCATTTAAATCTTAAGACTCCTCGAGGAGCATCTGCCAGGAATATATACACTGAGGTGCAATCACTCTTGTTATTTATACTTATAACCTCATATAAGCTAATATTTTATGGCCAATATAAGTAAATTCAAGTTAAACTACTGAAAAGCATTTATATTTAACATATTATAACATAACCATTAAATTAAATTTAATCAATGTTTAAACTAGTGTTTAACCTAGCACGCACAACAAACCCTTACAATATTCCTATAACATGCTAATCTATGAATATCAATAGAGTTTGTTTTTATCTGGGCAATGTGGAACCCTAATTGGTAACAATATGGCGAATCTTCTTCGGTTTTAACATTTGCTAATATAGAACCAATATTACTTATATTGGCGCTAAGTCACACTTGGCAATGCTCAACGAAAAAATTGTAACTGTTCATGATATTTTAATAATAAAATATAAAATATTAAAATGTAAATAAGTAAATTACAATAAGCGCTTTAAAATTTTAGTTAAAACCATGATAGAATTTTCAGAAAATTCACATTCCCCAACGAATATACACCAGACTAACAACAATAAGCTTTTGATTTTCTACTGATGTTGACATTTATTATCATTAAAATATTTACATAAATACTATACTTACCCTTTTTCAAACAGTTTAAACAATTCCTGGACCGACAGAACACAATTCGACTGTTCACTAAATGTGAGCTTAAAGAAGCATTGCGAGGCGCGTATTCATCTCAAATTTTCCTATAATTTACTTATATTGGCATTTGCAGGACTAATTGCATTGACGTAATTCTATTACAGGAGCAATATAGGCGTAAACGGCATGAAAGCGGTCTATTATAAACACGATATAAGTAAAATTTTACTTATAAAGTGGGCCCTTTTCCGGACTTATATGCGGATATAAGTCTTATATAATCCTAGGGAAATGATCTCCTGGAGATAGTTTAAAAACCACTTTTTGCTGGTTGGGGCGTAAGGAGTGTGATTGCAGTTATTTTTTAATGATCACGGAATAAAATTATGTAGAGAACTTTCGAGTGCATCTAATACATTTTTTTTGTTTCGTTTTGACTTTGTCGAATGAGTAGTCACTAATAATATGCAAATAAGAAAGCAAAGCACGGGCTAAGACAATGATTTAGTTTTCGTCTTTTCTTTTGTATACAGTCTAAATCACGTCTAGAGGTACAATCAAATCTATCGGAATTGGAACTAGGCAATTAGTTACGACAGTTACTTAGAAAATGTGCATGGTATGGCTCAATGCTATCAGTTAACGGTCATATTTGAGGTCATATACTTGTAAATTTTCTAATCCTAACTTGAATTAGTGGCAATAAGGTCAAAAATAGATATATCTCATAAGCATAATGGCAAGTAGAAACGAACGCACCTGGCTATTAGGCTAAGGCTCCTCGCTAGCTCCAACTGATGCAGGCTGGCCTCCGCTTCTGGCCCTAGTTAGGTTAGGACCTCGCCCAGCTGCTACACGCCACACAGATGCAAGTCACATGCTGGCAGGCAGATTGGCACACAGGCAAGCAGGCTGGTAGGCAGGTAGATAGTAGTGTCTTGCCGCGTGTCTTGCGGCCCGAGATAGAATCTTGAAATCTTCGATGTCACAGTTTTCGCACGCAGTGGGTAGTAATAGGTCACGGGCGGAAAGTAGGGTTCGCTGTGTTCAAATGCCACGGAGGCGTCAGCACGCAATATCGTTTTTGCTTCTTGGCTTAGTATATGGTGACGAATGATGAGAAAACAGGGTGGATGGTGTTAGATCTTCATGATTGTGGCGACATATTCTGCATTTTTTTACTTCGTTTTTCATCAGGCCAAATGCTTTAGCTTGGCAGAGTCGACCTTCTTGCAGTACATAATAACGTCACCGTAGATTCTTCTCAAGCAGTAACTTCGCCGTTATAGACAGGATTATGCAGTCTTCTTCGAGGATCAGGATCGATTTTAGGCCAAGCGTCATGAAGCCGCAATGTGCGTAGGTATTAATTTTTTCTTCTTTATCCCTCTTCGGATTGTAAACGGGATGTCATATAAAACACGCAGAGTGGCGAGTACTTCATTTATTCAGCAATAGAAATGAACAGAGCGATAGTTGGCTCGCAGGCTCGCTTATATACCCTCCCCTCAAAGGCTTGGCGAGCTTGACAGTGGCATGACGTGAGGTGGTGTGTCATGGCGGCTGGCTGGTTGTCATTCGTAGTTTCGCAGGCAACGTCACGTCCGTTTTGTTACAGTACCTAAAATATATGTAATTTATTATAATTCAAATATGCTATATTATGGATGCTAATAAAATATTTATGTGACAGCCTGACTCTATAAAGTAACGGTACGTTTTGTAGTGTTGTTATGTGTATTGTGAATTTCACGGCATCAAACAAAAGAGGTCGCCACTTACAGACATAGTATGTAAGAAAAGTTCGATGAGACTCTCGGGAAATAACGGGAATCACTTTCACGAACGACATTCAAACCGGCTATTTCAGATAAAATTATGGTTTGGTAAGGCTAGAGCCTTTTTGTGATTGCCCTATATTTGCCGCTTTATGACTTACGTAGCAGCCATAAAGCACCCATTATTTGATTAGCGTTTCCCGAAAGAAACGATGTTTATCGCACGGCCAAAATTAATTGCATATTTTCGATTTATGACCCCACGGATGTAGGTTAATAGACAATATAATTATACGTTGAAAACAATCACAAAACTGAATATAATTTTGTGGTAAGATCACGATCTTAATTCTTCTAATACCCATTATGTTTTGATTTTCACATTGACTGACCTTCTTTTGTTTTGTTCACAGACTAAAGTTTTAATTATGACTCTTACGCGCACTTCTCTGGCACGATACTAAGAACTAGTGACCATTCCCAAGTCCCGCCAAAACACGCCAAGATGTACGCGGAAACGAAGAGATAAGAAAAAGTATAAAAAGGACAAGAGTCCCACGATGTTTTCTCTGTCGGAGGGGTGCGGGTGCGTCAGCTTTCGCGGGGGGCGCCGGGCGCGGTCGCAGTGCGACGACTCGTCATCATGCCGAAGCTCAGAGATAGAGCAGGAAGTCCCGAAGACCCTCGGCAAGAGGCTCCTCAACAGCAAGTGCACTATGAAGTCACTGGCGCCTTTACTCAAGTTCTGGCGAAGAGACGATGTCAGCATGACAAAGGCAGAACGCAGTAAGTATCCTTATTTTTTTAATGAGTATGCAAGGACGATCGTTATTAAAATGAACCAGCCAAGTGCGAGTCGGGCTCGGGCACTGAGGGTATAGGCGTTTAAAGTTTTTGGTCGGGATAGAGAGCGGATATTAGTATAGCTTTTGAATGGCGTGCGCAGGGTGTGACGTCATAACGTGCCATAGTGCGCTCTCTGTCTAGCATGACATTAAGATACTTATAACTTGTCTATTTATTTTTTTGTTTTTTGTTTTCGTTGATGGGCTCTAATTATAATAATTCTGAAAAATTTGGACAGATTCTCGTTTTAGACGTTTATTTAGTTAAGAAATGATAGGCAATATTAATGAGTTTCGGTTTTGCCTTGTAATTGCGTTATGTGGGCAACATAGTTTAGGTAGCGTCCGGTCAGCTATTCGATGCTGTGTTACTGTTATACTTAATACAAATATATTTTAATGAAACACTTCGGAACCATGTCGTATTATTAACCAAGTGGTAAAATGTTACCACTTCCTTCGCTACTCAAACACGCATAAAATTTTACTACTTCTACGAGGTACTAAAGCGGTAACATGTTTATTGTCTGTACAATAGTAGGTACCTACCCAGATATGCGAATGTAGGTATTGTAGGTAGAACTCTATTTTATACCCAGAGAACAACATAAATATAGGTTGGGTGAAATAGGTTTCACGTTTGTTGATTTTAAAAAGGTTTAGTCGATATCGAAAATAATCGCCCTATTTGTGTTCGTATTTTGTATTATTTTAGTGAGGATACAGCTAATATATTTAAAACTATATATTCAACATCGACGCGCCAATAATGGCAATTAAAATCAGTGCTTATTAAATTTATATATGCAGTAAGCACGCCGTTATTAAAAGTCGATCATTTGAATAAACTAGCCAAGTGCGAGTTGGGCTCGCGCACTGAGGGTTCCGGACCAACACAAAATTCAATAACGAATTTACTAGTTATAACTTGGTAATTAACAGAGACTTGTCACCGACTCGCACTTGGGCATTTTTTATTATTTGTTGTTATACTTTGGACTGTTTAATATAACCATGTTTAGTTTGACGCTTGTGAGTATTACAATGTTTACATTAGAGCTAATACAAAAAAACAAAAAAACCCCTTTCAATTTTAATTTTTGACTTTTTTATTATTTGTTAGCCAATCCGCCATAACATAAAATTTTTGTGAAAATGTCAACTGGCTAACTATTACGGTTCGAAAAATACATCCGTTAATAAGTAGGACAGACAGACGGACGAACAGACAGCTTAGGCTCAGTAATAGGGCCCCGTTTTTACCCTTTGGGTACGGAACCCTAAAAATGAGTCGTTATTTCGGTATAGCAAAACGGTTGGTTTTTGATCATGGTCGTTTATTTGAAAATCTGTCCGCTATATTAGTACAGTTTTGGTGATGTTGAATCTATAGTTTTAATTATATTTGGGCCATAAGCAACAGCGGCAGATTGCAAAAGGTCAAAGCGTTTTGTTTGCGACCCAATTCTGTTTCACGCTTTACGGATTTAGAGTAAATAAAACGTAGGGTTTCATAGACGTTTCTTTAATTTTTGTTCACTGGAGTATAAAGGTTCAGTGGTTTCACTACACTAAATGTATCAAGGTATGTAGGTACGGTCGAGCAAGACGGTGGATTTTCACGTCTGGGTGAGTAGGCAGGTAGTATAAATCCTCTGCAGGAATTGGTATATTTTACGGTTATATTGCGGTATGTTCACTCCTAGCTTTTGTAGAAAGGCGGCATCCTAATCTATTTTACATCTACACAAATTTTATAACGAAGTAAAGTTTGTGACTTTTTATGCAATCCCTACAATTAATGGATCGATTCAGAAAAGGTTTTTCTATGATATAAAGCTGCAATATTCCTGTGTACCATACATTTGTACAAAACGCGGACAAAACCGCGTGAAAAAGCTAGTGTCCTATAAATGTCTTATTTTGCATCAAAGACTTACTCAAGATCAATAATATATGAAAAATTAAACCAGCAACTTTCTAGTTACTAACCTTTATAAATTCAATCATAAATAGGCAATCTGTGCTCTGTTAATAACAATAGCGCGGTAGCTGAAAATTTAAGGTTTCAAGCATTATGTAAGTAAACAGAGGTCAAATACTTAATTAAGTACTTAGCTCTTGTATTACTTAGAGCGGTTTTTAGCAGCGCGTTTCCAGGGTTACGTTCCGGAGATAGAGGATTAGTTTTTTGTTGTTTTTTGCACTCATCGTAAGTACGCCCCAATTGCTTTTATAACTCACAATTTTGTAATTTTACTGGTTTTACAAATGATCAATTATGACATTAATATTATCTTAATAATAATAATGATTATTGCATTACACATAGCTTTGTTTTTGCTAAATGTGGGATATTTTGAGATTGGAACAAATATATTAATAATAACAATCTGAGTTATAAAAATGTCAACACGATTGTCGATACTTTCCCTATAAGAATTTCAGATAAACGTCAGATTCGACGGTTGTTTAGTGGCAATCATGATACCTACAATCGAGGTGTACGATCAAATGCTCAGAACGGCCAAGCCGTGTCACTGGTTGTTTTTCACACTGATGTTATGAACATCGAAACTGCACTCTGAGTTCGGCTGGACATATCTCCGGAACTCAACCCTGCGATGCAAACATGATAAAGGATAAATACGATTAGTCGTATTTATCCATCATTTTTGAAGTCTTCTTGAACTGTTTTTCAAGTGTCACAAAGTAAACGCGCGTTTGGATCGTTCTTACACCTAATGGTCCGATGTATTTAACGTTTATCGGGACTTATCACGTATTATATTATTTAGGAAAATATAGGTACATACCTTTCGCTCCAAATTCGCTTCTTCTTCTCTTTCTCTTATTTTTCACTTTACTTTTTTTTTCTTTTTTCTCCCCGTTTTTTTTGTACTTTCGCTTTTCGTTTTTAGTGTTCAAATCGCGAAAGTTTAAAAATTACTAATGGTCCGATACCAAAGAGTTTTAAATATTCCGATACACTCAATTTTGTTCACCTGAAAGCTTCTGGTTTTCTATCATAACTTTCTAGCAAAATACAATGCAATCACACTGTTGCATCTAACATCCTTATTGATAGATGAAACTCTTTATTGTGTACACCAATCATCGGTATAAAGGTGCCATGAGCTTAATCTAGGATCTAAGCTAATTCCAACCTTACATACAAATCTGTTAAGTTGTTACGCAGTTGAGTGGGAACAGGCACTCTAACTTACATAGTATACACAGACTAGGTAAAGCTACTACTTACTTAGCCAGTCTTTGTACATATACTTTTGCATTTATAATACCAGTGTGATTAGTCCATTTATAGTACCAGTGCGTCATTTTTAAACCAAACGAGGATTGTTATAAGTTTAACGTGTGTATCTGTGTTTCTGTGACACTGTTGCTCCCAAACGGCTGAACCGATTTTGATTTAGTTTTTTTCTGTTTGAAAGGTTACTTGATCGAGTGTTCTTAGCTATGATTTATGAAAATCTGTTTAACCGTTTGAAAATTATCAGCGATTTTAACGGGAGTTTCAAAAATATATATATAGGTAAGTATACTTGTTTTAGTAAACCTGTCTCAAAATGGAACCAAATATGTTAGGTAGGTACCTATAAAACGACCAAAGTCTAAAACCAATTACAGGATAAATTAGCTTTTCCTCGTCCAGAAGGGGTCGTTCAAGGTTGTTTGGGACCACAGACCAGACAAAAGGGAGATATGCGTTAGTACGATTATCGTTCGTGTTCAAATGTTTCCGTATGGGAAATACATTTTAAAAAAAGTGGCGGAACCCACAGTGCACGAACGACGTTAAAAAAGCGTAAGAGCTATTGCTGGAAATACACATACAATATAAATATATACATTAAAATTTAATTTCGTGCTGAATTTTTATGAGAGTAGGAGTTTTTAGGCAGAAACGGTTTTTTTTCACAAGCTATTTAACACTAGCCGACCTGACAGACGTTGTCCTGTCTTAGAACTGTCAAACAAAGTTAAAATAATAATTGTAAATCTTATTTTTTACACCTTGGGTTACATTAATGGAGTTTTAGTAAGGATCCCTATTTTTTTTGAAAATATAATATAGCCTATGTTTCCCGGGGATAGTGTAGCTTCCCAACAGTGAAAGAATTTTTCAAATTGGTTCAGTAGTTTCGGAGCCTATTCAATGCAAACAAACAAACAATCAAATCTTTACTCATTTTTATATTAGTATAGATCACATGTTGTAGTATAGATCACATGCTAACTTTAAATATTGAAAGCCTAATTTGATCGACTTCCCGGCGATTAATAGAGTTGAAATTTGGTACACATATGTAACTTGGATGACAATGCATTAATATGGTACCATGGAGCTTTTCTGATGACGGAGTGGGAAGGTGGTCACAGGAACTAATGAACGCAACAAGATAACCCCAAAGTATTTGGGCTCTATGGAATAGTCTTGATGAGTACTACCCCTAGGTGATATTCAAGGTCTGATCTATATGCATAATTAAGCGTCAATATGCTGCGGTTAGTGAACACTAATGGTTATAAAACGTTTCCCCCACCTGCTGTCTGTGACCTGGATTTTACTTAACAGGTACCTATTATGTGTCCTGTTCAGGAGCTTTATTATGTCTTTGTCGTCTCATAAAGTGAAACTAGAACGCAGCAATGTAATTAGTGGTGATAAGGTTTTTAAAGGTTCCACAATTTACCCTATAATAAGGTCGTATGTGTTATTTAGCATAATTACTTCACGTTCATGTTTAGGTTTAATTCAGTAAGACTTACCTATAAACTACAAGGATGTTTACTTGTTTGTTTGTGTATACTATTTCTTAGTCTAGATGTACTCCTGGGATTTTTATGATTACGATGATGGGTGATTTAGGATGTCAGTAGATTTGCTATTATGTAGTCCGACCAAAAAGC
Organism: Agriopis marginaria; assembly: GCA_932305915.1. Classification (NCBI taxonomy): domain Eukaryota; kingdom Metazoa; phylum Arthropoda; class Insecta; order Lepidoptera; family Geometridae; genus Agriopis; species Agriopis marginaria. The sequence continues at coordinate 8,492,722 of OW029921.1, forward strand.
GGGGTATTATAAATTTAACGTGTGTATCTGCGTATCTCTGTATTTATAGATATGTGTATCGTAGCTCCCAAGCGGCTAAACTGATTTTGTTTTTTTGTTGGAAGTATTTTTATTTTTTATTTAATAATAGGCTTGCTTTTGACCGCCAACTTACTGGATGTTAAGCGATGATGCGGTCTACGTTGGAGCTCGCTTGCCTAGAAGAAACTGATTGAAGAAGTTGACTCGATTGAAAGTGTTCTTAGCTATATATAAGATTCAAGAAAATCTGTTCAGCTGTTTGAATATTATCAGCTCTATTATCTGGGTAAAAAAAGCAAAAAATGCTTTTTCTATACTAAATAACAAGCAAGTAAATCGATTCACAAATGTTGGAGTAATCGATATAGGTAGGTAAAAATATGAATCAAATTAAGAACCTGTCTTCAAAAGCCGGGTAAACATAGATATACTTTTCAAGTTTTGGCGGGTCAATGCTGTGTGAAAATTAGCCTTTGACTCGCATAAGAGAGATTTGTTTGAGAAAAAAGTGAATTAAATTCAAGTCTAAAACCAACCAAAAATATATGCATGTATGTGCAGAAATTACAGAGTGCACGCGTAGTTGCCCTGTTATTGCACGGATGCCACGAATTGGGTGTCAGCTTGATTTGTATTGATTGGTAGAGTGCATCTATTTGATCAGATTGTGTCGCATGGTCCGAATTTCCACGAGTGATGTTGATGCATATCTAAGACTAAATTTTAATGATTCATGTTCATTACTTACCGATAAATGACTGAACCAACTGAAGTATAGCAGCAGTCCGTCAGCTGAAGTATAAGATATCGTGAATAGGCCATACGCTATAATATCTTACAGAAAACGCAAATTTTTCGGATAAAATTGCTTATCTATACAGGGTTACGCATTTACACTGTGCTGAAAGGATATTATTGTACTCATCATTACGAACAACTTTTACTTTGGGACCAACACTGAAATCGCGAAAAATAATCAGCTATTCCATACATTTTGTCGAGTGCCAATGACAGTTTTCTTATGGAAACGCTGGATGCTGGATATGGAACAGCTTGCTCATCCTTTACCTCAAGCGATGAAAATGGTACATAATTTTCAGCATACTCTTTTTTGAGTGGGCCAATCCTAGGCGCGAATGGAATGAATGACTTTTGAGTCTCCAATATATCAAAAGCCGCCATTAGATAACCGCGACCGACGTGGCTTAGTTATGCAAAAGGGGAGATAAGCGAGTGGTTAATTCAGGGTTGGTCCCATAGTAAAAGTTGTCCACAATGATGAGCATAATGGGCCCCTTTCAGCTTAGTACAGTCTATACGCGTTACCCTGTATATATAATCCAAGGTATGAACTAACTCATCATCATCATTACAGCCGTAGGACGTCCACTGCTGGACATAGGCCTCCCCCATCGATCTTCAAAAGGGCCGGTTGGAAGCGGCCTGCATCCAGCGTTTCCTTGCGGTCTCTTTTAGGGTTATGAACTGAAATACCAAATTTCATTCAAATTCTTCCATTAAGTTGAGTGGGAACAGTGGAATGTATACGTGTTATAACCCAAACTTTTCCAATCATACAGGACTACATGGAACGGTGGCATAAAGCTGTAAGGTCATTTTCATCATTATGAACAAGTTTTATTAATGGACCAACCCATTAGGAAAAATTGTCAGCTGTTCCATTCATAATTAAGTAAGACACACACACATTTTTTTATGACACTGTACATTATGTGTACAATGTAATCCTCAAATTTTTCAGATGCGACGCGTGACCTAAATACTGGCATGTTACTAACCCAACGCATAAGCATGCTGGATACACTGCCAAATGATAGTGGGCTTGACCATTTGGATTGTCTTTAGACCTTCAACGGTCTATGGGCAGTCTAACTATTTTTGTAGTGTTAGTGCGTTAGCTTGTATTTTTTTAATTAGTAAAGGCACTTGTCCTCAAATATGGCACTAGACGGGAGCGTTTGTGAATATATCCGTCTTCTAACCGAACGTCCCGTAATATAATTAGTGTGATTTTGCTGTCAGCGTTCCTAATTATCTTGGTACATTAATCCCGCCATAATACTGACCATGTCCTTATCCTGACGAACGGTCTTGCGTGACATTATGCCATTACTACAATATTATACATTGGTCCAAACACACCCGCAATAACACAGAGTAGGTAAAAGACAATTCTGATTCACATGCGGATAATACCTTTTTCATTTCTCATACTTGGAAAGTACACTCGAAGCTACATAATATCATAGTTATCAGAGGGATGAAACAGTATTTTTCGTCCCTGGGAATTATTCCATACTGTCAAACAATTTATAACCTTTGCAAATCACGTCCTAACTTTTTATACAGCCACTCTGGATACTCAAATCGCGGCGTAAAATTGTAATAAAAAATATTATGAACAATTTAGCAACATGACATTAAACTTATAATTTACTTTTCACAAATTTATTATTTAATTCTTCAGGTTTTTATTTATTTTCCTCATAATTATTAGAAATGAAAAGCCGCGTGTTTATCTCGGGTGAAAGACCTATTTAGGCACTCGAACTATTTGCACTCTCGCTACGCTCGTGTGCCAAACCATCTCGTGTCTAATTATAGGTCCCTTTTATCCCTTGTATAACAATCTACTATTGTAGAAGACACGAGGACATTATATTTTAAGTACATTACATGTGTTTTCATTGGTTAAGCTGTATCTCCATTTCGTTGTGTAATTATTTTGTTTTTGAACTGTTGACTAAGTTTGGTAGGGTTATGTTGATCCCGGATAAAATTGGAGCCAACGAGGCTTGCTACCGCATATCTATATCAAACTTTTGTTTAGTTAGAAATAGAGTAGTTTTGTGGTAAATTACATGTTATTGGATTAAATTTGTGAAATGATACGTTACGGTACGAATTTGTATAAACTAAAGGAGAAAAGCAGAACTTGATTGCCCCGGTGGCCCAGTTAGTAGTGAACCTTGGGATGCGGGTTCGATTCCCTTTCACGAAAAATCACGTGATGAATATTTGTGTTTGTATTTTATTTTATTAGCTAAACAAAATACAAGCTAAAACTAACACTACAAATACAGTTAGACTGCCCATAGACCGTTGAAGGTCTAAAGACAATCCAAATGCAAAGTTACAAAATGTATGGAACAGCTGATATTTTTTCGTTAATTCAGGGTTGGTTTTAAAGTAAAAGTTTACCATAATGATGGACATATTGGGCCCCTTTCAGTTTAGTTCATATTTCCCGCGTAACTTTGTCTAGTAACGGTCAAAATTACGTTTTCGCACGTAATAATATGTAAGTTCCAATGTAATACTTACGAAGCTACTTTACTTTAGCATCGCCGCCAATATTTAGTTAATTTCTTAATGTAGGCCTTTCTATCTTGAGCGCAAACAAAGCGTAACCGATATCATAATAAGGTGTCTAAAAACGAATTACATTAGCGTTCGGTTAGCCTTCGATGCCAGTCAAAAGAAGGAAACACCGGAGAGAATAATAAAATAATCATTTCCTACCAAAATTTGTTGGTTTAGCCATGCAAAATAACATTGCATATTTTTACATAGGTAGTATTAGGTAGTGTACTTACCTATCTATAGGTATATAGATAGCTATATATACATACCTATCTATATATGGATAGTATGGTTTATTGTAGTTTTTTTAGAAAGCAAAAGTGAGGAGCTTTTTACACGATTTTTACTAAGTGTTTTATTTTGAAGCTAGTAATATGAAAGAATCCGTTAAAGCTGTTCAAAACCTTGTTAAGATTATCTGAATAAAGGCTCAGGGGCCCTTTTAGGGTTTCGTACCCAAAGGGTAAAAACGGAACCCTATTACGAAGCCTATTATACGATGTCTGTCTGTCTGACCGTCTGTCTGTCCTCTTTAAGCGGCTGTATCTTTCGAACCGTAACACCAGATAGCCAGTTGAAATCTTGACAGAATATGTAATGTTATTACGGCGGATTAACTAAAAAATAATATAAAAGCCAAAAAGTAAAAACGATAAGGGGTCTCCATACAACAAACGTATTTTTATAACGTGTTTTTGTATTAGCTCTAATGGAAAAAGAGTAACTCGCAAAAGCGTCAAACTTACCACGATTGTACACGCTCTCAAATAAAAAAAAAAAAAAACAATAATGGCCAAGTGCGAGTCAGTGACAAATTTCTATTCATTACCAATTTATAACTGGTAATTTCGTCATTGATTTTTGTGGTGATACGGAACCCTCAGTGCGCCCGACTAGCACTTGGCCGGTTTATTTTGTAACGATGTCTTAACAATAAATTTAGACAGCCATGCTTTAAAAAGTTACTGAAATCCGTTATAGCAAAAATTGTGATGAAGGTGTTCAAAATATCATATTAACCGATTTCAAAAATTCAAGTTCTCAATTAGACTGTGTTTTTTGAGTGTATTTAGGCGATATTTAAGCCGATTGTGAAACAATTTTAATAATATTTATTTTATTGAATAAGCTGTATGTATCTTAAATGGCACCATTTAAATTTGAAGAAAATATTCCACCGCTAAGGGTGGATTTAAAAGATGAATCTCGTTTATTGAACTTTCCGGGAAGTCAGTTGTTATTTGTTTGTGGAAAAAGTGTGTTACTATTTTTTTTTGTATGATTGTGATATATTAACTCATTCTAATTACCTTTTCGGTTGAATCCGGCCCTTATTCAAGAAAAAATTTGTGTTGAAAAAATTAAAAATCTCTTTACGAGGTTTCAAATTAACGTTAAAACCGCGCAGTTCGGAAAATCACGCGTACGTGAATAAACAAGAACGCCCATACGGTTTGCGGTTGCGCAACATTTTTTCACCACCGGACTGGACAAAACTGGACTGCTTTAAACACAACAGCTAGGCGTAAGGCCCCTGGCCTTTAACTTACAATGCTTCTGGAATTCACATAGATTTTTGTTCTAGCAATGAAGGCGGCCATCTTGATCCAGCAGTGGTACAGGCGGTATCTGGCCCGCATGGAAGTGCGCCGGCGCTACACGTGGACCATATTCCAGAACATCGAGTACGCTGGTGAACAGGACCAAGTCAAGGTAAATATCGATCATAGAACTATAAGTAGTTGTTTTGTGTACCTTACCGTAGATAAGAATCTATGCTTCTTCATAGATGTGAGAGAACACACACTAGCTAGAATAGTAGCTAAATAGCTCTATGATAGATACTTTATGATACTCTATGATAGCGCGATTTGGCAATACCTATCGAGTGCTTACGCACTCAGGATCAATGTACATATTATGCACCTATTCTCACAACAGACCACCCTAAACAAAAGATACAACTAAATAAATCATTACGAGTGCAATCTCGTACATTTGATTCCTTGAGTTTTTACTTTGATCTATAAATCAAATTAAATGAAATATAACAAAATACGTACGGAACAGTACGGCAACGAAAGCGGTATCGTAATTGTATACGGTGGCCAAAGATTTATATAGAACTAGTTTTAAAACACAGGGTGCCTGGTTGCAATTTAGTCATTTTAAAAAGTCATTACATATGAACGAGAGCAGCTAGAGGGGTTAAAGAGATAAAAATAAAGCTAAATCTTATTTATTTTAATATGATTTTTTGTGTGTTTACCACCAGACATCCTGTATATTTGACTCTTTGAATCTTTGCTTACTTTGTGACGTAAAGGGAATTAACTGTGTTATTCCCGCAAAAATACCAACACTTGTAGCCAACAAATACGCAACGTCTTCTTTCCGACCTGAAAATAATTGTTTCGCATTTACAGCGGCTGCGTAACTTCCGTGGGAAAGCTTCACATTTGTTTGGTTTGAAGTAAGCGTAGTTTATCCTTCCTCTAATACGATTACAGATTGTACAAGGGAGGGTAAAGGGCTTGTGGAGCGCAGCAAAGGGAATTAACTGGCCGTGACTTATCGGGGCTAGTCCGTCACGAGCCAGAGGTTCATGTGTATGGGGAATTTAGGCGGCAGGGTTAATAAAACTTCCTTAATAAGGCTATGCCATGAATACATACCAAATCAGTCACACGTTTTCGGCTGAAAATAATGAAAGTTTTATTTTAAGCTTTGATGTACCTAAAGTAGTTATGCTATCCAAAGTTAGTTCGGATATCTGATGTGCTATTTTGACCAGTAAACTACTTATAACTAGTAATAACAAAAAAGGGGTATTCTTTTGAAGTTTTGACGGATCGCTGTGAGAAAATTAGGCGCTGAGTTAAGACTTTTATGTCAAATCGTCGTCACGAGCAAAATTCACGTGATATTATATTTTATTCTGAAGTAAAATGGATTTTCACTACTCATGCTCGTAAAGTTTTTGTTTATGCTAGGTGCTTTTTATGCACTAGTGCATAATTATATTTCATTTAGGAATTTTGCTTTGGTAATTAATAATATCCATGGATCAGGGTATTATTAGAGATCCATAGACATAACTTGTGTCGAATAAAATAGAACGTTGTTCAAAATTTTGTTTTAATTAAATAGATATAATATCACTTTTTTCATTTTCTCTCAATCAAAGTGAAAAGCCGAGTTTAATAACTCGTGCATAATTATTTTTTTTTACCTAATCATCCGCTCTTACTTCATTATAAACATAGACAAAAAAGGAAATTATAAACAACTTTTACTGAGGGACCAAATATGAAATCGTAAAAAGAACAGCTGTTCTATACATTTTGTCGTGTGTCAATGACCGTTTTCTGTTGGACAGCTGATATTTTTTCAACGATTTCAGAGTTGTTTCCATAGTAAAAGTGGTTCATGATGATGGGTACCATGGAGCTCTTTCGGCTTAGTACACCCTTTCCGCGTAACCCAGTATATTATACGTGACAGGTGATATATTAAAAGCTGTTTAAGCTACAATACCAACGACAAAGTAAAGGCTAAAGAACAAATTACATTTTGTCACATTAACGCCGCTAAATTTAATTTATAGTTGAGGTTTACAGTACGTCCGCCGAAATTGTAAAATGTAAATTGTGGTAATGCTTTGCCTTGTTGGGTAAGATTTATATTCAATTTCAGAGTTTGTAACCGCTTTATCTGAATTTTATACGATAACCTCGTTATGCACAGTCTTGAGAGGATTCAAGATAGAAACGTGTTTTAACTGATTTACTTAGAGATTGAAGTCGGTAGATAGAAATAAAAAGCTTGTTTTTCCTGCGAGTTGAGAGTGTGGTAGTATTTTTAACCTCCGAAAAGAGATCCTCCAAGAGACATAAGTTTGTCACCCATGTCTGTATGTCTGTAGCATTGTAGTATCCAAATGGTTCGAACTATTTTACAGTTTAAAAAAAAAGTCGTTAGATTGTAAAAATACCTACGCTTATTCAAAAGCAGAGGTAGCCGATTTGGTGCGCCACTAGACTTGAAAACGTGAAGTAGCGGGTTCAAATCCCAGGTCCGTATTGATTAGCCTTTGAGAGTTTATGTACGGATTTTCATACCAATGGCATTTCGGTGGATAAAAAAACATCGTGACGAAACCTGCATACGTGCGAATAAAAAATTCAATGGTGTATGTGAATCCACCAACCCGAAACTGGGCCAGCGTGGTGGATATGGCCCAATCAACCTTTCGGGGTGATCGGGGTTTAGGCTAAAAGACCAGCAGTGGACTGTTAAAAGGCTGATTATGATGAAATGTGAAAAAAGTTAAGTTAAACAAAGCTTAAAATTACTTTTAATACTTAACTTTTCCCTTACGATAATTGTCACACGCGAAAACGGGACTGTTGATTAACTTAAGTAACGTTACTGCTTATCATAGAATGATTATATGGCATGATCATATTGATCATAGTGGCACAATATTCGTCCCAAGAAATTGGACCGAAGAACATTAGTCATTAGTCAATAGTCAGAATATTAGAGATACGTCTCCATTCTTCCGACAATGTATGCTACTTTATATGTAAGTGTACTTACCATGTTCTGAAAAATAAATAATTTGAATTTTACAGGCAATTAACAATATATTTATTTTATTAATGTCATGGATAGCCTATATAATCCAGCATGATTTTGAAGCGAACGGAATCTGAATTTACAATAAATAAATGAAACGTAAACGACTACATTATTAGATCGAGAGGCTGTTGTGAGGATAATGTCAGAAGTCCGATCAAGTACCTACTAAGTATAAGGCCTGTTGCAGACGATGCGTAGTAATCGCGTGAGCATTTACTTACGCAAGTTTGCTGCGCATCGTCTGCAACGAGCTACAACACTTATTGCTTAGTGCCCTGCGCTCTAAGCAAAAAGTGTTGTAGCTCGTTGCAGGATGTGCAGTACTCGCGAATGTATTTACTTGCGCAAGTTTACTGCGAATCGTCTGTAAAGGCACCGGAAAGTGGACAAACTTCCGCCGCGCGCTGTCTACATTATCTATGAAATATTAATGCAGATAATTCTCTAGACAAGCGGACTACGCTCCGTAATAGGGTATTTTACTGTTTTACGAAATCATCTCAATTTGCCTATTATGTTTATTATAATAAAGCAATATATTGTCATTGAATCCTCATAATTTTCATTGCAGTATTTGTGTTTTATATGGCAGGTCAACATTCAAATTATCATACTACCGCGTAAACGTGCCCTTTGACATTTATGGGGGCACGTGACTTCAGTGACGTCACAAGTAAGCAAACGAGTGACGTCATAAGAACATTCGGCCTACATAGAGCTTTAGTCGAGACACGTGATCAATTAAAAACATATTAAAATTTTATATATGAATGAAAATCAGGAGTTTCGTTTTTAGTAATTAAATATCTTTTTTAAATAATAAATCTTTTAGGATTACACCAGCATAAATCATATTTTTTATACAGTCATAATACTTATTGTGCCTTCAGTTTATGCAATAACGTCATATCAAGTAAATTGAGTTGAAGAGGTGAAGCAATCTAGTTGGGAGCGCATGGTGTCGCTGTCGCTTCTATTGACTCGCTGTGCTCACTGAACATTCCAATCCGATCATTCGATTTCATTGAACAAAGCTACGCACCCTCTACAGGCGACGTGACGTTAGATTCTCTTGAATATTTTTTTGAAGCTAATACCTATTTATTCTTTGTTCTTTTACCGCGAGATTAAAAACCGTCGTAACTCGAGAGCTACAAGTCCTACAACAATACATCTAAATCGTTAAAATGGTTTCATGAGACGCGATTCTCGAATAGAAGCCGGCAAGTGTAGCCGTAAAAATGTACTAAGGTTACACGCGTAATTGCGGGACGAACAATTAAATTAACATCGGTATCTCTGGTCCGTGGCAGACGTCCAAATTATCCGTGACCATTATTCGTAGAGGCAAGTTTGTAGAGCTCTGGGAGAGTCGTAATTTGCACTCGAAGCCGATAACTCCAGTATGAATATCCGTACTTATGTTGCACACTCGCTTAAAGGCTTAACGGTTATTACCATGCAACTATGAGATAGAGGTTTTAATGTCAAATTAATTCACGCGTATAGGTCACCATAAGCTTGTAACAACCATAAATACACCCTTTTATAGGCGAACAGCTTAATTATGTTATGTAACGTCTGTATTACCTAAACTAAACATAATGGAGTTGACCAAAATAAACTTTTTACTTTACCTTTTTTATAAATTTCTCGGTTTTTTTTTTGTATTTGGAAAACCTCGAACATAAATATGGATATTAATTTTCATACTTTCCTCTTGAGAGGATTTTGGCGTCCATAAATATGTTATACAGAAAAAAAAAAAATATTTCGGAAAATAATCCAATGAGGCGTTATATTTTTTGTCGCATTGGCGCCAAACAAACTCAAATAAATAATATATTTGATGTTAGACAAAATTAAATGTCACATAATTATTATGATGACAAAATTCCCAGACCAAATTTTTTCAGGTAAAAACAATGCTAGAGCAGCTATTTGCTAACATTATTATGATTTACTAGCTGCGCCCCACGGTTTCACCCGCATCGATTAGGTACTTTCACTGGCAGATAGCTGATGCTTATATCATCAGCTATCTGCCAGTGAAAGTCCCGTCAAAATCGGTCTAGCCGTTTTGGAGTTCCTAGGGAACATATGTTATTGTGAATAATTATTATATTATTATGTTGAACTCTCGCTAAATATTAGTTGTATCTTATCAGCAAACAATAGGTGTCTTATAATCGAAAATAAACATATTCCTTCTAGCACGCGTGCTCTTTCCTAGTCCACGTCTTTGCTTAGCATTAGGAATGATGTGGACAAACGCAAGCAATTAATAAAACAAAATACTTAATTATTTAAAAACGTGGTTATTTGTCAAGAGAGCAATTTCCAGGGTTTATTGTTTGTGCCAATATATTCACCTCTTGTGTTTTTACAAAATTTAAGTTGATATAATTTTATTATATACTATTTATAGGTATTTATCCAAAATTTTATTGATGCATCGTGACTGTAGAGTGGTAGCTCCGATACTCGTTAATGATTGACCAGTCATGTGCGTGCACAATTATTATGCGCATGAAAAACTTTCATAATCCATACGCCATCTATACGTGTTATGGTGATATTTAGCTACAAAATTATAGTTACTGGAATATCAGAAACTCGCGCTAACATATGAATAAAAGGCAGTGACTGAGTGGTATTTTTTAGCTGCTTTATATTTATTCATAATAATATTTTATACACGAAAGTTCAGGTTCTCAAAAGGAGACCACGGACCGGTAAGCGCAGCGTAGGACGTCCTCACAAGATGGTCAAACGACCTAAAAGGGACCGCAGGGAAACACTGGACGCTGGACGCTTCTAACCGGCTTTTATGGAGATCGATGGGGGAGGCCTATGTCCAGCAGTGGGCGTCCTATGACGTAACGTAATATAAAGTGACGAAAGGACGGCTGAAATGATGATGATGATGTCACGAAAGTGCGTTTGTTTGTTTGTTGTCAATTCTTTTGTCACCCAGCAACGGATCAACGTGATTTTTTGCATAATATATTTAGTTGAAGAACCGGAAAGTGACATATACTTTTTATCCCGGATAAAAGGAAACGTACACACCGCGCCGGTGAAACCGCTTGGCGCAACTAGTCACTTATAAATTTAGGTTGAATTCCAACATCTTTTCAGTTGACGAAAACAAAGTTTCACTATCTGGCACACCTTAATGTGTTGAGTTGGCGAAATAACGAATGTCTTTCATTAGTTTCAATAACTGGCCACGCGTGTTTTCAGATCCGCGTATACAGTTAATGATGAACCAATTTTAACATGGCTATGTTCGTATTTACAAGTTTACATTGAAAATAAAAACTTCAGGTATAAGAGCAGATAATCTTCAAACAGGTCATTTTCTTGAATTATCTAAGCAAACTCTTTGTCAAGTCACCTTTCAAACAAAAAAAACAAATCAATAGTAGTTATGACGACACAGGCAGACACACAGATACAGAAGTTAAACTTATAACACCCCTCTTTTTGCGTCGGGGGTTAAAAACGCTCGGCTTCGATGTGGCAGTACACTTATCTCCAAAGACTCTAATAGCTTTACTTTGTCTGTGCTTATCCCATAGAACTGCGCACATCGTGATATCACGCAATGCAATCTATCAGTTTTTCAGAACTTTGTTTCACAATTCAGGGATTTCAAATCCGTTACGTCTAATTCCACTGGTCAGTTTAATCAGAAATTGGTCCAAAATCTAATTCCCTGAAGCTCAAATCTACACATCACGTTTACGCAATTAGGTAGCAAACTGACTAATTGGCACCAATCCATTATCTTTCCATTTAATTCACGCAACAAAAAAAGTAACACCGTATTTATGTATTACGGACAACAATAGGTTTTTTATGTTTGTAGAAACAACAATTAAAATGTAAATTTCTACAAGGTTTTATACGATTAAACCCATGATTGTTTTTGTTCCAGCTATACAACTTTTTCAACGCCCTTCTGAGCCACATGAGGGACACGAGTGGGCGACCCTCCTCCGAGAGGACCTCGAGGACTGCTTCCGTTTGTAAGTCACTTTACTCCGGCCTTCACCTTCACCTTTCGTTGGTAGACAACGAAATGACACTTTAAGAGGATTTGCACAGTTCTGTAGTTCGTAGAGCGATGGTAGCCTAGCTGTAGCATGTGCACTTTACAATCTGACAGCACCTGGTTGGATCTTCAGCCCTATGACCAACTATTTATTACTAACAACGAATTTGGTTTACTGTATTCAGCTTCAATGAAATCGCTCAAAAAACGGTGCAGGAAAACGTCGTGACTGAGCCAGCACGACCAAGAACCCTAAAAGTTCAAAAATTTACCAACACACTCGGCCAGAATGGTGGATTAGAGCTCTTTCTGAGAGAATGCCTTTGTCCCAGCAATAAACGATTGCTTACATAAAAATTAGTATTGAAGTAAGTTTACTTACCAACATATTAAGAGTTTTTAAAATATTTTTAGCGCCGTAGTTAGAAGCCTTCGGGTTGCTTAAAATACTTAACATTAGGACTGCCCACTTAGCCTATTCAAACTCACTTTAACACATAATCAAAACCACCCTCGGTAATTTAAAATATTGCAATGTGCGAGAATCAAGAAACGCATGCAAATTTCGATAAAGGCTGCTCTGCTCAAGTGCTCGGGTCTTCAATTAAACAGTATAAGGTTTTAAAACGAAGTTAACAGCTTACAGCTACGGAATATTTTAAAATGCAGCTTCAATTTACATAATAATACCACTGAGAGTGACTCTCAATGAAATAGTACTTAATTATTCTTATTCAAAATTATATTTACTCAAGATATAAATTTAACACAAGTATGTCGTAAAGTACTACTAGCTTTTGTCCTCGACTTCGTACGCGTAGACTTTCATGTAAATTTTCAAATCCTTTTGCGCTCCTTTAATTCAGCCTTTTCGTAAAATCTTTTCTTACTGAATATGTATAAAAAATATATATGCCAAAATTCAGCTTCGTAAGACTAGTAATTTTTCAGATTTCGTGATGAGTAAATCAGTGAGAGATGGTTATTTCGCTTGATGATGATGATGATATAATATATAATTTCGTGCCACACATGACGCCAATAAGGCCACACATGCAAACAATAATATTAATGGATTGTTTAATAGACTAGCCGTCAACACCGTCAAAATTCACCATAATAGCACAGAATTTGTCAACCCCATACCTACTGTACAATAGTTTCTTATTCCCTTATACCTACATAAACTCAATAATTGTATTTTTTTGTTAAACAGACTTTCTTGGTGTTGATCTTGGCCCCACCAATGCCTATCGAATGTCCGAGCTAGACCCGAGAGTATAATAAAATATAGGTTGTTTATTAAAAATGAACTCAACATTTTCAAAGTAGGTATCATAATTTCTAATTCTACAGAAATAAATTAGGTCTGACTTGTTACTAAGTTTTGTTCTTCAAATCAAACTATTCCATCTGACACAAACTTGCAAGTTGTCAGAGTTCATTTTGTTCTTCAGGAATTCTTCAGTAGCAGAGTGTCTAGTTACTTCTTGTCTTAACTTTTTTCCAACAGTTTCGTATTACTTCGGACAAGTCAGCACAAAACGAATTGCTTAGTGACGTGGTCTTTTATACCTACTCCTTTAACTAGATTAAACGAGGCTGGTCATAAGTGAGGTTGCTGAATAAGCATATTTTTTACGACCCGCAAAAGCGAACCAATTTGTAGCCTTTGATGGCTACACGTATTTAGGTCTTAAATGCATAGTCATGCACGGTTGAATGTATACCTCATGGGCCTTACGGACAACTGCTATTGCGGCACTTAATCTGCTCAGTTGGAAAATCACGCGATCGCAAACCGTATCCGGGCGCGATAAGGTTCACGTTCGCGTGATTTTCCAACTGAGCAGATTAAGTGCCGCAATAGCAGTTGTCCGTAAGGCCCCTGTAGTCAGAAAATTAACTTTTCATTACTCATACTCGGAAAGTAGGTCTGAAGTTGCTTGAGGAGCGGGTTGAAAGCGGGTTGAAGTGATTATCTAGGGAGAATCACTTTCAACTGACAGTGACAGTTGACAAATTACAGACACTCAAATTATTTAAAAAAAAAACTAGTTCTCTTTTCACATTTGTATCGAACCATGTTCCAACTTTTTTTTCTCCTCAGAGGATTATGGTCTCGAACTTCTCGAGCATTTGCCAGTGTAAGGATGTTAAAAAAATATTGCCCGGAATCCCATCTTCGTTGTAGAGTTTTGTTAATATGTACTTCCGTATAGCAGATTTGTATTAACACAATGAGTTCATCTGATTCCGATATGGATTTAACGCCTGATTTCATAAGATAAAGAGGCTAAAGCAGTAGTGGAAAATAACTAATATCAATATACCCGGAAAAAACCTTTCACTAAATATAAGTAATTGCTCTAATTTTACCACCATTTTGTTACCGCCATTTTTTTTTTTTTTGTTTTTCGCACCAAAAATTTTGATTTATGTAGAATAAAATTCACTCAAATTTTCTTTAGTCAGTTCATGTTTTTATTTTAGTTTCCTTGTACTCGTAATGAAAAGCACAGTGTTTACCTCGGCGTTAAAGACTTATTTAGTCCCTCGAACTATTAGCGCCCTCGCTACGCTCGGGCGCCAAACCCCGTCTCTGGACTAAATAAGTTACTTTCATCCCTCGGATAACAACGTACTATTTGACCCCTTTAATACCTGGGACATTGTCAGGTTAGTGCGTTGCCTACCTTTGAGGACTCTACATACCTTATACTTATAATATCACTATTTAATTTCCTCGCAATTAAAGTGAAAAGCCGAGAGTATAGCTCGTACATAAAACTCATTTTATCCTCGACTGTACGTAGTATATAATTATATATCGATACCTCGACTTAAATATCCGGCCTCGCCGGTCAAGTTAAATGGTTAGCTGGGCTTGTTTTATGCACTCGTACAATCTATTATTTTTGCTACCAACTAGCTACATATCTGAAGCTACACCAACATGCACAAATGCACATGCTACCCAAAAGATGCATGTGATTTTAGTAATCTATACTAATATTAAAAAGAGGAGAGATTTGATTGTTTGTTTGCATTTAATAGGCTCCGAAACTACTAAACCGATTTGAAAAATTCTTTCACTGTTGGGAAGCTACACTATCCCCGGGTAACATATGCTATATTTTTTTTAAAATATATCCTTACTAAACTCCAATAATGTAACCCAAGGTGTAAAAAAATAAGATTCACAATTTTAACTTTCGTGTTTGACAGTTCTAAGACAGGACAACGTCTGTCAGGTCAGCTAGTGTGCGATAAAGTAATGATTATTGACAAAGAAACATTTGTTAGCCATTCAGCCCCGTAAGTTTGGAATAAATTGCTAACCTCCGTACATTGTTCCTTTGCGAAACATTTGTCAGAGATTCCCGTGTTTGTGTGACACGTGTGGTTAAGTCCCAAAAGTTTAACTACCCGTGACACAACTTGGTCGTTTCCAGGTACCTACCTAACTGTCCCATTTTCAGCGCATCCGACCAGTTTTATTTTTACTGCAGACTGCAGCAATTGCAGTAGAGTTGTAAACACGCAACCCTGCGGTATCTTTCCACGTGTTCCTCGTCACACGATTCTAGTAAACGTAATTAGGGCATGCAGTAGGTATATAACATTCACTAGATGCTAATGTAGTTAAATGCTTTGTTTTTTATATACGGAGCTACGCGGAAATGTTGAACTAAGCCAAAAGCGGCCCATTTTATCATTATGAATAACTTTTACGATGGGACCAAAACTAAATTACCACTCAAGGATATTGATTTTCAAACATGTTTAAAATATGGGATCCGCATAGAACGGCGAAAAACGAACTTTAAAAAAATATCATTCATATTCTTGAACCGTCCTCAACGCACACTATTTTCTAGCCAAATATCATCAAGATCAGTTCTACTGGTTAGTCGTTAACCAAACCAAGTGCCTTTATTTTGTAAATGAAATAAGTGCCTTTATTATGTAAAAAAAACAAGCTAACAACTTGCCTACTGCCTATTAAACAAAAACATATGAATGCCCATAAACGTTGAATGTCTAAAGTCAATCCAAATTCTCAACCAGTTAGTAGCGTATCCAGTAAGCAGGTGGCATTACCACGCTGAATGGCAATTCTTAATTCAAGTGTGATTAGACATAAGTTATGAAGACGCCTCCGCGCCGTGCAGAACTAATGTCCGGAAAAAATATATCTAAAGGTTACCCTAACTGCAGTGACCTTTCCACATCGCTAATGTAAATAAAACTAGGTCTCGGCTATTCGTGGATCGAAATGACATAAGTCGGATGAAATCCGCAATTCAGTTATATTCACAAACTATAGTAGACACAATCATATTATGTATAAAATAAAATTTTCAAGGGGTATTATACTTTTGTTTAATTAAAGAAATTGTTTTAATAAACTTCAAAAGAAATAACATCCAAAACAAATATAACAAAGTTACAAATAAGGTTTCTATTCTACGTAATTAGTCTTGCGAAAATTTCGAAAGCTTTCTAAGTATTATGTTGATCCAAGTTCTTATTTACATAAATATCTGACAGCTGAATTTGCATCAAAACACGCGAGCAAAGTCAATGTATCTACAGTCTGAGCAAAGTGAGATTGGTATATTACATTCAAGAAATATGGTAGGTACCTATAAAAGTCGTGTTTTGTGCTCGGATGTACAGCATACAACAGTTTGCAGAGTTGCAAGTTTATATCATTTCTCTCGACAACGTGATATATTGTGGGTGATACTCCTATTTTCTGCAATACAACGTGCACTGCATGTCGATGAACCTACGAAATTGGATTTTGTAATGCTAGATACTTTGTAAGCTTTCAGCTAGACACAAAGTACAGCCAATTCGGTTTAATGATAGCGTAAGTGCGAGACGCATTAGTGTAGGTTAGCGAGGTTTTACCCAGAGCTGTATTTTTATTTTATGGGCCAACATTATACGAGTATGAGGTTCAGGTGGGTCAATGTCAACCTCATTTTTCAAGTTAATCTGTAGATAGATGTGGGTTGTCATCGCGGCAAAAATGAATCGAAACTTTAAAATTTCCAGACTAGAATAATACTATTACATTTTTAATGCAAATAAGCAGACGGGCCACCTAGTAAGCAGTCATCGTTGATTATAATTATATACTTGTTACACCAAAAGCATAATAAACACGTTGCTGACCGTTTAAGAATTTATAAATATGCCTTTTGAGAACCCCATTTGGTAGCTTTTCTAAAGTGCCGCGGAAAGGAGCTTATTATTTATTTTGTAGGTGTAGGGTAAGGATCACGTAAATTATGCGATTTCCTCAAATCAGTGGATAAGTATGGTTATGGCGACTAGCGCGGTGATAGAACCGCAACGCCAAGATAAGGTCGAACATCTCTTCAGAACACTCCCCGTTTGAAATAGCTGTTCTAGAAGATTAAAACTCTGTTAAGAACAGCTCTAACTACGATTTAAACTTACCCGTTGTTCTTTGATAGATTAGCAAATAGATCGTTGGATACTGATAAACTTTTTGTTATCTGAACTAACACAGACGAGACATCCAGTCTATCAACGTCAAGCCAATCTTTGAGTAGAAATCGTTTATCAACGAGGTATTTACGAAGAGTGGTGTGGTAGACTTGAGTTAATTGCGTTCATATGAGCTACTCTAGGGCTTATTGGAGAGTCATTAAAGTTTCTTAACAACTCATTTTGAGATAGTAATTATTTATGAACGATACGAATGAACATTAATTTATTTTATAGGTATGATCTATCTATTTGTGATAGTTTCGTCTTCCACGGCGGGTAGTCTTGACCAAAAATATGAACTTTTAATCGCAAATATTTCGGCAAAAAAAAGGTTACTATCGATTTGTGAAGGTTTTATTTTTAGGGTGCGTATTATATAGTTATTATATTATATGTATAGTGAGTATAGGCTAAGTGGCCTCAATTCTCGTGTCATAATTTTTCAGGATTTGTAGATACCTAGTAAGTAGTTACCCATCCCATGACTGACCGAATCGTCTGTCGCTTAAATTCGGTGATCTGTTAGACACCTAGTCTAACAGAAGTTAAGTATGTTTGGTTTAGAGTTGTGCAGTGAATGATCTCTGATTTTTTATTATAGTGGAACAAGTGTTCTCTGAGGAGTCTGACGAAGGAGGGGGTGCTGACGAGACTGCGCCCCCGAAGCCTTCCCGCGGACCCGACATCGAGTTTCCCCTACAAAGGAAGGATATTGACCTGCTGATTGAGGCATTTAGGAAAAAGAAGGTTTGTATAAGACTTCATTCAATTTCCGGCAACACGAATATTGGATTATGCGCTGAAGAAGTAGATTTGTCGAATGGAGGGTTGTGTGAAAAATTGCGTATTTTTCTTTTGGATCATAAGGTATGCAGGGTTTCCATAATATCATTTACATCGAATGATTGGGAAGTATTATATATAAATCTATAAGGTAGGTATTTATGTTTTTGTATCGTAAATCGTTTTAACGCTTATTTTAGTGAATTCAAAATAGACCTTTACTTGGTTCTAATTCTAGATCAATCGACACTGTTCCTGCCTCCGTTATACTCGTCTATTTCTATTGCGAGAAGTGATACTGATAATTCGCCTTCTGGCTTACAACTTTTCAACGATGTTAAATCATTGGAAGTGATATTATCGAAAAAAACTATATATTTTCTTAAATAGGTATGCCATATAAGATGACTTAAGCTTAACCTAATTTTCATGTTGATCAAATAAGATTTCACTGATTTTAATGATGACAAATTTATTTTTACAATAATATAAATGTATATTTATTTTTAAATAATTGCGTAATATTTATATTCAAATTAATTTTTACCATTAATTTAAACATTATAAATGTTATTATTTTTTAATAATAATAACATTTATAATTTTTAAATTAATGGTAAAAAAAAGAACCAGAGTCACCGACATAGCTGTTAAAATTTGCAAGTTGAAGTGGCAATGGGCAGGCCACATCGCTCGAAGAACCGATAACCGATGGGGAAGAAAGGTTCTGGAGTGGAGACCACGAACCGGAAGACGCAGCGTAGGGAGGCCTCCCACTAGATGGACCGACGACATTGTGAGAGTCGCGGGCATCCAGTGGATGCAAAAGGCAGGCTGTCGTTCAGTGTGGAGGTTAAAGGGGGAAGCCTAAGTTCAGCAGTGGACGTCTTCTGACTGATGATGATGATGATGAAATGTTATTATAAAGAAAATGTATGAATAACAGTTTTCAGTATCAACCTATATAGTGATTTTATAAATATTTCCTTAGAGTATTTTATTTTGTTCACTCAGCATCGTCTCCACCCAAAACACGTGGCTCAGATCCTGAAGGACGCAACTCAAATGCTCAAGAGATTGCCCAATATCAACGTCGCTACAACTTCCATTTCAAGCCAAATCACTGTCTGCGGCGATTTGCACGGCAAACTCGACGATTTGTTGGTTATTTTTCACAAGGTAAGAAAATAATTTATATTAATATAAGATAAAAACGGGTTAAATTAAATTACTCTCGTATCGTCGTAACTGGCTTGTGGAAGCTATATGTTCCTAATACAACGCGCACAGACGAGGATGGCAGCATCCGACGACAGGTGTTGTATGGTTGGCGGTTCTTGAAGGAATAAAACTCTAAGTCCAATGTTTCGTACTTTATTTTTTTTTTTTTTTTTTTGATATTGACTTGTAATGTTGGCCTTTTGGCCTCTACAGATGGACCGGACTAGTTAGCGAACGCAGAGTGCGTTCGGCATAACTTGATGGTTTAAGTTTTTGGGCGACTAGCACAAGGGCACCTCGAAGGTACGAACCTCGGCTTGGGCCGTCGCCGGGGGTGGGAATCAGACTTGCCCAGGCACCCCAGAAGGGGTGTGCCCTGGAGCCCTAGTGGTTTGTTGAACTGAATGATTATTTGGAGAGAATCTAACCGATCTTCTGACAGATCCCGAGGGTCTACGATGCCGCCGGCGGGATCGCTGTGTGTGTGTGTGTGCCTCTGGTAACCGACGCCTGTACCAAAAACTGAATATTTCCTATTGCTAGGAGCAGTCGGATCGGGCGACCCCAGCGCCGCCGCTGTGACGACGGCGATGGGGTCGTCCGGGTCGCCCAAGATGTCTCTAGGGCGTCTACGTAGAGGAGGAGGGTCTGTCACGTCTGTTGAGTAGTTGGAAGCTTTAACTACAAGAGGATTTGGGTGATGAGGCGCCGCGTCAAAGTAGCGGCGGGAGCTATACTTAATGTATTGAATCATAGATGGGAGTTCAACATCGCAGTGCAGATCGGCGTTTCGCATATACCAGCTAGCGCCGACCGCTCTGCGGATGAAGCGATTTTGAATGACCTGCAGCTTGTCCAGATCGATGCGGGAGGCGTGGGCGAACGCCACGGAGGCGTAGGTCATGACGGGGCGGATGCAAGTTTTGTAGATTGTCAACTTATTTCTAAGTGACAATTTACTACGCTCGCCAAGGAGGGGTCGTACTTTATTTAGAAGCAGCCTGCCTTTTATACATTTTTATGCTAAAACTAATAATAATACTTAACCTACTATCCTATGTCTAAACCTTACCTAAACGAGAGCCTAAATACTTATTTATTCCTACATTTGTTTTCTACTGCGCTAACAATTAAAACTACATAAGAATCTATCCTTTATTTGAATACTTAACTATCTATAAACTAGGATCAGGTATAGGATGTTTAATAGGCGGCGCTCGCGCCGCGACGCTTGCCGTCCATATAAATATACGCGAGCGCCTCCTATCGTCAGTTCGCCGCGCGCCGCTGGTCGGTGCGCGCGTCTAACAATGCACCGCAGATTCATGCCGCCACATAACCCCCCTTCAAGCGAAGCGTACGCATGGTTTCACGACGCGCCCAGATCTCGTGACATAAGGCTTCGCTGATCCGGGTTGACATGCTGGCGGTGGTGCTATGCTCGGAGTAGTCTGATGCGGAGGCGTTGCTGACGTAGGCGGTGGTACACTCGCGCTGCGCTCGGGCTCGACTCGCTCTGTGTCTTCGCTTAGTACGTAGGCAGGCTTCAACCGGTCGATCGAAACGTTCGAAGTGCGCAATGGTAATTGTAGCTTGAAATACTTGTCACGTCGTTCGATTACTTGGTACGGTCCGTCATAAGGTGGTTTAAGCGCACCCTTCACAGTGTCATTGCGGATAAATACGTGACTGCAGCTCGCTAGGTCCTTGTAAACAAAGGGTTGTTTACATGTTGATCTTCTCTGGGCAGGTACTAGTGATGCCATGGTTTCTGTAAGGCGGCGCACGAACGCTGCGTCTTCAATATTCGACTTTGTAGGTACGAAGAAATCAGACGGTACTCGTAACGTTGCTCCGTAGGTCATCAGGGCTGGACTCAGGTTCGTGTCCGCGCATAGGGCGGTTCGCAGGCCAAGTAGGACAGTGGGAAGTTCTTCGCTCCACCGTGTGCACGCGCCCCTAGCCATTAGTGCGGCCTTGAGCGTACGGTGCCATCTCTCGATTTTCCCATTTGAAGACGGGTGATAAGAAGTAGTCATGATGTGTGAGATGCCAAATTTCTTCATCAGAGTCTGGAACAAGGATGACTGAAATTGTAGTCCACGATCTGTAGTCACGCGAAGTGGACATCCAAATCTTGTTATCCATCCTTCGTAGACAGCTGTTGCGACGGTCTCTGCGGTTATATCACGTACTGGTATCGCCTCGGGCCATCTCGTGCAGCGGTCGATAATGGTAACAAGGTACCGGAACTCGTTGGATATAGGAAGAGGTCCCACGATATCTAGGTGAATCTGGTCCCAGCGACTTGATTCTGGAAACTCGCCGAAGGGACTGGTCACGTGACGGTGAACTTTTGCGCGCTGGCATCCTATACACGATCTCGTCCATGTACCAACGTCTTTGTTTATCGCGGGCCAAAAATATTTTGATGCCATCAACTTGCGTGTAGTCCGAACTCCCGGGTGACTCATATCGTGTTGCGCTTTGAATGCAGCGTAACGATAAGCCGTAGGTAGGTATGGTCGTAGGTTGCCCGTGGATGACTCGCAGGAAATTGCTTGTGAAACGCCTGGTACTTTTACGTCTCTGAATCTCAGGATGCGGTTTTCTCTTATTATTTTCAAATCGTCATCTGCGCTCTGATCTTCTGCTAACTTTTGAAAATCGATGCTTGATGTCAATTCGATTTCCTCGATTTTGTCTAGCCTGCTCATTGCGTCTGCGGCTTGATTTCTTGCACCGTCGATGTACTTGATTTTCGAGCAAAACTGGCTGACATAGTGTAGTTGACGTTCCCGCCGCGGTGTGTCGCTACTAGTCGGTGGTTTCGTGAGTGCGAACGACAGTGGCTTGTAGTCTGTATATATAGTTATGTCGTTGCCTTCTATAAGTCGTCGCAAATGTTTCACAGCTGCGTACATAGCTAATAGTTCGCGATCGTACACGCTGTATCGTCGCTGCGTTTCGCTCATCGATTTTGAGAAGAATGCGAGTGGCTTCCAGATGTTGTCAATTTTTTGTTGAAGAACCGCGCCAACGCTGACGTCAGACGCGTCCGTCAAAAGACACAAAGAAGCGTTTGGTACCGGATGCGTCAGTGTAGTAGCCTCGATAATGCTTTGGCGGCACTTATCGAATGATTTCACTGCTTCTGGCGTCCATTGTATCGGTGTCTTGTCATTTTTCTTGCTGTTGTGCAGGTACTTGTTTAGCTCGTGTTGATGTTCAGCTTGGTGAGGAAGGCAGTCACGGTAAAAATTAACCATACCCAGAAATCTTCTTAGCTCTTGTACTGTCTTTGGTTTCGGGTACTTCGTGATGGCTTTGATATGATCTTCTGTAGGCTTGATTCCTTCCGGTGTTACTTCGTATCCGAGGAACTGTATTTTCTCCTTTCCAAATTCGCATTTATCGATGTTAAGCGAAATGCCGAATTTGTTCAGGCGCTCAAGTACATCTTCTACATGTCTTCTATGCTGTTCTGGATCGTTCGAGTGGATCAAAATATCATCAACGAAGCAGAAGGCGTGGTCGTCTAGTCCTCGTAGCACTTCATGCATAAAACGTTGGAACGTTTGCCCCGAGTTCCGTAAACCAAACGTCATGCATGTGAACTCGAACAGGCCAAACGGAGTGATTATGGCTGTCTTCTCGGCATCTTCTTTTCTGTTTGGAATCCAGAAGTAAGCGGTCTTGATGTCAAGTTTCGAGAATATGGTCTTTCCGTGCAGCTGGTACGTGAAATCTTGAATGCGTGGAATCGGGTAGCGGTCTGGTGTAGTCACGGCATTCAGTCTTCGGTAGTCCCCGCACACACGTAGCGAGCCATCTTTCTTGTTGACTACGTGCAGAGGACTAGCCCAGGAACTCTTCGACGGCCTGCATATACCCATGTCGATCATCTTTTCGAACTCGAGCTTCGCTGCTTTGTACTTGTCCGGGGGTAGTGGGCGTGGTCTAGCGTACAGAGGCGGCCCCGTTGTCTCGATATGGTGAGTCACGCTGTGTTTTGGAGGAGTCTTCAGGGACATGGGTCGAAGTACGTCTGGATACTTCATCAAAATGTCATGGTAGGTGTGATCACGATTAACCATGTATACGGCAGGATCGTGATTGTTGATTTTGATTGCGTCGATACGGATATCTGTTACTTGATCCAGTAACTTGCGGTGGTGCAGGTCGACAATCAACTTGTGGCTTCTCAGGAAATCAGCACCCAGAATCGACGTCTTCACGTCGGCAACTACAAAGGTCCATCGGAAACAACGCCGTAGTCCTAGGTTGAGCTCTAATGTACGTTCTCCGTAGGTACGTATAGGTGTGTTGTTTGCCGCATAAAGTTGATATTCCGGTGTAGTCGTTTGACCCTGTTTTCTGTTCTGCGCCGCTAGTACCGAGATGTCAGCACCGGTGTCAACCAGGAAACGTTCCCTTGTGTTGATGTCGATGACGCATAGGCGGTGGCTTACAGTAGGAACATCGACGCCCGCCATAGTCGATGTTGGCATTAGTTTCCCGTCTTCTTCGCTTTCGCGCACGGTGACTCGCAGCGTCGGGCGCTATCTCCGTACCGGAAGTGGTACCGGCATTGCCAATCCGGGTCTCCTGGTTTCCTTTGTTTATCAACTGGTGTACGGGAACGTGAGCGATAACGTGAGCGTGCACCATATCGTTGGTTAGTACGCAACTCAGCAATCTCGAGCGAGAGCTTCTCAATTTGCTTCGTGAGTAGCTCGAAATGCGCGTTCTCTAAGCTAGGGCTCGATGTAGTAGTGGTCACAGCAGCGATGGATGCGTGACCCGTGTGTTCCATCATCTTATCCGCCATAGCCGCCAGACCATCTAATGATGACTCCGCATTGACTGATAACACGGCGCGTACCTGCGTGGGTATCTGACTCATCCACATAACCTTCAGCGCTTCGTCCGGGAAAGTGTGGCTGCCGAGATCGCGCATCCGCCGGAGCAGCTGTGTGGGCTTCTGGTCTCCGAGTTCTAATCCACTAAGTAGTTTCTGAAGCTGCCGATGCTCCGATTCCTGGTACACCGATATTAAACGGTTTTTCAGTGCATCGTATCGACCCGTCGCTGGTGGTTTCAGGATTATGTCACTCACTTGTTCGATATCTGTCCTCTGCAGCACGGGAATGACAAGGTTGTATTTTTGATCATCATTGATTTTTTGCGCGGCGATAACTGCTTCGAATTGCGCAAACCATAATCGTGGGTTCTCTCTCCAAAAGGGTGGAATTCGCGCTTGAAGCGAAACTGAAGACAACTCGCTCTTAACTTGCGATAAATCGTCTTGTAACATCTTCGTGTTCTTCGATATATTTTTTTTATAATAGTCGGCAGGTCACCAATGTGGAAGCTATATGTTCCTAATACAACGCGCACAGACGAGGATGGCAGCATCCGACGACAGGTGTTGTATGGTTGGCGGTTCTTGAAGGAATAAAACTCTAAGTCCAATGTTTCGTACTTTATTTAGAAGCAGCCTGCCTTTTATACATTTTTATGCTAAAACTAATAATAATACTTAACCTACTATCCTATGTCTAAACCTTACCTAAACGAGAGCCTAAATACTTATTTATTCCTACATTTGTTTTCTACTGCGCTAACAATTAAAACTACATAAGAATCTATCCTTTATTTGAATACTTAACTATCTATAAACTAGGATCAGGTATAGGATGTTTAATAGGCGGCGCTCGCGCCGCGACGCTTGCCGTCCATATAAATATACGCGAGCGCCTCCTATCGTCAGTTCGCCGCGCGCCGCTGGTCGGTGCGCGCGTCTAACAATGCACCGCAGATTCATGCCGCCACAGGCTTGTTACGTTGGATTGTCTTTGGGGACCGTCTCCAAAGTTGTTTGTGTTTGTATATATATTATTGTTTTTATTATGTCAGATATACCTAAGAACATTGTTTCATATGCCTAGTTGTTACCTTTGTTGTGACAATGTTGCAATTTACATGTCTTGTTTCTAATAATTTTGTTATTACTTCCCTAATGTTTTTTGAATATCTGTCACGAACTTGTCTGTGTTTTGTCTTGGAGAACCACCAAACTAACACTGTTATTCTACTAAATAAAAAAAAGTTGACCGTCATGGGACGCTCGGCAGATGTAAAACATGACGGCATATCCGTTATGCCGAGTGTCATATTTGCCGTCATGGTTAAGAGTCGTATTTACTGACAAGGTGCGCCAATAGGTTGTTTCACATCAAAATGCTAAATTAATTCATTTATTCACTGACAGGCAATAGCACAGCCTAAATCGCTGAGTCTAACTTGAATTTTGCACAAGTTTTCTTTATATAATGTAAATGACACTAGAATGATTTTTGATAATTCATTCCCCATAAGGGATGAAAGTATGAAAGTTCGTAATTTTTGTAGTTAGGAACGTGGAAGTTGGTATGGTACTTAGACTTCTGTTTATAAGAAAAATCACCCCCTGAAGGTTTAAACAGAAAATAAAAGTTTAAATGATATTTTGCAATTTTTTGGAGTTATACACGCGGAAGCTGGTATTTAGGCTTCTGTTAACAAGTAAAAGTGATCTGTGTCAGCGTTTTTGAAAATTCATCCCCAAAAGGAGTTAATAGGGGATAAAAGTTGAGGGGGTAAAGTATATGAGAGTCGTCATTTCTTATTTAACTGATGGTAAATCCCAACGGGTACACGGCTTGTTATTTAATAACTCACAAAAATTACATTAAGTAAGTACTCACATTATTTTGCCGTTTATCAAGCTAAGTATTAGGTGAATAATATTTCGCTGGCTGAATATGATGTATGTACTTGTTAATATAAGTGTCATTGAACTTGTACTATTGTTTATTCTGTGACCGAACTAAGAATCCGAAACCTTTTGTGCCAAGTTAATTGAAGCCTGCTGAAACTCATTACGGCTTACGGTTGGAGCCAAAACAAGGTGAAACGTGAGCCGTATTGATTGCAACACATCGCATACTTATCTAGCTACGTTTATCTGTTTGTTCGATAAGCCAATTGAATAGCTTTTTCACTCAATTTGCAATCTATTTCCATTTCTTTTATTCCAACAAACAAAATTTTACGTGGAAATGTGTCGTTCAGCAAACTATGTAATTTGTCATTTACATTGATTATTTTTTGTATCGAATGACAAACACATGGATGTTAAATTTGGCACAAAATTCACTATAAAGTGTCCTAAGTTTACCTACAATTGTAAATTTAGATACATTTTAGAAATACCGACAAACCAATATAATCCTATGTCGTTTTGATAACTTCAAATTTAGCTTACAACAAAGAAATACTTTGAACTTAACTATGAAATTAAAACTAACATAAAAAATTTATTAACGTAAAAAATTGGACAGCCTTATCGCCTAAAGCGATTTCTTCCAGACCACCTTTGGAATATCTTTGATGTTTGTAAAATTAAACTTTCAATGTACATTTTATAATTCAAAGGTTTACTCCTCATATATTTTATGTAAATTACGCAAGAATTCGCTCGTACATCGCTAGACATAGATAGGTAAACCTATGAAGAAAGCAGGTCATAAGTGTTTACACAGCGGGTAAAAGTGAGGTTTCCTTGGCGTTGTTTTTTCACGGTGCTCATTAGAGATGGGTTGACGTCAAGGGGCGCTGGCGACACGTCGCCGCAAACATCACGGGGAGCGGCGCACGCGTCATCTAATTGGTACCATTGCCCGCAGTTTGATTGATAGACCGCCTGTTACGCCGTGCTACCGGATGACCTCGTTAATTCGCATATATTGTTTTTTCCATTGTTATTTCAGTCACTACCATTTAATAGATAAAACTTTTTCTTTTCATAATACAACAATGGCGTTTTCATAGCTCATCATTCCACATGTTAAATTTTATTGTGTTTTGATGTTCTTTTGTTCTGTATTTATTGTATCGCGTGGGTTTAGATCATCTTGAGAGTTGAAAATGGCTACGTTAGGAAAACAACTAGGACATTGGTCACAGTTTATGTAAACTAATTTTCAAAAACTGTTTATGCTATTACAATGTTTTTGTGCATCTACTATCACCACTTTTAAAAATAATTATTTTGCAGAAAATTTGTGTTCAATATCAAAATTTGATATTTTAAAAACTAATTTAAATTTCACCCCAAAACACTCTCAGATGATGCCGATGGCATTTGCTTATGACGTCGTGATTTTAAACACTTCTTGTACTGAAATTTGAAATATAATTGCTTTTATTTAAATGTTATACGCAATTTGAATATTTTACGACTGGCAGAATAAGTAGTAAATCACAAAGTGTGAAACACTTCAACATAAAACTACTTTGAAACAACGTTTATTTACATAATCGTGACGTCATTCACACTGATCGGCATTTCACGTACGTACATGGCATATTGCAGTATTTTATACTAGCAATTTTTTATATGAAAATAAAAACGGTTTGAGGATCTTTTTCACTTATTTCATTATTTAAAATTAAATTTTCAACAAGTTTTGCTACTGCAATCACATACTACTGCTACTGGTAATCAGCTATCAGTGCATCAAAACAAACAACTTTTGTCCTAAGACAATTCGAAATTCGCGAAAAATAAATCAGCCGTTCCATACAAAAATCATTCACTCCCGACAAAAAATATGAAACAGCTTCGATGTGATTGTTAGTTTGGACGTATTGAAGCTTTAAGAGGAGGCTAACTGATTACCATGCAGTGACCCTGTATATATCGGTACTAACCATCAACGAGATCGTACACGTCTCCAACATGAACAGTACTATACTAAGACATATCTACCGATTTAAAGAATTGGCTTACAATGCAAAGGATAACGATTATGTAAGGCAGTGGGTATGGGTATTGATTAGCTGACAACATATTGCGTAAGCGACCTTCGCCGACCGACTGTCGTTGCATGTGTAAGGATTCGCAAAATGCTCTTTGATTGCTCCAACCACTCAGCTAACTACTGTTTACTATATTGAATAAGCACAAGCACTTACAGCAAAGTTACTAAACTAACAATAGTTAATTCTACAAGAGTAGAGTTATAGTGGAGCTCTATGGCTTTGGAAATAACGTTTAAGTTCTCCAACGTGAAAATAACGTCTGTATATTATTCAACACCAAATAATTCCTTACCACAAATTATTATCACATATTCATGTCTTACTCCGTTAATGAAGTCGTATTAACTCAGACACCTACGGCCACGAATAACGTAGCTAACTCTCGTAGGTGTCTACTGATCAAAAGGGGAGATAAAATTTTAATGAAGTGCCTGCAACTTCTCCTAACTTCAAAAATTTCGCGCAATTTGTGAGCATCACTCCGCATTGTGGCTCATTTTAATATTAAATTTTGTATGCAGAACGGGCTACCTTCTCCGGAAAACCCATACATATTCAATGGCGACTTTGTGGATCGTGGTAAGAAGGGGCTGGAAGTGTTCCTTTTGCTGCTGTCCTGTATGGTGGCTTTCCCAGGCGGCGTGTACCTGAACCGCGGGAATCATGAAGACCTCATTATGAATTCTAGGTGAGTGCCGTGAAAATTTCGAATACAAATAAGAGCCAAATTGTATCAACGATTGTTGAATAGTAATATTCATTATCGATGCTAATTCATACCTTTTCGTGGTAATTTGATTCCAAAACTTATCCTAATGAGCAAGCATGAAATTTTGATATTTTTTTATGGATGTTTTATTATTTTATACAGGTACGGGTTCATAAAAGAAGTTCAGCAAAAATATCGGGTGAGTTTAAAATAAAATATTGGCCAAAAGGCCGTGATTACTTTTAAAATTTCTAAAACACATGATACGTACCATGAAAAATCAAATGAGGTTACATAAATTAGAGATATCACGTAGAAAAGTACAAATTACTCTTCTTCCATTTACTTACCCCAAGTCCCAGTTTCTTTAGGTAATTTGTTACGTTGTCAAAATGGGCAGGAGAAGTATACTAAACTGTGCCCCAAATAATGTTGAACTCCGTATTTAGGAATATTTCCATTTGCAAATATTTTAAATAAAATTAGTGTTGAGATATTTTCGGCGTTGAGCTAACTTAGATATTCCTTATATTTTCCATCACTCAGTAAATTGTAAACGTGACCAAAATTTGAGACGTTTCAATACCTAAATTACAGAAATAATAGGCAAAAGCTCGAACCGCGACGGTAAAAATCCCGGCACAGAAACCTTGAGTCTCTAAAATTTTATCGTTCCTATATTTTTGGATCAACTGCGGCTTTTCTTGCAAATCTTGCTCCTTTCCCGCTATTATACATTGAATGACATTTTGATAGTTTTATCAAGTATTTGTTCCACGGTTATTGGTGGTTTATCACTTTTTGGTTTCCTTGAGACTAAATTATGTTGTTTCTGAGATTTATTAAATTTTTAACCTTCGAAACCTTCATTAAGCTCGGGATTCTGTATGACACCCGTGACTTAAGACACTACTTTATCCCCTTGGTGAATAATCTACTATTATGGGAAGATCTGATTATTAATAACCTGTCCAATTTATTTTTTTGTTCCTATTCAATAGTATATGGTGCACAACAATTAATAAAGTAACAATTTAATAAAAACACTGTACGTAGGAAGTTATACAGTTTTTACACTTGATTTGTTTATCTGATACAACCCATAGACAAAAAAGTGGTCATTCATTATAAAGAAATTTTTGGGACAATATATGTTGCTTTGACTATAACGTTTGTAAGTTATATACAATATACTTACATTTTACTTCTCATGCTCGCAAAGTTCTTGTTTATGGTGTAAGCGGACTCAAACTGCTTTTTATGATCTAGTGCCAAAAAGTCTGCTTTTATGCACTAGTGCATTAAATATTTGCTATGTAATGCTTGGTTGTAGGAAGTTTGGAATAATGCCCATGTATTATTAAATACAGACATAGGCTTTTGTCGAATAAAAATTGAACATAATTCAAATTTAAGTTTTAGCTTTAGCTAAAAATATATATTTCTTACAATATCACTGTTTAATTTCCTCCCAATTAAAGTGAAAAGCCGAGTGTACAACTCGTGCATAAAAACCCATTCTATCCTCGATTTATGAACGTCTCAGCTAAAATGGATCGTTTATGCACTCGTTGTACAATCTATTATTTGCAGCACATGTACAAGGTCTATGTTGTTCTAAGGTATATAAAATGTAACTGAAATTTATTAATGTACCTGCTGCTATAAATACTGAATAGGGATATTCTACATTTTGCCAAAGGTGGTCCCGTGAGGTCCTACATTGTACTAAGCTAGGAGTATTATATTACGTACGTATTATATTCGGAATGTCTGTTAGACTACGACAAATTATGTTACCCTAGAGCCTAGTAAGTCGGCGACACTCAGTCGTCAGTATTTGACCGAGAGAAGCAAAGGTCTCAGAATATAAAAATTGGAGTTTGCATGTAGTAAAGAACATTTGCGTACCGTTGTCCAATCTTCATGAAATGTTGTGGTTATAGGTAGGTATATTCTTTTCAATCTATGAAATCGCGTCTTAATCTTTCATTTAATAAAATGCATGTTCTCGTTTATTCCTTACCTAAAATATAAATATTCGGGACATTCGGGACATTTTTGCACACACGGTCATCTGACCCCAAAGTAAGCATAGCTTGTGATATGGCGGCCAGAGACTGATATACATACATATATAGTTTTAAATACATACTTAAATAGATATTAACAACCAGATATAGAACAAACACAAATGTTTATCACATAAATAAAATAAATAAATAAATAAATATCTGGGACATTTTTGCACACACGGTCATCTGACCCCAAACTAAGCAAAGCTTGTAATATGGCTGCCAGAAACTGATATACGTACATATATATTTTGTTTTTTTTGTTTTTTTTGTATTTTGTTTTTTAAATGTTTGTATGTCTTTACCTAGTAAGTTATACTGCTAGTAGTCCTGTGGAGAATTTGACAAGGGGTCATATTTTCATTCCCCACGACAATTCCAATCTTGATTCCCCGAACAGTAT
Source organism: Agriopis marginaria (assembly GCA_932305915.1). Taxonomy (NCBI): domain Eukaryota; kingdom Metazoa; phylum Arthropoda; class Insecta; order Lepidoptera; family Geometridae; genus Agriopis; species Agriopis marginaria. The sequence goes on from OW029921.1 coordinate 8,524,419, forward strand.
GTATTTTTACATTATTACTACATATATTTTGTACTTGACTTTCATTTGTTTTTCCGAATGTCACTTCTTTTTTTTAATTCTACTTAAGTGTGTTAGGAATTTCTTTCGTTGCATACTGATTAATTGATTATCTATGTAGGTACATACACACACAAAAAAATGCTTTTGCCGAGTAAGACGAGAGAGTATTGATGTGTTGCACTTGCACAGTTAGCGATTTTAATTGACTCAACGTATTTTGCATTACAAAAATATATTGATTTATTTATTTACATTGCCATAATGCGTTGTAACATTCAAAGAAAAATGCACTAAATACACATTATGCCATGTTTATAGGGTGTTGCAAACAGTTAATGGTTTTACTTATTCTACTTAAAATTACACTTTTTTTTCTTGTAAAAACTCGTGTAATAACTTTTTTTATCAAAAATAATTTTAGTTTAGTGAGGAACTTTCCGTCATGTGTCTCGTCTCTTATATCGTGTGTGTAGTAGAATTCTCGACCGTATCTCTATAAATTGACCGCCTGTAAATCTATAGCACAACGCGGAGCGACTTCTGAAGCTGATAGAAGGCGTGTACCGCTGGCTGCCGCTCGGTACCATCATCAACAACAGAGTGTTCGTGGTGCATGGTGGCATCTCCGACACCACCGACCTCGACATGATACGGAGCCTCGACCGGGATAAGGTAAACCCCTATATAATAGTGCTAACAGACGCACGAAGGCGGCTGACCTCAACCGCCGTCTGACCAATGGAAGAGAAAGAGAGGGAAATATGATATTCTCACTCTTTCTCTCCCGTTGGTTGGACGGCGGTCCGTCAGCTGCGTTCGAGCGTCTGTTTGCACTATTACATATTGTCATCGCTGCCTGAATATGTTCCCCGATAGTTACAATCTGGGCGTCTTCAAATCACGAGTGAATCGGTTTCTTCTAGGCAAGCCTGCTCCACCGTAGACCGCATCATCCCTTAACATCAGGCGAATTGGCGGTCAAGCTACAGCCCATTATTTATATAAAAAAAAAAAATATACCTGACTTTCATTGGTGATTCCAATATTTTTCCAATTTCGGAATTGGACTCATAGTAAATGTTGCCCATAATTTTGGCCCCTTTCGTGTAACACTGTGTAACTTACAAGCTGTCATTTAACTTTACGTTTCAAAAAAGTTATTCACAAACCACTACGTTGCAAAAGTTGCTGAACACGGGAGGTCCGTTTATTTGACTAGTAAGATAATAATATCACTACGAGTCTACGAAGCTGTTCTGAATATTGTTATCTCTTCACATACGTGATAATAGGTATGTTTCGAGATCTCAGTACCTCAGACGCCTGAAAGTTTTCAACGGAGCGAAAATTCTCGGTTTCGCATTCATAGCCTGTCCTCAGGATTTTGTGTAAAATACGGACAATTTTGTTTTCAACGCTACTTACCTAATACATGTCTGTGATCAAATAAAACTAATGCACTTTGTATTTACTGAACTTCTGTCAATGGTCCTCGCATGTCAGCCGATGGAGACAAATTGCGATTGTGCTCTTTATTCAATGCATGCTTAAACAATACGTCATTGTATATAAGATATTTGGACATATTGAAGCCTTAGTTTATTTGTTTTGAATAATACATAAATTATACCATGCAGTAGTGAAACAACCATTACTGTTTTCCGAACTAAAGTGCAATGTTTTCAGAATTCAAAAAAAAAAACATACAGTCGAATTGATAATTTCCTTCTTTTTTGAATTCGGTTAAAAAATATAGGGCATAAAGAATTTTTACATCTAATATCTCAGGGGCACGAGGCATGGCAGGGTTTTGAACTGTTTAATTTCAAAGTACTGGCCAGCACTTCGTCTGTTTTGAGCCAGTGTAGCGTTAACCATTACAGGAGCATCTTGATCTTCGCAACTGTCAGCTGTAGGCCTATAGCAAAAATATTATTTTGTTCAAAGTTTCCTTTTAGAACACTGTTGCTAAAGTTATGAATCCCAAACAGAACAGAGGTTGCAAGTTTTCATCCAGAGAAATTCCTGCAGGACTAAACTATTAAGAATGAATTAATCAGTGGTTTGTGTTCCAGTACGTGTCGCTACTACGGCCGCCGGTGACGGAGTCCACCGCAGCTGAGGCGATAGACAAGGTGGAGTGGAAGCAGGTTAGTCATCAATCATTCACGACGTCGTGACACGACGCTCTCCAATATCGATTGATTTCATTGCCACGGAGCGCTGCAAGAATGCAGTACGTAAAGTCCATACTCTGACATCATCCACACTCTTCATACAGATCGTTCACAGTTATTTTACCTTTGATATTATTCATCATCAGTCAGAAGACGTCCACTGCTGAACATAGGCCTCCCCCTTTAACCTCCACAGTGAACGACAGCCTGCCTTTTGCATCCACTGGATGCCCGCGACTCTCACAATGTCGTCTGTCCATCTAGTGGGAGGCTTTCCTACGCTGCGCCTTCCGGTTCGTGGTCTCCACTCCAGAACCTTTCTTCCCCATCGGTTCCCCATCTTCACCGAGGTTCTAAGGTTCTGATATTATTAAAGTTATATAATTATTTACGGTATATTTACCGTAGTAAGGTCGTGGAATGAGCTCCCGATATTTCGGTGCAGTTACATGCACCATCTCTCATATCTCTCATGTTTGATACTATTGTCTCTGTGCCTTCGGTTGGCACCACTAGCTGTCAGAGCAAGCCTCTTGCTGCAACTAGAGATAAAATAACTGTACACTATCTGTAGATTTCTATAGGTACTGTCTTGTGCGAATCTGGATTAGGTTAGGGCTCGGGTCAAGTCACATCATTATTGAATTGACGCCTTGTGCAGGCGATGGATTTCCAAAACTGTATAAGTTTTTTTTTATTGCTGATGTTTATAAAAACAGGTTTGATGAAGCGCTTGCCATGAATACTATCCATATAACTAGAATTCTACTGCTTAGGCTATTTTTTTTGGTAGCTTTATTACTGACTCATTATTTGCAATGGGGTTGTTAATTGTCACAGTGTCGCAGGCAAAGATCTTTGGCAAAGATGGTGCTTGTTATGGGAATTTTGCTTTTATGCCATTTGTCTATTTGGCATTTGTCTATTTGTCATTTTTGTCTATTGTACTCACAGAAGAGAAAAAAAATTATACTTCTCTTTTCTGTGATTGTACTTATTTCCAATACAAAACTCAGAGCAAATAAAAATACGGAGTCACTACGGCGAGCACGAAAAGTGAAACCACTTTTTGAAACATGTGTGCGTAGTCAAAGTGTTGCCAGTGCAATTTTCTAACGAGAAATTCACGTAGTGTTGAATGCGTATGTGTGCGTGAGTCGTGTATTTATTGGGAATTCACGTAGTGCGATTTTGGCGTCACTTTGGCAGTGCGCCGTAGTGCCTCTGTATTTTTATTTGCTCTGAGATACAAAAATAAACATTATAATGAGGCTTAGATATGCTATATAACGCTACCGGTAAAACATTCTACTAGCTATCTTCATTTAAAGTGCAAGGCTAAAGTAATAGACGAACATAATATTTACAGTAGCATTTCAACAGACAAAACCAACTGACATGAGTTTATGTTCTCTATTTACAATTACTGCACCGTCTTGGCACTGTTCGGTCTACGCTTCGACACTTTCATTGTTTCGGACAAGCCACTGCCTCGTCAACGCTACGCCAAATAGTTTATTTAATTTATGATACGGACAAACGTACCTACATATATGATTTCTAGAATACAGTGGTTGCTATAATAGTACTTACCTACTCGTGGTAAGTATATCGCTACATCATCATCATCATCATCATCATCATTATTTCAGCCAGGACGTCCACTGCTGGACATATGCCTCCCCAATCGATCTCCAAAAGGGCCGGTTGGAAGCGGCCCATAATAAATGAAAACACATCACTATATTATCGCTACATAATAAATGAAAACCTTAAACACTCTGTGCTCGAGCATCATGACTGAATAATTTATTGTTTTACGTTTTGAGTGGCGCTAACCTAGAAACAAATTAGTTTGGACTAAGGCCGAAATCAAAGAGGGCGGCAGTATCGCTCGCGCGTTTCAAAAATTTTGCTCATGTAAAATCACTGAGTAGGACAATGAAAAAATAAAACGAAAATCTGTTTTATTTGTATAGACATTTAATATTTTAAACAAAGTTTTATATTCGTAATTATCATAATTATGTTTTGGCAATGGAGTGCAAAACCAAAAACATATGTTTCACTTCTCATACTCTTAAATTTTATGTTTATGCCCGATGTAAGCGAAAATTGCTTTTGAACAAAAAAGAAAATTGCAATATAAAAAATTATTGCAAAAAAGACGTTTTGCCCTAGTGCATAAAAGTAAACTAAATCTGAATAAAATTGTTCAAAGTGATTATGAACTGTTCTGGTTCGTGCATGATACAGAACCTCGTTGTTCAAAGAAGTTCAGTTTGTCATACATGTAGGAAGCTTATCTTTCAGTCTCTAATAATAATAAGGTATTACCATAGATAAACATATATACTAGATTGCGTTCTGTCAAAATATTCCCATACAAAACTAAACCTTAACGTCTAACGATAAGGTTCATAATAATGTGGCTAGGAACATGGAGGTAAAACGAGCTCACTGAGATAGCTACCACGGAGGAAGTGTATCCCTTTCTAAAGATTGCCATTACATAAAACATATATTTTAGTAAAACTCTGTTTTAAACTATCTCAGCTGTTCACTAAAGTTATATAATGTTGTGGAATCTCATTCCACAACCACCACGGTAATTATCCCGTAATCATATTTTAGTAGTTTTACTTATTCAATCGGACATACCAGGCAGGCCCAATTTTGGGGTGTAAACATAAAATTACTACCAATGAAATAAAGATAAATTTTTATTTCCATTTTCTAACGGATATTAATGTAGATAATATATCTAATGTATCATATACATATTTAAATTTTATTTTTAAGTAACCATGTAGGTTCCTAGTATAATTACTAGGAACCTACATGGTTCTACTGAACCATGAAGCTACTGGCAGCATTACGACATGGCGTTTTTGATTGTTTGCTTACTATATTTTGTTTTTTCATGCATGATTTTTGAATATTTATTTTAAAATGGTGAAAAATTGCTGTATAAGAAACTGTGCTAGTGAATCATTCGGTGGCTGCGGCATATCTTTTCACAGGTAGGTACACAAAGCTTGAAATACAAGAAAATGTTTACTAGGGTGTCCATACACGTGTGAACATGAACAATATTTTGAACAATGAACAATTATTTTTATACATTATGTTTTAGCATGACCTAGGGATATTTTAAAGTAATTCGCATTTCGGCGAGTGTGCGCAAAAGCTTCGAGCCCTTGTTCCACCCTCCCCCTTTTACTTAGGAAAAGTAGAATGACTGCACATGCACACTACCCTCCCTTCCTAGTGAAAATTCCAAAGATTTGAACTCAACGATTTGGGTCTTCATTTATGATACGTACTGCCCAAGAATGGAAGTACCTGCCGTCCTCCTTGTTTCCTGAGAACAACAAACTAGATATCTTCATGGCTAGTGATAGATAGTGACAGTGATAGTGATAGTGTGATAGTGACTGCTAGTCTGTGGAATGCGCTGCCTGAATGGGTGTTCCCCGATAGATACAATCTGGGTGTCTTCAAATCACGAGTGAATTGGTTTCTTCTAGGCAAGCGTGCTCCACCGTAGACCGCATCATCGCTTAACATCAGGCGAGTTGGCGGTCAAGCGCAAGCCTATTATTTATATTAAAAAAAAAGATATGTATAGATAGATATGAATAGATTTCTAGATCAACGTGTTCCATCCTCCGCCACACTGTCACGTACCATCAGGTGAGTAAGTGGCGAAACGTAGATCTAGTACCACCATCTAACGGTGAACCGAGCTTTCTGTGTACAGTTGTATCGTTCAAGGGTGTTTCGACGAATCGTACGGGAATCATTCTAAATATTACATAAAAAATGAAAGTACCTAAATTCATCGCTGAATATATTTCATGTTACGGTATACCAACAAAAGAGGATGTAAGAAAAATGTGGTTGGAAGTAATTCTTAGTCGAACAGCAAGAATAACAAAAAACTCCAGGGTGTGCAGTTTGCACTTCAACACAGAAGATTTTATAAAGACACTAGCGACCCGCCCCGGCATCGCAGGTGCAATGCTAATACTAAAATAATATACTACGGAATGTCTTTATATACCTACAACGTTCACAGCTTTTTGTCATTAGGCAAAACAAACATGTTTTCTTTAGAGGTTACTCTTTAAAGAGCAACATTATGATTGGCCATGTGAAAAACACGCCGCCGGTACCGGCCTGTTGCGGTACTGGCCGGGGGGCCGGTACCGCCGCAACCGCTATGTCCCTGCATTTTAAATCTATAATATCTTCGAAAATGTTCATATAAATTACATGCTGTAAACGGCCATATTGGTCTATATTAAATGCACAATGTATTTAAGGTACTTAATTGGATAAAGATTAATGCTGTATTGCTTAAAATCCCTTCGTTATCACGTAGGGTTCAGTCAGCGTTTGCAATGTAAGCGCAAAAAAAATATGTTTATTTACGACATTACATTAGAAACCTCTACAATTATCAGTGTTTCTCTACTATATTATGCATGTATTATATATATAAACCTTTCTCTTGAATCACTCTATCTATTTTAAAAAAACGCATTAAAATCTGTTGCGTAGTTTTAAAGATTTAAGCATACATAGGGACGGACAGACAGCGACAGCGACTTTGTTTTATCCTATGTAGTGATAGTGATAGTGATGTAGTGATGCTTTCGACAAACTTTGAAAATGAATGTAGTTCGATGTCATTTTCCCGCAGTAAGTAAAATATGCCAAATAGTTGTCATGCCAATCTTCTATATTTATAAAAGCTAAATTCACTCACTCACTCACTGACTTGTCACGAAATCTCAAAAACTATTTGACTTACGAAGCTAAAATTTGGCACGTAGATTCCTTATGGGGTATAGAGGTCCGCTAAGAAGGATTTAGCGAAAAAGCCGAATTAAAGGGGGCAAATGGATGTTGAAAGATTATATTAAAGTCCTTTGTTTTTGATGATACTCAGGGATAAAATTTGGTATTCAGGCTAATAGTTTAAATTAAATAAATACTGTTATAATATTTTTACAAAAAAGAAAGATTAAGGAGGTGGAATTGTAGTTTGTATGTTGTGTTGAAAGTTATGCAACTACGAAATTGTAATTTGACAAGTGGGTGTAAAACTTCATTAAAAAATATTTTACGAAAGGGCCGAATTAAAGGGTCCAAAAAAGGTTGAAAGTTTAGGTGAAAGTGTACGCGTACGAAGTCACACGGGTAACGGCTAGTTTATTATAAATACAAAAGTTTGTCTGTTGTATGTGAAAGAGGAACAAACATCCATACATACAAACTTTGGCGTTTATAATATTAGTTGAAAGTAGGATAGGATGCGAAAGTGTGTTTGTTACTCTTTTACGCAGCAACAGAGCAACAAATCAACCAGATTTTTTGCATGGGTATAGTTCAAGGGATGGAAAGTTATAGGCTACTTTCATCATCATCGTCATCTACTAGATGTTGTTAACTGATCACCGAATTTAAGCAACGGACTACACGGTCAATCTTAGGTAGGGTGATTGCAAGTGGCATTTAGAAACCGAATGATCGAATAAAAAGTTAACAATCTGGGTGCCTTCAATTCGAGAGTGAATAGGTTTCTTCTAGGCAAGCGTGCTCCATCGTAGGCCGCATCATCGCTTAACATCAGGCGAGATGGCGGCCAAGCGCAAGCCAATTTATAATTTAAAAAAAATATATGTCACGTGACCCGTATTTCCCGGTTGAGTCTTATAACAATAGCCGCTAAGCCATCTCAGAGGCCTTCAGGCGTCCTGGCGGCCTAAAATTCTGACATTAGCGCTCGTCACTGAGCCTATATGAACTTCCTGTATTTACTGAGAGTACCAATACGATGATTTTAGGAATTACCTACAATGTCTTCGTTTCCTCAAAATCATGAACACCCTATAAGAAAAGGACAAATTACTCCGTGCTCGCTTTTCCCTCGGACCGTTTTTTTAGCATGAGTACTCGATCCAGGTCCCTTTAGGGTATATATAAAATCCTTGGGTATTACTAAAGACCGAGACATAACTTTTAACAGGGTATTATAAACAGCACCCAGATTTAACTTTTGTGGAATAAAAAGAGGTTTTGGTGCCAACTTTGGTCTTAATGGCGTTAGCCTGCCCAATGAGTGATAGAAAAATGAGTAAAAATAGAACATTGTAATAAATGTAATATTTCGGTGTTATCCTTTTGGCGCTAAGATGGTAAAAAACATATGTCGCCTCATTGTATTATTTTACTAAAATTGTGTATTTTCGATTGTTAATGTATTAGTAATGGTGGATTCTTATTAATTAAGTGTTAGTCATTGATCTAGCACAATCACTAACACTTAATAAATAACGGACCGTATTGAGAACCTCTCTCCTGTAGTCTGTCGATAAAAGTTGTTCATAATGTTGAGAACAATGATCTTTTGGCTTAGTACCACTTTTCGGTATAACTCTATATAAAAATCAACAAATGATAATTATACTTACTTAGTTACTAGTACTTTACTCGGTTAAAAAGCTCAGCCATTTTGTCAGGGAATTCCGCGCTGCGTTACCCCACCTTAAATTAGTAGATTTGTGCGCATTTGAACTTAACAGCAAAACACTGATGTCACAGCTGAATACATCAAGTTAATTCCTTAATATATGGTGTCAATGCTATGACCCCTTAGCTAGGTTACTCTGCTTGATTAGATCGTAAATAAATCCCTGCTAGCAATTGATTAAACCTTGACGTGTATTAAATTACTTCACGGGTATACCCTGAAACTAATATTGGCTATCGTTTGCGTAGAAGACTTGACAGAATTGAACCGTAAAGCTTTAACGAAAAGTTTTACTTAAACTTGAAAATTATTATATAAATACTTGACACTGGCAAATGCATAAGACGTGTGACGCCAATATTCTCTCAGAAGGTGATTAAATAATCTAAATCAGATAAATTTTACTATAAAGCAAGACCATACTGAAACAAATGTTTTCTTCTCATACTAAATCAATCCGTTTTAGTTTTCCGTGCAGAACACTATGCCCAAAACCTAATCCAAACTATTTCATAGGTAACTAGTATCGATCTCTACAAACTGAGTCTGGGACACGAATGTTCATGTCAATAACGTGATTACCAAGACAAATTGGCTGTTAGGAACCCTGTTCAAGATAAGACATTTGAAACGCTACCTAGGTATAGATTATTTAAAAAGGGCAGTCCTATTTGGAGGAATGTGCAGTAAAAAGATACATTGGATTTAGAGTCTAATCTAAAATAAGGCAAAGATTCTCTCGAAAATACATTTAGTCTATTGTTATCTCGAGAAAATGACGATTCTTGATTGCCTCCCAACCATTATCTGCACCCTTTCGAGATTTTATTTTTCTTTGTCTTGAGCTAAAGTTGGATTTGAAATAAAATGCCGAACCTGAGAGTACGATATAAGATATATCAAATCAATGGTATTATTTTATTTCTTTGGGTTCAAGGCAATTTCAGCAACAGCCATCCTTTTGGCGTAATACAATTTTGTCGGGTAAGATCCCCGCGGAGTGTCACAAGATAAACTGAGGCGCGCGTATACCCAGGGCGACCGCTTTATGAACTCTATCCCCACGGGCAGGCTCTTCTAGCAATTTGTCGTTCACTCAGACAGTTTGCTCACTTCAACGACTACGACTTAAAGGGCAACTAATAGCGCGTGGATATCTCGCACGCGCATTTCATTATATTTGATGATATATAATAACGAATGGGTGTAAGAAAAACTAAAGAATATTTTGTATAGACGTTACAAATATTGTAAACATTTTTTGTTATTATCATTTATTGATTGACTTTATTTTTATAGTTTTATTATGATATTCAAATAATCAATTCATTTATTTGGCAAAGAAGTTTAAAAAACATCTTTTATGAACTATTTTGCTAAAAAAACAAGCACAATTACACTGAGATAATTCATTTAGAAACTAACTTTCTCGTCTTCAATGTTCACTGAACACGATTTGAAGCTGTAGTGTCAAAATTACAATAATGCATTAGACTCTAACCACTACAATCCCTTGCTCGACTTAGGGTCTGTTTGATGTGGTCTCTTACATTAATTGAACTTACGTTCAATTAAGTACCTAATGGCGTTTAATTTAGTAAATGAATAATCCATCAAAACCGAAATAGACGTTTTCGGCTTGCACCGTCTCTTTGTGAATAGAATTTTTCTCATTCATGGTAGGTAGTAGGTACGTAAGCCCGTTGCAGACTATGCAAGTACGAGTAGCAAGTATGAGTAGTAAGTACGAGTAGCAAGTACGAGTAGCAAGTACGAGTAGCAAGTACGAGTAGCAAGTACGAGTAGCAAGTACAAGTAGCAAGTACGAATAGCTAGTACGAGGAACAAGCACGAGTAGCAAGTACGAGTAGCAAGTACGAGTAGCAAGTACGAGTAGCAAGTACGAGTAGCAAGTGCGAGTAGCAATTATGCATAGCAAGCACGAGGTACAAGCACGAGTAGCAAGCACGAGTAGCAAGTATGAGTAGCAAGTACGAGTGCTACTTGTACTTGCTACCTGTACTTTATACTTGTACTTGCTACCTGTACTTGCTACTTATACTTGCTACTTGTGCTTGCTATTTGTACTTCGCATGGTCTGCAACGGGCTTTACGCAATAAGGTTACTTCGACACGAATTTAATTATACCAGTTTGGTGATTAATGGTCGCGTATTCACGAAATATTTTTTATTTCTGTAAGAATCTCCTGTTCAACGACAAACAAATGAAGTTCGAGTACTTAATGTAATTTATGGTACGAATTTATTTTAAACGTGGCTTTAATAATGAACTTTTGTGAAAAATATTAAAGTCGACAGTAGCACTCTCATTCGAATGCAGATAAATAAACTAGTGAAACACAAACCATAGCGTAACGTGGTTGTGCAGGTTTTACTGATCGATAAATGCGTGAATAAAAAAAAACAAAAAGATACTTACCTGCCTATACTTTATCATAATTTTTTGTATAAACGTGGCTTCTGAAACAAACTTCCTAAATATTTAATTTCGGTGCACGTTTGGGATTTACAAAACAGCTTTTGACCTTTCTGGTATTGTACGTATTTTTTATTTAACGTTCCGAGGACAGTTGTAAAGGGGACATACTTGACTTTAGTAAAGAGTCCCGGTATTATGAACATTTTAGACCTTTATTACTGCGGTCGACCTCGACATGTAGGACCTGAAATTAAATAGAGTGGGGGAGTCTGGGAGTCTTTCTGACTTTAATTAGTGTGTGGAACGCTTAGATATTACTATGTACCTACGTGACATAACAGCACACTTATACTAGGCTTGATAATCTAAGGCTTCATTATCATCATCATTTCAGCCTATCATGTTCCCACAGCTGAATCTATTGAGCATTATCAAACAAAATACAATTAAAGTAAATTACAATTAAAATTAAAAATACAATTGTATAATATATGTCAATGTAAAAATTACACTCAAAAAACTAACCCCCTTACTAATAAACGTGGAGTAGTCTAGGAATAGTTACACCGTATTTTGTCTTATTCGTTCTTTAAAATTTTGATCTCGATTAAAAAAGACAAAAGACGGAGACTAACTATTCCAAGGTTACTCCAACGGTTTATCTTCATTACAAAAATATAAAATACTAGCGGTCCGCCTCAGCTTCGCGCGGGTATAGATTATAGCCTATGTCACACGGGGATAGTGTAGCTTCCCGTCATCGAAAGAATTTTTCAAATCGGTTCAGTAGTTTCGGAGCCTATTCAATGTAAACAAACAAACAATCAAATCTTTCCTCTTTATAATATTAGTAGAGTATAGAAGACTAGCAGCGCACCCCTAAGACTAAGTCTTATTTTTTTACACCTTGGGTTACATTATTGGAGTTTTAGTAAGGATCACTATTTTTTTTGAAAATGTAATATAGTCTATGTTACCCCGGGATAGTGTAGCTTCCCAACAGTGAAAGATATTTTCAAATCGGTTCAGTTATTTAAGTAGCCTATACAATACAAACAAACAAACAAACAATCAAATCTTTCCTCTTTATTATATTAGTATAGATTAACATAGATTGCTTTAAAACATTTGCAATGTTATATTAGTAATAATGTTAATTCTTTGTCAATTTCTCAAAGATTTAAAAAGTTTTTGATTACCGTTGTCTTCCTTAATGTAAAACGTATCAAAAACGTTGTAAAACGTTTCTTAAAAACACGTTCGCGTAGAGTTATTAAATATTTTAGCAGCGTATCTTACGCATAAGTAATAATATAATATTTCTACGAAATTGCGGACATAAAATGCGTGTCACAAAAGCTTTACAGTCGAGCACGTCATTAATTCTTCCAGGATCGCAGCCGCAAATCTATACTATGTACGCCGATCTGCGTTGTAAATGGTTGTACTTATCTGCTGACCACACTTTTATTTAGGTCAAAAGGTCAGTGCTTGCAGTCACTTGATTAAAAATATATATAAAGAAAATCGTATTTACAGTTGCTTTGATGTCAAAAATGAAATACTGTTAGACTGTTTCCTGCTCTATCAGCCTCTGAGGACGGCACAGCATTTTATTCAGCAAAACTTCGTAGTCACGTACCCATACCAAATCGTTGGAGGACAATTTGGCACAAAGAAAAATCAGGCACAATCTATAACCGCGCAAGTCACAAAAGTAAAAGGGAGCTGTGAACGCGAATTCAGCCGTAATTTCATTTTATAAAGGACCAACATTTTTGGTAGACTTTTGATGATCACAACCATTACTTACATAGTTATTTTTTATTGTTGTAGCTGTCATTGATAGAGTTATAATGTCTGCTTTAAAATTTTGTCCTATTGACCTTTGTTTTGTTAGAGGCAAGGACTGGATCTGTGAGGACGGTTAGACGGTTGAACTCTGAAATTGATAGCTGAAACTAAATAATAGAGTCTAATGAGCTTACTATATCATTGTTATGGCGTCATTCGATCAGTCTGGCAAACGTGATAGACGTGTCCAACGCAATAGTTTATAAATAGCAAGTTTGCTAAGCCACACTGAAAATATTTAAAAGAATGGACTACACAAAAAATAACCAAGTCAAGTTTCAAGTTTTATAATTAAGTACACTTCAAGTACTAACAGAGCTTGTGATACATTTTTAATTATCTGATATAGAATTAGAGTATATTTTCCACGATTAACGTCCAAAGGTTAACTTTTTTTTTGTAAACGAAAACAGCAAACTGATTTATTACTCTAATCTCTCGTCTGAAAACTTTGCTTCACAAAACGCCGGGATCTGTCTGAGGGCGATTCAGTAATTTTATTCGTCCGCCCGCGAACAATTGCGAGTGCTGAATGAAATATTATGTAGATGTAAAAACGGAAACTCACGCTCAGGAAAGGTTTTCATTTTTGTTTATTTAACGCATCTCCGGGAAGATTTATTATTGATAAGCAGAGTCATGAATACAGTGTTTTCATCATTATCCTTATCAGCCTTTCATGATAGCGGCGAATGTCTTTGAAGTTTTGAGGTGTTTGGACATACCAATTTTTTCACGATGTTTTCGTTCACCGTTTTGAGCGATGAAATCGAAACTGCACTTAATTTATTTAGGTACTAATAAGTAATTAATGCAGGGCCGAGGATCAAACCAGGTGCCATCAGATTGTAAACCTCACATGCTACCGCTCGGTCACCATCTCTCCTATACATTTTACAGTGCTCCTATACAGTGTTTTAAGAACTGGTTATTTATAATACTAAAACAAACTCTTTATAGAGGGCTGTTTATGGAGACGAGGTCAACAACGCATCTATGATGTCTCTGGTGTTACGGTTATCCATCGGTGACAGTTATCACTTACCAGGGGCCTTACGGACAACAGCTAATTGCGCCACCTAATCCGCTCAGTTGGAATATCACGCGACCGCGAACCGTATCTGGGCGCGATAAGGTTCACGTTCGCGTGATTTTCCAACTGAGCGTATTAGGTGGCGCAATTAGCTGTTGTCCGTAAGGCCACAGGAGGCCCGTATGCTTGTTTTCTACGTATGGCATAGAAAAAACCATAAACCTACAAAGCGTACGGAGAGAACAGTTTTTTTGTTTGTGTGCCGTGTTGGCAGACTGGCTAGGCCTCGTGTTCAAGTTTTTAAGCCATCTGAATGATTCTAGCATAGCTAGGAAGGAATAGTGTAAATTTTAATAACAGTTTTCTGATTACGGCCCCGGGACCCGGGTATGTCCTAAAACTTCGAACAGAACCACCGGAGGGTGGGCAGTAGCGTCCTATTAGTATACGGTGAACGTACTGCGATTCACAAGCCGCCTGCCAAGCATGGGGATTATGGCAACATCCCTCTCTAAGAAGGAGGCCTTTGTTCTGCAGTGCATGGACGTTTACTGGCTAATGATGTGTGATGTGATGTGAATAGACGTTTTATTGTTTTATTTTATTACCCTACTTTAGTCAGATACATGTCATGTCTTAACTTAATAAACCAGCCAAGTGCGAGTCGGGCTCGCATACTGAGGGTTCCGTACCACTACAAAATATAATAATTATAAATTTTAATAAACCAGCCAAGTGCGAGTCGGGCTCGCATACTGAGGGTTCCGTACCACTACAAAATATAATAATTATAAATTTTAATAAGCCGGCCAAGTGCGAGTCAGACTCGCGCACTGAGGATTACGTACCACCACAAAATACAATAAGGTCGTCCAAGTAACCGAATTACCAGTTATTATAACGTCTTTTAAAATATTCAAAGCAATTGCTACGCAGCCACAGTTTATTATTTTGCTGCAGGCGCTCGAGTATAACACAATTATAACAGAAATTTGTCACCAACTTGCACTTGGCTATTATCTATTATTTTCTCTTATACTTTAGAGTGTGTACTATAATCATACCAAGTAAGAAGCTAGTACATATTACTGTTTTTTACATTAGAGCTAATACAAAAATATATAAAAAATAAGTTTGTTGTACCCCACCTTTCGTTTCGTTTTTACTTTTTTATTATTTCTTAGTTAATCCGCCGTAACATTACAAATTCTGTGAAAATTTCAACTGACTATCTATTACGGTTCGAAAGCCGTTTAAAGGTAGGACGGACAGACACCGTAGGCTTTGTAATAGGGTCCTGTTTTTACCCTTTGGATACGGAACCCTAAATATGAATAAAAAGGACCCAAAAAAATATGCCAAAAATATTTATTGCCGGAATTATTAACGGCATGTCCATATATGAAACTAGAACAAAATAAAACGATAAATGGTATTTATGTCCTTTTCTAAATTAAAATTAGCGCCCTTACAGACAAGCATTATCGTACCTCGATATTACGTAGTAGGTACGGGTTTCCTTATAACTAAAGTGGTACTGCTTTTGTGCCACAATAAGCTATAACGTGGAACGTTCCTTCCCAAGTTTGATCATGTTATTTGGCTCGCGCGGGTTGGCTCTATCTAACATTGTTTACACAGAAAGTATTCAACCATTTTCCTTTGTCTTTTCCATCTTTGTAGTCGTTTAGGATTACATGCAATCAACTTTTTTTAATACAAAGAAAAAAAAAGATGTTACAATGAATATAAGATAACCCTTTATTAGTAGACCACAAAAACTAGTACTAAACTACTACTCTTGTAGAGAAGGTTTTGCAAATTTATAGGTTATATTTATTTATAGGTTTGCAATATAATAGGTATACTACTCGAAAAAGTTCGAAGACATATTATTTAGATAGCCCGTTGGTCCTGTTGGTAGTGAACCTACCTTCTGAGCTTGGAGGCATGAGTTCGATTCCCACGTAGAACAAACATTTATGTGATGAACATTTGTGTTTGTTCTATGTCTGGTTGTTAATATCTATTTAAGTATGTATTTAAAAAAACTGTATAAATGTATCTATATCAGTCTCTGGTAGTCATATCACAAGCTTTGCTTAGTTTTGAGCCAGATGACCGAGTGTGCAAAAATGTCCCGAAATATTTATTTATTTATTATATTATGATATTTACCAACATGCACTGGCATTGTGAATTAGGGCCCATCTTCAATCTCTAAGAGAAAGCCTATGTTCCAGCTAAAGACTTTCTCAGTAGCTTTACCAAGTCTGTGGTTCCAGCAGCGGAAACATATGATAGGCCGATTTTGTATTGTATACTTACCTACTTTAATTTTTTTACAGGTGTTTGACATCTTATGGTCAGACCCACAGTGCACAGGGGGCTGCGTTGCCAACGCTCTGCGCGGCGCCGGCACGTACTTCGGCCCTGACGTCACGGCCACCTTCCTCCAGAAGAACAAGCTCAGCTTTCTGGTGAGGAGTCACGAATGCAAGCCTGGGGGATACGAGATCTTGCACAGTGGAAATGTAAGTGATCATATTATCGAATTTTAAAAGTGACTACCTTAACTATAGTTCTATCAATAGGAGACTACGCTCTTGGTATCGTGAACTCCACACTGTCTCAAAGCAATTGGCAAAGCAAAAGGTGATCACTCACCCAGGCAGTTTCGCGACTACCCACCATCTACCAAAATCGATCATCTAATATAGTGGCATATTCATATCATCATTTTCATCATGGTTCTAGTATCCTTTTCCTACTTCTATCTGTATATTCTGCTCTGTTCATAAACAGTCTATTAGTCTTAGTCCACTTTATGCCTCTCCTAAGGCACGCCACTTAGGCTTTTGCTTCCAGTGACTGCCAACTGCCTTATGTATATCGTCACTCCGTTTCAAGGGATACTACGCTACATTTGACGATTCGAGGCTCTAGAACTTATCATTGATATTCTTATTATAGGAAATATTTTGAAGTCACCCCCAGTATTTTATATCTTTTTTCCATACCACGTCGTGCTATTACGCTGTTTTTAGGCCTTTTGTGACTTTGCTGAAGGCTTCAACGAAATATCTGCGCTATATGGTAAACAGCATTTTGCTGATTTGAGGGCATTTTTGTGACACAGGACATTAATTAACTATAGTTATAATAATAATACATAATATTGCTTACCTGCCTAAATATATTGTTGTTACTGATGTTACAAAATAAAATTGTATATCTTTATTTGTTCTTATTTTCTACCCCTTCGTTGATAATAATTAATGCTTGGCACTTATTTGATCCAATATCTACATGCAAGTATAAAAAATAGACTACATTTTTTGTCACAAACATATTGCAAATGAAATTGATATCATCATCAACCTCATCATCATCATCATAAGTCCTGAGTGACCCACTGCTGGGTATAGGCATCCACCCGTTCCTGATTGTATTTCTGATGTTGTCAGTCCACCTCATCCTCGGTCGGCCAGGGTTCCGCCAACCTAGTCTCGGCCACCACGCAGTTACTGCTGTATTGATAGATAAAAGGCAAAAAAAATAATTACTAGACAGTATCTGTTGCAAAAGAACTCATTGAAGTTATCTTGAAATTAAAATCAGCTCTGTAACACTTGTTAGCTACCATTACCTCCTAGCACGTTATACTTATGCAAGGAATGATGAGAAAAGTTTCATAAGCATGTGATAAAACCCAACTAATGAAAATGAAGAAATAAACGTTCGAGCTCACGCCGATACGTGATACCAGCTCTAGGTAGGTATGGATATTGCCTTCAACGGGTTATGGCTGAGCATTTAAGTGCAAACGTCTGGAACACGCGTCGGGTAGAGCTTTCATGACGTACCTACTCATAAAAATGCTGATCAGATTTTTGTACTTACTCGTTTTCCCACTGGTTATGTTATGCACAGCAAAATTGGTATTATCATTTTGAATATTTTCCTTTCTTTCCGTATTAAAATGAAGTTCTATTGTCCACAGCTCTATTTGAATATGAAAAGCTTTGTTCATTGCCAAACTTGATATCGTGCTATAAGATATATTGTTCTTTTGAAACAGATGATGCAGCTCAGAATAAAATGATGCTTGTAAAGGAAAGTAAAAGGTCACTACTGAAATAAATACTGTCTCATTTTGTAAACTTGATTGGATGAAATGGAAATAGCGTTTATTTCTACCACATGCATTCAAAAATGCATGTAAATTATTATTTAGGTTAAAATAATCAATTAAATGAAGGAATATTGAACAACATTATTACGATTAAACTATCTATCCGCAATGTATAGTAAATATACTGTTCTTAATTTTTTTTTATTATAAACATAACCTGAAGGGATATTTGAGCTATAGTTGGAATTACACAGGGTTAAATGGAATGATGGTACTAAGGCAAAAACAGGTCATTGGTTTGCAGAGTATATTGTTTTTGATGAGAGCAATAACTTTTACTGGGACCAACTCAATGAACAGGTGATATATTTTCACGATTTCACGGTTGGACCCGTACAGTAAAAGTTACTCATGCTGTTGAGTACAACTCATGTTCTCTTCTCGGCTTAGTATCACCTTTCAGTGTAACCCTGTACAACAAGAGTTGCTGAACCAGTCAATCTGTCCTAATTCATTGAACTCATTTGTTGGCGTCATCAATACTAATTCTCACATTATTGATGTGGGGATTTATCGGGACAACGTAATAACGACCGCCATTTTCTTTATGACAGGTAATCACAATCTTCTCGGCGTCCAACTACTATGAGCTGGGGTCTAATAAAGGGGCTTATTTGAAGCTCTGCGGGAACTCTCTGGAGCGACAGTTTGTGCAGTACACTGCGGCGGTGTCACGAACACGCCGCCTCACCTTCCGCCAAAGAGTTGGCCTGGTAGAGTCTTCCGCCATGCGAGAACTGCACAACCAGATCGTGATGGCTCGGCGACCGCTGGAAGCTACTTTCCGCAGCATGGATTTGGATCAAAGTGGTACGCTTTCCCTGTTTTGTGTGTTTAACGAACGGAAAAAAAACATTTTCCTGGCACTCGCTTGATGTATCGTAAATATTGTGACGCTTTGTTGATTCGACGTCGGGCAAGCAGACGTCGTCGACACATGTTAGTTTGCGTGTCTGTGTAAATACCCAAGTCAACGAACGTAAATAGACGAAAGGCGAGCTGAATGGAAACCCAGTTAACCGCGTCATTTACCTATTTACGTTTTGCACATTCGTTGGAGGTGAAGGTGTGAAGAGGGTTGACATTGTATCCCGACCTTCTTATTAAGGAATGGTGCTTTTACTTAATACACGAAAATATTATGAATACGCTGAAACATGCCGATAATTAGTTTTGGGGACATAAACAGTTTCATTTAGACAGTCAATCGATATCATAAATGGTTGGGTTTTACGGCAGGAAATTAACGCTTGGCCATAATTGATGCTTTTATACACTCGCATTCACAGCAACAGCCGGGCAACAGGGTAAATAATTAACGGGCAGTGTGGCTATGGAAGCCGCGTTAATGTAAATGTAATATTTCTCGGTTCTAAAATATAAACAAGTTTTTTGATCGGGCAAGTGCCTTAATTAACTAAACAAAATACAAGCTAACACTAACACTGCAAAAACAGTTAGACTGTCCTTAGATCGTTGAAGGTCTAAAGATAATCCAAAATAAATGCTCAAGCCCACTATCAGTTGGCAGCGTACCCAACATGCTGGCGGCATTACCACGCTGAATGGTAATGCTTATGCGTTGAGCCAGAAACACGCTAGCGTTTTGGCGCCCTGAAATGTTTTTGAAAATGTGGTAAGCTCCGGTCCCTAAGGCCCGGGAGTAAGGAAAGAAAATGAATTTGTATAAAATAAAACACCACAAGGAATAAACTTGGGCAGTCCCAAGTCCTTTGAAAACATCGTCAAACCTACAGAGCGCTACAATAAGGGTGAGAATACATCTAGCGTACCCAATCTAGCCCAGCCTAGCTCCACACAGTTTCGGTGGCTCTCCGATTTATAGGGGTTAAGTTACACTTTATCAAAAATTTATACGAATAAAAAATTCTAGATAAATTCTATTAAATAAAGAAGTGTTATATCCTGGCTTGCCTGTATTATTCATAGAACAATTGCTTAGATGTTGTGACTTATATATTAACTAACCATTATTCTACGTGTCATCATTATCATTAACCCACATAAGTCCAGCCCGGATATAGGTCTTGCATATGAAAGTACTTCACTCAGATATATACATAACTAGCGACCCGCCCGCCCGGCTTCGCACGGGTGTAATTTACGTGCGAAGCCGGGGCGGGTCGCTAGTTATAAATATAAACCTTCCTCTTGAATAACTCTATCTATTAAAAAAAAACGCTTCAAAATCCGTTGCGTAGTTTTAAAGATTTAAGCATACATAGGGACGGACAGACAGCGACAGCGACAGCGACTTTGTTTTATACTATGTAGTGATATACATACCCTAAGTCCTACTCTACAATTTATTTAATATATTTGATACGGCTATGAAAAATATCCGAATAAGTAATTAAACACATCATATATTATCATATCATATCATTCAAGTATTGATGCTATCATATAAATAGCTGAAATATAGGTAGATAGAATAACTAATATTTCCTGATAAGAAAAGACAACAAATGACCGGAAAAACGAGGATCTAACGATAGATAGTGGAATATTATAGTGGAAACGGATAGCGTGGGCGACTGAAACGTGGAAAGAAAAACATTGTTTATTGGTTGTCTGTATTGGGGTTGACTTCGAAAGCTACTAAACAAATGACTACATTTTTAGCCGACTTCAGTAAGTAAGCTCTAGTAAGCTTGTACATGTAGGTATAGTCTTGAAGTTGGCTTTTTGACTCTATAGTTATTATAATTATGTGGATGATTCGAACATTTGCATTACAAAACTTGTAAAATATTCAAAACCCTTTGGATGTCCCAATAAAATTTTGCTTTGAAACTTTATTTACCCTTCATTTCTATTTTACTAAATAAAATAATTGCATCGGTAGAGTTCGTTCATAGCTAGTACTAATAATTAAAATGTTCGCTTGGGTACCTAATTAAAATTATTTGGGTTATCGGTTAAAACAATTCAGAATTAAAATCAGCTAAATCAATAAAAGTTGGATATATAATTACACACGATGAAGTTAATTGGCTTAGGGCAATATTTACCGGAAGGGCAAGTGCAAGTAGTAACCTCCTCCTACCTAGGCGCCAAACGTACCAAGGTCACTGAAGCAGTCATTAGCAAACTAATGGGGCCGGGCTAAAATGCATGAGGAGTGCCCGATCACATCCTATCGCCAGATAAGCTAGGCACAGATTGGGTTTTGGGTTTTACAATTCTTGAAAATCGGGCTAACGTACCTATAGACAGGCGCCGAAATACTGTTATAAGGTTTCTTCTTTGTTATTTTGGCATGGAACCCTAAGAACTCTAGAGTAAGAAGTACTAATCTTCTAAGTCGTCTTTATTACTGAAGGTCGTGTGTAGTTCCAAGAGCTATTAATCAGTCTTTTCTCTATAATCATCCACGTACCTACTCCTGTTTATTTTTTATTTTATGTTTATTTAAGACCAACAAGTTAGTGACTATATTGATGGCGTCAGAAGTAGACAGATCAGTCTATTAATCATTTCGCTTTTTTTTTCTCAGATTACTGTTTTTTTGTTAAGCAACAGACGTAGTTTTCGTAAAATAAACATGTTCATGTCTCAGAGGATGTGATGGGTCAAAGGGTCAGATCAGACAAACAAGGAAGATATGTCTAAGCACAATTATCGTTCGTGTTCAAATGTCTCCGTGTATCCCTTATTTTTTTCACTACACTGCTAAACTATTTCTATCTCTATTTTCCTTTTTCTATCGGACTGCCAGAGTGGGTACGAAGAATCGACACCGCTTTATGGTTGATATTCCGAGAACCCGTACGAAGCGCTTTGATTCCACATTTATTATGCGAACTGCTAGTCTGTGGAATTCGCTGCCCGATAGTTACAATCTGGGTGTCTTCAAGTCGAGAGTGAATAGGTTTATTCTAGGCAAGCGTGCTCCATCGTAGGCCGCATCATCGCCTTACATCAGGCGAGTTGGCGGCAAAGTGCAAGCCTATTTATAATGAAAAAAAAAAAAAAATATTAAACGCAAAAGTTGTAAGTACGGCACAATATTTTTTTCTCGTACACTTCTTGCAGCGCCACCAATAAACTATCTAATAGTCTACAGGCACAAAAGGCGGCAAGGCCGTTTGCAGGCTGAGTTCTACTAAAAACATCAAGTTTTATTTAGGCCGGATGCATTTGCACCCGCCACGCCAGTTTACTACATCTCTCTTCTTTGTTTGATCTGAGGTCAAAAGAGCACAAAGGTCAGCATGATAGTAATTACCGTTTAAGATACCGCGCGAACGTGATACGAAATCTAATACAAAATTAGGACTTATCTAGGAGCAATAATATATTTGATTTTTGGCGAAAATTTCTACCTAAAATCTCATTCCAGTCAATAATACTGATATGGTGCGCTTTTTGCTAAAGTATCTGTACAAAAGATGAAAAATGAGATGTATCATTTAGTAGTATTTATTTAATGGTATCATTAAAAGTGTTTTAGCATCCCCCGTCGATTCTGTTACGTAAATTCTTTCCATCCATTGGTTGCCTGGAAGAGATCGCTTTTAGCGATAAGGCCGCCACTTGTGGCACTAGCTCGTAAGTGTTTTCTATCGTGTTGTAATTTTTATTTCTGGTGTACACAATAAAGAGTTTCTATCTATCTATCTATCTAAAACTTAAACTCATTTTAAGTTTTTTTAGCTGTAACAGGTGACAACTGAATATACATTTTGAAAGCTGACTGAAAACCGAAATTTATGGATGGTTTTAGGATTAGTTTTTTCAACGTAAGGTAGCTATACTATTACCCGATATACTACAGTGAATTATTAAAGAAAAAATGTTATTGTAGCTGTCAGATCTAATTGAAGTTGACTGAATGTAGGTTTAGTTTTTTGTGTGAGTGGAATAAATAGTAGGTACCTACATTACTGCAGTGGTCGTCAACAGAAGCATTTATGGGCGGACGTGAAAATGTGGGCCGAGGAGTAGCCGAAGCCAGCATACGTGAGTCTATATAATACTCAGTTGCGGTCAAGGCCTATTATGTAGACCTATTGTACTTTTTTGAGATAATGCGCGGAAATTTAAACATGATGAACAATAATATTTTTACACTATTTTCTTTTTTTACTTTAAACAGCTCCTCCTATTTGCAAGGCAATTTGAAATTTAAATACTTTGATAAGTAACCTCCTTGGTGGCCATGTTTTAAAGTAAAAAGCATTTATTCAATAGCACGACAGTTTTATGTGTTTTCATAGTAATTTATTCTGCCTGCTAAAGACGACAGATATTCTATGGTATGTATGGTATAATAATAAAGTTGGATCATGGGTTTTCATACTAACTTTAACGGCCGTTGCTTGCGTGTATTTGACCAGACAGAAATTTCGATTAATCT
Source organism: Agriopis marginaria (assembly GCA_932305915.1). Taxonomy (NCBI): domain Eukaryota; kingdom Metazoa; phylum Arthropoda; class Insecta; order Lepidoptera; family Geometridae; genus Agriopis; species Agriopis marginaria. The sequence goes on from OW029921.1 coordinate 8,548,064, forward strand.
CGAAGATCATTGTCAAAATAATGATCGAATTTCCAAGTACATTTGAGTAAATATATATTTCGTGTTATTCAAAATTTGTTTGCGATTGTAGGCTATATAACAATCAGCGACTGGTGCCAAGCGATGGAAGAGATCACACACCTGGGCCTTCCCTGGAGGATGCTCAAGGACAAGCTCGTGCGAACAGACCCCGATACCCGAAGAGTGCGGTACATGGATACTTTTGATTTATCTGCAAATGTAAGACTTTAGCTATTTTATCTTTTTCTTAAGTATGCCGCTATTTGTGTTGATACCTTTGCGCCATCTCACCTTCCCGGTAAGCAAAACAACGAGACAACAAGGCTGGTGCGGCGGCTGAATCCGCATAAGGCGTCAAAAGGCGCAAATATAGGGATAAAACATTTAAAAAAAAAAGGAAATTTTTACACAGGATAATTGACTAAATTAAGTTTATTTAGACTTTTTAATCATCATCATCATTTCAGCCATAGGACGTCCACTGCTGGACATAGGCCTCCCCCATCGATCTCCAAAAGGGCCGGTTGGAAGCGGCCTGCATCCAGCGTTTCCCTGCAGTCTCTTAGGTCGTCTGTCCATCTTGTGGGTGGACGTCCTACGCTGCGCTTACCAGTCCGTGGACTTTTTAATAATTATAGTTAAAATAAAACTAATGGTAGTAAGTCTTTACCCAGCCCCTGATTTCCTCACAACTCTTAATTAGTCAAAAAATTAAAACAATTTGTTTTGTTTTATAAGTAATGTTCAAATTCAAATTCAAATTTTTTATTTGTCAGAACATGGTTGGTACACATACATATAAAATAGCATACATACAATGTTATCCTCATCCAACACTGGAAAAAAACATTGTCGCACTTTTTTCTTAAGAAAACCCTTGGATTATTTGGAAAAAAGAAACACTATGTCCTTGGTTACGTGAAACTAGTAGAATAGCAATAAATAAATAAATTAATCTTTTCAAAAGTAATTGGTTGAAAAGATAGCTCAAGAATTTGGAAAGCGACCGTAGCTTAGCGGAAAGAGCGTTTGGGAGTAAACCTTGTTGGTGCAGATTCGAATCCTGCCGGCCGTCAAATTTTTGATGTTTCAATAACAAATAAATAATCTTTTAATTTTATGGCGGTATATCAAAGTTGTGTGTCATTTAGGCGTTGAGCTGCCTTCTTAAGTAGGTATTTGTATTTTCTTTGAGAAATGTGAATGTTTATTTTGTTTAAGTACTAAAAAGGCCTTTAATGAGGCCTGATACTTGGTGGATACGTTCATATAAAAATATCGACATAAACTTGTCCTGAATATATAATGAGAAAAAACAAGAATTCCAATTTAGTCGCAAGAAAATTATTCAACGGCAAAATCTTCTACTGCCATCTCAGAAAATTGCCATCATAAAAATTCCTTCGCTCCAATCGGAGTAATTTTGAAACGCGTGCGTGAGAAGTGACTAATGACACTTTACAACTTGTATTCCAGAAAACCGGCCGCAAGTCCGAATCCCAAACGGTCGTCGAAACTCTGTACAAAAACAAGAGAAGTCTCGAGGCAATATTCAAGATTCTCGATAAGGACAACTCAGGTATTCACAAATCAAACAATAAAATAATTTAGAAACATTCACAGGAATATTTAAATACCTCGTCTTTCAGGGTTCATAACTTTGGAGGAGTTTTCTGAGGCGTGCAACTTGATAGGTAAGTACATGCCGAATCCGATGACCCAAGAACAACTGGTGGACATCTGTCGCCTGATGGATATAAATAAAGACGGGCTAGTCGATCTGAACGAGTTTCTTGAGAGCTTCCGACTTGCGGAGAAAAGCCTGCAAGATGAAGATGGCGAGGCATCAGAGCTGGTAGCCACCTGACAGGAGCTCGACCGCCGCCCGAGCCGGACGGCGGTCGACTGTGACGAGACAGGCGTCTGCGTCGAGATTTTGCGCCTGGACGAGCCCCCGCCCGCCGCCGGTGGTGACGGACCTTTTGCCACTCCACCCGACGACATCCAGCTAATTGATTGCGAGACGCCCAAACGGCCCGGCCTTTTGGAAAGTGACATTTAAACTTCACTGCTGGAATTTGATCGCTATTTAAAACTTTCCCGCTGATTAGCCTATATTTCAGACCACATTTTCTTTATACTTCAGGCCGGGACACAGGCTCCTTTGTTTACTTAATTTAGGATATATTAAGTCAAATAGGTATTGTACTCATCATTATAAATAAATTCTACAATGGAATCACAAAAATCAGCTGTTTTATACATTTTGTTAAGTGTCAATGGCCTTTTTTAATGGAACAGCTGTTTTGTGGTGATTTCAAGGTTAGTTTCAAAAACTGTTTGTTGTTCAGTATGTTAAGTAAAATTATAGTTTATCATATAAAAATATTTGGTTTATAGCCTTTCAGATTAATCCTATATTCATGATGGTAAAACGTAATTAATTTGTTTACGAATTTGGTGATTTTCTTACGTTTATGAAATGTGAATGTAAATTTGCGAAGTAAGCACAGCCACAGCCCTTACGTGGCCTGAATTATAAAGTGGCTGGTTATATTTATTTAGGAATGTGATGATTAAAAGTCAATACATTTTATTTCTCTTTATAGATATTATGATCTAAGCCTAAAATATCTTTAGGTACTATTTATTGCTTTAGTGACTATTTATTGATCTTAAAAAGTGTCAAATGTTTCCTTCGTGTTTATATATTTCTACTTGCTATTTGCTAATCTTGCAATTAGCAACCGATTTGAAAATTATAGTTATTTATGTATTGTTCTTGTAGCTCGTATTTAGATATTTTTAAATACTTTTATTAATTGGTGCCAATTAAAAAATTTACAGAACTGAGCGGCCATCTTTTAAATTGAGGATAAATTTAAGGCTGTAACTAGAATTGAAACGATTTTTTACTAATGAAATCAATTAACGAAAGGGGAACAATGATACCAATTCTACAATATTTTTTATCAAAATTTATACACAAAATTTTAAATTAATGTGCTTTATATTTATAAATTGATCTGCTATTTTAATTTATGTATAGATTTATTTAACCGCTTCTCTTTAACTGACATAAATTTTCATGCTCTCAAAATTTAGATTTATATAGAATTTATATAAATAAAAAGGGTGCAGTTCCTTGATATTTTAATATGCGTAGTTGCTATTTTAATAGTCTATATTGATAATAATTAACATGTTTTGTCTTACGAGTAAATGAGATTATAAAAGTATTTAATTAGCGGGTTTCTAGTCGTATTTAGAAGGATTTTGCAAACATATCTCTTAATTCAATTAATAAGCATTCCAATATATCTCAGAAGCGATCCATCACAAAATGGACTTGTTAACAATCTGATGTTAAACATTGGTAAGCGAACTTTTGTAAACGTTTTGGATGTAAACAAAGTGGGGGTACAGAACAATAATTACTGGTAGAGAGTGATGTAAAACTTGTGTACTTAGATCGTACCTGTCTCCCAAACTTACACTTAATGTTATGGTAAACGACCGACATATTCAAGGATTTGATAATTTTGAGCTCACATAATTATTACAAAAAATATGTAATTTTTTAAACCAAAAATATAATCATCATTCACATTTCAGAGCGCGTGTCTAAAAGCCCTAACAGATGTGGATTTGGTTGACCTCTACTGCCATCTGACCAACGGGAGAGAAAGAGCGGGAAATATGTTATTCTCACTCTTTCTGTCCCGTTGGTTGGAAGGCGGTCCCTCAACCAAATCCACACGTCTCTAAGGGCTTTAAAATGGTCTAAGCGATGCGACGTGATCTAGATCACTGACCTATATATAACAACAGATTGCTTCTACCAGCTGATAGGGGTGGCAAATCTGCCATTAATTGCGGATTGGCTAGGTCAAACATTAAGGTCATATTTTTACGAATTTGGGTTCAGAATCGTGTTCGGAATACACCCTCCAAAAGTATGTTCATCGTCTAACCAAACATCCTTATTAGCGAGTTATTCCCTTAATTTATTATGGTGGTTAATTCAACGTCTAGTTTCCATAGTTACTTTGTTCAGTTAGATGTCAATAAGGATCCTTTTTATGTTTTAATCATTTTACTCTCCTATATTAATTACAAATAATCAAAAAGGTGAAATTAATAAGTTAGCAAAAACTTAAGTAAATTAGTTTTGAAATAACGAAGTTGTATGGAAATTAAGCACTTAGTTAACACTTTAATTTAACGTATGCGAAAGTCGTTTACTTACGACGAAATTAAATAATGAACAAGTCCAATTAGATAGTTGCCAATTGTATTTAGTAGAATTAGTCAAAGTCTATTCTATTACATTTTCTAGTTAAATTAATATTCACTAGTCTAGTACGCGAAGTTAATTATACTATGGAAAATATATTATTTTAATGCTAATAACAAAATATTAATAAATAATATTAATCTTTTATCATTAAAATACTCATACATCTTATTGACTGCTAAGGATATTTTTCTCTCTTCACATATTTTATTAGAGTTTAAGGAATTCATGTAATATATATATTATTATCTTGAAAATTTTATTGAAAATATAGTAAATATTTTTCAATATCTACGAAAATAAAGCTATGTAATAACTGTACTTTAATATTTGTCCATTAAATTGTGATATTATTATGTGTTGTTTTCTTAACATATCACATCACATCATCAGACATTATATGTCCACTGCTGAACAAGGTCTCCATCTTAGAGAGGGGTGTTGCCATAATCTCCACGCTTGGCAGGCGGCTTGGAGATCGCAGCACGTTCACCGTGTACTAACAGGACGCTGCTGCCCATCCTCCGGTGGTTCTGGTCGCAGTTTTAGGACATACCCGGGTCCATTCTTAACATATAATATTATGTAATTTACCTTATCCACACACAGTGCGATTCAGGTTATTGTCTCATTTGTTTGAATATGTACGTAATTTTCACTGTGGTTGTCGTCGCAATTCGCTCCTAATTTGACCGCGCAAGTCGGGGAGAACTCGTTTTTATGTCGGTAGTTTTTTTAATGGTTTTAAACTTAGGAATCGGCTTGCGCTTGCTCTTCAACTCGCCTGATGTTAAGCGATGATGCGGTCAACGACGGAACATGGTTGCCTAGAAGAAATCGATTCAATTTCGATTCGATTTCGTGATTTAAAGACACTCAGATTGTAACTATCGGGAACACCCATCTGGAGCGAATCAACAGTCTTACTTGTCAGTGCACTGACTGGATCCCACGTTTGCCCCATTTCTGAACCATACTGACATCCTGTCATGGGAAGTTGTAGTTTATCTGGCTACTTTTACAGATGGAGTAAGCACTGAATAGTTTTACTTATGATCCTACATTAGCGATAAAGTCTACTTTGGTAGAGCACGCTCACATAACACCAAAGGCCTTATTTATAATTTTTGACAAAACTGATATTGACAACTTTTGCACAGAAAATCATCCAAAATTAATTTTAGTAATAAACGTCGTTATGAAACATCAGAATGAGCTCGTTATATTTTTGTTCCCAGATTCACTTTTAAAATAACAAATTACATTACTAATTAACAATACTTAGTTAATAGTAAAGGTTTAAGTGTAAGTTTAAGTGTTTTGTTGCGGACATCCTTTGATCCTGTTTCCAAGACACAACTAGCTCACGTCATCATCATTATCATCATTTCAGCTATAGGACGTCTACTGCTGGATATAGGCCTCCCCTATCGATCTCTAAAAGGGCCGGTTGGAAGCGGCCTCTATCCAGCGTTTCCCTGCGGTCTCTTTTAAGCATTATTAAGCATGATTTATTATTATTTTATGGTTTTTGTTAATTGAAGTGACAGTAGGCAGGGCACATATCACGCAGAACAGATGGCCAATGAGGTCGGAAGGTTCTGGAATGGAGACCACGGACCAGTAAGCACAGCGTAAGACGTCCACCCACAAGATAACAAGACAGACGACCTAAAAGAGACTTACTCATGTAAAGAAGGAAAAAAAAAAAAAAGGAAAGCTCAGCAAAGTTGTAACCTTACAGAGCATAAGTGTAGCTGTAGGTATAGCTATGCTTGGCAGGTACGCTTTACGATAATTTTCGTCAAATATAGGAAATACCAGAATCTTTCAGCGAATTCGGTAAGTACCCACTTGGTAATCAGATACCTGTGTAAGTGTGTTTTGCTCTACCTTAGCTCGTCATTATGAATTTTGAATCTGTTCTGCCTGATTTTTTGCCATTACCGTAACAGGGCTGGCTATCTCGACATATTCTGCTCAAAACTAAGTTACGATTTTTGAATAGTGAAGCAAGTAGCTTTAGAACCAGTATACGAAAAGTTTTGGATAACTTTGATTTATTACTTGGAGTAGTGCCTTAATAAAACCGAGCTAAAGTGGAACCTTAAATGTCTTTATCTGTTTTATTAAATGTCTTCGTGAAAATTTTTAAGTTAAATTTATTTTTTATACTCCATAATACTTAACAACAACAACAAAAAACTAAATTGATGATCGTTTATACTATCTATAAGCAACGAAGGCTTATAGATAGTACAAACGATCTTTAATTTCAGGCAGAGTGCCTAAGATGCTAGCCGCGTTGCCTCGCTGGATTGCGAGGCTAACTTTCTGACCAAAATACAGGCCAGCATTTTGGTCACGTAAAGAAACTTGCAGTCTCCCCGACAAATCCTTAAAAAATTCGAAAGCACTCGGCCCCCACGGTCCAAGTGTTTCTACCCCAAACGGCACAAATAGGTAACCACTGTCAAGGCTGGAATATTTGCGCCGTTTGAGGCATTCAGCTGCGATAGCCGCGCCACCCGCCTGTTTTGACGTCTCTGGAAGATGAGACGGCGCCAGTGTATCAACGCATGTAGCGTCCCACACTAAAGGCCGTCCCATCTTCCAAGGAATAAGAGTCATTCCGTCGGGTCTCTTACCATCATCACGAAGTAGGCCATTTGGTTCCAAAACCGCTGCGACACTGGCGCTCCCAAAGGCCCGACGGATGATATCATTTAAGCTGCTGTGGCGCACTATGCGACCGGCACTTCTACTGCATGATAATCCGTGGTGACCGAGGCTATCAACTTTTTCCCCACATGTACATCGGTGGGGAACGACACAAGGTGCACCGATGCGCAAAGAAATGGCTATGTGAATAAGTACCTATCTCTTATTCATGAAGTTATCATAAAATATGTAGGCATGCAGTTAACCTATGACTAATTCTTGAGAGGCTCCTATTTTTTAACTACGGACTGTAAATTTAGAATGCCAATGACAGCTGCAATAACATCGAAAATGACTGGCCAAGAGAGTGTCAAGATACGCATAATTATAGTAGGGTTTCGTAGCCAAAGTATATAATTGTGGCCTTCAAAGTACAAAAATTATGGTTGAAGAAAAATTACTATTACAGAGATACTAATATTGTAATTCTATGTTTAGTTCGAGTATAATTTAGGTATTACTCATAAATTAAATGGACTTTACAAGCAAGCCACAAAGAAAAGATAACTACAATCTAAGCATCTTCAAGACTAGAGTGAATAGAGTTTTTCTAGATCAAAGTGCTCCATTCTCGGCTACACCGTCGCTTACCATCAGGCGAGTTGGTGGCTAAACGTAGATTAAAACCACACATATATTCTGACATTGTAAGTACTCAGCCTGTTTCTCAGCAAGTATCTAGTTAACAATTTAATAAAACTTCCCACACATTATCTTGTTCCTGCCTAACCCAAAAACCGCATACCCCAAGTTACTTGAGGGAATATCGATAGGCATTAATGAAAGTTCCTTGTAATATGTACAACCAATCTTCGGAGCTCGGGAAAGGTCAAACGAGTTAGACCCGGGCTCGTCAATCCCGCGATTCGAAAAGGTAACTGCCTATCGAATGGATATTTATTGCACCTGACGCCAGAATATAAAACATTTTTATACCTGTAAATGGCTGGCGGTTGTAAATTTATTTTGCTCTCCCTAGTGATGGTAGAGCTGGGGAAATCGTACAGGGTCTGATACAATTAGGGTAGATACTGATGGCTGATACGGTTCGTGTGTTAGGTAGGTATGAATTTACTTCTCAAGCTATGTTTCACGTTTATTTATTCTGTGGTAATGCATCGTGCTAACGAGTTGTTCACTCCGAAATGAGACGTTGCGAACCTATATCTTTGCAATTCCACGACTGATCTTACCCTTATCAAAATTAAAAATTGTATTGAAATGAACTAATTTCTTGCCAACTCATTTTTTGAAGATCGGATCAACGGTACGCAAGTAACTATTGAACAAGCATACAAATATACTAACTTACATAGACAACATCATGCTCAGGCGACAGACAGACCAACAAACAGACAGATGGACAGACATAGAAGGCTTAGTTAGGGTCCCGTTTAAACCCTTTGGGTACTGAACACTAAAAAGCAACGATAATTGAACGAAAAGTAGATTTTAGTCGTTCTGATTCTATCAAATATAAACTTCTATAGAAAATTCTATTTCTGTAATAAATAGAATAGAATAGAGTAGAGTAGAGTAGAGTAGAGTAGAGTAGAGTAGAGTAGAGTAGAGTAGAGTAGAGTAGAGTAGAGTAGAGTAGAGTAGAGTAGAGTAGAGTAGAGTAGAGTAGAGTAGAGTAGAGTAGAGTAGAGTAGAGTAGAGTAGAGTAGAGTAGAGTAGAGTAGAGTAGAGTAGAGTAGAGTAGAGTAGAGTAGAGTAGAGTAGAGTAGAGTAGAGTAGAGTAGAGTAGAGTAGAGTAGAGTAGAGTAGAGTAGAGTAGAGTAGAGTAGAGTAGAGTAGAGTAGAGTAGAGTAGAGTAGAGTAGAGTAGAGTAGAGTAGAGTAGAGTAGAGTAGAATAGACTAAACTTTTATTGTGCATAACTGTGTTAACAAAGGTCTTAAAATTATTATAAGTGTCAACAGTCACTATCCTTACGGACATACAATAAATAAGTGCGTACCTACTTTTAGAAACTAAGATAACAATACAGATACTATTGAGATCAGCAGTTACATTACACTAATTAGGTATACACTAAAGTTTTAGAGAAACTTACTATCCTAAGTTATAAACGAGTCAGTCTTTAAACTAAGCTAACCAAATAAATGATTATATTGGCTTGTACAATCAAAATACTCATTTAAATTATATACATTTTCCAGGAGCCATTTTTTTAAACAGTTTTTAAATATATTACCATGCATGGACTTAATATTTATTGGCAAGTTGTTATAGATTTTTATAGTATTTTTAATTGAATATAACGGCTTCTAATTTGGAAAAAGTCAACATTATCGGTACTGAACACTAAAAAGCAACGATAATTGAACGAAAAGTAGATTTTAGTCGTTCTGATTCTATCAAATATAAACTTCTATAGAAAATTCAATTTCTGTAATAAATAGTTTTTTTAATTGAATATAACGGCTTCTAATTTGGAAAAAGTCAACATTATCAACTTATTACCTCCAATTTACAAAAGTAGTTTTTCGTAAAACTATCTGAAGGTAAGTTTGAGAGTGGATTTAGTTATAAAATAAACAATTTTAATGTTACAGTTTACTTGTTTTATATTCGTAATCCCGAAAATTCAGATACCTAAAACTGAACCAAACATACAAAGTAATTTATTTTAACATAAATTTAGTTTTTACATAACGTGATTTTCCATAGTTGAACCATTCGTTTTGTAATAGGTATACGACTCTTAAAATGTGTCAAAGAACGCGATGTATTAGTTTTATTTTCCACTACAACAAGGCCATCAATCTATCGTGCCGCTACGTTGCTGCACCTCATCATACATTTATAGCACCAACGTGGCTTCCAAGAAGGTTGAAAGGTCACGAAAGCTATTATTGTGGAACTTGTGAGCAGGGAGTGATGAATTAGACATACTTCCAACATAGTGGTACTCGTAAACCGGTAGAATGCTATAGTATGCTATGTAGTAGCTATGGTATAGCTCGAGGTGTTTTTCCTTTCTTCTTTCTTCTTCTGTTTAAAATGTTGTCATCCAAGTATCCGAAATTGCGTATTTAACCTACTAATCTTGAGGTCGGTTTTTGTATTGATTGTATTGATACGTTGTCTGTCTGTCTGTCCGTCCGTCTTACTTTTTGACCGGTTATATCTTTCTAACCGTAATAGACAGCCAGTTGAAATTTTCACAGAATATGTAATGTTACGGCGGATTAACTATAAGAAATAATATAAAAGTCAAAAGTAAAAATTAAAGCGGGGTCCCTATACAACAAACATATTATTTTACGTATTATTGAAATTGCTCTATTTAATGTTAAAACGGTAATACGTACAAGCGTCAAACTTGGCATGATTACCCTATTTTTATTGAAAATTTTATATAGCCTATAAAGCCTATAAAGAAAGTGTGCCTTCCCAACAGTGGAAGATTTTTTCAAATTGATTCAGTTGTTTCGGATCCTATTCAATGCAAACAAACAAACAAACAAATCTTTCCTCTTTATAATATTAGTATAGAAGTATAGATAGTATAGATTATCAAAATTAATTTTAAAATGTGGCGCCATCTACTCCTTTAACATAGAAATTTTAACATAGAAAAATAGTTCCCAAACTTTGTCACTTTCAAGCACGAAAGGTACCTTATCCTGTTAGGGCTGTTACTGATGAATAGGCAACGCCGACGGTTAAAATTGTTCATTTTCCACACAATAGATGGCGGGGAAAGAACTGGCGAGGAATAATTCGGAGCTAGGTTGACTTTTGACTACCTGTTTCATTCAACGTTAACTAACCTACGTAGGTTGTTGTTAGTTTTGTAAATTTTTCACAGATGGCATTCACGGTTTGATCCCGGAAATTGTGGAGGGCATAGTTTCTTTGGAAATAAAAAACAAAAGCGTGATAATGGTCGCGAGTTCGATAGGTAATAACACAGACTAGGTAGAGCTTCTACGCAAGGACGTTTTATGTTTGGGTAATAGTCTCAGCAGATGATGTTGTTTCTATAAAATTTTACTTATTATTATATTATTAAATTATAAAATTAAAAATAAATTTAAATTATAAAATCTTATTAAATTTTACTTAGGTATTATTTTCACTATAAATAGCGTAGGAAAACTGGTTATAAATATATTTTAATGCTATAAATGGCAAACAAGCAGACGGGCTGCCTGATGGTGAGCAGTCACCGTCGCGTTTAGATACTTGTAACACCAGAGGCAGAATCTATTTAATTGCCTTTTGGGGAACCCCATTCCATGTTGTAGCTTATTATAACAATAACGAAAACGCTTGTTGTAATAATTATGAATTAATCCAAAATATATATAAGTGTACTAGCTGAATCCCGCGGTGCTTCCCGCGATTTTCCAATTTTCCCGCATTTTGTGGGAGAATAAAATGCCCCTGGAATAAGTAGGTACCCTATGTCCGTCCATATGATGTACACTATCATCCTGCCAAAATTCGTTAAGATCGGCTTAGCGGTTTAGTCGTGAAAAGCGAACAAACATCCAAACAGAGAGACAGAGTAACTTTCGCTTTTATAACATTATAGTAAGGATAAGGATTTACGATCGAGATAAATACAAGTCGGTATTATATTTATAAATAATTAACAAAAATAATTTGGCTCATCCCTGGCGGTCAGAACTCTTATCCTATAATTTTGCGTTTAGCTACCTTTAGATAGAGTCAACGACAAAAAACCTTGAACTGGACAAAGATTTAATATTTGGGCATCCTCATGCACGCTCACAAGTTATTAGTTTACAGCTATTAGTATAATTTATAGCCGTTTAATATCTACCGAACTCGCAGAGATTTGATTATCGATGTTAATATTTTTTTTTGTGGGTAGACGGTAGAGACGCCACGGATCGCGTGTCGCGTGCTTCTGACTTTTTTCGGTTTGTTTCGGGGGTGTAACGCACAAAAAATATTAACTCGCTATCGACTACCGGAATATAATTTTTGTCAATTTTATAAATTATACGGCGTATGGTTCTGTAATAGGTAGCTACGAGCATCGTTTCTCTATTGCTTTAGGTAGAGCATTATATCATTGTAAAAAAAAACTTAAAGGAATAGGTTTTCAGAAGGAAGGTACTTAGGTGTAATAGCTACATGTTTAACTACCAGTTCTTAGTACCTCATCGTCCCCATAAGTGCCTATAGCATCTATGCACTTCAATGCATCTTGCAAATGGAAAAGCTCATGAGCTTAGTTAGGGTATATGTATTAACATTTTAAATGGTGCTATCTTTGGGTGCTATCTTTTTATACTTTTTTCTATTTGGAAAATGCCAAATGTCACAATGACAAAATTATCATAACTTTTTGAACTTCTTATTATTCATTTAGAATTGATTTTGTAATACCTAATACTTTCAGCGGCTTTCAGGCTTGCAGCGGGAAATTGCGCGGTAGCGCGCGCCTTCTCACCGCGAAACTTGATGCAATCTCCGATTGAGTCGCAATCACTGCACTTGCACTGTAAGGTTTGTATGTACTAGCAAATGTAATCCAGGTTTTTGTATAAGTTAAATTTTAAGTAAGTACATAATAATTTATAAGCATGTCTTATAAGTTCTGGATGATGTTTATTATGCACAACTTAAAAACAGAAAAATAACATAGTAACTAAAACTTAAAATAACTTAATGAAAACTATAAGTTAACTATTTTTTATGTTCAAAAATGATCCTACCAGCTTTCAATCAGTAGCTGATGGTTCCGTATCACCAGAAAATACAATAAGGTCGTCCAAGTACCTAACCGAATTCCAAGTTCGGGCTTAATGCCTTCCAAAATAGTCGAATCAATTGCCACGCATTCACATAGTTAGTTTTGCTACAGTGACGCTCGTGTATAACACAATTATAACTTGGTAATGAACAGAAACATGTCACCAACTCGCGCTTGGCCATTATTTATTATTTGTTGTTATACCTTAGACTTTTTAGAGTGTGTACTATAAACATAAAGTTTGTAGCTTGTACGTATTATCGTTTTTACATTAGACCTAATACAAAAATAAGTTTTAAAAAAACCTTTCGTTATTACTCTTGACTTTTTTATTATTACTTAGTTATTTCGCCATAACGCTACATATTCTGTGAATATTACAACTGGCTATCTATTACGGTTCGAAAGATAAGTAGGACAGACGGATGGATAGACGGACGGACGGACGGACGGACAGACAGACAGACAGACATCGTAGGCTTAGTATAATAGGTCATGTTTTTACCATGTGGGTACGGAACCCTAAAAACAAGCATTCTCATGCATTACGATAAAACATAAGGTTCTTCTACGGCCTTGCAGTTCAGCGCTCACGCTCCGAGGCGCCTGCACCGCTGGTAGCTGCGCGGGTCGGCATCAAGACTTTTTTTATCCCATTTCTGACAGATCGAATTAAAATAAACGCTCAGATAAGGCGTCCTACAATATTATCGTCCTGTAGGTATTTGGTTACGTGATTGACGGACAGTGGGAACACGGTAGGTGGGACCCCGACTATTTTAACTTGGTCTATTTTTTGTGAAGATCGGAATTTTGAAAAAGACTGTTTTGATTACTTGATATTGTTTAAATGCTAGCGTTAGCTGAAATTATTGAGTAGGTACTATAAACAAGGAGCCATGTTTATCTTGTTTTTATAGATAGAATAGATCAACGTTTGGCCACCAACTTGCCTGATGGTAAGATGACGGTGTGATGGAACACGTTGATCTAGATGAAATCTGAAGATCGTTGATCTAGTAAAACTAAGTAGATACTTGAATGTTTTTTTCATAAAATAGGTAAGTAATTATTTTTTATTAATTCCAGTTTACATCTAGGTAAAAATAATCTCAAAATATTAAAAAAATACTACCTACTTAACTAACATGCCACTTTAAGTAAACATAAGAAACAATTATACTTAACACCAAATTTAAACAAAAATAAACTAAAAAGGTTGAAATATAGTAAGTTCGATGCTTGAAATTTTATGCCTTCAATTTTAAGTTCCTACATAGAAATGTATAATGATAATATAATACGTTGAAAGATAAGTACCTAATACCAAAAATATGTACTATTTCTTTATATATATAAGTAGTAATCAGGATACTTGTCTAGAACGTTCTAACCACCACTTATTCAATTACTTGTGCTATTGTAAAATAAAGAACCTATGTTTATTTACTATTAGCTTCATAACTAACTATGCAACCACCAATAAATAACCCTCCCCTAATAAACACATCGTAACCCACAATAAAACCTCGTGCAGTCAAGCGTATGGCTACTGAATTCAACGAAAAAGGTTCGCCTTTTTTCTGGCAAACCGTTACAAATTGCCAGATGGTCTACTTTTTGTTTCAACACATCCATAATAATTATGGTTGACACGTCTGATACATGCTCCAACGAAAATTAGGAATTCGGCGGTAAAGTGGTAAAGCATGAAAGTAAACATTTGCCAGGTAGCGACCATCAGGTTAATTTTTAACTAAGGTACTATAACAACCTATAGAATTGAAACTAAGTAATTTTCTTAGGATCTCCTGCTCAGGACACTATTTTCTTAGAAAGGTGTCCACGGAGACTTCTCTTCCGTCATGTCTTATAAGATTGTAATCTTCCGCTGACGTCTGTCGGTCGCTGAAGATGGTCTCGCGTACGAATATACAATGCGTTCTAAAAGCACCACATTTTTGCGTCGCCTGAAATCAACGGCGCAGGAGTTTGCAATACAATATTGTGCGCGCATATAAACGCAATGTCAGCAATTGGCTTTATTCTATGCGATAGGCTTTATGCTTAATTTCAGACCAAGTTTTGCAAACGTGACGTTTGCTTGCGCGCTTATAGATTACTTTTTTTGGTAGGTTTCTTAAATGTAGTTTAATAATACAATTATCAGCGAACTTAGTTATTATTTCGCTTATATAAATATACGTGATTAGCTTGTAGATAGAGCTCCCGATATTACGGCGCACTGTCATGAAAAACAAACCACCATTTTTCAGTCTGGTGCATGCACCATGTTTACGGGCAGACTGAAGAATGCGGGTGGTTGGCAAAAAAGTTCAAAGTAAAATTAGGAAAAAGGTTACTACATAGTTTTGTCTGTTGTCTTGTCTTCAAAACCAAAAACAAAAGCTATAGATCAATAATAATGCAATCATATTGTATCAAATCAGCCTTTTCAATAAAATTACGTAAATTACAGAATAGTGTCCGTCTTCTTTTACTTACAGCTTTGATTGACATCGAGATTCAAGTTCAATGTCAACGCACCCTTGAAAATGATTACGCAAGAAGCCGAGCGCACGTCTAAAATTGAAAATAAGTACTTATACTTAACAACAGAGCTTCGTCTTAATTGCACCGAATACTTGAACGGGGGCAGAGCGATATCCACCTTATCGAGTTACCTAGGCTACTGGGCATCTCTACATACCCATGATAAAATGACCTAACCACGCAAAACATCAAGTAATTATGCAATCTAACTCCACTCAATAAGACTGCATTTTTATTATGTAAGTAATGGCTACATGATCCAAAGAATAAACACAAAATAATAGTCGGTCCGGTGATTTTATGGAAACATGATATCGTGTTTGGCCTCTCACAAAAAGAATAAAATGAAACCCGAAAGAAATTGTTTTAATCGTCGGAAGCCACACGATACCTATTCTGTTGAATTATTCTGTAATAATTGCATTGACGGCATTGAGCTTATGTGGGAAGGTAGGTATAGGTACTATACGTATACATAATAATAACTCAATGGTTAAGGGTTGTTTTTTAGTTAAGTACACCATTTAACTGTCGTTCTCGTATCCTATAGTAAAGTGTAGTTAGTATTCTTTGGTAAAGTTTTGATCTGAATAAAAAAATGTTGTAGTCTAATAGGGTGCAACTAACTGTATAAGGGCATGGTCACATCATTAAGGTGCGGCGTCGGCACCGTAAAACCACGTAAAACAATTCGGCATCGTGCCACGGCGTCGCGCCGTTTAACAATGCTGCGCCGTTTGTACGGCTACGATGTGCAACAACCAACGGGCCTCATTTGACAATAATTATCTGTTATTTCACAGGTTATCACTACGGAAACTGACACCATACACGGCAAAAAAAAACTGAACGTACAACTGTACGGCACCACGCCGTGACGCCGCCGCGCCGTACTATTTTACGGTGCCGTAACCGCATCGTAGTGGTATGGCCTAGCCTAGCCTATCAATCTATACTATCTAATAGCAGAAGACTGTTTTTACTGATTAGCATTGTCTTTTTGAGACAATAGCAAAACTAAATAGGTGGAGAGAAAAAATGACATGTAAAGATAATAGATGGTAATCTTCTGTGGTAATAGATGGTGACTTTTTTACAGAAACGAAAAAAAAGCATGTAAGTAACAGGTATATGGAGTAGAAATCTATGGAATAATATTTCGAAGAAAAAAAGAACAGTTTTCGAAATCATCTGCTATAAGAAAAAAAAAAACACATTAAATCCATTCTCTGTTCAATACAGGGTTTAGAAAGTAAAGCAAAATAAAAATGCCATAAACCTCTACTCCAAACACTGTCACACCTTAATTAAATAATGAAATTAAATAACAACGAGTAAATAAAGCAATGCATTAAATATTTGATACAACAGAGTAGGTACCTACCTAGTAACTAAATGTTTGAAGTTGTTCTTAATTTTGAACAGGATTGAATTCGTGTGTTATTTCGGGCTCAACTGTGACCAGTGACGTAAAAAGTTTGACGTGATTCACAGAGACACCGTACGATTTGTTTGAACTAACTTGCGCATGAAATTTCGACCGGAGTCAGCTACCGATGGTTCGCTGGTTTACCTACCGCCGCCGTCGACCACATAAAAAACTTATAGCTCTGTCTTAACGCAGCCGAATTCCTTCGAGCCAAATACGTGAGTGTAATCGTACGTGATAATTTATTTGATTCAACGAGATTTAAACTCGGTACCGAAAACAAAAAGGTCGTTCTATCGACATGCCTATTCTTACTATGTAGTCATTAGGTTTATTTATAGTAACGTTAGTAACGATACTTTTTTTAGGGTTCCGTACCACCGACGATATTGTGAGTTGCGGGCATCCAATGGTTGCAGGCTCTCGTTCAGTGTGGAGGTTAAGGAGGGGGGGGGAGCTATGTTCAGCACTGGACGTCTTCTGGCTGATGATGAGGTATAAGTAATCTCCATAACAAATTTAATTTAAATCCGTTATACAATTAGTGAGTAGAGTATTGAATAAAACACTTACTCACGCAAAATCTTTTGAATTTATTATATTAGTAGATATTCTACAAATAATAATAAAAAAGGGGAAGCAAAGAAGAAGAATACAAGAAACTGTTTTTTTTATAAGTTTTTTCGTATTTACTTTATATAGTTAAGACCGGTAATGAAAAAAAAGGGAAAAAACAGAAAAGGGAGACCGTGGTCAAACATTAGCCAAGTCAGATGTAAAAAAAACCGTCAAAATTAGTGCGATAATAGTGCAAACTTTAAGGTAAATAAAATAAAGTAAAACGAATACTAAAAACTGACCAAGGTGGGAACGGAATTGAGCTCGGAAAGATTCCACAATAAAAGGAGTATTTTTTTTAGTTAAAACACGAATATATTGCACGGAACCTCGTTGCGCGAGTCTGATTAGAATTTGGCCAGTTATTTTTGTTTTAATATCGCGAAATGGATTTTCGATGGCGCTTACCTGAGGTTCCGTGAAGCGCGGATCGCGTGTCGAATACAAACGCGAACATTCACGAAGTGGACCCATAATGGGGCTCAATAACTGGACCGACTATAGATATTCTACTACCTACTGCTAATAACTGCGGCTTTGCTACCGTAATATTGCCTCTAAAATCTATGTAATTATATAAACGATAAAAACGCAAACCTCTTTGAGTATTTATCAGAAGTTCTTTAAAATGTGAATACGACGTAATTGCAGGGGTTTTGTTGTGAATCAATAGCCCTCCGGCAACGTGTGGATGCATTAAGCCTTTGCGACTTTCCTTTTTACATTTCAAACCATGTGACAAACGGAGCGTCAGTCGGAGGGAAACGTAGCAGGTGACGACGATACAAAGCCGTAATAGATTTGCTGGTTGACATTAAAAAAGGTTGAGAGTATCTTTTTGCAGCAAAGTTTCGGAAACCACAATAAAACCGCACACCTTTAAACGGTGTCGCGTGGCGCTCCCTTAAAAACTTTTACCGAGTTCGGCTTGCCCATTCAAAATATTTTGGCACACATGGGTTGCCTGCCTAATTGCCCGGAAAGTGAAATCATTACTTACCAGCACTTCATTAAACATTTTAAAGGTTTCCCAACATCGAGCCTTAACTACATTCAATCCGTAAACATTTTATTGGATCCATAAACATGTCAAGTAGATCAAGTTTAGGATCTCATCAAAAAGAGTTCAGGAACAAAATGATTCTAAATCAATCTTCCGGTTTATATCAGTAGTAAAGTTGTCGCCTCTTAACCTATAATGAGATATCATTAACTAACTTTGTGGATTTTACAACATAACGATCTACAAATCACAGGGTTTGATCGCGTTATTATTTGATTCGTTCACATTCTTAGAACTTACTTTATTTCTCTACAGACCATTGCGTATCAGCGGCAGCGCAGCTTGCGTGCGGGCCCTCCCGTTTTGTGCAAAGAAGGAACTATATAGGAACTGTAACCACTTCATACCGCACGAGCTGCTTAGCGGCTGCGCTGTTACGCGCTGCCCGGTATTTGGTATATAGTGGTCAAACGATAACTTTTTTTTGTACATAGTTTTTTTATTATACAGACACTTAGATGTAGGGTCTTATTTGTAAACATAATGTACAGAAAATAACATCAAATTAAAATCTAACTCTTAACCTAATCTAACTTCTACCAGTGGGATTTATTCCCAAAATGCTGGCCTAATATGTTGTATAGCAATGCTAACCTTTTGAGCAAAGTAGAGACCGGCACGAGTTGCATTGACCAGAAACACTTTGTAACAATTTCTAAATTAGATCATAATAGTATGATTACAATCATGTTATCTAGTGATCTATGTAATTGTAAAAACTTAAAATGTTTGCACGCTGAATGGCAACCAAAATAGGCACCAATCAGCATCCTGGTCACCATTCACCTCCATCATAGGTTTTTCCTTCAATCAAGTGGCTTTTAGATTAGTTTTTCTTTAAAAGTAATTTTAGATTTTAATTTAGTTACAACCATGGATAAAAAAAGCTTGTTAATAAATAATTCCGTTTTTTAAATTTAAATGCTCTACACCCAAAATAGAGGCTGGAGTAAAAGGAAAGGGTGCATAAAATCGATGTTAACGCACCTGCACAAATTCTACTTTACATATAAAGATTGTAAGTATACTATTTTAAAACTCCCGTTATCTAACATGCCATAGAGAGTAGAGTAAGTTAGGTTGGAATAAATAAAAGTTAGGTCTACGATCGACTTTCTTGATTATGCATAGCAATTTATTTTGCTTGTACATTTTCGATTCAATGTACAATAATGTTTTTGACTTATGTAGTATATATAGTATGAAATCTTTGCTTTTGACTGGAAAGTTTTTTTTAATAAGAGATAGATTTACGTTTGGTCACCAATTCGCCTGATGGTAAGCGTTGGTATAGCAGAAGATGGAGCACGTAAATGTTGAAAAGATTTATTCACTCTTGAGTTGTAGATGCGCTTAGATAATAATTGGAGAAGATAGATTCTTGAGTGGAGACCATGAACTGAAAGACGCAGCGTAGGTAGGCCTGCCACTAGATCGACCGACGACATTGTGAGAGACGCGGGCATCCAGTGGATGCATATGTCAGGCTGTCGTACAGTGTGGAGTTCTAAGGGGAAGACCTATGTTCAGCAGTGGACGTCTTATTGCTCATGATGACGATTTTGTAATTGTTAGAAAACAAGGATGATGGTACGGAGTTCCATTCTAGAGCAGGACGTAACATGAATGTGGAATAAATCGTTACATACGAATTCTTGAAATTACCTCGTAGAACGTGTGGTTGCGTACCGTCTTCCTACTTGTCCTTTAGTGAAAGGGGGAAGGTGATATTAAGGTCATGAAGCTCTTGTGCACACTCGCTGAAATCTTTCGGGCAGAAACCTGGTAGGTAGTATATTACATACCAATGAATAGACGGTAATTCAGACAGGCTCTTTCGAGCTCGAGAGTCACTTTTCTATCCAGAGATATATAAAAAAAATTACCACACCATCACTTCATATCAGATGAGCTGTGGTCGAATACCTAGTCTGTCCATCGTAAAAAATGTCAAAAAATGCAGGTATTCATATAAAATGAATACGAATCGGTCTGTGAGCAAGCGATGCATCAATTGATCGCCGCAAGGGGTCGCCACTGCGCCCGTCACTCTGACTTGAAGAGGGACCGTTTAACTCGCAGGATGTCGAT
Organism: Agriopis marginaria; assembly: GCA_932305915.1. NCBI lineage: Eukaryota > Metazoa > Arthropoda > Insecta > Lepidoptera > Geometridae > Agriopis > Agriopis marginaria. The sequence goes on from OW029921.1 coordinate 8,568,596, forward strand.
GTTTAACTTATTAATTTAACGTACTACTACAGTGGATTGAATATTCATCATACGAATATAAACCAATTAGGTATATTTTTCCACTGAGTGAGTTTCTATAGATTTATTTTAAAAGTAGCGCTGCCCTATTCAGATTATTCGTAACGACGATTTTTACATTGCCGTACTAAAGCTGCCAGTTAAAAAAAAATATGTAAGCCTCCAACAGCTAAGGTTGTTTGACGAACCCCATCCCCATGGTAGGTACACGAATAATATAATACAAAAAAGTCAATTGTGCAATTTCTTTTTTCTTTTTAATAACAGGTAAGATAATAATTGTAGTCCAGAAGCAAACAGTAAAAAATATATGAAGAAATCACATGATATGACCTGAGCAGTGGCTGAATCCGCAGAATGTCTCAAAAAGCTCAAATATAGTATAGCCTTAGACAGTGGGTACATATTTGAGCATTTTGGGGTCGAAATTTAAGAACCGTGGGGAGGTGGCTAAAATATTTTTAAAGAATTATCCACCTAGACCTGTGAGTCCTGTGTGACCTTTTGGTCTTGAGTTGCTTCTACATGTGGTCGAAGCAACTCAAGACCAAAATACAGGCCAGTAGCTTCCGCAACGCGTCAGTATTGCAATTCAACATGGCAATGCGGTCGACATTTTGGGACAGCTTACCATTTATCATTACCGCTGCCCCCAGGCATCGGTCTATTAGATAAGTTCAGTTTTATGTATTGGTTTTAATTTAGATAAGTTCCCTAACCCCCCTATTAATAAACGTAGAGTAGCCTCTGAATAGTTACACCGCCTTTTGTCTTTTTCGATCGAGTTCAAAATTTGAAAGAGAGAAAAAGACAAAACACGGCGTAACTATTCCAAGAATACTCCACAAAATATGTTCCAAGTAATCACTGATTAGGTCTGGTGACCGGTGAGGTCGTGAGTCAGGAATGATCAGCGACGTAATTCCGGGAAGTAAGAGTACCGCACCGCACGCCACATTCCCTGAGCTCGATGCGCGAATCCGACCAACTTCTGACTTATCCCGATCTAAGATAAACTCACTTATGACATCAACCATGCCTCCTTCCAACAAATTGATTTCGAACACAGCGCTCTATCAACGAAACCGATCTAAAACAACATTCATGATCAAAGGGAGCAATGTTATCGTTTACTCTTAAATTGACACGTTACTTCAAACTGTGCTTCACCGAACGCATGATTGATTACGACATGATCAAAATAAATATCGTAATTTACATACTCAGAAATCATAGAACTATGATTAAGAAAGCAATTATAGGAAATTATTGTTAGTCGCGGCGTATTCACCAATTACTACGCTAGCCGAGCCTGAGATCAAGATAACAGATTGTTAATTGCCACTAATTACTGCTGGTGTTAGGTCGACCTTTATCTGGACACCATTTACCTATGAGACGACAAAAAACCTGATAAAAACTGTGAAGAAAGATAGCTTCGGTGCCGGTTCCGGGCGGGCAGCGTTTCACCTGTTCATTGTTTGGCTGGCGGCAGTTACAAACAAAAGGGTTCAAATATCACAGTTTTGGAAGATAATAGCAGAGAACGCGATAAATCTCATTGGTAATAACTGCACTTAGATTATCGCTTTAATGCATGGGTGAGGATTTTATGTTGCGTGATTTATTGAAAGGATGTCGTTGTTTTTTGGCGAGTGATATTTTTTGCTACCAGCTTTGTCTGATTTGTTTGCTTACATTTATTTTGGTTTTATGTTTGTATGCAGTTCTGATTATCAATGATATGATTTTTTATATTGATCTTTTGAAAACTAGATGGGTTTAATAGGTTGATGATTAGTTATTAAAAGCAATTTCCAAAAAATTTATAGATAAACTCTTTATTGTTTACATCGCATATTACAAAAATAACATTTAAAACAAACAAAGCCTTTTATTTTGCATGACTTGTATGTGTATTATAATTAGTTAGTTCATTGGTGTCGCTGCAAAATCATAAATGCGCATGAAAAAGGTGCCAAAAAGTGGGTGAAACACGGAGACATTTGAACATGAACAATAATAATTGTACTAAGGCATATCTCTCTTGTTTGTTAGATCTGAAGGTCACATAGTTTAATACAAAACTATCCAGGATATGATGTTCTTAAACAGGTATATAATTTCCTGGAAGTAGTCTTGTCACATTGATACTTGTACTTGCTGTTTATTGATCACGTGAGCTTTAACTTGTTTCCCGCGGAACGAGTGCCGAGCGGATGTGCAGCGGGTATAAATCTCGCGATCGCCGCCGGCGCAGGTTTCGGGAGCCATCAATCAACCCGCGAGCAGACACGTCGGACCACGGACTGTACAACAAAGTCAAACGTGGTTAAACGTTCACTTGAATTCGAGGATTTAACAGCACAATGAGAATGGTCTAAATTGTGAGCAGAAGCGTTTTGGGAATGCTTGAAAAAGTGTCATAATGATTTTTGTCGCCAACATGAAAATAACATGTCGCTTATTTTAAACGTATATCGGGACTTATCGCGTATTATTTTATTTAAGTTAGGAGTCAGCTCAAGACCACGGCTATCGGAACATGGTTGAAACGTCGAGCGTCGGGTTCATATTTTATCTAAATAAAATAATGCGCGTCCCATTAGTCCCAAAAGTCATTTAAATATTTTAAATCATGTATTCAAATGGCGAAGGTTCAAAATTTACATGTTGCCTATTATTTTCATTTTAGTATTATTTTCTCTAACTTGTGTATTTTCGAGTGTAAATGTGTAATAAACGTGATAATATTATTTTTAATTGTTTTTATTTTGTCCTAAAGGCAGTTATTAGGAGCTGTTTGGCGGTCTTACCTCCCAGGGCAAAGCACTAAATTGTGTATTTTCGAGTGTAAATGTGTAATAAACGTGATAATATTATTTTTAATTGTTTTTAATTTTGTATCGGCTTTGTTATGTAATTAAATAAAAGAGGCTTGACAGATATACATCAACTGCATCATGTTATTTATCATATGATTTAATCAGCGATGGACATAAAGAGACTAGGACAAAAGTACAATATTATAGTGGAATGATAATATCAACCTGCAAAACAAAGTCAGTCTATTTAATCATAAATTTAAACATGAAACAAAAATGAATGGGTATAATTAATGGGTCTGGGCAGAACCTTGTGCAGAAATAATTAATATTGTTTTTGATTATAATATATGAAATTATTTCATTTAGGATTTTTTTGCAAAATGAGTCAAATTTTGTGCAGAGTTTATATACGCAACGATAGTTAAAAATTGCAAGTTTGTAGTTGAATTTCCCAAAGTTCCAGATTCTAAAAAGCTCCCGCTTCAGCTTTAGTAGGCTACATTGCTTGAAATGAAACTCAGAACAACACATATCACAAAACATTACATTTCTTACTTGACACTGACATTTTCATACACTTTTGCTCTTTGGATTTCGAGTTGAATCCAAAAACGCTAAAATACAATGAATTACACCATTTCCTTATAAAAAGCTACCTGCTTGCTGGCAGACGTTATTTGATACATGATAACTAGAGGCCATTTCCAATTAAATCAGGGTGCTTGCTCGCATAATTTCACTTAGGTATACGCTTCAACTGGCGTAATATTTTCACTTACCAGGATAATTTGTCGTGTTATTGTTTTTTTTTGTTTTATAAAGATTTTAGAGTTGCTCCCATAGTTCAAGTTGTTCATAGTAATGGGTATTATGGACCCTTTTCGGCTTAGTTCACCCTTTCTGCGTAACCCAGTATAAGGAACACTTTTTGATGCTACTAAACCCAGTTGCTTAGGCAGTGCGTTATCTGTCAGTAAATGAATTGAAAATGAAACACAAGACACCGCAAATCATTAGCGTCAAGAAAATTACAGCAAAGAGCACCATTTGTAAGCATACATCATTAACCACACTGTGTTTGGCTGCTCTTGAATTACCGTGCCTTCAGGACTTGAGCTAGGCCTCTGCATCATTAAACTCAAACCTGAGCTCTATAATTTATATTTTAAAGTACATTTTATCTTAGGAAAGCTCAAATACCCAAGTTTAATTAATTCAAAATATTACAAAAACGTTTTCTACTCAACTGTTATTGTAATAAAGTTTGCATTTCAAGGAAGGTCAGATTTAGCAAATGGGAGAGTGTGAAATCAACTTAAGACTGAAACGCTAGCCGCAAGCTGACGATTAGGGTGAAGAAGCTATCCCTAACAGGTATAGAGATAAGAAACCTTCAGAACTATCAATGATGACAATATTATAGTTCACTTTTCGACATAACAGAAACAAAAGATAGAAACCAAAATATGCCAATCACCAATTAGAAGTTCGTGAACAAATCCTACTAATATTATAAACGCGAAATTTTGTATGTATGGATGTGAGGATGTTTGTTCCTCTTTCACGCAAAAACTACCGAATGGATTTTAATGAAAGTTTACAAAATTATAGCTTATACATTAGAATAACACATAGGCTATAACGGGTTGTAGTAGCGAGGCCGAAGGCCGAGCTCTAGGCGTACGAAGTAGAGGGTTTCAGCTAGTGTATATATATGTGTTCTTGAGTGGACACCACGAACCGGAAGATGCATCGTAGGTAGGCCTCCCACTAGATGGACCGACGACATTGTGAGAGTCGCTGGCCTCTAGTGGATGCAGATGGCAGGCTATCGTTCAGTGTGGAGGTCAAAAGGGGAGGGCTGCAATATGTTCAGCAGTGGACGTCTTCTGGCTGGTTATGATGATGATGAACAAATGTATTAGTGCGTGTTCACACTAACGCACATTCGTTGTGTCACATATCACATATATAGGTAAAACAATATTTAAAAAAAACAGCCCTAAAATAACTTAAAATCAATACGACTACGAAACTTCTCTTCTTCTCTTATCTACTTGTATAAATTAAAGTCGCTTTCCGCGCTACTGTCTGTCTGTATGGCCGCTATCTCCTCCTTAACCACACAACGGATTTTGATGCGGTTTTCACCACCAGTTAGATACATTTTCATGGAAGGTTTATATATATAACTAGCGACCCGCCCCGGCTTCGTACGTAAATTACATCCGCGCGAAGCCGGGCGGGCGGGTCGCTAGTCTATACTTATAATAATATAATAATCTATACTAATATTATAAAGAGGAAAGATTTGATTGTTTGTTTGTTTGCATTGAATAGGCTCCGAAACTACTGAACCGATTTGAAAAATTCTTTCACTGTTGGGATGCTGCACTATCCCCGGTTGACATAGGCTATATAATATCCCGGCGAATATCCGTGCGAAGCAGGGGCGGCCTACTAGTAATATTATAAAGAGGAAAGATTTGATTGTTTGTTTGCATTGAATAGGATCCAAAACTACTGAACCGATTTAAAAAATTCTTTCACTGACGGGAAGCTACACTATCCCCGGGTGACATAGGCTATAATCTTTACCCGTGCGAAGCTGGGGCGGACCGCTATAGTATCTAATAAACCGGTGTTCGCAGGCACCGTTTCCAAAATTTGGCAGGATAGCCGCAAGGTACCAACTAGAATTTTGGTCACTAAATGTGTCGACGATAAAGCCGTGTTGATAATTCTATAATATTTTTAGTTCGTGGAAATTTTGTGTTGATATTTTATTGATACTAAAAGAATCGCATCAATTTTCAAAGACCAGTTTAAAGTTCCAGCCCTAACCCTACCTCCAAGAAGGATGTCTGCTGGTGTCGGTACGCAGGAGTTGTTTGGTGCTGGGTCTGGAGATGACAAAGATAATGTGAAACGTTTTACAGCCAAACATATTGCTAAAACAATTCAAGCAATGAAACGAGGGAAATCTCCAGGTCATGACGGACTCAGCATTGAACATTTTCAGTGTGCTGGTGTTCACTTACCGCGAGTTCTCTCTATGCTGTATTCCTTCTGTATTAGTCATGTGTATCTACCACAGGAGCTGATGAAGACTATAGTGGTACCAATAGTTAAAAATAAAACCGGAGATATTTCTGACAAAGACAACTATCGGCCTATCTCACTAGCAACAACAGCTGCTAAAGTACTTGATAGTTTGCTAAATGATCAACTCAGTGCAAACATTACTTTAAATGACTCTCAATTCGGATTTCAGCCAAATGTATCTACTGAAAGTGCCATCTTGGCCCTTAAGCATACTGTAGAATACTACACCAGCAGGAAGACTCCAGTTTACGCTTGCTTTTTAGATCTATCCAAAGCTTTCGATCGAGTGTCATATCAGCTCTTGTGGGAGAAGTTGGAAGGAAAAATACCTTTCGAACTAGTAAATATTTTGAAGTTTTGGTATCAAAACCAACTTAATTGTGCATGGGCAAATTACATGTCAGAAACATATAGATTGGAGTGTGGAGTGAGGCAGGGGGGATTGTCTTCACCTAAGCTTTTTAATTTATATATGGACCAGCTGATTGAGAGGCTCAGCAGCATGCATGTAGGATGCTCAATTGACGGCATTATGGTCAACAATATAAGCTACGCTGACGATATGGTGCTGCTGAGTCCCTCCATCAGTGGACTGAGAAAACTCATGAAGGTGTGTGAGGAATACGCTAACACCCATGGCCTACAATATAATGTTAAAAAGAGTGAATTATTAATATTTACTGCCAATAATAAGCACCCTGAAAATGTACCCCCAGTGAGACTATATGGAAAACCTTTAAATATTGTTAAGCAATTTAAATATCTGGGTCACATAGTCACGGAAGATCTGAAGGATGATAGTGACATAGAAAGAGAGCGTAGAGCGCTGGCGGTGAGAGGGAACATGATAGCCCGTAGGTTTGCACGATGTTCTGTGGAAGCCAAAGTTACTCTCTTCAGAGCATATTGTCAGTGTTTCTACACCAGCAGCCTATGGGTTCATTATACCCAACGATCCATCAGCGCTCTACGTGTACAGTACAACAATATCTTTAGGATGTTACTGGGGCTGCCCCGATTCTGTAGCGCATCAGGTATGTTTGCGGATGCCAGAACTGATGGGTTCAACGCGATCATACGAAAGAGAATCTTTTCGCTGCTAAGTCGGGTCAGGGCCAGTCATAATAGGGTATTAACGACGATCACAGATAAATATGATTGTCATATTCTACAACACTGGGTTAAAACCATTATTTAATTTTTAGTTATACCTACCGTAATTATTATTGTTTTTATTTTAAGAGTTTATTTTATAATTTTTCATTTATTGTTTCCAATACAGTTAGGCCTGCTTTAATTTGTCAATAGCTGTACCTACCTGTTTTCTGAAATGTGCTATGTAAACTACCTACTATGGATCTTTTATCTGCAATAAAGATTTATTATTATTATTATTTATTATTTATTGTGTTTAGTTACTCTTCTTCAATCAGGCAAGTGCCTTTATTAATTAAACAAAATACAAACTTACACTAACACAAAAAAAAAAAAACAGTTAGACTGTCCGTAGGTCTAGAGAAAATTAAAATGCTCAAGCCCACTAACAGTTGGCAGCGTACCCAGCATCCTGGCGGCATTACTACGCTGAATGGCAATGCTTATACGCTGAGACAGTTACACGCCAGCATTTTGGTCACGCGTCGCATTAACCAGGTGCTCTGAAAGATATTTGAATATAAGATAAGCTCCCCGATCCCCAAGGGCTCGATGAATCGATGTCCATCATCACGCGGAAGACAGCTTGGTTCGAGGACAGCACATTGGCGGTGGAAAAAGCCCTGCGTATGATGTGGTTCAGCCGGCGTGTCGGCCAATTCGACCAGCGCTTCTCGAGCATGAGTGACCACGGTGACCAAGCTGGTCAACTGCAGATTGACAGCAGTGACTCACAGCGTCATGCACCCAAGCGTTACCTGTCTGCTAGAAAGCTGTTACTCAGTTACTTAGATGTACTCTACATTTCTATTTTGCAGAGAATTTCCCTATTATTATTTTTATTTTTTAGCGTCATTAAAACTCAGCGACTTGATAGTTTTTTACCCGATGACGCAAAGCAAACAATAAGGTAAAATATTATGTGACGTGTATTGTATCCACCTACAGCCTAAATGCATCAACATGTGTTTTTTTGTGTTGTTACATTATTTTTTGTTCAGGTGTATTGAGGCGGAATATGATTCTCTAAAAAAGTTTTCGTTTTTAATGAATTAAACTTGCTTGAATTATAATGTTAGCATACTTAACTTCTAAACAAGACAACTTCTTAACATGTTAGGATTTTTAGTAGAGGCATTTCTACAGTAGTTTAAAGCTCTTCAGCCACTGCTTTTAACAAAGGAGTTCCCCATAAACTCCTACATGTGTTTGTTATTTTGTCCTAAAGGCAGTTATTAGGAGCTGTTTGGCGGTCTTACCTCCCAGGGCAAAGCATTAACGTGAAGGATTTCTACATAAATAATAATTATTGTACGACTAATATCTAAGCTTTAGGCTTAAAAAAGGTTAGGTGTAGGGTTCATGTTGTGACCCACAGAAAAGTTGAACGTTTCTTGCAATTTATTTTGCTGTGTGGGCGTTAAAGATAAAATACTTATTTTATAACTTTTTTTTGACATCGATATAATTCTAAGCACGTTATATAACATCCTTGTATAAGTCATGTTTTACAAAACAGAACACATTCAAAAAAAAAACTTACTTAGCTCGACGCTGACTTTTTTAAAATCTTTCCTCTGTGAGGATTTTGGCGTCGCACTTTTGTGATTTTGCCAGTGTCAAGTAATAAATTAATATGAAATGTAGTCAAACAAGTCAGTCACAGCCAGAGTCAAGTAAAGTAAGTCACGGACAAGTCAAAGTCATGTTCTAGTAAAGTGGTGGAGGCTTTACAAGAGTTCTGGAAACATCACGAGAATACATGGTCCATCCATCGGCTATATCACTTTCCCACTCTCTAGTCATCCACGAATACTTAATAATTAATAATCCACCATTATTACACATTTAAATTTGAAAATCACAAGTTTAGGAAAATAATACAATGAGGTGACATGTTTTTTTCACGTTGGCGCCAAAACTCCTTGTATACCTTGAACATATTTCTATACTTTACACTGGTAAATGCATAAAACGCCAAAACCTTCTCACGAGGAAAAGAGAAGAAAAAAAGAACATCAGATTTCTTTCAGAACATACCTATCATGATGACATCAGATCAGAAGGAATTGACTTAACAATCCAAAACCCTCGTCCTAAGAGAATCATGGCTTGGACAGTATAGCAAACGAAAAAAAAGTTTTGGTATCAAAACGTATTGGGGTTTTTATTGGGTCTTAGCCTGGTCTCAGCATTATGTCCAGCAGTGGACTAAGATAGGATACAGTGATGAGGTTTTTTTACCACCGACGCAATTTTAATTTGTTTGGAAGGAAACTTGATTCCTCGCTATGATTATATTTACGATTCAAGAAAATCTGTTCAGCCGTTTCAAGATCTTGGTCATACGTAGTATCAAATCTTTGATCTCGGTATATCTTCTTTCCATAGTATAAATTAAAGTCACTTTCCGCGTCCGTCTGTATGGCCGCTAACTCTTCCTAAACCACGCAACGGATTTTGATTCGAGTTTCGCCAACAGTTAGATTATTTTTCACGGAAGGTTTATAATAATCGATATATAACAAGCGATCAATAATACAAGCGAAGTAAATTACACCCGTGCGAAGCTGGGCGGGCGGGTCGCTAGTAGTTAATAAAAAAATATATTCTTGTTACAAGTTTATACTCTCCATTATCATACACAATAAAATACGAAATATTTTATGTAGCTAAAATCACGGACTAGGTAGATATATTAAAGTAACAGGACAAACAGCTAGTGCTCAACGAGACCGGTGTTCGGCTAGAAATTGTAGCATTTGTTGTGCAACCCCGGCATTACCGGGCGGTAACAGATCGCCGCACTTGGCTTTTGAACTCGATGAGTGAGCCTTCAACGGGGAATAGGGATGGGAACGATAATGCTGAACTATCGATACATATAAATAGATCGAATCTCGATATCTAATAATGATTGAATCACATATTTTGAAATTTAATTTTAATTCAAAAAGTATTTACCGTAGCCAACAAAATCCATTGTGTTCGTACTAAACTTAAAAGTATGACTATAAATAGGTATTATCACATATAAGTATTACACACTTCTCTTTTTCTTGAAAAAGAATAACAATGAATGAGTCAGAAATATGTAATTTTTACTCGGTCATTGTCCACACAAAATCCTTCAGTTTTAACGTTCATAATGGTTTCTTTATCTTTACCTCCTTTCTAATAAATCAATATTTCTCTGTGGTATTGCCAAACTCTAATATGCTCTTAATCTCGTATGTATAATTTTTTAAACCCTCTTAAAAGAGCTGATAATCATTAAATGGTTGAACAGATTTTCTTGAATAATAGCTAAGAACACACGATCAAGTCAACTTACAAAAAAACGCTTCAGCCGTTTGGGAGCTACGTTGCCAAAGACACAGACACACACGTTAAACCTATAACATTTGTTTGTGTGGGGGTTAAAAAGCATACGAATAAAACGATATCGGTTTGTAATTCGTTTTTTTTATCAAAATTTCACTCGCCCACCAGCTTCTCACCCCACCGCCTCAGCGTCAGCGGAGTGTGGTTGACTGCTCCAAAAACCTTATTTAATTGAGTAATACATATAGGTTACGATCTCTATACCATGTTCCAGCACTTTAAACCGACAACTTAGCTATGTAGAGTCGATTCGATAGCGAGGTCTTGAGATCCCAATCGAGGTTTCGGCCATTAAGCTGTCGATACTCGACTCGTGAGCACGAACATCGCTGAATTACACCTCTATTTACTGTCAAGACTAATTCCTTGCTCGTGTCGTTAGAAACTACATTGCCGTTCGTATTGTTCGCTGGCCATTATCGTATCGCTCGGCAGCAGCGTTCAACTTTATGATATTACATTCCGGAAATTATACTTTCAGAACCAAACTCACCGAACACCTAGAGCAGCTCAACATGCGTAGAGACGTTGGATATCTTTGTATCTTTTATTGCATTTCCAACGAGGAGTGTTCTGAAAAACTGTTTGATCCGGTGCCAGCGTCGGCGTCGTGGTTTCATCAGTGGAAATCGCACTGTTCGATTCACGCGATCTTTCTTGCCTCACACCTGCAAAATGTGGAATGAACTACCTTCTGCGGTGTTTGCGACAAACTACAACATGGAGTTCTTCAAAAGGCGAGTTACTCGGCAACGTAGTTGTGATGCCTCTGGTGTTACAAGTAGGCGACGGTGACTGCTTACCATAAGCAGCCCGTCTGCTTGTTTACCACCTATGGCATTAAAAAAAAGAGCGGCACCTTTAAATTGCATCAATTCAAACTCATACACTTTCCTGTGCGATCTTGTATTCCCCCTATTAACTGGTAGAGGTGTGAAGTGTATTAATAATGTTGATAAGTATATATTGCCTCTACTTCTCTGTAAATAAATGTCTAAGCTAAATGACGGTTGTTCATCTGAGTGTGATATATATCGATTTAGAATGGGTATCACTCATTACTATACAGGCTGATATGAGAGCTAGAAAGCTAAAGCATCAATAAAATTATTTGTTGTACCATTTAAACTAAAATAATCTGTAAGCATTGAAAATTGGCTGCGTTTGTTTTTGTTCTAATATGTAGGAAAACTAGGAAACCTGTGTGGCCTAAGTGAGATAAAGTCATACGATCTAGCCATTCTAATAATAAACCCAAGAACTGTGAAGAATACAAAAAAAAACCCAGCATTGTCGATTAGATTTCATTAGAAATTATTAATAATACAACCATAGTACAACGGAAACAAATATAATTTCTAATTACATTTACTTTTCACTTACACGCTATCCTACATAAATCATGTTTTTTTCGGGAGAAAAAGCAACCTATCTGTTAATAAAAGGTATACGTTACCACTATACCAAATTTCCATTCGAATCAGTTTTGCAGTTGAATTGAATGCGGACACACGCCATGTCATAGGTACGCACTCACACTCAAACATAAATATTAGCTATATAATTTTAATATGTTGTGATGATCTTTTGAACTTACTTTAATATCAGCCTGTATATTGATCGCGGGATGATGAGTGATTAGGCACTGGTATAATTTAGGCTTAGCGTCAGTGAGATGTTTTGTGCCGGCCGCTTGTTAGCTTCACTTGTTGTGCGCGCGCGCTTCTATCCACAATATTATAGGCGCACAAGTATGGAACTGGACTAACATTCCTCTTTTTTCTGAAGTAGCTACCAGCATGCTGGGTACGTTGCCAACTGGTACTTGACCATTTGGATTATCTTTTGACTTTCAACAGTATAATGGACACTCAAACTGTTTTGATTTTATTAGCTTGTTTTGTTTAGTAAATAAAGATACAACTAACTCTATCTCAACTACTACGTCTTCGTAAACAAAAACAGATTTCCCACCCATCCATATAGGTACCATTGAAGATTTAAAGATAATCCAAATGATAAATAATCTGTTCCTTATAATTTAGATTTGACGTATTCCCATCATGCTCCTACCCTTTGTTGTTAGTTTCTAAAGCACTGTATACTAGGAAATAAGTAAGTAAGTATTTGAATCATACGTGTATACGAATGTTGTACAGTCGCCTGGAATAATATGTATGAATTTCAAGTATTTCTATATAATGCATTAAATTGATCATAAAATTGATTAAATTGATTAAATGCATTAATAGATCGAATCCGAAATGAGGAGATCCGTAGACGAACGAAAGTCACCGACATAGCCCACCGGATTAGCAAGTTGAAGTTGCAGTGGGCAGGGCACATATCACGCAGAACAGATGGCCGATGGGGCCGAAAGGTTCTGGAATGGAGACCACGGACCGGTAAGTGCAGCGTAGGACGTCCACCCACAAGATGGACAGACGACCTAAAAGACACCGCAGGGAAATGCTGGATGCAGGCCGCTTCCAACCGACCCTTTTTGGAGATCGATGGGGGAGGCCTATGTCCAGCAGTGGACGTCCTACGGCTGAAATGATGATGATGATGATGATTAAATTGACAATAAATGTACTCAGCATAAACTAAAAAAATATTTAAACATATTTTTTGTTTTGTTATCGTTACATATTCGATCGAACAGTCAGTAAAAAGTTTAGTAACAAGTATGCAAATCATCAAAAATTAATAGCCACGCGTGGCCTGCAATAATATGTATAAGTACATAAGACAGCTATGCCACAAATTGATGGTTATATAATTTTTTAGTTTATGGCGAGTACATTAATAAAAAAATATTTATGAAATAATAAAAATTGTGGATATATCATCATTTCATTTACTTATCATTACAGAATTACAGGCGCCTGTACATCATTCAACTGATTAAAAAAAACAACAACATTTTTTCAAATTGTTTCTACATAAAAGTAAAGACAGTATTTCTATATACATTATTGTATAGATTGCTCCAACTAATCATCAAATTCAATTAAAGATTAGGTCACGCTGCACTTCCGAAATTATACATATACGTAAAACCTATCTCTTATCTACATAGTATAAATTAAAGCCGCTTTCCGCGTCTGTCTGTATGTATGTATAGCCGCTAACTCCTCCTAAACCACGCAACGGATTTTGATGCGGTTTTCACCATCAGTTAGCTACATAGTATAAATTAAAGTAGCTTTCCGTGTCTGTCTGTCTGTCTGTATGTCTGTATGGCCGCTAACTCCTCCTAAACCACGCAACGGATTTTGATGCGGTTTTCACCATCAGTTAGATACATTTTCACGGAAGGTTTAAATACATAACTAACGACCCGTCCCGGCTTCGCACGTAAATTACACTCGTGCGAAGCCGGGCGATCGGGTCGCTAGTAGACTATAATTGACAATTCCGTCTGGTAATACGCAAGTCTTCTCCACTTTTAGTTATCTGATCGCAGACATTAATTTATCGCTGCCCATTTATTTACATTAGCACCATTTCTTTATCAGTTTATCATTGATGGTCCGAGCTCGATATTGAGCGGAGTACTCTTGGAATGAGATAAATGACCGATGATCGAGTGTAAATAAGATTGAGCATTGTTGAATAACTGCAGAGATGAGCTCGTGATTTTGTTTGGACATGAGAATCCAAACATCGATGTTACTGGTAATCATTGGAAGGAATTTTCTTTTGACAGCAAAAAGAGGTCAAATTACCAATAAAATATATATTGTTATATGTAATTTATTTATGTAGTTACACATAATCTTCTTATTATTACTATCAATTCTAAATATAACCTGTCTACTGTGCCTGTCTAAGTTAGATACGTCATGTATTTTTTTTTACTTTTTTTTAATTTATAAAAATTTAAAAAAAAGTTTCCATAGAGAGCAACTTTTAAGTTTTTCTACCTCTATATTACGTGTCTTTAGATTTACTTGGGCTTAACATAATCTTGGGAGGATTAAATACTAAAGTCCAAATTTCACCGTTGATTATTTATATATTCTGACTCCTTTACACTACGAGGGGGTGAGGGCGACTGAGCTCTGTGCTCTGCTTAATATAACTTGTTCAGCATTATTGTAGAGTACACCGCACCACTACAAAATCAAAGAAGTGTAGCTCTACACGGTTAATGTACAACAAACCTCTCGCAGGTAGCTTTCTATACTCTCACAAAAACAAATGTTCAATGACTTTTCCCTAAATATATCATACACATAAATACAACTAAAAAAGTTTGAAATTATTTAATTTTGTATAGGTGCAAGAGTTTGATGCAGGAATCTGCGTTACTTTTAATTTGTGACTGCAAAGTCATTCTATTAAGAGCCTTAAACCCATGAAACAAAAGTGGTTATGGGATGTGTAAAACCCATGAAACAAAAGTGGTTATGGATGATCTACATGGAAATGGCTTGAGAATTTTTGATATATTAAAAAACCCTTTATAGTGACTGAATAATTCAAATAATAAGGCAACATTTCGCTTTGCCCTCATCATGCTATTCAAAGCCTCATTCCACGGCGACAGAATCACGACCGCTAAGAAAAACTTTTGATAAAGCGAACCCCTTCACCGGCGCGGACGCATCGTCACCGTATAAAATATGAATTAGTGGGTTACTCCTTTCAACGATCATACCACCGCTGGACCCATTGTGTGGAGTCCATATTAACTGCTTCAGAAGTTCATAGCTTTTTTATACAGCGGCGACATCTTTTGTTATACACTCTTGTAAGTGGGTTTCTTTGAGCTATTATAAGCACTTCGACCATTCTAAGGCAGTGATCGTATTGTGAAAACTATTTTGACACATTGCCTTATATTGTTTAACATTTTAAAGCCATAAATTATATTTTCGGGTACAGGGTGTGACCACGCTTGACGAGGATCGGTTGTGTGATTTTGGATTAGCTTGATGTTATGATTTATGTGACGTATCTATTGTGAACTTTTAGAATTGGGGTCGAGTTGGAATTTCAATTTTATACGGGGTCATAAGGACTGGTGGTGTGGTACTAAACCGAAAGGAGATCTTAGTAATGATTATTATGAATAATTTTACAGTTGGACCAAGTTTAAAATTGTCGTGAAAAAATTTAAGCTGTTCCATACATAAGTATTTCGTTAAGTGTAAATTTTCTATGGACTACTTACCTATATATTTTTCGCGATTGCTGCGTTGGCTTTATAGTAAAAACTGTTAATAATGATGTGTATAATGAACTTCTTTCGGCTCAGTAGTACCGTTCCGTGTAACCCTATACACACATACTACATTGAATATGTAGTGTAAGTTTTATTCTAAAACCTTAGAAATATACAACGAAGAACGAGCCTGAAACTAAAATATATTTCAAAGCTGGGTATTTATATCATGGGGTTCTTCAAAAGGCGAGGGTTGAGGGAGCGTTTTGTTGCCTACGCGACTCGGATAACCGGCCGTTAATAGGGGTCGGCAACGTATTTGTAATGCCTCTGGTGTTACAAGTATCCATAGGCGACGGTGACTGCTTACCATCAGACGGCCCGTCTGCTTGTCTGCCACCTATGGCATAAAAAATAACTTATAATTCCTTATTATTTTCCAGAAAAATCAGAAAAGTTTTTTGTGACAATGAAATATAAAGCAAGAAATGTTAAAAATATGAATAGAGGTAAGGTACATTGTCACAATACCCGGCCCCAACGCAGCATGTGTTTTTTTTGTTGTACTCACAAATTCACAAACGTTCCATAAGCTAAAATTAAATCATAATTATAAGTTATTAAGGTAAGTGTCTTTATTAACTAAACAAAATAAAAGCTAACACTGCCCTTAGACCCTTGAAGGTCTAAAGATAATCGAAATGCTCAAGCCCACTACCAGTTGGCAGCATACCCAGCATCATGGCGGCATTACCACGCTGAATGACAATGCTTATGCGTTGAGACAGAAACAAGCTAGCATTTTGGTCAAGGATTAGGTATAAATTCGAAAAACATTTTATTCAATAACGCGAAACCATGACTAACCTACATTCAAAAGAACCTACTTACTACATTTGACTATTCAAGTAGGCGTACACCTAAATCGTGTTTAAATTCACCTCATTAGTCCCTTGGACGGCGCGTTTTTTGTTGACTATCGAGCACATCGTCGACGCATTGTAATGTTTAGTGTAGACAGGTGACAATGACGCGGCGTCGTTTGAGCAGCGAGCGCGACGAACAAGTGTGATAACCAATTGAAGAACTCGCCGTCCTCTCGCAGTATTGGGAAATGTAGAGTACTCAAGCTACCTCTATTCATGTAGAGGTATTACCACATTTCAACACACTGGGGTCATTTTTAGAGGCACAGAGAGTTTAACTTCCTGATATTGTTTTTTTGTGTCTACTGGGACAAATCGGCGTTTTATGTTTGTTTCTATATTTGTTCGAGAATAACTTGCGTACCGTTGATTCGGTCTTCATGAAATATTTGTATTTTTTATTTATTTGTATTTTATTTTTAGCGTGTGACACTAAAATTGGGCCCACTGTCCCATTTAATTGTGGCCATTTTGCCTTACTTCACTCGTGCAGTCGCTCGTTGTGTGATCACGTGAAGTAGCTTTTTTTAACTGAGTGTCGAGACGAGCATGTCGCTTGCCTAATATTAAGAGTCACGTTTGCCCACAAATATAATATAATCAACATTATTGCTTGCTCATAACAGCTCAGTGCTACCCAGAATTTAATCATCTTGAGAAACTATAATTATGTTGTACCTTTTTGACCAATAATTTCACAGGAAACATTGCCCTTCAACCCAGAACAGTAATGTTTGCACAACGAACACAATTTTTAATGATGCTATTTTAAACGTCACACTTTACACATGTCGCGGAGATCTTAGTAAGAGGGTGGCAGGTGGATGAAAATTTTGACGTATAAAACCACTTTGTTATACAAATTGAGCGAACGTACAGAGCTTAATCACTGTTATACACTTTAATGCTATTCTTTCTTCTAGGACGTACAATGGAGTCACACAGTAGCAGGCTTCCGTGTTGCATAGAACTAGGCTTAGGAAAGAAAACAGAATAGGCTCGAAGATTTCGCTTGGCGACCTAAAATTTGCTGCCAAATGCATGTTGGTTTTAACAATAGAGAATGAACAATTATACCTATTACAACAATCTTTTTGAAAATCGTTCATGAAATTGGTGAGAATTAGATTTTAACCAAGCTACTATTAGAAGTGTGCCTATAGTTTAAAAAAATCTCTGTAGTGGTTAGCATCAAGCAGCTACACTATTACAGAATTTACAAGTTTCATTCATCAGAACGCTTCTTAGCGCGGATCAGGTTTTAGTAGCATTTGATTGGTTTTGTTTTATTTAGAAAAAGTAGTAAATAGTAATGTAGTTTATAAGAACGATTATTTCCAAAATGTAGTTGTGGTATTGTCGTAGTACTTATTAAAATTTTCAATTGATTCTGCCAGTGTTCTGAGAACCCGATCGGTGGCGATATCGTTGGCGTTTTTGTTTTGTAGTTATTTTATTATGAATTATGTTTTTATAAGTTAAAGGCGGGTCCAGTTGATGTAAGAGGCACAAGTTAGATCGTTTTAGAGCTTGTAAAAATTCATGCATACATATATAAAAAAATAAGTTTCATAGTTTGATTAAGTTCACATTTTAGGCTTGGGTATTGTAGTAACTTGTGTAAGTAAAACCTGAGTGAGTTTTTATTTAGCAAGGGCCTACGAAGAAGTGCAGAAACAAACATATGTTGCAAGTACACATCGTTGGGTAAACCCAACAATGGGATATTTGTTTGATACTTCTAGTATCTATTATACTAAGTACTTACATTTTTTTGGTCAGAAACTCCACAAACTTCAATCGCAGCATGTCTAGTAAAAGCAAGTGTTCATTTGTAGGATGTATGATGGGATTGACGGGCGTCGTTGTTGCGACACAATAACTTATGGGAAGGTGCACATAAGCCACGGTAAACAATTACCATACATTTGGAAACGTTTCGTCTTTGTGATGCGCCGCTCTCTGCTCGGAACGGAGTCTTCATTCCTATTTCACTTTACTTCCTTAGTACTTTCATCATCATCATCAGCCAGAAGAAGTCCACTGCTGAACATGTGGCCAAGTATGCCTAAGTTACTTTACTTAATACATATTTAATATTTATAAAACAAAACAAAAAACAATTTCTTCACCAGGTTTAAAATGCTTTTTTATTATGCTTGAGCCATCTTTTTTACCATCATAATATTAAAATTCTCGCACACATAACCCCTCATAGCTACCGATTTTTTATTTACCTACCGATCCACATAATTTTTATTTTATTTTGTCACGATTATAATTTATATATTTGTCAAATATAGGGTAATAAAGGTACAATTCCTAAGTAACGTATACCTACTCAAAGCAAAGTGTTATAGGAGTAAAATTATTAAGTGCTAGAATAAATTGATCTAATCAACAGGCGCTCTAACTGAATTATTCGTATTATTAGAGCTGGTTATATGTTAATGAAATGTTTGTGAGACTACCTCGAGAGCTTTCTCTAAATAATGAAAAAAAAAAACACGTAAATTGGTTCATAAATCATGTCACAGTAATCCCAGTACCTACAGATAAAATACCTCCTTCTTGAAGTCGGTTAATGCAGAAGGAATTACTTTTTTATGCCACATCCTTCTATTTCTTTACTTGTGAAGCCCTATTTTCGTGACGGTAAAAGAGTTACCTATCCAATTAAGACTTGCTTTATAGAACCACAAATAAAAGATTTGCATCATTAAAAGACATTCGCACACCTCAGGTAAATATACATAGAAATAATTTATGAATGAGTCGAGTAGTAGGTTTTACATTATGTGGTGTTATCACCAAATGCTCGGTGGGCATGCCTTATGTAAATGCCCCTAATGCTTACCCATTGGCGAGGACGAGCGAGCATTCCCCTCCGTGCGCAATTAGCACTTTATTGCCGACGCCATTGGCCCGTGAGTACAATGCCTTATTTAGACACCGCTATTTGTATGCAGGTACTGTGTATATTATGTACTGTTACGATTTGTGACCATTCTAAATTACTATTGATGCTGTAGAACAAGGAAACACTTTTTTTTATCACAAACGATTGTATAGTTCCATCACAAGTAGCTTTTAGAATAATATAACAGAATGGATATAAATGCCGTTTTGCGTCGTCCGCGCATCATCTACCAAGCTAATCTCTAGTCTCTAGTGGTGATGTGCCATGCAACTAGTGCGGTGACGGCCGGTTCTGTCAATAGCCAACTGTCTTTTTCACCTTGTAACTGTCACAGTTGTATAATCAACCTTACAATAATACCTTACCTGGCGACTTAGATAACATTATATGAATATGATTTCGTAACAATTGGGACACATTTATTTACCTACTTAGCTATGCTGGCGTCGTGTAGGGTATGGACTGAACTACAACATGGAGTTTTTCAAAATGAGTACTCATATGAAAAGGTTGGCAACGTACCTATCTGGTGGGCTAATCTGACAGTCCAGCTGACGGAAACCAGTAAGTGTCTACGAGTATGTGTAGATGATAAACGTAGACACTTTAGTAATATGACATAGAAACTAAGTAATAGTAGGTAAGTGTATTAATGTATAGATGAAAACAGACAAACTATAACTACCTAGACACATTAAATACCATATCTCAGAAAATAATATATAAGCAATTTTTAAGTTGGGTTTTATAATAGTTCAAATAGCAGCCAGCTGCTTTTTAAACCGATAAAAGAAAAACGTCTGGTTATACAAACATCCTACAATCAGAAATCTACTAACTACGTATTAATTAAAATCAAATTAAAAACGGTTAAAATTTTAATATCTCCAAATGAATGAAACATATTTTCACATGTTAAAACAATGGCTACCGACAGTTGCCCGTTTCTGCTTATCGCCACATCGAAGCCTTTCTTTGGAGCGTCGAAGCACGTTTATGTACAATTTTAATTCATACATCCGCCCATTTAAGAAAGAGCTCTGAACCCTGCAATTGTCTAGCATTTAATATTTTATACCTCGAACATTTTTCTCGATTTTTGGAGCAGCAGTTGGGCAATTCAGATGTCTTCGTAAAATGGTTGGTAGTTAAAATAATTTTATGCGTTATATTAGTAGTATGGTGTGGGTGAAATAAGTAGGTATTAGATATGAGGAGTGATGGTCACGCCGTTCGTCAGGAAACGGTGGGATTCGGTTGATGTGGTTTTAATTACTTGGGGTAAACTCTCCGCCCATGAATTTGACGTATGCATTGCGTTTGAATTATTATCCAAAACGACACGGAGATACTACGTGCTTTTGGGGTAAGACATTGTTTGTGTTTGTGTGTGTGTTTGTATGTCGGTTACCATTTTTCTCTAAAACAGTTGTTGTGCAGTTTTGTTTATTTTGAAAGCAGGTTTAAAAATCAGTTAATTTTAGTTACCTGATGAAAATCTAAGCAGCGCAGCGGTTTGAAAGTTATGTTTTTAATCGATTATAGGAGGGGGAGATATACTAATTTAGGTTTATAATTTTATTATTTTAGATAGCTGTACTCCGCCATTTGTGGACTGAGTTTATTATCTATAGAAAGCTCTGAAGCTGGGCTCACAAAAATGTCATTGGTTTTGGCTTAGTGGTTTTTAACCATATCCAATAATACGGATGATATTGTTCTCATCATTTCAGCCATAGGACGTCCACTGCTGGACATATAGGTCTCCCTCATCGATGTCCAAAATGTCCAGTTAGAAGCGGCCTGCATCCAGCGTTTCCCTGCTGTCTCTTTTAGGTCGTCTGTCCATCTTGTGGGTGGACGTCCTACGCTGCACTTACCGGTCCATGGTCTCCATTCGAGAACCTTTCGGCCCCATTGCCTATCTGATCTGCGTGATATGTGCCCTGCCCACTGCCACTTCAATTTACTAATCCGGTGGGCTATGTCGGTAACTTTGGTTCGTCTACGGTTCTTCTAATTTCTGATTCGATCTCGTATAGAAACCCCGAGCATAGCCCTCTCCATAGCTCGTTGTGAGACTTTTAGGTTGCTAATGAGGCCCATAGCCTGTTTTTAGAAATTTCAATAGTTGTTCGTTCGAACATTTACTCATTTTGAAGTCGGTTTTTTATATTGATAACTATTTAAGTTTTTATTTGTTTCATTATGTTTACTTGAGAGTTACTTGTTTTTCAGCATAATAAATAGTAAGAAACACTTACTTTGATCTTAGATATTAAATTAATTTTCTTTATAGGTATTGAACGCATCTAATACAAGCGAAATGCCACCTATATTAAAAGACATATTACGCAATTTCAGTAACCAACAAAAAAAAAATACCAAACTCTTTTTTACTTCAATATCTTGAAATTTGTGGGAGTCATACGATGTTCGCTTATCTTCTTATATATAAAAGGCAATGTGTGTATGTATGTACATAAATAAACCCTACAAATCTTATCGTCTGCTTATAATGTCTAATCACTTTATTTTTTATTGCAATAACATATTTTTTGTAGATCGATGGGGGAATGTCCAGCAGGGGACGTCCTTAGGCTGAAATGATGATATTTTTTAATCTTGGTAAGTAGGTATTAATAGAAAAGCGAGACAGTTAAAAAGAACCTTTCCGATAAAAGCACCTGTCTATGGATATAATTTTGGTCAGATTCTTTTTAACCCAAACCTTTCAAATTATCGTGTGCCCTCGAACTAACATTCCGCCTCGACTCAGTATCGCAAGGTGTTTGAATATGATTAGCAGCTTGTCAAAACTGTGCGAGGGGTCTAATATTATTCAAATGTAATCGAGAAGTGAAGGGTTGCACTTATTAAAACTTTAAAATGTTTGTAATCAGCTTTTGTTTTCACAAAAGTCTGTTGGAAGTAATGTTGATACAGGATGAAATGATTGTGAAGACAACTAATAAAAAAATTGTGATACCATCTCGAGCGCTTAGCCTACGTAATGAAAAAAAAACAACGCGAATCGATTCAAAAATGGCGGAGTATTTACTGTATATACATATTTTTTTTAATAATAACAAATAAGAATTTAATTGAGAACCCTTCTTTCTGGAAGTTGGTTAGAAATACCAAATTTCAGACATGGATCCGATAAAAACTATAGCCGGCCTTAATAGAAGTTTTCCTAAGCATACCTACTAAGTCAAGCTTTTGATTAACGCATCTGTTACCTTACCTACCCCTAAGTATTATTTTATCAGGTAACGAAACGGTCATAAAACAAATAGTACTTATCGATAAAGGCCTAAATGACGATATTTGTAGTAGATGACAACAAAGATAGAGCCACCCCTCGCTAAGTTACAAATGTCTGCAGATACGCGGGGGGTGCTAAATCGTCCAGACAACATATTAACATATCTGTTTTACATGTCTTGCATAATTATCTTGTTATAATCGCATGAGAAGTTCAGGTTTAGAATGTAGATATAAGTGCAACAAAAATCAACATAATACAATTCTATCAATAATTGCAAACAGTTTTTTATTGCATTTGTATTGCTATTCAGCGTGTTACGTCAGCATGCTAGACCCCTTTCGGCTCAGTACAGTCTTTCCGCGTAACCCTGTAGTGGCTAGTTAGCAGCGTAGGTAGCATGCGTAACGCTTGTTCTTCTGTAAAATAGGTATAAAAACCTAAACGACACTAAAGTGTTATAATTAGATTGTGTATTGTAAATTTAACAAATAAGTTAAACAAAGCCATTGAAACGCAATAAAAAAAAACAAACTGATGCCATCATCATTATAATCAGCCTACAATAGTCGACTGTTGCATACGTACGGAGAAGAAATTCAATGGCGTATGGCTTATCCACCAACTCGCAACTGGGCCAGCGTGGTGGATATGGCTCAATCACCCTTTCGGGGATAGGCTAAAAGCCCAGAAGTGGACTGTTAAAAGGCTGATGATGATATAGATGATGAGTCATACTTAACATAAGTATGCCTCTCTCAAAGTACGCCCATTTTTCAGCTTTTCGCTTCCAGTCACTACTAACTGCCTTTGGTATATCGCCACTCCAACAAATATCATGGTGTTTGCCAATTAGTAGTACTACTCTACTTCAGGGCACGTCTATTCAATAAATCATCGTCTAGATTATCTATTTTATGATAATTATATAATACAGAAAAACTGACAGGAGGAGGTGTGTAAGTTCGTGAGATGATTCGTTCGTCTCTTTCGCTAAGTCCACCTGGGGAAGTACTACATCTTTCCCAGTTAATCGCTAAGCATTATTCATCATCATCATCATCGTTTCAGCCATAGGACGTCAACTGCTGGACATAGGCCTCCCCCATCGATCTCCAAAAGGGCCGGTTGGAAGCGGCCTGCATCCAGCGTTTCCCTGCGGTCTCTTTTAAGTCGTCTGTCCATCTTGTGGGTGGACGTCCTACGCTGCGCTTATCAGTCCGTGGTCTCCATTCCAGAACCTTTCGGCCCCATCGGCCATCTGTTCTGCGTGATATGTGCCCTGCCCACTGCCACTTCAACTTGCTAATCCGGTGGGCTATGTCGGTGACTTTCGTTCGTCTACGGATCTCCTCATTTCGGATTCGATCTCGTAGAGAAACCCCGAGCATAGCCCTCTCCATAGCTCGTTGTGCTACTTTCAGCTTGCTTATGAGGCCCATAGTGAGAGACCACGTTTCAGTGCCGTATGTCATCACTGGTAACACACACTGTTCGAAGAGTTTCGTCTTAAGGCACTGAGGAATTTTAGATGAGAAGACGTTGCGAAGTTTACCGAACGCTGCCCAGCCGAGTTGGATTATTACTAAGCATTATTGCGCAAACATTACTGTGTTCTGGATTATAACAACTCAACTTCTATACGTTACAAGACATTATTGAGATTTTAACAGCTTAGCCTAGCAGCCCACTGAAGTGCCTAGCAGGATTTTGACCTGTTGAAGTCAATATTTCGGATATCACTGAACTTTTACGGCTAAAACTGTAGCTTACCACCAAGGGGTATAGGGAATTGCTTACATTTTGCTGGTTTTTATTATTTGTTGTTTCACTTTCTACTTTGCACTATCTATACTGTCGCAATGATGGTATGTCTTACTGGTCTTACCTTTATTAACTAAACAACATACAAGCTAATACTAACACTACAAATACAGTTAGACAGCCCATAGACCGTTGAAGGTCTAAAGACAATCCAAATGCTCAAGCCCACTACCAGTTTGTAGCGTACCCAGCATGCTGGCGGTATTAACACGCTGAATGGCAATGCTTTTGCGTTGAGCCGGAAACACGCCAGCATTTTGGTCACGCGTCGCATTAGCGTCGTCTTACTGTTTCTATCATAAAGCAAAAATTAAAACAAGTGGAAAAAACCTTGTGCATACGTGACTGTCTGATTATTTCTATCACTTACTTTTTATGAAGCAGACCATGACCGCGGCCATAGGAGACATGTATGTGCGCACAATGTTCGTGTCACCTCATCAAGATATGCAGTCATTGTACAGAGCGCACTTCGTTGTAGACCGGTAACTATGGGATTTGAACAGTAATTTGCAGTTAATTAAGTGCTTTGCCTAAGTAAAGTTTATGTTATCATCGGGTTTTTTCTTTAGAAAAATATTGGCCTTCTTATATTCATGGCAAGTAAGTTTTGTTCAGTGACAGTATTTTTTTTGTTTAAAAGATGTTTCATTCTCACCGAGAAACTACATATATAATTAACTAACCATGTCAGTGTGGTACTGCAGTTGACCACCTCAGTCATCATGGTCTCTCTTACTCGAGAAGTGCTGGTCGAATTTGGCTGACACAACAGCTTGAACGACATCATATTATGCAGAGCTTTTTTCACCGTTAATGCCGCAGCTGTGCTCGAGCCGAGCGGTTTTACGCTTGACCATAGAAAGAAGCCCCTTGAATGGGACGCAACTTATGTCTATACTTCCTGCATCGTCACATCTTCCTGGGTCACAAGTTAGAGCAACAAAAGCGGCGCAACCCGCACCCGTTTCATGGTTGATATTCCGAAAACCTATACCAACCACTTTGATTCCGCTCTTATTGTGTGAACCGTTAGACTGTGCA
The DNA here is from genome assembly GCA_932305915.1 of Agriopis marginaria. Classification (NCBI taxonomy): domain Eukaryota; kingdom Metazoa; phylum Arthropoda; class Insecta; order Lepidoptera; family Geometridae; genus Agriopis; species Agriopis marginaria. The sequence goes on from OW029921.1 coordinate 8,594,262, forward strand.
ATACGCTCTCTGAATGGATGTTCCCCGATAGTTACAGCCTGGGTGTTTTCATGTCACGAGTGAATCGGTTTCTTCCTGACAAAGTGCACCGCCGTAGATCCCATATCATCAAATGCCCATTATACAATAATAATAATAAAAAAATATGCTAACCATAAAAATGTAAACTAGTGATTAAATTATTTGAGCTGTTTCAAGTTGAGACATTGGCTCTTGGGGAACAAGAGTTTTGTTGAACTTCACCTCATTTTCAAAAATCTTTCAGAGTATGCGACATGTGATAAAATATTGGCGTTTTTCTGGCTCAACAAATAGTTAGTATTGCCATTCAGCGTGCATGGTAATGCCGCCAGCATGCTAGGTACGCTGCCTACTAGAAGTGGGCTTGAGCATTTGGATTGTCTTTCGGGGCAATACTGTTTTTGTTTAATAGGCCAAGAAGTTTAGGTTTTTCGTTTTCGTTGTTGTTTAGTTAATAAAGGCACTTGCCACCAATATTATATTAAAATTTATAATCACAATAATCATTTACATGGATAAATACATACGAATAAACTATAATATCTTAGTTGTGTCTACGAAAATAAGTGTGCTAGATTGTTGTGTCAAAAACTGCAATTTTTCAAGCCGCGTATAACGCATCTATCAGCCTTGTAAATGAATATCCCGAAGCGGGTTCGCGTCATATGCAAATCGTCATATCCCCTCGGCTAAGTTCGGTATCTAGCGCATCAGAGCTCCCATCGTTCGTCTTCTTTAAAATTCGTTCCCCGCGGTTTCGATATGCAAATGACGAGCGACATTCGAATACAAAAAGCTCGAAGAATCGAATAAGACAGTGATCTAGTTTGAAGCGAGTCGGATGCGAGTTACACACACCATCACACTGTTAGACGGTTTTGTGAATGCCTAAGGACTGAGGAGAGATGCACTCTTATACCTATAAAAAGTCAAGGGGTGGGTCACATTCTTCTTTTCAGGATATCTCACTTGCGCATTTCAACATTTTTAAGACACAAAATGATTGAATATATGTACCTACCTATAGTTCTACACGGAATTCAAGCAGAACGCATAAATAAAATATACAAATATTAAATTTAAATTAAATTTAAAACTGATTCAAAAAAAAATATTGTACTTGAGACTAAATTGATTTATAGGTATGTAAACATGTTTGAATCAAATGAAAATTACGTAGTTTTTTTTTTTTTAATTATAAATAGGCTTGCGCTTGGCCGCCAACTCGCCTGATGTTAAGCGATGATGCGGCCTACGATGGAGCACGCTTGCCTAGAAGAAACCTGTTCACTCTCGACTTGGAGACACCCAGATTGTAACTAACGGGGAACACCCACTCAGGCAGCGAATATTTTTAATTCATTCTGCTTAGATTTTACATAAGTACCTACGTTCAATCATTTTTATATCTTATTTTTTTTAATGCGCGACCTAGATAGAGGCCGTACGAAGCATAGACTAAACCACTGTAAATCTGTTGTTTTTTATAAAATAGTAGAGAAAAACGTGTGGAAAAACGTGTTGGTCAGTTGAAGTTTTATTTTCGCGTAACCAACGAGTAACTTAAAAAGAACATCACATTGTTCAAATTAATTATAAAACAGCATTTCTTTTTAAACCTAGAAACTCATAAAGAGGTTTTATTGTGTAATAAAATAGTTATTTTACAACAAAATATAACGAGACGAATTTGTTTGACGGACCGTCATTCAACCAACGGGAGAGAATGAGAAAATTTTCTCTTTCTCTCCCGTTGATCAGACAGCGGTCCGTCAACCAAATCCACACGTTTGTTAGCACTATTAGAGCCCACACCCAGAGTTCTCTCGCGTTATGGCATTTGTAATTAATCAGTAAAACAGTATGTATGGTGAGGTATATCTCGAGAGTACAAGAAAGGGTTTTGTTGGGGCTTAATATCCAAAAGCAGTGCCCCACGGTTTTACCCACTATTCTAAAGAAACAGTTATTTTCTGAAATCCTTAAATCCGTGAGCCATTGAGAGGGAATAGACTTACACACACCCACACATACACAGACACACACAAACAATTTTTTATAAGCATGATTAGAATGGCGTGCATTGGGAGAGGCTTATGTCCAGCAGTAGACTAGTGTAGGCTGATTATGATGATGATGATTAGTGTGATTCCATAACGGTAGCTTGTCATCACTTCATACGTGCTTTTACCAAAGGATTGTCAGTTCTCATACGATGCCTCAGGCTATCTCAGGCACTGTCTCCCAAAATATTCTGTGACAAAAAGCTCGAGCTCGGTGGCAGCGAGTAAATCAATCGATCAACGCCGGATATACTCGTAGGAATACGTCTTCATTGTGTTCATTAGCGTCGTCGAGCGGACCCGGACCGCACCTGCCGCAGACATTCCGCAAAAAGCCTAAGAATTGAACACCCCTGCAGTATTGAGGAATGATCGTCTCGAAATTGAACTTATTCACATGATTTGCATGTTCGGAGATTCGTTTCGATGTAACTTAAACGCAGTTTAAAAATTCAACATTGATATTATTTCACCAATTAGATATTTAGGATTAAAAAATCGTTAGTAATTAACATAATATTATAGGTAAAAGTCTCTTTAGGTTAAAAAGTCTCTTTTAGGTCGTCTGTCCATCTTGTGGGTGGACGTCCTACGCTGCGCTTATCAGTCCGTGGTCTCCATTCCAGAACCTTTCGGCCCCATCGGCCATCTGTTCTGCGTGATATGTGCCTATGTCCAGCAGTGGACGTCCTATGGTAGAAGTGACGATTGAGATGATAGGTAATAATTCCAGCAGCGAGCAAAATGTGAATGTAAATAGCTGACGATCAAGCTTGGTGGCGTACATTAGAGATATCCAATGCCCCGGGTATTGTTTGTGTATAGAGGCAGCGGTGACCACTTACCATCAGCTGAACCGCAGCTTGTTTGCCAGTTATTCTATAAAAAAAAACACTTGACCGCAACTACAAGTACTTAACAGATTTGTATCTAAGTGGTTAGTATAAATTCAAAGCGATCCGGTCCGTTCGATTCGGACAAGTGAATTGCCAACATCCAACAGTGGATATACATAGGCTGACAATGATAAACCTTTTTCTTCTTCTTTCCTTTTCAGAGGATTTTGGCGTCCAAAGTCGTGTATCAGTTGTCAGTGTCAATGAGAATAGTGTTTATTGAGAATTAACAAGAATTAGTTTTAGTTATAAATTTAAGAATTAAAAATTATAAATGCAGAAATGTTGAAAAAAAAAATGAATTATGTTTAAGTTTTATAAAATATCATCAAACAAGTTATAGTCACAGTCAGAGCCCAGCATAGCAAGTCTCGATCAAGTCCAAGTCATATCCTAGCAAAGTGGTGGAGATTTTATGAGAGGCTATGGAATATTTGAATTATCACGAAAATACCTACATGTTTCACCTCGTTATATCACTTGCCCACACTTGAACATGTTCACAAATACTTAATAAATAATAATCCACTATTATTAAACGTTAGCACTCGAAATAATACAATGAGGAGACATGTTATTTTCACGTTGACGCCAAAATTCCAATTTGAATCTTTATCAGGAAGTAAAGCGGTATACAATTGCAAATAAACCAGCCAAGTGCGAGTTGGGCTCGCGCACTGATGGTTCTGTGCCACCACATAAATTATTAACTACAAAAGTACAAAAAAGTAGTGCAAAAAGACTACATCACGCCCTGGCGGTCGCCCATCCAAGTACTGACCGCGCCTGACGTTGCTGAACAGAAATGAGACAATTTCTTTTGTTTGAAAAATAGGCCCACCACAAACTAATACCGTATATTAATAAAACTCATGTCGATTTGTTCCTCATAATCTCTAAATTTAGTGATAATAATTAGCTATATCCAATCAAACCGGAATATTGACAAAAGCCGATTACTATAGCCACTGTTGTAAAATATGGTCTATTTATTTTTGTATAAAAATTCCTAAGCATGCATCCTTTTTCGTATTAAAAACGTTCCGGTCAAGTGACTTTATAAGGGAAATGAATGAATTGTGGCAAAAATCAAAACAACACATATTATTCTTGTGATTATTATTCCGGTTTCATTTTTACCTTATCTTTCGTCCGAATGGTACAAAAAAAAAAAAACGATGAATTTTATAGTGTTATACCCATTAATATACCTACGGTAAATTCGGTGGGCCTAGAAAAAATTGTCTTCTTTGTCACCAACTCGCATTCGCCAGTATTTATTTTTAATTTTACTTTAGAGTGTGTTATGATATAATTATGCCAAGTTTAACGCTTGTACGTACCTATTACCGTTTTTACACTAGAGCAAATAAAAAATACATTTAAAAAAACGTTTGTTGTATGGGGTGGGCGTTTAGTTATTACTTTTTGACTTTATTATAATTTCGACGAAATTCGATTTAAATTCGCCGTGACATTGGATATTCTGTGAAAATTCCAACTAGAACCTATTACGGCTCAAAAGATACAGCCGTTAAAAGGCTCAGATTTTTATTTGCTCTGAGTTAAAAGGTAGGACGAACAGACGAACAGACGGAAAGACAGACAGACAACATCTTAGTAATAGAGTCCCGTTTACACCCCTTGGGTATGGATCCCTCAAAAGACGACGGGCAGAAACTAAATGCCGTTGAAAATAGACATGGCGTAATTAAGAATAGGCCTACGTCTTTCAGAGTCACCGACATAGCTGTTAAAATTTGCAAGTTGAAGTGGCATTGGGCAGGCCACATCGCTCGAAGAACCGATAACCGATGGGGAAGAAAGGTTCTTGAGTGGAGACCACGAATCGGCAGAAACAGCGTAGGTAGGCCTCCCACTAGATAGACCGACGACATAGTGAGAGTCGCTGGCATCCAGTGGATGCAAAAGGCAGGCTGTCGTTCAGTGTGGAGGTTAAAGGGGGAGGCCTATGTTCAGCAGTGGACGTCTCCTGGCTGATGATGACGTCTGTCCTTCCGTTCTAGTGGACAAATAATAAGCTAAAGGTGATGATGATGATTTTTGCTACGATAATTTAATATCTACTTTCAGTAAAACTAAAACTACTTATTTCTATTCACGTTGGATATATTTGAGAACCCAAACTACCACGCAGGAGATACCCAGTTATTACGGTGATATAGGGTCAAGAAAACCACAAAATTGTTACAAAACTGATCTATTAAAAGGTACTAAACTCGATAACGACTTGGGCGTTAATCTAATTAAATAACATTAGAAAGATATTAGTGGAAAGGACACACGCATACTCATCGATTTTTTTCCGCTTCCAATTTATTGAGGAGCTAGTGGCGTGTACAAAAACACAATAGCATTCGATTGAGACCGTTACAAGCCATTGTGATATTAACCTGCCTAATTACAGATCAAACGCTGTGACCACAAAGGCTTCATCTCGCAACGCGTTTCGACTTTTGTGTCGTAAATTCACGCCGCGAGAGGTGGTAGTTTAGCGGTTTTTAAATTACTTTCGGTTCCGCATAATATCAGTTAAGAGCTAATGTTTCGTGCGTCTATGTATCTCGCTCACGCATTTCAATATTTAGAAAAGAATACAATCTACGCTGCGAGAATAATTATATAAAATAATATAAGAAATTATTAGTATTATTTAAATGTTTTTATACTTAAAAACCAATTCGAGTACATTTATTATTCTGTTTGTATGTTTGAAATGTTGTCTGACTTTTTTTTAATTCGTTAAGCTGAATGAACCTGCAGGTGATCGCATTTTTATTTTATTTTATTTATTAAGGAACAGTAAACAGCCATATTATAAAATGTACATTTATTTTTTCGCATTTTCTGGAAAGATATGAGGGTGACCCTCAGATCAAAGAAGCCTATTACTAATATCGCACGTGTTCAAATGTCAAAATTTTTCATGAAAAAAAACACTATACCGTAAAAAACGGTAAGTACGGTTCAATTACTAATTTTTCACACACACTAAGAAATTTGCAGTGACACTTATGAACAAACTAATAGTCCACATGCAAAAAAGGGCGGCTAAGTTGTCTGCAGGTGCATTCGACTAAAAGCATCCAGACTCATTTAGACTGGATGCGTTCACACCCACCACGCCATCTTACCATTTAAATTCTCTGTTTGAATGATTTTATTATTCTCTGTTTGTGTTTATTATTTTATTGATTTATTTTCTTTTGTTAATTTTAGAAAAGCGTAAGTAAAAATCGATTAATAGATTTTACGTAGAAAATTACTTTCAACAATTTTATATCTTCAAAAATGTTGAATTGCGCTAGTGAGATAGGGGAGCGTAGGACCCTGGCGATCTGCGGTAACATGCTGGCCCGTAGATTCGCTCGCTGTTTAGACCAAGTCAAAATGGCGTTATTGTCAAGGTCTGTTGTACACGGGTAGTCTATGGATCAGCTATACCTCACCTATCAAATCACCTATCAATACTCTCGCGTCCAATACAATAATATCTTGAGGATGATGTTAGACTTCATCGGACTTCCCCGTTTTTGCAATGCCTCCGAATTATTCGCACAAACTCGAACCGACGGCTTTCATGCCGTCATTCGAAAGAAAGTGGCAACACTAATGAGGAGGGTGCGGGGAAGTCGAAACAACATCTTAAAGATCGTGGCTGAAGATGTACAATTGTTCACGCGCCTTAACTTGCCCATTTTATGCGGGTGATGACTGAGCAGGAAATATGTTACTCAGTAAAGACTGAGTAACATATTCGCCCAACATAATAATATAGTATTTATTTTTTTCCCGCACTTATGAAACTTCTGTACTAAAGGAAGTTTCGTAAGTGCGGGAAAAAAAACTAATTTTAAGACTATATTTTTTATAATTTTTTTTATTTCTTATTTAACAAAGTTGAAGTTATGTTTGTACTAACACGATGGATTTATAGTTATCTTAAATTAATAATTTTAAATTTGAATTTGAAAGGAGGTACGAAGCGTGGACTCTTAAATACCGAAGGAACAATGGGGAAACGCGCATTGTCTACGCGGTACCGCTCGCCAGATTTGATATTCTTGAGCGCAATTTACTCAGTTTTAATTTAGTTCAATTACTTCTTGCGTTGTCTAGAAAAGATGTTCTGAATAGCGAGGAGAGTAATTGCGTCGTAAATGAAGGGCCTCATACAAATCAACGTGAAGCCACAGCTCAGCCGATGTCAGCCGCGATTATAAACGGCTTATTTTCGAACAAAGACTGACCTTGCCCGTGCATTATCTTTTGTAACGTTTGCATACGCATACTTATTAGCTGTTTTTACTCCATTTCAAGCAATAAACCGCAAAGACTTCCGTATTTTTGTTGTGATTTTTTGCGTTGTTGATAATAAATATGCGAACTGTTTCGAATAGCAACGTAGTACTTATTAACGGAGGTTTCTTTTAACAATTCAAAAAACATGTACGTTTTAACTTCAAGGGGATCCATTCTCCTTATGCAATTACCCATTATTCTTGTAGAGGTTCTCACGAATATTTTACGGGTATTAAGATAACAATTTAAAAACAATCGTATGATTTCGTTAATTTAAAAACACGTGATTGTTTTTGAATGTTGGTATTGTAGTGTTGTAAAAATTGCACGAAAAAAGTATCCCCAATTTTATTAATATAAATGTTCAAAAAGTAAAACTAAATCTTTTTGGACATTTTTTGTACTATAAGTAGCTACCAAGTTATTTGGTGGCACGAAACCCTCAGTGCGCGAGCCCGACTCGCACTTGCTGGTTTTATTACATTAGAGTTAATACAAAAATACGTTTGCTGTATAGGGCTTTCGTTTTTACCTTTTGACTTTTTATTATTTCTTAGTTAATCCACCGCAATATTACATACTCTGTGAAAATTTAAAATGGCTATCTATTACGGTTGTAAAGATACAGCCATTTAAAGGTAGGACAGACGGACGGACGGACGGATAGACAGACAGACAGACATACATCGTATGCTTAGTAATAGTGTCCCGTTTTTACCCTTTGGGTATGGAACCCTAAAAACGGAAATATGTACAAGCGTCAAAAAATAACAACAAATAATAAATAATGGCCAAGTGCGAGTCGGTGACAAATTTCTGTTCATTACCAAGTTATAACTGGTAATTCTTTACCTGGATAACCTCCTTATCATTTCACCGAATCGAAATGCCATATTTTACTAATTTTGAAGTCGGTTTTTTAAATTGATAATTCTTGCCTTTTGTGGTGGTACGGAACTCTCAGTCCGCGAGCCCGACTTGCACTTGGCCGCTGTTATTTTGTCAGAGATCAAGATCCACTTTGGAATCATCGGGCCACGCCAGTAAGTAAATAGTTAGTTTTGAGTAGAAAGGTATATAAAACAGCACATACAATATGAAAAGGAACATAGTATAAAATTGCTTAGGTCATTTAATTCCATCGTCGACACGTAACCGACGCTACGTATAGAGAATAAAGCCTTATTAAGGCGCTTTATCGCTTCGTACGTACGTGTAGTTCATTGTATTTACGACCGCGTGTAAGTATATGCCTTAAATCCGAGCACCAGCGGGCAAGCCATAAACGTAGTCAACCGTCCATTTTCCCGCTATCGCAATCGCGGCAGCGGACACGCAGGCCCTTACCACTGTCTAGTAAGAAACTACCTTAACAACGTCTTGGCATTAAAATAAAGTAAAACTAAAGCACATTCACATAAAGATTATAATTGAATATCAACACAGAGAGACTTAGATGTTATTCTTCAAGTTTGTGGGTATTAGCATAACGACCCGAGCACCCCTTAACGCAGCATGCTTGGTCACGCTGCCCCCCGACGCGGCTCGCAATTTCCATCGGGGTTTTCCTGAAAACCTCTGCGACGGTATGTTAATGAGACTATTATATGAATAGGCAAGTAATATTAATAGGTAGAGGTTATTATTTAGGACTAAGTAGGTTAACTGCTTTCACGAAAGAAAAAATGTACCTAAAGTATGTGAGAAAAGAAATGAGTAACACGCAATGAGATATTGATATAATTATGTAGGTTCTTATTAGTCATTTATTTCTTCTTTCCTCTGTAGAGGATTTTGGCGTCCCACGTCTTGTACATTTACCAGTGTCAAATATTCAAATATTTGTTGAACAAGTCACAGAAGTGAAAAAGAGTAAGTCACGGAAGTCCAAGTCATGCCCTGGTAAATTAGTGGCGAAAATTCTTTAATAGATATGATCACTGAATACCTATAGGTAGCATAGATCATCTGTGGTAGGTACGTAGTAATACAATTTTGACACTTCGTTTCTTTGTTTGACATTAACCACAGATAAAAATGTGGACATTATAAATTTATGCATTGTGACGAAATACACTGTAAATTCCTTGACTAACTTTTTATAACTATTTCGGATTTAGAACATTTGCGTAACCTAATTGTTTCGATTAAGTAACTAAATACCTCTGCCTATATATTTTAAAACAATTTCGTGCCTTACTTATTACAATATCGTGTTAATCTGTGTATTTACATATGTTAATTTTATTCGTATATTTTAGTCTGATTTTAGTATACAATGGCGTCGATCCTGCCATAACAATCACCAAAGTAAACTAATCTGACAGGACTAAAATTATCTGCCTCTCTTTTCATTTTAATAATTATGTGAGAGAAGGATGGCTACAATTTTAGAGCTGTCAAATTTAGTTTAGTTTAGTTTAGTTTAGAGTACATTTGGCATCGATTCTGATATACTCTAAACTAAACTAAATTTGACAGCTCTAAAATTGTTGCCATCCTTCTCTCACATATTAAAATTAAAAGAGAGGCAGATAACTTTAGTCCTGTCATATTGGTTTAGTTTAGTGAGTGGTATGACAGAATCGACGCCAATATTATTCAAATTTTCCATTTTATCATCTATCAAAGTACATACATCAACGTCGCTGGTCGTTGGTAAAACTTGCTTTTCACGTAAATCCAATTTGTGTGGCTCGTCCGTAAGGGCGACTCGTGGTTGGCCGTTATTATTCACTTGTTATGACATCTCATTTACATATAATCGGTGCGCCAGCATCGGGTACTGCACATCACAGTACTGAATGTTCACACTACACGTATACATCATAATAACTAGCCGTTGCCCGCGACTTCGTATGCACACACATCACAATATCATCAGCCATTAAACGTCCACTGCTAAACAAAGGCCTCTCTCTTAGAGGTGTGTTGTCATAATCTCCACGCTCGGCAGGTGGCTTGGGTAAGGCAGTACATTCACCTGCTGCTGCTGCCCATCATCTGGTGGTTCTGATCGCAGTTTTAGGACATGCCCGGGATGTCGTATGCGTACATTATTAAATAAATTTACAACACCCTTTTGCCCTCAGATCAGATAAACAATATGGTAAGGTGGTGTGAAGAGTGCGAATGCATCTTCTGGTCTAAATCAGGCTTGAAACCTTTAATCGAGCTCAGCCTGCAGACGATCTTCATCGTCATCAGCCAGAAGACGTCCACTGCTGAACATAGACCTCCCCCTTTAACCTCCACACTGAACGACAGCCTGCCTTCTCCATCCACTGGATGGCAGCGACTCTCACAATGTCGTCGGTCCATCTAGTGGTAGCCTACCTACGCTGCTTCTTCCGGTTCTTGGTCTCAAGAACCTTTCTTTCTTATTGGTTATCAGTTCTTCGAGCGATGTCGCCTTATTCACTCAACTTGCAAATTTTAATAGCTGTGTCGGTGACTATGTCGGCAGACGCCCTTGTCGCCTTTTTGTTGCATTTGGAATAATAGTTTGTTCATTGGTGTCGCTGTGTGAAAAATTAGTAAGTGTGCTGTACTTACCGTTTTTGCTTTACACTAAAGGAATCTGAGCTGCCTATTATAGGATCTGCAAACAGAAAGTTTGCAAAGAAAAGAAAACAAAACGATTGAACTGATAATAATCATCTGTCCGCGCTGGGCCAAAACATCTATTCAAGTGGAAAGTGACATTTTCTATCACCATTTATGTAACTAAGTACTCATCGATTTGGATAAAAAATATCTACGATCTTTAACATCATCAACCAACATCAAAACATCAGTTTGACTTCTCAATTCCATCTCCATTACTGGACCAGTGATCCTTACCAACGTTCAAATATTTATGGATTTATCATATCTCCGAAAGACGCTGGCAAGAAGAAATATACAATCCACTCCAAACCAGACGTTACTGCGTAAGACTTATAGGCTCCATATAGCAATTATGAACAAGAAGAAAGTTTTGACCTTTTCTTTATCTTCAGACCTCATCTTTGGATGTTTGTAATTCAACAACAGGTAACAATTAGGTATCTAATATTACCAATATGTTATTTCATCTACTCTGAAGCCTTCCACAAACCAAACGCGTACCAGCAGCAGAACACGTAGTAATTCCCATATGTAGTAATAGTTCACACAGTTTTTTGTGATATAAAACGTACGGGGCTGTTTTCAAGCTGCACTGCCACTGCTGCTGCTTTTGATTTGTGTAAGTCTTGAAATATTTCTCCTGCTATCGTTTCGTATCGCTATCGTTTGGTTCTACACTAATATCCTCGGGATAAGTATTGTTGCTGTCACTATATTAAGTGCCTATGATATTGAAGTTAGGAGGTCAGTACGCAAAACTTCTAGCGATCATAGGATCGCCAGAAGTTTTGCGTGCTGTGTTTTTCAAGTGCTGGTTGTTTAATCCAGATCACTACTTAATATCTTCCAGCCATTTACGTAATTGTCGTATTGAACTTCTTATTTCTGAAATTCTCCTTCCGAAGATCAACCGTGGGAATTCATAAAGGGATCGCATACGTCCACAAAAGGGATTTTTAGAACTGTAAACGTTAGCTCCTTTTGGTGGTTAAATTGTTAAGTACTTTTGTGGGTTGAAAATAGTCCTCTTTAGGGAATTTTGAATATTTTGCGTTGCAGTCCACATCTCAGGATTGTAACCAGTCTCACATTTCTTTTAAAAAAGACATACGTTTTGCATCCGTATAAGAGTGGACCAGACGTAGTATCCCTTATGCGGTGCGGACTGCGGTGTTGTTTGCATAGCATCATAGATAAACATATATACTAGAAATAGCATCCATCAAAAGTCAATAAACTTTCAGTAGCTTAGTTTCACTTACTTCATAAACACTTAATCAATATCATACTGAGCAAATTTTTGTACCAGCTTTGATACTGCAAACATGACTGCTTAATGCGTGAGGCAACCGCGCCACTGTAGGCCATTCACACGAACTCACTCGTATCTTGATCGACGCTGGCCTATGAAAAAGCGGGCGCTAATTAAAAAATAAACTATTCCTAAGATGGTTTGTAATTTACGAAAGCGACCGGAAGAGATTTGCCCCTACGTTGCTGGTTATGAAACGAGCGGATGCTAGCTTGACGTTGCTTGGGTAAGGCTTGGCTATTGTTTACTGTAGACTGACATGTTAGACAATAAATTGGCAATGAAGATACAGGCAAGATGCATATTTTGATAAGGAACTGGGTTGACACATTTAACAATCAGTAAAATCACATCAAAATTAACTAATAAGAATTGACTGGATGGAGTGACGATATATGTTAGGTAGTTGGTAGTTGAAGTTGTAGAAAATATAATTATATTAGCTGTTACGACAGCAGACACAAAAATGACACACAGACACGCAGACACAAAGATGCTAGGACAAAATAAACAAAACAGAACGATGATTTATATTTGAATGTTCTTATATATATTTTATATGTAATTCGAAATCGTTTGATCTATCTATGGGCCGTCGTGGTCTATGAATACTTTAAGAGATCTCAAATTTCTTAGTTTTTAGTAAGTAAAACATGTAATTAGATTTATAGGAGTGGCATTGTCGAATATCGATAAACCTCCATAAAAATATGTAAACGAAACTCTATAAAACTTAATATCAAGAAAAATTACACATTTCAACTCAGCCTATTTAGCTCCACACAAGCCTTAAACCGGTATTTTTCATTGATTCTCTCGCATGATAAGCCCGCATCTACATTTTCCGAACAGCACAATGTGCGATTGGAAAGCTCCTCGGCAGTGCGAAATATTTCCATTCGTACTGAAATGTGTGTGAAGTGGTTATTTGCATGGGCTGCACCGTTTAGCGCATATCTATGCATATCGCCGTTCCGAAACCCATTGTGCCCAGCGCGGACCGCGAAGCGAGCAAAATCGCCTCCTTTATTTGCGAAATATGTACTGGTGGCAGCTACCGTAGTGAAGGTAGGGCTACCGTAAGCTTATTATTCCATTCCACAAGTAACAGTAAAACAATGACTGTAAACATTGTAAACCATTCTGGTGTTGGATTCAAGTATTTTTTAACTTCATCATATCAGCCTATCGCATGTTCCCACTGCCATCATTAATATTTTGTTTTTAATCTTCTACCTTATTTCATCATTCCGACCATTAAAATTATTTATAATAGTGGAAAAATATAATTGGCTATTTTATGTAATATTTTATTTCTATCTCTGGTATTTCGAATAAGTTTCTTTAAAATTTAATAATAAAATAAAATAAAAATGAGGTTTGGTGGCTAATTTTTTTACCTGAAGAAAGTACTGTTTGCAAACTATGATCTGAATAAATTTACAATAAGTAAAGTAAAGTAAATATTTATTCCTGAAACGCTTTAACATTATCACATCGTAGTTATACATAGTTATCAATTGTGTCTAACAAAGGTTATAATTGACTAAACAGTGGGCCCCAAACTCGGCTAGGCCGGTCTCTTAGTGACCCGTTAAGCATATTTTCCTATATTTGATATATCGCGCGCGCTTAGGAGTGTTAAATTGAACAGAAATAAATTCAAATTAAAAATAGGTAAGTTTAAATTAAACTTGCATTCGTTCAAATCAGGATTATGGTTATTATAATAAGATACACAATTGAAGAAGCAGTTGAAATAATACATTACATTACAGATAATAATAGGCTATAAAAAAGTAAGAAACTTGTTATACTATCCGTACATACTCACCCTTCACTCCGTGTTGGGTGTACTTTCAGCATAGTCTACTTGCGTCTGTACAAACCGTATGTGAAATGACGATTAAGAACAGTTGTAAGTACCCTTTGTTTGATCGCAGGTGAGATAACCCCGGCTATTGTGGCAGACCAACAGTAGAGCTATTTAACGGTATCACTAAATATGTACATGTCATAAGGTTGGATTATACATAATTAATATTATGAGAGAGTTCAAAATATAAGTGGATCATGTTGTATAGCAAGGGTAGAGATTGGCTACGCCAGGAAAACTATTCTTAAGCAATACATTTTTTATGGTTGACAGACTGAGTTCGAGCACAGCTCACCTGTTAAGTGACTGAAGTGAAGATAGTAACCACGAAAAAACAGAACAGAACAGTCATAACAGAACAGCCATACCGGAACAGAATAGACCATAACATAACATACCAGAACATAACAGACCAGAACATAACAGGCCAGAACATAATAGAATATCATTTATTGTCGGCTTATTTCCGAAGAGGTCCAAAAAATTGTAGCTCCAAAAATATTTTAAAATTTAAGTAGCATTTGTAATAATTTCTGTATCAAAAACAAAATGGGAACTGGCTCTCAATTGATGCTGCCGGAGCACGCTATCAGATGCTTGGTGACAGATTTTTTACTTGAGAGTTAGTAGCTAGCCAGCCCTTAAAATGCCGTATCACTGCTAAGGTTTCCTGACGATATTTTCTTTCACCGGCAGCTCAAGTTCATTGTTAGGATTTGATCCCGCACCCTGTGATATGAAATTTGAACGAGTCAACCACTGAGCTAACATTGCTTAAAATACTTTATATAGACCGTGGTTTGCTTTAGATACTGGCTTTGGATCATATTATCGAGGTTTAGCATTTAGCATTTTCAGCAGATTGGTTGCTGGTAGGTATGAGAAATGAGCTTTTTCCTGAAGCAACTCCTAGTCACTATAACACGAAGTTTTTCAAAACTGCTGTTAATGGCAATGTGTCTGTGATGCCTTTGATGTAACAGATATCTATAAACGATAGTGTTCGCTTACTACCAGGCAGCCCATTTGTTTGTTTGCCACCTATGGCATAAAAAAACCAACTTCAAGATTTCCCGTCTACTGAAACAAAAAAGGAATTAGTTCTTATAGCAGTTCATTTAAATGGTTTGTATCTCTCGCGAAAGAACCATTACTTTATCATCTTCATAATCAGCCTTAGCCCACTGTTCGACATACTCGTAGGCCTCTCGCAAGGCACGCACCTCAGTCCGATCCTTGAGTTTTCGTTTCCAACCACTACCAGCTGCCTTACAATACCATATTATATTGTCACTCCATCGAGTCTCCTATGCTATGGTTGCTGATTCATCGTCTCCACTCTATCACTGATCTTCATGGTCTAGAACGCTAATTACTTGCAAGAAAGTATTAAATACCAGATTTTTCAAATGTTTATCGCGCATTATATTACCTACCTTTAAGTACATTTCGTTCGTTTCAACCATGTAATAATGGCCGCAGTTACGACCTGACTGAAAATTGCGGGCGAGGCCCGATAAACATTTAAAACATGTGCTCAAATCGTGAAACTTATTTTTTTTTTAACTAGCAAGTCCGTTAATTAAATAAAATATAAGCTAACTCTAACACTACAAAAACAGACTGCCCGTAAACAGTTGAAGGTCTAAAAACAATCCATATGTTCATGCCCACTTCTAGTTGGCATCGTACTCAGCATGCTGGTGACAAAATTAGATGTCGCAATAGTCTGTGGGATTGCAGACTGTAGAATGCGCTGCCTGAATGGGTTGTTTTCTGATAATCTGGTCGAATTTAAGTCACGAGTGAATCGATTTTTGCTAGGCATACGTGCTCTATCGTAGCCTCATCATCTAAGCAATTATATCACGCAAGATGGCGGTCAAGCGCAAGCCTATTTGTAAATATACAAAAAAACTCGATTATATTATCTTATCCTTATGAACTGTAAAATGAAAGACATGCATACATAGGTAGGTATTTACAAAAATACCAATTTACCTTCTCTAACTGACACCATTACAACTCTGTATTGAAGTGTAAAGAACTGAGAAACTGAGTAGAAATTCAAATAAGTAGTACCTACGTCTTTCGGTATTTAATAATCCAGCTCGTTAATTCCATCCATTGTCAGAATTCGGTTCTCACGTCACTTAATTACCTATCTAAAAGTTCCGAAGGTAATTAGCGACTGATAAAATTAATATTACAATGGAATTGAAAGGATAATAAGAGCTTTCCAATAGTTCGGTCGTTTTGTATGTTACGTATGTCTATTATAGCGGCTGATTTAACTATTTACTTATTAATACCTATATTGAAAACGTCAATTTAAGCTAGTTCATACTAGCATTCCCACAGAACTATATAATTAAGGCTTACAATTGATTTCCGTTATTAATTGGTAATGTAGAAATTGTTCGATGCGCGGCTGTCATTGCTACCCCAATGTCAGGGTGGGTCGTACATACGAGTACGCTAGAATGAAGGATATAACTGGATTTGACATTCAAATGTCAATACCAGGAACGAGCGACATACGATAAAACCAAGGACTTTGTATCTCTATGGTATACAAAGTCCTGGCATAAATCGTACAGAAATGTTGTAGTATGACAATTACAAAAACAATATTTAACGTAATGATTTCTTAGAGTTTCGCGATCAATAATATGACCATGGACACTACAAAGTAATCGAAACGTCAGGAATTAAAATAATTCAAGATTACACGCGATAAAATGCCTTAAAAGTGTTTAAATTCAATATTTAACGTATTTAAATGTTATTGACAATTTAAAAAAAAAGTACGATCGGCATGTTTCCAATCTGGTTATCCGGGTTTACGTCTCAATGGCTCGAGTCATGTTGCGGGTGATTTGGTTGTCTATAAAATAGAATAATTAAATCCTAAAGTGTCGAACAACACTTCAAATATTAAAATTACATTCAAATATTTTAACGTCTTTGTCAGAATTTCGGTTTGGGTTTGCTGGATCCAACTGCAGTTTCAGGTGTTAGTTTTCATTCGTACTGTATAACTTTAATTAATAATAGTAATTTATAAACAAAAGCCTATTATCAAATAAATAGAAAAATAATCAACTCGCCTGATGTTAAGCGATGATGAGGTCTACGAGTATGAGCACGCTTGCTTAGAAGAAACCGATACACTCGTGATTTTATGACACCCAGTTTGAACTATTGGGGAACACACATAAACAATACTCAGGCAGCATATTCCGCATACTAGCACTTCCCACAGTAAAAGTGCCAACTCTAGCTGTCCTATAGGAAAATGGACAGGATTAGATCATGCTGATCAGATCATGATTTTGCTTTATGTTTTTGGTTCACATGTTTGAACAACATGTGAGTTGACATGAAAACCAAAACAAGTCATAATTATGTTGGTCAACATTTTTAATATGTCTCATAGCTATAAGTTTATGGGTGTCCTTTACCGCCAAGTCCAGTTATAACCTTTGTCCTGACACACGTGTAGGTTTGTATTTACACAGTGGGCTGGAGCGTCAGTTGTTCGATTTTTTTCTGATAATGTATGTAAATGTGAAGCAATTAAGCGAGTTAAAATACGGGGTAGGCAGTTTAGGCAGGAGCGCTTCAAGCCCCTGCGCGCCATATGTCGGGGGCGGGCGGGCGGCCGTAGCGTGTTTCATAAACTTTACCAGCTTATTTAGTTACTTAAAATATGGAGCTGGAAATATTCCTTTTATTATTTTTTAAGCCATAAGCAGTCGGGCTGCCTGATGGTAAGCAGTCACCGTCACCTATGGATACTTGAAACACCAGAGGCATCACAACTACGTCGTCGACCTTTTAAAATCTATAAACTCATTCTATAGCTTTATACCGATTCGTAATTCGTAAGTAATGTGACAACCACGTCTTCAAGCAAATGATGATGGACATAATATGGATCGGACTGAGAACCTCCTCATTTTTAAAGTCGGTTAAAATATCTAAATATTATATTTACTAACTGAACGTCCAATGCAACTAGGTATACCTACCTATCTCGGATTTATTAACTTGTTTTTTCTTCTGATTTCCTTTATGTGTTTTTGCTAAATGTTTTTGTACTACATAGAATAATGCATCTTTCAGAGCATCATAAAAGAGCCAAGTGGACGAAGATAATTTATTTATTACCTATTATTTATGTTATGAATATAAAAATAACTTGTAGGTAAGTATAATACCTAAATTAATTCGTCCACCGACTTTTCAATAACAAAATACTTATTATTATTACAAGATTTTACATGCAAAATCAATATGGAAAATCCGAAGCGTCAAAGAAAATCCGCAAGCGCTTGGTGGCGTTGCGCTTGGGTGGAGCTAGGCTAGCGCCGCCCTCAGGCAAAGCGCGCCTCGCCTATTGGGCATTCGCACGACGCGGCCTGCCCGTGCTCTCTCGCAGGCAGACGCGGTGACATACTTATCAGTAAAGTTGAGCTGTGGCGCCACAGTCGAATATTCTAATCGAATGGAATGCGCTGCCTGAATGGGTGTTCCCCGATAGTTACAAACTGGGTATATTCAAATCACGAGAGAATCAGTTTCTTCTAGGCAAGCTTGCTCCATCGTAGACATCAGGCGAGTAGGCGGTCAAACGCAAGGTTATTATTTAATAAAAATATAGTTTTTACTGCCAGTTAAATAAAATAAATTCTAATGTTTTTATGGGTTATATGGAACTTATCTCGCATAAAAAGCTATTTAGGTGGGGTATTCAAATCGCTAAAGTTCAAATAGCATTTTTAATTCTCATGTTTTACCACCTCCACAGATAAAGTTGCACCGTACGGTGACAAACTCACCGTACGGGTAATGAACTTTTGGAAGCGGGGAATAAAAAAATATAAGATTGGGACATGTTGCAAGATAGATTTTACGGCTCCTTTTTCTTTGATAACAAGCGGGACATTTATATTGAGGTAAATTGATTATACCTACTTAATGAATTTGGCCAGTTTAAAGGTTTTATGAAATTGTTTATATTTTATTCGAAGCCGTGAATTAATTTTCTATTAGAATTACTCTAATCACAACACTATATCAATGCGAAAGTTTATGTGTAAGTGTGTTTTTCCGCACTGATTTCGGTTAAAGCTGAACGGCTTAAAATAAAATTTGGTATGGATGTAGTTGGTTTATACCTAAAAAGATAATTTGTGGTTTCTGAAGAATACCGGGTGTGTAAGTAGGTAACCTATATTGTCCAAAGTTGCTTGAAGTGTCTCACTCGTAAATTAGAGAAAATTTTCATGTATGTAGGTCTCGACTCGCTATACCTACATGTTTTTTTACCCGCATATTTAAATAAAATTGTCTAACTGTTAAGAAAAAAAAATTGGTAACCCCCAATGAAAAAGCTGATTATCTTCAAATGGCTGAACAGATTTCGTTGGAGCATAGCTAAGAATACACTCGATGAAGTTATCTTTCAACCAACCAACCAAAAAAAAAATAATCAAAATCGGTTTAGTCGTTTGGGAGGTACCATGCCACAGACAAACATAAAAGATGCACACGTTAAACTTATAATACCCTGTATTTTTGCTTTGGGGCTCAAAAAGTAGTAGTAAAAAGTAGGGGGGTAAATAGTAAACGTTTTTGGCAGGAAATTCAAATTCAAAAGTTTTTTGTCCGTGTTTTGAGAATAATTATTGTAAATGTTCACGATGTTTGGGCAAATCTATGATTTTTCTTTACATTGTCCTGAAAAGCTATTTATCAGTATCAGTACTTATACTATATTGTTGATACCCTTATTAAATTTTTCAAAGGGTTTATCGAAATACCTTTATCTATACTAATATTATAAAGAGGAAAGAATTGATTGTTTGTTTGTTTGCATTGAATAGGCTCCGAAACTACTGAACTGATTTGAACAATTCTTTCACTGGCGGGAAGCTACACTATTCCCGGGTGACATAGGCTATATATAATCTATACCCGTGTCTAAGCCGGAATGGACCGCTAGTATCTAATAAAGTTGAGTACTTTTGAGGCGACAGAGGAATTTAGATAACTAACGTGAATATAATTATAGGCCGAGGCTTAGCCAAGGCTAGCATACCTACTACATATAAATGTCCAGTTACCGCCAATGCATTCACGCTTCTTCTTAGTGGGAAAACGTATCTAATCAAAGTGTGTTTTTCGAAGTGTGTTCTTCCCTGAATGGATACATTATCTACAATGTTTGAGAAAAAAAACCATTGGTTATGTTACAAAAATCAAATTGGATATCTTAAATCCAATGACTCCCAAACCCAGTCGACCTGAAAAAGGAGCGAACCAATATAAATAAGAATAGCCTTCATTGTTCTAGCAGGTACCGTCAGATCGTGTGTCACATATGAACCTGGGTGGTCCAAAATAGATAGCACAAATATTTTGAACACATTATCATGGAAATATGCTCGTCTGCGCAACCGACTTGCTATTGTCCGCCCGACCACGACAAATGCTGCGTGTCCACACACCACATTAGCCTGACACCTCGAGGTGTGAAGAAGCTTCCTGTTTTTTAAATAATGAGTAGGAGATGAGGTGTCAAGTGACGGTGGTGGTTAAGTATGTGCACGCGAGGTCTTGAATTCAGATTCCGTGCTTTGGGCGAGTCGGGTGCTTTTGTGTTTAGGTCTATTGTATTGAATGTTGGTACTGGAGGGGCTGTAATGTCAATAGGCTTCGTTTGGGTGAAAATATTTATATAGACTACAAAAATATCAGTAATAAGTAAGAACTGCAGTTTGTATAAAACAGTTTTAAGACTTGACAAGCATATTGAAAATCCTTTATTAGCGGATCTTTACATCATATACGGAATCTACGTGCCAAATTTCAGCTTCGTAAGTCAAGTAGTTATTGAGATTTCTTGATGAGTCAGTGAATGGGTTTCGCAAAGATTATACAGATTAAACTCTTTTAATAAATTATATCGCGTTTTTTTCATATTATTTTAATTCTTGATCTTTCGAACAATCAGTGTCCGTGGTCACAGTAGACTAGCCCCCATATTAATAGACGTAAATAAAGGTACCTCAAATCCTCACGCGATTAAGTGATGTTTTGACATATGAAAAATACCACTTGAGGGTGACCTGAGGATTTGAGTTAATTTTATTTAGGTCTATGAATATGGGGGTAGATGCTTCGACCAAAACAAAATGAATCGACGGGACATAACCATTGAACTTGCTTAGTAAAAATGAGTCTAAGCCGTCGTAAATATACTTCAACACTTAATTATAACCATGTACAGTACATTTGTTACAAAAAATTGATAGCTGTTTTTTTGCTGTTTTTTACACTTCGGGAAAGACGAAGTTATAATGTTATCATGTAACAAAAGTCAAATGCACTGGGTCAACATGGTGGCTTACGACCCATACTCTTTGTTTGAGAGAAAGGATGTCTCCTAGCAGCGGGAACATGAAAGGCTGATAGTGATGATGATGAACACTTATTTTGTAATATCAATTGGCAATTGGGCGTAGACCTATATACACGCTAGTGGGCTGATTTTCTGCTTTATGTTATACTTAGTGGACTACGCAAAGACTAATTTTCAAATAACTGGCTATTAATTTATTGAAAATTATTTCTTGTATATACAACTTTTGTTATTTTGTCGTTTTACATGTTTTACACAATAAAGAAGGTTCCCCACCAAAAAAGCGTGTTCTTCTGTTTTCTTTCTTGTTTATTCAGTTAGGGATCATTAGTGTGCGCCCGACTCGCAGTTGGCCAAAGTTTTTTATTTCTTGTTTTACTGTAAAATGTATACTATAATCAATCATACCAAGTTTGACGCTTGTACGTATAACCGTTTTTACACTTAAGACTATGACTAGAGTAAAATTAAAACACGTTTAACATACGTTTGTTGTATCGGGAACCCGTTGATTTTTTACTTGTTGATATCATAACGGTTTCTTAGTTAATCCACCAAAACATTACATATTGTGTGAACATTTCAAATAGCTCTATCTATTCCTGTGCATAAGAGACAGCCGTAAAAAGGTAGGAAAGAAAGATACACATTGTAAGCTTAGTAACAGGGTCTCGTTGACAGCCTTTGGGTACGGAACCATAAAAAAACCGCAAAATGCATTTATTTTTCTAAATGTTTTTACATAAACGACATGTTGGTTGGCTAAAGCTGTGTGAAAATTGGGGCATTGATTAACTACTTTCTCTAATGCAATCCCAAGGCTTTTTTTATAAAATAATATTTGCTGTAAGCCATTTGTTTCTTAAAACTTATGGTTAGACATATTATAATAAAAATATACTAAAATATTATTTTTAGATAATTATGACGATAAATAATAGTTAGAAAAATATACGTTCAAAAGAAATGAAGAGACAACGTGTACATCTATATAAATAAACATTGATAAAATGTAAATGCCAGTAAAGAAACCAAAATAATTAATTTTATATTTCCACCTCTAGGTATATTATTTTATCAATGATTACAGTGATCCCTACAAACTCATTGCTTTAATTAAATTCCTATTGCGTCAAGTTTCTGAGGTCCCAAGCATGACACCTGCTTGTCTTTATACCGGTATCTATTGACGCCTCTAACATAGTCACGGAATCGACAACATTGTAGCAGTGGACCACTTAGAGCGGGTAATCAGTCTGTGGAGTAGCCAGGGACCCGAGTAGACTCTACGGGGCCTACTTTTGTTCTACTTTTTATTTTTTTACCTTAAGGGGCCTGTATACCCTCTGCAGCTTTCTCTCTCTCGCACATTTTCACATTATTGAAGATATAAAATCAATGAGTGTGAATTTCCAAAAAGTAACAAAATCATGTCAATCAAATCATCTTGGTGTCTATCGTAACATTACAAACAAAGAAATTGACCATGAGAATTGCGGGAAAATTGGAAAATCGTGGGTAGCACCGCGGGATTCAGCTAGTAATCTTTATAAGTATAATTTTATAAGTGTCATCTCGAACATGCAATTGAATATTTTGTTTGATCCGAGGTAACCACTAAATTCGCTTCACGGCTTAGTTGTGAGATGTATTATCTGATATTCTATTATTATCTTGAACTTACAATCAAACAATAGATATTAGGTATCAGTTCATCAAAATATTATTAGGTAGCGTGATCATAACATACGAGTGTAAATCATCTGTTTGTTATACCCAATTTGGGTATTTAAATTAAATATTGTGAAAACAACAAGGCAAAATGGTAAAAACTTGTTATTGGAGGCCATTTTGTATGAGAACATTTTGCCGTTCCAATGATGGTAGAGGTGGTAGAGCCCCTTGTCCGTCGGTGAGATAAAGGCTGCGGGATGCGCCGGCGCATAAATAAATATATTCATTAGGCGACACCCACGCCGTATCGCGCCAGTAAATCCTCGTCGGCCTCCGACTGGAGGCACCAACAACACTCCGATAAAACTGATATAAAATAAAACACGGCTGTACTCCGTCCCAATCGTAGGTGAAAAAAAAAGTCAATGAAAGCTTCTTTAGACAATAATATATTGCATAATGCATTATAGGTACGAGTGGTTTTCTTTGCAATGTTTCCCGAATTTATGAAAAATAAAGAAAAATTACAAAAATAATAGATACATAAACACTGAGTTAAAACAACAAATTAAAAGCGCGTTTATAGCGTTGCTTGAGAGTGAAATATAATGTCAGAAAATGCCTGTACTATTTGGCTAAGATTAGAACAAAACATTTGGTTTATTGACAAACTGCTGCATATATGGATAATAGGCAATCTTAAATAATATTATTTAAAAAAACTTTGTCTGTTTTTTTCTCTTCTAATTGCGTTTGCGCATCGTTTATTTGATTGAGTTGAGTTGTTTGGCCACACGGGTGTAATAGCTGGTAAGGCAATACCCTGGGTTTCTCATTTCTGTTTTTTTATTAACTGAAGGATAAACAGGGAGACTAAAATAAGAGCTGAACCTAACTGGGAGAATAAAATAAACTACTCATAGGTAATAGATTAACTTAGTTTCGTAAGACATTTCTCTGAATTACGATCGTGATTTGATAAATAAAATAAGCCGTGATTTAGGGATGACTAAAAACAACCAAAATTTTGTACACTTATAGTGATTAGTTTAAGTTTTTATTTAGCTTGCTAGACATACAATCTATATTTGTCTTTACGCTGATTACAGAGGAACATCGAGGTTAATTGAGGATTGTCGAGAATCGAGGATTGTTTTGGTTAAGGTTAATTTGTTATAGCCATTTTTATCCTAGCAATGTAAAAGTCAAAGTATGATTGTAATGTTTTGTTTCTATGATATTTGACATATAAAGCAATGAGCTGGTTTGATGTACGTATATACTTATTTTTCAAAAATGTGTTTAAGTATGCTGCTTTTTAGGGTTCCGCACCTCAAAAGGAGAAAAAAAACGGAATTCTTATAGAATCACTTTGTTGTCCGTGTGTCTGTTTATCAAGACCCTTTTACTCAGAAACGCGTAGAGGTACCAAGTTGTTGAAAAAATCAAACTTGTAAGTCATCGCGATCAAAATATATGATCATTTATGTCGCATACTCTCGCACATTTTGCGATTTTACAAGGGAATCAAAACCTATAGGGTACTTCCCGTTGATCTAGAATCATGAAATTTGGCAAGAGGTAAGGTATCACAAGACATATAAAGGCAAAAAATCCGAAAGTCGTTAATTTGAAGTTATATAATATATAAAAATATTGTTTTGCGATTACAATCTTACATTTTGTAGTTGGTATGTATGGAAGAACCTTATTGTCCACTTTAAAGTCAAGTTTGTCTTACAATATATATTTTTTTTTGTTTGGACTAAGGTTTCGATCCAACGGAACCCTCAGAGCACGAGTCCTTCTCTTACTTGTCCGTCTTTTTTGGTGTAACACGTTAATTGTTATTTTTTCAACGATTTTAATAAAGTAATTTAACACGATTATTATGATATTTTTTACCATAGATATTTAAGTAATTCTAAAGTTTTGTAAGTACCTACCTAATTTCTATTTCTTACACTGAATTCGAAGAATATTCAGTATCAGTTTTTCAATTCCGTAAAATTATGAATATTAAAAAGTAAGGTTTCGATCCAACGGAACCCTCAGAGCACGAGTCCTTCTCTTACTTGTCCGTCTTTTTTGGTGTAACACGTTAATTGTTATTTTTTCAACGATTTTAATAAAGTAATTTAACACGATTATTATGATATTTTTTACCATAGATATTTAAGTAATTCTAAAGTTTTGTAAGTACCTACCCAATTTCTATTTCTTACACTGAATTCGAAGAATATTCAGTATCAGTTTTTCAATTCCGTAAAATTATGAATATTAAAAATCAAAATAAGTTATGCTCTGGCTGGATGTTTTAGTCAATAGGTATAAAGAAAGAAGGTAAATTAAAAACAAACGACAAGAAAAAAAAAGAGTTTTCAACTTGTTTCGGCCATGACAACACATAAAATTGAAACTGGTATTTATTAAATGTTTATCGGGACTTATCACGTATTATACACACAACAAACAAACACACAAACATGTGTTCAAATCGCGAAAGTTTAAAAATAGCTGGTGTTTTTTTTTTTTTTTAGTAAAAACCCCAAAATTAGACACAAGGCGTGTGCGCAAAAACCTTATTGGCTAATATGAATTAACTATTTCTGAAATCTGACTTTTACCAAAAAAGTTGTTGTGTTAAACCTATGAAACTTATTTAGTTTTTGAAATCTATTAAATAATTATTTAATAGTGTATGAACATGGAATTCAATATGTACGAGCCTCTTCAAATTGAAAGTTTAAAAATTGGATGACCGACGGCCTTCAAAAATTTCTTGTACTTATTTGTCACTATGAAAACATTATTTAAAGCATAAATATATGTACTACTTGAATTATCTAATTAAAATTGTATAAAAAACATGAAGTCCTCCATTATTAAGAAATAGAGATATTTTCAGCTACTAAAACATTTAAATGAGATTTTCTCGCCACGCAGCTATTTTTGACTAAAGGGTGGCTTATAAAATATTAACTCTTCATTCTCACCACCATCGGTATGCTCCCACAAAAACGTTAAATTATTAATTCCTTCGCAATGCTAGGGTATGAAGTCCAAACGAACGGTAAAGCTTGAAGAGGTTGATTTCCCTCTTCGATTTAAATTTAGTGTAACTATTATATTAGAACGGATGTGAAGCGTGGTCAACTAGAGCAAGTTCTAATTGAAAGCCTGATCTATACTAGCTCTGTCTCTATCAACGAGGTAGGATTCTATTTGAGTGAAAGAGAGGAATATACATTAACACCTCCGCACCGAAGAAATGGCAAAAGATCACCTGTGCTCACTACCGTAATTCTACCGGCGGTAGAGCACCTGTCCCTTTCGTACGGTTTAAGCTTAGGCCGAACTGAACGAGTGCGAGTAGGAGTAGTTTCATTTCGGTCTTTGTATAAAAGGTCTTATGTAAAATATCGAAGCTGTATCAAAAGAAACCTTATTGTCTCCCTAAAGTAGAATCAATATAAAGGAGAGGCTAAAAGGTTCCGTATAAAAAAATCTAAGAACGGGACAGAAGGTTACACTGGAATTGAGCGTTGCTGTAATTTTGACGCGTTCGGAAATCGAATTAAGAACGTTAGAGAGAGAAGTCCACGGAGGCTCGATTCAGTGGAGGTAGTTTTTTGTTATTGTTTGGCGGAGGAGATTTTTTCCGAGGCGTGCAAATGGGAGTAGGCGCGCGAGTGGGCGCGCCGGCACGGCAAGCGCGCTCTTCAGTGTTCTGGCTGAGCTTCGAGCGAGCGCGTGCGGGACAAGTGCCGTCCGTCAGATAGGTGCTTCTACTGTCATATTGGAAGTTTATCAGACTGTTACCGATACCGTGGACTGTGGTGGTGTATGCCGGGTCTAGGGTGAAGGTGGCTCGACCATGTTGATATCGGCGGGCAGCGGCCCCACGCCCGAGTTTTCCCCTGCCTCGTGCTGCGCCCCCTGGAAGATGGAGCCAGCACCCCCTGCACCAACCATTGCCCAGCCGATGAACATTTCACCAAATGGTAAGTTTATTTCACCATTCTGCATAAAACTTACGAATAAAGTCATAAACTCCCCAAAAATTTGCAACATTGACAAGTAACAAATTTTGGCAATCATTTTGGTTTCCTTTACAAAAGACTTCAACGCGATCAAATTATTATTAAAATAAATGAACACATTTCTTAAAATGTAAAAGAGATATTTTGCCGTCGGCTGCCGTCGTGTTACAGTTTTTATGCTACCGTTGAAAACTTACAGTGTTTACTTGGATGTTTTAATATGTATAATATAAACAATTACAACCTAGGTAACATACATACAATACTTACACACTTATACCCTAAATGCAAAGGGTAAAAAGTAAATTGACCCAAACACTTTAATTACTATTTCAGCACTCTTGTTTATCTGTGCATGTAAAAGTGAAACAAATATTTTATTTCTAAACTATGTGACATTATTATTGACAAGTAATGAAATGAACGTTTTAAAATGGTACGTTTCACCTATGGCGGGAAATTCAAATTTCAAACAGTTTTCTTGTCCTTGTAGCTTGTAAGATTAAGTTTTTTTTTATCTGTCGAATCCATCTCTATGCCGTTTTTAATCTTTGGTTGGAGTTACGGTAATAGAGTCAATAAAACAATAACAATGCCTTCATATTTTGAGAAAGAATCTTACTGGAAAAAATCTTCTATGAATTTTTTATTTTATTTTGAGAAACAACCACAAGAAACAGAAGTTTAAACCAATTGTTTTGTAAAACAATTGGTTTAAACTTTGAAGTCTATCAGTATATTAAGGAACGAAAAACTATTTGTAATGCATGAAAAAAAGTAAAATCATTAGTTAATTTATGCTTTTAATCAACTTGTACAACAATATTATTAGTCTAGAATACTATATGAATTTACATTTCAATTAAATAATATTAAACTATAAATAAAAAATAAATATTAGTTAATTACATTATATTTAAATTATCACATTGCCTTTATATTTTGAGAGAGAATCTTACTGGAAAAAACTTTACTATAAAATTTAATTTTTTTACTGAATGCAGATAATAAATATTGGGTATAAACTTATGTATATTAAGAGACCAAAAATATTTTGTAGGTAATAAACGATAATAAGTATGAACATAATGAAATGACAATAAGATTGAATTCCACCAACTTCCCGAGAAGTTGGTTTTTATTTGGTTAAAATTTACTTTATACCATAAAAGTACTTTTATCAATAATATTGTAGCGTTTTCCCCCAAATTTGAACCCATATCTTGAAGATAAAATTCCGTTAAGTTAAGTTAATACCTAGGACAAACTCTGCAGTTAGGTAAGAACAACTTCGAGAAAGAAGCCAATAGAAGGATTCAGCTGGGATGGGCAGCATTCGGTAAGCTTCGTCAAGTCTTCACGTCGTCCATACCACAGTGTCTCAAGACAAAGGTCTTTAATCAGTGTGTCCTACCCGTTATGACCTACGGTGCCGAGACGTGGACACTCACGGTTAAGGTGGTCCACAAATTTAAAGTCGCTCAGCGAGCTATGGAGAGAGCTATGCTTGGAGTTTCTATACGGGACAAAATTCGGAACGAAGTTATTCGACATAGAACCAAAGTTACCGACATAGCTCAAAGGATTAGCAAGCTGAAGTGGCAGTGGGCCGGCCACATTTCCCGAAGAACCGATAACCGATGGGGTAGACGAGTTCTGGAGTGGAGACCACGTTTAGGCAAACGTAGTGTAGGACACCCTGTGGCCAGGTGGAGTGATGACCTGCGTAAAACGGCGGGTAAAAACTGGATGCAAGGAACTGCCGACCGAGCTCAGTGGCGTGCATTGGGAGAGGCCTATGTCCAGCAGTGGACAATTAGAGGCTGATGATGATGATGATGATGATGATGATGAAGTAAAGTTAACTAGTATATGTCAAAAACTGGACTGATGAAAGCTGATGATGATGATGATGACGTGATTTGGATATTTAGATACTTGACCATAAACGTGTTTCTTATATACAAGTTTCGCAGATTAATGGTTTCTAAAGCAAAACTATTCCATACTTAATTCTAAAGTAAAATAATTTTTTTTGTAAGGTGTACCTTTTTATTTGATATTATCATTGTGATATGAGCTGAATAAAGGATGCTAAATGCGAGTAGAACTTATAAAAACTATAACTTATTTGTTGTTTGTTGAACTTATTTGTTAAAAATTTAACACTTTGACATCGAACGAACATAAATTAATTTACATAGATATATTATCGAAAACAACCATGAACTCAAGATTCCAGTACGTTATTACCTTACGAAAGAAAATTTAAAAATTAGGTAATCGGCCTATCATGCCATTGCTAAAGTGAATTATTCCCTGTTAATTAATACTCTGAGTACCGAAACAGATGGAAAAGTATTTAGATAAACGAAAGCATATCTCAAAACAATTAAACTAAATTTTCTTGTGGAAATAAATGGGCACAATATATGTTTCCAACATGCGTGGATATTATTTCATCATTCTGAGAACCTAATTCGAAATAAATAACAAAATAAACTGTCATGTTATTTCAATAAGTAAAAACGTTTTTTAAGGTATATTAAATACTTACCTTTAAGACAAATACACAAGGCGCATCTAAGTACCACGGACAAGTTAATAAATCTAGCTCCAAACATAAAGTGATTATTAATTTTACGTATCTCTGCGCAATTTTGTTGGTCTATTTGCCGTGAAAATGCTTCAAAATATGGCATTTATCATCATCATCATCACTTTTATTGGCACCTCATTCAGCCCACTGTATTTGTTTTACCGCCAGTAACAAAGCCACTGTACTAAGCCTACTTAGCCAATTTTTCATTAAAATTAAATCCTGGGTGACATTTTACCGAAAAGGAAAAAAACTAAAAAACATAGGTAATTCGACAGGCACATCAAGCAGAAGATGGCATAAATGCTTTGCAAATTTTTTGGGGGATAGACAAATTTATGGCAATTTTTTCATGCAACTGAAGAAATCGACAACTTTTTTTTTTGTAATAATTATATAATAGGCTTCAAGTTGGGAATCCGTAAAGTTAGGAATCTGTAGAGTTGGGAATCCATACACTTGAAGATCTGTAGAATTAAGAATATGTAGAAATAGGAAGCTGTAAAACTGGGAAACTGTAGGATTGGGATGTGTTAAAACTGGAATCTGTAATGAAAATCTGTAGAATTGGACACAATTCAATTAAGTAGGTTATGAAATCCCTCTGCAGACTTGTCAATGGTCAAAAAGTATTGTGGCAAGATATACCTTTTTTTTTTATAATATAGGTACATGTCTCTAATCAAAGGCCAACTTAACTATATTACAATATCAAAAATAAAAGACGCGCTGGAAGGAAGAAGGCGTCTTAATTAGTTGAGATGAGAAACATCTACGAATAGACGAGGATTGTCAACTTGTTATATACGATAATTGTAAGACATAGATTTTCAACTTTTTCAAAGTTTATTATTATGCTTTACATTTTTTTTATTTTTTATTTATTATTTCGTTTATTCTGTACATACAAGCACTTGTGCTTAACTTTTATTGCACTGATATAATAGTCGTCAATGATCCAAGAAAGTTAGCTGAAATAACGATTAACTGGTAATATAAAAAATATATAAAAAATTGGGAAAAGTTTCGGTTAGTTAGCGTTCTATACTTAGTAAAAAAAAATACGCTATGAATTTCGCAACTAGTATATAGTTATTTAACTTATTTATCATGACTATTACTTACTTTACTAATTATTACCAAGGAAGTAAGTCTATCTTCTTTGTTATTACTTAGTTTTAGTTAATAGACTAGACCATGGGAAAACTAACTTACGACTACAAGCTCTTGTGACAAGTGACCATAGATCAGTCAAGAATGTACAGGTACGTCCTATGTCGGCATCAAGCAATATTTTCATATTTTCAACGTCGAGCCTACTAGATATATCAAGGCCTTTTCAGATTACGTTATCATACTCGATATATTAAAAATAAAATAATGATAATTATTCAATACATATTTTTTTTTGCATATTTTTATTGGATGACTTTTTTACTGAAACAAAAAACAACTATAACATACTCCATGTACTTGACACGCCCTATTTTATCGGTTGGGGAAAAAGTCAACCAGTTCAACACATTACAGCAGATTCGCCTTATCACAATTTATGTACCTATAGCCATGCCATCATACATATTACGAATGTACCTGTTGATTGATTTTGAGGTTTACTAATCTAAACCTTAGATTTACTTCAATGGTCGAAAATGTATAAAATATTATGCATTATATACAATGCACAGTATTGCAATTCGAGCCTGATTAAGGTAACGACTATTTTCATTTTCATATATCTTCTAAGAAATTTATATAATGCATAGGTATTGTTAGGAATGTTAGATTGGTGTTAAAATTACATAAATAAATGGTGTAATGGGAATGTATGAAAAACATAAATACAAGTAATATAAAAAAATCTTTATTATTTTTAATATTTTTACCGCATAGATTTTTCACTGGAAGGATTGTCGTAACAAAATTAACTTGGGCTTCCCGTCAACTCGGTTCTGTCACTGAAAGGCACAGATCTACTATATCTGTTCTGAAAGGTTTTTCAAGTTGTTTTTTATAAATAAAAATGTAAACTGACATTCGGTTCTATCATCTACTTAAGATTTCATTTTATATATTGGTAACGAGTTTGGCATTACACACATGGTCTAAGGAAATATGTAATATAAGATTTGATTTATGCATTGCCTGGCCATTTTGGGCATTGCATATACTATTAAGTACCATACTTAGGCATTGTGTATAAAACCAAATATTAGACTCTTTCTGTCACATATATTGGCGCGGTAGGCAGAAGACAGTACAGGGAAATCTATAAAATAATATAATTTTATGGATATGGTATTATGGTAGACAGTTCTTAAATCCAGCTTCAGGGATTCCAACCTGTACCAACTCGGGAAAACACCACATTTGCTCTCATTAAATTTTACTATGGTTTCTCTTGTGGACCATTGAAAAACTGTGTACGTTATGTACAATCATTCAAAGTGTTGGTAGCCTAAGTTTAAACACTTCATTAAAATCTTGCATAATGGGGTAGTCTGAAAAAGCCTGTCGTCAACTATGTCTGTCCAATTATTTGCTATCGTCAATCAAAACGTTTCAAACGCCGATCGCTTATAAGCCTGTGGGTGCATATTGAGCAACGTTCACCGGAAACGCTACCGGCAATCTATCGGCCGATCTACCGATTAATTAGTTCGATGGCTGTACAATGCGAACTATGTCGTGTGTGGCTTGATTTCGCTCACTCATCGCAGCTGCTGGTTGTCGATGACAAATGACGTCACTTTCAAACCTTCACCAACTTTAAGCCTGATTCATTACAGATGAGGACGACTATGGACTATGAAAGGTTAAAGGGGGGTAGGCCCCCCCTTTAACCTTTGTTCAGCAGTGGACATCTTCTGGCTGATGATAATGACAACGACTATGTCGATCCAGACAGCCGTACCGCAGTTTTTCGGGCCCATATAAGACTCGGTGTAATGTGAATTAGGCTTTATTCATTGTAAGTAGCATGGTGTGATATTTGAAATTTTAACTAACTTGCGGTTAATCTACATCACAGTGAAAAGTATGATTATTTTAGCTTAGATCAGGTAGCAAAATACATAGCTCAAGGTGCGTATAATCTTTAGAGTGTTCATGCAATGAAAACTGAGTAAATTGATGTCGTCAAAGACCCAGCGTGTAGTTACAACCATCTCACCAATCACGTAAAATCTGAGAAGAGTATCTGAGTTAGAAAGGAACCCAAATATGGATATATAGTATTTTTGTTTTAATATTGAAATTTGAAAACAAGAAAGCGCTAAAATGTAGTAAGTAATACATTCGTATATATCTAGGTCAAGTGGCCAAACCTAATGTAGAAGTTTACGCTGGATTATATGGATAAATATTATTAATTACTTATTAAAAAATTCATGATTAAATTGCTAACTTTAATTAAATTTAAAATAAGGTACCCAAACTAACAAAATTAATCACAATTGTAGCTAAGCGCGCTAAATTAATTAGCCTTTTATTTAAAAAAAAACGATGTTATAAGTATGATAAAGGAATAGGGTCTAAAATTACGTTTACGTTTCACTCATGATAGCGCTCAGGATCCTTATTCTCTAACTTACATGAGATTCCTTGCCCACACACGACTTGTTGACATGAAATTTTTATTGAAAATGGACTCTGTGCCCTTTTTATTCTATGACCACATAAATAAACCCTTAACGCGGTCGTGGAGCCCGCTTCACATGATATGCGTGGAATTGGCAATGTCAAGTTTGCTAACGCAATAATGTTTGTATCGTTTTGAACTGTGAAAATAACGTGGAGCAAGCTAGGGCATTTCTTGCGTTTTTTGTCAAGAGAATGTAGTATCCAATCGTAAACGCGTTTGATTCGTTTCAATTATGTAACCATGGTTACTGTGTCATTAGTGTTATAACACGTTTGCAGCACGTTATTTGCGGTTTTCTTTACGAATTCAGGAGCCCTGGTGTAAATGCCACTTGCGAATACTGACCAGAGGGGTTTGTATCCACGGATCCCGTCGGAGCGTACGTAGCTTAGCTTTGGAGGCTAGTTAATTTTGGTAGCTTGACTGGTATTAAAATATACTTGTTGGTTTACACCACAAGGGCTACTCAGGCTGGAAAAAAGCGACAAATTAAAAGTACAAGCAAGAAACCCTGAATCTAGAAATTTCCCATAAAGTGCTAACAAACGTGTGGATTTGGTTAACCGAAATTGCCGTCTGACCAACGGGAGAAAAAGAGGTGAAATATCTTATTCTCACACCTTATCTCCCGTTAGTTGGACTGCGGTCCGTCAACCAAATCCACTCGTTTGTTAGGGCTTGTAAGTTAGATCTCATCATCATCATTATCAGGCAGAAGACATCCACTGCTGAACATAGGCCTATCCCCCTTTAACCTCCACACTGAACGACAGCCTGCCTTTTGCATCCACTTATGCCCGTAAGTTAGATCTAAGTTTTTGCTATCCTTCTACTTCTTGGTACTTAGCTCCACTTTTCTCTGCGATACTTTTCTTAGGTCATCTAAATCTTACTACATCTAATCTTACTTCTGTCAACTCCGACTCACAGTAAGCTATGGGACAGGTGTTGGATTTGTAAAAAAATACTCTGTAATAAAACTAACTTTAAAAAGACAGGCATAGAACGAAAAAAGTTATTAATACACTTACTAAAGCAACTATTTAAATCGGCCAATAAACCCTAAACCTAAAAAACCGGACAAGTACGAGTAGGACTCGCGCTCTGAGGGTTCCGTTAGATGAACCCTCAGAGAGCGAGTCCAAACAAAAAAAAAGTTGAAATATTGAAAGATTAACTTAACTTTGTAGTGGACAATAAGGTTCTTCCATACATTCCAACTACAAAATGTAAGTTTGTAATAGCAAAACAATTATTTTTTTAATGATATAACTTCAAAGTTATAACTTTCAGATTTTTTCTTTTATATGTGTTGTAAAGACCTTGACAAAATTTCATGATTCTAGGTCAACGGGAAGTACCGTATAGGTTTTGATTTCCTTGTGAAATCGCAAAATATGTGAAAATAAGCGAAATAAACGGTCTATCTTTTGATCGCGTAAACTTACAAGTTTGATTTTTTCACACCTGAAATAAGCCGTAGATTTGAGTATCACTACATCATCACTATCACTGCATAGTATAAAACAAAGTCGCTGTCGCTGTCTGTCCGTCCCTATGTATGCTTAAATCTTTAAAACTACGCAACGGATTTTGAAGCGGTTTTTTTAATAGATAGAGTGATTCAAGAGAAAGGTTTATATGTATAACTAGCGATCCGCCCCGGCTTCGCACATAAATTACACCCATTCGAAGCCGGGCGGGCGGGTCGCTAGTTTAATATAAATTTCAACTTTCTTGGGAAAAAGGGTCTTGACAGACGGACAGACGGACTACAAAGTGATCCTATAAGGGTTCCGTTTTCTCATTTTGAGGTAAGGAACCCTTAAAAACCCGAAAAAACAAGCGCAACCAAAAGTGTTTTTGTATTGTACCTAAGTATACATACTTATAGCAACGCTGCGCTGTTTACTGAACAAATAAGTTGGTGTCGCCGTACTTTTGCATTCGAAACGTTCCAAAAGCTCTCGACTTTTGTTCTGTAAAGAAGCGTTTCTTGCTCTCATTTCAGTCTCAAAAACTTTACTTACTAGCGTGAAATTTGCAAATTGAACACTAACTGAAAGGAATAATATTGTGTGAATTAATATTTAATAATATAATTAAATATGGTTAAACTATTTAAAAGGTAAATATGAAATTAAAGTAGGTAGGCATGTATTACCAACCCAATATCCATATGCCAATCATTGACGCAATTTCTATACGTAGTAGTTTAGGTATTTCTAGATGGTAGGTATTTTGGTAATATTAAGAGTATTGAAATTAAACATTTAATGAATTTGATCATGTGTATTTTACACATATAAACGTCAGGAATTGAAGTTATGTAAAATACAATGTAAAATCCGTTAAAAGTGTTTAATTTCAATGAATAATAATCACGAAAACCTAAAGAATCTATATCTTTATGCATTATTTTTTATCTTTTATGTATCACTAGCTAACCCCGCGGTTTCACCCGCGTTATATGCCTCCTTGAAGCAATATACTTACTTGGTAGCGACAGCAACCTCTGACGTAATATGTCAATGACTTTAATTCTTACCGTTCCATACAAAATTTATTGGAAACTGAATTTTCTACCTTTTTCCCGTGAAATTTTGCGATATTTTATTACCTATTTTGCTATGGAGGTGGAGAGAAAAACAACACATCAAAGATCATGAAAATCGATCCAGCCGTTCTTGAGTTATAAATGGTGTAACTAACCCGACTTCGTTTTATATACATATATAGATAGATGACCAACTGTGACAGTGTGTGTGACAGTCTGTGTGTCCAACTATGGAGAGAAAAAGGAGAGAGGTAGAGACACACAGAAAGAGAGAGAGAGAGAGAAAGTGAGAAATAAAACATATAAAATTACTCGGATAACAAACAAAACAACAGATAACGAGAACAGATTGCTTAACAAAGAAATATTTTGATTATATTAAGTTTTTACCTCTCACTAGCGTGAACGCACACTAGCAAAATCGGCCAGCGATTGCCGCCACGCCGGTGCACACGACGAGTTTGTAAGTACACCGATCAGATGGTCCCATCCGCACTAGTTTATAAAGCAGGTCTATATATAAACACTTCTTAAAACAATGTCTTAATTAGTTTGCAACAAATGTAAACTAAATTAACAGATACCTTGATAGTAAGTAGGTATGGTTCTAGAAATTTTTGTTTCGGACTTTTTTGAGCGCTGGCCCCGATATCCACACAAATCTTACACATCTACACTAACACATCTTTGGCGGAAGGTTAAATTTTTCATTTCTTTCTATCCAAGCCGTAAAACTCCCGTGATTTGTAATCCAATGGTAGATTCATTTTACTTCAAAACTCCGCGTTCGAATCTCGCGACAAGTTCGTAATAAGTTCTATTTCTATAATTAATGCGAAAGTTATAAAATGAGTCATAAAAGTTGAATTAATTGACGTGTCACAACATAATTCCGTAGGTGCGTATAGATATCGCGGCGAATGTGTCTTCCATGTGAACGTTAACACCTCGCGGTTTGCTCAGGTGCTCTAATAAATCTAATTAACATTTAAATGGTGATCACGCATAATAATCAGGTGGCTTTATAAACTGCGTCGATGCTCCTTAATTAGAAGACAATAGTAACAATGTATAAATGAGCCATAAAGTCGGCTAAGACATTCAGAGCATTGTTGAATAACTTTCATACATCTGAACAAACTGAGCGGGGTGACGCAAGGTTCTCTACATTATGGATGTACTACTTATGCAGGGTTACTCGGAACGGGTGCATTAAGCCAAATGGAACATTTTACTCCACATTTTTTTTTGTTTAATTATTTTGTTGTGTTTCTCAGACTCCGTGGTCCGTGCCGTTTGTCAACAATATTTTTTTGTGAACTATCATACTATTATTATAAATGCAAAAAGTTTGTCCAACGGATCAACCTGATTTATTGCATGGGTATAGTTTAAGGGCCAGAGGGTGACATAGATTTTTCATCGTTATCATCACCATTTTCCATCATTACGCGGGTGAAACCGCGGAGCGCAGCTAGTTACTAATATAACATAATTGGAACCAACCCTCGGGCCTTTTGGGGCCTCATTCACAATTGTTATCATGACGGATTGTGACAACTTCAATAAAGTACTGCAGTTAATTTTTTTTTTAATAATTGCCTCAAAACTGACCGTTTAAAAAAATTATACTAGTAAAATACCACCACTAAATATTATAACTACTAGTATAAAAAAATTAAAACTGTCTATTTTGATGCAATTATTTAAAAAATAAAATTAAAATAATAACAATTTAATAACATTTTCTTTAGTAGAATCGGGCCCTGGACGAAATATGAATTTTAGTTAAAACTAATAAATATGAAGTTACTGTCGGTTTAATAAACCCGTACCGTTTAACCCTGTTCATATAAAGTGATAGAGTTTTCAAAAGCTACATATTAATTTGGTGTAACTATAGTCGGTATTTGTTAGACATACCTGCGATATGGCTTTGAACGGGCGCCGTGTAGGCGGGTGATAAAGATGCGCCGGCTGTATCGTAGTGGAAGCGATGGCAAGCAAGATTAAGTTTATGAATTTGCTTTCTTACCTATAGGTAGAATGTGTCAACAGTGCGGTGTCATTGTAACAAAGTTTAATGTAAAACCTTATTTCTCAGTCAACAAAATTGATTTTTTTTTGCAAAAAAAAGTTTAAGTAAAGAGCGCTCAGTGCTAATTCGTTTGAGACTAGATTTGTAGATTACAAAATTGTAGACTCTCCCATTTATTTTTGTAGTTTGGATATTGTTTCGTTAAATCGTATATTTTTTAGTTGCTGACTTTGTAGTAAATCACCCTTTTATTCTACCATCATTAAATATAAGTTTCGCTTCCATTACATATTTTCTCTGTACCCTCATTCCCGATCTTTTTTTTTCATTAGTTAATTTCTTTCAATCGAATAATATTCGTCTATAGTTTTTAATTTGTTATTTTCTTTTAGTAGTGTTATCAACCAGGATTCTTTCTCCTCTATAAACAATTTCACTACCTCCCCCTTAACTGCTAATGGCAAAATAGCACCAACAACGAAAGGGGCAGTAGCCATTAAAAGTGCGTTCTGAATCACGCTAACAGAGCGACGCTACAGCGCTAAAAAATCAACACGCCAAGAAAAAATCTTTGTGCAGTGTTGTTTCTCATTAGCGCTGTTGTTGTCATTGGTGCTGTTTGCGTGATTCGGTACACGCCCTAAATGTATTTTGAATCTCTTTTTTTAAAATCATATGTCATTTATCCTGAAGGCACGCTTTATTTAACACATTATTTTCCCTTTGGAAAGAAACAATCTATGATGCAACCCAGCAACAAAACAATAGTATTTAGCAATAGGTACTAATAGTCAAACCAGTAGATTTTGTCACTAAGCTTTTTTTATAATGGCCTCACTTTTGTGTCAAATTTGTTTTAATTCTTACGTTTAGTCTCGTTCAGTATTGAGTTTTTTTTTTAATTTGCCGATTTTCAGCTATAAAATAAGCTGTATCTAAATTAATTTGGAGGCCAAGTAGGTAATCATACGTACGCATGCATCATTGTATTCAATTTAATAAAAACAAAGAACAATACGAAACAAGTGCCTACGTCGAATTACGCTTACGAGGACGTTCGCTAATTGCCTAAAGTCCCAACAAAAACCAACGTCGCGGTAGGCACGCCCGATAAATTCATTTATTAAAAGCTCACTTCCGTTCCACCAAAGAAATAAACCGAGCCGACTATTTAAATCTTCACGAATCGTCCGCACTGAATATGCAATGGTTTAGGCAAAAAATGATTCAGCAAAAACATCGCAAAGTTGACACTCCGACATTATTGACAATGATTGCGCGTGATAAAATTCTCAGCAGGGTATTGGTTATTACTTTATTATGTTGCCTGTAATATAAAAAATGTTAAAAATTAAACGTTGTTGTATTTGTTCGGCGGTGAAACGAATAATAAGTAACGGTTGTTTCATAATGTTATTTTTTATTGTTAAAAATATATAGCGGTCTTCAGTCGCGTTTAATTTGCCCTGAATGCTTAAAGCATGTTCATAGTTGGAAATTAGAATGCTTTCATCCGTATAGTCTTTAAGAATTTACTGCGGCACTACAACCCGTTTTGGGTATTGGCCTCAAGATAAGGGAAATGGAAGAAGATGTTTGAACATCTTCCATTTCCTTTTGTATCTGGCCTACCTAATTTGTGTGAATCCTTTGGGCGTACCCTTTTGGCTCTATAAATTTGTGGTTTTTGTCACGACATCGATGAAAATCAAACATCACGCTACCAACTAGTATCTGGTTCTAGTGGTCTAGTCTATAATATATGAGCAACTGGTTATAGTAAAATAGGCTAAGTAGTTTAGGTTAGCTTTGGGGGTCAATGTTTGTAACTACTGACAAAAAATGATAAAAAGCATCCTTAAATACATCTATAATAATGGACGTTTCATTTTAAAGCTTCACGCCTTCTCAATTCCTTCACAAACTGTATTCGTACAGCGTTTACCGCAATCCATTTTCAAAATTTCACAGACAATTTACCACAAATCACTGATATTCAAATTTAATTCAGGACCTAGTAAGAACGGTTTTTAACCCAGCTCATATCCATAATACATGCGTATTCTTTGAACAATTCCAAGAGAACTGTTGGACGCAATACTTTGCAATCATAAAGGGGCATGCAAGTACACTTTCGATCTCGTATTGAAATTTACACGAAAGGTGGTAATTTTCCGCCGTGTGATGACATTAATAGCGGCGGGCTCGCAGCTCGCGGCTGCACCCTGTTCAGACTGTGCTATAATATTCATTCAACACCATAGCTATATATCGTATATACCCATAGCTTTATAGGTCAGTTAGCTTCGCATCTCTATATAGTTTCAGAGCTCTACAGGGTTATTAGGAAAGGGTATGCTAAGTAGAAAAGGGTTCGTTATTCTCTTAATTATGAACAACTTTTACTACGGGACCTTGTTTGTCTGACCTCAAGTCAGACAAACAAGGGAGATATGGTAAGGTAGCGTGGCGGGTGCGAACGCATCTGGCGTAAATCAGACTTGATGCCATATGGACTATTAGTTCATTTTTATCGCTACAATTTTCTTAGTGTATGTGAAAAATTTGTAAGTGAGCCGTAGTTACAGTTTTTCTATTAGGCGGTTTAATAGTACTTATAGTAAAAAAAAACGGAGACCTTTTAACACGAATGATAATTGTATATCATATCTCTTAGGCATATCTCCCTTGTTTGTTTGAAATCACGAAATTAATATCACCTATTTCAGACATTTTGCCAAGTGTAAATAATTATTTTCTATGGAACAGCTGATATTTATTTCGCGACTTCAGTGTTGATCCCATAATAAAAGTTGTTCATAATGATGTGTATAAAGATCCCCCTTCGGCTTAGCATACCCTTTCCTTATAACCCTGTATAGCTCATAGCTGTGTATCTTAATTCATAACTATACGTAAAAGTTTCTTAGCTTTTATCTTCATAGCTAGCTTCACATAGCTTAGCTTCATAGAAAGATTCATATCGTCATAGCTCTGTTACTTCATAGCGTTATAGCTACATAGCTCAATAGTTTCATAGCTTTATACAGCGTCATAGTTCTGTAACTTCATAGCTCTATAGTTTCATAGCTTTATACAGCGTCATAGTTCTGTAACTTCATAGCTCAATAGTTTCATAGCTTTATACAGCGTCATAGTTCTGTAACTTCATAGTTCAATAGTTTCATAGTTTTATACAGCGTCATAGTTCTGTAACTTCATAGCACAATAGTTTCATAGCTTTATATAGCGTCATATTTCTGTAACTTCATAGCTCAATAGTTTCATAGCTTTATACAGCGTCATAGTTCTGTTACTTTATAGGACAATAGTTTCATAGCTTTATATAGCGTCATAACTCTGTAACTTCATAGCTCTACATTTTCATAGCATCTTATTATACTTTGTATATTATGATAGCGCTAAAGCTCCATATCTCTATAGTTTAATAGCTTTAAATAGCGCCGCCCTTTAACTACTTTTTAGCTCTATTTATTTATAGCTTCATAGCGAAACGACGATTTAACTATG
Organism: Agriopis marginaria; assembly: GCA_932305915.1. Classification (NCBI taxonomy): domain Eukaryota; kingdom Metazoa; phylum Arthropoda; class Insecta; order Lepidoptera; family Geometridae; genus Agriopis; species Agriopis marginaria. The sequence continues at coordinate 8,635,876 of OW029921.1, forward strand.
GAACATGACGTCATTAGCTATGATTTTTGTGGTGTAGTGTGAAAAGGCCTTTAAAACAATATTTTTTGCATAAACTGCTTTACATTCGGACAGGACGGAGCTACGGTGCTCGATCGCGTTACTTCGCATATTTATACAATTCCTGCGTCCGCGCAGGTGAAACGACTACACTAAAGACTTAGAGTTAACCTAATGCTATAAATGTAGGCATATCCTGAGTATTTCCATTCTAGAGAACAATATTTTTCTTCTAAGATGTTTTCATGGCAAGCTTGTATTTTAATTACCGATACGTTTTATGACCAAGGGTTAAGTGCGCTAACCCACTCGTTCCTAGCTTTTATAATCGCAATTAACCAAGGATGTCCTTCTGCGAAGTGTCATGTAGGGTGTCAACTGCAGGTTTGTTACTTAATTACCATAAATAATTAAAATGTAAGTTCAACCACTTTATCAAACCGAGATAAGGAACATCGTAATTTGCATTTGGTGAAGCTAATTAAATAAACAAACTGCCTAGTTCAGATCGTTAACCATTAACAAATAGATAAAATGAAGCCATAAAAGCTTAAAAAGTGACGGGCTATAAATAAGAGTGCGGGCCATGCGCCGGAGTCAACGCCAGTCAATACATTCTAATCAATGATTTATTGCCACTAATCCTCAGCTCAGCACAAATAAGCTATCTTGTCGACTTAATGTTGTATCAGCTCAGGCGTGAAACTCCCGCGCACCACTAAGTGGTCCTTCCAGTTTCAACTCGAAATATTTTAATAAGGCCTCACTGCTCACGCACCCTAATAAAAACACACACACGTACCTACTCACTAACACGAACGATCCTTTGAAACCTCTCCTCGCCCGAGTTCAATTTATTTATAATAGTAGCGACACTAAGAATCTACATTTTTGCTCTAAACGGTGTTAATTTATTGACCGTGGGCAGATAATATCACTTTTTTTTCTCCCATTATTAAAGCGATTACACGAGAAATTATACGTTGAAGTCCAGCTCTGAGTGCTCGATCAAATCCAACCGTTCTTTTAAAAGCGTCCTTCAGCTCTCTATTTATAAGAGTCAATTTTACTTGATGTTAGTGTTGAGACTTTTATATTACTTTCGTTGACGAAATCGCCTTATTGACTCGCTAATAAAAAGCGTTAAGTTATGGACAAGTTATGCCACTTGCATTAATTTCGATGCTTAACCTGATAAACAAATTATGGTATATTAAGTTAATAGCTTAATTTATAATTGAATGTGTTACGATGTGTTCATAAGAAAGCATTGTTACGAGCGGCCTTTAGCATATCTGACTGGTGTTAACGACAAATTGCGTGGATAAAAATATGCAGGGATGTCTGTATACGCGCTCAGATCGAAACTTTAACGCTGAGAAACATTTTCATTTCGCATTTTACACTCCACGGATCCAGTTTGCCTGACCATAAAATTTTATTTTTACACCTATCTATCTGATTTTAAAACTGTATTTCTGCGCCTTTTTAGATAGTTATTTATTTTATGGTTATTGAATAAGGTTTTGTTTGCAAACGTCATAAATGATGAAGAAATTCTAATGATATGGGAAATCAGGACAGGTAGTTAGGAGTAATGGTGCAGTCTGTAATTGAGCTAAAGGTTGATGGTATACATGGTAAGTATTCAGGAGTAATTCTCACGTGCTTTGTCAAGTCGTGGTTTGTAATAAAGTTTACGGTAATAATGCTTTGACGGCATGATGTCGTAGTAATGAGAGAGCTGACCTGCCTCAGGTGTTAGGGATTCACAGAATGGTTTGCCGTAGGCGTTATCATTACGAACGAGTAGGTACGATAACTTGTAAAATGTTGGACACAGGTTTTATAAAGTGACGCGGGTAACTGCAGCGATTTGTTGGTTTTATAACACAATACCACTTAAAATACAAACGACTTGTTTTAACAACTCAATTCGGGTTATTTTATCCAAATCGTTAAAACAACTTATTTTGATTTGGTTTTCACTTTTACGCAAAAGACATTCGACTGAGTCATAAAAACGCAACCACGCAAAATCATTGATTGTAATGTATAACATTACTAAGCATACAATTATTTTAAAATCTTCATCGAAGCTCTAAGCATCAAGTTTCAAATAACGCCATCTAGTGTTCCATAAATTATACAACTATTTGCCAACGTGACTACCAAATGCAAAGCTCCGCTTCCGGTAGACATCTGCAGTTCCTTTAAATTCCTGATAAAAAAAATATTTTTTCATTATTGTGTATAGTTTTATTCTTGATATCATTTCTTCTTTTCGTCATAATATCACCATTTCAGTCAACCAACTAGCATTGTTCTTCTTTTTGAGCCTCTTTAATCGTCACCTATTTCTTTGTCTATGGAAAAATTTAACTACAAATGGTAACAAAAAACAATTGAGGTGGTTGAACGAAGGATGCAATTCGTATTAGTATCTTGATATTGAATGAAATCTATCACAGAGCGGTATCCAAGGACATAATTATAGACACCGCACAATTAATTCTTATTTTTTTTTTATATTGTCTTGTAATGTTGGCCTTTTGGCCTCTACAGATGGACCGGACTAGTTAGCGAACGCAGAGTGCGTTCGGCATAACTTGAAGATTAATTCTTAAATTTTGTACCTGTCCATATCTACGGACTGTACCATAGTATCTGTTCATAAATACAGTCTTGTCTGTCCGTGGACACTCTACTATCCACGTTAAAACTCTAACAAACTTTGCACAATAAAATTACAGTGTTAGTATAAATTAAAAAAAATATATATAAAAAAGAATTGTGGTGGCTCTGGTATGCAATGCTATTCGTATGCAACCTTCAAAGTCTTTGGCTCCGATCTCGACCAAAATGAACCGACATCAATATTAATTTTTGTGTTTTCTTTTTCTTTCAGTGCCAGTATCACCATCATCATCAGGGGGCGTGGGTGGCGGCGCGGGCACTCCTCTCTACCCGGGCGCAGCTTCTCACTCCCTGTCGTCGCTCCTCTCGCAGCAGCGGCTCCTGGAGTTGTCCCGCTTCGGGCTGCGCCACTACGATATCGCTCACCATGTGCTTTCACAGCAAGGTGCTGTAACCAAGCTGCTTGGTAAGCGGATTAAGTTCTGCATCCTTTACTATACTTAAGGGCTGGTATCCACTAAAGCTGTTTGTAACGGAGCTGGGTTGTAATAAATTTTTAACACTGACTAATGCTCAGCATAAATACATACGTGGAAAAAAACATATCAAGCATTAAGTATTGTTTTTTTTTTAAGAAAACACAAATGGACAAAAAAAAACATACCTGTCTTAGGTATGTTTTTTTTTTTTGGAAAATACGACGCAATGTTGCCTAGTCTATCGGTTTTTCATCGGATACAGTCATTTCGGAGAATGTGCATCGGATCTGCATGGTCGAATTCTCTCCTGCCTATTTTTCTATCAGACTGCCAGAGTGGGTACGAAGAATGGTCACCGCTTTATGGTTGATATTATGAAAACCCTTACGAAGCGCTTTAATTCCACTTTTATTGTGCTTGTGGAATGCGCTGCCTCGGTATCGGGTTCAAATCTCAGCCATCCAGATGTGTATATCATGCACTACTAAAGCACTCAACATTTTAGCCGTTTTCTTACTGAAGTATTGTAATGAAATGAAATGAGTTTTAATTTGCCAGAATGCATGAATTAAAGTATTATAGTTTGAAAATTTCCAATACATTCGGTCATTTCTGACATGCAAATATTTACAATATTTATATAGGTATATGAAAAGGAAATACATACCACTCATACTGACTCATGAAATATCGAAAACTACTTGATCTACGAAGCTAAAATTTGGCAGGGCTGGCTAAGAAAGGATTTTGTACAAGTGCTGAATTAAATAGAGGTTGAAAGTTTATATGAAAATCTACGCATAACTAACCAACAACTAGTAAATAATAATCTCAAATTATACAACACGTAATTACATTATACACAACTACGTACTTACTACACATGTTTATTTTTCTGATACCACTCGTTCGACTGAGACTGGTTTGAATATTTAAACTGGCAATCATACTTCATACTGATATAGAGTTGGAAGGCCAGAGTGACATAGAGGACTTTTCCCCAGATAAACGTACGGTTTTTGAGGTAAAGCCAATGCAGGCGAAATCGAGCTAGTGAATGTATACTGAGTGATTAGTTAGTGGAAATATTCGGGGATATCATTGTACTTATCATTGTAAACTAATTTTACTATGAGACTAACCCAGAAATCGCGAAAAATATAAATCTGCGGTTCCATAAAAAAAAATCATTGACACTGGACGAAATGTATGGAGCAGCAATTTTTTTGCGATATCAGGGTTGGTCTAATAGTAAAAGTTGTTCATAATGATAAGTACGATGATATCTCGAAAAAATACACTGTCTATGTCTAACCAGTCACCCCAGTGTTATATTAAGGCCCCAGTTTTGAAAAAAAAGGTTTGAAATTGCGGTCAAATTCTTTGTTGCATATTTTAGCCGTGAAATAAGTTACAAAACCTCATAAAATGCTCTAGTACAGATTTAATTGATACTGTATATGCCTACCTACTGGATATCCTGTCTCTTCATAATTAATATATGCATGACGTGTATTATTTATTAGAATGAATGTCGGTTGCTTCTATGTTATATTGATTTATGCAACAGTTTTACAGTACCCGAGGCTACTTGGTGCAACCTGTACTGCAACTAAGGGCGCTTCCCGAATCAATTCCGACAGCGCCAACGATGCCAACGTTGCTTATGAGAACCAAACGAGAATAAAAGTTGTGGCGAGTTGGTTTTCGTGGCGCTTTGGCATGATTCAAAACGCGGACGCGGACTTCAGTCATATGTGATAATTAGTTTAAAAAAATCGTCCTAAAAGCATATATTTATTTACCACCAACATTGATAACCACTGGAGACCATGAACCGGAAGACGCAGCATAGGTATCCCATTTGACTAGAAGGACCGACGACATCTTGAAAGTCGCGTGCATCCAGTGGATGCAGATGGCATGCTGTCATTCAGTGTGAAGTTCTAAGGGCGAGGCCTATGTTCAGCAGTGGACATCTTCTAGGTGATGATGATGATGAAGGACCTTGATAACTATAAGTACTTGTTATTTTAGTTATTGACATATATTATTTTGCTTGATAGATAAACTCTTTATTGTTTAGACCAGAAATCACATACATAGGACAGAAAGATGAAAAACTAATTCAACAACTTACTACACTATTTTGGTGATTTTGTGAGTTTAACCAAAGTTAATAATACCAGTTAAATAAAGTATTGAAATAAAAAATATGTGCGCGGGTTGAATTAAGTATTTTAGTTTATTTGCCAGCTGGTAGCACAGGTAGAGACGGGAGGGGATATCCTTGAACAAGTTGCATGAAAAATGGATCCTGTTTGAAAGAAACCCAGTTATTATTACATAAATGATATCGAATCATCAATGACAACTGGGCAGTTTGTCCAAACCGATGTGGCTGCGGACTGTGTTTAGCCCCGCACTAATAACACGGCCAGAGCGAAAAATCTCAATCGCTATTAATCAGCGATAAGGCATCGGCTGCGGCTGCCGCGACGAAAGCTGCTATTGACGAAAGCTTAGATCCTAATCGATTCATAAAACTTGCAGCGTGTTAATTATAAGCCACCGGGGTGCGGATGAATGCGCCCGCGCCACCCGCCGCCTCGAGCGCGGCTCCCAACGCGGCGCTGATTGGTGATGTGAGAACTATCTTATCATCAGCGATACTTCACAGCCACAACCGTTTATTTTACTGTTTCCTTTACAATTATCACGGCTGCTTTAATCGAACGCTTCGATACAAATAAATTCGACGCCTTAAGCGCTCTGGATCGGTTCTGTGATTGTAGGCTCGCTGCGGAAAGCACAAACCTGTCGAATAGGAACAAACGCTATATTAATGCGCGGGAATTTGACGTTTCATTGTAATTAAACTGTTCGTTTTTTGAAGGAAATAATACGGAAAGAGTCAATTACAAAAATTAATGCTCCGTAATTATATGGTGACTTTGATGCGAAGCGAGTTACTGTGACAAGCAAACACTTGGAATCGAGTACGCTTTATTTTCTGAATTAGACCTGCGCGGTGTGCAATTAAGAAACGTGAGACACTTTGTATTTGCTCAGGAGTCGTGAACGGACAATTTCAAATGCGTTCAAGCGGTTCTTGGACGCCCTATATTTTTACACAGTTGAACTTGGGTTTATCACACGGGAGAGAGGATAAGGTTCTGCATAATACTTATAATTTAGTTTAACACAATCATTTGTGTTTTTGTTTGAAGTTTGAGTCAATAATATTTTGAATTCATATTTCCTGCAATTGTTTGAATGGATATAATAAGTAACTACGTAGTGGAATACAAGAAAATAGTAAGCAAAGTTGGCAAAACAGCATCTTTTTTTCACACAAAACTTGAAAAGTAAGCACAGCTTAAATGTTTTTTTATCATCTACTAAATTCATAAAATCAAGGATATGTCACCAACTGAATTGGCTTTAAAGAATGTTTTTATTAAATGTTTGTCGGGACTTATCACGTATGTACCTAAATAAAATAATACGTGATAAGTCCCGACAAACATTTAAAACATGTGTTCAAATCGCGAAAGTTTAAAAATTACTAATGTTTTTATTTATTGCACTTTTTTGTTCATTACTTATTCAAATCAAACCAAACCGATTAGATTAGATTTAGAAATTAGATTTTTATACTGGGATATATTTAGGTCATTGCATTTGCAAATTTTTCTACGCTAAATAACTTTTATATTTATAACAGTAATATTAGGAATCATATAAATTCTTTAAAACTATAGAACCAATGGCTAAGAAGACAATCAGATGGAAAAAAATATTGTTGCCGTCTAACATATTGATATATTTTCAAGTAAATTGTTATGAATTGATATGCACAATAAAATTGCAAACGTTTCTTTTGTACAAATCTAGTTGGTGACATGTCTTTCCTTATTTGAAACAAGTAATATAACTACTTAACGGCCAGTTATCCGAGTCGCGTAGGCAACAAAACGCTCCCTCAGCCCCTGCCAAGTTATAGCGACGATGTATTTTGCCACGCTAGAGTCAGGACGCCCGCGGGGGGAGTACAATGACAAAAACGAGCATAGGTCCGACCTCGACGACGCCTGGCGCAGTACTGAACGTGGCGCGCCAGAATTCTCGCAACCTTTTTACGCTTTTAATTTCACTAAAACACGACAGTATTCACTATCAAAAATCTATCCAAATAAAAAAAAGGTTGAATAAAATTGCCTTTCAGTGCATGCAATTTCCAGATTGTTACGACCTTTCATTAGAGCATAAAATGAAAAAAATAAACTAAGTCGACTTTGTTTCAGATTTTTTTTTTGATCAAGGAAAGTTTATTCTATCGGGTTTTGAACCAAATCATAAACTCTAACACAGATGTATCTCTGACATGTATTTTTTCCAGCACAAATATTGTAATTTAACTGAATAAAATTGATTTAAAAACGTCAAATTTGGTATAAGAGGCTCTTAAATGAAAAAATACATACATATTAAGTTTTGGTTCTCTAATGAGCGATGGTGGCCGGGCGGTAGCATCTACGCTTTACAAGCTGACGGCACCCAGTTCAATCTATGGCACAGCATCAATGACTTATTTAGTACTTAGCTAAGCTATATTTAGTTTCGATGCCATCGCTTAACAACGGCAAAGGAAAACATCGTGAGGAATGTATTTCCAAGAACCTCAAAAGTTCAACAAAATGACATTCACCCACATGCACTGGTTCAGCATGGTGGATTAGGGCCCATCCTTTCACTCTGAGAGAAGGCCTGAATCCCAGCAGTGGGAACATGGCAGGCTGACAATGATGTTTTTTTTTGTCAAAATTAGACACACAAAATTTGCGTATTCCCTCAAGAAAACTAAATACACACTGAATTCTTGGATACATCGTGTCTTACACATCAAACTTAATTATAGATCCATCCATGCCCAAGTGAATATCATAGAGTCGTGTCAATCAATTTTCGTCCATAGTGGTTTCATACGTCACATGTCGGTTCCCACGGAAGCCCTGCCGCAAGCCGCCCCGGGCCGTCATGTCCAACCACTTACGTATTTAACATACGCTATGTAGCCTTAGCTTAAAACTTATTATCTAGCCTAAACAATTTCTAACCTGACGGCATGGAAATGGGCACGCATAAATAACGTTCCATGGTCGAGTTTGAGTATTAAACTGTCGGCTGGCTGCAATTTCAAACGATTGACGAATAAATTACGCAGGTTCTGACCTCTTACGGATTATTGCTTATATCTGCTTAAACATTTGCTTGATATTTCCCTCAAAATTTTACACTTAGATGCTTAATTTGCTATGACTGTAACAGTGTGAAAAGTCTCAACTCAACTTATATAAATAAATTAATGTTTATGCGCCTGGTTAATGCAACGCGTGACCAAAATGCTGGCGTGTTTCTGGCTCAACACATAAGCATTTCCATTCAGCGTGGTAATGCCGCCAACATGCTGGGTACGCCGCCAACTTAATAAATACCCTGATATATTAGATGTTAATAACATTGTCCTTTAATCCGGAATACAGTAATGCTTGCACTAACTGGCAAACGTTTGATCCTTCTTCATGCAGATATCCCTTAATAATAGTAGAGTAGCATCATGTATTCCATCTAGCTTTAGTACTCAGCTTCTCTTGCGTCGTAAAAAAATCATAATATCTCAAGTCACTCATGTCACCCAAGGATTAGTTTTTTTTAATAGTAGATTGGCTTGCGCTTGGCTGCCATCTCGCCTGATGTTAAGCGACGATGCGGTCTACGATGGAGCACGCTTTCCTAGAAGAAACCGATTCACTCTCGACTTGAAGACGTCTCCAGATCGTAACTGACGGGAAAAACGGTGTAGCTTTCTATCATGGAAATAACTTTAATTAACGGCTTAGTGGCTCCAGATATTACCTCCTACAAACACATAAGGTCACAAACTTTACAATGTTAGTGTAGTTGTAGAGGCTTTTCAGTAGATTCCGTGTTTCGTAGGTAATTGACGAAGCGGGAATAATTTATGAGCAAGTCTACAATGCCAACGAAATCAAAGAGTGAGTAATTTGATATTAAACCAGCAATTTTGTTTCGTCGTTTCTTTATGTAGAAGTAGTTAATGATAGATACTCAAGATGATTGTCTGCGGATCGCCGCTGCGTGTAATGAAGCCGTATTTAGGCTTTGGTCCTATAATCAAAATTGAATTATCCGGTGACATTCTTGCCTCACAAACGACGCTTTTTCTTTTTCTGCTCCAATTCTTCTAGTCTAATTTGAATTTTGAACGGTCTTTCATTGTTATAGACAGTTTCGTTGTTTTCTGTCTTTGCTATTATTTATTAGGGTAATGATGTTAGCAAATTATCATTAGGTACAAGTATGCATACTATTTTGCTCAGTCATTGATCTTAACCGTGCTTTCACAGTGAGAACAATAATTTTGCACATGGATTTGGATCTATGAGTAGAAAACTTATTTCCATTGTGCTTAATAGTGATTTGACCCGCTAAAACTTGAAAAGTATATTTTGTTTTTGTTGCCGATGCTCATAAAAATGCGTTTTTTGTATTAAAATTATGTACTGGCATGGCCTCAAAACTGATAATCTTCTAATGGCTGAACATATTTTCCTGAGTAATTTTAAACAAAAAAATACTAAATTAAAATTGGTTCAGCCGTTTGTAAGCTACAGACATACACACAGATTAAACACACGTTAAACTTATGACAAGTTTTGTCGGGACAGTTGTGTGAAAATTTTGCACTGAGTAAGGCAATAATTTTCTATCTTTATTATTATTTATTTATACATTATTAGCATAAAGCACAGCAGCGCAGCAGCTTATGTTACAGAAATTCAAAAGTTTGTAAAAAGTGCCATTTCTCAGTCAAAGGTTTTAGCTGAGTACCTAGTTACTTGCAGATAGCCAAAATTATAGATGGCGTCACTAACGCTGAGATTGGTTGCGAAAACAGCTCGAGAATTAGGAGGCCGATAGGAAAGTGTCAGTAGCTTAGCGGAAAGACCGCTCGGGCTGTAAACCTGATGGCGTTGGTTTAAATGCAACCTCATTTTTTTTTAAACGTACAAATAGTAAATTCTAAAGTGAGAAACAACCCTTCTTGCCTTCCACTATAAAAATTACTATCTTTAGCATTATTAGGTGAATCGTTAGAACAGAGTCAAGTTAAAAAGTCAGTCTCGTTAGCTGACACTAAAGTGTGTCCTATTTGTTACAATTCCGAAAATAGTGTTCATTTCATGATGTAAATGTGCCGTGGGTGCAGTGTTTACAAAGTAGGTAAATTGTTTATGTCGGAAAAGTGCGCAACGCCAGCAGATTGTTATGTTTCACAAAAAACACCGCGTACGAGTCAACATTTGCATTACAATAGAGCCGTTATAATGCTGAAATACGGTAAATACGATCCCGTGTATGGGAGAGAATCTACTAAAATACGAGACTCTTTAGGCAATTGTTGCGGAGTCCGTGGCCGGTGGCGCTAAACGCCTTTGTTCATCATTGGTCACAAAATTTGAATCTGTATTTCAAACTAACCAACGGCTTTGCCATCTTTCGAACAGACATAAGTATCAATAACGTAAGTAATTGGTAATTGAATGCTTCGATATTTAAAAATGGTAATTCGAAGCTTTTGAAAACTTGTACAAGGTTCATTAAAATACCTGAATTAATTTTATAAATTACGTAAATAAGCATAGATATTTTGATTTTACCTTTAGCGTTTCTTTTTGAAACGTATTGTACTATGGACAAACTTAAGCCTATCTTGAATAAAAACTTTCATATCTGCATGAACTAGCGACCCGCCCGCCCGGCTTCGCACGGGTGTAAGTTACGTGCGAAGCCGGGGCGGGTCGCTAGTTATATATGTAAGCCTTTCTTGAAAATGTATCTAACTGATGGTGAAAACCGCATCAAAATCCGTTGCGTGGTTTAGGAGGAGTTAGCGGCCATACAGACAGACAGACGCGGAAAGCGACTTCAATTTATACTATGTAGAGAAGATAGAGATAGAGAAGATATGATAACATCTATAGATTCCGGTAACATAACGATCTAGGTGACATTGGTGAAATTGTGAGGCATCTTTACAAAAGCCATAAACTAAGAGTTGAAGTTAAATATGACGATCAGAATTGTTTTAAGATATTAATGAATACAAACTAGTCATCAATAATCACGAGAAGTGTGAAAATATATATAATAATATTATAAAAAACATTTTTATTCCATAAACTTAATTGCTTCTGAAGAAGCAAGCGCGAACTAATTTAAGTTCAGTACAAAAAGTCGATCAATCACCGAATCAGGGCATCGTTAACAGGCATTGCATTATGTTCAATAGACCAGCCCATCCAGGCCCACTTTGCTGGTAAAGATTCTGATCTATTAGCTACATGACGGTGCACTACTCGCCCGCGGTAAGCGCTAGCGCCAACCGACATAAAGAGCCACTTTTAAATACCTTTAATACAAATTTAATTAACTAGATTCGAGCTATTCGAGCCTCTTCTGTGTCGTTTAAAAAGATCTTTGTAGGCGCACCGTGTAATGACTTTAAACGACCTTAAATGGTGTTTGTGTGGAAATTTATTAACCGACTTTTTGGTGTGCATTGTGCCCGTTATAGCTCATACTTCCGCACCCATATTGGCGTATGATTGATTACACGTTTTATTTTACGATGGAAAGCGAGTTAAAATTAAAATGTCGGCACAAAAAAGTACAAATTTAAACAAGCGTTCTTAAATTGGCTAAGCAATGTGTACTTGCATTGCATATATATGTTTTACACTTGTACACAAGGACGTTTTATACCCTAAACTAGGGTATACATCGTCATTGTTTGTACATCATTGAAATTACGTGTTGTTGTTGACATAACCAATCAATAGATAAATAGACGTTTATGAATTGTATTAAAAAAATAGTAATAGGCCCCATTATTTAACTGACTCTGACTGAGACTTGTGTGACGATATTTAATAAAACTCGAAAATATTAAAACTTGCGATATTTGGCTAATGCACATGACGTGCGACGCCATAATACATATTCTGCCCAAGAAGAAGAAAAAAAAGTGTACCCAATTTAAAATCTGGGCCTTATTCATAATTTTTATCATTACGAATTTTAACAGGTTTGCTATAAAACTTAAGTATAGCAAACCTGTCAAAATTTGTTGTTGAAACGTTGTTACGAGAACCAGAATAAGGCTCCAGTGGTAAAATGAGACGTGCTAAATCCCAATTGACTGCTACAAGTAGTCAGATGGTTTAAAACGAATTAAAATGATTTAATGACTAAATATCTTGTTTTTGCACCATTGCACACTCACGCACATTCAAGTGATTCAAGTGTCCATAGCTGCAGTGGCAAGCAATACGCGCCGGGAGCACGCGCTTACGTTTCTAGCAAATAACATACATTTGCAGCATTGCCAGTGGCTCCATGCATGTATTCTGGTCCGCCTCTGCCTAGGCAACGAATAGTAATTGGCTCCGGTCATGCGATTACGTTTCTAGCCGATTTAATTATCGTAAAATGATCAGTGTGCCGGCCTCTCGCAATTTAGCTATCAATCAACAAGCGCGGGTATTGGCGATGTAGAGACGTGGGTTTCCAATACTTGAAGGAGTTCACGAAGTGAAAGGAGGTTTTGTGCTTGAAACGGTGTTTATAAACTGAATCTAGAACTAGATAACATTACTAAATATTTTATATAGATTAATCTACATTTATATAAAAGCGAAATTCATCTACTCACTCACTCATCACGATATCTCGAAAACTACTTGACTTACGAAGCTGAAATTTGGCAGTTAGATTCCTTATGGGGTGTAAAGGTCCACTAAGAAAGGATTTTGCGAAAGGGCCGAATGAAGGATGACAAAAGGGGGTTGAACGTTTATATGAAAGTCTACGAGTACGAAGTCGCGGGCAACAGCTAGTTATTTATATTTTTAGTTAATAATTTATTATTTATAGTTATTTATATTTTTAGTAATTTGACTTTTTAAATTTTTTCATTAATGATGGGCTTAAGTTTTTTTAACATCATGTTAATCAACAATCTAGTCTAGTTTATCTAGCTAGTCAAAAGGACTAGGTTTGAGCACGTTTGCATGTTTACCAATGTTTAATCTTAGTTTGAAGATCTATTACTAACTGCTTCTCACAGGCAAAGAGTTTCACACCCATGCTGTGCGGTATCAAGGCACTGATTTAATTTTTTTAGATATTTAAACATACTTCCGACAAGCTGGCCAGTTTACCTAGAAATCAAGATGTGATAGAAATATATTGCAGAACCTTGACTCAATTACGTTTTTGGTACTTACAAAGCAATTTCTCATTAACATAAAATACTTATAAGGCGTATGTGCTTCGTTTTTAATAACCTAATCACCATTTTATAACACGCCACATCATTTCCATAGTTGGTATTAGGTATATTATTATGGTATCGTGTTTTACCTAGTTTTTAGATGCTTTTATATTTCAATTGGTAAATTTAAAGCTTGCCTACTATGGGGATGTGGTTTCGTGTAAAATGCTGTGTTGCTTTTTACGCGGTTGCACCTTATTTGGCGGTAAGCTTTAGTTATCAAGACATAAAGAGACTTATGAATTTATTGTGAATGGCGTTGACAAAAATGTGAATATAAATAATGTAATGAATAATTCAGCGTGCTATCGGTATGGAAGAGCGGCAGCCAAGCCAGGTCGGGGTAAAAACGCAGTGAGATCGTCCGTCGCCCGGAGGAATGCTACTGCTCCGTTTTTACGTAATTGTCTTGGAGCACGCATTCATCCATTATCTAACTCAGCCGTTATGGAATCCATAACTTTTTGCCTAGAACCGACCAACCCTTTCTTTCATATTCCATATTTAAACATTTTGTATAATATGAACTGGAGCTTGAGAAATCATTGAGATTCGATGAGATAATTAGAGGTGTTTACTGATATTTAAAATCGGTTTTTATAGTTTTTATGGACATGGATACAGTGTCCTTCAGTCGTTCTATTAACTTGTATTAAATAGCGTCAAACAAGTCATAGTCACAGTCAAAATCAAGCAAAGTAAGTCACAATCAATTCAAACTCAAGGTAAAGATTGATTAATTGATTAACTCTTTATTGTTCACACCATGAAATTTGATACAGAAGACAAAAACTCTTAAAAACTAGTGTAATAACTAGTGGCCTTATCGCTAAAAGTGCCCTCTTCCAAGAAACCTTAGGATGGAAAGGATTTATAGAAGACGCAGAAGAGGTGGAGCCTTTTGCTTCTATAGAGTTTTGGAAACAATACGAAAATACACGTTTCACCTCGTTATATCATTACCCATACTCAAGCACATTCACGAGCACTTAATAAATAATAATTCACCATTATTACACATTAACTCTCAAATATAGTCAAGTTTAGGAAATAATACAACAAACCGACATATTATTTTCTCCGTTGGGGCCAAAATTTCTCGGATTTATGTATAGTGTGCCAGGTTGGTGTTAAATATTTAGTTTCATTTTGAATTACTTTTGAAATTAACTTGATGAAATTTAAAAGAATCTCGCACTGGAACGAAAAATTAATGCCCGCCATTAATTAGATACTTACTTGCTTTGTTCACTGCCGCCGAAAACCAACTTTAGGGCGAAAATCAATTGAAAATTCACATCTCGCACGCACTGTTTCATTTAACCGACGTCAATGATTCTGTAATTATAAATACTAATCGAAGCTTTCATTGTTATTCTTACCGCCGTGCTCGATTATCAATTTTTTTGCACGAAAGAACGTCCACCTTTTAAAATACAAAAGTGTAGTGCGATTTGATACGATGACTTGACCTCTACGCGTTTTGTTATAAGAGCTATAGATAGAAATGCTTATGACATCGATCGGTAGAATTAATTCACGACAAGAGTTTGCGTTTACTCACGTTTACACTCAATGAAATTGCATCAATCGGTATCGTGTCGCTATTGCGGGCATTTTTATTTGAACCTATAATGCGATTTTAAGGTTTCTTTTGTTTCCTTTGCCGAGTTGCAGGTGACAGTTTGCTCAATTCGGTTTTTCTCTATTCTCAAAGTGCTGATTGAACGTTGATCGCCGACCGGCACGGATCATGCATAGTACACTATTAGGAAATTCAGATTAATTCGGACTTTTTGTTGACCACTTAAAGTGACAATGCGGGCAATGGAGAGAGCTATGCTCGGAGTTTCTTTGCGCGATAGAATCCGCAACGTGGACATTCGCCAAAGAACCAGAGTCACCGACATAGCTGTTAAAATGTGCAAGTTGAAGTGGCAATGGGCAGGCCACATCGCTCGAAGAACCGATAACCGATGGGGAAGAAAGGTTCTTGAGTGGAGCCCACGAACCGGAAGACACAGCGTAGGGAGGCCTCCCACTAGATGGACCGACGACATAGTGAGAGTCGCTGGCATCCAGTGGATGCAAAATGCAGGCCGTCGTTCAGTGTGGAGGTTAAAGGGGGAGGCCTATGTTCAGCAGTGGACGTCTTCTGGCTGATGATGATGATGATGACTTAAAGTGACATTGTATTGTTTGGTATTATAGTGGTAACACACAAGACGTCGTCGGGTGGGAGAAAGAAAATTTTCTCTTTCTTTCCCGTTGGTTGGACGGCGGTTCGTCAACCATGTTCGTCTCGTGTGTGAACACTATTATATTCTACGTTTATCATTGAATGGAAAATATGTCTATTATATTTATTTAATGACTATTATTTTTTCAACTGTTTGCTGGCAACGTTTACTATACTGTTTGCTTAAAACTCTTACAAGACGATGTGAATAGGATCACACATCTACGGCAAATTTTTCGGGTCTAAAATGATTGCCTTCATGGTTCAGATAAGGTATTTGTTACAGTCTGTATTTTAGGTATACAGGGTTATAAACTAGGGGTGTACTAAGCCGAAATTACTTTTAGCTCATTATTATGAACCACTTTTACTACAGAACCAATCATGAAATCGAAAAAAATAATCTGCTACTCCATACATTTCGTTGAGCGTAAATTATATTTTTTTATGAAACAGCGCGATTTCATAATTCGCCCCACAGTAATAATGACTAAAATTACTTCCTTTCGGCTTGGTACGCCACAAGATTAACCCTGTTTAGTTTTTTTTTCAATTATAATAATACGAATTTCACTATCAGGCGTTGATAAAAAAATTAGTAAAAAAATACTGATTATTTATTCTGTTCATATTATGATCCACGTAGCTTATCTCCTTTAAAATTATGGAATTGTTATTGCCCGACGTTTTTTAATAATTCTTTTGTACCTTTTTAGGTACGCTTCGACCTCCAGGCCTTATTGGTGGAAGTAAGCCAAAGGTTGCTACGCCAGCGGTGGTGTCGAAAATAGAACAGTACAAGAGAGAAAACCCGACCATCTTCGCATGGGAAATCCGAGAGAGGCTAATATCTGAAGGTGAGTAAAAAGTTATACCTTTTCAATTTCAAAAAAGCTTGGCTATCTAAGCTGAAAGAGATTTACACTACACTATAATGTCAATCATTAACTTCCTCAAATCAAATTATACCAAGTTCTACTATCGATTTCTCAGCTCCATCAGTAGACCGATCGTCACCAAGTGTAATAACTCTTTAAGTTTGAACTGTGTCATAAGCGTGTTGTTTTGTTGTAAACACCAAAAAACACGCTTATGACACTCGTTAAAAAAAGCTTTAATTATTCTTTCTTGTAACTTTCTTGTACGATTTTGTTGTGTCTTGGTCCCGAGCACAGAAAAGAGAAGTAAATAGAACGGAAATGAGAAGGAAAATTTGTTACCAGGCATTATGAGAGAACCTTGATTGAACATTCTTATTTACATCAACGCGTCGAACTCCTCATTACAATTGCTAACTGATTTCGCATGCATGAATGACGTTTCGTTTATATGGGTCTACAACAAATTTCTCATAAAAATGACTTGACAGCCGTAAACAAAAAAAAAACATCTCCCCATCTCGGAAACAGTATTTTTGCTCTTCGATATCTAAGCGCAAAAGCCGTTTTTATCCGCTAGAGGATAAAGTAAATTGAATTTAGAACATCATGTGCACTAAGTTGAATTCAAAACATCTTTACATCTATTTACTTCTAACTCTATGGTGCCGAATTTATCATACAACCTTTTTTAATTTGTTAAAAACTCAGACTCATAACCTTCTTGAAGTACTTTTTTTAATTTGCTTTGCGCGCGCCATTTTCTTTTCACATCATATTGTTAAAAACAAGAAACTTGAAAGCAACTGAAAATCTACTTCTGAGAAAACGTTTTGCTGGCATATTTTATTAAATTATCCAAGACCAAGAAATCAAGCACTCTATGCACGCACTTTATATACTCTATGGAGTACGTATTCAATATTAAATGTATATTTTATGCATTTAGTCATTTCCTCGCTGAGGCGGGATGAAATGTTACGTGTTGCATGCACTCGAGTGCAAAGATTTTTCACCTCGTGCTCTTTTGATTATCTCGCTAACGCTTAGGATTCTAATTTTAGAATCCTTTGCTTGCTCGGTCATCAAAATTGAGCACGCGGTTAAAAGCAACTTTGCAGTCTTGTATAACAAATAACTATTTCTGTGGTCCCGAGCTAGTCTTGTCTAGATAGGTACAGCCATAAATTTTTATAAAACAAACGATAGTTACTGGGCCTCTGTCACATATTACCGTAGCATTATTAGGCCACATTTTAGACGCAAGTGGATGCGTATTATGTTTGTTATATTCTTGCCTTTGTTTCATTTCTAGATTTGATTTGTGTAATCTTAAACTGTTTTATTTCAAGAAAGATACATACCTTGGAAATGTTGTGTTTGCTTCAAAGAAAACTTTAGTGCTATTGAGATAATGTTAGGATAGAAACAAATTTACGAGCGGTTTAAACGTGAATGCCCATGTTATGTGAACGATGCGTTAAGGTGTTTATGTTTTCAAAGTGCATTCGTTTCCAAAATACCCATAGTTAGAGAATGTTTATTCAGTAAACCGTGAGTGCCCAGAGTAATCACGACCAGTAGAATCCAAATACATAGTAAGGCTACGGTGTCAATGCAATACTTACTATTTGTGAGCTACCATAGCATTTAGTCTATAATTTAAACAGGCCTCAGTGAAAGAGACAGGGAGAGAGAGAGAGAGAGAGACAGGGAGAGAGACAAGGAGAGAGAGAGACGATGGAGCTTAACCCACCATGCTAGCCCATTGCATGTTGGTGAATCTCATTATGTCTTTGAACTTTTGAGGTTCTTGAACGAACCAATTTCCATTTACAAACATATAAACGCTGATATGTTCCTGTAGACTCGACTTTCTGATTGTGATACCTTATTAGTTGAGAAACAAAATTCTTACCCAAGCAGAGGTAACCACCAACGAAATAAGAACAAAAATAGAATACCCATACATAATAATAATAATGTCATGTTGGTGTATTATTATAAAACGTCGGTGAGCGCTGCGCGTAATACCGGTGTGTGCTCACGTTACAATTAGTATAAGAGACCGAGGACTCTTAAATTACGTGTCTGAGAGTTAGTTTGCGATTATTACACATTTAAATTAAATACTTTTGACGGGTTTATCGTGGGTATACAGCGTACATAGAGAATGTTTAGACTAAATAACATTAGCGGGTCTTAAACTATTTCATAACATTTCTATAGACATCTGATTCTGTGATCTAGTCTACATGTGGACACGGACTCTGCAAAGTATTTAGAATGTTAGGAGTTAAAATATTGTAACTTACGCGCAATAAAATCCAATGTTTAATTTTTTTTAAGTTGGCCGTCATGGGCCACTCGACAGATGTGAAACATGAAAGCCTAAGAGAGCATAATGAGGTCATGTCCATCATGACATACGAGTTAGTTTTACTGCCAAGGCGCGATATTAGATGATACACATAAATAAAAATTGGTCGACAAATTTTTGCATGCTAATAAATGAACATACCAGGGTGCATAACTTATTCTTTGTGATACTATAATAACATAAAATAGATACTTTTTCTACAAATGACAAGACGATCTAACACTGTTTTTCAATATGATTGTAATACTAATATAAAAATGTGAAAGTTAGCTTGTATAACAGCAGAACGGATTTGAATTAAATATAGTGTCTAGATATATGGTGCTTAGACTTTATATAACTAATTAGGCTACCTTTTATCCCTGAAAGTGGTATCTGAAAGATAGCAAAAGAAACTGCGGGACGGTGCTAACTTGTACAGTACTTACTTACAATTTGAAACTGGTTAATTAAACACACACTCATTATCACATATCAGCAATAGAAATTGTGTTAATCTGTCACTCCAAAGTCCAGTCACTCAATAAAAGTGATGGTAACAGAAACAATATCTATCTATATGCTAGTGAATAAGTTTGCTGGTGTATTCGGATATAAACAATGCCTCGGCTCGTAATTGAACCCACCAGCAGCTTCTAAACTAAAAGCCCTGGTTGCGTGTGCACACACGATACTGGCTCCTTGCCCGATCATCGAATTATAGACGAGTTGCGCCATTATAATAATTGATGACAATTTGTACATTTATCTAATAACCTGCCCTAGAGCTAAAACTGTGTTAAGATACATTTGTCAGTAGATTGTGTTTGCTGTTTCAAATCCAGTCACGACTTCTGTGTTATATACAAATTAAACTCAAAATACCTAAGTACCCACATTTATACAAATCTTTGAATTAGCAAGGACATCACTCTTTCTAACATTTATCATACTTATATAGACAAAATACAAGATAATAATAACACTATAAAATTTAATATAGTTTTTTTTTGCACACACGGTCAATGTCTTCTGTGCCCAAACTAAGCAAAGCTTGTGATATGGCTGCCAGAGACTGATATACATACATACATAATTATATAGTTTTAAATACTTACTTAAATATATACTAACACCCAGATATAGAACAAACACAAAATGTTCATCATATAAATGTTTGTCCTAGGTGGGAATCGAACCCACGCCCTCAGGCTCAGAAGGTTCACTACCAACTGGACCAACGGGCTACCAAAAGTTAGACTGCCTATAGATCGTTGAAGGTTTAAAGACCATATTTCACTGGTTCGGAAATTTTTTTGCACGTTTGTGAATCTATAGTTATTGTATCTCTATAGAGAGGACCTTTAACCTATTAAGCCAACAAGCACCGAATACCTAATAGGTGAACAAGCTGGGCTTAACCAGTAACCAAATACTCATCCAATTACTGGATTAGGTGGCCAGTGTAATGAACTTTAGATAATATCAAGTCAAACCATTTTGGGAGGCCAACTAGGTAAAGCCTTCGAAGTGCAACCCCGAATATGGCCTAATAGTTTAGTAAATGGCCGACTGTCAGCGGATACTGTAACATGAGATGGAGTATTGGATTTAAGGTGTCTATGTGCAACGACCAAAACAATATGTCGGCTATTGTTTCGTATTTACGTCACTTATTAGGTAAACGCGATTGAGAGGTGTTGGAGCGTTTGAAGGCTCTAGGCCTTTTAATTCGCTCTCTGCGTAGTATCGCATGATGAAATGTAACAACATTAAAATAAAATGTTCATTTCCTCAAAACATCAGTATTTACTGAAATATGGTATTTAATTGTTAATAAATTGAACATCTCCTTTTGACGAAAATTGGGCTTAAAACCTCGACCTTTAAGTATTATAATTGGCAGTCAATTGTTTCCTTCACAGAATAGTCCTTATTTTGTAGAAGAGACAATTGACATTATATGATGATAGTAGCATAAAAGTTTAGCACTAACTTTTATGCTACTATAACTATCTTCTATCCTACTAATATTATAAACGCGAAAGTTTGTATGTATGGATGTATGGATGTTTGTTCCTCTTTCACGCAAAAACTACCGAATGGATTTTAATGAAAGTTTACAATGATATAGGTTATACATTAGAATAACACAATATAGGCTATAACGGGTTGCAGTAGCGAGGCCGAAGGCCGAAGGCCGGCTCATCGTACGCGTAGACGCGTACGAAGTAGCGGGTTTCAGCTAGTATATCTATATATATAAAAGCGAAATTTATCTACTCATTCACTCACTCATTAAACACGAAATCTCAAAAACCAGTTGACCTACGAAGGTGAAATTTGGTAGGTAGATTCCTTGTGGGAAGTAGAGGTCCGCTAAGAAAGGATTTTGCAAAAAGGCCAAATTAAGGAGGACAAATGGGGACTTACATTTTATATGAATATATAACGCGCACGAAGCCGCGGGCAACAGCTAGTTTAACATAAACGAATTAAACATGTTACATTCTTTATTCATGTACCCAACCCGCACTGGGCCAGCGTGGTGGATATGGCCCAATTACCCTTTCGTGGGTAGGCTAAAAGTCCAGCAGTGGACTATTAAAAAGGCTGATTATGATGATTCTCTACTTATGTGCCAAAATTGTTGTTAACCATGCACAGTGCTCACATCTATGCGGGAATGCGATGGGCGTCTTTTGCTCAGAGGCCAACGAGCCAATTGCGATAATTGCAACCAACGACACCTCTCGTGCCCATGCGTGACGTTAAACAGCAGTAACGCCATTTCGAAACGACTTAAATACCCGTTTCACTCACAATCTGTCTTTATTTGTAACCTTTTAGACATAAAGTTTAAAATCGCTCCACTAATTGGGTGTCAGTTAAGTGATCCTTTTAAAGGACACGAAGTTGCCTTCGCGTTTCTCTAGCGAGGCTCGTGGGGTGCGTGCAATTGCCTGGTGAACAGGTTTCGCTTACAAGACCACTTCTGGTTTACGATATCACCAGGGACCGGATTAGAAGACGATACCATTCTTGATGAGAACACTGTGCTAAAATTGTTACATCGGTTCTCAGCCATTAAATCCGCAGGGAACGACGCGACGTTACTTCACAAAGCGCGATTTGTTGCGAATAATTTTGTATAATTATAAGCTTTTAAATTTTTTATGGTAGATTAGGTAGCTGTGCCCCGCGGTTTCGCCCGCTATCCCACAGGAACCGCTAATGTTTTTGAATTAAAAGTAGTCTATATTTTAAATCAGGGTATAAGCAGTCTCCATTCCAAATTTCATCCAAATCCGTTCAGCCAATTCACCGTGAAGAAGTAAGAAAAATACGCACTCACAAACTTTTGCATTTATATTATTAGTGTGATAGGCTAGGCGTTTGACCACATCTCACGTGATGTTAAGTGACGGTGTGGTCCAAGATGGTAAGCACGCCTAGCCTGCAATGGGAACTGGCTCACAATTTATGCTGCCAGAACACGTCGTTAAATATTTGGTGGCGAATTTTCTACGTGAGGGTAGTAGCTAAAAACCACTAAAGTCGAGCACTAAATAGTGTGCGACCACAATGTTATGCATATGGTTCCCTTACATTGTTCATCGGCAGCTGGAGTTCATTGTTGGGATTTGAACGCACACCCTGTGAATTTGAATTCGAATGCGCCAACCACTGTGTAATAATCGGTACAATTTTTGCACATTGCGTCGGTTTCAGATAAGACAAATTCAGTCTAAAATAAAATTAGAAAGCACATAAAACTACAAATTTTTTACCACTACTAAATTCTGCGTTTCAATAAACACACCAAATAGTAGTAGAGATAGCGGTCTTTAACAAGATTATATCATAATAATTATCAATTTACACAAAGTGATCCTATAAGGGTTCCTTTTTTCCTTTTGAGGTACGGAACCCTAAAAACCAAATTCAAAACTAGTAAATACGCAATTTCGTTTACTTTGATGACATACTTTTTCAGCTATTTTGATTTATTAACCAAACTACTGAACCGATTTTGATGAAATTTCTTGAAACCAATAATGATGACGGAGCTCTGAAGTAAAAAAATACAACCGTATTTACTTTTATGATGTCGGTTAAAAAGTAAAAATAAAATTGTGGTAAATATTTTTATGAACTTGTTACGTTAGAGTACCAGTTTAGTTACGTCATTTGATTCCGTCTTCTCTACTTTGTTGTTTCAATAATTTGCATTGTAAACTTTGAAACATAAACGGGTCATGCAACATTGCCACTTCTAGGAATAACTTGCAATGTGCATGTTTTACTTCGCGTTATAATTATTTCAATATGTTTTATTCTTATCTGAGAGGTCGACTGACATTATCGTCATTTGTTGAAATGTGTTTAAAATAATTGGCCGAGTGCAGTGAGCTCATGCCTCCGTTGTATGCGAAAATTACACGCGATCTCACGTCGGTTGTTTTGCGTAAATGCTCACATATTTGTCGTAATACCATATTTAAATAAATTCCGTATTTTGAAAGTCGAACGTTTAAAATGTACGGTTAACTTTTGCGGTTTCCATCGCATGAAAGCCACAATGAACGTATTGAATAAACCGGCCAAGTATGAGTTAGGCTCGCGCACTGAGGGTTCCTTACCACCACAAAATACAAGAAGTTGTGCAAAACGACAATATCACGCCCACGCGGTCGCCCATCCAAGTACTGACCGCGCTCAACGTTGCTTAACTTGGTAATGAACAGATATTTATCACCGATGCACACTTTGGCATTATTTATAATTCATAATTCATAATTTATTCAAAAATATAAAAAGGTCTGACAAAAATACAAGACAAGTAAACATAATTAGGTCTATAAAACACGTGAGCCTGAACAAGGTAAACCTGTGTTTCACGCGAAAAGAGCTTAATAATAAGTCATAAATAATAAATAATAATAATAACATTTGTTGTTATACTTTAGAGTATATACTATAATCATGCCAAGTTTGACGTTTGTACGTATAAGATACCGTTTTTACACAAAAAATCATAAAAAAATACGTTTGTTGTATACGGGAACACTTTCGTTTTTACTTTTTGATTTTATTTCTTAGTTAATCCGCTATAACATTACATATTCTGTGAAGATTTCAACTGGCTATCTATTACGGTTTGAAAGATACCTACAGCCATTTTAATGTAGGATGGAGAGAGGACAGACGGACGGACGGATGGACAGAGAGACAAACAGACATCGTAGGCTTAGTAACAGCACAGAAGACATGGTAACAGGCCATTTTTCTATCAGGCTGCCAGAGTGGGTACGAAGAATTGACACAGCTTTATGGTTGATATTCCGAGAACCCGTACGAAGCGCTTTGATTCCACATTTATTATGCGAGTAGCTACTCTGTGGAATTCGCTGCCTGAGTGGGTGTTCCCCTATATTTACAATCTGGGTGTCTTCAAGTCGAGAGTGAATGGGTTTCTTCTAGGCAAGCGTGCTCCATCGTAGGCCGCATCATCGCTTAACATCAGGCGAGTTGGCGGCCAAGCGCAAGCCTATTTATAATTTAAAAAAAAAGTTTTTTTTTATTTAAAAAAAAACAAAAACGTTTTTACCCTTTGGGTGCGGAATCCTAAAAAGCATTGTTCGATTCGAGTGTTGGGAATTCTTCTGAATGTAGTTATGATTGATTCCATTAGATTTGACGATGGTTTCGGTGTATCAAAGTGTGTTGACCGGAGCGGACCGCCCGCTGATGAAGGAGCTCCGAATGAATATTATGAATACCAGAAATATTAAGTTACTAGAAGTGTCTCGAGTCTGCACGTCAAGTTTATATTCTGGTTTAATTTGATTGGACAACTTTTATGACTGTAATAATATTGTGTTTGCTTGCTTAGAATACTTATCAGATTTTTCATTTGATAAGTCATCGCAGAAGTTTATAAATTATAAAAGTAAAATTTAAGAATATTCTTTTTTGGTGCATATCAAATAAGGGTTTTTGAATATTTTTTGTTGACTTTATATTCCACTCTGTCTCTGTCTTCTAGTTAGTTAACGGTTGCTCAAATTAATTCTCATAATTAAAAATTTCAACAAAAATAATACCATATACAGTACACAATCAACAGTTTACAATCAGGGACGTTATCTCGTAACATACTCATAAAATAAACTTCTTTTTTGAAGTCGGTAGAAAATAACGTAAACCTAAAACCAACCTGCAAGGTGTTGAATTTCCTGCCCCCAAAGGTCTTCCCGTCAAGCTTCACATGAAACGTTTTTAAAGGGTGTCTATAACTACCTCTCTAAGCTGGCAAAGCATCGTCAAAACCGCTAGTGTTGCAGGTGTCCATAGGCGGTGGTTTCCGCTTACCATCAGGCGGGATGCAAGCTTGTTTGCTGCAATTTTCATTAAAAATAAACTATCTAAATTGTAATGATCTAGTCTAGTCAATTTCTACATCTACGGCACAGACACGTTAAGTAATAAGCAGGTTATTGAAATTTAATCAAATCTATGAGCAACGCGATTGCTCTCGCAATAACGCTCTTTTGTCATCAGCGCGTGCGCAGCGCACAGTACCACTCGCCTATTGAATTCTTATAAATTGATTATGTTTTCTATAAGTCAATTTTTGTACAGGTAACCAGTAATTGGTTTCATAATCGGTTCTGAGAAGAAAAACATAAAGTATACCTACGCGATTTGTGAAGAGGTTCTTTTTTTAAATTGTTTTTTGTTAATTCTTAATGCATTTATTGCCTAAGCAAAATAACAAGAAAATACAAGAAAATTCATATTAAATACCTAATCCACATAGTAACTTTTGTTAGTATTTAGGTATTTATTGATAATAAACCTATTTACTTCCTTTTGAATTTTTATTTGTTGGAAATAGAATTAGATATTATACAGCGTGGAATCTTTAAAACGTGCCTATAATAAAGGCAGTTTTATCCATTATAGCTACAATAAAGCTGTCTTAGGTTTCCATGTTTTTTTAGATATTTTGATTGATATTATGAAGAAAAAAATATGTACTACATCGAGAAAAAAACAGTTTTTGACAAAATATTTTTTGTGCTATTCGATCCTGGGGCCTTACGGACAACAGCTAATTGTGGCACCTAATCCGCTCAGTTGGAAAATCACGCGACCGCAAACCGTATCTGGGCGCGATAAGGTTCACGTTCGCGTGATTTTTCAACTGAGCGGATTAGGTGCCGCAATTAGCTGTTGTCCGTAAGGCCCCTGGTCCATATAAGGATCAAATTTACTTTTTATATACATAATAGATCTACACGTTACGCCACCAACTCGCCTGATGGTAATCGACTTGTGGCTGAAAAAATATAGACCAATTTTATTTAGGTTACCTTACTAGGTACCTACTTCAATTCATATCACCTATACAACTACATATACATTTTTTAAAATAAATAATAGGCTTGCGCTAGACCGCTAACTCGCCTGATGTTAAGCGATGATGCGGTCTACGGTGGAGCACGCTTGCCTAGAAGAAACCGATTCACTCGTGATTTGAAGACACCCAGATTGTATCTATCGGGGAACACCCATTCAGGCAGCGCATTCCACAGACTAGCAGTTCGCACAATAAAAGTGGAATCAAAGCGCTTCGTTCGGGTTTTCGGAATACCAACCATAAAGCGGTGTCGATTTTTTGTGCCCGCTCTGGCAGTCCGATAGAAAAATGGGCAGGAAGGAATTAGATCATGAAGATCAGATGCACACTCTCCGAAATGTATTCGATAAAAGACCGATAGATAACAACTTTACGCCAATGGTCAAGACTGAGGAGCTTAGTCTTAACCAGAGATTCATTGTCGATGAGCCTCTTGGCACGCTTTTCGATAGACTCTAAAGCCCCAAGCTGATACTTAGCTGATCCATCCCAAAGGTGAGAGCAGTACTCCATGCACGACCGAACTTGTGCTTGATACAGTGAAAGCAACTGTTCCGACGTGAAATACCGTCGCACCTTCGATAGGACACCCAGCTTCTTGGCAGCCAATTGAGCCTTGTCCTCAATATAGGAGCCAAAGTTGAGGGTAGAAGATAGAGTAACACCCAAAAGCTCAAGCCGGTCAGTTATCGGTATGGGTACATCACGGAAAGTAGGAGCCAGTTGGAACGGCGTCCTTTTAGCGGAAAACAGACACGCCTGGGTCTTAGCGGCATTGAACTTGACCAGGTTGGCATCGCCCCAATCGGAGACTGCCTTAAGGGACAAATTCATACGCTCGACCTCTCGAAGAGACTGGATTTGTGAACCGCTGGTTTTTGCATTAGATATATAGCTCTCTACTACTGTGCTGTCGTCTGCGTACCCAAAGGTACCGGATCAGATCAGCAGATCAGCAGATCGTTGATGTGCAGCAGGAAGAGCGTTGCAGAGAGCACTGATCCCTGGGGGACACCGGCATTAATTGTCAATCGATCGGACGAGCAGCCATCAATGACAACTCGAATCGATCTATCCCTCAGGAAGTCCGATATCCACGCAACGAAACCTTTGGAGAACCCAAATGAGGAAAGCTTGCTAATAAGGCCGTCATGCCAAACCCTGCCGAAAGCCTTACGTATAACTCATCTCTTTGTAAACATTTTCGTGATGGCACAACAATGAGCCTAGATGAAACCCCTTCTTCGGGTAGTTTAATATAAGTTAAAGAAATCATTTTGCTTTCAAAACTTTAATTTTAAAGCCACTGACGTTCCGAAAGATCCAATTTACTCCAAACTAATATTTATACAAACGTTGTATACAAAGGGGATGTGTCAAAAACTCTGGCTCAAGTCTCGCGGTGCGTTTGTTACCATTCCAAGGAGCGGTTATCACAACACAGCTCATCGTAACCGGCTAAATTTTAATAAGGTGCCCACTACCGCCTTTGTTAGTGATGACTTGGCAACTTTTCACAATGGGTTGCGCAACTTATCTACTAAATCGATATCGGTTTACGAGGCGTTACGGCCGCTCGGCTACTGACCACCTTTTGATTAATTGCATTCTTCAAACTATACGGGTTACGTCGAAATTATTGACTGGCGCCGAGTAATTAGCGAAACCGATGACGAGTGACTTTACGGCTGCGGTCTTAAAATATTTTGAGTGCGTTATAAAAACGCTTATGTAATTTATTATTTCTCTGTTAATGTTGTTTTTACGGCGGACGATAAGCATTTCTTTTTTGATCCTTGTTTAATTTTGTAAAGAGATGCGTCTGGATTTTATAATAATTATAAATCGATTCAATGAGTACTTAATTTGAGTATAAATCACTCATTACTGCTTTATAAACCCACGGAATGGAGGAGACTTTTTTTGAAAGTTTTTGACATTTACTAACAAGGTCCCGCTTCGTCCGTCGACATTGTCCAGTCGAAATAAATCAAATCGGTCTCTTCACAGCTTCCAATAAACCGATACATTTATTGATTTGTTACAGCATTAAATTGGTTCCCAGCAGTGCATCAACACAGCTAGTTTGGGGCACGGTCATGATTTCGAGTCTCGAATCTAAAGATTTCCAATAAAAACTGTATTGAAACTTTTTTGGGCTATTGTCAGCCTATTGTGGTTGCTAATTTGTTTGGGAGAGTTTATAGACAGCATTTCACAAAATACCTACTTAAATACGTTTAGACTAACGTAATATGTTGAAAAATTCTTTGAATTTCCAATGTTTTTTTGGTCTTGGCTCGTCGTCTTTACGTATCCACAATACCACGATAAATAACCACACAAGTCAGTACAACTATTTTCCTAGTTGCTTATTACGTACTGACAATTTCTTTTGTTGCTATACCCATTCATTGCTAATTGAAAGTAGGAGAGCGGGTGCGTCGAGTGGGCGTTTAGCGCTACGGTTGCAGCGACCGACCCCCTGGTGCTCTGAACACCTTTTTACTCGGTCTTCGCCACGGGAGCTCCCTGATTGCGTCCGATCTCATCGTTTTATGTTTCTCATAAAGCCAACAATAATTCATTTAGACGACGTGACGCCACTCACTCGTGAACCGAATCGCTGTTACTTACACGTGATTCTCAACAGTTCGCGCCCAAGTTCCGGTTGTAAGTTTATGTCGCATTCGCCTACGCAGATATTATGATGTCGAAAATATCAAACTTTTATTAATTTACCGAGCGTTATTTATTGAGCATTTTATTGACACGATTATTTGGGAATTTGATATGTTTTGGAAGTCATCGTAAAACCATGAGATCACTCATTCATTAGTAGACAGAAATATGCGCCTTGATACAGCATAGATAGCAATGCTTAATTTAATTAAATTCATTACTAAAACCTTTCAATAGCTTAGTACTAATTAAAGTAAATGTTCAAAAGAGGTACCAATGCGATTAAAGTTTCTTGAGCAGGTGCTTAAGAGCCTACTTAACGCTTATTAGCTTAAATCAAATCCAATATAGGCTGACCAAGTCCACTAAAACTATCGGAGAACCGGTATAAGTAAACAAACAAATTCATTCCGAACCATTAGGCACGAGATCCGACTGTTAATGTCTCAATTTAGAAACGGGCGTAAATCTTCAAAGGCGTGACAATTACTGTTACTTCCCGGCAGTACAAACAAAAAGGTTTTCCGTCAATTATCGATAAATTAACCCGATTAAACACTCTATAGCCAGACGGCGCCGGATCGCCTTATCTCTGGACATGCCACGCTTTTAGGCAGGTACCAACTGAACAACACTCCGCCGCAGAAACATTAACATTTTTATACCAATTTGCTTTTTATTAGGTTCCAAGAGATGACCAAGACCAAACTTAATAAAATATCCTGACATTTGGTTGTAACGGGGCTGAAACGTTTTCCAAATAGCTAATAATAATTCATGAAAATCAAAATTTATAAAAAAATAGGATTCATTTTATGGGCTTAAAATAATTTGAAACATTACTCTACCCTAACAAAAATACATTGCATTCTTTTTTACTGTCTTTTATGTATACATAAAAAAGCAAATGACCACTCATTCCGCACTCACTGACTTATCACGAAATCTCAAAGACTACTTGACCTACGAAGCTGATTTTGGCAAGTAGTTTCCTTAGGGGGTGTAGAGACCCGCTGAGAAAAGATTTTGCGAAAGAGCCGAATTAAGAGGGGAAAAAAGGGTTGAAAGTTAATATGAAAGTCTACGCGTACCGAGTCGCATGTTATAGCTAGTTATTTTATATTATCGAAAATCTTGCCATATTCGAGCGAAATAACTCTAAATGTAGATAACTCTTTGAAAACTGAACATGCATAATATATCTCCTTCGAATTGAAGTCATCTACCTAACCTTTTAATGGAAGTGGTCCCTATTGTGACTAATCATGATTAAACGACTTTAGACAAATTGCATGGCCGTGACTAGGCATGTAAGCACCCGGGCTCGATCCCAAATCATTAAAAGAACAATTATAGATATCACATTCCCACCTGCAACCTGTTGACCGATAATGATCTTTCTTTAAACAAACAGTAAGACTATACTCACTGATCGGTGCTCATTGTTCGCCTGACGATACTAAATTAAAATGCAATTGATAGGCAGCAACATATCCGACGAATCATGAGCCTTCATCAGATCTTCATAGTTATAATCGCTATATAAATTGAACGAAGAATAAAAAACGCAAAGTAGTCATCTATGCTGCTGCTGTAATATTAACAACAACACGTTTTAATTGTAAAAAGAGCAGTTAAACAAAATCGATCAAGCCGAAACTATTGATGACTGAATGCTTGCTCTATAACAAAAACTACCGTGCACTTAAAGATCACCGAAGTTTTTTGTCGTTTAAAAGAATAGAAAAATCAGTAAATTAACTAGCGGTGACGCGTTGAGCTCCCACAAAACGTTACCAGATTCTCAACGGTTTGTTTTCTTTTTGAAAAACGATGCATCCAATATAATTAGAGATCTCCGTCGGTAAGCGATGACTAGTCACCATTATACCATTCTCAGGCATATCAAACTTATGACGTCCACCGTCCAGTACGGAAGGCGTTTCTGTCCGCGTGCACAGATTACGACTCTAACAAATTGTGTTGAGGGCATCTTATTGTGTTTTTCGACGTGCTAACAATAAGCGGTGCCCCGCAACTGATCATTACCATTATACTTTATAAGGCTTTGTGTTTTGAGTAAATTATAACAGGTCCGTTTTGTGTTTTATTTGATACGTCAAGCGTTGCTTGCGTCGACGCGAGCTGATCCTCGTACAATGGAGCTTCATTACCAACGGTGACACCATTAAATATATCTTTACAAATCGCGATGGTTTTAAGCATCCATCGTTGGTATTCTCCTTCATTATAATAATTGCTATTCATGTCTCGAGTTCCTCAAATTGTTTTAGCAACATAAACAATCACAAGGGCGGTTTATGTCATCGAGTAATTTTATATAACGATCGGGGTCTTTGAAAATGTCTCTTCTACAAATACAAATGTCAAGAACAGCCATTAAGCAATTAAATTGAACCGTTTGTTACAAGGGTATTTAGTAGTTATTTCAATTAACATTGTGGTGGTTACAAAGGGAATATTATTTTATTTAAAGCCATACATAGTTACAATGTGTATAATTTTGACTGTTGCTTAGAATTTACTAGATAGTAAGTACACAGATTATGATTGATATTCGCTAGTTAATGTTGCCAGTGTGAGTAGGATAGGGTGTAATTTTTGCTGTTTAACTGCAACGATAAACAAGTTTATTAGTAACTCAGATAATAGTAAGTGGGTAAAATAATATTACTCAGAAAATAATTGAAAGTTGTTATTTAAATTGAAATAAATGTATCGGTGTTTGCTGAAAGTTCACAAGATGTGTGTTCTTCTGATATCTCTTGTAAATGAAAAAAAAAAGACGAGGTTCTCAGTATGCGTATACTGTATATTTTGTACCACGCATAAATTTTTACAGGGTAAATTCGATTTTTCGATGGTTATTTTTTATTGGATATGGTTATACCTGGAACTTGGTCATATAAATTTAGTAATAATATTATGAAATTTATTTGAGAACTCGTACGCAATAGTACCAACATAGGTCAGCTTATTAGCAAGCTGAAGTGGTAGTGAGCCGGTCAAATCTGACGCAAACCCGATAACTGAAAAAATAATTAAGGCTTGTTTGTGCTTTTTTTTCTTGCTATGATTTATGTTGTTAAAGCGAAGACCATAAATCGGCAAATACGTATAAAGCAGGTGAAAGAGGCTGGCAAAGGCCTAAAATCGGGCTGAGTATAGCGTGCCTCGGGAGATGCCTATGTCCAGCATTGAACTAATCTAGCTGATTATGATGAAAATAACGCAATATCTGTAAGGAAGTAAATGACAAACTCGATCAAAATCTCAGTCAAAATTTAAATTAGTACGTGCGTTACTTATTAGTGCGTAACTTATAACATGATTATTTATTTTGATATATTAGCAATTGTTGACAATAAAAAGTAATAATTAAGTTGAGAAACGACACCAAACCAGGAGCCCGTGGAGTTGCATTAAAAACACTGCGCAAATGGACTCTTATTTATAATTATCATCGCGTGAAGTGCAGGTACCCACAAGTCAGCCAACAAATTGCGAAATAGTTTGAAAGAGTAATCGCGCTATTTAAATAACACTAGTAAAACCACCGGCGCGGCTCAGTAGCCACGAATCCTATGACAATTACGCTCGGACAGGCTGTGATTAAATTATGGCACTCACTCTGAGTGTTTCCTGAAATTACACGGGATGCTTCAAGGCTGCGCCGGCACGCGATCCGAGCACGCACTATAATGCCGAGTGATTTTAAAACGCGACCAATGACGCATCGGTTTTAACGCGCTGCTGGTCGCTCATTTTATGCACTTTGTGGGTAATTAGACGTGAGCAAGAAACGTGTTCGGAGGCTGCGATTAAATAAAATTGTCCTATTTTTGCGTGCGTGAACGATTTCTCTGCAAGTTCTATACATCTGGGTGTCTTCAAATCACGAGTGACTCGGTTCCTTCTAGGCAAGCGTGCTCCAACGTAGACCGCATCATCGCTTAACATCAGGCGTGATGGTGGTCAAACGCAAACCTATTATTTATTTTAAAAAAACATTCTGTACGAGTTGCAACTTTTAAAAAAAAATTTGGTCATCGTTGACGTGGGGTGGGGGGGGGGGGGGGGATCAAAAGTGTTCAAAATTACCTTACGTAATTAATGAATGGCTCAAGTCGACGCGTATTTTTTTTTGCGACGCGTCATTTTGCTGTGAATCTGTAACCTAATTGAGCGATCATCACAGTCATGTTATTAAAAAATTGGGACAAAATGATAGGTTATCGGGACGCGGGACGATATCATCAAAATTGAGACTGTCCCGGCAGAATTGGGATTGGTGGTATTTTTGTCGGTTGGTTTGTTCCTTTTTCATGCAGCAACATAGAAACAGATCGATGTAATATTTGCATAGAGATAGTCGTAGGGCCGGAGAGTGACATTAGATAATTTATATCCGGAAAAATATTAACGGTTCCTGGGGCCCACAAATAAAACCGCGGATGACAGCCAGTTACAATATTATAATGTTGTGTACAAAAATACGTTTTTAAAACTCCCAAATCGTTATTGCTAAAAGACCAGCGAAATGAAAGATTATGGTATTTAAATGAAAAAAGTACGATATGTTTAGGTTGCTTTCCATCTGCAGTGTTTACGAAAAGCTAGACAACAAAGAGTACTCTAAACTTCTTTTCTTTTTTTAACAATAAACTTGCCTCTGACCGGCTTTTGTTAAGCGATGATGTGGTCTATGCTAGAGCACGCTTGCCTAGAAGAAACCGATTAACTCGTGATTTGAAGACACCCAGATTGTATAACTATCGAGAAACACCCAATCAGGCAGCGCATTCCACAGACTAGCAGTTTGCATAAATAAATGTGGAATCAAAGCGCTTCGTACGGGTTTCCGAACATCAACCATAAAGCGGTAATTATTTTTCGTGCCCGCTCTGGTAGTCCGATAGAAAAATGGGTACGATGGAATAAGATCATGCACTCTCCGAAATGTTTACTATAAGACTTTAAAGATCAGTGACGTAGCGGTGAAAGCTTCAATGTTACAAATATAGGTAGGTAGGTGATTGCGTATCATTGGGCAAGTCGTCAGCTTGTTTGTCATTATATGAAAATGTTAATTAAATAATAATTTAGATCATTTTGTTGTCCCTAGGTGTGTGCACCAACGCTACAGCTCCGAGCGTGTCGTCGATCAACCGAATCCTGCGCAATCGTGCGGCAGAGCGGGCCGCAGCAGAATTTGCGCGGGCTGCTGGTTACGGACTCTATGCAGCGCCGCCGCCCTACGGTGCCTTCCCCTGGGGCGGTGGCGGCGGGGTCTGGCCACCCGGCTCCTTGCCACTACCACCCGGCATGCCACCAACCAACGCAGTGCCACACCCTGATATGCAGCAAGGATTCCTCTCATCAGGACGAGGCTTGATTGGTAAGCTGCCAAATATTTTGATGTACGTAGATATACGTAAATTCACGAAACCAATAAGTAAATGTGACTAACACAGGAGAAAACTCCCTAAAAGCCGCTTGTAAATTTTCTGGAGATTCTTTGAAATTTCTTTGAACGAAAATAATCATAAAAAACAGCAGGAAAAGCAAAGATTTCATACTATACTCTTTGACGAATGTTACCTTATCTAAAACAAATGTACATCGCCAAAGTTAAGACTATACTATTGACGAAAAGCTTCCCGCGAGACATCCATTGTAGCAAACAAAAGAAGAGTGACGGAGAATTTTTAAACACATTTAAAAAAAGAACTGCACATAGATGGCCAATGATTTTCACCAAAGAGATTTATATTCAAATTAGCCGTCAATTTAAAATAGTTTCAGGCTAAGAAAAAAGAGATTGTATTTATTAAATTTTCGGAACCACCTATGTGTTTATTTTATGTCTACTAGATATCTACTAATTATTGCACCTATAAATGAAGAATGTTTTTTTTTTTTGTTTTTTGTGAGTCGTATTTGATATTTAAAATCGAACATTGTTGAACAGATGTCGACGGTGATGATTCGGGATCGTTGGACGGCGAACAACCAAAGTTTAGGCGAAATCGCACGACATTCAGTCCAGATCAGCTCGAAGAATTAGAAAAGGAATTTGAAAAGTCCCATTACCCATGCGTGTCGACGCGAGAACGGCTCGCGTCCAAGACCTCGCTCTCAGAAGCTCGAGTGCAGGTAAACACCGTTAATACCTATATTCCAATAAAATACTTAAACTTATATCCAATAACATTATCTCGACAGCCAGATAGATAATCGTATCCCTCAGAGCTCTCTTATTAGTTACGACAAATTTACATTCATGAATATTTTGTTAACACGGAATACTAATCACGTTATTACCGTTACTGACAGGTTTGGTTTTCCAACAGACGAGCGAAGTGGAGAAGGCACCAGCGCATGAACCTCCTCAAGCGCGGTGGAGGCTCGCCCGCGCACCGCCTCCCCCACTCGCCGTCCCCCTCGCGCTCCCGTTCGCGTTCTTTGTCCCCCGCCCGCCTCACCCCCGCGTACCACACGCCGCAAATGGGCGGCGAGAATAGCGCCTTCAAAGCGCTCTCGCACCAGGACACGTACGCCCTGAAGGCTCTGTCGAACCACGCGCATTTCGATGCCAGCGCGCTGAAGGCTCTCACGCACGGCAACGCATTCCAGCCGCACTCAGCGCTGGAGAGCAGCGCGTTCAAAGCGCTGGTGCCGCACTCCGCAGCTGCCGCGCTTCTCGCCGCGCAGTCCGTGCAGCTCGCTCGTGGATACGACTCTCGATCCGATTCCGACGAGGAAATAAACGTGCACGACGAAAGCGCCGACGAGGCCGACAAACAGAACCACACCAGCTCTAGGCCCGGCAGCCCGCGCCGCCGACAGCCCCCCAACGATCTACCGTTACAGCTCACTAAACACGATCGCTGACGATGCGATCTTAACCAATTAATTATTTATTTACCTAAAGTATTACATTATTCCTATCGAATACCCATGTTCCGAATAATTATGTAAATTAGAAAACTTAAGTGCTAAAACTCTAGTTTGCCTGTTAAATAATGTAAATATGTAAATATTCTGATTTGTTAATTAGTATAAGGAAGACGGATTATTGATAAATTTGATTTTGCACAAACAAAACTATTTTAATTGCTGATTTTGTATACAAATGTCTGGATTTATATTGTTGGCAGGCACTGAATTTTATTGTGATTTAAGTTGATTCTGTAAACTATTAAGGTGATAGTTTTGGTTGTTTGGTATCTTTGTAAATATAATATTAAATAGTAGTACCTATACCAAAGTATTATAAATATTCGACGTTACAGCACTTTCAGGAGACTAAAGTTCCTAAATCTTTAATTGTACAAATGTTTATACATCTTTTGTATTATGTGAGTTGATGGTTGTATTTTCGGGTTTTTAATTGTGAAAAAAAAACAATCTACCTAATAACTTTTTTGCCCTTGCTTAGAAACTTTACTTAAGTTAAACAATGATAAAAATTGCTCTGGCAAGTGTTCACTCATGGAAATGCTCGCAAAAAAGAGAGCAATTTAAAGCATTGATTAAATTTAGTAACGTATTCTAATAAGACCGATTATCTTTTTCTACGTTGTATAAAACATAAACACACAGAAAAACTAAACCTGATTGATATGTTTTGTTAATGTGTTGACAAATAACACGACACCTGGGGTCTTACGCCTACCTGTTTTAAGCGATTCTGTTTAGGCGATGAGAAGACTTGCGTGACCGCAAACCGTAACTTGGTGCGTTCTTTCGCCGTGATTTTCCGAACTGCGCTATTTCAGGGCTAATTCGAGCCCGCGTTAAGAGTTAACCGTAAGGCCCCTGATCACTATTACATTTGTATTTTAATACCTTGTCTGCTCGTATTTGTTGCAATCCATCAATATATTGTTAAATTTTGTAAAATTAAAGTAGATTAACCATTTTCGTTTTAATATGTAAATATTGTTAAAAATATCACAAGCTTCATAAGCTATTTATTGCTGTAACTAGTACATGTTATATTATACTTATTATAGGAAATGATGTACGTACCTTTCTAGTATTATGAAATATGAGAATAAATCAATATTGAACGGGGTTTGTTGTTTCATTTATTTTTGTAACAATAAAATGCTAAAAAAATCTTATTAGGAAAGGCATGTTATAGAATCCTGACTATTTTAATTTGTTAATAGGCTTGCGCTTGACCACCCGATATTAAGCAATGATGCGGTGAATGGAGCATGCCTGCTTAGAAGAAACCAATCCATTCGTGACTTAAAGACAGCTTGTAACTATCGGGGAAACCCATGCAGGTAGCGCATTCCACTGAATAAACAGTAAAGCACAGTTAAATTTGTTTATTAGTTTTCATTGATTGACTTAAATGTTAAAACTTATGATAGGAACAACAGTGAAGCTGGGGGGTTAGACAAGACCCATTTTCTGTTAGCGTTAACGACTACGAAAAGATGAAATTGTATGAAAATGACATTAGCTTGAGATAACATCTCTCAAGCTAATGTCATTGTCAATGTCATTTTCATACAATATCATCTTTCCGTAGGCGTTAACGCTAACAGAAAATGGGTCTTGTCTAACCCCCCAGCTCCACTGTTGTTCCTATCATAAGGTAGTGCAAAGCTAAGAAATTATAGGTAAGTTCTTGTGTAGTGAACACAAGAAAATCGACATTACAGGTTTTTTTTTTTCAATTGTAGTAAGTAGGCCGGACTGTTTAATCTTAATTATCCGTTTGCTTTGAACGCGTTATGACACATTTCGATTGAAGTTAAGAATACTTTTTTTAAAGTTTATAATGAGACAAGTTTGTATTATGTACCCATTGATGTAGGTAAAAGTATGTACCTGATAGAATTAGACGTCATAGGATAAATATGTAAAAATAAATTGTAATAGTCGTTGTAAGAGTCGCTGGCATCCAGTGGATGCAAAAGGCAGGCTGTCGTTCAGTGTGGAGGTTAAAGGGGGAGGCCTATGTTCAGCAGTGGACGTCTTCTGGCTGATGATGATGAAGTCGTTATAATCAATAAATATACCTTAATTTATTGACCACCTTTGACTTTTAACGTGTC
Source organism: Agriopis marginaria (assembly GCA_932305915.1). Lineage (NCBI taxonomy): Eukaryota > Metazoa > Arthropoda > Insecta > Lepidoptera > Geometridae > Agriopis > Agriopis marginaria. Next base: position 8,674,112 of record OW029921.1, read on the forward strand.
ATGAATCAATTAATCTAGCGAAAAAAAATTCTCCAAGCTGCACAATCTGCACATCATAAAATTTACATAATAGAACTAATAAGCCATGCAAATATAGTAAGTCCACTGACGTACGCATAATATTCAAATCATCATGCTGGCATACTGCTGGACTGAGGCCTATCACAAAACACGCCAATCGAATCACCTCGATATGCCTTGCGTATACTTATGTTATCGCAAATGTATAAAACACCCAACAATTGTATACAATTGTACACAATACAATTCCCAGGAAATGTATTCGATTCCCAGGAAATTTATACAGTTCCCAGGAAATTTATACAGTTCCCAGGAAATTTATACAATTCCCAGGAATATATATTTTTAGGTTTTCCCAATTAGGGTCAACCAGGGTAATTGTATGCCTAATTAATATTGAAACTTAATACTTTTGACGGATTTTATCGCGTGTATTTTACATTATAATTATTAGTTCGTGACGTTAAAAGTGTTATTCAATGTCTAGCACATTTAGAAAAAAAATTGTTATAGGGTTCTTGAATACATACATTTCCAAAGACATGTATGCATTACCTAGGCAATTTATGCAAGTCCTAATTAGTGCTTACTGTATAAAATTAGAAACCAGCCTACTACTGCCAGAGCCGGCATTCATAAAATAAAGGAACGGGAGCAGGAGAAAAAAAAAAACGATTATCTGCCAGTGTCAAATCCTACACCAGTCATTTTGTTTCGTATTCATTCGTCTGCGATTAGCTGGGTTTGAGATTCGTTTGGGGATTGGCTTTAGATATTATCATCTACTTAATTTGGGTGGAAAGTAGAAGTTTTGGTTGGGTATAGGTTTGGTTAAAACGAGTCACAAAACAGACACACAGCACCTTGATGCCACCTAGTCTTATGTTTCTTACCCTTAGAGTGAATTCATAAGTGCTTCGGAACCAGAAACTTAAGCGAAGACCGAGTGTGACGAAGTGACACTGAGGGCTGACCACAAGAGCTTCTGTCAGGAGTCCGACATAGAGAAGATATACCGTTACTCCATCGAGTTTCATTATAGACTACACTACATATAAACATTCTTAGTCTTCACTCTAGAACACGCCTACCCCAATGCTATCGGTTATGCGACAGATAGGACCCACCCACTGCCACTTTAGCTTGCTGATACACTGAGCTATATTGGTGACTTTCGTTATCTGCACAATTATTTCATTGCTGGTATGATCTTTCAGGGAAACGCTCCACGTATATATAGCTCGCTGAGCGTTTTTGAACTTGTGGACCGCTTTGTCAGTTTACGTGATATACCAACTAGAAAAACGTAGGAATTGGCGTCCTAGGTACACAAACGTTTAAAAAAACTACTCCTAAATTGTAAAATAGTTAATTACCATAAAGATAAGGCCTTAAGCCAAAAAATACAATAACTTGCCAAGAGCGTGTCGAGACATGCATATAGTACTGTTCCGTAGTCAAAGTAACAATTGTAGTCACATTCAGCATAGCTCAGAAATTGATGGATTAAGAACAGTTCGAACGAACAAAGCATATTGGTTACTTGTAACACTACAGAACCCTAAAAAGTCTCCGGTCATTACCTCTTTCACTTAAAATTAATAGCCTCAGATGATAGACATGTATTTTACCGTTTACAATGTATTACGAGAAACGATTATATTTTTAAGTCATTGTTAAAGCAAAGCCCTTATTCAGTCCTTCCCGGATATTGACAATCATTTCGGTGAGAGTTAATTAAAGGTAGCAAAAAGGATAAGTTGTCTTATTAACCTATATTCACACTTCTGGATAAAACCCACCACTTCCTTTGTCAGATTGGATAATACATAGTTAATATAAACATAAAACGTATTGTATTTGTCGTATGATAATCGGGAAAATCGAATCTTTGCGATAATTTTTGCTATTTTAAATCGCCTTTTAGATTGATAAAATTAATCAGCATTCAAATTTCCAATCAAGCTTAACAAACTGGGATTTATAGAAGGATCCTAAAAAATCACTCGGATGTTTGAGAAATGTCTTAAATTTAATCTGACTTAAATAATTTTTTTTTACAATAAGACAAAAATATGAGTGAAATAAGATTTAAAAAAAAAAAACACTATAATAGACAAAACTGAAGACCGAAGTAGACTTATGTATGGGACATTATAGTCTAATTCGGTTTTCGGTATTCCTTAGAATCGTTAGAAAATGTTCATTAAAAAAATCTTGATCCACGATCTCTTTGATTTAATTCTACGCCGAAGTAAAATGTTATACCTACACTAAACTTCAGTATTGATAATGATATCGCAGACAAAACCTAAGTGCTCACAATAAAATAAGTAAGTTACGTAGCACCCACTTATAGGTTCATAGTAACAAGCTTTCAAAATGTAATGCTAACTCCAAGTTACGTCCATACTCTCTATTTGCACACATGGGAATGTTATTATATTGCAATTTGTTAGCGAATGTAAATATTATGTAGATGAGAATCACCATTAACAAATTGGTGACGGTGCGCAATGTTTATGAGCAGCGATGTGTGGACGGAGAGGCATATTCTGATATCAATGATTTTTCACAACCATAATTTATATAATTTCATATATTTTTAAATGCGAATTTGTTTTTTTTTTTACTGGCAAGTGCCATTATTAACCAAGTAAAGTACAATATAATAAAATATAATAACGTAGAAATATCCATGGATGAAACCGTGGATTGTTTTGTTGTGAGCTTTTGTTGTATAATGTAATATATAATTTAAACGACAAAATCGTTAGCAGAATCACCTAAACATCTCAAATAACTAAATAATTTACGACACATTACAATTACCTTATTTAGGCACGCTCATTAGCATTTTGAAATGTGAAACCGTCCAACACCTACCAGATATAAAGCAGTAGATAATGCGCTGTCAAAGCGATCACAACTTCATATTTATCTGGCGCTCGTAAAGTCACCTACACGGAATGAAGCAATTTAGTTATTCCGTTTATACGGAATAGTGAGCCGGCGAGATAAAGCTGTGCTCGTGATACGGCCGAGTGTGTATGCATGTACGCGCGCTGCCGCAATAATAATAAATTCCATGTCGTTTGAAGCGCCGAGATCGTCGGACACTACTCGTCTGTGCCGATGACTTAATATACTACCGAATGGGATTAAATCTGATCGAATTTTATTTTATGTGTGGAGAGTGGACTCTCGATTTGATGGCATTGGGTTGCGTAATGTATAATAACACTAAAGTTAAATTTGCGTTCATAATGTAACTAGCTATAAACCGTTTTCATTTCACAATCTACTTTAAACAAGTAAATATAAGAGATATTTTTATTTACGTAATTGTACAATGTTTGAGAAGAGTGTGGCGCGTTGATGTCTTTTACTAGAAAATTTTTGTAGTTTTATTTTCGGTTTTCTTTACACATATTATTAAAACAGTTTAATTTTATCATACTCTTCAGTGTTTTTTCTTGTTAGAAGAATGATAAAAATTGCTTAAAAACAAAAAAGTCATATTTTCCAACGCCTTTCGTTCTTTAGCCCTGTATTGAGGTGTTTACACCTCATTTGTTACAATAGTTTTTGTCCTTTGTATTAAATTTAATGGCATAAACATTATAGAGTTAATCAATCAATCAATCAATTCGTGTTTATTTTCTCAAGAATAGACTGAATTGTTGGACTGAGTTATGGCAGTTGGAAGCAAAATCAACGTTATTTTTAAAAAAATCTTTTATGTTAGCTCCCTGAACGAGCGCTTACACACAATCTCCTAGGGGGAAGACGGGGGGGGGGGGGTATTGCCCCTGTCCATGCCTGGCGACGCCCTTGAGCATACAAATCATATCAAAACTTGAGTAGTAAAAATCCCAATACAAGGCAAGTAAAGTAATATTATTTAAATCGCCCCGAAACCGAAATTAAGTTGTAACTTGCATTTTTAAATGTTTTCACACATTTCTTAACAAAACCCCAAAGCATATGACATCATTTGCACATAAAATTCGCATATTATTCATATGCAAATTGACTGAGCAATCATAACATAAAACCCTTAATATAACCTGGGAGTACCTTGTAGTGTACGGTCATAAAATAAGGACGTTAAGATTTCTGAACTGACATTTAATGAGAACTAGCTGTGCCACGCAGTTTTACCCGTGTCAACAATCCCACAAGCATACTTACATGTTTCAGAAAAAAAACTATAAGAATGCCAAAAACAGTTATCTTTTGTCATTATTCGTCCCTTGAGCTATGCCAGGACAAATAAAATTAATAATAAAAAAAACCTTTTTAATTACAAGTTTTTAGGCGTCCGCTATATTGGATTTAGTGTAATGTCATTTAATTTTTCTCATTCTACGCAGCAATCCCTTTCATTTGGCTGGCACCCATGAAGGTGCCAGCCAAGCGTGGAGATCATAGCAACACCCCTCTCTAATAGAGAGGCCTTTATTCAGCAGTGGACGTTTACTGGCTGATGATGGGATGTATGATTTTGTTTTCAAGAGAAAATACTGATTTTAAAACTAAACTAGGTGCAATATTGCATTGATCAAAATATGAATGAGAAATGAGAAATGAAAGAAAAATATTTTTACAAAAATAATTGTTGATGAAAAACAAGTAACGTAACATTTCGCAATTCAAATAACTAATATACTTCTTCACTATTTATGAAACCAGTAGTTTTCTTTTGTTTTTACAATACTGCTATTCTAAAATGTCTTAACTTGTCTATCACCTGATCCCATGTTTCCCTGATCCCATAACTCAAGTGCCTAATCAGTTACTAACAATACAAACAAAAACTCAGTTGACGGTCACGGTTTCCCATAAAATCATGAGCAGATACCAAAATGTAAGCACATTAAGTTATCGGCTAAATTATCTCGTTTGGGAGTTAAAATATTTATTTGTTTCTCACTCGAGAGGATTTGGGCGTTTGTGGGTTGACTGTTCTCTCCCAATTAGGTGGTTATTGACGTTTTACTGTTATCAGGTCAATCTGACGAGGGCCCGTGTTTATAGTGCGCCCGACTCAATGGATTTTTAGCACGGAATACGCGTGAGAACGTCTTGCTTGAGGAAAGTCGTTGTTAAAGGAAATTTACGAAGGAGTGCATTAAAAATAGAAAAAAAGTGTAGGAATCTACAGCTTAAACTAAATTAGGTAGATAGGCTTTCAGTAACGTGTAGTTTTTTGTTGAGTTGAAATACTCAAAGGTATATTATCACTGTAATTGTATCAAACTAATGATATTGTATTTTATTGTTGTGTTGTTGTCAAAACTGTTCAGCAGTTAAACTATCACGGTTGTTCAATACAGTTATATGATTATTAACGGGATATTTACCGTGATTAAGTTGGTGATGGACTCTTTATATTTTGGCACAGTTACATGCAAAATGTTCACGAGATTTGGAATCCATAACAACCTAATTATTGTAAATATACTATAGATAATAGAAAACAGTTTTAAGTGCTCCATCTTCGGCCAATCGTCACTTACTATCAGGCAAATTGGTGGTCCAATTTAGGTAGGTAAACCTAAGACACCTAGCTTATTTTTAATTGGATATAACCGATCGGAGCGATAGCGGTAGCATGTGCGCTTTACAATCTGATGGTAGCCGGTTTGATCCTCGGTCTTGCACCAATGACTTATTTAGTACTTCAATAAATAATGTGAAGTTTCTGTGCCATCACTTAATAACGGTGAAGGACATCGTGAGGAAACCGGTATGTCCAAGAACCTCAAAAGTTCAAAGACATTATATACACCAACATGCACTGGGCCAGCATGGTGGATTAGGGACCATCCTCTTTCTCTCTGAGAAAAGGACTGTGTCCCAGCAGTGGGAATTTGATAGACTGATTATGACGATGATATTCAATTTAAAAAAAAACTGCTACTATGACTGTCTATCTTTTAAGTTAAAAGTTGAAACTGATCAAGCACACTATTGATACGACGACAGCACGACAAGGCTTAAAGTCGACATTTATCCTAAAAAGGGAAGCTGTTAATAGAGTCATTCAACGTTACCGGCTGAATTATCTACAAAGAGAGGAGTCTGGTCGAGTTGGTCGGAAATATAAATTTATTTGGTGGTTGTCGCCGCGACACGGGCGCCCGCGCCCGCGCCTCTATCGCGCCGTAATCTTGAACATTGGCGTTAAAGAATTTAAATTATACGCCGATACAAATGAACGGGCGAACCCGCCTTATTTATTGCCTTAATCCAAATTATATTGACTAGATCTCTCGGCTTTTGAACTTGTCACCAGATATCAAATTGAAGTCTATAGAACTTGTCTTTTGTAGCGATGATAACTATGTGTTGGTGGTATGGTGTATAATTAAGAGGTGGACACTTTGATCAAATTACCAGAGGATATCGCACGCCGTACATGCACTGCAAAAATAGCGGCATAATAGACAATACATACCAGCTCTTAGAATAGTAACAGTACCAACTAAACTAAACATTTGTTTGACATGTCATGTTTATGCAATGCTAGCTAACTCGTAACTGAATGCAAACTCGTGCACCGTCACGTTTTGGCAGAGTTTTAGTTAGGGTGTGGCCGGGTGGTTGGTATCCTCTGTTTTTTAAATCAAAGAGTGACCGGTTTGGATCTCACGCTATAAGGTGTAGGATCAAATTCCAACAGTAAGCTTGAGTTGTCGTTTATGGAAAACATCGTTAGGAAACCATTGCATGCATTATTTTGCATCATTGCATTTCCATTGGTGCCTGAGAAATACACTTTTTAGTGCTCGACTGGATAGCGACTAGTTGTGTGTAGTAGTTTTCATGTTGAAAATCTGACAACAAACATAATATAAGATATAAAATATTTATAAAAACACGCAAAAAATTCCATTACATTACACACATACTTAGAAATCATTATCTAACAGTGTTCTGGCAGCTTTACTTGAGAGCCAGTTCCCATTTTAGACCAGATGTATTTACGATCATTGACCACACCGTCTCTTAACAAAAGGTTAATTCTGGTCAAAATGCTAACCTGAAAATTCAAAAGAATTCTTGTAAAAAACTAAACTACCTTGTACTTTATGGAAGCAATAAAATGTAATCTAATCTAATATAAAATATTTAATTTATAATACTATTTTGACACTGTATAGAAATTGTTTGTAAACCCAAAACACGACTCAACCTGTGTCTTGGGGTCCAATATTATTATTCACAAGATTCAAGTTCATGGTTTTGGCTCATAGCATTCTAAAACTTATAGGCCACTCCTGCGCAAGTGTTGAAGATCGTTGTTCTCATTTATTATACCGAGTCATGAATCTATAAATTCCAATTACTAATATTTCACTTTGCCGGCACTAATTAAGAGCTGCAACCAATTTGCGCATGCGCATCGATCGAGACTCGCCCCAAGACACCATTAGTCTCAATGCCGAACCTTAAAAGATCTAGAGATGGGACAATACTTAATTATTGAAAACCGGAATGGCTCAGTAACAGCTCGTCTGCCTTATGAGCTGGAGGTTCCAAGTTCGATTTCCAGCCGGACAGATTTTAAATGGTGAATTTAAATATCTGCTCTAAGTGTAAGAGTGAGTTGTCCGTATTTTTGTGGGGAGTTGTCTGTGAAGCGTTATAGCTACTTTTTTAATTCTATCGGTTCTTTTTGACGTAAATGTGCAATACCCTCCTTGAATGACGGTAGTTTTCAGATGCAGAACTTTAAGAAGGAAAACAAGGTATGTATAAAAAAGTCACTAAGTTTACTTAATATGTGCAAATATCGCGCTTTAAAACACAATTTTAACCGCATATTCTTAGCTATGTGGAACAATAAGAATAAAAAAAAAACTTGAACTGAATTGAGAACATCCCCCCCTCCTGAAGTTGGAAAGGTATACTTTTTATTATCATGTTTTAGCGGGTCAAGTTGTTATATTAATTTGTAAATTAAAGTGATAGCTCAGGTCCTATTCACGCTCTGAATCGCAACAAAAATAAACAACTTAATAAAAATTACATTGTTTTTTTAGGTTAGGATTGTCTATAGCGTTAAAGCTCTGTGTCTTGTTTTATTGCAAGACATCTTAATTTCAAAGATTATATGAGAGCATGTAGTATTTCACGTGTGATAAGAACGTGAAGGTGTGAAACTGCAAATTTATAACGAACTTTGTATCATCATCATCTTTAGCCAGAAGACGTCCACTGCTGAACATAGGCCTCCCCTTAGAACGCCACATTGAACGACAGCCTGTCAATCCTGCCATCTACATCCACTGGATGCCCACTACTCTCACAATGTCGTCGGTCCATCTAGTTAGGCTTACCTACGCTGTATATTATTATTCCAGTTCGTGGTATCCACTGAAACTTTCTTCCCCATCGTTATTGGTTCTTCGAGCGATGTAGACGGACAGACAGCGTAAGATTAGTTATTGAGCCTTGTCGACACCCTTTGGGTACTAAACCTATTTATGTTCTCTTTGACTAAACCCTAAAATAAGGTTATTTTGAGTTAAGTTAAATTCATCAATTACAACTACTTGTATTACTTTTCTTATGCATCATATTATTATGGTGGTGTCAATCACAGAAAAGTAATAAACAAAAAAATATTTTCTGTGTTGTCAATCAACAAGTGACAATATCAATGCTGTAGGATGTTTGAGGCTGTTTAGTAACTTTAATACATAAAAAACAGCATATAAAATGAAACATAACTTTAATATTTGCAGAAACCAAAGCATACTCATTAAAATATTATTAAATAAAAGATAACTAACTATAGAGCATCTACCAATTACATGGGTACTCTGTTCCCCAAACAACACACATGTCGTTAAACATGTCATTTTAGGTAAACCGTGACCGAAGCTTTTTCTTTTCTTCCAAAATATGTTTTAAATTGTGTATTTCTTTCGCTGGCGAACCAGTTAATGTAACATTTGTTTCTTTCTTGCGCTTTTTTAAAGAAGCGTGTTCACGTATATATGTCTTGATTGAGTTTTTTGCTTCTTCTATAACTTTTTTAGCCGCTAAATTTTCTTCTTTGATAAGTTGTCTTTTTCTTTTCAGTTCATCTTTGAGATCCATTTTTATAGCATTTAACCGTTCATGTAATTCTGCCATCGACATTTCGCATAGAAACCCAAACCCAGATGTTTCGGTTAAGTCAAAGACTTTCGGAACTTTTGCCTTTTTGGCGATCATGGCTAATATTTTTATTTCTTTTATCATGTTGACTCGTTTTTCTAATTCATCTTGTCTTTTTTTCATCGCTTCCTCATATCTTGCCTCTGATTCATGTCTCAATTTTTCTACTACAACTTTGTTTTTTTCAAGGACATCAATTTTAGCCCTACGTAAGTTCAACTCGAGCAAAGAAAGCTTTTCCACATTTTTTCGATTTCTTTCCATTTCCATTTTCTTCCAGTTTTCAATTTCTTCATCCCATGTTACCTTTTCTTTTAAAAAATCTTTATACCTCATTTTGTTATCTTCTTGAACCTTTTTCTTAGCAATCAGTGCTTCTTCATAAGATATTTGTCCCTCTAAATGTTTTCGTTCCATGTCATACAACCTCTCTTTTAGACTCTCTTGTCTGTCATATTCTATTAGGTCTTCTATTTGTCCGGTAACTTTGCAAGAATTCAGTAAATCTGATAGCCATTGAATTTCATCTTGTTCAGCTAGCTGTATCTTTTTATTCATCCTTTTCAGTGTTGCTGCAGTTTCTTTTATTGGCGGTGGATTGTGTTTCATGACAAATTTTTGTCTTGGTTTGAGTATAGGTTTCGCATATTCATTTTCGATTTCGTCTCTGATTGCGGACAATTTCTTTTTATAAAAGTCAGACCTGTCTTGCGCAAAATTGTAATCTTTAGTTATTGTTTTTACATCATTCAACAAATGGGCTGCCTTTTGCTTATTTTTCTCATGTAAATGTTTCAATTTTTGATCGATTGCACTTTTTGTAAGCATTTTCCTTGTTTTTTTAACTGTTAAAGAGTTCGGTGGAGTAGCTGGTATGCCGTTACGAACTAGGAGGTGTGGCAATGAATCTTTTAATGTTTTCCGATTCAGTACATTGGGCTGAATTGGAATCGTTTGGGGTTTTGTTTTCCTGGCCTCAATTTTTTGTACATATTCACCATAATTATGACCCATTTCACTTATGTATGGTTGCCATGTAAAAAGAGGAGCAATAATCTTCTCAGTAATATAATTGGTGTCGTAGTACGACTGAGCCACATGTGAGATGAATGTCAAGACTTCATTGTTGCCAAGGAACGTAGTAAAAGTGCTCAGAAGCGACTTACTCAAATTGAAAATGCATTTGTAAAGAAATTGCATATCCTTTGAGTTAATTCGAAAAATTACAGCATGGAATAATATCATGAAGTAATCTTGATCTTCTTCAGATAGTTCTTCGGATAAATTTGACGCTAATGACTTTAAGAACTGGCCGTGCTTCTGTATCTCTAGGAAAGTTTTTGCAATCCAGGTTATTTTGGCATCTTCAATGGAGTCAGGGCACTTTTGCATGTATGTCTTCATGTACTCATACGCGGAGACTTCGCTGGATGCACCGTAGTCGATTATTATGTTCCTCAATAGTTTTACATTGCCTGATGTGTGATAGTAAACCATGTTGAATAGGTTTACTAATTATATATCCACAATCAGAAACGGAATTAACACGGAATTAAAACATCACAGTACAAACAAGACAAAAATTTATTGACATAATAAGGTTGACGTTGTCATGTTTTTTTAACTCATTGTTGTTTTTATGACATGAAGTTTTCAAGCCATTCAAGTTGAGTATTTAATATATCTTTCACTTACATACTGTAAACAGGTCGTTTTATCCCAGGAGCCGTTGTCTTAGAATACTGCTTCGGTATTACCTCCTTGTTGTAAGTAAGAAACCCATTGGGCTCGAGGCTGATCAAATTTGGAGATATGAGTTTCCTTTCAAGTGAGCCCAGGAAGACTGTTGTATTCCTGGGCTCACTTGAAGAAGCGAGCCCAGGAAAGACTGTTGTCTTCCCTGGGCTTGCTTGAATGAAAAGTTGGTCAGACCCGTGCTAATGTAGAGTGAAGGAGTGGAAATAATCTGATAATTTTGTGCATTTCTCGGGAGTGGTGCTTCAGCAGCGTGCTGGGAGTGTGCCGGTGCGTTTCTATGGATATCCCGGTGGTATCCCTCCGTCTCTGACAAAAGCCGCCCAACGAGGGGTATTTAATGGTTGCAATCTCACATAACCCGGCTGTACCTCAATGCAGCTGCGTATCTTTGGAATATTTCTTCTTCGTCATAAAAAATTAATACAGATATGGGTGCTTGGAATTCATAAGTTACATGTTAGTTTCTATCCACCATGTATAGGATGTGACTAGACCAAACTGGTGCAAACTGGAACGGCAAACTAGAGGTGAGGAGCTCAGTGATCGTTTTCCGTTCCGAGGAAAGGAACTGACGGCGTGCTGAGGAGACCAATGCTTAGCAGTGAGTGGAAAATAGTTGAATGATCATAAAAATAAGTAACAGAAGATTGGAAGGCTGATTTATGTGAGCAGTAACAAAAAGGATTTCAAAGCTTACTTCGTAAATAATAACTACCACTAGCCATATAGGGGCGATTTCAGGGTTGTTCCTATAGGTTGTAAAAGTTGTTCATAATAATGAGTACCTACATTATCTTCTTTCGGCTTAATACCATCGTTCTGTGTAACCTTGTATATCATGCTTGCACTTGTGTTCTCAACAACGGCTCTAAAGATTTTGATAAATGTTAACGGTTTACGGGGTTTGAGCGGCAAATAATCAAATAATACCTAAAGACCCTCAGTTTACCGATCAGGCTCATGCCGGCAGTAATATGCTCCTGTCAGTCATCTCGGTGCCGTCGGGAGTATTTAATTAGGCAGTTAGTCTGTTTTCGCCGAGTCTGTCATTTATCAATCGCTTCGAACGAGCTCTTCGACAGCTCGACACCTCTGCTTCTGTAGTATGGGAGCTACTGTTTACTTTTTCCACTCGTTCTTCTTATTTTATTTGATTAAGGTTTTATTGTGTACATTATATAGGTACATTTATTAAATAAGGCAATTGCTTTATTTTTTGCTTTTATTTTTTGTTCCGCTGCTGGACAAACCCCATTTTCTTCCACGCATCTCTATCCTCCGCCAACCATTAATTTTACCTCAAGTAAATAATAATACATGTATATTATTTACTTGGGTACAATTTGAGGGATTACGAGTGCCACCAAACTATAGGCTATATTTTATGAAGTTGTGCATAGTAGTTCACAACCTGGAGCAGTTTAGTGATTTTTAAGCACTGAACAGAAATACCACTGATATCTATATATGATATCCGAATGGAAATTTTTAAATATCTTTGTATGGGTGACATTAGGTAAAACATAAAATGAATGACCAATATTGATGAGAAGTGATAATTTATTCCGACGCGTAATCGAAATAGATAGTTAGTTCTGAACTACAAGCGGAAGGTGCAAGTCATACTAGCCCTCTTAAAATATAATAATCGTGTTAAACACTGCCACAAAAGCCATATTCGATTAAAGGTATTTTAAATAGGTTCCCGTCTCGTTATCTTCCCGCCTTTGTTGATCGGTAACTACGTATCACGTGAGATAATTTCTCTTTTTCCCTTTTTATAATTACTCACACACATTCTGACTTAGGCGTGCTGATAATCATTATTCTAGTTATTACACATGGTTATTTTTAATATACCAAAACCTCTTGGCAAGTTTTCTATATCATACTTAAGAACTTATGTTCCATGGTATAAAAATTACTTGTAAAAAGTTTTTTTTGTCTAATATTACAAAATATACTAATATTACAAAGACTATTAACTAATATTATAAAGAGGAAAGATTTGATTGTTTGTTTGCATTGAATAGGCCCGAAACAACTGAACAGATTTGAAAAATTATTTCACTGTTGGGAATCTACACTATCCCTGGGTGATATAAGCTTAATCTATACCCGTGCGAAGCTGGAGCGGACCGCTAGTTGTAAATAAAAACGTCATGATGCGGTCTACGATAGAGCACGATTGCCTAAAAGAAACTGATTCACTCGTGACTTGAAGATACCTCGATTGAATCTATCGGAAAACATCCCATGCAAATCAGCAAACTGACCAACATTTTACTTCTATGATAAACAATAATGTGATCTACCATGATTAATGTTAATTCCCCCAGTGGCTTATTGACTCTGTCAAAATTAATTCAACTTTGAACACAAATCAATTCCAACACACTATTAGCTGTCAGTGCGTGTCAAATTATCGTCCATAATTAACGTTACGGCTCTTCTTTCTCACGTCTTATCAATGTCTAATAATTTCTGATTGCAGGAACATATTGTTATTGAAACGATTCTACTCCATTTCATTTGGGAAGAAAGAAAATGATAAAGTTGTGCCGTTTCTTAGTAGAATAACAAAATACAGAAAAAGGTAGATAACCTTTAATTTTAAGTATGTTCTGTCAAAGTTGTGTGAAAATTAAGCGAAAATAATTAATCATTAAGCATCGAGTACAAAACAAACAGCGTACAAAATGCAATCGTAAAATTTTAGGTATCTAAATTTTCGGGCATAAAACGAAAGCATGCTGGGTATGCTGCCATCTGGTAGTGGGCTTGAGCATTTGGATTATCTTTAGATCTTAAACGGTCTACGGGCAGTCTAACTGTATTTGTAGTGTTAGTATTAGCTTGTATTTTACTTGACCAAGAAAAAAAAAACTACTTTTAACATTAAGATTCAATAATCAAGTAATAAATAAATAAAACATATAAGTAAATAAGTCAATAATTTAATGAAATCCACTCTCAAACTTACCCTCCAAGATTTTTACGACAAACTATTTTTGTAAATTGAAGGTAAATATAAATTGAATTGAATAATTTTTCCAAAAATTTAAGCCGTTATTTTAACAAAAAATACAGGTCTATTTGTTACAGAAATTAAATTTTCTAAACAGCTTTATTTGGTAGAATCAGAACACCATAAATCCTTTTAAAGAACTTTTAGATGCGTCATTAGAACGTTCCAGAAACAATAATAATTATAGTTTATAAATATTAAAGCCTGAAACCACACATCATCAGCCATTAAATGTTCACAAGGCCTCCCTCTTAGAGGGGTGTTGCCATAATCCCCACGCTTGGCAGGTGGCTTGGGGATCGCAGTACGTTCACCGTGTACTAACAGGATGCCGCTGCCCATCCTCCGGTGGTTCTGGTCGCAGTTTTAGGACATACCCGGGTCCACCTGAAACCAAATCAATTCAATTAATTAAAAAACATGAAAGGAAGCCATATATTTCGTACAATTTTAAGTACATAATTATACAGGCCAGCGGCCAGAGTCGGAAACAATTAGCAAGGTGAGATGTCGGCGGTAATAGCACCGATTTTTCCTCGCAACTGATCGACGACATGTTTTCGCAGGTGTTCTGAGACAATACCCCTCGTCACACTTACAGAATGTTGTGACAGATACCATCTATGTCGCTGGATTTCGTTGATGAGTATCAAACTGAAATTTTTTGGACACCTACCTTCAATGGAAAGCTTCAATGGTATGTATGTCTACATTTGATGAAATAAACAGAGCCCACATAATTTATTAATTATTAATTAATTAATTATAACGGCATTAAGCCAATCCTTCTAGCCAATCAATTAATTATAAATAAAATAAATGACCATATTGTCACAAATTCTTAAATATCTAATAATGTTACTTAATAATAGTATATGTTTATAACACAGTCACCTTTAATTTGTTTGTCTCATTTATTTTCAAGTAATTGGGAAAAATATTACTTACCTATTATTTAAGGACTATCTAGAGAACTACTATTTTATCACTGTGTTGATTTTTTTTTATTTTCTACAACCTGTGATAGAAATATAGTTTTAGGTAAATAAGTAAGAAATATGTATATGTATACCTTTCTTGTTCTGGCAAATAAATACCCCATTGATGAGATATCCACATAATTATATAGTTTTCAGTAAATATAAAATAAACTATTTCAAACTTGACATAGACATAGATATAGACTTATATCTTTATTAATAATTATTGGAATTACAAGTCAGGCAGTATACAAAATAATATTATGATAAAAATTTGCTATACAATAGTATTACGCGCTATCTTAATATCGAAAATGTCACTATATTCATAAAAAGCTTGCGTAATAAGCCACTTATTTAATTTATTTTTGAAAGATGTAAAGCTCGGAGCATCAATGACTGTGGAAGTCTGTTGTAAATATCAGGTCCCATTACGTGGAACATTTTAGACAATTTGACCAACGACCGTTTTACGGTAACTAACTTGTTTTCGTATCTGCTACGACGTGGTAGCCCTTCTCCTCGTTTAGGGTACAAGTGCAGATTGTCCCGTGTGTATGTAGCTGCTAGCATGATAAGGAGACTGGGCAATGTCAATATCTTCAGCTCAATAAAGAACGGCCTTGCGGACTCATCCTGCTTGATATGCATCCTGCTTGTTTTTAGTTTATGTTTTAGAAGGATTTTTTTTCCTAGTTTTAGCAGGTAGTTTTTCCTAGTTCTACTTTGTGTGAATAGCTCTGCATTACCACCTTAACATGTATTTCTATTTATAAAAGGGTTAAACGCGGTACAAACATTTATTTGCCCTGACAGCTGCAGCAACATTGTTAAAAGCTGAATATTAACATTTTATTTTAATATTTCACTCAAGTATACCAGTAGTATGTAGTGTGTAGTAGGTACCTGTTATAGTCTTACGTAGAAAAACCTAGCGATAGTGAAGTTCCTGGTTTTCATTCGCTTTTCAAATGTTATTACAGCTGTCAGAACAAAAAAATGATTGGAATGAGTTCAGGTGTTGTGTATATCTGTGGTTCAGGTAAATTCAAATTCAAATTCATTTAAGATTTCAGGCTACGACACCCATGCCATAATTACACAATAATTAAAATGAAATAAAATATATAACAAAATAAAGTCAGAGCAATCAAATTAAATGTAAAATTAAATTAAACAAACAATGACCTAAAGTTTTTATTTATTTTTTCTTGAGATGATTTTGGCGTCACACGTCTTGTACATTTGCCAATGTCAAGTATTGAAAGATTTTCAAGTTTGATTAACGTCAAACAAGTACCCATAATAGGTACAGTCAGAGTCAAGCAAATTACATCACGTTCAAATTCAAGTAAATGTTTTAGTAAAGTGATTGAGACTTTATATGTATCATCTCAATGAGATTATATCATTGTCTCCACTCTAACACTTTGCACGGAGTTTTGGAAACAACATGTTAATACAATACATGTTTCTCCCAATATATCACTTGCCTACACATGGGCTGGGTACCTTCACGAACATTTACAAAACAATAAACCACCATTATTACATATTTATACATGAAAAATAATTACAATGAGGCAACATGATTTTATACGATGACGCCAAAAATTTCAAGTTTTGTTTCATTTCTTCGATTGCCTTTTGGCTTCGCGCGACCGGCGCATTAGCCATCTTCAAGTTTAAAGTTTAAAATGGTTTAATAGGTACACGGTTGAATTATATGGATGTTGCATTTTCTCACGAAACATCTATTATCCTACAAGTTCTTTTAAAAATTATAAATGATTGCCACAAAAAGCGCAGTAGGTAAAAATAGAGTGGTTAAAGCCGAGATAAGTCCTAAGTGGCGGGCCGCCGGTTCGTCACGAAAGGTTACCGTTGGGTTATTTATTGGTAGTGGTATCACGATCCGTGAACGACTGAATTTGTTTCATCCATTATGTGCATTATCTTTGTAATAAGCTTTGCTTGTTGGTTGGGAACAAATGCCAACTGCTAGTATGTGGCGAGAACAAAGTAAAGCAGATTCCGCCACACCCATTTACCACAGATGTTATTTATGTTCAAACTATAAACTTTTTTTTAAACTTTATGCAATCAAATAGCATCTGACCTTTTCGGTTATAGTTATACGGATATTCACGTTGCCACTTCATAAAATCACCTGTGCACAGTAATACGAAAGATTAATAATAATTAGAGCTCTTCCTTCAGGGACTTCCACTTCTCTTGTTTAGCTTCTGAGCGGTGATTGATTGACTAACTCTGTATTGTTCACACCATGAAATTTGATACAGCGGACAATAAGTTCTTAAAAACTAGTGTCACAACAGGCGGCCTTATCGCTAAAAGCGATTTCTTCCACGTAACCTTTAGATGGAAAGGCGATGGTGGCCGAACGGTAGCACGTGCGGTTTACAATCTGACGGCACCCGGTTCGATCCTTGGCTCTGCACTCTCTCACTCTGCACAAATGACTAATCCAGATGATCCAGATGATGATCTCAATGATTAATCCAGTTACTGCGACTATAGTTTCAACGGCATTATACCTTACCGCATTATTTCTTATTTATACTCAAATAAATTATTTGCTATTTTCAATGCCATCGCTCAAAATCGGTGAAGGAACACATTATGAGGAAACCGGTATGTTCAAGTAAGTACCTCAAAAGTTCAAAGACATGACATTCACCAGCATGCACTGAGCCAGCATGATTGATTAAGGCCCATCCTTTTTCTCAGCAGTGAAAATATGATAGGCTGATAATGATGAGGGCCTTCTTCTGGCAAGTTTAACTACAAGTCCAGCGTCTGACAGCTGCATTGTAAGAATCTAAATGAAAACATTTTCGTTCAATACTTAACTATAGTGTATTGGCCACCAGCCACAATTTTACGTTCATAAAGCTAATAAAAGTATAACCAGAATTTCCTGTTTTTGTTTAGCTTTTTACAATATTATGGCAACTGTCAGACACTTTCATTCGCAAGCGCATTCAAGATGTCGCTAATTTTATTGTATAAAAAAATACGCGTTGACTAGACAACCTCCTCCTTCTTTTTGTCAGTTAAAAATCAATACTAAGACAAGCGCCACAACTGCATCGCTGATTTTTTTTTTAATAATATTCGCTTTACAAAGCTCTTATTTAGATTTTTGATAAGATTTTCATAGAACCGTATTTTGGGAAATTCCAATCAAGGTCTGGTTTATTTTACATTTTATAGAGAAACTGGTAACAAAAACCCCGTAAACATTATACGCCCATTTTAATGAACGCTACATTAGTGCAAGACATTTTCGTTGTTATTACCCGGCCATATTATTTAAGATTTATGTAATAAAGCCATAGACGCACGAGAAGGCAATGTCTAATCACGGAGTAGTCATTAAATTGAAGTAATAACTCTTCAACATAGTAGCGGGCACTTGGAAACAGTTAAGCATCTTCAAAATCTCTGTTCAATACTGGGCATGCATAGATATAAAGATTTTATATAGTAGCTTTACTAAGTCTGTGCATAGCTAATCGTTGACAACAAGTACCTTTCATTTAAAATAATAATAATTGGCGTATAATATTTCGCAAACATGTGAACAAAAAATATGTAAAAGCTCACTTGCATTGAAAAAGATTTATTCAATGAGACGTCACTAGAGATGGTAACCATTTTTTCAAATCCCTGCTTTACATAACGACCTATTTTATTTATGATGACGTTACTTACTGAGTGACCATTCTAGAACTTAGAAGAATCTATAGACAACTTATTTATCAAAATCGGTTGAGGCATTTAGGCTGTATAAGTGGGGACATAATATACGAAAATACGTACATACATGTCGTCAGGGCAGACGTGGCTTTTGTGTGGGTAACTATATAAAAAAATATTACATGGTACCTAACACGGTAGCAGTTAATAATAGTTAGTATAGTTACACAAAAGCCTAAAAGAAATTTTCACTAATACAAACATAACTTCAGGTGAATTGGCGGTCAAACGCAAGCCTATTATTAAAAAAGAACGTTTCTTGTTTCTCCCTTTAGTTTTTAATTTATAATTTTATTATTATTTCTTTAGTTCATCATCATCATCATCAGCCAGAAGACGTCCACTGCTGAACATAGGCCCCCCCTTTAACATCCACACTGAACGTCAGCCTGCCTTTTGCATCCACTGGATGCCCGCGACTCTCACAATATCATCAGTCTATCTAGTGGGAGGCCTACTTACTCTGCGTTTTCCAGTTCGTGGTCTCCACTCAAGAACCTTTCTTCCCCATCGGTTATCGGTTCTTCGAGCGATGTGGCCTGCCCATTGCCACTTCAACTTGCAAATTTTAACAGGTATGTCGGTGATTCTGATTCGTTGGTTTTGTTCATGTGAAAATGACCACTAAAAGCTATAACGGTTCGAAAGATACAGCTGCTAAATGGTAAGACAGACAGATAGACAGCATTGGTTTAGTAATTGGGTCCCGTTTAAACCCTATGGACACAGGGCCCTAAAAATCACGTAGGTACTATTTTGAGCTAAAAGGCAAATATAAGTATACATAACGGTAGGGAACCTCAGACTTGACTATAGAAATTAGCAATACAATTCTGCCTTTCTACGCTAGGTAATAGAACAATCTTGGTGTCTTCAAATCGAGAGTGAATAGGTATCGTAGGCCGCATCATCGCTTGGCATCAAGCGAGTTGGCAGCCAAGCGCAAGCCTATTTATAATAAAAATTAAATAAAAAATTGAGCGTTATCTGTAAAAATTATCTACTGTTTTAAGCTAAAGGGCATCAAATTTCACAAGTCAAGCTAGTTAACTGTTTTCACTACTACGTTGTAGTTAGCGGGCGCATAAAGACCCATAATTCTTTGTTAAGGTCCTTTGTAAGGGCACGAAGATTGATGAAGGCTCTCCTCAGGTGGCCGCCGTTAATAAGCTTTCAATAATTTTGTTTCGACGTGAAAATAATAAATCGATGACTTCTGTTCAATTGGATTAGATGTTTAGTTTATCTTATTTGGGCTTAAGTGATAATCGGGGCTCAATATTTTTACATCAATCATAAAATGATCAAAAGTTGTTTTTTTACAAGCAGTTTCACTTGTTTCCGGTGCAAAAATTATAAACCTATGCGTCATGATACCCTGAAAAATTAACACTCAATTTTTTGAGCAGTCGTGTTAAAAGTAGTAATCATTTCGCATTTAGATCATTCTGCAAAGTAGAAAATCCTAAAGTTTAGTCATTTTACGCTTACAGCATTCTTAAAAGAAGTCATTGTAATATTTAGGCGTTTTGCTTTAAAGTTGAATTATAAAGTAGAAAGTCTTCATAGACAATTTGATTTGTGGTCAATGTGATCAAGAACCACCATTTTTAGTACAGATAAAACTAGTAGTTCGCCCTAAGCTGTGACATTGCGAATCCCTCTATCTTATCCAATTTTTATCGTATATTTGTAAAAAAAATACTACAATTAAATTTCGTATGCTTTTATCCATTTCTTTAATCTACACTAATGCCGTTTTTTTTTAATAAATATGTTTATTTATTGCACGGGAATTACTCACGTATGATTAAGCCGGTTATTCCAACTATAGTTTGAACCACATTCTTTTTTAGAGGTAAGTGTGCGCGTACGATCCGTCTCGCTTTGCACTCAAAAACCACGTGTGAAAACCACGTCAGTTTCTATACTACCGTCACCTCTTGCCACCCTTTCCGAAATGAAACATAATAGTCACGCCAGCGTTCCTTAAGCCTTCCTTAACAACGTCATCCATCAGGCACTCACTGTGTGACGATCCTGGCCCGTCGGTGGGGATGCATGTCCCCCCCAATCCCATTTTTATCTGGCGGCTTTTTGGCCAACGTTAACCACACATGTCGTGGAATGCGCTGTTGCGGACTCTGTCGTTTCTCATGATAACTAGCACGCTGCGCTGCATTGCTCTTAGGCAAACCCCAAGTTTGTTGGGTAGTCAAAAGTCAGTAAATTAGGAACTTATTGTTTTACTCAATGTTTCTGTCTAAAGATATATTTGTCAGACATATACACAGAATAGCTAATTCCAACGTAACAAAATTAAATACAGTTTGGTGCAATCGCCGTTCAAACTTTGATGACCAACAATGTTATTTATTTGTTTAGTAATTTATAATAAGGTTAGTTACTGTTTTATTGGCCGTATTAAATCAAGCCCCAATAAGGCAGCCATTCATGTTTATTTTTACGAAGTTTCTGCTTGGTATGAGCAATAAATTACCGACTTGGTCACTTTTATCACGGAGCATGGTAACGTTTATCGAGCGCTGGTCGATGTATGGAGTTTAACTATATATCTGTTGCAGGCTGGTTCTAGAGCAATTGAAATTGTGACATCCTCGTACTCCCATTCCATACCTATCCCAATGAGAGTGATAGGTGATAAAAATGTGTCTTTTAGTCCACTCTGTCAGTCTTCTATCCTCTGATTATTAGACACACAGTAGCGTAACTTGGTGAGGCCTATTTTCTAGTGCTAAAAACCAAATTACTACAAGCCCTAATTTAGTTTTTTTTTTTCTTTCTTTTTTATTAATTATCAGATCATTAAATCATTTAATTATGTAAAACTAGTAAGGTAATAAATACAAAATTACAAAACACGAAAGTATACTTTTCAAGTTGGGGCGAGTCAAAGCTGTGTGAAAAAGGCGCTGAGTTTTATGATTTAAAATTAGGCATAATTATGGTCAAGAGCGAGGAGACACGCATATATAGGGTTTTGTATATAGATTGTAAGTTTCCATACTGCTAGTTTAGAAATTACCTAGGTCATAGAATTAGAATTAGATTTCGCAATAGCATTTGAAACCAAACCACAGAATTTTTTTTCTATGGCGTAGCCAAATTTGGGAGGTGTATTATTCCGGCATTACAATAATATACATTTCATGGTTTAGCCAAAGAGAAACTACTGGAGAATCATTCTTTGTTAAGAACATTTTTTGCAATTTTTTGCTACTTTAGCGAGATATATATTTCGCAAAGGATAAACTCGATAAGCCAGAGCTACCTTAAGAAATCTTTTTTTTTTATACTTTTAAAATTGATATCTATACTATAGGTAATTGTGCAGTTTCATAAGCTTTCCTTAAATAAAACTTGTAAAGTTATATTACAATTGGGACAGATGGACAGACAGAACGACAATATAAAGGACTTTGTCAGTTTGGAAAAGAACAGGAAAGGAAGCAAGGGAAAGAAAAGTCAAGCGTATCGATAAAACCACGTCTAAAAAGCATTCCCGACTAAGAAGAAAGAGAATAAATTGCATAAGCTGTTCTTATCCACCACTATCTAGCGAGTTCGCAAAATGATACACAACCCTCCTGATTTTATTGATTGATAAGACCATAAGACACACTACCATCGAGGCTGGCCGAAACTTGACAATGGCATTAAAGCTAACTCCATGCAATTACTTAATGATTGAATATATATAATTGAAAATTATATTGATTTTAGTTAGCTAATATCCACTCATAGGAATACATTGCAGGGTTAAGGCAATTCATGAGAGATAATAGCTATGTATAGTTATAGTTATTTTATTGAGACGGAAGTACACATTTTGTCTTTCATTTGACTTGTCCAAGAAAACCGTGCTGAATTTTGGAATAAGAAGTATCCAGTGTCTTACCTAGTAGTATGAACTGAAATCATGCTAAGTTTAATTTGAATAAAATTCATTTAGTAGTTTTGGCGTGATGTGCGGCCAAGATAAAGACACAAAAAAAAATATGGTTTCAGTGTCGATTTTAGGGTGCCATGCATTTTTTTGGGGTTCCGTACCTCACAAGGAAAATACGGAACCCTTATAGGATCACTTCGTTGTCCGTCTGTCTGTCCGTCTGTCAAGACCCTTTTTCTCAAGAACGCGTGAAGGTATAAATTTGAAATTTATACTAAATACTTGGATCTACGGTTTCTTTCGGCTGTAAAAAAATTTTTGTTCTAAGTCAACGCAATCAAAAGATGTGAACATTAAATTTATGTCGCATATTTTGCGATTTCACAGAGAATCAAAACCTATAGGGTACTTCCCGTTGACCTAGAATCGTTAATTTTGGCAAGAGGCAAGGTCTTACAGCACATATAAAGGAATAAATATGAAAGTTGTTAATTTGAAGTTATATCATACTAGCGGTCCGCCCCAGCTTCGCACGGGTATAGATTGTAGCCTATGTCACCCGGGGATAGTGTAGCTTCCCGTCAGTGCAAGAATTTTTCAAATCGGTTCAGTAGTTTCAGAGCCTATTAAATGCAAACAAACAAACAATCAAATCTTTCCTTTTTTATAATATTAGTATAGATAAAAAATATTGTTTGACAATTACAAACTTACATTTTGTAGTTGTTATGTATCGAAGAACCTTATTGTCAACTACAAAGCTAAGTTTGTCTTTTAATATTTCAACTTTAGTTTTTTTTTGGACTCGCGCTCTGAGCGTTTCGTCCAACGGAACCCTCAGAGCACGAGTCCTACTCGTACTTGACCGTTTTTTTTAAATATTTTCAATGTACGAAATTTAACCTGTTACAGTTTTATTGTAAGTAGTATAATAGATGATTTGCCGAGGTGAACGCTTAGTTATACTAATAAAAAAAAAAAAAGTAAACTCGACCCCAATTTGGCCTCGAGTTCGTGTTTTAGTTTTACAATGTGTAAAATACAGAGGTTTTATGTTTTTACCCATTTTTTATACGGCTTCGAGCCTGATTTGAGGTCGAGTTAACATAAAAAATATGGGGGTTTGTTAATTAAATTAAATCCTAAACCTACCTGTGGATATCAAATAAACCTTAACCACTAATGACTTGGGCCAACCCTAATTAATTCGGAATTCATTACACTGTTTATTTAATTAATACCTAATGTTTAAGCAAGTGGCAACATTATTGGGAATGTGACCGATCGTTTTCTAGTCGAGACATAAATCTCTTACTTTTTATTGGATCCCAAAACATTTCTGATCATGACGAACCATTCAGGTGTAATTGGGTTCACCGGCTCCGCATAAAATATGAGATCTCGCTCGAGAACGTTTTATAGAGAGCATAAACACTTTATTGTGTTTTGTGGTATCCACCATACACTGTTTGCCATGGCTTCCACTCTACCCTCTTAGAAAATGATTTAGCTTCTGAATTGATTAGAAACTTGATAAATTAATAAATTTCACAGAAGGAAAAACATAAAATCGCTATCAATGTAACTGAAAATTAACTTTCCAATTCTAAGCTTTCAAGTGGTCTAAAACTCGGACTATAAAACCAGCCTCTCAGTCTATACGACTAGCAAGCAATCAAAGAGTACTAAAACACTTTCTTTAACAAAAAGTATGCAAAAGCGAGAGCGGTAGAAGCATCATCGTTACGTATTGGACTGGACATTTTGAAAGTTCAGGATTCGCTGTTTATTGCAAAATGTTTAGCACGAGTTATCTTTTTTCATTCAAATGAGAGATGATTGGAAAGTTGTTACGCTCCTGTTGTTATATAAAGCATAACTGCAATTCGACACAAAGACAAAGGCGCGCGGTACAGAGGCACTCCAAAATTGCCATTCAAAATTTTCCGAGCGAGTTCCACTTCAGGTGAGGTTCATTTAAGCATAAAATTACATTGTCTCCGAGACATTGTCGGGTGGCAATGAACTGCACTTTGACATAAAATCGCTTTGGACGTTATAAATCCGTTTCATTGCCTTAATAAAGGATGATTCAGGAATTCGATAGTAGAGCCATAATTCTCCGGCCTCTCGTAGATTATAGTCGTTAATTAGTTACATCTCTGCATCTTGGCATAAAGAGAACTTCAATGTCTAACCGGCGTTATAAAACTTCGGTAAGCACCGATAATATTTGATGAACTAATTGGTTTCTTTTGTGTAGGTTGAAAGCGCCATAACTGCCACCTTTTTTTGTGAAAATTAACGTCGGTGCACCGGATAAAGATGATGTGTATCGGTGCTAATTTTTAAAATGCACCCAATTTGGCAAAGAAAGGGATAAGTTGCCTTCTTTGGCCAAATTGAGCGCGTTGGCTGATCGAACAAATTAGACGTTAACAATTGCTAACGAGGTGGAAATACACCTTAATATTTCACCAAATAATATTACCTACGTATTTACGTGGTACTCTCCTTTATCATTATCCTTTGTGCCTTTGTCAATCACAACCGACTTAATACATATTTTTGTGGTTGAAATAATAACCCTCGTTAGCATCAACAAAGAGTTGGGAGATATGTAAATTCATGAAAGGATCGACCACAAAAAATCCAGGCTCATGCGTGTAACAGGTGTACAGCTGTATTCCTGATTTCTAATAGTACCCATTCACTGTAATTATTAAGGTGAATCTGAAATGAAACGTACACTTTATTTAACTTTTACTGGATGACCGCAGAACTTTCGATTTTTTAAGATTCCAATGGACGGATATCAATGGAAACATCTTTTATAATATTTTTTGTCGTCTTAAAATAAAAGGTCGGCAGATGTTTTCTAGCTTTTTGAGCGACCATAATTATTGTTACGTTTATTTTTAATTCTGCCTTACTTTCTTGATTTGTATAGGTACTGTCATTTCCTACAGTACGTATAAACTATAATAATTTTGCTGCTTGTACATACTAAGTTGAAGTCACAAATAACATCAAATACTAAATCTTTTTGTCGTGCAAAAGATTTCTCAAAAGATTTTGCACTTATTTGGCGTCATTTCATGCATTTTATTTTACACCTAAACGCGTCACAAAATGATTGCCAAAGAAAATTGAAAGTATGTTAATGTATGTACGAACTAATTGACGACTTAGGGTTCCGTACCCAAAGGGTAAAAACGGGACCCTATTACTGAGCCTATATACGCTGTCTATCCGCCTATCCGTCCGTCCGTCCTACCTTTAAACGGCTGTATCTGTCGAATCGTAATAGATAGGCAATTTTTGCAGAATATGTATGGTTACAGCGGATTAACTAAGAAATAATAAAAAAGTCCATAAGTAATATACGTGTAACGTAACGCCATAGACTTGTTTAGTGATGGGACGTATTGCTATGATAGATAGTCGATATTTTGTATAGAAAAAGAAGTTCACTGTATGTACTGCAAAACTGAGAGTCGCTGGCATCCAGTGGATGCAAAAGGCAAGCTGTCGTTCAGTGTGAAGGTTAATAGGGGAGGCCTATGTTCAGCAGTGGACGTCTTCTGGCTGATGATGATGACTGCAAAACTATCTAACTCTGTGTTTGGCTTCACCTTCGTCCGCTTATTGATGGGTGTGAATAATTTATTTTCAGACATCCCTTCTTCCAAATTTCTCGCATGTTATACGCGAAACGGTATTGCGACCAATATCAAGAGTTTCAGCTGCTCGTTTTACAACTCGATTCAGTGGTAACAAGTACAACGGTCCACTATTTTATTGTTCTCTTTCAAAGTAGCCTCGGAAGCGAACGACAAACTCCCTTGCCTGACTCCTCAAAACAGTTTTTTTTGTACGTTTAGGCATGTCAATAACCACAACCAAATAATAATATACATAATAATATTAATAAAGAGAAAAGTTTTTGCTGTGAAAATCGTTATCAATAAAATTGAATTGCATATTGTCACTTCCCTAGCTATGGACACTGACAGCTATCACGTCATATCACAGACACCATGCTACAATATGCTATGCACAGACTAGATTACAGTACCACGAACTTATCTGGCTCGGTGGTTAAAAGTGGAACCAATGACACCATTTATAAAACTAAATCAACTATAAAGTCTTATTTGTACTTACTATGGAATCTTTCATTAAGCTTGACTCTACATGTTCTTGCCCATTTTTACCCACTTTATTGCACTTTATTGCTTTTTTTTATCTTGCGCCATTCAATGCGATAAAAGCGACGTTGTCAGTGGGTCAAATAAGTTTGTGGGACTGTGTGTTACTTTGTTGTGGTCCATATACATACATAATATATCAGTCCAGTCCATATAATATGGAACGTCTTTGGATTTGGATTTGGATCGTGTCATTCAAAGGCAACATCTAGTATCAGTTACGCCTTATGTCCAAGTTATCAATTCTTCGGGAGCTAGCTTTGCAT
Source organism: Agriopis marginaria (assembly GCA_932305915.1). Lineage (NCBI taxonomy): Eukaryota > Metazoa > Arthropoda > Insecta > Lepidoptera > Geometridae > Agriopis > Agriopis marginaria. The sequence continues at coordinate 8,701,243 of OW029921.1, forward strand.
GAAACTGTATCCGTATTATATAACTTAGTTGAATAAAGACGTTAGTATCAGACTCACGGTAGCACCTGAGCGCGATGTGGGCGCTATCTCGGCGGTAGATTTACGAGTAGGTCTGTGTAGCCTGCACGGTGCACGCTCGCCGCACTTCTACTCTCCAAAGTTATGACATACCACTATCGCATATCGGAGCTATAGCTCGGAGACGTTTTCTTCCAATTGGATATTTAGACAGAAAAGTTTGTAAACGGATGTGTTAGAATTGTTGACATTGTACTTATAAATACACTTGGCGTCTATTTTCACATAACTTTGACCCGTCAAGATCTGAAAAGCATAATGTATATTTTTTATTTTATTTGTTATCGGTCCTACTAGTTTATGATCAAAAACATGGCAACGCTGATTTAAAACCTGATTATTGCTTGATTTCCTTATTTACTACTAGCTAACGGTAGTTAATAGCCCATGTATCATAGTGAAATCTACGTTATAAAAGTAATCTAAATTTTCGGTTTTTCTCATATTCTTTTGCAATTTGTGCTGCAGCTGCCAAAACTTAAAAAAAAAACGTTTACCGAGTATAGAGATGTTAATCCTTAAGGTTAAAAAATTGATGTAACCACGGGGTGTAACCATGTCCTTGATTATGAAAACTCTGTTCGAGTAGGTAGGTAAAAGAAGGAAGGTCAGTAGGTAGGTAAAGGTCGTATATGAATATAGTACAAAAAACGGAGGAAAGGCAAATAAAGTTTATTAACAATAAAGTAATAAAAAAATATGTTATTCGATATCAGCCTTTCATATTCCCACTACTGTGACACAGGCGTTCTCTCAGCGATAGAATCACATCCAAAATATCTTCCTAATACACCATGCTGGCCCAGTGCATGTTGATAATGTCATTATGTCTTTGAAATTTTGAGGTTGTTGGACATAAACTGGTCTCCTCACGATGTTTTCCTTCACCGATATTCTCTATTTTCGAACCGGGTGCCGTCAGATAGTAAAGCGCACATGCCACCGTTCGGCTGCTATCATTTAATACACACAAAAAATATGTTTTGAAGTATATTACTATATCAAACGGTGTAAAATTTATGTCCTACAAAAAAAGCTTCTCAACTCCATTTTGTTATTGGCTGTACCTAGAGATTAGGTGACAAAAATTATGGTCGCATTACGGTAGGTAGGTACTAATAGTAGGCGAAACCGTTTATAGTAAGTATATCAATGTGATCATTTCATTCCATTAGTAAGAATGTTTTTGAGTATTATTTACATTGTTTATTAGTTATTTCTATCAGTAGATACTATAAATAAATTATATATTTTGTCTGTTAACTTAATTTGTCAGAATTAAATTAGAAGATTTAATATAAGCATAAATTATTTAAAATATTTCTTAGTCTTTTTTTGTATCGCAGAAAATTAATATCGTTAGGTATTAAGACTTCTCCGAAGAATAAGTAATAACTTTCTACTTATGATATAAGTACTTAATTCAGTTGGTTTGTTGACGTTGCTTTTCAGTGATGCAGGCAACATTTCTGCGAGCAGCTGGTGGTACGGTGCTTGCAAGTGGGTACAATTTATTAAGAGATATCGGTTTCAGGCACCCTGTTACTGTCCGTAATGTGTCATTTGGGGCTGCATCTACCTATTTTGCATGAGCAGAACGATACCACACTGGGCATGCGTACTCCCCAGCAGGGAAGCAGAGTGCCAATCCAGTGGTCCGGAGAACATGTGGAGCAGAAAGAAACAAAGAAAATACTTTTTTATTCAACGTTAAAAAAAACTTATATCTAAAGGATACAATGTGTTGAATGGGTCCGTCTCGGCATTAATGCTGAAAGTCAAGGACTATTTATTTATTATCAGCGCTGGTTTGCAGATGAACCCTCCTCAGCTCCCCAGGTTGTTGAAGTGAACTTGAAAATGCCTAAAATGCTGCATTACGTAGCATTTCATGCAGGACCTGTGTGAAGCATTGGTCTTCAGTGATTTGATGTACCTTTGACAAAAGCCGTTTGATGTTTAGGAGTTAAGCTACTACATAAGGCTGCGCTCACCATCCAGAGCTATCCCTTTCGCACATTTTCATACATCTTACACACATTCGCACATTTTAATAGAAAACAAAATTCTATTTCCTCAGGCTATCTTATAAAATATCCACACGAAAATTTCTTAATACCATTTGCAATGTTATTCAAAAAGATAATGCCCAATCGGTTTCTATTATTCAGGTGATTTTAATGATCAAAAATTTCGCTAGAAAAATCAGTGATTATTTCACTATTATTATTATTGACCTACTTAGTTAGTATAGATTCTGACTTAGCTACACACTTACGTATTTGTTTTCAAAATATTTTGTTATAAAAGCCACGCTCAACAGCCACAACTATCCTCTTTCGCACATTTTCAAAAAAATGTATCATTAAAATCACCTGAATAATAGAAACCGATTGGGCATTATCTTTTTGAATAACATTGCAAATGGTATTAAGAAATTTTCGTGATGATATTTTATAAGATGGCCTGAGGAAATAGAAAATAAAATTCGTCTGTCAAATGAATAATATTTAAACAAAAAAAATATATTTTGAATCATTTGCAATTTTAATCTAAATATAATGCTCAATCGGTTTCTATTATTCAGGTGATTTTAATGATCAAAAATTTTGAAAATGTGCGAAAGAGGATAGTTGTGGCTGTTGAGCGTGGCTTTAATAACAAAATATTTTGAAAACAAATACGTAAGTGTGTAGCTAAGTCAGAATCTATACTAACTAAGTAGGTCAATAATAATAATAGTGAAATAATCACTGATTTTTCTAGCGAAATAGGAAAATAATAATTATTGTTAAATCGTATTTAAGTATATAGCATGATTTCATAACAAGAGATCCAATAAATTGTAGTAAGCTGATTACTCGTATTGTCACTAAATGCAGATAGGCTTTCATTCGATCGTTGCAGTGCAATAGCCGTAATCCGATTGCAGTGCCGTGCTCAGATCGCCGTATTTTACACCGTATTGTGCGGTTGATTTATCTCTATTACGGCCAATTACACCGTTTGTAGGGTTTTCAAAGGCTTCATTTCTTGGATAGTTAATAAATTTTAGTTGATAAAGAATGAATCTATGATTTTATTATAGCTTGATTCGCCTACCTATGACTTATTTCAATTGTTTTTAGCTCTGGAAAGTGCATTAGCGTAATAAAAAAGTGAATGAAATCATTTTATTTTAATGTTAATCTATACCAGTGTTTTTCAACCTGTGGGTCACGACACTCACGACCCCCAGGGGGTCGCCAAGCCTTACATGGCGGGTAAAAGAAAAAGGCAAGTGTTTGTAGGTCTTATGTAGACTACAATAGAAAAAACTAACTGTGCCGATTATTTTTAATAATTTGTAAAAACGTGGATCTATTTTATAAATAACAAAATCATTTTCTAATTGAAGTCTATTGTTTTATGTTGTTTTAATATGGCCCTGGGGGGTTGCCCAAATTTTTTCTGTTGGTAAAGGTCGCGTATTCAAAAAAAATTAAAAACACTGATCTATACTATTGACTAGCCGAAGATCGGGATGAAAAGGCGTAGGTACCTTTGGAGATTAATTTCCACCATTTGAATGCTACATTATCACTGATTAATATAGGCTATATAACTATACACGTGCGAAGCCGGGGCGGACTGCTAGTTTATTATAATTTGCAAAAAAAAAACTAAGAAGAGATCTAAATATCAATATCTCACTAAACTTGTTATCATCTGTTAAATGTGTCTTCTGAGAGCGATGGTGGCCGAGCGGTTACCTGTGCGGTTTACAATCTCACGGCACCCGGTTCGATCCTCGTCGGCCCTACACCATTAACTTTTAGTACTCAAATAAATTATGTGCAGTTTCGATACCATAGTTCAAAAACAGTGAATGAAAACATTGTGAGGAAACCGATTTTGTGCATGAACCCCAAAAGGTCAAAGATACATGACATTCATCAACATGCACTGGGCCAGTATGGTGTATTAGGGCCCATCCTCGCTCTCTGAGAGGCCTGTGTCCCAGTAGTGGTAGAATGATAGGCCGTTAATGATGATGATAAATGTCTCTTCTGAGTCGTTTAATTGGCAAGTGCTAACCGAATAGAGTCATCCACCCCGTGACAGTAATGTGGGCACCTCGCGACGTGCAGTGTGCGGTCCGCTCGTAGTGACGAGCTCAGATTGATCGATTATATCGTCCCGTCCCGGCGGGCTGTCAGATGCACCGAATCTTCCTGGGTGACTATAGCTTGGAGGGCAATCTTGATACTTATTTAGTTAGAAACTTTCATTTTTAAATCACTTAAATATTTATTTCCGTTTCAGGATTAGTTCCTTACTACATGTTTTTATCTTCAGTAATTATAAATTTTAAAAACTGACTTCAAAATTAGTAGATACGCATTTTCTTTTACTTGTATGACATTTTATTTTGATTTAATAACTAAACTACTGAACCGATTTTGATGATATTTCTTTGGGACAAATCTAAAAGTATACATATATTGTACTTATAAATAAAAAATAATAATATCCAAATCGGATTATACATGATGGAGTTATGAGATAACAAATATAAAAAGTCTTTTTAAGTCGTTTAAAAAAGAAGGGGTTTCTCAGTTCGGTTTTTTTGTACACGTTTTACTCCGACATTTTGTGAACCAATTTACGTAGGTAATTCTTTTTTATTATGTAGAAGAAGCACTCGAAATAGTCCTACAAAAATAAAATAAATAAATGGATTAGTCGTTTTTCAACTAGCTCTAATAATATGAATAATTTTGTTCGAGCATCTGTTGATTTGGCAATATAAATAATTTTGCGCTTACTAATTTTGAAGTCGATTTACTATATTGATATAATAGGCTTGTGTCCTAATGTTTCATTTATTACAAATAACAGGCTTAGCGAAGGATAAAACGTATTTAACATTAGACATACTGAAAAAAATAATTAAATTGGCTGATAAATCTCTGAGAACGCTCATAGCGTTTAAGTTTTTGGCGGGGATAGAGAGCAAATTCAGTGTCCCTTTCTCGCAAAGCGTGTGTTAGTATAGCATTTTGTACGGCGTGCATACGACTTGATCATCATGTGTTATAGTGCGCTCTCTGTCTAGCATGGAATTAAAATATGTACATAAAACTGATTTATTTTTGATGTTTTCTATGATGGTTTCTATTTATGATCAGCTTTTAATGAGGTAATAAAAAATATGATAGGTACAAGCCTAAAATCTACAGTTTACGTTTTTAGTTTTACAGTGTTACGATCAAATTCACCTGATCACAGTAGATACAGAGTTTAACCCTGTATCATTCACCGTGTCGTTACAGGTTGCTTAGTTCCACAAAAAACCCCTTTCAAATGTAAATCGGGACAAACCGACAAAGCAAATTGTCACAAATAAACACTGGAACTTTTACTTTTTTTGGAAGTCTAAAAAAACTCTGTCGCATCAGCAAAGGGTCAGGCCAACCCAATCAATCTAAGGTACGTTTTTTATTGATTTTTTGCTGACGCTACTTTGAACTGCGATTGTTATCCGTGGGATTTGATCAAATGTTTCCTTTAGAAATAAGATTATCAATGTTAGGTGCAGTAATAAATGTGTTGAAATTAATTGATTAATATCTTAGAGTCGAATATCTTTTAAAATCTTTGTAGAGTCGTCTCAATTTATTTGGGTTAAATATAGAGTAAAATCTTTAAGAAAATTAAAAACCAGGCAACGGTATTTTAGCGGGTTATATTTTTAAAACGATACTCCTAAAATGTATGTAACAAACCTCTTTCATAAAGACCTATTAAATGATACGTCACATGCAGGGCTCAATATATTTTTTCGTACCCACTTTAAATGTCGTTTTCTTGTATTTATGATGAGGTCACCTACCTACAATCTCAAAGCCTCAACAAATCTATCGACACCTAATGTTTGCATTAGCAAGAATAAAAAATGTGAACGTCCATCTGCTGTATTTAATAGGAAAGTTTATATATTTATTAGTAGTATAATGTATCAATGACGTAGGGACATAGTATAATAGGTGCTTACCTAGCAATTAACGTCCGACCATTACACATAGGTTTTATGCCATAGGTGCCAAACAAGCGCAGGCAGGCTGTCTGGTAAGCAGTCACCGTCGCCTAAAGATACCTGTAACGCTCCAGCGGACTCGAATACTTTGCCGACGTTTTAAGACTTTATTAACTCGCCTTTGAAGAGCCCAGAAAGAAGCAAGAAGTATTTACAGCTAGAACAAAAAAAAGTCTTGAGTAAATACTCTTAGGAGAGAAAATTTCAATAAACCTTTTAAATTGAGAAATAGGTTTGTGTTTGACTGCTATCTCGCCTGATGTTAGGCGATGATGCGGTCTACGATAGTGCATACTAATATATAGAAGAAACCAATTCACTCGCGACTTGAAGACACCCAGATTGTAACTATCGGAGAATACCCAGAATTCCACATTCTAGCAGTATCCGCACAATTAAAATGGAATCAAAGCGTTTCTTACGGTTTTACAAAATATCAATCATATAAGGTTGTCTGAACTTCCGATAGAAAAAATTGCAGGAGGGAACTATATCATGCAGATCCGATGCGCTTACGAAATGCATTCAATAAAAAAAACTGATAGACTAGCAACTCAAACTTACTCAACCCCTTTTGAGTTGTCTCGGTTGTGGAATCAGTTAATATCATAACCGGCGGCTTATAAGCTATCTCTTTATGAAACAAATAAAAAGACAAAAGCAGAATACATTAGTCCAAATATTGATTTAACCCTATCGACGGAAGCAGGTGTGGCACCGCACGCGTCTCCCTTTCTGAATCAATAAGCGCCTATGAAATTAAATGATAATCACAACTTTTTTCATATTTATACAAGGATTTAATAAGTGCATTTCGGCTGAGTAAACAGAGATTGTCAACACTTTGAAATTACGTATGTGTTTTAGTTTCTTAGATTGAGAATTGGTCGGTTTTGTTGCATTCAGAATTTGTTTCGAATGTTGTTTAAACTGTCGGCTAATCTTAAGGTATTTTTTGGATAGAAAGTAGTTACCTCCATAAAGAATTTCATCCAAATACGTTTAGCCGTTATGGGGTTAAGGTTAAACATATAGATTTACACACTTACACACAAACTTTGGCATTCATAATATTGGTGTGAAAGTGTGATACAAGGTTTTACTAATTTTTTCAGGCAATCTAGAGATTTGTTATTTATAAAAACACTCTACAATTCACATCTAATAAAAATCTTTAAAGAAAGGTTCTTTTGGCGTTTCCCTATCTCGCCAAGTCAAGAATCTAGGTATACCACAGAGGTATACCCATTATGAATTGTAGGTACGTCAACCTGCGTGTTTAAAAATAAGTAAAGGCTTTTTAAGTTCATTAAGTAGGTAGTTCCGCGAACACGTCTTGTATTGTCTATTGTCTGCTAAGATATTATTACACCTCACTGATTGTCTGCAAAGAGTAGGATTGTCTGTCTGTCATTGCACCAGTACAGTTTTTTCAGGTACCTACTTGAAGAAAACGTAGTCTAGGAAGGCCTATAAAGCGGTGTTATGATGGATTCTGGAAGGTTGGCAGGAGGTAGTGATGGATCGAGATATTTTCTAATGGAGTTGATAGTATTAAAAACTTATATGTGCGTGTATGTTGGTGATCTCTGCAACTTCGTCATTACTCATTTTAACGGTTAACCGGCACCCAGGAGAAGGATAGGGTTGTCCGTCACGGTCCGATGTTACGGATAGATACGCAAGTCCCAGGCAGATGTACGTAATTGGAGCGTATCAAAACATTAGTGGTGATTAGCTCTAGTATTAGATTGACCCGAACGTTTCTTTTGGTCACTTTATTTTTTTAAGAGTGACTTTTGATTGTAGTTACGGATAGTTATTTTGTTTTGGTACACTGGCAGGTGATTACTTAACAGCTAAAAGGCAAAGTTAGGGTGTAAAAGCAGCGCTTCATTTTCACATAACAATAACTGATTATGACTGGTATGGGAGCCTTTCTTAATTTATTTTGCTATCCTTTAGTTCCTTTAGTTTATCCTTTCTTTTAGTTTAGGACACGTCCTAAACTAACCCCATTTTTATGACAAACTTGTTCATTGCAATTATCATTATTTTTATAATTATAGTGGTCGCCTTAAAGCTTGTTTTTTTATTAATTTTATTTTATATTTGCTTGGAGCCATGTCCTTGATTAAGTAGGTACGGAAACTGTAAAATAACATAAGTAAGTAATTAAACAACAACAAAAAACGTTTCTAATTTTCAAGTTTTGGGAGTTGCTCCTTGCTTGCTCCATTAATAAATAGCTGTGTGAAAATTAAGCGCTGTTTCTTATCTCCTTAAGTACAGTTTAAGGAGGCGTAATCTAAAAACAATATCTTGGCATTATTTTACTACAGTATATAATAGTTAACGGGATATTTACCGTCATATGATTGTAGAACTTGTAGATATGGAGCTCACGATATTTCGGCACAGTTACATGCACCATGTTCACGGGAAGACTGAAGAATGCGGGTGCTTGTGGGTTGTGGTCCAACCACAACCTTATCACGGTAAATATTCCTAGTAATCATATAACTATGTTGAAAAACTGTGATAGTTTAAAACAGTGTTTTGGCACTATTTTGTACTATACTATCGACCCGCCCGCCCGTGTTCGCACGGGTGTTATTTACCTACGTGCGAAGCCAGGGCGGGTCGCTAGTTATATATGTAAACCTTCCGTGGAAAATTATCTAACTGATGGTGAAAACCGCATCAAAATTCGTTGCGTGGTTTAGGAAGAGTTAGCGGTTATACCGACAGACGCGGAAAGCGGCTTTAATTTATACTATGTAGAGATATACCCACTATTAAGTAGGTAGCTAAGTAGGTATAGGTACGTAAGTAGATACTAAATACTTACCTTGTATTTATGGATCGCCAAAGATACTTGCCCACCCGTAATTTCACAAATAACCCTACGTTCATCATCCAAAAGCTCCTATAAAAACAAAAATCCCTATCATTCGCGTCAAATCTTAAATAATAGGGCAATTTATCAGGGCAGAGCAGTTTGCATATAAAATCGCGTGTGCCGTGGGCGACTTGTTAAACATACGTGGATGCCGTGTGCCTACTTAGCAGCGTATTATGACTGATGGCCAGCCCTATCTGGGGTGGTACTTACCGTGGTAAGATGTTTGCCAGGATTTTGATCGATTTTAAAAGCTTGATGTGCTATAAACATTAGAAGTCATTATGTTCCATCGAGAGAAGTGCGGTGAGATTGGTAAAATAATCCAAGGTCCAGCTGAATTGACTCTCTACTTACTATAGACACTATAGATACCTACTCTGTGGTTATGTCATCTATAGGTTAATAGTTTTTTGTCATAGGTATCCTGCTTTCGTGCCATCCAACTGTATTGTCTTTCGACGAAAAGATAATTTTTATTGAAACTTATGACATAGGTAAGGTCGGTTAATAGATATCCTGCTTAACGTCAGCCTAAATTATCTTTATCTATATTATAATTTGGATAAATCTACTCAGGTCGTAAACATTCCCCACATTTTTAAAGTTCTGTGTACCCATAGAGTATCAAGTGTATTATAACCTACGCTGTCTGTCTTCCTGTCCTACCTTTTAACGGATGTGTCATTTAACCGTAATGGCTTATTAACTAAGAATTAATAATAAAATAATAATGCAACAAACTAATTTTTTTACGCATTTTTGGCTCTGCTCTACTGTAAAAACCGTAATGAGTACGTACAAGAGTCGGACATGACATGATTATAGGTAATATACTCACACACTCTACGTTCATAGGTATGCTAAAGTATAACAACAAATAATAAACACCGGAAAAGTGCGAACCAGGCACGCGCTAAAGATCCCGGACTGAATAAAACTCATTTTTTGGGTGCGGGACCCTCGGAACCTGAGTGCGACTCACACTTGGCCGATGTTTATTTATAATCGGTATCTTTACGTGTTAGTTTGTAGGTAATTTTTAAGAAGTGTTGTCCCACAACTCTCGGGGGATTTACTTATTCTATATCATTAATTATAATTATTATTAAATAAAAATTTACAGAAACTTCAATAGTTTCAAGATTTTTTCGTCGTAATTCCTGTTGAAAATATTTAGAGCCACACCTAGAGACATCTATTGAGTGGTGTTGAAAATATAACCACGGTAACTGGGAAGCAATGATGTGGTGGGTGACATAGACTAGGTACCTTTATGCTTGTGAAGTGTTAACGTTGTATTCCACTAAAATAATAGATGGCGCTATAAAATTTAAAAACGCGCCATCTGACAAAAATGCTAAGAACAAATAAGAAAGATAATTGACGATGTATTTATGATTGAAAATGCATTTTCATTCATAAGATATTTTCTAGATGGCGCTGTCTTGGAGATCCAAGTATCAACTAAAACTTAAATTGAATATCATAGCATAGTTTAATCGTAATAAACTAAAGATCGCGCGGTTTCTATTGCTTTTCTTTTGGCTCCACATTAGTACTGTAATTTACAGGGTCGAATAAATTAATTAAATATTTTTTATTTTCCTCGCATTCAAAATCAAAAGCAGATAATACTTAGGGAAGATCTCGTGTGAGAGAGATAATTAAAATTTTATCCCTTGGTAAACTGTAATAAGTGCAATTTTTTCAACAACCTTTTAAATTCGATAGAAGATGACGTCATGTTTCCTTAAAAGTAACTCATAACATAGGTATACTCAGAGGCCTCTAGGAGTAACTAGACGCGTGTCTATATATACATTACCTATCTACTATCTACACTATCTACTATGTCCTATCTACTGGGGCCTTACGGACAACAGCTAATTGCTGCACCTAATCCGCTCAGTTGGAAAATCACGCGACCGCAAACCGTATCTGGGCGCAATAAGGTTCACGTTCGCGTGAACCTTATCGCGCCCAGTTCTTAATTCACCTAAAATCTCTTGCTGGATTATTTATCAATCGTATTTTTTCCTTCCTAATAAAAATAGGTGTAAAAGTTCAATGCGATATCAAATCAGATAAACCCCCCCTTTTAATAAACGCATAGTAGCCTTAGAGTATAGGCAGTTATACGGAACAACTACCTGGGGCCTTACGGACAACAGCTAATTGCGGCACCTAATCCGCTCAGTTGGAAAATCACGCGAACGCAAACCTTATCGCGCCCAGATACGGTTTGCGGGTGCGTGATTTTCCAACTGAGCGGATTAGGTGCCGCAATTAGCTGTTGTCCGTAAGGCCCCTGTACTCCATGGCTACTTATCGGTAGAATAGAACAGAATAGAATAGAATATTTTTTATTGTGAAACTGTTTACAAAGATGGTATGATTAGTAATAACAACAGTTTTGGTCATATCGAACATAAAAAATATTTAAAAACTGGTGAGATCTTAATGTTCTAAACATAATGAGCAACCGTGTAAGGACAAAGCACAAATCAGTAGACAAAACAAGCAGTTATGCAATTATAAAAATCATAAGATTTACCTACTTATCGAAATATTTTTCATATTGTAGAATACTTTATTTTCTAACTGTACTTATATAGGCTTGGTATTAACTCGACGGTCTGGGACGACCCTTGTACAAAAACTAAAATTATTCAAAGACACCATAAAAATATTTCTGGTGAACGTATATTGTACAGTAATTTAATGTTGTGAAAAGTCATGGAATAGAAGTAAAATAAGTTGTAGGGAAACTGCGGCTTTTGATACCTGTATAAATAAGCATACATTTACTTGCCTAAATTCTCTGAAAACTGCTTCGACTCACTCAGCTTTCATTTACATCGTAAAAGACCGATAATATTATTTCACAGAACAGTCTATCTGCAATCAACCCCCAGGGGTCGCTAGAGCTCGCCAATATCAGCGGAGCGATTTGCTTTGCCTTCCAATTCTCTTTAAAGCGTTCATCTCGACACTCCGTAGTGCAAGCCGATTAAACGATGTCTTGAATACCTAATAGAGGCGAGAGAGTAGGTGGGTATAGTATGATCAAGATAAGAGTTTATAAATCAGGCAAATTTTCAGATTTTTTTAATGATAAGGCTTGCATTTGACTGCTACGTAGCCAAAACATGATGCTGTCTACGATAGAGCACGTGACTTGAAGACATCCAGTTTTTTGCATTGACGTAATTATGTATGAGGACTGGCCCATTGGAACTTCCTGATGGTATCGACACAATGGTGCGCTCAAACATACAGCGCAGCAGTTTCAATCCAGTTGCACATCGACTTCGTTGGTGAGCGGTTATAGTAGAGAGCGATGTGACGTAGACAATAATGCGGCGTAGTAAGTTCGTACCGATTTCTACAGATACCGCAACTTTTTCAAGTACTAGACATGCAAGATGCGAAAGATTGGATGGACATAATATCTTGTTGTTTCTAATTAAGTATCTACCTAGATGCCAACAGTTACATATTTTAGCTGTTTTATCATGTGTACGAAATGTGTGGTGTGAACAATAAAGAGTTTATCTATCTATCTATCTATCTGATATTTTTTCGCAATTTTAGGATTGGTTACATAGTTAAGGTTTTTCTCATTACGAATTAGCAGTTAGCATTGTTATGTATATCCCTGTATCACACATCATCAGCTATTAAATGTCCACTGCTGAACAAGGCCTCCCTCTGAGAGAGGGGTGTTGCCATAATCCCCACGCTTGGCAGGCGGCTTGGGGATCGCAGTACGTTCACCGTGTACTAACAAGACGCTGCTGCCCATCCTCCGGTGGTTCTGGTCGCAGTTTTAGGACATACCCGGGTCCATATCCCTGTATACTTAATACTTATTGAGTGTTTGGGTACAAGTGCGTGCTATTTTGTAGGAAAAAGGAAGCGAGTACCCGATGTAGAGTTTTTCCTGGTGATCGCTTCCTTTTGATTTCCTTAGTATCTGAAGGAGTCAGTTTCCAGTCGCACATGTTTGACGTGCTTGACGTCAAAACAGCACCCTGGTCTTTCGGTTCCAACGAAAGACCAGCGCTGGTTGTTTACAACCAGCATTACGCTGAGTTGGCACCGGCTTGTGAAAGAAACTATTTTCTTTTTATTGTGTTTAACTAGTAATGAATTTGTATCTGTTGTTTGTGTCATAAAAAAATATTTTTCTTTCTTTCAGTTTTGTAATTACCGTTCATATTATCGTGATCCGACTCAGCGAATGCTCGGGTCTCGATCGCCGCCGCATAAATTATGTGCGCCGCGGCAAGCTCACGACCACCGCAGCTCCAGCCCACGATCCACAAAAACTCCAATCGTAGGGGAAAGTTCGGCGATTAAGCCATGAGGCGTGGCGGCCAGGTCTGCTCTTGACAGTTAGTGCCGCCACTTGTTATAATCCGTTAAACTTTCGACCCTCGTCAAGGTGGCCGAAAATTAATGGCAATGCCTTCTTTTTCTGATTTATGTACGATTTTTTTGTTTGTACAAATCTCAAACTGTTCCAACGCACGTTCAACCTGACGTGCTGCATCTGCATGACAACTTCAAGTGAAAATTGCTTTCTTAAGCTCAGTACAACCCGGGTAATAGTGTTCCGTGATTACAACCAATAGAGTAAACAACGTCCTAGAGTACAACAATCTTCAGGATTTGATTGTATTGCTTGTGGCGAGCTCAAAGATAAAGCGTAAGTACTTAATACACAGAAAAAAAACCTTTACTTTTTCTGTGAAGTAATCGGTCTCTGGTTTTGTGTTGCTGGTCAGTCTCCCAGATACATAACCGGGACTGAAATAAATCCGGCCAAGTGCGAGTTGGGCACGCGCACTGTACCTACCACTGTACTGTTCCGTACCACCACAAAATATAATAATTATCAATAATAATAAAAACCGATTTCAAAATTAGTAAATTATGTCATTTCCATTAGGTGAGTCGTCTAACCTAATGGAAATGATTTATGAATATCTAAGTAGCAAAATTCGTTTCTTAATTTGGTAATGAACAGAAAATTACTGTCCCGTTTTTACCCTTTGGGTACGGAACCCTAAAAATGGGTTTGATGACAGGAAAAAAGTCCCCTAATCCCGCTTGAAAAATATAACGTTTGAGAGCGCTGGACACTGGCTACGAGCATCCATTTGCTAAGATACCTCATGACTAAATGAACGATAAAAGGAATAGTATTGGTTATGTTTAAGGCTTGTCCAAAAAGCTTTATGACACTCGCGATAAAAGGCTACCTCATCTCTATGCAATTACGTACGAGCATGCGAAGCGCCATCTTAATAGAATTAATTTGCATCATATAACAGCAACACTTCTAACTAGTTTGCATAAAATTTTGTTCTTATACGGAACATCGTTACAATTTTTAAAGTGCTTCCTAAAGCTCGGTTTCGGTTCATGGTGAAAGACCATTGACACAAAGCCGACAGGAAAGTAGAGGCATAGAGAAATATACTATACTAGGTAGAGGTGACGTTGCGCCGTGAAAGTCAACTCTGTTCTGTTTGCGTTAGGTTCAAAATCGTACCTGTTTTCCTAGAGTTTAAAACAATTGAGGCGCTACTCGATGAGGTAAGGATTCGCGACAGGACAATTTTAACCCTACGGTAAACCAGGAGAGGTTTACTTTTCCAACGCCACGCCGCCGCTTTTCTCTCCAGCTCGCTTTTTTCCTGTTTTTAGAATAAATTGGAAAATTTGTTTATCCCGTTTCTGTGGTCATAATATATATATTAAAAAAAAATTGTTCTTAATATTTTGAAACATTTACTTTTCAAAATGAACGAAGTAAATTTTTAGAAAAGTAGACCCAGTAATTTTATATTAAAAAAACCATCAAATGTGCTAGTGAGATAGCGTCGCGAAACACCTAGTCGAGGTACTCTATATCTGGGTGTCTTCAAGTCGAGAGTGAATCGGTTTCTTCTAGGCAGGCGTGCTCTATCGTAGACCGCATCATCGCTTAACATCAGGAGAGTTGGCGGCCAAGCGCAAGCCTATTTACCTATAATATAAAGAAAAAGTGCTACAGGATTTTTGCCCGCCGTCCACTTGGACCACAGCTCGGCTCCAGATGAGGGGCTTAATTGAATTAATGTCATACAAAGACAATAGGTGTAGTGGTGATATCATGTCATTGATGTCATACTAACCTAGCAGCTTGTCGATGTGATGTACCAATGCAAAATAATCTAGATAGTCAATAACCAAAAACGTTCAACGACATTGTCTATAGCACAGTTGATATAGATTCATAGCTTTCATGGACGATTGACTTTTCACAAAGTTACCATCAGTTTTATTTTTTTGCGGAAAAACTTACAACGAAAACTTACGTGCAAATAAGAGTATAGGGTTATTGAAGTTATACTTCTTATGCAACTTGCAACAAGGTTGCGTTAAACGTTTAACGCTACCATGGAGGGGGAATTTTTCTCTCTCGTATGGTTGCGAAATGCTTAACCTTTTTTCGCACTGCGACTAGCAGATCGGTAGTGTAATGGTGTCGCTAATGGATTGAAAAGCCTAGGTCTAGGCCTAGGGCTAGGTTCGAAACTCGAGAAAAGCATGTTTTTAAATTGTTGATTTTTTGCCCTAGTTATAATTTTAGGGTTCCTTGTTGAAGTATAACTTCTTCCGCGCGGAGGGACTCCACGCACAATTTTTTTTAATGTACAAAATTTCAGGTAATTTTTTTTAGGGTTCCGTAGAACAACAAGGAACCTTTATAAGTTCGTTCTGTCTGCCTGTCCACCAGTCCGCCTGCGTCCGCCTGTCCGTCTATCTGTCTGTCCGTCTGTCCGTAAGTCTGTCTATCTGTCGATCCTTTTGGGAGTAACTCTGGTACATGTGAAGTGGGGATGATATTTTTTTTCGTTGTACCTCCTTGTGTGGGGGATCGTTGCATAGGTGTTTTAAAATGAAAGTAAGATTACATAGGAAGAAAAATTGTGATATTCTGACATTTAAATCACCATTCACGCGGTTCTAAAATTCCCAGACAAGAAACGACCAAGCACACGAACGACAAGGATAGAGTGATTGTCTAGAATATTCGTGCGAGCGAAACAACGTTCGCCGAAGTGTGTCATTAAAGGACTCAGTTGAGCCGGTAGCCCAAAAAGTGAGTCATTTGTCTTCCTCTGTTTAAAACGTCAATGGTCCTACAAAATGTGGTTATTGAGTACACCCTCCTTGTATTTGACGTGCATCGCAGCGAGCGAGACCGGCGTGTTTAATATCCCCGATCCCGCAAATCGTGCGCAAATCTGTATGTTATCGCTGACAGTGTGCTGTGATACCCGATGTCTATCTATGGACCGAATCCAGTGAAATTTCCAGTTGACTATTTAATCCGCGGTTGCAACGGCGCTAGATGCAATTTTATTACAAAAAACATTGGTTTCCAAGATACAGGAGAGACTTATACTCGAGAGTTATACGTATCTAGTAGTAGCTAGAAAATTGTGCTACGTAAGCCCAATTTTCCATCATGGATTGATATTTTGACATCTTCAATAACCCGAAGATAATAATATTCTTCAATGATTTGGTTAAAGCCAGACAAACATTATTATTTGCCTTAGTACAATTGTTGCCCAAGATAAACCTATTTATTTTGTGATTACGGCACACTTACTAATTTTTCACGACCAATAAGAAACTTGCAGCGCCACCAATGAACTTAATAACTTGCTTGCAAGGTGAGTACTGAGTACTTAAGTAAAACTTGAAAATTTCAATGAACTTGGAGATCTTCAGCGTTAACATTTCTAGTGAGGTCCAGTTTGGGGGTGTCTTGGAGGCCAAAGCTAAGCTCGCTTCCAAGAAGTTCGATGTGCTAAACAGGGCGATACTTCACACCGGGTCAGCGGCTTCTTCTTTTTAAAGCACAAGTGTGGCCCCACATCGAGTATTGCTTCCACCTCTGGTATGGCGCACCGCAATACCAACTGAGAACACAGAGAATACAGAGGCGGGTCACTAGAATTGATGATGATCCCAAGCTCACTATGAAGCTGGATTTACTTAGCCTCCGAAGAGATGTGGGTTCCCTCTGCATTTTTTATCGCTTGTTTTTGGGGAATGCTCTGAAGAGCTTTTTGATCTTATTCCTGCGTCAGACTTCCACTACCGCACACCCCGACACTGTCAAAAAGCTCACCCCCACATCTTGCAAAGCTGTAAATCCCACACCGTTCCATATTTCCGCTCCTTTATTCCGCGGACCTGTAAGGTGTGGAATATCCTTCCCCCAAAGGTCTTTCTGCCGAGCTTGATGAAGAAGGGTGTATACAACTACCGCTCAAAGCAAAGATGTCGAACATGAGAATACTATATTATTTTTGTAATATTATTTACAAGTTCTTCTTACGTTAAAGCTAGATAACTTTAAAGAAAATTATACTAACTTTCAACAGTACTTCAGATGAGATTCGAAACTTCAAGATGGTATTGATTTCACTTTATAGACCTATCTAAGGAGATAATACTCAATATTATTAACAAGACTAAAACTATTAAATTAATACATTTCACGTGAAATAAAATACCTGAGTAGGCAGGTTATATTGCCTTCGTGCGATAGGAAAATCTTTGATTACGAGCCTAGATAATATATAGATACATTCCATTTTCTCATGTACCAGTTTTCGGTACGCATCAGCTTGATTTTACCTCGTTCTTTCCCCAGTTCTGTGGGTAACTTTTCCCCGAAGCGTCATATAAATAAATTGTTGCCAGTCTTTATTGCCCTCGGTTTACGTTAGCGTTTTTCCCGGCATGTTATCACGCTGCATAGACTGTTCCTGTGAGTCTATAGAAGTGGCCGGATTCTTCTAACGCACCTTTGTCGTTTTATACTGCTTGTGCTAGATACTGAATATTGTGACCAAAAGTTTCTTATTGATAAACACGCATCCTCCTAGTGACCACTTATAATCTTCTCTATCTCTATCTCTTCTTCTGTACATACTATAAATTAAAGTCGATTTCCGCGTCTGTCTGTCCTTATGGCCTGTATGGCTAACTCCTCCTAAGCTACGCAACGGATTTTGATGCAGTTTTCACCATCAGTTAGATAATTATTCACGGAAGGTTTATATGTATAACTAGCGACCCGCCCCGGCCTCGCACGTAAATTACACCCGGGCGGGTCGCTAGTATACCTACATAATTGAATCGAAATATGAAAACCAATGAATTCAGAAAACATAACAAAGGACGGTAAAAGCTCTTTGACCTGCATCAGAGAGTCTGGTTATTTGCACCGCTTTGACAAGTCTAGGTCCAAGTTTTTTCGACAAGATTTTCAAGCTGCAGTTTGTAAAAATCCGAATGAAAACCGTAAATTCTGATCACTTGCTATATTTTTGAACTTAAGAATGAAAGAAAGGAAATAATTTATTTAAGAGAGAAACAAAAGACATAACATACAGACAAACAACCAGATTGTAAAGAACCAGATCGTCAACAACAACATTGTCAACAACCAGATTGTAAATATCAAGACTGTCAACAACCAGATTGTAAAGAACAAGATTGTAAATAACCAGATTGTCAACAACCAGATTGTTAACAACCAGATTGTAAAGTACCAAATCGTCAACAACCAGTTTGTTAACAACGAGATTGTAAACAAAGCAATGCGTTAAATCTTGCGAACGTAAACCTTAACGCGCCAAGATACGGCTTGCGGTCGCGCAAGTTTTTGGATCACCTAAACAGAATCGCTTACAACAGGTAACCTAGGCTCCAGTTCTCACTTTCATGCTTCATTCATATAAATTTAGCCAAGACTGAAAAAATTAATATAATAATAGCTATTGTCTATTCTGTAGCATTATTAGTCTATGTTTTCCCTGGAAATTTCACCTTTACACATCCGATCCTATTGTGATTTCATTCCTCCCAGTGATTATCATAATGTCTGTTTCGCGAACGATCCCGTCGATTGGACGAGTACCTAACCATTACGATATCCGTTCTTTTTCATTTTGGATATATTGGAAAATGTTTCGGTTTTCATTGAAATCTACTTTTAACATTGCACTATCGCATTCACATAGATTTCACAACCAGATTGGCTCAGTGTTAGCACGGCTGCCTCGCATGAGCAGGAGCTCCTAGGTTTGATTTCCGGCTAGGCAGCTGTTTAATCATGAATTTAATGGGATTTATTCATGAACTAGCCAACAACCAGACCGTCAACAACAATATTGTCAATAACAAAATTGTTTAGAACCAGATTGTCAACAACCAGATTGTAATCAACCAGATTGACAACGACTAAAGAGTCGACTTTTATCACCTGCATGTGAATATAATCACCTGGGTGAACATAGGCGACTCCATTTAAATTATTATTTGAGTATCCTTTGACCACCTGCACCTAGGTGAGCATAGGCGACTCGATTCAAATATGCCATGGCATCTCCGACACATAAAATCTCTCTGGGGCAAACTATGAGTGTGAAACGTTATATTTATAGGGTTGTCGAAAATTTGCTAACGGCCTCTAGCGGGTAACTTTCTAACAACAATAATTCCAAGACTTAAAAAAGCTTCTTTTTTTTTCTAATATAAAAAAATTGAAATATTTTATTTAGGGCTTTGCATAGCCAATAACTTTACGCGGTTTCAAATTAAATTACTTTAATTATCAATAATCTTGTCGATACTCCTTATTCACACTATCATCTTCATCATTTCAGCCAGATGACGTCCACTGCTGAACATAGTCTTCCTTTGAACTCCACACTGACCGACAGCCTGCCATCTGCATCCACTAGATGCCTGCGACTCGATGTCGTAGGTTCATCTAGTGGGAGGCCTACCTACGCTGCGTCTTACGAGTCGTTTTCTCCACTCAAGAATCTTTCATCCCCATCAGTTATCGGGTCTTCGAGCTATGTGGCCTGCCCATTGCCACTAAAATGCATTTGCTTGCTAACAATAATAGAAACGGAAAACTTTTCCAACTAACTTATACAATATAGACCTAACTTATTTATACATCTCACGCTAATGTAATCAAGTCTTCAAGCTCGACTATATTCGATCAAAGCTTCAAGCAGACTTGCACAATTCGAAAATGTTTGCTCCATTAAAATTTTCAAAGCGTAAAATGCAAACGAACGCACTGTTTTCGCCTTATTTACCCGATAGATGGGATGAACAAGTGGCCCATGAAATTAAGAATGTGTTTGTACGTCGTGTCCGCATATCGTCGAAAAGCAAACAGTCACCAGTAACTTCACGTCGAGATAATTGCTTTGCTTGTACCAGTCACAAGTTCGGTCCGGTTTGAAATACAACTCGCACCTTTGGGATGATCAGCCAGCCAAATACCAGCTTGAGGCGTTGAAGTCTATTGAGAAACGTAACAAGGAGCTCATCAGCAATCAAGCCCTTCTTAGTCTTTAACATTGGCGTGAAGTTCGGCCTTTTGGGTCTTTTTAGGGTTCCGTACCCAAAGGGTAAAAATGGGACCCTATTACTGAGCCTACGCTGCCTGTCTCTTCATCCGTCTGTCCGTCCTACTTTTAAACGGCTGTACGACGGTGTCTTTCGAACCGCAATTAGACAGCCAGTTGAAATTTTAGCAGAATTGAGACTTAACAACGTGTTAGTAAATTTTTGTATTGATCAGCCTTTCAGAAACCGGATGCTAGTGTATGTTGTGTCGAAATGAATTTAGATTATTTCTCATATTAAGCAGAAAATTGCATGAAATTAGATCTAAGTCCTAGGAGTGAAATCACGTGGAAATTCATTAATTAACCTTAGCTGTATTTTCTTAGATGGGTCTTCTGATAGGAGAGACGTTTAATGTTTCTGATTAACTGAACCTTATTATCTCAATATTGGCTACACAGGGATAAAATGTCATTATTCTAATATAATAATTATTGCTGACTAAAATACTAGCGCTCACCCGGCACTATCGATGTAGGATTTTTTTGTCGATGGACCGCCGTGAGGTGCCTTGGTTGGTGGGGCCTTGTATAGCCAAAAATGAATTTTCTAGCTGAACTAAAGTCTAAACGTCTACGAATTAAGATCTAAAATTAGTCTGTTTTGCTTAGAATATAAGACACTTCGGGGGTTAGAGCGCTTGCAGACTATGCGTAGCACAAGTAGCAAGTAGAAGTTGTAAGTAGCTACTACACATCGTCTGCAATATTTTGATTATTGCAAGTGGCGGTGGTAGTGCTTAGTAGTACTTCCACTGCCACTATGATGTTACAAGTATTCATAGGCAACTGCTTACCATCACGCAGCCTGTCTATTTCCTTAGAACTACGCGGGCGAAGCCGCAGGAAGAAATGAGTATAATTATAATTATTGTCATTGTACCTACCGCTCTTCGTATATTATGATAACATATTGTTTATTTTATACAAATAAATTTCTGGGTAAACTCAATAATGCTTGCTAGTTAACTAGACCGTTGCATGTAAACTGCATAATTTACAGCAACAGAAGGCAAACAAACCGTTAAAGTCAACTTAAAAACTGTCGGAGTCAATTCGGGGTTACTGTCAGGTGGGACCGACGGACACGCGAGACTGTCCCCGAGGACTACTGGAGGACAGGTTGGATAAAGTGGCGGATCCAGGATTTTGGTTTGGAGGGGTCTTAGAGGCTTGACCAAGCTGAGGGTAGACTGTAGGATAATATTAAATTTAATTTTAGATTTTTCAGCAGTGGACCCAGATACTTTGGAGAAGAGGCGCTTGACCCCTTGTCCCCCCTGGATCCACCACTGGTTGGATATATAACGGAAGAAGAAAAATTTGGGTTCAACGTTCTTAAATAGAGTAAGATTGAAGTGACAATATTCCAGCAGGACCCTTGTTCTCAAACTTACACGACATCCCTTGCCATAAACGCGCGACGTGTTAACATGAAAATGTAATTGAAAAATGAACTCTGTGCCCTTTCTCTCTATGACTAGTTCATGTCAAGTTCGCTAACGCGATGAGGTTAACGCGCTCGTTTTGAACAGATTTTTCAAAATAACGTGGACCAAGCTAGCGAATATCAAGAGTTATCACCGTTTATCAAGAGAATGTTGTATCCAATTGGAGGTTGCGTTTGAAATTTGTATCCATTATTACCGTGTCATTTGTTACCTTAGTTTACGTTTACGGCATGTAATTGGCACGGTTTGTGGTTTAATAATGAATTAGAGCCCAGGTGTTATCTCGAAGATTTCGAAGAGTCATCATCGGCACATATATTTTATGTAGGTATATTTTTGTAGATTCGTTCCCTTATGACTCCAGCGAAAATTTACGCGTATGCGTCGCCCGTTGTGACACAACATTATAAAGGGTTGTAATTACGAGCACACGCAGAAAAAGAAAATCTCAAATTTTACTTATCCCCTGTTAAATCCTTGAGTACGGACTTTAACCGACTAGGGTCGTACGGTCACGTATAAATTACCGACGGCAAGACTCTTTGTGTTGTCCCACCGAGTCCCAGAGTCCCAGAAAGTAAGTTTACTCGCTTCCCACTTAAATCCTGACTTGAATTACGGTGGGTCCGATCAAAGAACTCTTTAGTGAACATCCGCAATGCCATTACGGGAAACCTGTGAAGTTGATGGAACTTTCCACGAGTTTGTGCCATTGAATCGGGAAACTTTTAAACGATTTCAATATGAGCCCATTATGAATTATTTGCTGGCTGGTCAGATTTCCTTCGTAATATTTTGATAGCTACTGCAGACGATGGACTTTTAGTCTCTCTCTTTCTTGCTCCATGCAAAGTTTCCGCCCTGAAAAGTTTTAGCGCGCTTGAGACAATTAACAACAATTAACTAATCATAATAATTACGGGCGCAGCAGAAACACCCATCCCTCTCACTGCAGAGTTTTATTGCATATATAAACATACTAAAAGTAATCTTCTACATCAAATCGGACAGATAGGATCGCACCAAATTCATAGTAAAAAATTTGAAAATTTATCATAATAATAATTATCATATTAAGCATATTAATTCGGCAGAATCCGATTCGTCCGATGCGTACGATGCAGACAAGTGGATGCCTCATGCCTTAGCACGTCTTGCACACGGCGCATCTAACTTGCGCAACTAGGAGAGGACAGACGAATCATTACATACGTGTATTCTATTATCGCACGATCGTTTTTATTATAATTTGTAGATGATACTTGCATTGTAAAATGCATAAAGCGTTTGTCATCTCTTGTGGTCCTGTCGTACGAAAGGAAAAACATAAGCAAAGCTTTTCGTGTATTTTCCTTCTGGCTTTTTTTGGAACAATATCATACGTTCCAGAGTAGAGCGACATGTGAACTGTTATTGTTTAGGAAAGAAAAACATTGACGTTGTAATTTGACACTAATTAACCGTGAACGTTATGAAAGCGATACATCAACATTGTACCCTCACCGCGCCTACCTACCTACTATCTACCAGATTACTATGATCTTCCCTGTCTCTTCAAAAATAAACCTTTACAGACATTTCAGGGGAAGGTGGTGCACTGGCTGGAGGTCTGAGTAAAGTGGTTACTGTCGTGGCGCATTCATCAGAACAGTTAATTTGCAAGCAGATGAGTCACGACATCATCGCTCATCTTGTACCTAGCGATACCTACACGTCGGGAACACTTGCCACGGAGGAGTGTTAGAATATTCAAAACTAATAAAGTTCAAGACTAAATTGACAAAGACCTGATCAATTTAAATTATACTTAAAGTCAACCTCACCTTATTTTTTTTGAGACAGCTTTGAACCGCCCAAAACAAGAAAAGTATACATTTCTTTTGTAATAGAATAACTAGCTACCTTTAACTAGTTTTTTTAACAAGTTTTTAGTGAGTTAGTTTACTAGGTTTATATACCTAATTTCACATTGTGAGACAGGTCAATTTAAGTATACGTTCAAGCAAGGAGTTTTTAGATAATGACTATAGTTTTGTATAGTAAGTAGTATAGTATAAGTTACGAGTAAGCGCTGAAATTTTAGGCCTCATCTGAGTTCAAAATTTGAAGATGGAAGTACTATTGTATATGAATTTTGATAGCGGTCAGATCGATATTACTAAACTAACAAAATGGCTAAGGCCACGAATTGTTTATTAAAGCTAAACTGGAACAACAAACAACAAGAAGACCTTGCCTCGCAGGCAATTCCGAACAACTTATAGTTTGATGTTTAACGTTGGGTTAGGTCACTGAGCATGGCGGTCAAATATTGAAGTATAAATATTTGAAAGCCTTGTAAGGTTTTGTGTAAGCTTAGTAAGTAATAAACCATGTACTTTTTTTCAACTTTATTTTTCTTATTTCTGCTATATCTTCATGTTCCCACTGTTGGGACAGGTCTTCTCTCAGAGGGAGAAGATGGACCCTAATCCACCATGCTGACCGAGTGCAGGTTGGTGATAGTCATATTATGTATTTGAACTTTTGAGGTTCTTGGACATACTGGTTTCCTCACGATGTTTTTCTTCACCGTTTTTGAGCGAAGGCATCGAAACTACACATAATTTACAACATTTCTAAATAAGTTGTCGGTGCAGTGCAGAGTATCGAAAAAAAAATGCTGAGAAAATAGAAAATATAATTAATAATTAATTCACATTATGGAATTCACACACATAATAATTATGTTATTGCAGCATGGTAGCAATTACATGGTGGTGGCATTTTTATAGGTATTACAAAATAGCCCTGCGGCCTTATTATAGAAGTTTGATTGTGATCTAGATTGCATGCCGTCCCGTTCGCATCTACTTAGTCGCACAACGTGCGTAAGTGAGATGGCACGCGATCGCGATCACAATCTGAATCACGATAAGACATCCATAATAAGGCATCTAATTGGGTATATGGCAACAAAGTGCGGAACGGATCGATGTGTTCCATAATTGTTTCGTCTTTTAGGTACTCGTTTATGCTATAGTAACATTTTGCGAGCAACCTATGTATTTTAGGATTTTTCAAAATCAAAATCAATTTATTTGTGAGAATATTGTCTTAGATGATGGTATACAATAATGTGTGTTACAAATATTCTATTATTTTTAATTTTTTTCTTCTTTTATTTTTTATTTGTATTTGACAAGTTTATTCTCATTTATTATAAGAAGAAGAATTAAGTAGTTTGTGACATGTATTATTAATAGTAATGTATTGCCATAATTGTTAAAAAAATATCATAGTTGTATGTATTTTATCTGCACTGGTAGTTTATTATTTATGTTGGATTGTGTACGTTCTACGTTATTGATCTTATTTGTAAATGCTCTGTATTTATCACTTAAGTAAAAATAGAACTCGTAAAACTTAGGAAAGCTCAGCCTCAGCTCTGCTCTACCTTTTCTAAAAGCAAACTTAGAGTTAGGAGCGTTATCTAATCGAACGCCATTTTTCACAGTTACTTTATAAAGGCTGTGTATTGAACTTCGTTTGGAGTCTCGTTAATTTTCACTAGTTTGTCCCGCGACGCGGCCTTCGTGCAACCCTAACATAAATTCCGGGTAACTTGAACAAACAATTGGAAGTCCAAATAAGTAGAGCCCTTTAGAATGTGCCTCCGGGGACAGACAAAGTTGTGGACTGAAACGTCTAAATAAATTAAAATGTCACAGTGTATCATGGCCTGCTTGTTCAGGACTTTTAGGTCTATAGCAAAGTTTGTTATGAGGTCTACTTAGGCTTTTTAAAAGTTTGTAGAAATTATTAAGGAGGATACAAGGTGCTGAATATCTAAATAAATTAAAACATATCATTGTGTATTGTCGAATCCGAAATGAAGAGATCCGTAGATGATGTTAAGATGCAAAGTCTTTCTTGTAACATTGAAATTAAACACAACGGACTTTTACGTGTACTGTACATTATTTTAATTCCTAACTTTTCGAACATATTGCAATGTCCATGGTCACAGGTGAACTAGATGACGGAAAATTTTATGAATATACTAGCTGTGCCCCGCGGTTTCAGCCGCGAGTTAAAATCTTCGTTAAGTTTGTGAAATTTTCCAATTTGCTGCGAAATTTTCCTAATGATTGTGTGTATCTGACTGTGGCATCGTAGCTCCCAAACGGTTGAACCTATTCATATTTAGTTTTTTTTTTAAAGGTTACTTGATCGCGATTGTACCTACCATACCTATGATTCAATAAAATCTGTTCAGCCGTTTGAAGATGATCAGCTCTTTTATCGGAAGTAAAAAAATAATAATATATACGTTTTAATGAAAACGTGCCCTATGTTCGCAGTAATCGCTCACCGGGACTAGAGGTCTTGCAGTTCTGCGCGAGGATTGACATTGTATAAATTAATTTGCTGGCTGGTTCCGAGGCTTTATTAAAATTTGGATGTTTTTACAAGCTTTTATTTAACTTGCTCTGTTAGTTAATATGTACGTAGTCCGTACATACGATACGTAGATATGTGTGGGTCAAATCTTGCAGCTGAATTTTAGACCAGTTATCTTCAACCGATTGAGCTGAATTTTGGCACACTTAATGTAAGTTAGGTGACAATGCAATGTATGAGCTGGTCTGACGATGGAGACAGATGGTGGCCATAAGAACTCTTAAACGAAACGACGCAACCCCGTAAAGTTTGGTTTCGTTGGATTTATCTTTCCAAGCACTTTGGTCCCTAGATAGGTGGTCATATCTACCTTCGTGATATGGGTAACAAAAGGGGTTGCTATAAGAAGTATACGAAAAGCTTGTTTAAAAAAAAAATTTTTTTTTGTTAATAATTTATTTTAATTACCTATTATAGCCTTGCGTATAGCATCCTTTGTATATGCCGGTTCTTCTTGGTGAGAATTTGAGGATTAGGTGTAATAATCGCGAAAATTAAAGAAAGTTTAGCTGAAACACTATTTACGTAAATAAACTCATTTCGCTAAGGCGGCGTGCGTTGGGCGCAGCTTCGTTTAAAGTTTTAATCGGTTTCGGGTCGCGATAAACAAATTTTAATTAAGTTTTAATATCACCGCTTAATTGCTGAAGCGGCCGGATATCGCAATAACATTTCTCTATGAATATTAAATGTGGTGGCTGTAATTGAAATATGTAAGTCTTGATTTATTCGAAAGATTTGATCGAAAGGTAAACGAAAAAGATGGCGGGGCTTTCTAACGATGGGAGCACTTTTGTTACTGCGCTTGATCTAGACTTGAATTGTATCGTTCACAAAGCTATCTTTTTCGTACATTTTTATCATTATTAGTGGAAAAAAAACACAGGGAGAAAATGATTGGGCATTATCTTTAGAATAAATTATCTTACTTATTATCAAACTTAGACTAAATATTTCAAAAAAATCTTTGTACTTGTTCCCAACGCTAACGTAACACAAACACCAATAACATTGAATGTAGCTTTTCCATTTGCAATATTATTTTAAAGACATAGAAAATAAATATACATGAATTATAGTTGTTTTTCGATCTCATTCGCAAAAATAAAATTATATATCAACATA
This sequence comes from Agriopis marginaria, assembly GCA_932305915.1. NCBI lineage: Eukaryota > Metazoa > Arthropoda > Insecta > Lepidoptera > Geometridae > Agriopis > Agriopis marginaria. The sequence goes on from OW029921.1 coordinate 8,728,831, forward strand.
AGGTACATGGTAGGTAATTAAATTATGACTTTAAAACTTTTGCATTTTTTTTAATACGATGTTTTTACATTTTAAAATGTGCAAAAGAGATAGCTTAGTGAGCGTGGCCTTAAAAGGCAGCAAAAATGTGTCGGTTACACAAGTTCGCGCGAGTCAAACTAAAATTTTTCAGGATTTGCTTATATTTTACTTGAAATAAATTCCTATACCACATAATTTATGTGCTATGGGGGCCTATGTAACACCCCAATAATAGGTAAACTTAGCATGTTATGACACTTTGCATGTAACAACTTTGACTAATATATAACTCTGCTCTGAAAGAGCCTAAAAACAGAACTAAACTAAAAGAAAAGATTGTAACTTTGATTTTAATTTTTTATAGAACAGAAATAAAACTTTCTTAACTTGAGTAAATACACTTTACAACCATTCTTCCTGATAAACCTGACAGTTAAAATCGGGATAATACCCCCATTTTTCATCTGTGGAGTGTGGACGACCGACGCCGCTCCGCTTCACGAATTGCACCTCGGGGTATGAATTTAATCTCAGAATCCGGGTGTCAGATTCTTAAGAACCGTCACTTCGCTGATATTCGAGTTTTATTCTCTTTACATCACGCCTTGTTTTTGTTACGAGTGAATTTATAAGGAAATCCGGGGATGAATGTTGAATTTGCCCGAGTTTATGGCCGTGTTAATATTTTATTTGATATTCAATTGAAAAATGTGGATGTGTTTTGAACACACTGTTTAATTTGCAGCGTAGAAAGTCTTGCAAAAGTTATCAGAATTTACGGTTTACATTTCACAATAAAATTCACAGCAGCTGTTAGAGCTAAAAAAAACTTGAACCGCAAGCATTGTTCGTAATATCCTAACAAGAGTGCATGTATTTTTTTTTACGATGCTAAACAACAAACTCATTGGTGCTCATAATTATATTAAAAAAAACTTTTATGGCATTGTGCTTTATCTGTGTCACTTTCAGATAAGACAAACAAGGTACAATAATTATCGTCCTTGTTCAAATGTCTCAATGTTTTCCAAAACAATAACTATACTATACCGCTAAACTGCTTTCACAACTGTAAGTACGGCTCACTTACTAATTTTTACCTCAGTGCCTCAAGACGAGGGTCTTTGACCAGTGTGTGTTGCCAGTGATGACATATGGTACTGAGACGTGGTCCTTACTGTTGGCCTTTTGGAAAAACTCAGAGTCACACAGCGGGCAATGGAGAGAGCTATACTCGGAGTTTCTTTGCGCGATAAAATCCGAAACGTGGATATTCGCCAAAGAACCAGAGTCACCGACATAGCTGTTAAAATTTGCAAGTTGATGTGGCAATGGGCAAGCCACATCGCTCGAAGAACCGATAACCGATGGGGAAGAAAGGTTCTGGAGTGGAGACCGCGAACCGGAAGACGCAGCGTAGGGAGGCCTCCCACTAGATGGACCGACGACATTGTAAGAGTCGCGGGCATCCAGTGGATGCAAAAGGCAGGCTGTCGTTCAGTGTGGAGGTTAAAGGGGGAGGCCTATGTTCAGCAGTGGACGTTTTCTGGCTGACGATGATGATGATGACTAATTTTTACGCACACAAGAAATTTGTAGCGACACCAATGTACCAATAGTCCACATGCAAAAAAGGTTATAAATTTAATCTGCTGAGTTGGGTGAGTCCAACATCAGATTGGTGGCCAAACGGATATAAAGTATATAAAAAAAGCCATCAAAGCCTGATTATTTATTATTATTATTAAAACTGTATAACTATAACGGTATAACTAAAACGGTTAAGACCAATTACATTAGTTAAATTATATAAATTAGATTAAATTTCACACAATAATAGTCAAAATAAATGAATTAAAATAATAATGTATGCATAGTGTCAAGATGAATAAGTTCCTGATTTAGTCCAGATGCGTTTGCACCCGCCACGCCATCTTGCCATATCTCCCTTGTTTGTCTGATCTGAGGGCTTACATAAATGCACTTTCAAATACATTAAGACGTCAGTTACAAAGCTCCCACTTTGTTAAATAGCTCGGCATTTCACCGGAAATACGAACCCTAGCTTTAATATTCAGAAGCGACTTGATTCAAACCTGAGATGGTAGAAAGCCTATAGGATTACGCAGTACAGCTGCCTGCCTTGCCTCAGGTGTGCGTGAATCCTGTGGTCAGTACTGCTGCTTTAATTCAAGGAAATGTGGTCAGCTTAGGCGGATCCTACGCAGCGATTCACAGTCTACACGCTTTGGGAGAACCTACCGCAATACTCAGCACCGAGTCAGGATTTGTGCGTTACAAGATAGCTTACGTTTCATGTGGTTAGTGCACCACAGTGCTACGAGCATTTGCTACAAGGTATTGGGTCTGAAATCAAGGCACACATATTAATTATTATTATATACGGAAAACAAACAACTTGAAAACGTAAAACAGTAAAACTAAAATACAAATGAGTCTCAAAAGTTTTCACCAATAACAACATAATTCAGTCCAGTTTTGTGATTGTTGAAATAATTCGGTATAACTAAAAATTCAAATAATCATCAAAGGTTGAACCGTATTTAAAACTCTTTGCAAACACAAAAAAGTTATAATGATAAAAAGTAATAATAATACAATGGTTAATGGCTAATACAATGGTTGCCTGGAAGAGATCGCTTTTAGCCATAAGTCCGCCATTTGTGGCACTAGCTCGTAAGTGTTTTCTATCTGTTTGTAATTTTTTTTTAATTTCTAATTTGGTGTACACACTAAATGGTTTCTATTTATATAAAAAAGTACATAAATACACGATATTAGAGGAGCCAAAATACGTCTAGACTAGACTTTAAAAGTCAAGATTTCCTTTATGTGTATTCTTAAAATTTGGCACATTAAATACCATGCTTGAGAAAAAACTTTTAGAAATTCACGTTTTTTTTCAAATCACTTTATCTATAAAAGCTTTTCCACCATTCCATACTGTTTTCAGCAATAATAGGTGCATAATATTACAATCGAATACACCAGCTCTATAAATACGCATTACTCTACGTTCCGGATATGTGCAATATAAAATGTCGACGGGAAAGCTTTTACGGGCAGTTATTTCTGCCGGGACCATAAGCGAGGTTGTATAGGCTATAGGCATACAGTACAGTTATGTATCTTCATGCAGGAAATCTGGATACAGGTTCGTTCGAAGGTATTTAAAAGCATGAAGGTTGATGGTGACTTTTTGGTTGCAAATAGTGATACAGGCGTCGTAAATCAATCTCTCGGAATAATGAAACTATTGAGCAGCGGTGATTACGTAGTTGGTAAATTTCTTAAGTAGGCAGATAGGTAGAATTGAAATGGCAGAAATTTGCGCAAAAGTAAGGATAACCTTTGTGCAACGCCTAATTTTCATACATATTTGACCCGCGATAACTAGCAAAGGATACATAACTTTTTCTTTTTCGTTTTTTTTTTCTGATAAGAGTCGTTAAAATTAATCAAAATATAAGCCAACTACCACTAAACACGCAAACTACGTTGTCTATTATACAAAAACAGTTGGATTGCCAATAGACCGTTAAAGGTTTAAAGACAATCTGAAGTGTCTGCGGCCGGAGGTACGCGATTAGATTATAAAATGAAACGCCCGTTCTTTGATATGGTCCGTTTATTACTGGCGATGCTAGCGCACCGCACAGGCTCGACAACAACGAGTACATACATATCATTCCTCCACCTTAATTTGCGAACCTGGTGACAATACAAAAAAAAACCTTTAATATAAAATTCTTGAATATAAGTACTTAATATTATGGAACTTATGAGCTATAATAATAATTATACGTTTATGAAATTAAAAGTATTTTTTATAATCTATGGCCTTTCTTGGCCGAAGACGCGTCGAATCAGCTGATGGCCGAACTATTCCCGGCGGCGGCGCTAGCAGCGCCGTGGCGGCGGGTGGTATGTGTCTGTCCGCTCGCGTCTCTATTATAACTCGGTCCGAGGGCGACGCAGCGCCCTCATCGATATCACAGATCGAGGCACGCTTTGTCGCGCTATGCAATGTATCAGTACCAACAGGTACATCAGCTGCTCGCTGTACCGCTACCGGCGGCGGCGGCGCAGCGACTGCAGCGGTAGGTTTAATATTAGTGTTCGCTCCTCCCGCTGTATTAGGCGAAGCTTGGGTCGATCGGTGAGAATCATTGGTTTGCCGACTATCCCGACATGCCAGTGACCGTTGGCCTCCCGTGTATCGTAACAACTGGTCTACGTGTCTTCTAAGTACTACATTATCAACAGTTACATTGAACATCCTACTACCTGAACTTTCTATGATGTAACCTAATTTCCAAATTGGTTTCTGAGCCACAAAACACCTGACCCATACCTCCTGACCTTTTTGGAAAGTCCTTGCGTTAGCGAGCTTGACAGTTTCACCGGTGGTTATCGTACGGGGTTTCGGCGGCAAGATGAGGTCTAGCCGGCCCCGCAGATCTATGTTGAACATTAGCTTAGCGGGTGACTCACCGGTGCTACAATGAGGCGTATTTCGGTATTCAAACAAAAATATAACAAGTTTGTTCAATATATGGTTACAATTCATTCTATCAGTGTCCCGTAAGATACATTTTAACATCTTCTTGCATGTTTTAACAGAATTCTCGCATTGACCATTACTGCAAGGATGATAGATAGGACTAGTCAAGTGGATAATACCAGCATATTTACAAAAATTTTTGAACATATCATTGCTTATTTTTGGATCGTTGTCGGAAATGACGACTTCGGGCAGTCCAAACATTGAAAATAAATACTTTAATTTTTGAATCAACATTTCCGTGGTTAACCCTCCATGCATATGTAGACATTCTAGCCATTTACTGTAGGCGTCGACTACTACCAGATATACCCTTTGTCCGAGCTGCATGTAATCGATGTGGATGCGCTTCCAGGGAGCGTCGGGCCGCGGCCAGGGCGAGGGAGGCGCGCGCGGCGGGGCGGGTCGAGTAGCGGCGCACGGGCTACACGCGCCTACCATCTGTTCTATGCATTTATCTATACCTGGGAACCACAATTTTCCGCGTGCTAAGCATTTTGTCTTTACGATGCCAAAATGCCCCCTATGTAACTCCTTTAGGATTTTTCCGCGTAAGATTGTGGGTATTATAATTCTGTGACCACGCATTAGGCAACCGTCTACTACTTCTAAGTCCGTCTTGCAATTAAAATATGGTTTAACATTATTACATGTTATTTTGCGCGGCCAGCCGTTATGTATATATTTCTTTACAGTTTGCAACGTACTATCGCTGGCCGTAGCCTGTTTTATGTTTTCGAATGAGACCGGTAACTGAGACTCATCAATGAAATTCAAATAAGTTATATCATCGTCTATAATATCTTGTTCATTTAATTCTCCGTTGAGAGGTGCTCTTGAAAAATAATCCGCTATGGTGTTTTTTTTCCCTCTAATATAACATATCTCATAGTTATACGCGGACAAGTAAATGGCGTACCGCTGTAGGCGTGAGGCGGTCATAACAGAAATACCGTTTTTCTTACCGAATATAGCAATCAATGGCCTGTGATCCGTTTTAAGTATGAATGGTTCATCCCTACCATAAAGGTACTGGTGGAAATGCTTCACCCCAAATACAATAGCTGCCGCTTCTTTGTGTACCTGACTGTAATTTTTCTCGCTAGCTATGAGTGCTCTGGAGGCAAACGCAAGCGGGCGCTCGTGGCCTTCTTCACCCTGTTCAAGAATGGCCCCTAAACCTGGTCCAGCATCTACGGTTAAGACGAGTCTAGCGGTAGGGTCAAAATGCGTCAGTACGCGCTCTGAAGCCAGTTCCCGTTTGACCGCAACAAATGCGTCCTGCTGCCGCTCGCCCCAGCGCCATGGTGCTTCCTTCTTTAGCAGTTCGTGCAATGGTGCTAAGATAGAGGACGCACCGGGGACAAAATTCCTGTAATAATTTATGATACCTAAAAACCTTTTTAGGTCCGACACGCTTGTAGGTCGAGGGGCTTCTAATATAGCCTGCACCTTTTTAGGGCACGATTGCAGCCCATTTTTATCTATTACATACCCGAGGTAAGTTACACTGTTTTTAAAAAACTCGCATTTTTCTTCCTGAAGTTTTAACCCTGCTCCTTTCAGTCTATGTAGAACCTCGCGGAGCCTCGTTATATGGGTTTCCTTGCAGGGTGCAGTGAGACATATGTCATCAAACCAACAGCTTATCCCTTCAATTCCTGCTAGCAAATTTTCCATCGTTCTTTGAAAAATCGCTGGCGCGTTAGCTAGACCGTAAACTAGACGAGTATACTTGAACAGACCACGTGGTGTGTTGATTGTGGTCAATAGCTGTGACTCATCATCCAAAACAAATTGGTTATATGCATTGCTCAAATCTAGTTTTGTATATAGCTCACCGCCCCCTAGCTTAGCGAATACCTCTTCAATACGTGGCATCGGATACCTATCTATGTATAGGTCTCTATTTAATGTTAATGAGAAATCACCTGCGATTTTCACCTTCCCGTTATCTTTTATTACGGGCACTATCGGCGTCGCGTAATCTGAGTGGTTCACAGGCACTAAAATACCTAAATTAAATTTAAACATGAAATCTCTACCCAGAATAGGCGCGCCTCCATTTTTTACTACAAAGAACTTAATATCTTTGATTACATTATTATATGTTACACTCGCTGTGAAATAGCCTACCGGAATAATCTTATGACCGTTATAAAAACACATCCTTGCTTTACAATGATTAATGGGGAAACAGGGAAAATTTTGTTTATAATATGAATCAGAGATAGCGGAAATACCTGCCCCCGAGTCCAGCTCCATAGGCAATAACTTGTTATTTATTGTGACTTGAATCATGAACGGTTCAAAACTATCGTACCTTATGTTATATAGCTTGCATTCTTGACAGTCTTCGCAGTTGTCCTCTTCGGGTACGTCTTGTTCTACGTCAATGTTGTTCACACGCAGTTTGCAGACCTTCTTTAAGTGTCCTATCACCCCGCAAACTTGACAGCGGTATCGTTTGAACCTGCACTTATCTGCAATGTGATTTTTTAAGCCGCATACATCACATGTTATTTGTCTGGTAGCCGTGCCTGCGCCTGCGACGGCGCCTCGTGCGCCCTGTTGCCGCCCGTAGATCGCGCTCGCCCGGCTCCCGGCAGCGGCACCGGTGCGCCCGCCGCCGGAACCATGTGCGTCGCACCTTGGCCCCGACATCTTGTATATGGCTTCTTCTTTCACTGTCATGTCAACAGCCTTCTTCGAACCTTGAACGGATTGCTTCGCCTGTCTGGAACTCGCCACTCGTTCAGCAAACTCCAGCGCCTTCGTAAACGTAAGGTTACTCGCGTCCTTTTCAAATAGTTTGTCGCGTTCGGGTCCGTCGTTCAGGCCCAGGACGAAACGATCTCTGAGTACTGTGTCTAGGACGGTGCCGAAGTTGCAATAGCTTGCTAGTCCACGTAGTCGCGCCGCCCATTCACCAACAGTTTCACCTGGATTATTCATCGCGCCGTAAAACCGAGCCCTCTCAGCAAACAAACAACGTTTCGGCTTGAAATAGTCCGATAAGGCCTGCGTGAGCTCGCTAAATGATAGTTTTTCCAACTCACGAGGGTAAACCACATTGCGCGCGATTCTGTACGAATCCTCAGACAGATGAGTTAGTAGTAACGCCGTCTTATTCACCTCGACAACCGCATTCACTTTAAAAAATTGGGTCAGTCGTCCTAGGAATATTTCCCAATCGGAATTAACGTGATCAAAGTTTTCTATATTTCCTAGATACGACGCCATTTTAACTCCACAGCCTCGTCAGCCAATGAAGTGTCTGCGGCCGGAGGTACGCGATTAGATTATAAAATGAAACGCCCGTTCTTTGATATGGTCCGTTTATTACTGGCGATGCTAGCGCACCGCACAGGCTCGACAACAACGAGTACATACATATCACAATCTAATTGCTCAAGCCCACTAACAGTTGGCAGCGTACCCAGCATGCTCGCGACATTACCACACTGAAAGGCAATACATATGCATTATCAGAAAAACGTTTCGTTAAATAATTCATTTATTCATTGCAAAATAGGTAAAACAATAAATAATGATCTTAAATAATTATAGTTAAGCACTCTATTTTCGCTGATAAAGCATGCAATCAGTTTTTGTCTTAAAAATATTTTCACTTTATAAAGCCACCAAACCACCAAAAATTATATTATGTCATGTTAGATAATAAAATATATTAATAATATAATTTTTTTTTTCCTTGGCAAGCGCCTTTATTAACTAAACAAAATACAAGTTAAAACTAAAACTACAAATACAGTTAGACTGCCCATAGACCGTTGAAGGTCTAAAGACAATCCAAATGTTCAAGTCCACTACCAGTTGGCAGCGTACCCAGCATGCTGGCTGCATTACCACGTTGAATGGCAATGCTTATAATTGTTAATAATTGTTGCTTAATTAATTGTTAGGTATATATTATGGAACAATAGATATGTTTTCATAATTTTGGTATTGGTCTCACACTAAAATTAGTTCATAGTGATGACTACAATGGCCTCCATTCGCCTTGGTACACCCCAAGCACCATGTATATATTGACACAATAAGACAAAAATGTTATACCGATTATCGATTAGGTTTTGGTACTCCAAGCTTATGTGAATGGGTACTAAGCGTTGCTTGGGCCCTATTCCTGTGGCAAGAAACCCGCATTCGAAAACGGTACAGTTTCTGATTATGGGTCTGTTCTTAATATCTACTAGATTGGCAACAACGCCAGCGCGGCTACACTATCCGTAAATCAAAGAAGGCTATATAAGCTAGAATCAGTTTTAAATTTACGTAATAAAGCGACAACATAATACAACTTGACAGAAATATAAAACCTGTCACATTTGCAGACGCGGGATAATGTATCTCGTGCGGGATTCCCGACGTCAGCCAACTTTTATATCAGACTCGCTGCGAGTGCAACTTGTAATCCCACTTCTGAACTCGCGGAAGTGCGAAACCTTTGTACAATATTTATTATAACTGGCTGTGCTAATTTCATTAATGTTGTTATGAGTTTAACAGACTAATTACCCTAAAAATATAATTATATTTGAAATCAGGTTTCATGACGCTAGTAGTCAAGGAACGATGATTGTGAAACTGTGAGCAAAATCTTCTGATAGGTTTAAAAGCTCATTTCAGAATAGGTCGTGATTTTTTATCCGTGACCGCGATCTCTTTATTTCGCGCCCCAAGTCAAAGGAACTTTTGTATTCTCGCAGTATGAGGGAGAGAGATAGTCTCAGGGTGTCTGCATCCAAGGTTAGCTAGCCTGTGTGAAAACTAAAATTTTAGCAAAGCATTATGTTAATATGAAAGCTCTTTAACTTAACAACTGCTAACAAGGAAGAAATTAGTTTAGCGCTCATAAAAGTAAAACTTCGCAGCTACCTTTGCATCTTGATATTCTTGATACAAACGAAGTCCTGCCCCCTTGCAGGATTTGTTTTATTAACGAAGTGTCTTGCGACGCTTTATAATGCACTTGTGATTTATTCATTTATTAAGTTAGTTTGGTGCAGTGGTTATTTTAATATTTCTTAAGTAAATTTTATGAGGCTTATATTTTGAAGTTTTTCCGATCAAAAAACTACTTGACATATTATGAAACTGAAATTTGATATTGGCCGGTAGATTATTAAGAGGTGTAGATGTCATAATTTACATGATCGTTATAATTTCGACCGCGCCGGAATCGGGGCCAGTCCATGCACTAATATTAAATACTAGCGGTCCGCCCCAGCTTCGCTAGGGTATAGATTATAGCCTATATCACCCGGGGATAGTGTAGCTTCCCGTGAGTGAAAGAATTTTTCAAATCGGTTCAGAAGTTTCGAAGCCTATTCAATGCAAACAAACAAACAATCAAATCTTTCCTCTTTATAATATTAGTATAGATTCAAAATCAACTGTGTACTCGTACTCTCTGTTTTTAGGGTTCCGTACCTCAAAAGGAAAAAAATTAACCCTTATAAGATCACTTTATTGTCCGTCTGTCTGTTTGTCAAGACCCTTTTCTCCGAAATGCATAAAGGTATCAAGTTGAGATTTGGGTATATTTGGGTATACGGTCTCTTTCAGCTGTGAAAAAAATTTACTTTTAAGTCAACGCAATCAAAAGATATGACCGTTTATGTCACATATATATAAATGACTATATATAAATTTTGCGATTTCACAACGGAATCAAAACCCATAGGACTTCCCGTTGACCTAGAATCATGAAACTTGTCAAGAGGCAAGGTGTCACATAATAATAAAGGTGTTAAAAGAGTTTTTTTTAATAAACATAATAAACTTAATTATTATGAGACAAATAAATACCTATTTTTGAAATGTAAAAGAAAAACAACTCATCTTAGCTATGTTTATACTTGTGTAACACGCTTGGAACAACCCTCCGTTTCGGGTTTAATTTCTTTTTGCGTATTCGGGTATAAAGAAGCATATGTAGCTAAAATGATAATTATGTGCACATCAGCGGTGGTTGTGGTGGAATAATTATCATGAGAAAATAGTATCTAGTTTGATCTTGTCGCTTCACATCACCCGAGGGTCAGTTTGAATGGAATGGTTATACAAGATTTGATTTGTCTGTCTGTGCCTTGCGGGTATTTGTCTGTAGACATTCTTGGCTGCTGACTTTTTGCATTTTTTCTGGGCTGGCATTATAAATGGAGTAATTTAAATTGTATTACAAGTACCTAATACGTACCGGTAGAATGGAATTTTACGAGATTCTACGTAAAAAAAAACTCGACAACGGATTTTTTAAATATAATTTTTTTGAAATCTTGAACTGTTTAGAAAACCTGATGGGTGGAACAATTTGTCCACCTTTGGTGGAATATAATTTTGCACACGGTACCTATACCTGAACAAAAGTTATCTAAGTTGGTTCATCATTATTGTTGTACCTAATTACCTTACTCTCATTAATTTCAAAAGATCTATTCCATTATACTCCAGAGGTGTGTATTTTTTCCATTATTGTTTTTTCATTTCTATTTCACATCTCGCCATCTTCATCAGCCACGCGCGTAAGATGCGTGCGTCAGATGCGCCCAGCTGCGATCGGCCGCGATGGACGGAAGTCTACCTTTAGCCTTTTGTTTATAAAAAGAAACTAGTTTGGTTATCAGTGACAATAACTGAATGTGTGCTTTATTTTCTCAACAGTATTTGAGCTGTAGGTGTTCATCACAGGCAAATCCAGTGAACGTGCTTCCGTATAATCAGTCGGATATAAGAGAGCGTGCTCGTCTCTCTCCTTGCTTTATTCTAACGGGATTGAGAGAGTTTGTATGGATATGTTTACTGAAAGAAAGAAACAAAGAATGAAAGAAAATAAATTTTATTCGCTTTACAAAAACTTATATCTAAAGGATACAATCAGTGTCGAATGGGTCCGTCTCGGCATTAATGCTGAAAGTCAAGGACTATTAGCGCCGGTTTTCAGATGAACCCTTGAGTAATACTGCGTCCTAATACGGTGTTACCTATAGGCAATCCAACTATTTTACCAGCTTTATGTTAATTTCACTTAAAACGAAGTAATTAGCTAACTAACTAACAATATTATCAATACGATCTTAACCTACTTCTCTAAACTAAATTGTCGTATCGATTTTGGTATCAAATTAAAGGAATTGCTGAGAAAAATACAAAAATAAAATTGTCACACAAAATTTAAAATAGCAGACGCTAATAGTATAAAATAGTATAATATATAAATAATAGACAGTTTTTTTTTTCAATGTAAACGATAGCTTGCACCATGCAGCTTTGCCTTCTTTTCATCCTCGCCAGCCAGTGTAATGTATTTGTGAAAACCACGTCAGTTTTCATAGCATTTTCAGAGTTGGTTCCATAGTAAAAGTTGTTCATAATCATGAGTAAAATGACCTCCTTTCGGCTTAGTACAGTATATAAATATGCGTAACCCTGTATAATACTAGATTTCAGTTTAAATTGAGTTAAAAAGTTGTGTAACTGACTATACAAATCCCAGAATTTTTGCAATACAAATAAAAGTTTAAGTAATACTCTACGAAAAGACATTTTCAGTGAGCTCCCGTCATTCTCCATTGCATTATATTTGCGCGATCGGCGCGTCGTCGTCGCCAAAGGAAATTGCTACGTTATGTCTCTATGGGATCAAACGCCCCATCAACTGTTGCTTTATCGATTTCACGAGCTTTCAGACAGCATTGTTATATTACATTTAGAAAAATAAAACTGTAGTACATTTTGAAAATATATAGTTTAATTAGATGCGTACCGCGCTTTTCTTTGTGTTTTACCAGTTTTCTCGCGAAATCAAGAAAAACAAAAAGTATTTATAGTCAACTCTCGTAATGTACACTCCTTATATACCAAATTCAATCGCGATCGTTTCACTATCTTATGAAGATGTAAAGACAGAAAGAGTTAATTTAATAATATTACCGTAATGCATTGATTTAAAAACACATGGATGTAATGAAAAGTTTACGAAATAAACAGGCATAGTGCGATTCGGGCTCGGGCTCTGAGGGTTCCGTAACACCACATAAATTGTTAATAACTAAGGTACAAAAAAGTTTTGCAAAAAGACAACATTAAGCCCAGATGACCGAATGCCGAGTGCACCTTATCTTCGGTGAATAGAAATTTGTCACCGACTCGTACTTGGCCATTATTTTTTGTCGTATACGTATTTGTCGTTTTACATTAGAGTGTGTACTATAATCGTACCAAATTTGACGCTTGTACGTATTACCGATTTTACAGTAGAGCAAATAAATGCATAAAATACGTTTGAACTAAATACACAGATTATTTAACAGTTTTAATTTATCTTAAAAAAAACAGAAATTTTTGAGCCCTTATCCATAATCCATTGTTTGTTTTCAAATTGATTAATCAGTACTATTTATTTTATTAGCAAAGTTACATTTGCACAAGCTGAACAAAATTTTCCACACTTAAATTAATGATAATTATTGCACCCTTTCCCCGGGACCTTTGTTCCATCTGGTTTCACGTCCAACACTTTAACGTATCTATTAATTCATTAATACAAGAAATTAGGGTGAGATTCCGTCCTCACCCTTGTCAGTGAATCACAATGCCCCAAATGATTACAATAGTTAAGTTTAACCGATGTTGCAAGAATAATTTCATTATCATTTGTATCGGAGAAATTTCAAATAATATACGTAACAAAAGTGCGAGGTGGCTTGAGTATCCGTATTATAAACAAAATTGGTAAATGTTTTTTTTATATATATAATATTTTATTATTATTTCAATATTATTATTATAACACTTTATTTCAATATAAACACGGGTCTAGCCCGGACATTTGGTAGGCATTGGTGGGGCCGAAGCCAACAGCAAGAGGCCCCGTTGAATATAAAAATACAATTATGTGATGTGTATAAAATGGAATATAAAACTATTGTACAGTAGGTATAGGATATAAAAGTCTGGGCTATTGAGGTGAACAACTTGTAGATGGAAAACAGGTCTATGGTGTGAGGTCCGGCACCCGCCAATTATGCCTCATTTCAAAATATTTTGGCGGGTGATGACTTGCCACCCACTGAATGGGCCCCCCATAATGGCTGCCGCATTTTGGCACCGGAGAGGCAACATTGGCGTGGGTGGCTTAGGGTGTCAAGAGGTGTGCTGCACTTTCACTGAGAGCTACTAGCGGCGTTATGCCCTTTATTATTATTACTATTATTTTATAAATAATAGGCTTACGTTTGACTGCTGTTTGAATTTAGTTAACATGAGAATAAATTTTATAACTAAAAAAACATTTTAAAACAAACTTCTTTGCGTCCGTTCATCATCTAGGACAAATTGCTTAGGAAGACAAATCCAACAAACCCAAACTCGACGGGGTTACGTCGTTTCGTTCAGAAGTTTTCTTTCGCACTTTCAGTCTCCATCATCAGACCTGCTCAATGGTACTATAACATTACACTGTCACCGAACTTGTAACCGATAAGTGTGCCAAAATTCAGCTCAATCGGTTGAAGACTGGTATAAAATTCAGTTGCAAGATTCGTCCATATATTATTTCACATTCATTTCACAAACAGGGCAAGTTAAATAAAAGCTTGTAAAATCAGCTTCGCATAGTCGAAAAGCGACTCAAACCCCTAAAAACAGACTGAAATACAACATCATTAATCACCAAAGAGTATGAAAGGCCCCACAAAAAAAATTGGTTCCAGTTTTAAATTCTTGCCAGTGCCATTAAATTTGACCAGTGTCAAGTAGTTTTAATTGATTTTTATACTTTTGTAGTTGATAACGTATCCAGTTTTAGAAGATGAAGCAACTTATAGTTACAGTCAAAGTCCAATAAAGTAAGTCACGGTCAAGTCCAAGCTATGCCTAGGTAAGGTGATCGAACGTTTACTGTTTTAGAAGAAAACAATTGAACTAATAGTATCTGGTCGCACTGTACCAACTTATCCAAAGAAGTTCATAGTGTAAAGAAGAAAAAAACAGATGTGTAGAAAAAACTAGATCCAAAATGTTTTAACTAAACAAAAAGTTAATTTTGGTTGGTATTTTTTTTATTAGGTGGTCTTTGATAAACAAAACCATGGATTATTGCGGTGGATTATTTCAGGTACTGCTTAATAGCTGTTTTCTCACTACTTTCTTACTATCCTCATTTGAATTGACATAAGTGCGATGGGGATACAAACATACCCGGATAGTTTTGTTTCTATCAGCTTGATCAGTGCACTCTGAAATATAGGTACTGATATCACAGGAGTTATGCCGTCTTGCCTGACCTTAAATACGAGTAGATAAAATCCATCCATCTGAAGCATAACTAACAACACTAAGAATATGGTAAAAACACACTCCAACTAATGTTCATTGTAAAGGCAACAAATATCCTGCAATCAAAGTAATGACCGACCTCTATTTGTTAGTGGAGAAATATCGGGCTCCATGCGTACGTAATGTGTAGAGATAAAGAAAACGAAGTCAGATGGACGCGGTAACTAACACCAATTATACGAACGATGGGAGGATTGTGGTGTGCATAAATAAGAAGACGCAAATGTCTGCGTAAGGACTTACGCTTACTGGTAAGTCGAGGTGGTGACTGGTTTGACAACTACATTCATTATTATGGTGTATGGTATGGTTAGTGCCCCTTAATCTCAGAGGTTTCGAAATAATGATTTGTTCTTCACTAAAATTTATTGTAGCATTTGTACCTACAATTAGCTGGACATCCTTGTATATTCGAATCATAAATAGGCAAGCTTCTACTAAACACATTACATTTCTCGCTATTACTTCAATCATAGACCGCATTATCGCATATCATCAGACGAGATGGCGATGATACGTTATATATATAAAAAAAAAAAAACACTACATGATTATTTTACAAAACATAGATAAGAGTTACGTAAGCAGGTAGAAATATATGTAGAATTGTAAAGACCTACTCAAAGCTAATTTTATAATCGCAATGAAATCTTACCTAACTAAACTTAGCAAATCATGCAATAATTAACGAACACCCAACCAAGATAATGAATAAACAGTAATCAAAATAACAATCTAAGGCGGCGAGAATTTCCTGTTGGGGTTGCCACTCGCGAAGTTTCCCGAGTTCAATCCAAGTTTAAACGAGTTAATCCCTTTTTATTAAATGTTGATGCTCACTGTGGTCTTGGAGGATCCTATTTTACGTTTAACTAGAGTTTTTGACTTAATTTTGTTTTAACTTCTTTGAATCACTTCAAACATTTAGAAGTGTCTGGAGGTAAGCTTAAAACTTTTGATTGGCTGAATTAATTTTTGGAAACAAAATATACAACCGCAAGAGTTTTGCTTAAACATGCTGGAATACTAGTGAAATACTATCGTGATGATCGAAGAACCGATAACCGATGGGGAAGGAAGGTCCTTGAGTGGAAACCACGAACCGGAAGACGCAGCGTATGTAGGCCTCCCACTAGATGGACCGACGACATTCGCGGGCATCCACTGGATGCAAAGGGCAGGCTGTCGTTCAGTGTGGAGGTTAAAGGGGGAGGCCTACGTTGAGCAGTGGACGTTGATGATTGACGACAATAATATTTCCTAAGGTCCGGTTGCAGAGCTTGTGAATTTTTTAGCATGTGTAAATCTAATTGAATTACAATATTTTTTCTGTATAGAAACTTGATGAAGAATGATATTTATGGCTCAACAAGAAAACTTATCAACGATGTCACGTGCACTGCTAAGAGATACTATCACTAAATGGAAACCATGTAAAAGTATCAAAAGTCAAGGCTTTATTTTAATTTTGTCAAGAACATTTATTTGGTTTTAGTTTGTTACTTTTCGAGAAATATGAGAAAAATCTCCAAAATCGAAGATTGACACATGGCCTTGCATAACCACCAATACTTACTTTTGCTCTGCTAAATTTGACTCCATATGTGATCCAGATCAGCTTAACGGTTGATTGGGATGCAAACGCAAACGGTAACCGCAGTAGTGCTCGCATCCCACTGCAACTTAGGCAGCTAAATGCACGCGGCTATCTCGCGAAATAAAATTTTTGAAGATAATCATCACACATTTATCTTTAGAATAACATCGCAAATGGTATAAAGCAAATTTCGTGATGATATTTTATATGATGATGCATAAAATTATTTTATAGGCCGTTGAGCGCAGCCTTAATGGAATAAATAAATAAAAACCTCGACACAAAAATGTATCTTCTATCTTCTTTATTTATAAAAAACAAAGTCGTGTATGTTACAAAATTTATAACTAGAGAATGGCTTAACCGATTTTCATGATATTTGATTGATGGATCCCTCTCCGCTCTGAATATCAGAATAAGTATTAAAATATAGGGAACAAAATTACAAAAAAAAATGAAGAAAATTCATTTTCCCATACATTTTATATGGAACGGCAAGAATTGAAGTCTTATACCCACAGATATACACAACCAGATCGGCAATATATTTCAGTGAAAGAGACAAATTGATACAGCTCAGCACAAGTACAAAAAGGACATAGATAGACTTTTTTGTCCTTATCGGCGTGGCCTCTTTTTTGGATCCGAAATGTCAAAATCTGACGGTTTAATTCCAAACAAAACGGGTCAGAATATTATTTATTGGCTTATTTTGGTGATTTAATGTGTTATGTGCGTCTTTTCTCTGAGTAATAACTGTAAAAATGGTTCTACAATGCTTGGGTGTGGCATTTTGGGCTGCAAGAAGCGCAGTGAGAGACAAAACGATGAAATATTATTTCACAAGTAAGTAAACATAATAACGCTTGTAGCGATCACCTAAAGACATTCAGGATATCAATTCGTAAACATATTTTCATAATTAGTCAGTTTTTGGGTCGATTTGTGGTCTAATTCTATGAATTTTATCAAATTATTCACTTAGAAGAATTATGACGAATGTTGCCAGCTTATGAAAGAAATTACCCACCGAATCTAACATAAATTATTCGTTCTGCAGGTTTCCAATTGATCCTGTCTTACGAATGAAATGAATGTGCTACGCGGTCGTGAAAGTTGGGTGCCAGCAAGACATGGTAGAATTTTTTCGAAACATTTCAATGCCGGATCCATTGTCAGAAGAGATATTAATAATTTAATTCCGTTTGCCGTACTAACAATGCACTTGCCTAATGCGAACATTGAGGATTATTCAGTAGAAATACCATCGATAAGTTCTTTTGCCACCAAAAATTAGAAAACTTTCTTATGATGATGAAAATATTTTACCAGCCGAAAAAAACAAAACTGATTGAGATTTCTTTCCAACCAATGTACATGTACAGTCAAAAAGGCTGGCACATTACAAGAAGTGCAAAATACCGACCCCCTCCTATGCCCATGTGAATATGGTGAATGCTAGTATCAAATATATACTAATGAGGCCAGAATTATGAAGCAGGAAAAGCAAAAGGCGATTTCGGCGAACCGACTCAAATAGCTACGCGCTGTTCGCGAAATTTGTACTATGAACATTAAAGAGTTTTATCTAATTATTTGGAATGTTATACGTAATTCCATTCATGAAAAAAATTTACTGACCAAGCGCGAGTCGGTTACAATCACAAAATACAAAAAGACAACATCACGCCCAGGCTGTCACCCATCCAAGTATCGACCGCGCCCGACGTTGTTTAGCTTGGTGGTAAACAGAAATAGGATCCCCTTTAGTTTAGAATATTTTTATTTCTTAGTTAATCAGCCTTAACATTACATATTCTGTGAAAATTTAAGTCAACTGGCTATCTATTACGGTTTTTGTCAGGACGATAGGGTATGTCATGAGGACAGACAACAAGCTTTTCTTACCAGAAAATTGCAGGTAGTACCGCGGGTTGCAGCAGATAGTGTATAAACAATAAATATTTAAAAGGTAGTATTGTTTCCAAAATTACTCATTGAAGATTCACTACCCATCATATTAGGTAAATTACCCTAACTTATAGCAAATAATTTTAATGTGGCAATACACCTTGTTGAAGCGAGAGGCACTGAGCTAGCCACGCTCATTGAAAATCTATAGGTATAAGATCTGTGCTTATACCTATATTGACATATTACATCATAGACCAAAGTCATCTAAGTCAAAGGAGGTTGCGGTTGCTACCAAGTAGGTTGCTTCAAAGAGTTTTATAACGCGAGAGAAACCATGGGGTGCTGCTAGTATATTATATTACATAAAACCTACCTACAGTGATGAATGAAACACTGATATAAAACATAAGATATATATAATAGAGAATGAAACATATACAAAAATGAAACATTCCGTGATATGAAGGAAGTGTTTTGTCGATTCCAGCGATTGAGTTAATTTTCGCGAAATCGTTTTACGGTTTCCTCACACGCTGTTACGGTTTATTTCACCCCACGGTGTCATTTCTAGGAAATTGTTTCCGTGATCCTTTTACGCTTGTCGAAAAAATAAGCTTTTACTATTTTGCCTCGCGGACACCGTAAGCATAGAGTAGTTTTTTTTAAGTATAAGTATTTTTTTAATAATTATGAATTATTAAATATTTAAGAAAAAGTATACGCGGTAAAAAAAATTGCTAATTCCAATAGATAAAAAAAATGAATTTAAACTGTAAATCTGGCCAACACTGCTTGGGGGTTGAAGACGAGATTGTAGCTAGTAGCTGATAAGAAAATGTTTTCATTCGGCTTTTTACAATGTAGATCTGTCAGTACTGAAAGAAGTTGCACCGAGTGTAAGTCAGTTTTAACCTTTTACATAAGCCTGTGATTTGATTTACAAATCCTATTAATATAACTACGATTAAAATATCAAATTTTTAAGTACCAAATAAAGTAAGTCAAATTAGTTTTTTTAGGGGCTAGTGCCTTTATTAACTCAACAAAATACAAGCTAATACTAATACTACAAATACAGTTGGACTGTCCATAGACCGTTGAAGGTCTAAAGACAATCTAAAAGCTTAAGCCTACTATCAGCTGGCAGCGTACCTAGCATGCTGGCGGCATTAGCACGCTGAATAGCAACGCTTATGCGTTGAGCCAGTTAAAGTAAGTAAGTAGGTAAAAAAAAGTGGTTTTTTACCTAGTTGCTAAACACGGTGCTGCGAATGGTGGTCCCAAAAATTGCTTAAATTTAAAAGTTATTTATTCAGCGAGGTTATATTTACAGTCATTGCAAAAAATAAGACACTGATATAAGTAGCCCTAAAAGCTCTAAGCCCTTACCTAATTAAATTCATGTAAGAACCGACGATCTTCAAAATCACTTCGAACTTTAGAAGTACATAATCATCAAACGGCCTTATCAAGTGTAAACATCAAATATAGTGAACAAATGAGGGTGTATTACCTTTCTAGAGATAGCGTCGACGCCGGTGGCGAGCGAAATCATTTCCGGTGTGTCAATCAACCGTCCCGGCCGGCGACCGAACGGCATACGGTGGGCTTGCTCGCAGCGCTCACTATTTGCCAGTACGAGAGCTCTAAAGGCAACAAATTATTATATTTAAAAAAACACGCTTTAGTGACTTGATAAATAAACCAAACGAATCTGTTTACTAGTTTAGCCATTGTAGAGTTCCACTAACCACCTCATGCCATCAAATCAGTTTGATGGTACAAATTATTGTCACCTGAATTATTTATACTTGCAAAGTTTGAAACTTGGAAGAAGAGAAAATGACCTCTTTGGCCCGAGTTAATAGGTATCTTCTATGTCTGCGTGCTTCATCTTCGACC
The DNA here is from genome assembly GCA_932305915.1 of Agriopis marginaria. Lineage (NCBI taxonomy): Eukaryota > Metazoa > Arthropoda > Insecta > Lepidoptera > Geometridae > Agriopis > Agriopis marginaria. Next base: position 8,749,215 of record OW029921.1, read on the forward strand.
ACATCGTCGCTTACCAACAGAGCGAGTTGGTGGTCAAATGCGGAATTATGAGCAAAAAAAATATATTTTTATTACCAATTTAGTTTTTTGATTTGTTACTTTATTACAAGTAAAGCTTATTTAAAGCGCGTAAAAATAGTCTAGAGCAAGTATTATAGGTAAACTTGAAATGTTCATACGTTACGTTGGCGGACGATATTGTTTGCAGTGTGTCAATCAATTAATCGTCTCAACCGACAACATACAGCTTGCAGCGCTTAACTATTGGTCAGTACAATTTAACCGTAAACTTAGCTTATTTTTTAACATTGGCCAAACGAGAGTAGAGCAGACGGTGGTACCTCAGAACAGACGAACGGTTTCGGTGGTCGGCAATTGAACGGTATGTAATGTGGGTGCGGTGCGGTACTAAGCATCACGTATATTATGGTTAAACGCCTGTCAACGATAAATACTTCTGCTAGATGGAGCTCTTTTCTGTGCACCATTTGTTGCAACCCTATAGGAACTTTTCAAGATAAGGAAACCTTAGATACTGTTTCTGACGACAACACTCCGGACATACAGCCACTAATGAGTTCGGAGCTCAATTGCATCTTGATTGAGTAAGCACATTGCTTGTTAATTATTTTTATCAGACGATATTTAGTGTTTCTAGTTGATGACCATTTTCAGATTTGATCCTTTATTTGAATTTTGGTTGTTTTCTAAGAAGTTTTCAAACGACAAACTTCTTATTCAAATGAAATTATGCGTTTTAATATGATTAAATATTATGGTCAATTATGGAAGTTTTAGTTGACAGAACTAAACTAATTAAAGTATTGCTGTCTTTATCTTACATTTCTGGTAAAAAAGGGACAGCAGTATTTTAAATAATTCGGTTCTGTCAACTAGAACTTTTAAAATAGACTATATTGCAGAATTAAAAATACTTTCCAACAAGTAAATTGTTATACTTCAATGTCTAGTCTAAAAATATATTTCTCTAAAGAAAACCCTCAGTGTTGCTATTTTTTAAAAGATATTCCACCCATAAAAGCTTCCACACTAAAAGGTGTCCATTTTGTGTACACTCACGTAATGTGTCAATGCCTGTCACTGTATCTTTATTAGCGGCAAAGTTCGCAAGCATCGAAGTGAGGGCTGACCGCGAGAGGGGCCAAGCTTCGGCCAAGTCGGAAACATTAAGGCTCCATCAGCGGCCATATTTTCCGGAATTTCCACGAGGCCGGACCGGCCGGCGCCGACACGCCTTTGCACTCAGACACTGGCATAGGATGAAGTGGAATGTGTACCTTCAGTGCCGATATTTCCACACTTTTGCAGTTTTAAGACGTCGTCTTTGCAGGAAACTAGACTGCTACACGTGTGATCATTTTGTTCCGCTGAAGATTTGTTTCGATATTTTTGTTAGGCTTTTAGAAAATTACATCAAGTTTTTCAAGATATTGAAGGTCGGTAATTTTGATTGGATTGGATAATAGTCATAAAATGAATCCTTAAATCAAGACTTTTACTACAGCCTGATGACACCTATATAACCTAAGTAATTTACTGCTTGCTACAACAGGCTATAAAAGAAAAAAGTTTACCCTTAGCCGTAAAAAATAAACATCTCATCTTATCTCATAAGTTCGGGGTAGCTCTCTCCGAAATGACACCTTTGGGCGTCTTTGTCGCCCAACAAACGCCCCGTGAAATTGAAACAGACCGGTCGCTCCATATTCCAGAAAATTTCCGTCAAATTCCTTTTTGTTCTTTTAATCCCGAAATCTCTTCAAAAGAGTGGGCAAATAGACTCCAATCTCGATAAAATTTGTCATTTCAGCCATATTACTTTTAAATCTGAAATTCATTTTTGAAAACAACTCAGATTAACACTTAGGTATAAAAGTTACCTTTACAGATGACTAACTATGACTATTCTTCTTTAATTACAGCCTTCTTCATCCTACTGTGTAGCTATTATACCAGCCTTGTTCCTGTGCTAGTTAGGTCTAATTCAACCCCCAATGTTAATTCAACAAAACGTTATTTTCAAAACTTGGCTTATTTATCAGATGCTAATTATAACTTTAAACCAAACTCAATCAACACGAGCGATAATAACATCGCAAACAAATAGCAAGGTCGTAGTGTAATGAATACGCGCGATCTATCAGAATTAAAAGACCCTTTCGCTGTCACCGTCATGATGGATGTGCGGAAATGAACATCTTTTTCTAGAGAGCGATATGAGCTGAATCGTACCACGAGAGGACATCGTTACACTTTTACATGACGTCGCGCGGGAATGAAATGTCTATCCTCGAAAATGATATTTTTAGATTGGTAGTGATAAAATGAAAATTTGCTGTTTTCTTTTACATCGTATCAGTGTTTATATTCGTGTAACGTCTATAAGCCTTTCTAAGAAGTGCCTTATGTATGTACGTTGTGCGTTCTTTTAAATAACTAACAAGATTGTTTCTGATGACTACAACTACCTACCCTACTTGAATTTATCGACAAATCGTTTAATTTATCGGTTGAAGCGTTAAGACTGTAGGTGTGAACATACAACACACATGCTAGCTACATTTTTTTTTTTAAATTTCCGTGTTCAGATAAATACGACATACATGAACCTACATACCTACATAAGTAGGTGATTGAATCAGGAGTTCATTTGCGGAAGTACATCTACAATACTGTTTCTTAAATTAGCTTTATTGATAAAAAATCTGTAGAGTAAAACATAAATAATTGAACCGGGAAGATGGATTTAAGTTAGCGGTGTCGTGGAATCCCGTAGTGAGCAAGTGTACAAACCGCGGTGTAGGTACTAGGACATTTACCGATACAGTCAGTGTTGTATGTCGTAGTGACAACCCTGCGGTTTTTCAAGATCAAGTGAGGGTAGGAGAACAAAACACCCGCTCTTCTCGCCGGACTCACCCGCAGTTTTCAGTCAGCTCGTGACCACGGCCATTGTAAAATGGTCGAAACGTCGAGCGAAAGGTACATATTTTTACCTATTTTAAATAATACGTGATAAGTCCCGATAAACATTTAAACATGTGTTCAAATCGCGAAAGTTTAAAAATTACTATAAATAATTGATACCTTAAATATTCCTTATTGTATTTGATATGACGTTAAAGCGAAAATACACTAGAGATTCGTCAAAGATACAGTGCTACGAATAAGTAGTTTGTGGTTAATCAATTGATTAGTTTCTGTATCATAAATAATAAAGTATTCAGACCAGTTCGTTTTGTTGTATGTACTACACTTCTCTAAGTACCTACGTAATAACAAATACAAATAAATCTGCCACGTTTAAACAACAAACAAAAGAAAGTATTCCTAGCGGTTTAGCCGCTACACTCTCGTACGTTTCGAATAATTTATTACGAAAAGGATTTTAAAAACACGTATCTCCGAACCCTCGGATAAAGCCGTTTTAAGAGTATGTGGGAATTCCTTCAGGTGATTGTAAGAAAAATATATATCATCCTCCGAGCGGATGTAAGTAAGGATTCTCTTAAAATAATATTATGAAGAAGCTTTGCCACGCGATTTACGAAGCGCCATTTCTTTATTGATAAAGAATTCAGTGACATTGTGAGAGTCGCGGGCATCCAGTGGATGCAAAAGGCAGGCTGTCGTTCAGTGTGGAGGTTAAAGGGGGAGGCCTATGTTCAGCAGTGGACGTCTTCTGGCTGATGATGATGATGAAAGAATTCAGTGCGTTTTTGTGGCTATGTATCAATGATTTACAAATACATAGATGTTTGATCTAATAAAAAAATTGAAAAAAAAAGTAAACTATGTAGATACATTTTACATGCACACTTTATACACATATTACATATTATGGTTTTAGTTTAGTTTTGGTAAAGAGCCTTCTCACATTTTTAGACGAAAAAAGTAAAAAACACTGTATTCTTGGCATGCTGATTATATCAAATAGAAACATCTATATAAAATTTAATTGCTGTGGTAGGTACTGTAGTTTTATTGAAAATAGTTTTTTTTAAACTTAACATATTAATCATACTCATAACCTCTAATAATAATTTACAAAAGTAGTTTTACGCAAAACTGTTGGAGTGGACCGTTTTATTTGTATACGCCTTGACAATTACGTTTTATTTATCGTTTTATGCCCGAAATACCAGATACTTAAAATTTTAAGATGCATTTGGTAATACGGCAAAAGTTTTTTTTTGATCGCTGTGATCCTTTGTTTGAAACATGTTTGCTACTAATAGTTATTGAGTGATACCATCGAAGGCAATATATCTTCAACGTGTAATCGAAAAGGAAACAAGATATTTACCCGTCTCTCATCTTCCCATCCGCTGTACAATCGGTCGTATTCGAGTCCCATTGCAATCGGTATTGTATTTGCCGAGGGCTCCGGCGCTCATGTCGATTGCCCATCGACCGGAATGCGAGCGAATGCCAGCCATTTGCTGGCAATGAATGGCTGCCGTTGATTATTTGTTAATCATGCTCCGACGATACGGGTTCATAATGTGAATACCTGGCCGCACGCCACCCTCGTTCAAATCACTTCCATAATCAACAGAACACTTGCTCTTTGCATAATTTAAAATAAAAAAAGATGCGAGTGTGCCATCATCCTATGAGAATAGACCGTCTGCGGCTCGAGTAATTATGTCCACATCGCAGAGCAGAGTGGCAACGTTAGATTAATTAGTTGGGAGAGAGTTAAAACTTTTAATTTTTATAATACTCGTCCCATTTGCCCAAAGGTGAGTGGCGTGTAAATATAGCGCTACATTTTTCAATCTAGCGCCGTCCGATTCGGAAACCGAATTGTATCGGATGTTTGGTGATCGAATGGATACCCTGCGTGTAATCGAATGCGCTATCGAAACGTTGCAAACCTGTATGTTTTTTTTGTAACAATATTGTAACTACGTTATTTGTACATACAGGCCAACATCGTAGCATTTTGTAGAACACCGTAGCATGCTCGTAGCAAATGTGTAAGCAATGAGAAAACGTACCTTTTAACTATCGGAGACGTCAGAAATATAATTCCTTTTGTATCTATATTTATTTTCCATCGTGTTAAAAAAGTTACTTACAAAATACAATATGAGTTGGTTTTAGGAGGTTTCTCATAAATCTGCATATATTTGCTTTAGGTTGTAGGTTTAGGTTGTACTCATTAATGATAATTTAGTGTCCCGAAGTATTTTATTTTTAGTCTATTCATTGTTAAATTTTTTTCTTTGTGTGTATTTTATGTTAATATTTATTTAAGGAGTAAGTGCGCGCGATATTTCTTTTTACAGGCTTAGCCTAGTTAGATGCCCTCGCACAATTGCTTTTTTGTATCTTTATCATTACTTATGTGAAATAAATAATTTTGTATTTGTATTTTGTATTGTACTCTCTTCTTTCTATTATTGATATTATTAATATTTTTTCAGCCGTGCAATCACAATAGTTTTTCATAGTTTATATAAAAATGCACACCTACTGTTACGTAGGTACGATTATCTTGAATATGGATGCGGAGTGTAATCAGAGATGCAGCAAACAAATGGCGGTAGTTAGGCGTTCGCCGCAGAGGGCAGTATCCGCGATTTATGAACCACCGGCGGGGATGGTGGCAACGGAGCGTAGGTGTTGTCTTATTACCTACCTACGAGCGGGTTGTAATCTATTTCTAGTTTATACCACTCTTTTCGACGATGATCGACCCACGCTACGTGTTTTAACCAATTTTAGGGAGGTCCAAGTTCTCAATTTATTCCGTATATTTTATCAACTTACGTCTGTAGTTTTTGAGGCACCACTAAATGTTCGAATGATATAGTTCTTTAGTGTTCTTGTTCAGCAAACTAGTTGCCATAAAATTGCAAAGCCTTGGGCACTGCCGCAAAGCAGCTTGTCTATTTTCTATCGGATTCATTTCGGCGAGTACGCAAGAGCCTATTTCACCCGCCTTCTTTAACTACAGGACAAGTAGAAAGACTGCACACTACCACCCCTTCCTCGTGGAAATGCCAAAGATTCCTACACAAAGATTTGGGTCTTCATTCATGATACGTACTGCCCAAGATTGGAACCCCTTGCCGTCCTCCTTGTTTCCTGAGAACTACAATCTTGACATCTTCAAGGCTAGAGTGAATAGAATTTTTCTAGATTAAAGTGTTCCATCCTGGGCCACACCATCGCTTAACATTAGGCAAGTTAGTGGCTAAACGTAGATCTATTCTGTATATAAACAAAAAAACTAAAACAATAACACAAGCAAGTACATATTTTTTCATAATAAAAAGCGGTTATAAAGTAGCTTTTAAATCATCACCATCGTCGATGGCTTTTCACATTGCTGTGGTGAATGGTTGCTATAACCTTTCAGATTGACGCGTGCAAATAGCGAGCGGGCCGCGATTGACTTAGCTCTCGACTCTCCGTGTTTCAAATGCGGCCCGCGCTGTCATGCAGTTTGCTGTCCCACTTCTGTTTCACTATCGAAATATGTATTAGTTAAAACGCAAAATTTGTAAGCAAATATTTTTATAGTTAAGAATAAAAAATATAATATTAATGCTTTATGGGTGCGCATACAATGACCCGGGTGTGTCGTAAAACGTTCGACCAGGAAGACGTGCAGCAGCGTCGTACACGGTGAACATACTGCGAACGCCAAGCAGCCTGCCAAGTGTGGGGATTATGGCAACATCCCTCTCGAAGAGGGAGGCCTCTGTTCAGCAGTGGGCGTTTAATAGCTGTAAATGTATGCATTCAATTATATAAATTATATAACTTATCTAATGAACATGCTTTTCTCTAAATTGTAGTATGTTTTTTAAAAATCATATATAACATTTAAACAGTAAATTCTAAAGTGTGGAACAATACCTACTTTAAATATAAAAAAATACTTTCGAGTCTTTTTTTATTAAATTTCCATTACCTATCACTTTTAATACTTGAAAAAAAGCAAACGAGCCGTGGTTAACAACTATTGTCTTCATCTCTCAACTTGGTAAGGGCAGCATTTTATCACCCAATCCTGTTTTCTAATTAGGGAATCATAATTATATTATGGATGAAAAATCAAAATGATGTTTTCACTAGATGACATTTTTAACCGACTTCAAAACAGGAGGAATGTTCTCAATTTGTCCCGTATTTTAAATTGTATAAGCAATAAGATATTCATTGCTTATTTTGCTTCTTTGGAAGGTAAAATAATTCCAGATACTTACAATCTGAATCATATTAGATTTGTTATTAAAGTTATTATTATGAACTTTTATTCATGTTCATACTGATATTGATGGTGTTATTATAAATGCGAAAGTGTGTTTGTTTCTATGTTGTTTGGTTTGTTTGTCCCTTATTCACGATACAACAGATGAACCAATCGATGAGATTTTTCGCACAAGGGTAGTTTGAGGGCCGTCGTATATTCCCGGCAAAATGTACGATTTCTACAAGGTTGTTCACGTGGGTGAAACTCTGAGGCGCAGCTAGTCAGAAAAACAGTACTAGTCAAAACTGTTCATACAAAACAAAAGTTATCACATCGAGAGTGCCTCCCCTCCTTTTTCGAAGTCGGTTAGAAACAAAGCATGTTTTTTCGCAAAGTAACGCCTGATTTAATAAATAACACTAGTCGTATGAAAGTGCTTCAGAATATTTGATTTCAAAAACCAGTTCTAACTAGTGAGCAAACTAAAATTGTATCTCATTTCGTAAAAGTACAGATTTCACGATCTGTTTCATCAAAATCGATCTCCAGCAAAAAAGCTACTCAGAAATGCTCAAGCTATCTACATCTATTGACGACACATTAATATTTATTTGGTGCCGAAGTTATCGGTACAAAATTCAATTTGGCCAATGAGCGCTAGCGTTCTTTATCTATGCACAGAAGGTCCTTTATTTGATGGCCCCTCCGGGACACGCTTGTCCCCAGTACTGTGACTAACAAATTTTTTGGAATGTATGGATACGCTTTTATTTATTACTATTGCTTTAATTTTGACAACCTTACTAAATCCAGGGCTGATATTATTATACTAGTACTACAACAAACTTCCAAAACGTGTAAAGGATGCAATACTATAAAAAAAAGTTTGTCTCTTTTTCGTGTTTGACAATTACCACTAGCGAGAAGGAGACAGAAGAATATTAAGTACAGATCAATTGAACAAACGTTTCCTTTAATGCCTCTAATAAAATAATATAAAAATAAAGTTTAGTAAAGAATTACTTACTTGCTATTAAGTTACGTTGATTTTACTAGAGTAGAAAAAGATTGAAATTGTTGATTTATTCATTTATGCTGCAATAAAAAATAACAGAACTAGCTATATTTTTGGCATAAAAGTTACACCTGTCTCATTAAATAAAATAAAAGTTGGCCGTCACGAGACGCCCGTCAGATGTGAAACGTGACGGCATAAGAGAGAATATGACGTCACGTCTATCACGGCATACGAGTCAGTTTTACAGCGTAAGTGCGCGTTTCACATCAATAAAATAAAATTGATGGCATGGAACGGAATGGAACGGATTAGAATAAATTTACTGTTATTGACAACACTGTATTTTATTGTAATTCAAAATAGATGGTGATAATAATAAGCAGTATTACTTAGAAACCTCAACTCAGCGGTAAAGTTTGCTTTACCTCCTTTTCTCATGTAAAAAAAAATTCCTTAACGAGAAGTAAGCAGAGCAGTTTAAAGCATAGATTGACTTAACTAACATTTAGAAACACACATCATCAGCCATTAAATGTCCACTGCTGAACAAGGCCTCCCTCTTAGAGAGGGGTGTTGCCATATTCCCCACGCTTGGCAGGCGGCTTGGAGATCGCAGTACGTTCACCGTGTACTAACAGGACGCAGCTGCCCATCCTCCGGTGGTTCTGGTCGCAGTTTTAGGATATACCCGGGTACATTTAGAAACGTAAGGCCGTAAATCGTAAATCTAGTAGTGAAGCTTCGTCCATTGAACAGCCAATCAAATATTGACTCTTGAAACGTATCCCTCTAAAGCCAACGTTGAATATTCATCACATTTAGATAGCGAGGCCGATAGACCCACATCAGAAAAACATCAAAAATGCATCAAGCGGAAATATCCACTGACAATGTAAGAGCAATATTGCGTCTCACGTTCTATGAAAGGCTCTACGGCTTAGCTTCGTGTAAGCCGCCTAAACAATGTCAGATTACCTCAAGGTATTTGATTTTTTTCGTCTTCACAAGGGTTTTTTTTTCATTTTTTGGTTTTTTATACCCAAATTTATGTGTACGTGTACTGTAAGTACCTATAGTAGCTAGAAATTATTTTGATGATCATAAAAATATAAGGTAGACAAATTTAATACTTGAATAACAAGTAGAAGGTAGCTCAGTATCTCAGGCGCCCTAATTTACACACAAGTTTGACTCGCCAAAACTAAAAAGTATTCTTTTTTTTGCTTTAGTTTTACAAAACCAAGGGTATGCCTTGAACTGAAAATAACACATGTGCATCTAAAAAAATATATTTTTTGTGATTTTCTTATGTATTTTCAGGTAACGGCATGTCTTTGATTAAGTTAATTGTTTTTTTCCTATAATTATTTTTCAAGTTTCGACAAATCAAGGTTGTCAAAAAATTTGACGCTGAATTGCCGCTCAACGAATCGCCAATAAAATCATAAAATGTTCTTTTATTTTGAATAATTAGAATTTTCGTGGTATATAGTACAATTGGTGTGGTAAGTAAATGAATAAGTTTGCAAATTGTGTAATAGTAGTTGTGTTACAATATTTAAGGAAAAAAAAGTTAATTCGAGGGACTAAGTTAGATCCCGAGAGCAGCGAAGGATTCGAGAGTCCTGAGCGAAGCGAGGGATTCAAAGACCGTGTATATCCCTACTATACTAATATACTATTATTACTATATACTATACTATTTATACTTTTGACTGCGAGAAAATAAATAGTACTACTTATAGTATTTATATTTCCAATAACAAAACTACCTAGATACCTACCTAGACAGAAAAAAAATGGGTGGGATATTTTTATAAATTAATTAATTTAGATAGCGCAATGAAATAGCTGCTAATTCAGCCAGCCTGTAGGTACATTCAGTACGTCTAATTTTTTTTTACATTATTAGTAAAATTCGTGCTTGTTCCAAACTCAAAATGTTTTTATCCACTCAATGACGGAGTAGAGATATTTGTGCTGTTATCGATGAATCAAATGGCTTTTTTCGAGTGGCAATGGCAAAAATATATTTTACAGCACCAAACAACAAAGAATGAAATTAAAAACACAAACCGCAAACTTACTGTCAAACCGAAACTTTATTTCACTTGGAACCGCCCATTCATTTTAGCAAGAAACTTTGGTCGCAATAAAACGTTGTGTAAAGCTGGTCATTTACATCTTAACAAAATGACGCGAAATGAAATTAATTTTATGAAAAACATCACGTTGGAAACCATTAAGGCTGAACAAATTGCGAAAGCTCGCTTCACGACGTGACTACGACCGCTCAGTTAAAAGTTAGGAAATGTGTCACATTTGTTTTTATCCCGGTATCGTGGTTTTTCATATTACTGGACTTGACAATGAAGCTAGTTGATATAATTATGATCAAATAGTTAAATAGTAATGAAATAGTTGAGGTCGAAACATTTATATTATCTCTAATAAGTTATTAGTAAAAAAGCAAGCTATTAGCTACTGTTAAAAAAATGCAAGGGACCACACCGCGGTGACCATATTGAATTTATTGTGATGACACTCACTTGTCTTTATCGTTTTTACTCATAAAACCCTTTCATTTGATACCCATATTAACAGGGTTGACAAATTAGTTCCTGTTACTACCTTCCGATTTTATCATCAGAAAAGCTCTATGATACGATATACGCCGATATACGCCGGGAAGTGGATAACATTAGTTTTGCATGATTTGTACTTAACATACAAACAAATATACTTAGGTAGGTACACACAAACGTGAAGTTAAATCAAAACTTGTAAAAATGATTTCTTTCCAGCTTCCGTATAATTTAAAAATATAAATTGAAAATCCTACATTTAACATTTCCACATATTCTTATCCAACAACCCGAATTCTTATTTTTAATCATGCTGCATCCTTTCTTCGAATACGTATTCTTGTTTCCGATATTGTTTCGCAGGCGGGTATACACTACAATATCGCCCGGCTGCGCTCGCCGTGCGCTGCACGTGTGCTCAATGAGTATTGTGCTTACGGATTTACATAACCACAATACTGTATGAAAACCAATATGCGGTTGAAAAAGTTTGTTGCAAGTGGATCTGCGCTCCCCGGGTAATGATATTATTGTTCAGATCGTATAGCATTTCAGTTATATGATTATTACCGGGATATTTTGCCGTGGTAATGTTGTGGAAGTAGCTCCCGATATTTTTTGGCCCACTTACATGCGCCATGTTCACGGGAAGCAAATGAAAAATGCAGGTGGTTGATCAAAAAGTTCAAAATTTGGTGCAGACAAAACGATCTACATTCTTTCTTAGTCTTTTGCTACAGTTATCACTGGATTTCTAACTCGAACCTAATATCCCTTTAATCATTATAACTGTAGTGAACAACCGCCATAGTTTAAAATAATGTCATAAAAAAGCAATGTTCGATAGCTGAACAAAACAGGTAATTTAAAAGTTGGTAAAGAAATGAAAATACTGGACTCCAATGCCATTCAAAGTATATTTTACTAAATTGTAAAAACCTGTTCCTTGGTAAAAAAATTGCATTTTTTGAGAAGTTGATAATGCAATGAAAAAAATATGGACTTCAAAACACCAGTAAAATTATTATTATGCAGAGACCTGTGCTTACAAGACAAACAATGCTACAAGATTAAAGCATTGATTAGTAACTAAACAGGCAATCAATAAAAAGATAAAAGTAGAAAAAACTGGACTTCAAAATACAATTCAAAATTATTCTACAAAACTGTAACTATTTTGTGTAACTAAACACTCCAATTAAATCAAACATTGGCTATTCTATTGTACCATTCTCTAAAATAAACAAATCTGACTGGGCTAAAATTAACAACGTTTCTTTTAATTTCTACACGTCTGAAAAAGATGCCAATTTAGTTCAGAGAAATCAACAGAATCAACGTCATAGTGACATTTTGAAATCTAAAAATTCTTATATATAACTTCTAATGTGTCTTCAATTGAATTTATACACATAAATGAGAAGTACACCAAAACTCCCAAATACGAGTATCACAATCTCGAACGGTTCACTGTTCAACCAGGTATTTGTACGAGGTTGTACACAATGCGGCGAAGGGATGATAAACTAATATTAACAGGCTCGTATCACGAACCGCAAGATCATGAAAATTTACCCCAGATCCCTCTCCGGCATGGATAACTTCCATGTTTGCCCTGTATACATTATTTATAACGTTAGGTATGCCTTGTTTACATCGGTTGCCTTTTGGCAAACTATCCGGCCTGCCACAGCTAATTTGGACAAATTAATTTTCATTCAATGTTTGCTTATTGATGTGCTTGCATAATTCCTGTCAATGGTTGCGGGCTGTGAGGATTTGCTTTGCTGTTGAGTGTGATTAGGGCTGAGTGACTTCAGGTGTTGACATTAGCAGAGTTAGAGGCGTATTATTACAGATTAACTTACATTGATCTAGATCCATCGAGATACAATACATTATAGAGTCACAATCGTGCCAAAAAAAGTTCAAGCCAAAACTCAGCGCACGCTACGAATTGTGACAACCTTTGGTTAGCTACAAGGTAACCGCGATCTGAATACAACGCCGCCGCGTGATGCCAGTGCTACGATGACATAGCGGACAATTAACGTTGAATACTATGCAAGCTAAATAACGTCTAAATTGGAGTATATGTGGCATTTTGAACTATATACAATGGCATCGATTCTGATGTTCTCTAAACTAAACTAACTTTGACAGCTCTAAAATTGTTACCATCCTTCTCTCACACATTAAAATGAAAAGAGAGGCAGATAATTTTAGTCCTGTCAGATTGGTTTAGTTTAGTGACAAAATCGTCGCCATTGTATGTTCAATGACGCTCAGACGTTTTTTGACTGTTTCCACTGAGAGATTGTGACTCTATAGGAATTGTATCTCGATGTCTAGATCCGATGTAGTGATGGTGGCCGGGAGATAGCATGCGCTTTACAATCTGACGACACCCGGTTTGATCCTCGGCACCAATGACTTATTTAGTCTATAAATTATGTGTTCCTACGCCATCGCTCAACAACGGTGCAGGAAAACATCGTGAGGAAAACGGTATGTCCAAGAACCTCAAAAGTTCAAAGACATGTGACAGTCACCAACATGCACTGGACCAGTAGAAGATTGAACTAACCGATCTGACTACGGATACCTAGCGGGTAGATTTAATGCCCTTCTCTCTCTGAGAAAAGACCTGTATCCCAGCAGTGGGAACATGATAGGCTGATAATGATGAGATCTACCTTCGACTAATCGGATATATTTTACGTATTTGCAAATCTATGGAGAACAGCGAAAATGTCTTTAATTTATTCACTAGCACTGCACCGCGGTTTAATGCGCTATCCTAGAGGAGAGAGGTTTTTTTACCCTATATTTTACCCTCATACATATAACAAATTTCATCCAAATTCATTCAGCCGTTACGGAGTGAGAACAAACATACTACTTATGTTCTCATTTATGATATTAGTGTGATTCTGATAAAACTGTTAATTGCAACACTGAATCAGCTTGTAAGGTGTATAAGTTGTTGATAAAAATTCGATGGATTATGTGTTTTTGGCATTCAAATTCCAAATTGTCTCGGTATTACTGATATTTTTAGATTTTCCTCTTCCGACTCTTCAAACGTTCGTTGCGTTTCAAGACTTTTTTCAAACAGTAACTAAGAAGGTTAAAAATGTAATTTTAGTTTCGTTTTGTTGCTCTTCAAAATGTTAGTCACGTTGCCAGACTTTTTTTCAATATTAGTAAGTAGTATAAACAGTATAATAATAATACACGTAGAAATTATAATATATATAAATATATATACTGATATAAAAAATCTATTGTGTAAAAAAATAAAAAATCCGATAGAAAACAACTTTAGTTTAGTAACTTCACTGTTTATTTTCACTTGCTCTTTTAGTTGGAAATGCAAAAATACGCTCGAAGAAAGAAAGGAAGTAATTCCTTGTGTACGGATGGGTGAAAAACGTCGACAGGTGTACCAGCTCAGTAGGAAATGCTTTCAGAGATCTTAACACACGATTAAACTAACACAGGCCCGCTCCACTTCTTTGCGTTACTCCAGAAAAACTGTGATGGTTTTCTAACAATAATTTAGAAGGAAAAAACGATGAATATCCTTTTTTCTTGTTTTTCTTAAATATAATCTAAAACTTGACACTGGCTAAACAGAAAAGACATAGACAATTTAATAAGTCAACACAACCGGCACGGTCGAATTATTAACTGTCTATTTAATATTTTTTTTAAGTTACTGGATAAATAGAAAAGATGTACTAGAGTCTAAAGTTTAAAAAAAAACAATGTTTTAAAAGGTTTTATAATAATCGTGTTCCTAAAATAAATATAACTTGGACAGTATTTGACAGATTTTACGAAAAATTATCAATTACCACAAATCCACAAACAAACAAAACTAAATAACTTTTTTTACTTGCAGAGTCAAAATGATAATTGAAAAACAAAATTGTGCTGAGATGGTAATAAGATAAAAAATAAAGTCAAAGTCAAAGTCAAAGTCAAAGTCATTTATTCATAATTATAAATTTACACGTCAATGGTATTAAAAAATTCTATACATTTACATTATGTATTATTATTGTATTATGTATTAATTATATTAATTATTTTATTTATTATAATATTATTTTATTTAGCTATGAACTCATTGAAGTCATAGAATGTTTGCTCGATAAGCCAGCGCTTGAGTCTGCTTTTAAAACAGCTCGCACTTGGAGCAGTTGTTACTGAATCCGGCAACATGTTGTATACCTCCGGGCCCATAACGTGGGTCAGTTTACTGGATTTCGTGAGGGAGCGTGGGATACCGACCAGCTTGTTGGCGTTCCGGATGCAGCAAGAGTGCTTCTCTCCTCGTTTGCTATACAGGTCCAGGTTATTCCTCACATACACTGCCACCTGGAAAATCAGAATGGCAGGTAATGTGAGTATCCCGAGCTCTTTAAAATAGGGTCTTGCAGAAGTGGATCGCGACACGCCCACGATGGTACGAACAGCACGTTTCTGCGCTCGGAAGGCGCGCTCCCAGTCGGCAGCGCGCGCATACAGCTCGGCACCGTACTGCAACCTCGAGTGCACCGTGGCGAAGTAACACGCGCGAGACACCTCCGCGGACACCACTCGGGACACCCGCCTGAGTGCGAAGGACGCACTATTTACTTTGCCGCACACCTTGTCGATATGGCGCTCCCACGTCATGCACCGGTCTATTTCGAACCCGAGAAATGTAGTGCTTTCTACCTGTCCAACCCTGACGCCATTTAACATGACTTTTAGTGGTTTCGTGGCATGACCTGAGAGACAGAAGTGAATAAAATGTGTTTTTTTTAAGTTTAACGCCAGGCCATTGCCACGAAACCACCCGTCGAGGCTAGACATAACCTTATTTATGTTCTCCTCTAACTGGTCCATGTTAGGTGCCGTAATGATGGCCGCCACGTCGTCCGCGTACATAAAAATGTCAGCGCCCGTGACGGCATCAGGCAAGTCGTTCAACAGGAGGGAGAACATTATGTTCGAGACCGACGATCCCTGCGCGACACCCATGGTTGCCGACAGCGGGTCCGACTTATTACAGCCATCCCCAGCGTCGACTACCTGAGAGCGCCCCCGCATCATGTCCGTAAGTACTTTAAATGATTTACCGACTATGCCGTAGTGTTCGAGTTTCAAACTGAGTGTTTCGTGGTCCGCGACGTCAAAGGCCTTGGATAAGTCGCAGCACAGGACAGCTACTTGCTGTTTGCGCTCGCGAGCAGCCAACACGCGCCGGACCACCTCGCGAGTTAAGGATGTTGTAGATCGCCCTTCACGATACGCGTATTGACGCTCTGAGAGGGCGTTGGTTTCCGTTAAATAAGCTACGATCCTGGAACTTAAACCGTTCTCGAACACCTTAGCTATAGCCGGTATTATGGACACTGGTCTATACGCGTCGATATCTTCTCGCTTTCCCTTGCCTTTAAATATAGGAGACACTCTAGATATTTTTAGTGGCGACGGGTACGATCCTTCTCTGATACATTTGTTGAACAGCGAGGCAAGCACAGGGGCCAGAGGCAAGATCGACATTTTAATAATCTCCATGGATAGACCGTACACATCCTTTGACTTTTTTGGAGGTATTCGCGTTGTGACCACCCGGAATACCTCGTCGGCAGAAAAAGTAGTCAGTCTGAGGGAGCGGTCAGAAGGTCGGCGCGCCGCCATTAAGGTACGGTGTACAAAGGCTACATCGGCTTTGGGCGCACCACAAGCCGCAGCAGCACTCAAGAATCGAACATTCATCACATCGACAGCTTCTTTTGGAGAGTTGAACTTAACTCCATTACTGCTCCTCACAATTTCGGAGAAATTCAGTTTGGGAGTGTTGTTTTTCCCCCTCTCTGTGTTAACGATTCCCCACATCGCTTTAGATGGATTGTTACTTTTTTGTAACATACTTGCATAATAATTAGATTTAGATTCGCTGATTGTTAAATTATACTGAGTATTAAGTTTATCAATAAATATTTGTAATGTCAATTCATGGGGAAATAAATCACTTAGCTTAGTCATGTCAAAAAGTAAAGATTTAAGATTAATCACATCGGGATTAATCCACGACGAGTCACATTTCTTATTGGTCTTCCGCTTGATTGGGAAGCATATGTCAAATTTATTTACTAATATGTTGGTAATTGACTTCGCGAACGCTTCAGCGGTCTGGTTTCCCTCACCCACCTCGGTCCAATCTACACTGTCAACCGACAACACAAAGTTTGCGCGGTTGTTCTGCGAGAAATCCCGGGCGAGGTAAGTGAGAGGCGGAGGCGGCGCGCGGGCGCACGTCACAACTCCACGCACTGCGAGGTGGTCGGAGAGGAGCGTGCGCACCGGACAAGTGCATA
Organism: Agriopis marginaria; assembly: GCA_932305915.1. Taxonomy (NCBI): domain Eukaryota; kingdom Metazoa; phylum Arthropoda; class Insecta; order Lepidoptera; family Geometridae; genus Agriopis; species Agriopis marginaria. The sequence continues at coordinate 8,766,426 of OW029921.1, forward strand.
CACACTCTCTTGGCAGGTTTGTGTACATATGGTCTAAACATGTGGATGTTGACTCTGTGATGCGGGTGGGGAAGTCCACGACTAAGGTCACGTTATGGGCGGTAAGTATATCTACCAGTTTTTTATAGTCAGAGGCAGTATTGTCTAAAACATTGATGTTTATGTCGCCAACAATCATAAACTTCTTATCGGTTTCGCTGAGCTTATCGAGCAAACGTTCAAAACTGAATAGAAAGCCGTTAACATGGGCCAAGCCCGTACGATATATGCACACAATAGTGAGATCGAGATCTAGAATATCAATAGCGGATATTTCGCAGTACCGTTCAACAGATAACGCCGCCAACTCAACATTTTCGATACATTTTAGTGCTTCGTTCACGTAAATACATGAACCACCATGCATTATTTTAGTTCTACAAAAACTAGATACTAACTTAAAGTTATTTATATGAATACATTGTAAGTTATCAGCCGGTACCCAGTGTTCAGTCAACGCTAAAATATCACACTTTAAGTCGGTCTGTAACAGAACCTCTAGCCGTTGCGTTTTATCATTGAGTGAATTAATATTTTGATGGCACACTACAATTTGTCGCAGAGGTAAACACCGCGCGTTCGTATTAAGCAACCGGTTCCTGGGTGCAGGCGGAGAGGTGTCCTGGGTGGGGGCGGCGCGGGCGGCTGCGTCCGTGTGCACGGGGGGCTGCGCCTGCGACGACACCAGCTGCTCCGATAGTCCCTGCGTTGCTTGTGGAGTCGGTGGACGGGCGCTTCGCCCGTCCGTCGCTACGTCGAAACCACGGACTAACCTCCACTTGTTTCGGCCAGTTGTCCGCGTTTATAAAGTACTCGTACTTGCTGTTAGGTACAGTTACGGCGAACGATGCGTAATAACGATGTTTTAATGTGAGTTTCTCGACATGATATTCCGTGGATGGATTTTTTCTATTCATATAGGCTTGTAATGTACCTGGGGTAGTGTCCGGCTGTAGGAAACAAATGTGTAGTTTTTTTACCCGTTCAACCGCTAGTAGGTCTGCATCTGAGGTGCCATTACCGTGCACAACCTTCCTGGTGTAGGGGCGACGATCTTTACGCTTTTTAACTGTCAGCCATGACGTGTTGTGCGACGGTAACGGATCAGCTGCAATCACATCGGCTTCTGCCTGTATTTCGCCAGTGAAAGATGTAGTTAGCCTGTTAGGTGATTTGTGTGCTTGACGGGGAGTTGTCGTGGGATCACCATTATTATTGGAGCAGCTCAGTATACCACGTTGCTGTCGCGCAGCAGCGCGTTGGGCGCGCGTGGACATCGCCGGTTGTATGGTATGTGGTACCGTGGTTATGGGCTGCACTGACGTACCTTGTCTTACATCAGGTCTAGCAGGTAATTGATTTCCACTCCTCACTGCAGTTGTACCCTTCTGCTGTGTTATTGGCATTGTTCGCTGCTGATCTGCTGATATGTTCGGATGAGTTGCTCCTCGGTTATTGGCACAGTCAACCTTATGCTCCAGCCTCTCAATCGCTGCAGCCATTTTAGCAATTTTGATCTCCATAGGTGCCATAAGCCTGGTTAAGGCTTCCTCCAAGCTTTCCATGGATATATTCGTCATTTTATTAGGGAAAAACAATTTACACCGAAATAAACAGAGCGACCGTTACACCGGCCAAGTGCGAGTCGGGCTTGCGCACTGTAGCTATATTTTAGAGTGTGTACTACAATCATGTTAAGGTTGACGCTTGCAAGTATTACCGTTTTTACATTAGAGCTAATACAAAAATACGTAAAAAATAATACGTTTGTTGTATGGAGACCCCCCTTTCGTTTTTACTTTATTTTATTTTATTTGTTAGTTAAACCGCCATAGCATTACATATTCTGTGAAAATTTCAACTAGCTATCTATTACGGTTCGAAAGATACAGCCGTTAATAGGTAGGACAGACAGACGGACGGACGGACAGACAGACATCGTAGGCTCAGTAATATGTTCCCGTTTTTACCTTTTGGGTAATGGAACCATAAAAATCAGATCCAAAAAGTTAAAAATGTTCCTTCATCATGAAATCACCTGGTGTTCAATCATGGAACGCAATTTCCCTAGAGTAAACTTAACTTGCAAGGCTAACATGCGATAGAAGATGCACAGTTATGACAGTTACTTACCGAGATACGTCCATTATTAGGTCAACTACAAGCATAAATAATAGAATTAGAACGCTAAATCAAAACACTGCTTGGTAGTAAGACCCTAATATACCGATACGAACAAATTTATGGGTCGTATGAAGTGATTAAAGTAACATTTCCAAGAAATCCAGCGAGGTTAGGGATAATTATTATGTTGTTATAGGTGACTGTGGAGTTGTAAATTACTACAGATTCCCAGACAATACGTTGTGCTATGATTTATTCTGTGACAACACTTAAGTTTTGGCTTCGAGAAACTTAAGTATGAGAAGTATAAATAGTATGACATACCCACAGACCTTTATCAGTAATAGACAACGTAAGCACGTTGAAAACTCCGTGTGCCACATTTTTTGTACCTAATATGACATAAATAGGGTGTAAGGGGAACACTCTCGAAGCCAAAAGGAGGTAATTGTACTCTTCATTATGAACAACTTATACTATGGGACCAACCCTGAAATCGCGAAAAAAAAATTCAGCTGTTCCATACATTTTGTCCAGTGTCAATGACCGTTTTCTATACAAGTGATAGTTAAAAATGCAATCGTTTAATTTTAGGTATCTGGACTTTCAGGCATAAAACGAAAAACATAAAGCAGTTTCTGATACCGCGCGTGCGCACCGACACTGCTCGGTATGCTCCTACGACTCGCACCATCGCGCCAAATAGAGTTTTTTCAAAATTAGTAGCTGTTATTTTTAACAAAAATACAGATCTAATTGTAACGTTAATTGCATTTTCTATAGATCCTTCTATTTAAATGAATTTCCATCTAAAAACTCCATAAAACTATTTCGTTGCTTTTTTCGTCCCCATTCGCACGGCCATCTGCTAACGAAGAATTTTTACAATACATTATGTAATTTTTTATTTTTTTTAGGATTTTTGGCGTCTGACGAGCTACTGTCAAGACGATGAATATAGAATTGAAATATGCGGCGTGCTAGTTGGAGCATTGATCCAACTTAAGAACGGCCACAAAAATGCAAAGTACTTTAGAGAGAGAACTTTATACAACGTGCACTATGTAATTATAGATAAAAAAATAATGTCAAGATATTTTAATTTACGACAATATATTATGTTGTCCTTTTCATCAAATTTTGTAATAGATTTTTCAATCACTTCCTATATAGTTTCTGACCGAGCTCAATTTTTACTGGTATTTGTGGTTCTGATGACAATGGCTGATTAAATATTAAAAAATTAACTCGTTAAAACATACCAAAGGATCCCAAACTCGTGAGGTTTCCTAGTAGCCATTGAAGAGTTCCACTATCATTACAAATTCCGTGAAAATTTTCAACTGGCTATTTAAAACGGTTCGAAAGATAAAATGTTATGAAAACAGCCGTTAAAACGTAGTACAGACTGACGGACAGACAGACGGGCAGACAGGCAGACAGCGTAGGTTTAGTAATAGGGTCCCATTTAAACCCTTTGGGTAGGGAAGCCAAAAAAATCATCTAAACTCGTGCTGAATTTCATAGTTAAAAGTATTCGATTCATAAAATTCCGTGGAGTTAAATATTATAAGCATATTTCGTATTGAAATGGATATTCCAGCAGTGCGGCCGTAAAATCTGACAATGGGACGTACGGCACTCACTAATCATACTTTGCTTTCTGTTTTATTTCGTATTTCCATTAGCGTATTTCAAAAGGTATTGACGTATGAGGCACTTTTACGAGTTTTGCAATGTTCCTGGCTGGTTTGAATTTAATGCTACTTTGTTTTATAGAGTTTTTGAGTCAATATATCTGGCTCACGATAATTTTGATCGAGCGCTGCGAAGGCCACATACTCTATGATAAAAGCTGTTCAACGTTTGTATGTATGTTTGTATATTGTTATTATTTTCTGCTTTAATATGAGTAAAATCGATCCAGGGGTTGTAATTATCCATATGTTCACAACCTAGACCAATTGGATGAGTTGCGAGGTCACAGTTAAAGGCAAAAAACTAGTTATATATCTATCGATAGTTTTTTGCGTGAACGTTTTTCTAATAGTAGAAATAAAGTTCCTTTTTGAAAACGACACCCCAAATAGAATCGAAAGGTAAATAAAATTAAAAATCTAGGAAAATGTGTAGAAAATCATAACATCTACTTCTAGCCAGAATCATCCGCAGTCAGCTCGTGACCATGCCTATTGTAACATGGTGAAAACATGGAAACGAGAAGTAGGTAACTAAACAAAATAGAAGCTAAAACTAACAGAAGGTAAGTACTTACCTAGTTAACCTATCTGATTGAATAGAGTCAATTAAAATCTATTCTGTTCAAATCAATTAAAAGTTACATAGAGATAAAATGTTGGAATCAAGCTTTTCTATGTTAATAATTATGTTATTAAACACAGTTTTAATAACAAACGGCAGAAAAACTGCCACGGGTATTGTAGGTGTCTATAGGCGGCCCGTCGCTTGTTTACATACTATTACATTTTAAAAAAACATTCAAGCATTGATAGAAGCATGTGATCAGAGAGGAAACCGCATGGGTTGGTCCGTGGCTCTATGCCCAGGTGAGATTAAAAGTCCAGTGCAGTTGTTTGCGGCAAGAGGGACGAGGCGAGTGAATGCATCGCTCGCTCCAGTCTCCCGCTCCACTCGCTTTCCTGTTCGTTATGATTAATGCACAGAGCATTCACTTACAAATAAATGTAACCCACGCGGAGGATGTATATTGCACCGTAATTTTCAGGTTTCATATTCATTTGTCTGTTTTGTAGCGAGATCAAAGCGTGTGAAGGCTTTTATGTTTATCGTTCGGTGCACTTTCAATATTTTGCACTACGAAATATTACAGCTTCCATTTTACGGAATATTGCCAATTTCAGGAGGGACAGTAGGTAACTAGAACTATTCGATGATATTTTGTTAGTGTTATCAACGACGTGTTATAATAATTCGAAACAGACAGCAGAAAATATAATCACAATCATTATTATGAATGCGGCAGTCTTTTTAATATCAATGAGTTGGTTATTCTAGATAATTCGTAATGGCGGAATGAATTTGGGTGAGAGTTGGTATGTGATTAAATATTATGTTGGATTTACGTGTAGCTTCAATAACGTGCACAATCTCATAGCGTAGGCTACTTTGTATCCCACAAAACTGTATCCTATAGGAAAGCGAGTAAAACCGTAAGGTGGTACCAGTTTAGTGACATACCTAAATTTATCACACCAACCACACTAATTCACACCAATTACACTAATATTGTAAATGCAAATGAGTGTGAGTATGTGTTTGTTTGTTTGTTTATGTATGTGTGTTTTTACTCAATCCCGCAACGGCTAAACGCATTTAGGTAAATTTTGGTATGAAGGAGTAGTATATAATTGGGGTTTCTGGATCAAAAGTACTTCAAATAGGTCCAGTTATAAACAACTAAATCTATTCACGCCATCTATTCAAATAGATGAATAAAGTAGTTATTGAATAGAGAAATAATTTATAAAAAACGATAGTTTTCGATAAGAAGTCATACCTGGCGCAGAGAAGCGCCGGTCTTCTTATCAAAACTGTAGTTTTTTATAAATTATTTCTCTATTCAATAACTACTTTATTCATCTATTTGAATAGATGGCTGAATAGATTTAGTTGTTTATAACTGGACCTATTTGAAGTACTTTTGCTCCAGAAACCCCAATTATATCCATGTGATGAGAAAATACTACTTCGCCAACAGCAAACAAATCGGAAACTGATGCATTTTCATCAACGGGTAGGGAACTGGTGTGTTTCAGCACCAGTTCAACATAGCAGTTTACCATGGTTGTCTACATCAGTTCGTCATATTCATCTAGAGTTATTTATACTCTGTATGCATTTTTATGTTCTGAACAATAAAGATATTGTATTCAATCAATCACCAACTTGCTAACTGTGTCTTTTCATATAGGTATTTATTTTAAGTAGCCTCCATTATTTATATATAGTTCTTTTCAAATTAATGAAATTATTTATGTATGTATAAATTTTCGTAATTAATTATAGCTTACAGGCGTGGGTAGGTATAATTAAAATAATCAATTTATTATGTACTTAACTTTATATTTTCCATATACCACTTATTTAACATGGTTACATTTTTCATTGCACATATATTTGAATGGTAGATACAACTAAAAATACCGGGCGTGTTACCATATTTCTCATACAATGAATATATACTTGGACATCCATAATCTTCTAAATTTAATACGTTATCATGACAAACAATATTTTTTATCCATAACGTTTTTTCAACTCCTTTTACATAAATAATTTTATTTTTTAAAAACTCAGCTATTCTAGTAGACATCTGATAATTAAAATAAGGTATATTCCCTTCATTCCAAAATATATTCCTATTTCTTTCTATCCAGCATACTTCGCGTCTTTCTTTTTTTGTCAAGTTATAGAATGGATATGGAGGTTTCATTAAAAATACATGTAACCGTTGTTCATCCATTAGAGCTATTTCTTTAACTATCATATTATTTGTTTCATCTTTAAATCCTTGAATATCTACAAAAGTATTCATGATAGTTTCCTCACAATATTGCTTAACGGCCTATACTCAAATAAGCGATCGTTAATAATTAGACAGTAAGCAGTTGTGTTATCTGGTATATTTTCCGAACATTCAATTTCCAATCGCACATCGACCGGTCCAGTTTTTAATGTTTCACTCTGTCTTGAACAATCAATGACAAAAAGTGGAGCTTTTTCTTTATATTTTTTCAAATCAAGCAGTGGCTCAGAAGGCTTGTTGTAATAAGACTGACGGAATCGAGTATACATTTCGTATAATATACTATATTTCTCATCAACAAAATTTAGGTTTAATGACTCATAAGGATAATATTGTGAGTTCAAAAAGAGTGTAACATTTTTTAACTTGCAGTGATCAAATATAGTACTATCTTTACTTTCACTATGTTTTCTACTTGTTTGCAAACCAAAAATAACGTAACGGGGTTTTTCGAGCTGTGACGCTGTTTTAACTGACCAGGAATGTTTCGAAGTTTTTGGTAACAATGGATATTCATATAAATCCCAATTCCGAAATGCAAATTGTATTGCTCGATCTTTCTCCAAGCGTTTTAGCAAAGAAAGTTTTTCCCTGTCTGACACTTTGACATGAGGTACCCGCCATTGAACTTTTTGAATAATTATGTCAAACGAATTATAATCAGTTTCATATAAAACACTATCTAAACTACTGGAACTTCTATTTAGTACGAGTTCATGTTTGCAATTAATCATGATTTTATTATAATCCTCCGCAAAGCCTAATATCTTATTCAACGGTACTACCACACAAAAATTACCATCAGCGTTTTTTATTCCATTCCACCCCCACATTTCAGCTGCTCTATCTTCACCATCATTCATCGAAACGTATGATTTCATAGTTGTTGTTATGCCAACATTTTTGCAACGGTCAATTTCGACGCCATTTATTTCATATCTAATACTTTGGAAGAGAAATGCTATTGGATTATTTGTGAAACGAACACTTTTATGTATACGTTTTCCATCTTTTCCAGTGATTTTACCATATCCTTCAATCAAAATTGAACTAGCGGAAGGCAAAACATATAAATCTTGCTGGTGGATTGGTATTCTAATTTCGTCGTTTTCTTTAAAACTGTTTCCATACGGATTGTATGTATGGATTTCATAACTTTCAATTGAATTATCGTATTGTGCAGAGTCTGTTATATTCAATATACTCATATTTTAAAACCCAGAGCTCTTAGAAATTCTTTATTTATTTTAGTAATATGTTTCGTTACTTTACGACTGTGCAGTATCGCTGTTCGAGTGGAAGTAACATGTTTATCTTTTTCACATACACTTTTATTGAAAACAATCATTTTCTTTTACGTAAATGAAGACACAGTGTTATATTTTCTTCTCTAAAATCAATGATGTTTCCATGTAAGTCAACCAGTTTAATGGCTATACAAGAAATGCTCTCCTTATTAACAGGGAAGTATATAATATTTCCTGGATTTTCTATAAAACGATGTCCTGGTGGAACGTTTGGAATGAATTCATATATTATATGTGACGCTGATCCGTTAGTAAAAGAGTCTTTAACTAAGTCACATTCAACTCGTATCACTGACAGTGGTAGAATGCTTATAGCATTTGCTGAATCATGCCATTTATTGGCTTCAAGACGTATTTTTGGAAATCCTAAAAGTGAGCTAAAACTAAGACTATTCTGAAAATTAACTGTTTTTGTACTGAACAAAGAACATGTTAATGTATTGTTATTAGCTTTGAGATTTAATTCACAGTTTTTAATATTATTGTTGATATATTCACATAAATCTTTAATATCATAGGTACCGGTAGGAACTTTTATTTGCTCTCCATCGTCTCCATATGAAAATATGTTATTATTTTCACTGATATTAGGTATAGAATTAAAAACGGATATGTATAATAAACCACATTCATAATCATTGTCAATATTCAGGGGTGGTAAAAAATAGGTATGCATTACAGATTTATTACCACTGATGGTTACAGTAACAGACATTTTGACAGACTAAACAGTGTTGTTTACAGCACTCCTTAATATATTCATATTATTTTATCTACTCATCCAGAATCGTTCAAGAAAACGAATACACAAATGACCGCAGTTATAGGCATTATCACGCTGTAAGTTCTCATAATTATAAAATATAGATGGTCCTAAGTATTTTATCAACTCTTCAGGAGGTTTTAAATTTCCATAACTGTCAAAGTATTCAACATAGTTGTAAATTTTTGCATATGCTACCCAATGGGTCCCAGGGTTTTTCGAAGAATCTAGGTTTATAATACCACATTCTTTTTTAAATGTGTTTTTTGGTAACTTATCCCTCATGAATACTCCTCGAAAATATGGAACATGTTTTGTATACTTTAAGATATCTATGTTGGTTAGTGCTCTATTGGGTAGCTGATATATTAGTTTTTTTTCTTTTGGGATACAAAAATTCCAAAGCCCTTTTTGTAAGGCTTCAATTGTAATCCTTTTCCTATGCACATAGCTTCTATTTGTTTATTATGTCTTTCTAGTTCTGCTAATCGTTGCTGTGCAATTTTGTATTCATTGACGGCCTTTGCTATTCCTGCAGCTCCTCCTGCTAAGCTACCAACAGCAGACAGGCCGGCAAATAGCGGTATTAATGGAAGAAAGCCGCCAGTTTTCGGTACTGGAATAACTCTAGGAACTGTGACTGTTGAATCTGACGCTATTTCTTTAGCAGCTGCTATGGCTAATTTTATAGCCATCTTTTTGCACTTAGGTTTTATTTTTCTGATTTGTTTCTTTGTATGAGTCACAATTTTTCGAAAAGTCTTCTTTAATCCAGCTCCTGTAGAAACCTTTGCTATCATAGCTTTGTTCACCAAATTAGCAGCAAATTTTTCTCCTTTATTTGCATCAGCTGCATTTTGTCGTTTTCTAGCCATTTTCATTAAAATTATATCAGCTTTATGTCTTTCTTCTAAGTTTCTTGATTTGCTGTATGCAATATCGTGTCTCTTGCAATACTCGTCTAATAAATTAATACCTTTATCCCCTCTTAACAATCGCTCTTTCAATTTTGTTCCTGGACCACAGAAATTATAACCAGGCAAGTGAAGTTCAATTGGTAACCTGTTTATTAAATTATTGAACAGTCTATCGTTTACCATAACCACACATAGAATGATTGAATCAAAACATTTTCATATAATTTATACATTTCTCGAGTTAAAGTATATTAGTGCTATCTATCCAACTATTTTCCGTAATTGGTAATCCAAGCCATTTTACAAAAACTTGATTTTTTCGTCTTTTTATAACTTTCTCTACGAGATAAACATCGTGGTGTTTAGTTTTTTGAAGTTCTTGCTTATAAAATGCGCCTAAAATAGGTTGATGTTTTCTATCTTCTAATAAATAAGTTACAGGATTAGTATTCTGTAAGAGAATTATTTTAAATATTTCTGTTGACCAATTAGGTGTGTACCCTTTTTCGAAACAGCCTTTGTATTTACTAATTCGAACAAAATCTCCTAAACTAAATTTATTTTTATATTTTGGTTTTGATTGAGCGAGGGCTATGTACCTACTTAAAATTTTATTTTTATTCTTTTCGCTTATCTTTGCAGGTTGTTTTCCAATAGTTCTATGAACTGTGTGATTATATTTATTTACGATGGACTCTAATATACCACCAATCCATCGATAACTCCCTTGAAGACTAAACTGTTTATAAAGTTTGCTCTTCAATGTTCTTATTAGTCTTTCTACAATTGAAGCCTTTTTTGTAGAGTATGTAGAGTAATGATTTATATTGAAATGTTGTGTTATTTTTTTAAATTCATTATTATAAAACTCTTTTCCTAAATCCGTTTGCAAGTTCTTCGGATTACGCCCCCTTTTTAATATAGAGTTAAATGCATTAGAGACTATTTCTTTGGTTTTATTTTTTAAAGGAGCAGCCCAAGCAAATTTAGAGAATGAATCAATCACAATTAAAACATATCTATAGTCTGCGTTTTCTTTCGAAAAAGATTGCATATCTATTAAATCAGCTTGCCACAAATCATCGATATCTTTTAAAATAACATGTCTTCTGGGAAAATGTATCCTTGCATTTCTATGGATTTCATTTACTACGTCCTTTTTGCTCATGTTTAGTCTTTAATAATTCACATATTTTTTCAAGCTTTGTTAATCTGTCATTCATTGCTATAACTCGTTCATTTAGAGACGAATAGCTTCTTGTATAATCTGCAAGTTGTCTGTCTACATACTCTTTTGTACAAGCATCAAATGATTCAATGGGTGTCAATAGATTTCTTATATTTTTATGCTGTACATCTAAACACTTATCACTCTCTGACAACTTAAAGTGACACCATGGGAATGTAATTGGTACTTCATTAGTTTTTTTTCGTTTAAATATATTTAGCCCGAATTTATCAACATCCATGTTCGATAAACAGATCACTACTAAGTACGTCAATCGTTTGAAACTGCTTTTATGGTTTTATTATACCAGCTTCTTTCAGTTCTTCTATTATTGAAATAATTTCATTGTCATGATTACAATTGCCAGCGTCTCTTGAAGCAACCAAAAGTTTAAGTCTTTCAATTAATTCGTTGGGATCATCCCAATAAATTAAATCAGTATTCTTTTTATACATTTTCAGACTTGGTAAACTACCTCCAGATTTCGTTGTAATTTCATAAAACATTGGTTTTATAATTTCACGATATTTTACACCTTTATCACCCCTTATTTGTTCGTTAGGGTTATAATTTCTTTTATGAACACTCGTATTTACCAAAATATCTTTGTAAATAAGTTTATCTTCCTCAGTAATTAATTTTAAATCTGGTGTTTTATGTAATAAAACCTCTTTTAAGCCAGGAGTTAATTCATATGGCACACCATCAATTGTTATACATGTCTTTTCATAATCGTCATCTTTAACAGTAAATTTTGCTATTGAATTTCCGATAAAAATTTCTTGACCCTTTTTTCTTACACCGAAAGGTATATTCATATTTTCATATAAATCGGCTAAATCATTTTTACTTAGTGATGTTTCCATAAACTCCTTGTTATTATACTTAAACGCTTCATCAACATCTTCTTTGTCATAGCTCTTTAACGATGAACTACTTTCATCCGAATCCACAGCATCTTCAAATTGAGATGATGGAAAAGATGTGTTATCAACGCTTTTACTTTCATTTCGTCGTTTATACATTTGATGGTTGTTATCCACCAGAACTTGCAAAGGTGCTGTTATAGGCTTAAACATTTTATTCATTTTTAAATTTGTATTTTGTTCTTCATCTCGCATTTGTTTCATCTTGTGTTTTATTGAATTAACCGATTTAATTAGCTATTTTTTGATATTGTGTTCCATGATTTACAATCTTAGCAGAAGTAGAAACCACTGGTATGTTAGAAGTAACTAACAGTGATGAGAAAATAAAAATATTTCGACTTATATGTACCAATGAGATATGACACAGACTATGTAGTGTAATTAGCTAAAAGAAATAAAAGTGTCGAATGCTTTTCTATATCTTCCATTGTCAAGTTCACACTCTTTATTAACTATTAAAAAATTGTGTGGTTTATGCCATATACTAGAACACATGTTCTTGAATTGTAACCAATTCATGTCAGTGTTAACATGTTCTCTATAAATATGCTTTAAATTAATGTCATCCTGCTTGAATACTATCAGAAAGTTTACATTGTCTCTTAATAATTGTTTCGGAATTTTGGAATATGTTTGAGACAAATAAAAGCAATCTATCTGCTTATGCCTACCCATAGAAAAGTAATTACGAATGTTAGCCTGATTTTCACAAGCAATGTCATCAAATATAAAAACAGATTGTGATAAAGCTTCATTAGGATGAATAACATATTTATCATCACTGATTGTAAAATATCTAACTCCTGGAACTCTTTTCAATACTTCACTCAGGAACTGGTATTTTGGTTGAAATGTAGTTTTTGAATACAAGTAAACGTTTCGAAATTTCAGCCCATTTTCATGCATTAGTAATGACAGCATTACATTAGTCTTCCCACAGTTGGATGGTCCACATATAATACATCGAATCCGGTTGGGTAGAAGCAAACTATGGTTTACATAATTGATAGAAGGTTCTAAATCAATGGCTTGTACTTCTAAGGACAGAGGTTGCTTAACCAACTTCATGGTAGCGTGTGAAACACTAAAAAAAAGCCATCCTTTATATAAAGAAATATTATGGTTCCTAAATAGTTCGGTAAGGCAATGAATAAATAAAATGTTCTTAGATATTTATATTTTTTTTATTTATTATCAAGCTTAATAAAATATATGGTACACTTTACACGCTTATTATGTAATGCACTCATCTATTATATCTTTATAAAATATTTTAACTACAGAATCAAGACATCTCCATCCATACAATACATCTTAGATTTTAATCGATATTATTTTTTCTGATAGGTAATTCTCCTACCACGTTCATGGGTAGCTGGGTCTAAAACGTAACTTTCTTAGTCCATGATATAAAAATATCAACAGCTACCCTTTTCAAAAATGTGTTATTATGTATGATGATGATGTTGCTGATGAACACATCTTCAAAATACAGTGTCACAATGTCCCCAAGGTAGCGTGTTAACTTGATTTGGAAGAATTTGTCTCTTATCATCGTTTCTATTCAAGACTAGCTTGTTAACTTCCTGCGTATATAAAACATGCTTTATGGATTTTATCATGTTCATTTTGCATCGCAAATTTGCATTTTTTACGAGTGTTTCATGATAATCTGTTAAGTTGAGCTTTTTAGTTACAGTTTTTGATATACCTTTCGCTTTTTTAATTTGAACCTTTACGCTTTTTATACAATACAGTTTAGCTCTTAGTCCTATAAATTCAGCAATCACATCACCGCCTAATTCATCCTTGAACAGACCGGGAACTTTAGCATTAGCTATGGGTATATTGAAAGGATTATTAAGTTTGAAATTACTAGTATCAAATACAGACAAATCTTCTTTCATGTCTTCATAAAAATCATTGGTGTGAATCAAATACAGTAAGCTGTCTGTGTCGGTGTAGCATAATTCTACGTTGTTTTTATACTTCTTTTTTATAAAATTATAGTGGAACTGATAAAGGTGAGTCTTTGCATATTCCAGTACACTGAACCCAATATAGATGGGGCGATCTAGCTTTATTTTTTCGTGTTTAAGCTGGATTGCAGCAAAGTTTTCAGAAAATATCGTTGCACTGTGAAAGTTTGGCTTTGTAATAAGTACCTTTGCGCCGATTACTTTATTCGTTTTGTTATTACTATCACTCCATTGGGTGACCAACTTCACATTAACATGCTTTCTTTTGTTCTCGATTGTTTTGCCGAAAATAGCATTGTTAAGTAATTTGAAGAAATCTTTTTCAAAAGCAGACGAAGATTTTTGACGTAACTGAGTATTCAAATCTATGTACTTTTTTAAGTAATTATCTTGACGAAAGCTTAAAATTTTATGAATTTTTGTTAGTAGTAATCCATGTTTAATACATTCTTTTAAATGTGTATAATGGATTACATAATGATATTTATCATAGAGATTTGCTATCAGTTTTGGATTTTTACCACCAGGCGGTATGAGTTTCTCACTTGCGAATGGTAAATCGCTGTGAAAACCATGTAAGTAATCACTATATTTCAAATCAACTTCAAGAATGTATCCATAATCATCATCTTCTCGTGTATTCATAATATCAAAATCATTAATTTCGCTATTATTTAAAAATCGGAACTCTGCAATAGGCATTTTTTTTGTCATAGCGTATCCGTATAGATTGTTACAATCAAGGTATACTAAAAAAGAAGAATCTTTTCGTTCATCATAATGGGGAAGGTATTTATTGTTTGCTTTTGCATGTCTAAGTGAACACTGAGCTAAACCTCCACGAATACCTTTCTCGAGTAACTGATAAATTTCTATATCATTAATTAATTCCAAATGTACTTTTGAACATAACAGCATTGAATCCCAACTAAGACCAGGCGAGGTCATATAATAAGCTGGATCTGATTTATAATATCGTAAACTGTTCTTTGTTCAGTACAAAAACAGTTAATTTTCAGAATAGTCTTAGTTTTAGCTCACTTTTAGGATTTCCAAAAATACGTCTTGAAGCCAATAAATGGCATGATTCAGCAAATGCTATAAGCATTCTACCACTGTCAGTGATACGAGTTGAATGTGACTTAGTTAAAGACTCTTTTACTAACGGATCAGCGTCACATATAATATATGAATTCATTCCAAACGTTCCACCAGGACATCGTTTTATAGAAAATCCAGGAAATATTATATACTTCCCTGTTAATAAGGAGAGCATTTCTTGTATAGCCATTAAACTGGTTGACTTACATGGAAACATCATTGATTTTAGAGAAGAAAATATAACACTGTGTCTTCATTTACGTAAAAGAAAATGATTGTTTTCAATAAAAGTGTATGTGAAAAAGATAAACATGTTACTTCCACTCGAACAGCGATACTGCACAGTCGTAAAGTAACGAAACATATTACTAAAATAAATAAAGAATTTCTAAGAGCTCTGGGTTTTAAAATATGAGTATATTGAATATAACAGACTCTGCACAATACGATAATTCAATTGAAAGTTATGAAATCCATACATACAATCCGTATGGAAACAGTTTTAAAGAAAACGACGAAATTAGAATACCAATCCACCAGCAAGATTTATATGTTTTGCCTTCCGCTAGTTCAATTTTGATTGAAGGATATGGTAAAATCACTGGAAAAGATGGAAAACGTATACATAAAAGTGTTCGTTTCACAAATAATCCAATAGCATTTCTCTTCCAAAGTATTAGATATGAAATAAATGGCGTCGAAATTGACCGTTGCAAAAATGTTGGCATAACAACAACTATGAAATCATACGTTTCGATGAATGATGGTGAAGATAGAGCAGCTGAAATGTGGGGGTGGAATGGAATAAAAAACGCTGATGGTAATTTTTGTGTGGTAGTACCGTTGAATAAGATATTAGGCTTTGCGGAGGATTATAATAAAATTATGATTAATTGCAAACATGAACTCGTACTAAATAGAAGTTCCAGTAGTTTAGATAGTGTTTTATATGAAACTGATTATAATTCGTTTGACATAATTATTCAAAAAGTTCAATGGCGGGTACCTCATGTCAAAGTGTCAGACAGGGAAAAACTTTCTTTGCTAAAACGCTTGGAGAAAGATCGAGCAATACAATTTGTATTTCGGAATTGGGATTTATATGAATATCCATTGTTACCAAAAACTTCGAAACATTCCTGGTCAGTTAAAACAGCGTCACAGCTCGAAAAACCCCGTTACGTTATTTTTGGTTTGCAAACAAGTAGAAAACATAGTGAAAGTAAAGATAGTACTATATTTGATCACTGCAAGTTAAAAAATGTTACACTCTTTTTGAACTCACAATATTATCCTTATGAGTCATTAAACCTAAATTTTGTTGATGAGAAATATAGTATATTATACGAAATGTATACTCGATTCCGTCAGTCTTATTACAACAAGCCTTCTGAGCCACTGCTTGATTTGAAAAAATATAAAGAAAAAGCTCCACTTTTTGTCATTGATTGTTCAAGACAGAGTGAAACATTAAAAACTGGACCGGTCGATGTGCGATTGGAAATTGAATGTTCGGAAAATATACCAGATAACACAACTGCTTACTGTCTAATTATTAACGATCGCTTATTTGAGTATAGGCCGTTAAGCAATATTGTGAGGAAACTATCATGAATACTTTTGTAGATATTCAAGGATTTAAAGATGAAACAAATAATATGATAGTTAAAGAAATAGCTCTAATGGATGAACAACGGTTACATGTATTTTTAATGAAACCTCCATATCCATTCTATAACTTGACAAAAAAAGAAAGACGCGAAGTATGCTGGATAGAAAGAAATAGGAATATATTTTGGAATGAAGGGAATATACCTTATTTTAATTATCAGATGTCTACTAGAATAGCTGAGTTTTTAAAAAATAAAATTATTTATGTAAAAGGAGTTGAAAAAACGTTATGGATAAAAAATATTGTTTGTCATGATAACGTATTAAATTTAGAAGATTATGGATGTCCAAGTATATATTCATTGTATGAGAAATATGGTAACACGCCCGGTATTTTTAGTTGTATCTACCATTCAAATATATGTGCAATGAAAAATGTAACCATGTTAAATAAGTGGTATATGGAAAATATAAAGTTAAGTACATAATAAATTGATTATTTTAATTATACCTACCCACGCCTGTAAGCTATAATTAATTACGAAAATTTATACATACATAAATAATTTCATTAATTTGAAAAGAACTATATATAAATAATGGAGGCTACTTAAAATAAATACCTATATGAAAAGACACAGTTAGCAAGTTGGTGATTGATTGAATACAATATCTTTATTGTTCAGAACATAAAAATGCATACAGAGTATAAATAACTCTAGATGAATATGACGAACTGATGTAGACAACCATGGTAAACTGCTATGTTGAACTGGTGCTGAAACACACCAGTTCCCTACCCGTTGATGAAAATGCATCAGTTTCCGATTTGTTTGCTGTTGGCGAAGTAGTATTTTCTCATCACATGGATATAATTGGGGTTTCTGGAGCAAAAGTACTTCAAATAGGTCCAGTTATAAACAACTAAATCTATTCAGCCATCTATTCAAATAGATGAATAAAGTAGTTATTGAATAGAGAAATAATTTATAAAAAACGACAGTTTTGATAAGAAGACCGGCGCTTCTCTGCGCCAGGTATGACTTCTTATCGAAAACTATCGTTTTTTATAAATTATTTCTCTATTCAATAACTACTTTATTCATCTATTTGAATAGATGGCGTGAATAGATTTAGTTGTTTATAACTGGACCTATTTGAAGTACTTTTGATCCAGAAACCCCAATTATATACTACTTGAAGGTACTAAATACTCTAAAACACACAATGACAATGACCGTGGTCACGAGCTAACTGAAAACTACGGGTGAGTCCGGCAAGAAGAGCAGGTGTTTTGTGCTATACACTCACTTATACTTGAAAAAATTGCAGGGTTGTCACTACAACTCGCAACACTGGCTGTGTTGGTAGATAAACATTTAAAACATGTCTGTGTTCTAATCGCGAAAGTTTTAAATGTACTTATGTTTTTTAGGTACCCGTTCAGACCATAGTATCATTTTGCGAGCAGTATACGTCTTTCAGGGTTCGGTAAATTTATTCTCATTTTTTATGTCTTTTACCCTAGACCTTACGGCTACCTCTTATCGCGGGATCAAAACATCGCTTAAACTGCGCAGAGTGGAATATCACGCGAACATGTACCTTAACCCGTCGAGATACTATTTGCTGTCGCGCAACTTTTCACAATAACCTAAACAGAATCGCAAACAGGCCGTAAGGCCAGGGGCCGTGGTTTAATAAATATTTTCACTTCTTATACTCGAGCACATTCATGGACACTTAATAAAAATTCATTCACCATAGCTAAACATTAACACTCGAAATAAAATAAGTTTAGGAAAATAATACAAAGAGGCGACTTTTTTCATGTGACGCCAAAACTCTGTTTTACAGGTTACTAGGCAGCTCTAGTATAGTATATTTCTCTATGCTAGGCAGTTAGGTATTACCTCTAGTATAGTATATTCATCTATGGTACTACAGATTACACGCGTCATTTGACATTTTTGTATTGACATCTGACATGCTACTGTCAAGACGAAGGTGATCAAACTGAATGATGTGACCTGTTAATTGGAGTATTGATCCAACTCAACGGCATGCAAAGAAGGTGAACTCACAGAGTCCATCCTGAGTAAATGTCTATGGGCGTCCATAAAAAGTATTGAGTATTTGATTTCTTTCTGAATATTGTATTGTTGCATTAGCCAAATAAAATGAGTGAACAAACACTAGTTCGATATAAAAGCGATTACAGTTCTCAAGGTGTTTCGTAAATTTATAGCGTAGGCTTCGACCGCTAACGACGGGCGGCGGTCACTGCCCGCTGACTGATGTTCTACATTTGTTTCAACTGATTTACTTTCCGCATTCGCACACATTTACACGACTCTACCCACTAATTTATCGTACTTTTCTACTTATTGCCTTACTCTGCTGGCTGAATATTATAGTGAGGTTTAAGGTGGTAATTTAACCTAATTTTCATTAAATTATTTATATTTTAGGTTAAGTATTTTGACAACCCTGAAAGTTGTCTGTTGTCTATACTAATATTAATATTATAAAGAGGAAAGATTTGATTGTTTGTTTGTTTGCTTTGGAATAGGTTCCGAAACTACTGAACCGATTTGAAAAAATTCTTTCACTGTTGGGAAGCTACACAATCCCCGGGTTACATAGGCTATATTATATTTAAAAAAAATAGGGATCCTTACTAAAACTCTAATATGTAACCCAAGGTGTAAAAAAATAAAATTTACAATTTTAACTTTGCGTGTTTGACAGTTCTAAGACTGGACAACGTCTGTCAGGTCAGCTAGTTAGTAATAAGTCAATGCACGTCGCTATTAAAAAAACACATGGAATAGCTTATTTGTAATATTTTCTATTTCTTTAGATCAATGCTAGATTCACCGAATTAGGGACGTAGCACGTAGCAAAGCCATTAATATAATAAAAAAATGCGAAGACAAATGTATATTATACTTTTTTAGTTTTTCGCATGTAAAATTTGATAGTCCGTTGGGTATCGGCGAATCGTTGACAGAAGCAGTGAATTTCAAAAAGTTTTATTTTCTCTTGATACTGGTTGCAAATTTTTCGAAGGCCATACAAGGCAAATGATAACATAGCATTTTCATTTACATTTGATAATTAGTGAAGGGACTATAATTAATATGAAACTAATAACATAACAAAAATTAATAGAAATGTAGGTTTATACTAGTTAGCCAAAGTATGTGATATAAATCTAGCTGCGCCCGCGGTTTTAACCGTGAGTTAAAATCATCGTTGAGTTTTCTGAAATTTTCCAATTTTCTGCGCAATTTTCTTAGTTTTTTTAAAAATAAATAATAGACTTGCGTTTGACCACCATCACGCATGATGACGATGCGGTCTACGATATGGAGCACGCTTGCCTAGAAGAAACCGATTCACTCGTGATTTGAAGACACCCAGACTGTAACCATCGGGGAACACCCATTCAGGCAGCGCATTCCACAGACTAGCAGTTCGCATAATAAATATGGAATCATAGCGCTTCGTACGAGTTTTCGGAATAACCTACTACAACGTATTAAAAAACTTAAAAAAGATGAATGAAATCGGTAAAGTCGTTTTTCAAGTTATGGCGTGACCAAGGTAAATAGGAATTCATTTTTATGTATGTAGATTTAGTCGCTGAGTTATCAACTTAAATAAACATCGTAGGTATATTTAGTTAGTTGTACAAAATTTCCTTAATTTAGTAGTATAATATTGTATTCGAATAAAATTCAGCAGTGAGCGTTCCTCAGACAAAGTTTTCATTAGGAGCGGGCGTAAGTTTGCGGCGAGTGTGAGTGGAAACGTTTGGCACGACGCTGATAACACAACAAACAACTTGTTACAAACGTGTTTAGTTTTAGTTATTGCTTCGAGTTCGACGCTTTAACTCATTGGTCTAATAATGAAGAGGGTAGAGGCGGGCGCTGTAATTAAGCTCGGTTTTGTATAGGATGAGAGCTGTCTCGCCGCGACGTTGCTTCGTATTCGTAATTTGAATGAGGAAACGCATTCGACAGTCTTTTTGTTTACGTTTAATCCATCACGGCGATCAACTTTTACACAAGCCTTCGTCAAAGTGATACGAGATTAAATTACCCACGAGCGTGTGCTCGAGCGGATGGCGCGCACACCGGTCACTAACGTTTTTATTTTATTTCGAAAACATTCGTTTGCCGGATGTCAAACAGATCTGTAAACCGAAATCAAATTGGGAAATTTGGGCGGATCGAAATCCGGATCGACCGCTCCGTATATACCCTGTGATTTAGGTGTTTTCACTTTGCGGGTAGTTTTAATTTACGATTTCAACCATTGACTTATATATTATTTCGTAAGGACCGGGCCACTGGTAAAATGAATAACTTTTTCAATGGTAACTGAGTTTTGACAGCAGATACATACATTGCTCATCAGAACTCAGTCGTACGCAGACTTCAGTAATGAGTGGTCGTTGTGCTTGAGACTTAATAGAGACTTTAAGACTTTCTTAATAGAGACCAGTGCGACGTACGAGTAAATTTTGACAGATGGCGCTAAATTTCCAAGTACAATATTGGGACCCAAATATTTGGATGAGCATATCCTCACTTTTGAGATCTTTGATTCCAGTGCATAAAAATACTACAAAATGGTTACTTTATTCGCGATGATTTGTGTTGCTGTTTTTAATTAAAGCGTAGTACGACGGACGGCATATGTTCCAAGCATAAATAATATTTTGCTTATCACAGCTGTTTACAATACGCGAGGTGGAAAGTGCCGCATTAGGTGTGTGTTTATGCTGGCTACGTCTTTTGTAGTGTGTCCGTTACACGATGTTAGGCAAAGGGGCAGGAAGAGGAAGCGGTTTATCTGTGCTCCGGAACTCAGGAAGACGTACGCCCGCTCCGGCTCTGGCTGAATTCCTTTAGGCTTTACATTCGTACCAAATTGCTTTTGTGTTGTAGGTTGGAGGTGTGTGTGCTTTTGTTCGACTTTCTTGAGCGTTGTGTTCATGAAAAACTTTTCTTTCTCTGACTATTTTATAATTGTTGTGGGACTAGTTGTATTTTTCTATGGACGACAGGTTAAGCGTTTTTTTGCGCGATAGAATCTGAAATGAGGATATTTGCTGAAGAATCAGAGTCACCGATGTAGCTATTAAAATTTGCAAGTTGAAGTAGCAATGGGCAGGCCGATATTAGATGGGGAAGAAAGGTTCTTGAGTGGGGACCATGAATCGAAAGACACAGCGTAGGTAGACCTCCTACTAGATGGATCAATGACAACGTGAGAGTCGCGGGCATCCAAAGGATGCCGGTGGCAGGCCGTCGTTCAGTGTGGAGTTCTAAGAAGGAGGCGCATGTTAAGCAGTGGACGCTTTCTGGCTGATGATTTGAGGCTAGGTGTTTGACCACAACTCGTCAAACTTTAAGTGACGGTGTGGTGGAAAATGGTAAACACCTAGTTTAGAATGAGACTGGCTGAAATAATGCTACCAGAGCACACTATTAGGTTGGCGACAAATTTTCAACTTGAGGGTGGTAGCTAGCCAACCGAGCACTAGAAAATGCCCAAATGCCACTATGCTATAGCTTCCTCACGTTTTTTTATTTACTGGCAGCTCAAGTTCATTATTGGGATTTGATCCCTCACCTTACGGTTTGGAATCTGAACGCGTCATCCACCAAGCTTCAAGTATAATTGCATTCCACGGTTTTGCTCATTATTCTACAGAAAACAATTATTAAGTATAAGTATCAATTCATAATTGGCGGAGTACTTGCGTAGCAAACATTTAAAAAAAAACAGTCGAATTGATAACCTCCTCCTGAAGTCGGTTAAAAAAAGTCCTCGTACAAAATTAACGATCACGTTATCCATTAAGTATGTGGCCATAAGCGTTTTTTCACGAATTACAAACTTGTATTTTACAAATTGTTTATGTTGATAGGTAAATCCTTACGTAGTTAGGTAATTACTACGCCTCTCTGTCGCACGTATTAGATACGGTTTCTATCTATCTATCTAAGTACCTATAATATGAAAATTGAACTAGTTAATCCCATAACACATTCAAGGCTTGCATGCAGATTTCCTCTCAGGGCATTTGTCTGGTGCCCGTTTTATTTTCTTATCTCTAGGAAACGTTCCGCTGGCTTTGTCTCCTTTGCACAACAAAGCGCGAGAGCATCAGACATTGGTCGACCTTCAGGGACCGATTTTAAACGAAATACAACGATTCCTCCACTACCCTAACCACTTTGAAAGCATACAAATGTAAATAAATGCGCAGAGTACGTTTGTTCTTGTTCACGCTCTAAGTTCCAATAAAAAGTGTCACGTGCAAAAGTGAGTTTGTAAAGCTTCTGATACTTACCGGAGTGCTTTTTGTGTTGTAACAATGAAGTTAGCTATGAAATCTCGCGCCGCTAATGTCAACTTGTGAAGTTTCTTTTGAGGAACGCTTTGTGTGGAAAACTCACTTTCGTGGTTGTGATAGTTGCGTCTATTTTACCTATATTATAGGTATATAAAAATTATGGGTGTATGTGTGTGGGTATATTATGTATATATAAATAAAATCTCTCTATTCTGTCTGTTATTGGTTTTCTCAATAAATCAAGCGCGAAATAAATATCTGTAAAACTAAATCTGCAATCCGATACCGTGCTGGAATCCGCTCGTTCTCGCTTTAAATCAAACCAGCGAGCAACAGTACCCTATTACTATCGCAGTTTAAATTTATGTGTTACCTATCGAACACTGAACACCTTTGGAAATTATAATGTGTGTATGTTTTCTATCTATAGAGAAGCAGCGCGCACTAACACGGTGCAGTTAGTTTCTTATACCTAATCAACAATGTGTTATAGTCTGGTTTTTTTTTCCTAACTACCTACAATAGATATTAAAGATCTCTGACTTCATACGCAGTCCAATTATTTTAAGTTCTGATAAATGTTAAAAAAAAAAACGAAAAATCTAATAAAAAACGTAGTTTTTGAGTTTCAATACTAACTTAGTTACTGGCCTGTTATTGTAATTAACGTAATATTATCATATAATAAGTACCTAAGTACCGAAAGAGCTGTTTTCGGAATGGTTTATTTATGCAACCAAAGAATGTATGCAAGCGACAAAACTGGTACTTAGCATGTTTTTATACTCATTAGTGCTCGCAAATATAACTATGGTTCAGTTACCCATAAAGCTACTTATTAGGGTTCCGTTCCCAGAGGGTATAAACGGGACCCTATTACTAAGCCTACGATGTCTGTCTGTCTGTTTGTCTATCTGTCTGACTGTCCGTCTGTCTGTCTCTCTGTCTGTCCATCCATCCGTCCGTCTGTCGTCCGTCGTCCATCGTCCGTCGTCCGTCGTCCGTCGTCCGTCGTCCGTCGTCCGTCCGTCTGTCTTATCTTTAAACGGCTGTATCTTATACACGTACATACTCTAAAGTATAACAACAAATGGTAATGAACAGGAACCTGTTACCGACTCGCACTTGGCCATTATTTTTCATCGTATAAATTTAACTTTTTCTTTAAAAGAACACAAGAAAGTTCTAAATTAAAATACACAAGTTGCGGTAAAATGTTCACCTGTAAGAAATACGAGAACAGCTAATGATGCCATTTCCTACAGCCTGCTGCAGTGCGGTTCACACTAAATATAATTTCCAAAGGTGTTCAGTGTTCGATAGGTAACACATAAATTTAAACTGCGATAGTAATAGGGTACTGTTGCTCGCTGGTTTGATTTAAAGCGAGAACGAGCGGATTCCAGCACGGTATCGGATTGCAGATTTAGTTTTACAGATATTTATTTCGCGCTTGATTTATTGAGAAAACCAATAACAGACAGAATAGAGAGATTTTATTTATATGACACGGGAATTACTCACGTATACTCCGACTAAAGTTTCAACTGCATTTGGATGTCTTTTTCTATATAGGTGATACAAAGCAAGACGGAGCCGCGCGCGCACATTCACTTTGTATAAGACCGCCGAATGTGGTTGAAACTATAGTCAGAGTAACCGGCTTAATCATACGTGAGTAATCTTGTCATATAAATAAAATGTGTGAAAACCACGTCAGTTTCCATAATATAATAAAATACAGTATAAAAAATCATCCACAATTCTTTTTTAATACAAAATGCACAGGAATGGATGCGCTGTTTCGGTGTTCCCATCCTATGAAGTACAACCTGGGTCTCTTCAAGACTATAAAGTGAATAGGCACCTACATCATGATCGTCACTAACCATCAGGTGTGTTGTGGTCAAATGTTAGCCCATATTTTAATCATTAAAAAAACAATTGCTATTTTAGCAATAGGGAATATGCATGTGGTTTAAATATCGTTGAAACAATTTTTTTCCGAATCTTTATTGTTCTGACTTTATATTCTACAAAATATTTTTTTATTTAGTTGCATTATAATTGCTTAAAATATTAAATAAAAAGTGCAAAATATAAGAGGGAAATTCAAATTTGCGAAACGCTTCACCATTGGTCGAAACGAAACGTGACGTCAAAAGCCACAACATCTTCTTTATCGGCGTCGATATTCATACAATTTTAGTAGTGTTTGATAGAAAAATAGTTTTATGTTGAGTTTCTGTAATTGTTTTCCATTAGATAGTGTAATTTTAGCATTCTCGTGAAACTAGGAATCTTTAGGACGATGACTGAGACTGATTTTGTCAAAGTAGGCACCGTAGAAGTCTCGCCTAGGACGCTGGTTGTGCTAAAACCGGCACTGGTACAGAGTGCATAATATTAAATAGGAACAAAACACACTTCTGACTAAATCACACCATGCTTTCAAAATATAACATATTTACATTAAAATGAATTACACAACAATGCAAACATGATGTTGGAGATATCTCTTCTCATGACCTTACACCATTGCTTACGTATTTTCGCATCTCTTGGAATGGGGAAAAAACACTTATCGGGTGTATTTCTAGTAGTGTTTGTACACTTTGGCACAAGACAATACCAATAAAATTGTTTTTAGGGATCCGTACCTCAAAAGGAAACAAACGGAACCCTTATAGGATCACTTCGTTGTCCGTCTGTCTGTCCGTCTGTGTGTCTGTCCGTCTGCCAAGACCCTTTTTCTCAAGAACGCGTAAAGGTATCAAGTTAAAATTTATACTAAATACTTGGGTCTACGGTTTCTTTCGGCTGTAAAAAAATTAAAGTTGTAAGTCAACGCAATCAAAAGATATGAACGTTTATTTCGCATATTTTGCGATTTTACAGGGGAATCAAAACCTATAGGGTACTTCCCGTTGACCTAGAATCATTAATTTTGGCAAGAGGCAAGATCTTACAGCACATATAAAGTAATAAATCTGAAAGTTGTTAATTTGAAGTTATATCCTAAAAATAATATTGGTTTAGAATTACAAACTTACATTTTGTAGTTGTTATGTATGGAAGAACCTTAATGTCAACTACAAAGTTAAGTTTGTCTTTCAATATTTCAACTTCAGTTAGTTTTTTTTTTTGGACTCGTGCTCTCTAGACGTTTCCGTTCCGTCCAACGGAACCCTCAGAGCACGAGTCCTAATCGTACTTTTCCGGTTTTTTTAGCTTCTTCCATGGTCTGAATATCTATAAAACTGAAAATCTGTGTGAAATAACTGTATTTTCTATAGTAAACAAACACAGAGCGTGGCTTATGACGTCATCCAAAGCCCGCGAAAAATTGCGGCGTTCACACAGCTCAAATTTATTCGACGTTTTTAATATTAAAAAAAAAAAAAAATTGAGCATTTCCAACTGTAATTATATTTTTTACTATGATATAACGATGTTAACAGTTGATTAAAAATATAAAAAAAACGCATGCATATTCCCTATTGTTTTTTAACTAACCTAACCTAACCTAACCTTTGTTGCGTATTTTTTTTACCCGTTTACGTTTTCTATTATAAGGCAAAGCGCGCTCGGTGACCGTTTATCGTTCCGTCAACTTAAAAGTTATTAAAAATAAACTTGTTTATTTGGTATGTTATGTTGGTATGTAGATATGTTAAGTGACAGTAAAATATAGATTTGTCACTATTTTGAAAATTTACACTTATTTTTAACGTGTGTATCGGCGTGTCTGTCTGTTGCATCGTAGTTCAGCCGATTTTAATTTAATTTCTTTTGGTTTGAAAGGTGATTTTGATATATGAATATTTACGGGTTATTTACCGTGGTAAAGTTGTGGGAAGAGAACACATCGACACAAGTAAAACACATGAGTGACACACACACACACACACAAACACGTGAGTGTCATTAAATTTTTGAACAAACCTGATAGTTTAAAACAGTGTTTTAAGTAAATCTGTTCAGCTGTTTGAAGATTATGAGCTCTTTTACTGTTTATTTTTATTTACAGTTGCTATTTCATTGATGAGACAATGTGCGAGCAAGAGAACTTCTGATGGAATTTAATATGATCCAAGTATATCTATGGTATATAAACCTAAACCAAATTAGCACTAAAAACAGTCACAGTAACAAAAGTTTCCCGTGCGCGCCAGGCTTTAATTACCGAGCAGAATATTACCTATTTTTAAGGCTATATACCACGTAAACCGTACGTACACAAGTAATTATTCAAGTAACATTGTATTAACCCAAATACTTCCACATAGTTGGAACTAAACAACACGAAAACATACTCAGTGCTCTCTTGTGGTGTTCAGGCTTGATTGCTAAGCTATTTTTTCTCCTTATTTACGATACAATTCCAGCCTGCAATCTTTTCTCGCGTTATGTTGGCTCCCAAAAAGGGTCTATTCCCTAGATCGTAGTAGTGTCTTGCCCCTCGGATGGGTGTAAGTGGTGTTTTTCACCAAACAAATACTCCGTGAAATTAACTGCGCCGCGCCCAGAGAGTTTCGGACGCCTCGCTTTCTGGTGTCATACATCTAGAGCTGCTAGAAAAGACAATGGTTAGTTTTAGCATATCTGAAGAAGAAAAAACATGTACGTCGGTAATCCTTAAATTTTCAAAGACTGTTTGATATAAAGTCAATTAATTCTATAGAACCAGCTAGATATACGACAAAATGCGTTTTGATTTATGTGTTTTATTGTTTAAATACGTAGATCGTACGGATATACTTTCACCTAAACGTTCAAACCCGCTTTTACCCCTTAATTTGTCTTTGTGCAAAATCTTTTGTAGTGGACCCCTACACCTTATAAGGAATCTACCTACCAAATTTTGTAGGTTAATTAGTTTTCATGATTTCTTGATTAGTCAGTGAGAAGAGTGGAATTTAGTTTTTATATTTTACTAGCGACCCGCCCGCCCGGCTTCGCACGGGTGTAATTTACGTGCGAAGCCGGGGCGGGTCGCTAGTTATATATATAAACCTTCCTTGAAAATGTATCTAACTGATGGTGAAAACCCCATCAAAATCCGTTGCGTGGTTTAGGAGGAGTTAGCGGCCATACAGACATACAGACAGACAGACAGACAGACGCGGAAAGCGACTTCAATTTATACTATGTAGAGATAGAGATAGAGAAGATATAGAGAAGCTATGTAAGTACATCAGTTGGTACACACCTACTAAAAAATTTATTCAAAATCAGATGTTTTGTGAAATCCATAGCAAAAATAATCTAAAGTCAGGAGCAATATTACAAGCCATCATTTGTCCCGTTAAACACCAATATCGTTTAATACCTACGGACTCGAAATCACGCTGTGTGCAAAATGGCCGATGCAATAAAGTAAACCTCCCTGGGACTGACCCGTCTACGGCTTTAATTAACTTTTCAACCAGGAATTTTCAAACAGAAAAAAGAAATTACTAAGTTTAGGAATCACGTACAAAGTTACAGCTCTGTTGGAATCCGAAGAAAATAACTTTTGAAATTAACGTCGCGTTTAAAGATCTCGTTGGATATCGTAATAACGCCGCACCTGTACTGAATCTAAAATGGAACTAAGAAGAAAATATCCAAGAAGTTCTACTCTACTTTGTAAGCCCTAAAAAATTCAGAATATTATCTGAAGTATGATTTATTTTAATAATATTTTTAGGGTTCCGTAACCAAAGGTCCGTAACCGGGACCCTATTGCTAAACCTTCGCTGTCTGTCTGTCTGTCCATCTGTGCGTCCTCAGTGCGCGAGCTCGACTCACACATGACCGTTTTTTTTTTAATGACTTGTCACTCATACCTTCGCTTAGGCATTTTAGTCACAACTCACTTATTAAGAAATGGTGTGACTGAAAATGGCTTTGGGCCATTTTCAGGCCAACGCACTTGGCCTGGAATGAAAGCTTGGCTTAGCTTGGCTTGGTCTCAAGTGAGACTGCTGGATCACATTAGGTGTTTAACGACAGATTTACAGCTTGAGCGTATCAATAAATAAATTATAAAAAAAACACTTTTTTAAATCAATCTTTTCGTATTCTTCTCAGCAAACCCTTTCATTTGATACCCGTATCATGCAGATGCATAAAAAATGGAGGTCCGCCACCTTTGGGAGTCGGCCATATTGGATTTCAATAACGTCATTTAGCTAACCATACATTGTCATCCAAACTCAAGGAGGTTGCAAGGAGTAGGGTAGGAGTAGTTCCCTTTAGGGCATATGTAATGTCCTTGTCCAAACTAAACGTGTATGCAAAGTTTTAGCTCAATCGGTTAAGGGTAACTTGTTGATCCATTAAAAAAAAACTGGTCAAAAAGTCTGTAGCAAAATTTATCCCACACATAGATACTAACAGGGATAGTTAAATAAAAGCTTGGAAAAGGTGATCTAGTAGTGTTCAGTGGTAGCACATCTGCCTCGTGTGCAGGAAGTTCCGAGTTCGATTCCCTCCGGGTAGATGTTTGAATAATGAATGTAAGGCTGCGCTCATCACATCATTAGCCATTTTTATACATTTGTCGGGAGTGAATGATTTTTTCGTATGGAACAACTGAGTTTTTTTCGCGAATTTTGAAAAGTCGTCGAATAAAAGTTGTTTGATTTGATGTACTGAGATCACCATTGAGATGCTAACTGATAGAATAGAATAGAATAGAATAGAATATTATTTATTATCATGTGGTTGCGTTAACAGACATTTTACATAATTATATAAAATATTACTAACACTTCAACATGGACTCGTCAAAAAAAATTATAATATAAATAACATCATTCGTAATTTGTAAATATTATTACCAGTAACCCTGTATTTCGAAATTCACTCATTCATTCCCTCACTTACTCAATGACTTACTGATTCATCACGGAATCTCGAAAACTACTTGACCTACGAAGCTGAAATAAGCTGAGTCTACGCGTACGAATTCGCGGGTAACCGTAGCGGGTACTTGTATATAAACACAAACTCACTCTTCTAAGTATCGTCTCCATGTTTCATATTCACGTCCTCATTTCGGCAGTATTTACGACCCGTAGCATTTCCCAAAAAGCACAAAAATGATAAATAAGCTCACAATATTGCACCTGCCTGCTAAATTTGACATGGGTCGGACTTGCATGCATCATGTCGACATCGCGAGTAAATTTCTGTCGCCTGAATAAATAATCGCATCGCTTATGTCAGAAGAATGTTACATTCTTGGATGGGCCCATGAATATTCATAATACACATTAGTTTGACGTTATTACTTACCTTGTGAAGGCACAAAATTGCCTGAGCCTTTGTAAATCGGAGCAAAGTTGCTAACAAAGTGTTTAATTTTTTTTACAAGCTTATGGAAATTCACAATAATATTGTTTGCGGTTCGTACAGGGACGTTACTTATGTATATTTCTTTAAAAATGTATAAAATTTATTTATTGAGACAAAAACGAAGTATTACAGATTATATTCTGAATCAATCGAAATGTCATATAACTAAACAAATTATAAATCTAATACAATTTATATCATAAAAGTTTAACAGTAATTGAAATAATATCGTAAATTAATGACATTTCGTCTAAACAAGCACAAAATTATATTTTATCAAGGTACTTACCACTAACAGGGTTTTGTAATTTAATGTACTTTCTGTGGTAGGGTTGTTTTGTATTACACTACAAAACAACGTCATAAAAATCTATTTAGCAAATGAACTTTGAATGAAGGTTACCCTCAAACACAATGTTTCGCCTATTTTCCCATTAACACACTTTCTCCTGAAAATAAAACCTTATCAGGCCAAACTTTAGTTATTTCGGTCAAGGAATTAAAGTTTTTTTTTTATTAGTAAACATAACTCGGGCAGCAAACAGAGACGTTTTGGCTAAGGCATCGTAATATATTAAGTGGTGGCACGCGACTGGGCAATAAGTTTGCCTCGCCTAGCTGGCTAGATAACAATTATAAATCTTACTAATACTTCTTACTGTCCACACTGGGCCTTGGCATTGTACTCCTGGTTTTATGCGAAAGAAAGTTGTATTTCCTACTTGGCATGCGCTAGCTTTCTTATCTGTGCTGTAGTAAAAGTAGATAAACTTTGAGGTAATTTTCAACCAACTTCAAAAAAAGAGGTTCTCAATTAGATAATTTTTTTCGTGTTTGTATATTAAATTATCATCATCATCAGCCAGAAAACGTCCACTGCTGAACATAGGCCTCCCCCTTAAACCTCCATACTGAACGATGGCCTGCCATCTGCATCCGCTGGATGCCCGCGACTCTCACAATGACGTTAGTCTATCTAGTGGGAGGCCTATCTACGCTGTGTCTTCCAGTTTGTGGTCTTAACTCAAGTATCATCCCCATTGGCAATCAGTTCTGCGAGCGATGTTGGTTGAGCATTGCCACTTCAACTTGCAGATTTTAATAGCTATATATTGTGTTCTTTGGCGAATATCCACGTTCCAGATTCTATCGCGCAAAGAAACTCCGAGCATAGCTCTTTTTTCCAAAAGGATGGAAGGAGATATACAGTTAAGGACCACTTCCGTGATAACGCGTATGTTACACTTACACGATCTGAGCTGATTGTTCGAGAGTGTTCTATAAAATATTATTTGTTTATGTTTGTACATCCTGTTCCATGATGCATCTTGACGCCACATCTCTCTCTCTCTCTCTCTCTCTCTCTGTGAACTGACCTAGATCATAGAAGACGTCAAGAAACAGTCCTTCTAAAAGCAGTTTTACTCCAAATAATAATCAAGAGACCCGATACACACAACGACTTTTGTCGTGCGAGTTGATCGCTCCGTAAATACGATCATTCAAATATTCTTGGTTTGAAAATGAAGAGTCAGTACTAATTTTTTTGGCCAGTTTCCAATGGCTGGCTGGCAAGTTTGTATGTACTTCCTATTCTATGCTTTCAAATCCAGATTAGTTGGATCGTTAAAATTTATGATTTTAACAATGACAATAAATTGCCTTGATGTTTACTGTGGGCATATCATTTTGTTAATCAAATGTTAACGGACGTGAATAACAGAATAATTTTCCAGATGCTAAAGTAGGAAAACATATTACCTGTAGTCATTAATACTAACATTTATCGTCGTATTAGCGATAACTCGAAATTAAGCCACAATATTAGAATATTAAAAAGATTTTATGATAAGAGTTTGATATCAACGAAAATAAACAGGAAAATTTGGTGGAACGAATGGGAATACAGTGGGAGCTCTCTAAAGTTGCACTCTTCATACAGGATCTCCCGTTGAAATTGCTATTTCTACCCGTTGTTCCGACCATCCTTACTGCACGTTTTGGGTGCATAATAGCAAAAATTTGTTTACATAGACATTTACCTAATACAAATGCTCTCAGTGCTGATTCGTCATTTGAACATGTAATGTTGGGTAACTTCAACTGTAATGTAGTTGCCATGCGCATTAGACCAATAAATACTCAACGTAGATGCCGTGATGATCAATTCACTCATCGGTAGAGGTTCACCGCGAATCTTTGGAGCCGTAACTTGCTACACCCCTGAACGTAATAACGCGTTAATTTTTTCTTGAGTTCTTGGAATTTTCATATTAATATGCTATCAAAAAAATTATGCACAGCGTAGGTACTTTGTGATGACTGATCTAATAGAATCACTAAATTATGTTTTATTAATTTTGGCACAAAGATACGCTACGCATACAACATAAAATAACATAAAGTTTCACGTCCCTGTCGTACATACAAACTACGCTCGAAACTCTATCCTTTGTCGCGTCGCTCAAACCTATAATATTCATTACTCTAAACTAGACCTCTTTCACTTAACAAAAAATGCCCTAAAAATTGAAATTAAAAAGTGTCACAAGCTCGGTAAGTAATTCTACACATCACCACACACCTTCATCCACATTCACACACACCTACATACCCCCACACACATTTTCACACACACACACATACACACACACACTCACATCTCTGCGAACCCTGACTCTTTAGGACTTGTGTATCGTAGAGACGACAGACACACACCTCACACCTACACACCTATTAATAAGTTCGTGTGCTGTAATATTACTATGTTACTCGTAAAATTATTATTATTTTCTTTTTAAATTACTGTAATCTATTTTGGCCTTATCTTTAACAACTATTGTGAATATTATGTAGAATTAATAACGCTGTTGATTACAAGAAATAAATAAAATAAAAATAAAAAAATAATTATCACAGTTGCTTATACGAGTTTATTTCTGTTCAGGGGCCCGTCCAGTGTATATTTTATAATTTCAGTACACCCTGTGTCAAGTAATGGAACTTTTTTAATTGATTATTTCAGAACCTATTTTAACTGTTATGTACGCCTTTCACGCTCAGTCTATCAGAAAATCCTACTAATATTATAAACGTGAAAGTTTGTATGTATGGATGTTTGTTGCTCTTTCACGCTGCAACGGAACAACGCATCGCCCTTTTTTTTGCAGAGCCAGAAAGCCAGAAAGTGACATGGGCTACTTTTCATCATCATCATCACCATTTTTCCTCACTACGCGGGTGAAACCGCGGGGCGCAGCTAGTAAATTACAATAACAGTGAAAATATATCACAAGTTAAATAAAATAAAGGATGTGTAATAGGCACTTCGAGTAACAAAGACGTCTTCTCCTGCTTATTTTCATTAATTGCGTCTTTTTCACCTACTTCTTGTTTTACATCTTCTTTTTACACATTTTCTTGCATGCCCACATGCAGCAGGACAAATTGTGTTTCTCCTGTTTTTATCAACTTGACAGTAAAAAAATATATTCTCTCAACCTTACATAGCCCGGCAACCGAGGAAAGGGATAAACTATTTCCTTATGACGTTTATCGTAGACAATAAGTCTCCGCTAATCCCGCACGAACTCGAAAAAACATGCATGAAGTACTCTCCGATTGACGGAGCAAGTTGACGTCCACTGCTGAAAATAGGCCTCCCCCGTCTACTTCCAAATGGGCCGGTTGGAAGCGGCCATCCTTTGGCCACATGCATCCAGCCTTTTCCTGCGGTATCTTTTAGGTTATCTGTCCATCTTGTGGGTTGACATCTTATACTGCGCTTACCGGGCCGTGGTCTCCATTCACTTCAAGCCCCATCGGCCATCTATTCTGCGTGCTATGTGCCTGCCCACTGCCTTTTCAGCTTGCTAATCTGGTGGGCTATGTCGGTAACTTTCGTTCGTCAACGGATCTCCTCATTTCCGATTCGATCTCGTTGAGAAACCCCGAGCATAGCCCTCTCCATAGCTCGCTGTGTGACTTTGAGCTTTTTTAAGAGGCCCACAGTAAAAGATTCGGTTTCAGTGCCGTATGTCATCACTTTACTTGTCTATTGATACTCAATTACTATTCAGTCATTGATAGTCAATTGCTGTACTCCGCATTTTCCACCCGCATTAATGTTGAATAGAGAAATTTTAAGTTTACCATTATAATTGCAAAAATGGTTAATCTCAACAAAAAAACTGATTTAGAAATGTATTTTTTATTTTTGGTTATAATCGAGATATATTAAAGGCAAATACAAACACATTTTAATGGACAAAACAGTCAAATTTAAAATAAATTGTTTCCGCCGTAGACAAATCAACAGAGGTTAGCATTGTGTGTGTGCAACAAAGTGTAGGTCTACAGAATGCTTATGGCGTAAATTTTTTACATTATAATAATTGTTTCTTCTAGGCAAGCATGCTCCATCGTAGACTGCATCAAAAAATATCAAATTATTGAATAACTCGACTTATGACTAATGTGAAGTAATGATAATAGTTAACATTTAACCATCGCACCATATTTGAATCGAATCTCTTTAATCTTGCTGTGTATGCCAGTGAAGATAGTTTGTATGTCAGTATTCCAACCACGATGGAGTCCATGCTTTAAAACGAAATTTAACAGGACTGAAATCGCGGGCTTATCTAATTTAGGCCTAACATTAGAGCCCATGTTATTAGAAGCTTTTGCTTTTTCATTCGGTGTTAAACATACACTCAGTGCTTTTCTGTTGAAGACTTCTAATAATAATCCTAGTGCTAATGATTTGCAATTTTTTGATACTTGTTGGCAATGCTTTAGCTCTCCGTAGCTGACGTAAATACCGCTTTTTGGCATAAGTTCTACGAGTCCTGGCATATTTTTTGGATACTTCAATGTCCATCTTGTATCTTGAGGATCATATTCCGGTGGTAGATCAAATCGCCATAAGTTATTATGTTTTTTTTTCGGTGCTTCGTTGACAATATTATAGCTATGTTGATCACTATTACTAGAATTTTCTCTTGCTGCTACTTCAGTTCGTCTTTCTTCAGTAACCTGTGCCATCTCTGGTGTAGAGTTATTGGAGTGAAATGCATTGCTTGCTGTATTTCCGAACGTATTGAATCTTTCAACTGCATCTAATAAATGTTGGTATGTCTCAGCAGTTTCGAGGATCGAATTCCGTAAGGTATTGTACATATCACACGTGTATTGCAACGTGGAGCCCATTTGAGTTAAGAGGGTAGCAAAGTTATCCAACATTTGCTGCTCCAAAATACCTCTAGGATGCGGCTGGTGGTTTGTTGATGTAAAGTTTTGGATAGCCGTTGGTTTGTCAGAATTTCTTTCTGTAGACATTCCAGTGCAGTCAACGTCGTTTGGAGTCTGAACTTGTACTTCATATGTAGACATCTCGTGGTCTGAGATAACTTCATGATCCGTAACAGCTTCCGTTGACGTTGCTCCACCTGTATTGTTCTGCTCAGTGGATCTCCCACTTAAACTCGCTTGCAATTGCTGCTCATTTAGTAGATAGTTGTTACGAGTAGTTGATAACACTTGTTTGTTGTTTTTGGGTTTGATAGATATACCAATACTTATTGTTGGTGTACGTGGTTGCCGTTGTGAGTCTTGATGATTCGGCTGCAACTGTCTCTGTTGTGAGAGCTCGGAAGTCTGGTACAACGGATTTGGTACGATTGTTGAATTTTGCCTAATAGATGGTATCCTCATCCTGTTAGTTCTAGATTTAGATCGGTGATCGACATTATTACTCTCGGTAGAATTCGAATGTGGTTCTTTCCTATGTTGTTCTTGTTGCAAGTTATCTTGGTTGCCCGGTAGATATAAATTTTGATGAGAACGTGGAAAAAATTTGCTGGGTTGGTTTGCTGCTTGATTAAATTGACGCTGTATAGCAAATGCTTCATTTATCAAAAGTTCTTTTGAACTAGTTCTCTGATTAATACTATGTAATTCGCTAGGTCTTTGAGCCATATCTGGCACATGCGTTGTTTGCTGCAGGAATTCTTCTGAAGCTGGCAGATTTCGTTGTCCATCTAATCGGTGGACAAAGCTAGGGTGCTGATAAGGTAAATTTGAATAGTTTTGTGTAGCCGATGCAATATTGGCGTCTCTCTGGACCATAACTCTTGGATTAACAGCACTCACGTCGTGGGATCTTCCGACACCTATTATAGGCATATGCTTATTTTTTTTAGTGTTGTTTGTAATACCTATAAGTGGCGCTGTTTCATTCATGCAATTTCTAGCGCGCATTTCTGGTACACGTGGACTATCTTGCGATTGATTCTGAGTGATCATTGATGGATGTTCTTCCACTGAGCACATTGATAATGATCCGGTTTGGTTCATTAAATTAGATGGGTTCTGCAAAGCAATGGCCATAGTTCTTGTGATATTTTCGAAGCGTATTTTTTTCTCAATCGGTTTTTGAATTGGTACTAAAGATGCTGCTCCATTAATGTGCTTGTATAGTTGAGCAGACATTTTTAGTGAGTTTGACAAGTGATGAAAAGTCGTTTCTCCGATATTTGAGGCGTCATCAATGCGTAATTGTTGACCATTGTGAATTGTTGCAATAGATCGGACATCTGATATCTGTGGTTC
The DNA here is from genome assembly GCA_932305915.1 of Agriopis marginaria. Classification (NCBI taxonomy): domain Eukaryota; kingdom Metazoa; phylum Arthropoda; class Insecta; order Lepidoptera; family Geometridae; genus Agriopis; species Agriopis marginaria. The sequence continues at coordinate 8,803,323 of OW029921.1, forward strand.
AAAGTTCGAAAATGAATTTCTACCGTCTAGCAAATGTTGTTGATTACTATGTTGATATGACTGTGAAGTCATAAGCTCAGCTGTAGTTGAGGGCTTTAGTGTTGTCATTGATTCAGCCGTCGTATTGCTGAAAAGGTGACTTTGGCTGTTACCATGAGCTTCATTTGGCTGCTTGTCACCCCGCAAATTGTCTTCACTATAAATAGTGATGACCTCAGTAGGTTCATCAACGTCTATTACCGGCAAACTTAGAGCTTGTTTACAGCGTTGGCGAATTGGTAACTGCATATTAAAAGGGCCTGATTGAATTACAGATTTGTTTTGTTCGACAAACTGAGATTGAGTACTTTGTTCGGAACTATTTCCACCGTTTGAAGCTGCAACAGTTTCTTCTGTCTCCTTAATTTCCATTAGGTGGTTGTCTTGGATTATAATGGATTGTTCTTTTCTTGAACATTCAGGCTCTGTATTAGCGTAGTTGGCAACAGCGCTAGTTGACTTGGCAGCTTCATCCAGTTTCAACCGTTTTTCATCACGTTGTTCCTTGGATTCTGATAGTGCTGGTCGTTTAATTGATATTTTTGGTAGTGGCTTCCGAAGATTTTCGTAAAGCTTAACTCTCAACTCAAATTTATCTTTCTTGGATTTCGATTTCTTGGAATGATTTCGGTTGGCATTGGCACTAGGCGATTTTTTATTCAACGTTGTCTTCTGTTGCGTATCTAGAAATAAACATTTTGATCACCATTTGACAAACTTGAAACTAGGAATGAGTAGAGTACGAAAAGTTATTAACAACAAAATTTAACAGTAAAGACTGATATAGTAACTTGATTCTTACCTTTTACTTTTAACTCTTCTTCTACCAATGGCCCATAGTCATTTCTCGTAGCTATCCAAAACTCTGCATCCCTGTAAGTATCTGAAAGAATAAATATATTACATTATTATATATTATTATTTATTATGTGTTCTGAAACTGAGCATACTTTGACGATACAACGTACGACTTCTTCGCATTATTTCAATCTCTTCTGAACCATTGCGTTGCGTTGCGCAGTTGTTGGGTTAGTGCGGCAATGTCTTTCATCAAACTTGCAGAGATCATCATGATTAAGTAGACCTGCACTAGATTATTTGGAACTATGCAAGTCAAAACATATTCATCATAATTAATTACACCATTTGTTTAGGATATTCATAAAAGACTTCAATATTTCGTCACCAAATAAAGACATAGTGTCACGTTTGATGCGGTAACAAAAATTCTTAGGGCAAAGTATTAGATTTAAAAAAAAAAACCAGTAAATTCCTAATAATTTTTTTTTGTACCCATTACTAAAGAGTGTTCCCTTATTTTTTGTATTTAAAATATTATTATTATTATATATTTAGAGATGTTTTTTTATTGAGACTGTTTAATATAGTACTAAAATATTATCTTTAAATAGCTTAGGATTAACTTAGAAACTTTATTAATGAAACTTTTCACATAATTATAATTAGATAAATTTTGAATACAACAATGTTAGATCAAAACAAATTTGGCGTATGGGAAAATAATATATAAAGCATATAAAACGTAATACATATGCATATTTCAATATAATATATGAGTAATTTTTGGTTTAAAAACGTAACCTGTTTTAGAATATTATTTCCAACTCTTATTTTGTTTTTAAATTGTTGAGATAAATATCCTAAATTAATTTACATGATTTAATAGTTTAGTTGATTCACATTATTCTTAAAAATAAACTTGTTAAATGATTCAATAGTTGCAAAAATCTAATAATATCAAACTTTCAAAGTTGTTTATTGAAAAATAAGGGTTTCTGACGTATCAAGGGCTTTGCCCAGCTGTAAAACGGTGGAGGCTCATATGCTCACGGCCTTGTCGCAAATGAGCGAAATATTTTAACATAATTAAATTTTCCACTTCTCTACATAGTATAAATTAAAGTCACTTTCGCATCTGTCTGTCTATATAACCGCTAACTCCTCCTTAACCATGCAACGGATGTGGTTTTCACCATCAGGTAGAAAAAAAACACGAAAGTTTTATATATAACTAGCGACCCACCGCGGCTTCGCACGTAAATTACACCCGTGCGAAGGCGGGGCGAGTTGCTAGTAATAACTAAATCATGGAATTTAACATACCTGATTCATATGTAACGATGGCCATATAAAACTTCCACTCATCATCGTATCTCTCTTTCCTTTCAGCGCGATCTCTTGTATCAAGCGGATCTTCGTCTTTTGGGTATGCAACAACGGATTTCTGATCCGTTGCTCTACGCACTATTATCCAATTGTTTGGCACGCATACATAGTCATCAATACCTTCAAATGGTAATTCTATGAATTGAACAACATAGAATGTTCTGCTATCACTCATCTGGAAAAAAAACACTGGCGTAAACATAGAGTAAATTATTATCGAAAAAACAACACTAGCCGCGTGCCAGTTCAATGACTCGTCATGAATATAATTAATCACCATAGCGGCCTTCAATCAGCTAGAGGCATATTTACAAAAACAAACTATCTATATGTAGAGTTAAATTAAATGTTTAATCGTCGATGTATTAAAGTACATAAAATATTTATGAGAGGGTAAAATCAATTTGTATTTGTATTTGTAATACTACAAATACAAATACAAATTGATAAAAAGAAGAACATAAAAAAGTACTACACTTAAAAATTAATTTGAATTCCAAAGCAGCAAAAGTAGCAAAGTAAAAAAAAATTACAAAAAAAATTCAAATTACTTAATTACTAATTAATGTTAACAATTAATTTCATTGTACTTTTTTCTTAAAAGTTTACGAAAAAAATATTTTTAGAATAAGTTTTAGTTTGATCAATTATTATCAAGAAGCCGCATGAGCAAAATTTAAAAAAAGAGGGCTTCGTTTAAAAATAATCGTAGTGGAATCGCCCATATATTATATTAGTTGAAAAACAAACTTATGTTTACCTTTCGATGTAAATATTTATATCTTGTTATAACTCCAATACGTTATTATCACAACTGTTAGTGATGCGCTAGCTGCGAAGATATAAGTCTAAATGATATCTGGCACGGGCACGGGCGGCTTTTATGCGATCGGTGAACATGGCACGCAACGCGCGTATTACGTCAGCAACTGATAAGTACCCCTTCCACGCGGCCGAGCTTGGTTTATGTTAATAGTTGGAATAGCTCGCAAATATTTCGACTTATCAATACCATATATGGTAATTTGAATCGATTATTCTCTGTAAAAAAAAAACAGTTTGATTATTTGAGACGAGGATATTAACGACTTAACGTGATGGAATATAAATGTACTAAAGTATTTTATTGAGTTTTGTTGGTGATAACATATTATGGAACGGGTGTATAGTAGGATAGTAGCCCTAATCAACGAAATAGTTTTATCGCTGTCGGACGCGAGGGTGTCACCGACTGACACCATAAAGCATCAATTATCTAATCCATGCCAGTCAAGTTCAGGCAGCAAAAATAGAGTATATGATATGTACACATGTTTTTCTATTGTTTTATTATTGGCCTATTTGTTCTGTAAGTTGGAGATAGATGTATGCAACTTGGTCACTGTTTTTGGACTTTCTCGTAGATTCTGGTGTGTCAGTAATTAATGACCTCAATGTAATTTTTAGGAGTAATATAGTAACATAGTCCATTCGGTTTAGTAAGAAAAAGGCCTGAATAAAAAAATCGCGGCAGCGATTTTTTTATGTAACCTTTATAGCTCTGTATGAGGGTTCACAGGTAGTCTAAATTCAAAGTGACGACCAAATTCCGCAGGTGCGTAAGCCGCTACCTTGAATTGAATTTAAGGAGGAATGGTATTTGCTCTTTATTTCGGCCATTTTCAACAAAAATGGACAGGACTAAAGTTGTTGTAAATTTTAATTTCTACAATTTATTGATTGCAATTTTTATCGTGCAATCCTTCGACAAAAATAAAATGAATGGACCGGCCCTAACCATTAAAATTGCTCAGTAAAAACAAGTCAAAACCGTCGGACATATACTTCAACATCTAATTATAAAAATTAGCAGTATATTTGTTACAAAAAATAGATTCCGGTTTTATTTGTGTATTTACACTTCGGGAAAGCATATGAATGCATAATTTTGACAGATGTTAGGTTATCGCGTAACAATAGACACGTGCTGCACTTCCTACGGCTAGAGATCGACTGAAACGAGATGAGAGCCGGCGCTCATTTTGTTATCTTCAAAAATGCGCTTCTACTGGGCCTGTCCATTAATTTTATTTTGGTCGAAGGTGCAATCGATATTTTTCGAATTAAATGGGATAAAATAGGTTAAGTATAAATATTCAATTATATCGTTTATTATGTATTAACTAACATACGGACATCAATTTTATATGAAAAAAGTTGTAGAAAATTATATTTCCTACAATTTTGATCTCCAACTTTTTTCCTAGAATCAATATTTTACGTCCTACGACTGCTATAAAAGTTCACGGCAAGGTAAAAAATGTATCTCGTGAACTCCTTTCCACACCACTACAGGGGTCGACCACCCAGTAGAAAAAAAAAACAGTTCAAAATTGTAGGTAATTGAATTTTCTATAACTTTGTGCTTGTACATTTATGTCTTAAAGTTAAACGAGATAATTTGATAATTATACAAAACTACTTTTTCCCCGTTTAATTCGAAAAATATCGATCGTACGATAAAAATTGCAAAGAATAAATTGTAGAGATTCAAATTTACAACAACTTTAGTCTGCATAATTTTTGTTAAAAAGATGATAATGGCCAGATATTAGGCAAAAACCATTCCTCCTTAAATCCAATGGTCACATAGGTGCAGGTGATTTTTGCAAGGTCAAATACTAAACCCTGCTTTGCTATAAGAGTTCCTTTCCGCCACGGATGTGTTTGATATCCACCAATAAGGAACCTTTATTTTCTTAGCTTAGCTTAGCACTGATGACTGAATATTTTTGTTTAATATCAAAAAAGCTTATACATTTGAATAAATCCATCAATGGGTTAAAAACTTTATATTCTTTTTGTGCACCCTTCTCATAAAATCAAGTCTCATACAAAAATTAATTAGAGTGAAAAAAAATAAAAATTGTGAAATCTAATCTTACCAAAAAATTTATTATCATCCCCCAGATAGAAAACACAGTTATATCCTAACTGTGTTTTTTAATGTCACTCGAATCGGTTTTTGGTACGCGCGCCCCTGATAAAAGTGGCGCAAGTTACTTGCACTGTATGCAAGACGCTTAAGAGCCAAAATGTTCGCAAGCAGTATAAATACTATTTAAAATATTAGCATGTGTCGTCTTGGACAAGGCATCATAAAGACATCAAGAACGCATCAGAGATAGTAACAGGTTGTCCCTACACAATGTTCTTTATATTTTTTTCTATGTATAACTTTTTCGTCACGTCTTATTATATCACTTTTTTCCCTTATGAAGACATTATTTTCAGCTTAGCTCAGAAAACATCTAACTACTAATAAATAGAAGTTCCATTTCATGAGTATTTTTATCTGTAGACTAGCGGTCCGCCCCAGCTTGGCACGGGTAAAGATTATAGCCTATGTCACCCGGGGATAGTGTAGCTTCCCAACAGTAAAATAATTTTTCAAATCGGTTCAATAGTTTCGGAGCCTATTCAATGCAAACATACAAACAAACAAACAAATCTTTCCTCTTTATAATATTAGTATAGATTAAAAAGGTTGCTTCAGAGTAATTTGACATAGAACTGTAAAGTCATAGTCATAGTAATTTTATTCATAAAGCCAATTTACATGTCAAATTCAAAATAATACATAATACAATAATAAATCACAATACTATAATGCAATACAATACTCAATAATACAATACTACATAGTAGGTAACATAAAAAATAGAATTCATGCTAATTGTCACCGATCATAGCTCAGCATATTCAACAAGGTTACCTTGCTGGATATATTGAACTAAGCTGGCAGTTGGTCGATCATAATGTCATAGAACCGATAACCGTTGGGGTAGACGTGTTCTAGAGTGCATGGGGACTACAAATTGACAAACGTGGCGTAGGACACTTTCTCGATGGAGTGGCGATATATAAGCAAGAGGTTTAGATGGCAGTCATCATCATAATTTCAGCTGTAGGACGTCAACTGCTGGACACAGGACTCCCCCATTGATCTCCAAAAGAGCCGGTTGGAAGCGGCCTGCATCCAGCGTTTCCCTGCGGTCTCTTTTAGGTCGTCTGTCCATCGTGTGGGTGGACGTCTTACGCTGCGCTTGCCGGTCCGTGTCTCCATTCCAACCACCTTACCTTACCTTTCGGCACAACGGCTGAAATTTCGCTGCGGTTAATGACAATGACTATAAGCAATAAGCTCAAAAGCGGGCTAAGTGACGTGCCTTAGGTTTGGGAGAGATCTATATCCAGCAATGGACTTAAGTGGGCTGTTTTTTTTAATTCTCTGACCGCTATTATATCCGATGGGAAGCGATAATGCTGTTTATGAAGAACAAATAATTATGATGCCGATGACAGCAGAGCAGTTGAGTTGCTGTAAAATACTGCTGCATTGTAAATCTATATTTCGCATTTTGAACAATTTTATCATGAGTAAACATTCCTCATCCATGCGTTAATACGTAAAAAAGAATAAAATTTAGAACTTTTAGATAGAAAATTATAGCTTCTGAAATTAATTTGAAATAAACCATTTTTTCTCTAAATATAAGTAAAACATTCCAAAGATGGGTGCAACGGAAGCGTGTGTCGACGCGATGGTTCCTTGAAACTGTGCATCTCAAACGTTCGAGTCACTTCACCGGGATGGCTTTATCAGTTTGAATACCACTTCACTGGCTTCCTTTGGACATGAAATAATTTTAGAGAAATAACAGCATCTAGTTGTATTTTGGTAAATTAACGTTCCAGATCTTAGAGCAACGCTACAACCGAGTTGAGAGTGACCCGGTAAGGAGACATCACATTGCTTCCAACCGATACATAAACATTGTGTTGATTTTAACAAGGGGATCCACGCAGTCACAAAATATTTGCTCTATAGCTATAATCGCATCCATTTCTAACACCTTAAGGCAACGTTTTCCCTCTTTTAAGCAACGCTAATTACTACAGATGACCATAAGTCTTAATGTATTGTATTGAAGTCGCATTTAGTGGAGCAAAACCATGTCCCATACACATAGTCCTGCATTTCACTGCTTCTATGTTTGAGGATTTTCTCATATTTTTCGAAAAGTATAGTTGTAATGTAAAATGTACCTTTGCGGTTCCCTCCATAATTATGAAATCTGTATATTAGAATATAGAGGACACAAATTCATAAATAGGTATTAGAATAAATAAATAAAAACCAGTGAGAAAAGCGCATATCACTATATTACTATCACGGACCTATTATGTTCCTATAATATTTTTGTTCTATCGAACGAAATGTACTTAACAGACAATTTGTATTTATGGAAAAAAACACATAATATTTTGATAATCATATTCGTTTTTAATCGTGTTTCGGTCTTTGCAGTTTGTTAGATAAAACATTAAATTTTGATATGACACCATTTTTATAATTTTAAGCTAACTATGGCAGTAGACACACTAAAACTAGAATGACCAAAATTTCTAAAAGTCGTAAAAGAGGGCCTCAACAAAAAGTATGTTTCCCAGGTAGTTTCCTTTGACACCATGTTATGTGACGCCAAATTATGTTATGCCAGGATGATACATCTCTGTAATTTGGTCAAGCTCACAGAGTTTCGTTCGTTAATTTTTATATAGGTAACCATAATTTTCTGAACTATGAATGTGACCATGGTTGTTTATGTTATGCCCAGCAATTACATAGCGTTAGCTGCGGAACCCTCCTATATGCGTGACTCGGCACGCTCTTGGCCAGTTATTTCCTTTGAGGTACAAAACATCAAAATAAAAATACAAGTAAGCAATTAAGCGGTTTTCCACTGACACCGTAATAAAATATCAAAAAGCTTTGGAGAAGTCAGCTATCCTCAATCAAAAGTGTTACTTATTAATTTTAATGACATATCCCGAATTTTGCTGAGGCTGCTCTCTAGCCCCCTCAGTAGTCAAGAGCGCTTCTTATAAAGGTCTCCAAGATGCAGGGCTCAGTCCTCACGATAATCACTTCTTCGACCCCACTCGAAATGGCACGCAAGATAAACGGGAGCTACCTTTATTTTGTCGGTTAGTACAGCCAGGAAAAAAAATGTGGCAAGTTTTATGTCATCATAACTAGAAAGATAAATTAACACAACAACTTTACTAAAGGTGGGTAAAGTGCATAAGGATATTTAGGTTTTCTTGGACCATTATCTTACATTTATTTGCAATGGTATCGACATCTATCGATATATTACGAAACTACTTTTTTAATCGTCTCTTAAAAACTCGCATGTAACTATTTGAATTTAAAAGAAAAGGCATGTCTAATGCACTTTGGTTTTTTTTATTTTGGTAGTAATTTGTTTTAAAAAATGGCAAAATTCAACAATATTATAAACTTTTCACATCACCTTATTCAAAGTAAATAGATAACATAGTTACAGTGAAAGTTAGAAATTGTTACTTATCTAATATTTTTTTGTTTTGTCGACCATACTTCTATGGCTAGCGAAGTGAAAACATCACTCAGGCCAATATTGAATTATTTATAAACAGACGGCACTGAATGGAACTGAAGTGTGTTTTGACATCAGCCATTGACTGCAATCTTACTTATGACTGGTGAGTGATTACTCTCATTGTGGTCGCGCCTTTTGTGATTCTTTGAAACCGTTCAAGTATCATTTCTCAAACGATTTGAGATATATTGAAATATCTATTTATATTGAAATCGGTTTAAGAATATTCTTTTGAATACAATTTGTTACTATATAGTCAGTATATATTTTTTGCTCCCACACTACTCTTTTAGATTGTAAAAAGCTGAATTAAAATTTTGCTAGATATTTGAACGTGAGTTTATTATAGCTAATATACCTACTACAGCAAAATATGTTTTTTATTTCGCTTTTTTTAATATAATTGCAGTAGTGAAAACAAAAGAAAATATTGGATCAAGTATAAAGTTTAGAAAAGATGGATACTAAAACTACTGTTAAGCTTACTAAAGTTAAAGCTCTGGATTATTAATCTGCCCAATTTGTTTGGAAGTGAATTAAACTTGTCTACATTTTTCCGGCACCGTTTTATGCAAGTTTATCTTCAGACTGAAAAAAGACATTCCTGTAAGCAATTCGAAAGCAATCCAGCGGAAACGTGGGAATTGAAACAGCTGCTGATTTTTTCAAGCTAAGCGTCTTCTCACAGGATTTTACGTTCACATCCCGGGGAGTTTTTGTAACAATGACATGTAGGGAATAATAATGGGTATATGTAATTACCTACTTGAAAGCAGTCAAAATTAATAACGTAAAACCCTTAAATAGTTCAGAATCAGGAGTACATATTATGTTGTTATTTTTTGTGAAAACTTCAAATTACATAATGGCGTATTTTTAATCCCTGAATTCTTCGATTAAATACCTACCTACTATGCAATTTCATTACAATTTACTTCCTGTTGATCTAGAATCATGAAATTTGACAAAAGGCAAGGTCTCACAGCACATATAAAGGAATAAATCCGAAAGTCATAAATGTTAAGTTATATAATTTAAAAATAATTGTTTTGCTATTACAAACTTACATTTTGTAGTTGGAATGTAAGTATGTGTATGTAAGGAAGAATCTTATTGTTCACTACAAAGTTAAGTTTGTCTTTCAACTTAATTGTTGTTTTTTTTTTGTTTAGACAACTCTGAGGGTTCCTTCCAACGGAACTCTCAGAGCGTGAGTCATACTCGTACTTATCTGTTTTTTTTTTTGTAACAACAGCCCTCAACACTTTAAAGAAATTAAAAATCACAAATATATTTTACAATACTTATCAAAAACAAATCTTTCGCCAGCACATTGTATTAGCACAGCGTACTTATATAAGCTAAACTTGAAGGCGCTCATACCTATAACATAAGTTACTCTAACCTTTTCCACCTTACTAAAAATGCCCTAAAATATTATGATTTGTAGTAGTGGAAATATACGTATGTAAATTTACTTTTTACATAACTGTGTATCTCTTTTGGCTTTATCTTTCATAATATGTTACAATAGATTAAACACTGTTTATTACAAGAAAATAAACCTTACATTACCAGTGTGCTTGTCATAAGTGTATACACAAATAAAAGCCAAACGGTATGATGGAACGGACCACAAAATTCAATTTACGTGGCAGACAAAATAAAAACGTCCCAGACTGTATCGTTGATTTGTTTTCACTTTGTTGCTTCTACCTACACAACATGTATCCACATTGTCCCCAAAAAACATAGACCTCTTTCAGTTGAAAGAGCCCGAAAGAGATAAAGGCAAGTCACGGGCCACCGAGGGTCGACTGTTTTTGGCCGTATGAAAGGTCGAAATCACCGTCCGACATGAGATATGACACTTTTGTTCAGATTTCATGAAGTTTAATTAAACATCTCCCCGCAGATGACATTTCGTAATACAAGTCGTTGCTTGGCTTGTCCCACTTGATTGATTGGAGGAAATTGTGCAATCATTTTTGTAAACTGTATTTATATTATATCTGTCCATCTCACAATCTTCTAGTAAATGTATAAAGTTATATGATTATTAACGGGATATTTATCGTGATAAGGTTGTGGAAGGAGCTCCCGATATTTTGGCGTAGTTTTACATGCACCGTGTTCACGGGAAGACTGAAGGATGCGGATGGTTTGTCGAACAGAAAACGATCTACCCTCTTTCTTAATCTGAAGAATGCAGGCGCACTCTTAGTATATAATATAAGTGAAGTAAAGATTTATTATTTTAAAATTTGTGAATTACGATCCATGACGATGGAATATTTACATTAAATTTAAATGGAACTAAGTATCTAAGATATGGCCTACTAGCTGAATCACGCGGTGTTAGCCGTAATTTTTTAGTGCTTTGCTTTTTTCTGGAGGGAAAGTACTCTATGGTAGTCCTTATGGTGTATACTATCATCTTGTCAAATTTCGGCAAACGAGGGACAGAGTTACTTACGCTTTTATAATATTAGTTAAGTATCAATAAAAAAAAGTTACATTTAGTCTGGTCACAAACATACATTAAAAAAAATTACTGTCGAATTAATTAGTAAGATTCACTTTTTTATCAGTTGGTAAACAGATAGTGTTTGCTAAACCAGATATAAAGTACCATTTTGTAAGAAACAAGACATAGTGAAGTCTGAATTAGACTGCTAAGTGTACAAAAACTAAAAATGCCTGCACAAAAATACACTCCACTTTTCTCACCGTCGTTCCCTAATACCAATCTGGAGCGTTCCACTAGGAAATGAATTAATTCTATTTTACACAAGAGTGCTTTAAAGGAAAAGAGGTTTCTTGCACTGGAAGAAATACCCCGTGAAATTAACTTCTGGATTCAGTACGCGCTGGACACCTCTCAGGTAGGAAGATAAACGGCCGGGGGAAGAATTGTACGAGGTTGTTACTTACACGAACGGGACTTTCAAACTCTACGTGATAGTAATTTCTACTTAGAAACGTTTCTAGATGAAATAATAGGTACTTAGTACTTTTGTGGTAGCACTCTTTTGCCTTATTATTGTAGAGATGACAAAAAAATATGAAACAGCCACTAAGCTAGGCGTGTATATTATATTAAACTAGCTGACCCGACAGACGTTGTCCTCCCTTAGAAATGTCAAACGGGTGAAATTAAAAACGTCGTTAACTTTCTGAAATTTTTCAATTTTATGGGCAATTTTCTTAATTTTTCTTTCCGTAAGACTAATAGAACTCCGTAAAAAAAATCCGTAAAACTTCTACAGAGTAATAGAGAGTAACCTACTGATATAATATAATAGGAATATTCCTACTGAATAAATACTAGGCTTTAAACACTGAAAAATTGCTAAATTATGCTAATAAATATATTAAACAAGTTAAACTATACCTAGGTAGGCTACGAGAATTAATGACTAGACGACGAATATTAAAATATATGCCTTGGGACTTAGGAGATCCCTCCCCTGCTATTCATTATTGTCGGAGACAGATCCAACTTTGATAGGATAGGTTCGAAATGAGTCACAGTGTACCCCGTTGCCACCTAGTCTTATGGTCTTTATATCCCTAGAGTGTATAATAAAAATTACGGGAGCCAGATGCTCAAGGCTCTGTAACGAAGCGAAGGACGAGCATGGCGAAGTGACTTAGGGCCAACCGCTAGAGCTTCTGGCTGCTGAATTCCACTCCTGGCGACGGTCCAAGCCAAGGTTTGTACCTTTGAGGTGCCCTTGTGCTAGTCGCCCAAAACTTAAATCACCAAATTATGCCGAACACACTTTGCGTTCGCTAACTAGTCCGGTCAAACTGTAGAGGCCAAAAGGCCAACAATACAAGTCAATATTTAAAAAAAATGCTTCTGGCTGCCGACCTGGAGTCTAACACAGAGAACCTGGTAGGTTCTCTGTGTGGGTAGGTAGTCAAGTAGGTTATAGGTTCGATGCAACGATCATTAGCTTGGGAATAAATTCAGTCGTCGATGTCAGTTTTAAATAAAAAGTAGTTTACAACTGTTTGGGCAGGATCGCAATGCCAAGAAGGCGTATCTTGAAGTTTCCAATGGCCACAGACCCGTCGGTTGGCCTAGATATCGCTGGAAAGATACCGTAGAGTCAGACTAGCGCAAGCTGTAAGTCACCGACTGACGAGACCAAGACCGATGGCGTTCTCTTGTGTTGAAGGTCTAGGCCCACTTCGGGGCGCTGCGTCAGCAAAGTACCTATGTAATGAGTATTTACCTACTTTTCAAGTTTTGACGGCACTATGTTGTGTGAAAATTTGGCGCTGCGGGATGCAGCCCTAACATTGATCCCTTTGGATGAGATATGATCATTCTTATTATTTTATTTTATTATTTTAATGATAGAACTCACTGCTCCTCTTGATTATGTTAACAGTAAGATGGTACAAAACTACGTTTCCGTTTACCCAGAAAGTTTAATGTTTGTTAACTAGTACTTAATACATCAATAACTTCGCTAGGGAGTATCTTTGAATTGCGCGAAATTTGAAATTATAAATTGCACGAAGTTTGATGTGTAAGTTTTCTTTTAAGGCAATAACTACTTAAGATAAGGTCAGTTAGAAGTATCTTTCGTAATATTATAGTCAGTTGAAATGCATTAAGCTATTCTAAAGTGATAAAGAATACGAGGCCATACGGTGTCGGCCGTCAGGTTCGGCCGAGCCAAGCCACGTTCTTCCCCTGAATACTTTACGTTCTCGACGGTCGTTCATAAAAAAGACAATTTCCCTTATTGCCGCAATCTGTTACACGTGTTCCGCGCCCGGTTATGTCTGTAACCGCGCTCATAAACGACAAAGTAAACCATAATTTATAGCACAAATTTAGGGTCAAACACAAGAGACATAAATCGCTTTAGTATATTATTTGGGCTAACTGGACGGCCACTAACGACAATATGTTAGCACATTCGTTAATACTGTAATGGGTGCTTTTATTTACAACGCCACGCCCGCGGTCTTTGGACGAGTGAAAAATGTTGTGGTATCAGCGTTCAACGCGGGGCGGTCCGATTGCTTAACATAAGTGCTTTAGGTCGTGGAACTGTATTTAGCACGTGCGCTTTAAACAATATGGTGTCTATTATTTGTGTTACAGTTTATTTGAGAAACTTGAATTTCAATATATAGGACAATCTCATCTGGTTGATGCAATAAGTGAAATGACCAAAATGCCGGCCCCTTATTTTACTCAAAAGGTGAGCATTGCTATACAAAGTAATCCGGCCAGCATTTTGGTAACGATTCCTAGTTAGGATTTAAAAAAAAACTATTAAAAATATTTTAATAGATTAGTTTATTTTATACGTACTTTTTTATGTTACGTCAAATAAATTATTTTAAACAATCTCATTAGTTGCATTTTAATACTTATATTGTAACTAGCTACGCCCCGCGGTTTCACTCGCGAGTTAAAATCGTCGTTAAGTTTTCTGAAATTATCTAATTCTCTGCGCAATTTTCATAAATTTTCTTTCCGTAAGAACCTTCTACAAAGTATTAAAAACTTTAAAAAAAGCAGAATGAAATCGTGACCAAGGTGAATAGGGATTCATTTATATATATATAGAGATTATATATATAGGGATTCATTTATATATATATATGTACTGTGTGAGAGGGAATAAGTGAATGGAGTATGCTAGTTTCCGCTATACTTCGCAACGGCTAAAATGGGGCATGCAGTAGCTTATGCTCTGGATTAACATATTCAATACTAGCTGCCTCTCGCGGTTTCACCTGCGTAGTGATGAAATATGGTGATGATGATGAAAAGTAGCCTATGTTACTCTCCAGTCCTTAACTTAAACCATACCCGTGGAAAAAATCAGGTCGATCCGATGCTCTGTTGCTGCGTGAAAGAGTACCAAACAAACTAACAAACCAACAATCTTTTCGCATTTATAATATTAGTATGATAAGTAATTTTTTATCTCGAAAAATAAGTTGTTCCTGAAGGTTATTTTCCAGCGCTGCTACACATTCATAAATTTTTCCGCATCCATGTTGGTCTTGAAATTTTCTAGTTTTACATTTTATTGACCACTATAATAATATTTCATCTCGAACGAGGAACACCCTACGACATTGATACAAGATACAACTAACTACCTAGTTCCGTCATGAAATATGTAGCTGTACTGGTAGCTCTGAAAAATACCGGCACAACTTTTGAAAGTCTGAAACATAGCTCTTCTTTTATTCATGCTCTGACATGTGGCGTTCCCGTTGTGTACAAGCTTTCTTCCCTAACAAAATAAACAACATTTACTTGGAGTTAGGTCCTTTGAGAGACTGCTTCCTGGTTCTAATGTTTTATGGATGAGCTCTTATGCAGTTACTTTCTGCATTTATTGCTGCATTTAGGCTACAATCGTGCAACGCCTCTTGGAATGCCATGATTTATTAGACTGTGGCTATTACATAGGACTCTATTTTTATCTTTGCACAGATTCTTAGAACATTTTAAGATCATCCCCTCCATTCTGATCGTGTAGGCCGTTCCCTTTATCACGAAACCCAGTATCTGTCTCTATCTCACAAGGAAAAATTCACGCGAGTACCAGCAAGTCGCGTGGTTTTCACGCCTTTTTTATAACGCAATATTCACCCGTATAACGCATGTTTTATTGTCAAATGTTCATTGATTCCCAACCTTACGTTACATCCTTTCGATTCCAAGCTAAAGAGCTTCGTAACTTTCAATGTTTTCAAAAGACAGAAGGTTGTGGAAACGCGACTTAATATCTCCCTACGGGTTTTGAAAATAGAGGCGAAATTTGTCTGTAGTTGAAATGGGACTTGTTTCGTTTGGGATACGGTAATACAGTGGAAAACTTGTAAGGTAGGCAAGTGGGCATGTATAGGCTGTAGCGAAACAAGCCTTCAGTCGCGCCGCGCACATGCACGCGTGAGGACGGTTTCAGAGCTCGGGCCTCGCTTGGAATGGCGCGAACTTTCCGATAACTTGCGAACTTCTATTCGTCGGTACATATCTTTTCATATCGGTAGTAAAATTTTGGTTGAAACAGTAAATCTAAGTTTGATTGCGAAGTAAAAGTAACGAATCTATGTATTTTGAAGTTGTAATCTATATGAGTTAGTGATTAAGACTGCGAAATCATCGGCTTCCTTCAGTTAATCAAGTATGTATAGTGCAACAATATTTGAGTTTTTTGTAAAGTTTATGACATTAGGATTATTTGTAAGAACAGCTAAGTAAGTAAGTAAATAAGATTTGGAAAACAAAGTAGAAATATTAAGTATGAAAAAGTTTATGTCTAATGGTTATTTTAATTTGCTATCTAAATAATGTTAGTTCACGTCAGTAATCCATTCCAACAAAGGCAAGTATGATAATAAAAACATTAATACATTCACCTCTTTATGCCATCTTTTGAAGAATTTTCTGAAAACGATACTGGAATTTGACTACATAAAAAATTTAAAAGACCGCTTCTACAAGTTAAAATAGGTAACCTCTAGAGCTCCATTCTGCTCTCGGGTATTTCACTTTTGTACAACACTGCATTTGCTTTTCCTTACTTACCTGTTATGAAATTTTCGTGCTCGTAATTTTTCCTGTTATTTTGTGCAGACGAAATTTTCTTCCTGAAGCACAACAAGGATTTGCTAAGATAATCTCACCCCATAAATTTTCCGTGGTTAATATTACAGTGTGAATAAAAGATTTTTTTAACTACAAACAGTAATTATTATTGTAAGGTAACGAAATTGTAAGTGACAATTGATGCTTGTTATTTTTTAATTGGGCGTGATAAAAACCATTGTTCCATATATTGTAAACGTGTTTTATTTTCATAATCAATACACGTATATAAAATTTAGTAAAAACTAAAGTTTTAAACATTGTAATGCTAGCGTAGCAAAGTAACAAAGTTTATAATTAAGGTTAAATAAATGTTTTCCTGCATTAGATATATATATTTCTGTAGTAAATTAATATTTAAGCACCAACAGAATACAATTTAACTAAGATTGTTATTAATAAATATGCTATTGATTTATAACCCACTTCAAAATATGCAGAAGTTTCTAAATTCGATCAGTATCCGTACTATAACACTACTTACTTATTGACTTATGCGTAAACTATACTTGAGTAAAACTTGCGAAATTTGATCAATACGTGGTTCCGTTTTGTAACGTCTACTAAAAATGTAAGCAAAGTAAATAATGAAATATTCTATCATAGGCTTTGTTTTCCTTTTCAAATATTCTTGATATTATTTATCTACATTTACATATTCAAACCAATCAATCTCGCTGAGATCTCTTTGAGCAAACCTCAACATCTAACTAAACTTCGACTCATTCATTCGTTAATCAAACGGGAAGAGTAAAACCTGTAGGCTATAAATTTTAACAAAATAGTGCCAGCAAAATTCCCCGTGGAAATAATATTCGGACAAATGAAAATTCCGGGCGGTGCATTCGAGTCCCGAGCACCGCGCAGAGGTTTTAATTCCCTTGACTGTTGCGAATCGGCGCATGTTTTTTCATTAAAACGCATTCAATACGACGACGACGTGGCTTTGAAAACGCGGACCTTTTCAAAAAAAATATTCTCCTGACATTCCACTGCAGCCGTGCCGTGCCACTCATGGCTGTTGTAAAGAATTAAAAAATCAACTTATTTTCATCGTTGTTTAACAAATTTTAATGGTTTTTGTTATCAGTTAATTACTACAATTTTGTAAATTTAACACGTATTTGTAGATGGAGTCTATAATAATAAGCATGGCATTTAACTATGCCGAGAAAGTTCCCGTGAAGTGAAATGAGGGCAAAATAGACCTAAAATGAGTTCAAGTATGGGATTCATAGGTACGACCTTACATGCACCAGTTGAAAGTTTCTTTATAGTTATTTTTCTTGCAGTAGAGATCGGTAAATTTGTTCTGATTGAACTTGTAACCCTGAGGGAAGTTAATTAAAACACGTAGAACCCGTCGTTTTTCCTAAAATCTACTCGTATATGACTTTCGTTCCCTTCAGTGCAACTTTTAAACTATAGTTTTATTCTTTGCCCCGCATACTTACCTCGTAATCTCTATGTCCACAACGCCTAAACCAATTTCGCTTACATTAGAAAATGTTGTAACTTTTTTTTTAATGCCATAGGTGGCAAACAAGCAGACGGGCTGCCTGATGGTAAGCAGTCACCGTCGTCGTCACTTTCAGACCTTCGTTTCGCTCGTTAAAATAGAGTAAACAAAAAGTTTGAAATAGTTTCAAAAACAAAACCTACACAGACTTTATCTACAAAGAAAGGCGACCGCAATAGTCATAACTTTGTCTGTTAATTATTTCCGTACATTCGGGAGTCGAAGTGGCAATACGGTTTCAATGACACCGTCACCTCTCCATTAGTACACCAGCCGTACAGGGTTAACGACCACTTCGCGTGACGCCACACTGCTTCACGCTTATTTATACTGTACGGAAAAATGTAACTCTGCGACATATCAAATGTACATTATCAGTTGAAGTAACCGCTTGAACACGAATAGGCATGCATTTACACAATCTTCTTGATGTACTTACCGGCCCTTGTTTGTTTATGGCGACAGTTTCGACTACTAGTAATAAAAAAAAATGAAAACTTAAAATAATAATTAAATAAAGGCTTGGGCTTGATCGCCAACAGTGAAGCGGTGGAGCACAATCGATTCACACGTGACCTAAAGACAACCAGATTGTAACTATCGGGGAACACCCATTTAGGCAGTGCATTCCACAGCCTAGCAGTTTGTATAATAAAAGTGAAAAAAGCGCATGTACGGGTTTTCGAAATGTCAATCACGAAACGGTGTTACCGCTTCGAACCAACCTGACTGTCCGATAAAAAAAAATGCAAAGGGAATCGTGCAGATCCGTCTGAGGTACATTGTATTCTGCGAAAGCATTGATGTTACTAAAAGATGTTTAAAAGCCTACAACTAGTTGGCTTCAACATTACTATTACCAGGCCTGGCGCACTCCGCACTTTAGGTATGAAGCTACTAGTAGCCGACTTGTCGGACCTGCCCCATCCGCTGCCTCACAATAAATACATAGATAACGCGACAAGAATTACGCGATAGAGATAGAGAGGCAACTTCTAGGTTAATATAGCTGTAGGTAGTTAGCGCTCGCATGTCCTGAATTGTACTTTATTGTGTCAAAGAAAGAGTCGCTACTTATTTAAATGACTTTGCAGATTGAATCTTATGTACTTGTACTTATATGACGTAGGTGTTCTGTGCTATTACTTGAATACAGGATGCACAAAATAAAAGCTAGCCAAAAGGTGTGAAAATTTGGCACTGTGAAGTCTACGCATCGAACTATGATTTCTTTTCGGATTAGCGTAAATGCACGGACGTACAGTAATGTTTTAATATCTTTGTTACAGAAAACGACAAAAATGAAGAGAACAAAGAAACAACGACCAAAAGAGCTGAAGTAATCATAATCCTACGTTTAATTTCATTCATATTTTTACATGAAATAATTATAATGGAGAACTGCAACAAAATGTAAAGAATTTCAAATGAGGATTCAGAAAGAGAACGTTACATAGACAATGCACAGCCTCTTTGGAGTGGCAATAGCATCAGCATTACTGCAAATACTCTGTTGCTTCACGGGTAAGTTCATGTTTATTATCATAGACTATCTGCTCCCTGCGGTTTTACCTACGTGGACTTTGCCTCACGAACCGCACTGTTTTTATTAGATAATAAAGTTTACCGCCACCTAGCCTGATGTTAAGCGACGATGGTGTCTACGATATGGAACGCACTTGCCTAGAAGAAACCGATTCACTCGAGATTTGAAGACACCGAGATTGTAGCTATCGGGGAACACCAATTCAGGCAATGCATTCCATAGAACAGACTAGCAGTTCGCATAATTAAAGTGTAAACAAAGCGCTTCGTACGGGTTTTTGGAATATCAACCATGAAGTGGTGACGCTTCTTTTCGTGCTTACTCTGGAAATTGAAATTCTTCTGATGGAAAAATTGGCAGGAGGGAATTATATCACGCAGATCCTATGCACACTCTCCGATAAAAACCGATAGACTAGCAAACTTACCAATAGTCTTCCACTTGCTCGTTTCATCCACATTTTTTTATATTGTATTGGCGATCAAACGCAAGCGTTTGCCCACCACTTCGTCAATGTACAAGTTGGGTAAAAATACACAATCCGTAGACAAAAAAACTAGTGTGTATTTTTTGTGTTTAGCCCTGTGATTAGTGTATAAAAAAACACGTATAACATAAATTGTCATTAACACGACACTGAAAATAACAAAATAGCGTAGTTCGGGTCTACAAAACGAGCAGAGTACAAGTTTGTAATTAGTGTTTTTACCGTACCTGTGGTACTTGCGGTTAAGCGGCGGGAAACGTACCTTCATAAAACAAACCTTAAGCTCTATGGAGTGGAAACTTTAATGTATTTTTGTGCTTGAGGGGAAGTTAATAACGCGCAAACATTTTGCTGATATTGGGATGAAATTATTTAAGGAAATCAGGTTTGATGAATACATTTTATACGACGACTAAGTAAATCCCTAAATCGAAAGTAATTTTAGAGTTACGTGCCCAAGGGTGAAACGGTACCTTATTACTAAGCCTCCGCTATCTATCTGTCCACCTGTCTGACTGTCCGTCTATCTGTCTGTCGTAATAGATAGCCAGTTGAAATTCTCACAGAATTTGTAATGTTACGGCGTATTGACTAAGAAATAATAATTAAAGTCAAAAAGTAAAAACTGGCCCCTAAAATAGGGAGAATATTTCTCCCTACTAACAGTATAATAATTAAAGCATATGCAATAAAAAATTAAAAAATCAAATCTATTCATAATCGGCGAAAATATCGTTAAATATCACATAACAACCTTTTATTTAAATTATGCTTCAAATGTTTTTAATTTTCATATTGGCAGCCATTTTGAAAATATATTACAATATTTGGTATTGCATATTTTATTTTCACCAGAACTAAAGGTGTAACCAAAATTTCAGTAAAATTGGTTAGGAGAAACTGGATCTAATTATTCAGCTTGTAAGATTTGACCTAGACAAACTAACAAACATTGCATTTGTTAAACATAAACTTATAATAAGCTTTATTAATTAAAAAAAAAAAACTTTTTTCAAACGAGCTTTTTACTTTTTTTTCTGTTTATCGGGACTTACACACATTATTTAATTTAGGTAAAAATAGGTACCTTCCATTTAGAACATGGGTTTAAATCGCGAAACTTAAAAATTACTATGATTTTTCTTATTCATCTCAGCAAACCCTTTCATTTGATATTCACATTTCATGATGATAAATGTTCAATGACATTTTATTCGCCATCTTGGGACGTCCGTCATATTGAATTTAATATCATCTACGAACAAAGTGCTTGGGAAAACAAATCCAACGAGCCCAAACTCGACGGGGTTACGGGGTTTCGTCGTTAAGAGTTCCTATGGCCACCTTCTGTCTCCATCATCAGACCAGCTCGATAGTACCATAACGTTGCATTGTCGCCAAACTTACATATGTATGTACAATTTCAGCTCAAGCCGTTGAGGATAACTGCTCTAAAACTCATTAGCAAGATTTGTACGACACATTAACAGGGCAAGTTAAATAAAAGTTTGTAAAAATACAATCAAATTGAGAATCTTTCTTGTCGGTTGAAAATCCATCGATGAAGTCCGTACTTTCACCTTCAAAGTAGGTATATAAAAGCAATTACTTTATCACAGTGACAACTTAGGGCGAGCATTCGAGCAGCGATCGCAGACAGGAACTACGGAAACAGCTGTGTCCCTCGCGTGCTGTTTGCCAATTTATCACTAAGCTGATTATATATAGGCCCGGCTGACGTGCTTTATGACCTTGTTTACTCTCCTCCCATTGTTTCGCACTCCTTTATTTACACACCTCTAAGCCGAAGAAAGTTGACAAGGAATTTCTCGCGTCGACGCGTTCCCCTCTTCTTCTCTATCTAGGAGAAAGATATTTTGCTCCCGCACCTTGTTGATTACTTCGATAAAGATTTGATACTTTGTTGCTACTTTCTTGGGTTCAAATTGTGTTTGTTTTACTTCGGTTGTTAAAAATGTTGCGACGAATTCACGGTGTTCATTGATAAATCTACTTGTTTAGTTATTGAAGTATATTTCGCTTCAATCTTCTTAGCTTAACGCATACTTTTCGGGCAACGTTTACCTGCCAAAACTTAAAAAGTATACCTTATTTACGTTTTATTTTGGCATTCTACCAGATTAACTCAATCAAGGACACGCTAACAAACGTAGACAAAAAATTATGTTATAACTAGCTGAATCCCGCGGTGTTACCTGCGAATTTCAAATTTTCCCGCATTTTCTGGGAGAATAAGTACCCTATGTCCGTCCATATGTTGAACACTATCATCCTGCCAAAATTCGTTAAGATCAGCTTAGCGGTTTTATAGTCGTGAAAAGCGAACAAACATCCAGAAAGAGAGTTACTTTCGCTTTTATAATATTAGTATGGATTATATCTATATATATTTTTTAAATAATTTTTAGATTGTGGCGTATTCTTGGTTATGTGTAACTATTATCTTGACAAAATAAAACCAAAAAGGTATTACAATACACTATTCATGTTTTGTTAAGTACCTACTACTTTTAATTGTCTGAAATCAAGTGCTGCGTAACGACCTTAAGCAGGTACTTACCTCTACTTTCTCGTATATTTCCTGTTTAAGGCTATATATAATATTATAAAAAAGATTTAACTATTATCTGTAGAATCTAAGGTTATCAAACCGAATTCCATAAATTATAATAATTTTAGTTATTATTCGGCCTAAAAACTCTGATATTAGAACTAGACACTTACTTGTTTTCGAGAAAACGTTACCTATCCTAGACTTTAAGATTTATCCATCAGTTACTACACATAGGTAAACTACTACTTCCTACAAAGAAAAAAATACAAGTATAAAATACGCGAATCGTTAGTTCACAGATAAATGTGTAAAAATAAATTTCCTAAATGTAAACAGGAGTACAAAAGGCGCACCACAAATTGTGTTTTCAGTGCAGCCCGGAGCGCAGGTGGCATGGCCTGCCTTAAGCTCGGTAGCCGCAGCCAAATCCGCATGCGACTTTAATTTAACTTTGCTTCACTGAATATTGTCCTTACAATGAAATTTGAATTACAGACCGGGCTGCCGTCACGCTTGAATGCAGTTACGACTTTGCACTAAATGAACTTTAACAAGTTTTAATGGAGGCGAACCAAATGCGTTCATAACTAAACATTGCCGTTAATTGCTGTGTTTTAATTACTTTGTACCCCAACATTCAGCAGAAGAAAACCACAAGTTTGATTTTTACCCAAAACAACCAAGTGAAACTTGTTTTTTAATCGACTTCGAAAAGGGAGCTTTCAAACCGATGTTTTTTATAGAACCACTTTCTATTAAAAAAAACAAGCAGCCTCATGGTAAGCGATCACAGCCGCCTATAGAATTCGGCTATTTTGTGTACGTTAAAATAATGTAAAATACACGAGATTAAATCCCTTAGCTGTTTAATTTCAATCTGTTATAATTGCTACACTAATAAAATTACTTAGGTTAAAAAATACAATTCAAAATGTTTTTTAAACCTCCGATAAAAGAACTGATAATCTTCAAACGGTTGAATAGATTTTCATGAAACATAAGCTAACAACAACAATCAACACTCGAACAATCTCGATCAAGTCACATTTTAAACAAGAAAAGAACAAAATAAACTCATAAAAATCGGGTCAGCTGTTTGCGAGGTACGATGCCATAGACAGACTCATACAGATATACATTAAATTGTAACAGCACTCTTTTTGCATCAATGGTTAAAAATAAAATTAGATGTCCATTCAAAAAATCTAACCGATCGGCTACAAAGATATATCGTCATTAATTCGTTTCTTATCAATTGTTGCCGGGTCAGAAAGACAAATAAACACACTTTCGTATTTATAACATTGGTAGAAATGAATAAAAATACTATAAAATGTAACTCGCTTCAAGATATCGTATTAACATACTAATAGGTACAGGTAAAGGTATCTTAGAACATTCAGATGCAATAGTAAGAATTTGCATAGGTAGGAGTTCTCGCGTCTCCGACGGTACGCGCTGAATACAAATGCCCCCGATGTACCAAGATACAATTTCATATCATAAGCGACAGCACATATTTTGCCTGTTAGTCTGTATCTCGCACTGTAATGGAAGCTACAAATAGTCTACGAAACTACTTATCTCTCTTATGTACAAAGATACAACATTTAATATCTCAAGTACTGTAGTGTTTCACACAATGATCTTAGTTTCACACCGCATGTGGTGTGAAACGCTCAAGTGCTCTAAATCAATTGAGACTTAATAATGCATCGCGATGTGAATCGCCCTGACTTTTTCATACTGGGTCCATTCGGACCGCAGTGTGAATTTCCCAAGTATTTATTTTTCAGTGTGACGGGCGCAGTGCATTGCCCTGCAGGATTTTGAACTCTATAAATCAAAAGTTTGAGTGAATCATGACGTTAACCATCAAACAAGATAATTGTTGATGCGCCGCTCAGCTTAAAAAATATTTAGTTACAGTTTTTTTTTTCACTAACGACTAACAATACTGACAAACGAATACAACTATTATGTTGTTAACAATGTAGACTAAATGCAATTAATATGATTTTAGTCTCTTTTTGTTTGGACATTTTTAAACGTTGTCCATCAGGTCAAACAATGGCCATGGTTTTAATATCTTTGTTATCTTTTAACTATGCACCCAGATGTGAATAGCGGTTCCATTCATCATCATCTTCATAATAGCTTATCAACAATAAGTATTAGGCTTCTTAGTTTCGCGTTGTGTCCTCGGTCATCGTCAAAATCGTCAAAAGTCATCGGCGCAAAGTTGCTAGTCTATCGGTTTTTTATCGGATACATTTCGGAGAGTGTGTATCGGATCTGCATGATCTAATTCTCTCCTGCCCATTTTTCTATCGGACTGCCAGAGCGGGTAGAAAAATTCAACACAGCTTCATGGTTGATATTCCAAAAACCCATACGAAGTGGTTTGATTCCACTTTTATTGTGCAAACTGCTAGTCTGTGGAATGAGCTGCCTGTATAGGTGTTCCCCGATAGTTACAATCTGGGCGTCTTCAAATCTCACGAGTGAATTGGTTTCTTCTAGGCAATCTTGCTTCATCGTAGACCGCATCATTGCTTAACATCAGGCGAGCTGGCGGCAAAAAACATAGCCTATTAATGATATAAAAAAACTGAATAAGAGGTTTTACAAGAGATGAAATTTTATATTTCTCGTGAAATTATTTAGGCCGACTATACAAGATGTCTGTAGCCAACATTTCAAATTAAAATATTTTTTTTAGAAAGGCAATTGTTGATCGTACCTCAAGTATTTATCTGTTTACTTAATTCCAGCGTATTATATTAGCAAGTACGAATGTATTATTTCCTTTACAATAGAAATACGTAGAGCCAAGAGCATGCTTGATTGAATATTCAATGATCCCAAATTGTGGACCCAAATTGACTGGTGGTCTATTATACCTCACAATATGGAAGATATTAAAAAATACTTACATTATTACCAAACTATCAGAATATATTAATTGAAGTAAATCTTGAAAAAATTACACATTTTTGCAAACTTCGCCAATCTTTCCTAATACATTATCCGAAGAACTTTGATTTTTTATTTTTATTTTATTATGAATTCGAAAGTGTATTAGTTTATTTGTTCCTCTTTTACACAGCAACAGAGCAAAGGAATGACGTAATTTTTTTATGGATATAGTCGAAAAGTCACAGAGTGATATAATATACTTTTTTATACCGGAAAATTTACGGGTTTTAAGGGAATGTCCAGGCGGATGAAACAGCGGGGTGCACCTAGTGAATAATAAATATAGTTACATTTTAAAAGTAATTGTATAGTCAGCAGTAAAATGCTTTCTTCCGGCCATCCTCAGAAAGCACGATTAAATTTGTTCGCGCCAACGAAGCTTTTGTTATACGGGCGTCGACGACCACGGTCGGAGCCTTGCACAGGCCACGCAAAGAACACCCAATGCACCGTGAAATTGCCTATTTTCCACGTGATTTTATTTATTTATTTCATACATCGATGACATTTCCATTCGTTCTGTTCCGGCTCACTGCATCGGAAAATCGCTATCAAGTCTCGGCGCGACTGAATGATCCCTTTATAGAGTGTTTTACTAATGCACCTAGGAAAAAAACGGAGTGCGAAACTTAACTGAATCAGTTTTAATTCCTGAGCGTTTCCGAACTTACATCGTGCATTAAAAATGCTGGAGTACCAAGAGAGTAGAGGTAAACGTGCAACGTATCTCTACTCTACGATTGGTGCATCCTGTTTAAATTTGTTCAATTTGCATTGAACGGTAATGCGGAGATAGTAGAGTCCCATTTGCAACGTGTGGGACGACAGAGATATATCATTTACCTCACTCAAAACGGAAACTGATTCATTTCCGATGCATGGTTGAGGCTCTTTGTGAAGTTCGTCGGCTGCGAAATGCTCACGTTTTCAACATTTGATTGCGACATCAATACGGTTTGAAATGTTGTTGATAATTTTAGATTCACAATGTAGAATTTAAGTCGTCATACTACTAAAACACACACTATTATTAAACTCAAAAAATGGTTCTAAATGTGTAAGAAAAATTAAAATGCTGCCCACCAATGATAAAATTTTCCATTAGCTCGCAAGAGATCGGTAGTTGCAGACTTCCAGACGTCGAGAGTTAAAACTAAGCAGACGCTGACTGGCATCTCCCCAGCGCAGTGGGAACGCCGCTCCACGTTGCAATCCCGTCTGCAGAATGCAACAATGCATAAGATTTCAATCTTACATTTGTTTCGATATTTACTCGAGCAGTCTGACTCCAAATTTTCTGTAAATAATTGAGCTTTTGGATAACAACGAATACAGAAATAGGAACACAATGTTTTCTTTACATGTATATAAATAAATATGAATCCCTAAGCTATTTATATACTTTGGTCACGCCATAACTTGAGTTTTTTTTTACCGATTTCATATTTTTTTAAGTTTTCCAAAAATTTGTAGAAAGTTCTTACGGAAAGAAAAACTAAGGAAATTGAAAAATTTCAGAAATCTTGTTGATGATTTTAACTTCGCGCGTTATTAAATGAATGTGGATTTACCAGACAGCAGTAAAAAAATTATTTTTGGACATTAATAGCGTTATGACAACGTCTGTCGGGTCGGCTAGTAATTTATAAAATTGCTACATGAAACAAAGTTCATCGTAACATAGAGCGTACACGTTGCCTCAGGTGTTGTTTTCGACGGTAAAGTTGCTTTAAGCCGCACTGAGCTGTACTTAGTGTCCATGCAGGCTTGCGAGCTCACTTAATGTTATCCTTGTTTGCGAAGTTATAAACCAATAATTATTGTTATTAACTGTTTCTACCCGGAAACACGGAACTTTGGATGAGTATTTCAACAACTTTCGAGTTCATAAATTATAGATAGATGATTTAATCAACTAAGAGTTTAGTAATCGATTGAAAATGTTTCGTGTTTTAAATAAATGGATGAGCGATGCATGTTACTGTAAGTTTGCTGAGTGAGTAGCATTAAAAGATTAAAAGTCGACAGTTCGTTCAAGCTGCAGTGCACGGTATCGAATCGGGAACGATCTCTCGACTCGTCCGTCCGTTACATATATTTGCGATGCAGGCTGTGCGGCGCGCCCGTGGCAAACTTCGCCTGGCGAATGCAAAAATTTAAATTAAAAACATAAATCAGCCGTGTATCGAGTAAGTTTTGAGATTGGTGTGCTTTTCGAATGTTCGCCGCCTGTAGGTTATACGAAACTGAAGCTTGTTTGTACCGCTGCGAGCTCATTAGGTTCAAAATTAGATTTGCCAATTCTTACTCTAAGTTTTTCTGAACAATTTTTAGTTAGGCAGTTAAGTTTAGCTTAGACTTAATTGTTTCCAATAATACTTGTACTATTAATAATGCTTGCTAATTCTGAACTAAATTAAGAACAGTAAAATAGTGCGTAATTTATTAAAATGTTGCAACAAAGATTCACATTTGAAGTTCAGCCCAGCTCAATGACTCTTTTACAATCAAAAGTCATAATAAAAGAGCACGCTTCGCTTGTTAAAGAAATTTCCTTAATAATCTCAAAGGCACCTTTGCTCCGTGAAGTGAGACGAGAACAGCCTTGTTAAGGACAAGCAAGATACAAATAATTACGCGGCGTAGGAATCTCTACGGAGAATTTTTGAATTAATTGCTATGAAATTATTATGAGTATCATAATCTTAATTAAGAGAACTTAAGCCAGGTCAAATTAGAAATTTTAATCTACTGTAAATCCCCTCCCGGTGTTTATGAAGTTGGAATTTTTCGGGGCGTTAAAAATATTTAAATTTTATTACGCTGTTTTTTCGCGCAGACCTTCAGGCTTTGGGTGTAAAATAATTTATGGTATTTGTCAAAGGTTATAAATGACATTATTTTCAGGTTATTTTAGAATGCACAATTTTTTATAATGTCTAATATTAAACCGGTACAGTATTCAATTAAATAGTTAGGTAATAACTACAATACCTTTTCATTAATAAAAAATAATTAACACACATTAATTGCTTTAAAATTAAATTTATTTTATTATGAGAAAAGTACGTCTCTTTCGTACAGACTCAGAATATTTCACAGCTATATCAATCAATCAATTCATATTGCCAAAAATCGTAGTAAACCTAAGGACCTTATATATACCCTTATGGGTAAAACGTTCTTGACTAAGCCACAGTAAAAATTATCAACCTAATTAGGTTCTATTTTTTTTTTCACCTATATCTAGGCAGGCCTAATCCATTGATGCCATACCGCCTCGTCTCACGTATTTTGTGGATATAGTATGCTCTAGTGAAGTAGTGGAGACTTTAACTTAGGGTTTCCATGGAGTTTTGGAAACAACATGAAAATACACCTTCACCTCGCTGTATCACTTGTAGATAGTAGATCTGTGATCACTTGCCACACTAAGTACACAAGTTTAGGAAAATAATTCAATGAGTTGACATATTTTGCGTCAAAATTCATAATTAAAGGGTTTTTTTTTAAATATTCGGGACATTTTTGCACACACGGTCATCTGACCCCAAACTAAGCAAAGCTTGTGATATGGCTGCCAGAGACTGATATACACTGATGTATAGTTTTAAATACATACTTAAATAGATATTGACAAACAGATATAGAACAAACAAATGTTCATCACATAAATGTTTGTCCTAGGTGGGAATCGAACCCACGCCCCCAAGCTCAGAAAGTAGGTTCACTACCAACTGGAGCACCGAGCTATCAATGTTGCTAGTTACAATGCTAAACCACTTTTTCCTATGCCTGAACCAATCCTGATGGCAAATAACCTCCTCCTGAAGTCGGTTAAAAATTAGAACGAATCATACATTTTTAGAATGCATCATAAATATATTAAATACTACAGATATCGAGAAAACTGGAAATTTCGAATGAAATAAATAAAATGAAAGTGAAGCCGACAATAAGGGCGTCAAGAAAAACGTTTGTTTCAAAAGAATAACGCTTTTCCGCTCGATTGGCTCACTCGTTTCATTTCCATTGATTCAGGAAGGGAGGAACGGTAAAAAGATAAAATTAAATAAAACACAAATAATTCTATGATTCTTTTTCATAGTATATTGAGCGTTGTCTTGGTTGTCTCAAAATGGGCAAGATTTTGTATAATTGGCTATTCATTTGTAAGGTTGTCATTCACAATTTTCTTTTGGAAATAAATTTCTTTTCGGCCTTTCTTATCACGGAGAAATTCTTTATGTTTTTTTTTGTGTTGCTTATCAAAGATTTCATTTATATTTCAAACTGACTTGCAAATACCTTGCTGTTAAAAAAATATGGTGTATGAAAAACAATTGTTGTTCATGATTGATTCTGGAATTTACAATAATTGTTGATTTAATTTGACAAAATTAATCAAGCGAAGAAAGCGGGTATGAAGTTTTTTTTTTTTTGACGCTACCTAAAAGTCAATCTTAAGTTTCAAAAATGCATTACATTCGATAACTGTATTTTCAAATAAAGTCTTCTAATAATAGTTATTTCTTTATTTGAATTTCGCATTATCTAAGAAAAGTTGTATAAAAGCCTTGGCTTCAACTGAGAACCTATATACCCACCTATGCTGGCCTCGGCTATGCCTCAGCCCACATTTTCACGTTCGTCCATAAATGCTTCTGTTGCCGGATGCTCCAGTAATGTACTATTTCAGAATCAGTTCAATAGTTCCAGAGATCTGTTGAGAATCTGCTACAAACACAAAGTCTTAAACATTATCTCTTTATATTATACAATAATAGATAAAACATGTATCATCTTCATTCTTCTCATATTCTGTAGATTAAACATATAAGCTAAATTAGTAGAAGAATAAAAAAAAATATATGTTTCAAAATTCGGTCGTGTCCTTGAATTCAATGCCTACTGCCGGTCACAGGGCTAGGGTTGCTACTGATCGGGTTTTAAGAAAATGTTCATTATTTTGTACGCTACTTCTACGCTGACGACACGAACGGCAAATCTCAATGTCGCGGCGTGCGCGAGTTTCGCTCTGAGCGTACCGATACCGTGAAGTATCGTAGCGGGCGTTTGTTTGATTACGTCACTCGTTTCAGGCGTTTGTTTAAAGTCAAACTACTGCATTTTATTTATATTATACGGGAATTACTCACGTAAGATTAAGCCGGTCACTCCGACTATAGTCTCAACCGCATTAGGAAGTCTTTTTCAAGGTGAATGCACGCGAGCGGCTGCGTCTCGCTTGGCACAATGCGGCTGCCTAATGCGGTTGAAACTATATGACCGGCTTAATCTTACGTGAGTAATTCCCGTGGAATATAAATAAAATGTGTGAAAACCACGTCATTTTCAAACTACTACTTTAGCTTATTTATCTACTGCGTTCTTGTGCCCTAGCACGCCCGCTGCCCAAACAATTTAGCATATGGTATAGTACAGTGACAGTTCATTATGCTCTTGAAGCTAATTAGTCGGTCTGATTGCAGTGAGCGGCGTCAGCTGGGAGGAATGGTGGACCTACGACGGAATATCAGGTGAGTTGCACTACACTATTACAATACGTAGGTACTTTAGTAAAGTATCAGAGAGTTCACTCTTGAGCAATCGATATGGTTTCTGTCTCGTCAGTCCCATAATCTAGGTATATAATATTTTCATGATCTTTGATTTGTTAGATTCTTCTCCATTAAAACATCGGAAAAATTCAACGAACTAAAAATTTTAAAAATTCTTTCTCCCATACATTTTGGTCGTCGTCAATGATTTTGTTTTGTAAAGGCAAGAATTGAAGTCTATACATTAACATATTACATCATAAAAAATAAACCGGCCAAGTGCGAGTCGGGCTCGGGCACTGAGGCTTCCGTACCACCACAAAATTCAATAAGGAAAATTACCAGTTATAACTTGGTAATGAACAGAAACTCGCACTTGGCCTAGATTTAATATTTAATGTTATACTATAAAGTGTGTACTATAATCATGCAAGCTTGATGCTTGTACATATTACCGTTTTCACATTAGAGCTAATACAAAAAGACGTAAACAAATACGTTTGTTGTTTGTTGTCCTTTCGTTTTTACTTTTTGACTTCTTTATTATTAAATTTGTTATTTATTATATAATCGTTAATAATATAGGAATTAATAGGTAGGACAGACGAACGAACGGAAAGACAGACAGACAGACATCGTAGGCTAAGTAATAGGGTCCCGTTTTTACCCTTTGGGTACGGAACACTAAAAACATTTAATAAAGGCAATGTTCTTACCGCTACTAACTAATTATGGCCTTTTGGGTAGATAGTCCTTTTTCTTCCATACAATTGTGCAACAGAGAGCGCCTTATATAGTTTTGTCTTAGTTACATTTCAATATAACAAGGCTACAAGGCTTAGAAGGTTTTCTATAAAACTCTATATTTGAACCGCGTGTAACTATCCTCTATGTATAGAGACGTACTATCATAAAAACGGAGATAGATCATAAAATCCGGAAGGATATCATGAAAATATCGAACGAGTGCTGCGCGATAACACACCTCACAATTCCGCTTGTAATATGAATGCAAGATAAATCACCCGTATAAATTTCACGTCACGTAAACCGGCAAAAATGTTATCGGCACGAGGAATTGATATGGCCGGGAACGAATGTGTTGCGACGCGATTGTGGTAGGTCAATGGACCGGGAATCTGCTTCTGCTTTCGATTTCTCGTATTGCTTCCGTATCTACAATTCTATACAATGCTCTGGACGTTTCAATAATCTTGCATTTTAAATTTTTTGTACTCAAACACACACTACCAACTTACTCACTATCAACTTATCATGATGCCACTGCTGGGGTATAGGCTTTCTCTCAGAGAGAGAGGATGGGCTTTACACAATGCTGGCCTAATGCATGTTGGTGAATGTCATGTATTTCCATCCTCTCTCTGAGAGAAAGTCTGTGTCCCAGCAGTGGAAACATGACAGGCTGAAATGATGATGATAAATTTTAAAATTTCATTAACCATTTACAATATAATAAGAAAAAGGGCGTCATTTAAATTGAACCGTGAAAATGTTTCTTTTATTACCGCCGCAACGCTATACCTACATTTCATCGCTAATTAATACTTAAGCGAAACAAATATGATTTACCTTATTTATCATAATTGGGGACAAAAACAGAAATTGATCCGAGCATTTAACTGAGCTAATTGAATAATAAACATCGCAAAGCCAATTACAGCAGTTGTTATGAGCATGGCATTAATTGAACAGTTTAAACTAGCCGTTTCCAATAATGGAGGTGCATAATAGCGATATGTATACGGAACAGACAAAGCCGTCTGACTAATGGAACAGCAGGTATACGAGTGATACTTAACTAAAGTACAAAAATATGTTAACAGTTCTGTCTGCTCGATTTGATCTGTTCCGGCCACAGACTTATATCTAAGTAGACTTCACAAGCGGTCCAAATTGTATGAAAACTAAGCTTGTAAAAATTTTCGTACCTAAAAGTGAAAAGCAATAATTATCTTTATTCTGTTGTTCAACTCTATTTGAAATGTGGTATTCTTCCAACTCAGCAGTGCAAGTACAGTTCTTTATTGAACGTCAAATTCGATAAATTGCCATAGAATCAATCATAGCAAGATCAAACGGCATTTTATTGAATTTGACGATCTCAACTGTCAAATTTGACGATCGATAAAGAACGGTACTTGCACTGCAGTATTGCACAATTCCCCATTTTCGTTTTAAACTGACACGTGTTGTCGCGGCACTGATTGAGCATACTGGTTTTAGCCGGATTCAATTACGACTGTTTGTCATAATTGTGTAGGAAATATGACATGCAAGGTAGGTCGACTTGTGGCGTCTACTTGGATATAGGTCTGTGATTCCGTCCATAGAGCTTAATGTTAACAGAGAGCTATACGAAAAATGTTCAGTAGGTACTCGAAAAATGTGCATCGTCTGTTGAAATCTCGTTTAACTACCTTGTCTATTTATATTTATTTTTTAAATGACATTTAGTAATAATAATTATGATATGATTTTATTTAAAACAAATGACTTTCCAATGTATTGTCTTATTGTTAAATAGGTATGTGTTTGTGTTTTAAGGTTTTATTTTAATGTCTTTACTATTAGGTATGGTTTAAGATTAAATTCCTATCATTAGTGTAATTCGTGTTTGTACGGTACTAATTGAGATAAATAAAATAATAATCAATAATTGATATAAATAAAATAATAAACAATAATTGATATAAATAAAATAATAACGCTCACTGGCGGACTCACATCACGAAATCTCAAAAATTACTTGAACTATGGAGCTGACATTTGACAGATAGTTTCATATAAAGAGTAGAGGTCCACTAAGAAAGGATTTTGCGAAAGGGCTGTATTAAGGGGGGTGTTACCCCCCCCCCTTGAAAAAGAGCTAAAGGTTTATATAAAATTCTATGCGTACGAGTCGTTGTTTTTATTTAACGAATTTTTATCTTTTAAATATTGAAAATTTGGGAAAAAGATAGCTCTAGCCGGTGAGCGCGACCTTATGTACGTTATACATCTAATCTAATATCTATATACAGTTAGATCCTTTGCTTATTGGTACTGTCGCTCATGTGAATGGAAAACGATTAGTGTCTTGACAAGTAGATCACTATAGGGGAATCGCGCGACTCGATAAGGTACCTACATGTACTACTATAGGATGATAATTATGTATTAAATTAGCTATATTTATAAAAGAGGTTTGAAGTGCGGTGCGAATATGGTTTAGCTGAAATATGAAAAATCTAACAAATCAAATACGCATTCTCATAAAAGCGTTATCTTTAGCCTAGCTAAAAATAGTGACAAAAACAGCGTCCACATAATAGATAATTTGAAACCAAAAAACTTGGAAACATATTTATTTTTATCTATATCTATACTAATATTATAAAGAGGAAAGATTTGTATGTAAGTATGTTTGTAACGAATTAGCTCAAAATGTACTGGACCGATTTTAAAAATTATTTCACCATTTGAATGCTACATTATCACTGATTAATATGGGCTATTTTAATAGGCTATACCGGTGCGGAGCCAGGGCGGACCGCTAGTCTTTCACAAAGTTAAAAAGAAACTTTTTTTTCCTCACCTTTTTACTATTTAGGATTCATTTTCAGTTAGTAGCAGGTCATCATTACCAAGTAATGAAAAAAATAACGCATTTTTTTTGTTATAAAACAAAACCATTTCATGTTTTGTCGGCTTGCAGTTGTGTGAAAATTGGAAAAAAATATTTTGAATACACAATTTTTACTCGTAACGTAATTTTTCCGACAAAAAGCTCAATAAATTACCATTAATGGAAAGTTCGCTTAACGCTTGGCTATAAAATGGGCGTGACCGCAACCGCTGCGCCGCGCCGGCTTACCCATGCAATTTTCAAGGTCGTAAATAATAAAACCGTAAACGCGATCCAAAGCACTTTGCCTACTTTTTTGTACCGTAACCTTCAAGGTGCTAGAGGGGAAATTATTTGGGGTTGAAAATTATTTCGTTGGATACTTCTAAGACTTGTCTGCAATTAGTTGATTTTATATTTTTTCTGTGAATCAGTTTTTCTCGTGATTTTGAGAGTTGACCCCATAATGATGAGTATAAGGACCTTTTTTCTGTCAGTATCACCGTTCTATGTTCTGTAGAGGTAAACTTTGTATTTGATCTAACATCTATGTATTAGTAAATCTATGATATTAGGGTAAGGAGAGCAGAGCAGAACCACGAAGATTTTTGAAATTTAGTGTTGCTGAACATACGTTGCGTCTACTATCTGGTGAATGGATAGCTCTTCTTCTCTCACGCTTGTGAGAGTCTCTCACGCTACAAAATTTAAAAAACACGAATAGTATTTAGCTCACAAATTTTCTTCCGCGGCGTCTAGTAAAGTTGTAACTCTAATGGCTATTTCTAGTAAACTGCTGATTATTTTATAGTACTGTTATATATTTTTAGAATCTAGTCAAATCGTTTAAGACAATGATGATGAATGTTTTAAATGTTTATCGGGATTTATCACGCATTATTATATTAACGTAAAATTAAGATGCGTGATAAGCCTCGTTAAACTTTTAAAACATGATTTTAATTCGCGAAAGTATCCAGGTTACTAATGATAATAAACTGATTACATAAAAAAATCGTGTCCAGTTTAATTTGTTTCTATATTATGTACAATGTAATTTTAACCAATTTCGAAAAAGGAGGAAAGTTCTACATTCGGCCCGTATTTTTTGATTATTTTTACGTATGTAAAATGTACAGTGATTACGCCGGTATCTGTAAACCAATTCGTGTGTTTCTTTTTTTATCATGTAGAAAAAACCCGAGTGGTGGTCCCACAAAAATTACATTAATTACGGTTCAGTAGTTTTCTTAATATGGATTTTTGCTAGAGCACCTACGAAATTCTCACTAACGAACGAACGAATCACTACAATACTTTTGTTTTGTCTTTTGTTCAATTCAAAACAAGGAGGTATACATGCATGGATGTGTAATCGTATCTATAAATAAACTAGTAGTTCACCCCGAACAGATTTAAGCATTTCACTATCATAGGTGTTTCACTAAAAATTCTAAAATAAATTATCTTTAAAAAAACACAGAGATCTGTTTTTTTATAACATTATTTATATATTTTTTAGGCTAGGCACTAGGCAAATGTCTCTCGGGATAATATGCAAGGGTTCTACCACTCCTTTTTGAGCAGTTGTGTAAAAAACAACTAGGTACGCTTTAATACATTTCCGGTAATATAATTTTACAAGCTTCTACTATTGCCAAAATCATTTTCCAACATTTGCTCTATGCGCCAAACATTACACACCCGATAGCTGCGTTGTCAGTGTGATAATGAACATGAAATTTCTGTGCCATCTGATTTGTAATTGCAATCAGGACTTGCGTTAAATACAATTCGGAACTTTAGTTCAAATGTAAGTAACATGCGTATCTAGCATTAGTATAATGCTTCGGTGATAATGTCCAGTGTTTGTTGGCATATTAAAAATTAAAACGATACAACTACTTTAACATGCCTACAATTCTAATTTAAATTATTACTAAGATTTTTACCTATATTTTTAGCGTCATATCTTCTTTACCTATACGTGTATATAAAAATATATGTGTGATGTTCCCTATGGACTCCAAAACGGCTGGACCAATTTTGATGAGACTTTCGCTGGCAGATAGCTGATGCTATAAGGAGTAACTTGGACTACTTTTATCGAGGGTATATATGCGGATGAAACCGCGGGCGCATCTGGTAATTTATATCTGTGTTTATTACTGAAAGGACACTTTTGTTTGAATTTTTATGGTTTTATCAATGGTACAAGAGTATTGCTATAGATACAAAAAAACTACAAAAAATATTTATTTCGCATAAACATAACTGTAAAAAGAAACAATTGCCTGAGGGCCTCAACTTGAGGTCCAAACAGTATATAGACATGTCGCATGCGCTTACCTTAAAGAAGTAAATATTAACATAAAATACTACATAAGAAAGAAAAAAAAAAAACAGGTAAACAATGCAAAAAAAATATGTCATATCGATTATATTGATTTATCGCCATTTTTCGTTCCTTGCGAGGACTGCAACAAAGACTTTACACACCTCATTGACCGCCAACTCATAGATTATATCACTAATATGTATGTGGAATGGAATTTATTCAAATTTGGAATAACCGTGAAGTTCAATAAGAATAATTTTCCAGTCGGTTAAAAATTAGATGAATTTTTACATAAAATTTGGGTCGTTTCCAGTAGATAGTCTTCTCATATAGCATTAATTTATCGGCATTAATTTTTCCAGTGGATTTACCGATAGTTAACTTTTTTTGTCGCAAATAAGTCCGTGTTTGACCACTAGCTCGCCTGTTGGTAAACGACGATGTGGTCGAAGATGAAGCACACAGACTTAGAAGGCCCAGATTATAAATATCTCTCAGGAAACAAGGACACCGAACTTCGTTCATCTTATTTTTTTATACATAGGCATACACTTAATTTAATTTCTACTAAATTTATCTATAGTACATATAATTTAAAATACGAAAGTTATCCCTGCATTGGTATTCTTCTTTATCTTAAAGCTAATATCGTATTCATGTTTACAGGGCCGGCGTTCTGGGGTCTGATAAACCCGGAATGGTCGTTGTGCAACAAGGGGCGCCGCCAGTCTCCGGTAAACTTGGAGCCGGACAAGTTACTCTTCGACCCCAACCTACGCTTTTTGCACATAGATAAACATAGGGTAAGTAACTTGTTAGCTTTTACTATTGTTTTAAGTAGTGTTTGCAAAACTTTAATTCATACTTGCGGATATAAAAGCTTGAAAGTAAGGAAATGTATCTTAAATAGCTAATAACATTATGAGGAGTTCTTATGATTTGATCCACGTTGAAACTAATTGACTGAACAAATGCGTAGAGTATGTTGTTTTTTTTTTGACCTAGTCTTTTCCTAATTTCAAATTATGAGATTCTTTTACTACAACTCTAAGAATTCTCTATGGTCTATATCGGAAGAACTACAATACAGGCAACTTTAAGGCTAGGGTTGAATAAATTATATGTTTTAGGGTTTCATAACTCAAAAGGAAAAAAGGATATTATTATATCATTATACCTACTTTTTTTCTCAGGAGCACATGGAGGTATCAAGTTATCAAATACTCAAGTTTCTTTTCAAAAAAAACTTCTAAGTCAACGCAGTCAAAAAATACGGTTTATGCCGCATATTGTGACACTCGCAAGGGAATCATAGCATATAGGGTACTTTCCGTTGACCTAGCATCATGAAATTTGGCACGAAGTAAGATCTCACAGCACATATACCTACAGGAAAAATCCGAGAGTTGTTCTAGAGATAGCTTTTAACGCTAAGGCCGCTAGTTGTTACTCAAGTTTTAAAGAGTTTTTGTCCTCAATGGTGTGAACATCAATCAATAAATTTGAAGTTACAATCGTCACAAAAAAAATGTTGTTGACATTATAAACTTATATTTTGTAGTTGGTATGTATAGCACCTGTTTGAATCATTGATCTATTCATCAACATCATCAAAAATCTTCACACAATTTGTGATTTTCTTCTAAATTTACAGTTCCTCTTCAGGATACTTTATAACATTTTCTTGTCGACAGATAAACGGTTTGATTACCAACACGGGTCACTCTGTGATATTCACAGTGGAGAATGAGACTCGGCATCACATCAACATCACAGGTGGCCCGCTCTCCTACAAGTACCAGTTTCACGAGATCCACATACACTACGGGCTGCACGACCAGTTTGGATCAGAACATGCCATCAATGGATACTCTTTTCCTGCTGAAGTAAGTTATAAGACTTGAAAGTAAATAGGTTTCTACATTTTGAAGTTAGCTCGTGTGCAATGCCATGAGATGCGAACAAAATAAGAAGTAATACTGGTTACATTTTCGCCATACATAAGAATTTTTTTGGTGCAACAGGTGTGTAGAGTAGAAGCCTTAAGTCACATACATCATCATCATCAGCCAGTAGACGTCCACTGCTGAACAAAGGCTTAACAGTTACATTCATCAACATCATCATCATCATCAGCCACAAGACGTCCACTACTGAAAATAGGCCTCCTCCTTAGAGCTCCACACTGAACGACAGCCTGCCGTCTGCATCTACTGGATGCCCGCGACTTTCATGATGTCATCGGTCCATCTATTGGAGGGCCTATTTTGGATGAAGGCGTTGTAAAAACTGAATAAAATTGTAAAACAACTATATGCCATAGGCTCAATTATTTACTTGTAAAAAGACTCTTTCAAGAACAGGGAAGCCGGAGATTGTTTCATTCTTTGGCTGTACGGATTAGAAATGTAGAATCCGCTTGGTACTTATGCTCCGTGTAGCTCCAAAACTCATTCTCCGAAATGAATTCTGTAGAAAATTGACAGATTCGCTACAGACAGTGCTCCAACCTAAGAATTTTTCGACTAACTTGTCATCTTCTAAAATTGGCACTCAAACGCAAGCCTATTATTGAATTCAAAAAACTTTGAACAGCACAGTTTCATCAAAAAGTCACCCAGTATAGTCTGACGGTCTAAAATTAACGGGTTGCTGCTATTTTTTCACTTTGACATAATTATGGGGCAAGCAAGAAAATTTCCTGTCTGCCACGCGGCTTGCGGGGGCAGATACGAATCATTATTATTTGCAGTAGTAATATTCTAATTGTAATGACATTTGCTAGTCAGATTAACACAGAGTCAATTGAATTAACAGTTCAGTATAATATTGCTGCACCATCAAAATTAGGTGCCAATAAAACTGCAGCCTAGAAACTTAATATAATTGGAGCACAGCAATTAGCTAAACTGCATCGCCATCGTTTACAGTCGCAGTTTGATTTAGTTTGTAAGTTCACATTGATATAAATAAATATAAGTAGTTATATATATATATATTAAAGTTTAGTCGGGCAGGTCACGTTTTAAGATACGCGTCAGTAGTAATTTTTTAACTTTCGCGATTTGAACACATGTTTTAAATGTTTATCGGGACTTATCACGTATTATTTTATTTAGGTAAATATAGGTACCTTTCGCTCAACGTTTCGACCGTGTTACAATGGCCGTGGTCACGAGCTGACTGAAAACTGCGGGTGAGTCCGGCGAGAAGAGCGGGTGTTTTGTTCTTCTACTCTCACTTGATCTAAAAAAGAGATACCTCCGAAGATCCCCTTTCGGAGATCTTTAAGTCCTAATTAACATTTAAAACAAGACACGCGTCCACTGGGTCGGAGTCGTAGCGTACGCAGCGTACGGAATTGTTGCTTTGTATTGATTTCTATGGCGCAAATTTGCCGATCCAGTGCACGTACGCTGCGTACGCACCGATCCTGAGACCCAGTGGAGACGTACCTTCATTCGAACTAATTGACAAATTTACCAATAACCTCAAAAATGTTAAAACCTGACATTCACCAACATGCAAAGGGTCAGCATGGTGGATTACTGATTAATGGGTCAGTATGTGTCCTAGCAGTTGGGACGTGGAAACCCCATGATAATGATGATGATGAAGTGACCGAGGAGCGCGTTGGTCATCTAGCTACGAGATATGTTGATGATATCGTCCATCCATCCATCCGTAGCGATCAAAGAGCAGGTTCGAAGCAGATGGTATAATAAGAGAGAGGCATACAGCATGCAGCAGTGGGAAAAGGAAGGCAGTACATGATGACGTACAGGTACAGATAATTCTACACAAGACACGGTGACTTTTCACGTACTAGTACATACCGAGACGTATTTTTTTTTAATGGGCATATCCTTACTTTTGAGAACTTTGGAGTTCATGCACAAATGCATATTATGACTTTCTGACTAATCAAGAAAACGACATTGAAAATTACACTGTAAGCGATTTAAAGAAAAAAATCTTCGTGGATTGAACCATCTGTGTCATAAATTCGCTGGCTCACTATTACAAGGTTCTATGTTATTTTCTAACACGTTCTGTAATGACTTGACTTTGACTTTCATAAATATTGACTTAGCAGGGTTTATGCTTGAGTAAAAGTATCTCTCTCAAGCATAAACCCTGCTAAGTCAATATAGCCAAAAATTTTAAATTAAAATTATAGAACGTGTAAGAAAATAACATAGAACCTTGTAATAGTGAGCCAGCGAATTACCATTGGCATAAGAGTAAAAAATAAATGTTTTACTAAACAAGGCAACCTAAAGGCATATTGGAACTGAGACTACATAATATTTTTACAATTTATTCCGAAAAAACTTTTCCCTTCAATTTAT
The DNA here is from genome assembly GCA_932305915.1 of Agriopis marginaria. Lineage (NCBI taxonomy): Eukaryota > Metazoa > Arthropoda > Insecta > Lepidoptera > Geometridae > Agriopis > Agriopis marginaria. The sequence continues at coordinate 8,844,637 of OW029921.1, forward strand.
TCACTAAATAAACACACACAAAGTGAAACATTTTTATTTAATGCCACTCCCGAAGCTAAACGCCGAAACACGATCGCGGATTTGTAAGAAGCTCAAAGGCAAAAGCGTAACAGATGTTTTCACACGCACTTCGCTGAAATCCTGAGGGCGAAGGCTTCGCTCGACTGTGTTCGTGTTTATTTATGGGATAAATTCTAATGTAGACATGTGGAATCACTATAGTCACTAACGGGGTGGATTTGAGTTTGTTATCTCTGGCTTATAGTGACGTAGAGCCTGTGTATAGAGCTTGCAAGTGGTAACTTTTATTGTGAACTAGGTGTACCACACGGTTCCACCCAAGTCGAAATTTCCTCGTGAAATGTACTTTTTTCCGGGATAAAAAGTACCCATTGCACTCTCCGGCCGTATAACCATATCCATGCAAAAAGCAACGTCAAACTGTAGCTCAGTTGCTGCGTGAAGGATGGACAAACAAACCGAACAAATAAACTTTTTTATTTAGAAAACCAGAATAGATAACAAGTTTATTTATTAAAAAAAATAATCTTTAAGCAAACTTGATATTTTTGGCGGTTTTTTTTTTGCAAACGGTATACCTGCTTAAAAAATATGTATCAAATTTCACTTTCATTTCAAAAGATCTATTTAAAGATGACCCACATGAGATAGTGCAGTCGGGTGTATTTCGTTTATTAATATAATTAGCTGACCCGAGAAATGTTGTCCTGTTCAACGAGTTATGATTTATACAAATATGCCATAAAAAGAGCACTGTCAGTTTTTCTCGAATTTTCTAATTTTCCGGTAAATTCTCTATTTTTTTTTTCTAATTCTCCTCAGTATTAATTATGATGAGTAATGGACCTCCAATCGGTTTAATATCACCGGTCCGTGTAACCCTGTATATATATATTGAAAAGAAACAAAATCAGCTACATAGGATTAAATTAGTACCTAATCTTGATTGGCTTTTTGCAGGGTTATTTACCAAATTCATAATTTTAATTAATCTAGCCAAAATTAAATTGATAATTTTGTTTCAGATTCAAATATTTGGTTTCAACTCTCAACTCTACTCTAATTTCTCCGAAGCACTGCACAAGGCTCAAGGAATCGTCTCAATATCGTTATTACTTCAGGTGAGACACGAGGAAATACGAATCATCTTTTCAAAACCCAGATTACAAAATGACTAGGCAACCTAAGAAAATTATTCACATTGTAATCTAGTTAAATAAACTGGCCAAATGCAAGTCGGGCTCGCGCACTGAGGGTTCCGTACCACCACAAAATACAAAACCTAATTTTAATTTTTTTTTTATATGGCATTTCGATTCGGTGAAATGATAAGGAGGTCATACAGGTAAGGAATTACCAGTTATAACTTTGGTAATGGCCTGAAATTTGTCACCGACTCGCACTTGACCATTATTTATTATTTGTTGTTATACTTTAGAGTGTGTACTATAATCATGCCAAGTTTGACGCTTGTTCGTTTTTATATTAGAAAAATACGTTATAAAAGAAGTTTGTTATATATGGGGCCTCCACCCCTTTCTTTAAAAAAATAAATAAATAGCTTTCTACTGCGGGGTAAATTAAAAATTGTTATGTTTCGTGCAGAGTGCGACGATAAAAACACTTTCAATTAAATTAAAAAATTCACAAAAAAACAAAAACGTTCTTTTTAACGTGATATTTAATATAATGTTTGAAAAGAACAAACCTTTGATAAAAACTGTTTGCAAATGCTAGATGTTAACTAAATAAAGAGTTAAGCACAAAATATTTTTGTAAAAAAGAGTAGGTATTTTAGTTTTCATAATATTTTATTTTATTTTTCGTGATCTTTCTCATTACTAGACAAAGGAAACGTTTGTTTTCATGTTTGACGTTTTGTCGTGATGTTTCTTGAGGAAAAGGATGTGTTAGGAATGGAATAATTAGGAAGTTGACAACTTTGGAAATGGACAAGTTAGGAAGTTGACAAATTTAACCAGAGCCTTTCTAAAAGATCACCGAAAACCGTCCTCGGATGGATTTTCTATAGTAGTGTAAAAAAGTCTAACATTTTTTTTTATAATTTCATAAAGTACAGTGGTGCCCCGCGAGTGTTTACTAAGCTATATACAAGCTTATTAATGAGTACTAAATACCTAAGCTACTTAACTTATTAAAAATAACTTTTGAATTTCTCATAGACCGTTGAAGTTCTAGAGACAATCAAAATGCTCAAGTCCTAACTTTATTCATTCTTTACGTGCCACTTCTTCGTAAACTTATAAAATTTTTGTGACTTTCAGCTTAATAATTTAAACCAATTTTTCCTTGCGGTCGCAAATTATCGTCGTTCTAGTAAATCCAGCGCACTTAGTCGTAATTGTTTCCATCGAGGTGTTATCATGAAGCCGCACCTTTTCACTCCTGTCTGGAGTGAGCACGGTTAATCAAGGAAATTGCTGTTTTGTGCGCTACCGGATCGCCATTCAAGCTATTAGCTCGAATTAACAACTGTCAAACAGATACCTACAAAGTAAACGAACTGACAGGACTAGGCTGCAATGACTGATTATTTTTGCAAAAAGATCTTACTTTACTTAAAAGCTTTAGTTAAGTTAATCTAGGATTAAAATTGCTCTGTCGATTTCTTGCTGACGGAAACGAGACGGAGCTATTTTAATTTTAACTTTTTTAAGTCCGTGAATTATCTACTTCGGTATAATACATATTTAAGCCATAAGTGTAAATAATTACATAATGGTAATCTCGCTACTCACTTAGTTTTTTTTTTACTGTGGCAAGTGCCTTTATTAACTTAACATAATACAAGCTAAAACTAACACTACAGATATAGTTACTGTATAATATACTGCCCATAGACCGTTGAAGGTCTAAAGACAATCAGCCAGTTGGCAGTGTAAGGCCTAGGGTGCAGTAGACATATAAGCTAAAGCATTAGTTTGACTCGGACGTGTCCCTGAATTCAATGCCTACTACTGGCCTAATGTCAGTCACAGAGCTAAGTTTGTTACTATCGGGTTTTAAGAAAGTCTTCATTATTTTGTTGTAATCTTCTACGCCGACGATACACACACACACACACACGGCGTATCTCAATCGCGCGGCGCGCGCGACTATCGCTTGGAGCGTACCGTGAAGTATCGTAGCAGGTGGGGGAAGGGGCGCTCGTTTGAATACATCACTCGATTCAGGTGTTTGTTTAAAGTCAACCTACTGCTTTAGCTCATATATCTACTTTGCCTAGGGGCTGTTCGTTTTTAACGAAATTTGTAATAGAAACACGATAAAATTCAACATAAAAAGCAGAAATTCCACCAAACTAAACAAGAAATAGAAGACAACGTTGTTGTAGTGGTGTTTACTCAGTGGTTGGTGCGTTCAAATTCTACACCAGAGACTAACGCTTCAAATCTTGACAATGAGCTCTAACTTTCGTTGTAGGAAATCATAGCATGTAGATTGTAGGTTTCTCATTCTGATGCCCGGCTGGCTCAAGCTGAAAATCTGTCGCCAAGCATGGTGTGTTCCACAGGCAACTCTCATTTTAGGCAAGGCGTATATAGTAGGTGTCTCTACCATAATCTTTGACCGCACCATCACTTAACACCAGATGAGCCATTGCTAAAAACCTAGCATGTCAACCACAAAAAATAAATCCGGTATTCATGATCTAAATAAAAAGAAGCTATAGAACAGAAAACCGCTCGCATTGCTAGGAGGCACAAATAGCAAGACAACCCCTCCAATAAACAGGCCACTAGTCTGCTTATTATCAATTCGGTTAACCCCGATTTAATTCGGGCTTAAACTGATCGTGATCTCTGACCCCTGATTGTCTGGGCCCTATTTCCCGATCGTTTTATGGCTTTCCTTAATGAAGGCCGGTGTCCGTGTTAGCAGATTCCTTGTTGTCCCAGAGGAAATGTGTTTGCGCGCACGTTCATATTTCGCTCGTGGCCGCAGTAAACTGAAACTTTGCTGAAACAAGCTATTTCTGCAGCCGACAAACAATTAGTACCTACATGAGGTTCTTTTAGCTGGGGGTGAACACATGTTTGTAATATTTATTTTATACCAGTCTAGAATTTTAACAAGAGAATACAAATTGTGTTATTTGTATTTTTTTTGTTAGCATAGCTAATGTGTTGTATTTTTTCAGCTCGGAGATTTATCAAATCCTGAATTAAGAGTTTTGACAGAAGAACTAGAAAATATAAAGTACGGGGGTGAGTACTTTTATCTTTCCAGTTTGCATTATATCACAGCATTCGTACAACCCATACGTACAACATTCCATTTTTATTGTGCGAACCGTTAGACTGTGGAATACGCAGCCTGTATGAGTGTTCCCCGATAGTTACAATCTGGGTGTCTTTAAGACGCAAGTGAATCGGCTTCTTTTAGAAAAGTGTGTAGTCCGCATCATCACTTAACATCAGGCGAGCTGACGGTTAAACGCATGCATATCAATAAATAAATTATCCACTTTGTATATTTCGATTTACACATCGTTTAGTCTAGCTCGGACATATGTGTGTCTGTGTCTACTTAGACCTAGAACAAAAGAAAACAGTATCTATTTCAATTAATGAAAAAAAAAACTGCTAGTGCTAGCAGTTCAATTGTTTTCTTTACTAAACTTGAAATAGTTTTATTTCGACTAGCAGTATAATTGTTTTTTTACGAAATTTGAAATTGACACTGTTTTAAACTATCATGGTTGTTCACTAAAGTTATATGATTATCCCGCATTCTTCAGTCTTGCCGTGAACATGGTGCATGTAATCGCGCCAAAATATCGTGAGCTCATTCCACAACCTTACCACGGTAAATATAAATAATCATATAACTTTAGACACAGTTTTCTGGCTAGCAGTTTAATTGGTTTTTACTGAACTTGAAATAGACACAGTTTTTTTAATACTCTAGGTCTATGTACTAGTCATGGGTGTTCCACGGCAAACCCGATAAAGGGTAACCTAGTTGACAGCTATGAGTTATACGTTATTTATATGACAGGAGCAGAGATGCCAGTCAACAAGCTGTCAGTTCGAGGGCTACTTCCCGACACTGACTACTATATGACGTATGACGGCTCAACAACGGCGCCGGCATGCTTCGAGACTGTCACTTGGATCGTCATCAACAAACCCATCTACATCACTAAGCAGCAGGTATTTTTGAACAGGTTACTAAATCTGTTACGCTAGTGATTCGCCGAACTGTTATTTCACGACCTCTATATGTTCACAACCTCAGGATCAAAATTGCTCACATTTGAATTTAAAAATTCTATTAGTATGAACCTGTCAGCAAAATTTCGTGAATATCAAATTGACGGTACGTGTGCCAGTTATAGTCAAATAATTATAAAAACAAAAAAACGCCGATCCATTCCCATAGGCTTTAAGAACTTCGCTTTTCTTGGTAAAAAAATTTGGTGGTTTTGAAACCTACATTTTTCCCATTGTAAGACAAAGGCCTTCGTCCCCTCCATCCACTTTACCCACTCCTGGGCTACAGTCCTCTAGTCTCTAATATGACAGTCAAGTTCAGTCCGCTATCACTTTCTGGGCCAGCTGGGTAGTTGTGTTTGTTATGTCTGGCAGTCGGTTGTTATTTTAGCCCAGGGTACATTAGGCATGCCCGGCTCAGTTCCACTTTAGCATAGCAGCATTCTGAGCTATGCCCGTGATTTTGGTTTGGAGTCCAGTATTGTGTCATGGATGCGAAAGGAGAGTTTCACGCCAAGTATACTGCACTCCATAGCACGTTGACCGAGTCTGAACATCTGTTTACGTGTTAAGGACCATGTCTGTACGCCATTCATGAGAATGAGGAGAATGCACATGTCAAAGAATTTTCTATTCAAGGCCATAAAGGGAGATACCTTTTCCGTAGATCCTTAATGGACCAAAAGCTCTTCCAGTGTTCTCGGTGCGTATATCAACTTCATTCTCTTGTCTTGCCCGGTACCATCAAGTTATGCCGAACGCACTCTGCGTTCGCTAACTAGTCCGGTCCATCTGTAGAGGCCAAAAGGCTAACTTTACAAGTCAAAGAAACTATTTCGCCTAAATAAATATCTTCACACCCCCGACAAAGGTTCTGTGTTTATTGCTGTTGGTCATTAATTTGGTCTTTGACATGTTCATTCGAAGTCCAACCTCGAGGCTTGTCTTGCTCAGGTTTTTGAGCATAGTAAGTAACCAGCTTCTTTTTCTTGACACATGCCTTATCCTCCGATCCAACCGCTAGCTTTTGAAAGTTATTGTTAATTTTGTTTAATTTTTGAGTAAACAGTTTCGGTAAACAGTTGTTACATTGTGAAATCAAGACTTTTAACAAAAATACATTGTTTTGCAATACTACTGTTTTAGTAATAAAACAGTAATATACTAAAACGTGTTTGTACGCACCGATATCATAAATTTTACTTTAATAGTATTGATTGTATTTTGTTTGTTGGCAAGTAAACCACACAACTTGAACAAACGCACACCAACCTGACGAAGGTAATAACTTAATTGAGTGCGAGAAACTTTTCTAATATCGCTACGGCTTGAAACACTTTCTACGCCGTCTATATTATAACCATCCATAAATACAGTACTCAAACAAAGGTCAAGAAGAAGATTACGTTCGGATTATCGGTTAACATCCACCTAGCTGTTAATTTTATTCAAGTAACGCCAAAAATCAAAACTTGGCTAAGGTGAGGTGCCTTAAGTTCTAAATCTGAACTTAAGCAACACAGGCTAATTTTAGACTTTAATTCGTAGACGTTTAGACTTTAATTCGGAAAGACATCGTTTTTTTTGCTATACAAGGGCATCGGATGCGGGCGCAACACGGGTTAAGTTAGATTTCTGAAAATATGACTAGTAGAAATGAGCTTTTATGACTCGTACAGTATACAGGGTTATTTTTACAAGCTTTTATTTAACTTATGTTTGTATGTTAAGTACAAATCTTGCAAGCCTAATTTGACCCTCTTACCGGCGTTCAATTGAATTGAAATTTGGTACACCTATGTATAACTTGGATTACAATGCATTAATATGGCACCATGGAACTTGGAATTGGATTTAGTTTCGGTTATGTTCACAATTGAAACAATATTTGGTATCTTGATTGTTTTTTCGGGACCCGAAGTACAAGGAACCCTTATAAGTTCGTTAGTTCACCCATCTGTCCGTCTGTCCCTATGTTCGTTAATTATTTCATGATATATAATTAAATTAAATTATATATACATAAAAATATAAATAAACACTTTTGACGGATTAAATACGTTTATTTTACATTATTTTATTACAAACGATTCCGTAAAAAATCTTTTAAAAGTATTTAATTGTATAGTTTAGTAATAGTGAAAACCAAAGAAATCATTAGATTTCACTATTTTCATATTGTTAGAATTAAAATACACTATAATAATATAGGTACTCTAACTATGTAATGTGAATAAGTAAGAAGATGCCTTAGGTATGAAGATTTTGTTGTAACAATCAATATTAGCAAGTCCTGCAACGACTGAATTTCTTCCCTATTTGCATTACACGCTTGCTTGCGCCGAGTTCGACACCAGACATAAAAAAATGGAGCCCCATTATTCTTGTCGCGGGAAATCTTGTGTGCCGTTTTTCGCTTCACGCTCGTAAATTAAGCAAATTAAAGAAAATGGCCGTAACGAAAGTTTCGTTTATGTTCAGTTTTATTTGTGCTACCGTAAAATAGGGACCTTGGAGTGCATGTGCTGGAACGAGTGTCTTTTGATGTTAAATTCTTGCTCTAATATTTTATTTTGATCTGCTTCTACGAGCTGGTCCCACGCTACTGACGTACTCCCGTAAAGAAAACACTTACTCTATAACGTAGGAACACTACAAAATCAAGATTATACTTCTCATTCATCTATTTTTAACCTTCTTCAAGAAGGTTCTCAATATAATTGTTTTTGTTGTTGTTGTACGTACGCTGATTATCCCCGCATAAAAATTTGTGAAACGATTTACTTGCTTCTTATTTTATTATGTAGAGGAAGCTTTCGACAAATATGTCATTAACTTTGGCTCATATATAGTTTTTAATCAGCTTGAATAATGTTAAATGTAGCAAACAATTAAAAAATAAATAACAATATTATAAATAAATAATAGGTAAATCCTTAAGTGTGGAACAACACAAAATAATAATAATAATTTCAATATGAAAATTACTTATTATCATCGAGATACAAAACCTATAGAATCACAAACGTGCAAAAAAATACCGAACCGAAACTCGGCGCATGCTACGAATTGCGCCGACTTTTTGGTTCGTTGTAACTGCGATCCAAATACAACGCCGTGCTACAGTGACATAGCGGACAAGTGACATTGAACACTATGCATGGGTCATAACGTCTAAATTGGAGTAAATGTGCAATTGCGAACTACATAAATTGATGTCTAGGTATGTACAACGACGTTCGTTCGCTTTTTGACTGTTTTCACTTAGAGATTGTGACTGTAGGTAGGTAGGTATTGTATCTCGATGCTTATTATGAATAATTTTGTTCGAGCGCCTGTTGATTTGGAATAAAATCAATAATTTGGTTCATTTTGGTTTTCAAATTAAATAAAAAGAAAAATATTTAAATAAAATTTTTGAAAACAAAAAAAAAAATTGAAATTTAAAATTATTAATTATTTGTTAATTTTAAATGTTGTTTTTTTTTTAATGTTAAATTTTGGTTTTTAATAGCAGCCAAAAATATTTATACATCACTGTTAACTCAAGCAAGTAAAGAATGGGTTCACGGGCATTGTTGTTTTTCGATTGTACAATTAGTTTTTTCTTAGTGACCAGTGCCACTTCCAGTGAGGCTGCAAGTTTCCTGACCGCGGTTGAGGCCAGCATAATAACATTTTCATTTGTGCTCACGCTACAATAAACAACTCACGTCCCTCGCCTTTAGACAAAGACTTCGCCGTGAATTATGTACGTGTTAAAAGTAAACTGAAAGTGCCGCGTTGTGTGGATGTTATTATAAATCATTGTTTATGTTTTCCGTTTGTTGGTGGGGAAATTAAGTGGTAGAACTGCAAGACTCGTGGGGAGACGCTCGTGTGGTCGGTAGAACCTCTATTTGATATGCAACTTGGCGTTTTAGCTCGCATGCTAATGGCGCACGTATGCTTGATATCCAACTGTCAGTTTTCTAACGAGATACTGTATGCACTGCAGAATATTCACTATTTTTATAAATAAAACACTAGTTTAAACTATATCGGTTACTCACTACAGTTATACGAATATTAACGGGATATTTACCGCCGTAAGATTGTAAATGGAGCTCCTGTTATTACGGCACAGTAACTGAAAAGTTCAAAGTTAACTTTGAACACGTCTGCACCTACCTATGAACTTTTCTGCCAATCACCCGCATTCTTCAGTCTTCTCGTGGGCATGGTGCATGTAACTACGCCAAAATACTTACCGGGAGCTCCATCCACAACCTTATCACGTTAAATATCCTGTTAATAATCGTATAACAGCAAATAAAACACTATCCATGTACGAGTAAATAAGAACGGCTTTACTAAGAAAGTTTAGTGAAACTAATCTAACTGATCTGTGAACTTATCGCTGTCGGAAATTGTCATGCGCGAAAACTAGACAATAAGCAAATAGAACCGGAAGAGTTTAACGGTAGGTTGTTGAACTTTATTGAAGTTAATGTTTTTTTTTTATATATATTATTTATCTTAAGTGTAACGGTAAAAGGTGTAAATACAATCCAAACATTCAAGCCCACTACCAGTTGGCAGCGTGGAGCTACATGCTGATAGAATGACTACGCTGAGTGGCAATGCTAATGCGTTGAGCTAGAAACACGCCAGCATTTTGGTTACAAGTTACATTTAAAGGCGCTCTAAAATGTTTATGAGACAGAGGTGAAAATAAGTCAATTAATTAACTTGTTTAATTAATTAAATGTCATTATAATTAACAGCCTATCATGTTCCCACTACTAGAAATGCCGTATGATTTGTTTAATTAATCAAACAAAACAAATCCAATTATTTTACCTAAACATTCAAAATAAACTTATAAATTGATGACCCTTCACTAAACTTAGAAGCTAGCTTTAGTTTACATAAACAATCCCAACACAAATAATACAAGAAATACATATAAGTCGGTCCGCTATCATAATAGAACAAAGCAGAACAGGCATCAGAAATCAGAATCAAATTGTTTAATACGGCGTAAACATCGATGAGGAGATAGGGCTGATCGCGTGCGCCTCGCCCGTTAATCCAGCACCCACACAGCCGCACCGGAACTATATCAAAAGTACAGAATATAACAGTATGTGATCTAGATAGGGACCAGTGTTGCATTGTCTCACGCACACCAATGGACAGTTATGTCAACTTAACGGCCTCTTATAGCAAATTTGACAGTTTTAAATCAGTTTTATTCAGTTAAATTACAACATTTGAGCTGGAAAAAAATATATGTCACAGATACATCTGTGTTTGAGTTTATGATTTGGTTCAAAACATATTAGAATAAACTTTCCTCGATCAAAAAAAAATCTGAAACAAAGTCGATTCGGTGTATTTTTTCGTTTTATGCTCTAATGAAAGCTCGTAATAACCGGCAAATTGCATGTCTGAAAGGTAATTTTATTAAAAAAAAATATTGATTGAAGAAATTGATAGTGAATAGTTTAGTTTTTTAGTGAAATTAAAACCGTAAAAAGGTCACGAGAATTTCCGCACACCGCGTTCAGTACCGCGCCAAGCGTCATCGAGGTCGGACCTATGTTCGGTTTTGTCGTTGCACTCCCCCCGCGGGCGTCCTGACTCTTGGGTGGCAAAATACATCGTCGCTATAACTTGGCGGGGGCTGAGGGAGCGTTTTGTTGCCTACGCGACTCGGATAACCGGCCGTTCGGTATTCCAGCAATGATATGACCGCGCCGGAACTCTATCTACAATATTACAGAAAATAGCAGTATATAAACTAGATTGCGAAAAGTGTTGCATTTTCTCACACACGCCGATGGACATCGTATATATTGTTACTTATATCAACGTTAAGTTATGCTAGGTTTGCCGTAAACATGGTTTGTTTATTTAAATAAATAACTTTTTTATTTTACCTCTACTTATTTATTTTTTAAATAGATGACAATACAAGTTTTTTTGCTAGCTTATATCTGTAACTAATAATTTAAATCTGACACTGCTTTATCTTAGCTATCTTACTCCACTGCTAAACATAGGGCTCGCCCAGGGTTACACCACAGCCCGATCTAAAGCTGCCTTGCGTAAATCGTCACTCTATCGAGTCTTAGGGCATCTCATGTTGTTTGCCGCTTCTTAATCTCCACTCTAGAACACATTTTCCCCAACGGTTATCAGTTCTGCGACAGATATGATCGACCCACTGCCACTTCAGCTTGCTAATATGCTGAGCTATGTCGGCGACTTTGGTTCTCTGGCGAATAACTTCATTTGGATCCGATCTCTCAGAGAAACCCCGAGGATACATAAATCTGATACATACCATGTTATTTCAAAGTACTAAACAAAGCTTGAAAAAAATTAATATTATACTGCAAACCACGTAAAGAAACTCTTTAGTGCATTTTTCACAAATGGTTTTGTAGAAACTATTTAGTTAAAACAAGGAACTGTCTAGTTAGGATACGACAATAATAATTAATAATATTAATTATAGATATCATAGATATTTTATTATTATTGAAACTGACGTGGTTTTCACACATTTTATCTATATTACACGGGAATACTATAGTCGGAGTCACCGGCTTAATCTTACGTGAGTAATTCCCGTGTAATATAAATAAAATGATATTTTATTAATTTTGTAATTAATATTTAAATTCAGGTTAGGTTCAAATTAGCATCACAAATATCTATAGAGAAAATAGTTTAACCTAAAATCCTTATTGTACTCGAAACAACGTAGAAGCGGAAATTACACTAGAAATTCGACATATATAAATTAAAATGGACTTCCGCAAAATAACGCATGATTCAATCAACTACGACAAACTTTTATTTTTTTGCAAGGTTTTTTGATCAAGTACCCATACTGCTTTTCTCAGAGTATGATATCCACTAGCACTCACTAGCACGAGTACCATGTAAAAGGAAGAAATTTCAATTTACTAGAAATCGCTCTTCACCTCACTGTTTACAGCGTTATAATGAAAGCTGAACATGCTCGTATGGGTTTTGCAATCAGTTTTAGAAAGTATTAACATTGATGTTAGATTCACAAACTAAAGTTTAGTTTAGTTAAACTTAAGAGCTTAACTCAACTCTCTATATTCACATAATTTTGATCCTTTCACTTAATCAAGGTCATATTAGAATGAAAGATCGTAAAAATATAACAAAAAAAAAAAACAGCTCATTAGATCTGGTTTCATAATTATGGTACATTTTGAATGTAGATAATTTAAGTTTTGGAATAATATGAGTATAAAGGCTAATCAGCTGTTATATTAGCGGCTAGGCTAAGTAGCTGTTAAAATTTGCAAGTTGAAGTGGCAATGGGCAGGCCACATCGCTCGAAGAACCGATAACCGATGGGGAAGAAAGGTTCTTGAGTGAAGACGATACCGGAAGACGCAGCGTAGGTAGGCCTCCCACTAGATGGACCGACGACATAGTGAGAGTCGCTGGCACCCAGTGGATGCAAATGGCAGGCTGTTGTTCAGTGTGGAGGTTAAAGGGGGAGGCCTATGTTCAGCAGTGGACGTCTTCTGGCTGATGATGAAAGGCTAATCGAATTATAATTTTTTGATCTGATATTGTTATCGATTGTTGTTTACAAATCAATTTTCAGGCAAGCGAAGCGGAGGGGCGTTACCAATGTGCAATAAATGATTTGACTTTATTTTGTGCAGTTGCACGGTTTGCGACGGCTGATGCAAGGTGATGCGCGACACCCGAAGGCACCCCTTGGGAACAACTTCCGACCACCGCAGCCGCTACACCATCGCGCGGTCAGGACCAACATTGACTTCGATCTCAGCAAGGTAAGTTACATATACAGAGTTACAAGGAAAGGGTTTACTGAGCCGAAAGGAGTCCGTTATACTCATCATCTTGAATATTTTTTAAATTGGGACCAACAGTAAAATCGCGATAAAAATATCAGCTGTTCCATTTATTTTATCGAGTGTCAGTGACCGTGTTCTAAGAAACAGCTTATTTTTTTCGTGATTTCAGAGTTGCTTCCATAGTAAAAGTTGTTCATAATGATGAGTGCTATGGACCCCTTACGGCTTAGCCCTTAGGGCTTAGTACACCCTTTCTGCGTAACCCAGTGTGGTCAACTGTCAGAGTTTTTAGACAACAGAAAACATACGACATGGAATACTTTTTTTTTATTGCGTATAAGTCTGTGTTTGAAAACCAACTCGCCTGTTAGTAAGCGACGATGTGGTCAAATATGAAACAAGCAGTTTTAAAAGATGCCTATTCACTTTGACCTTGAGAATTGCAGAGTAAGAACTAATAGAACGACATCACTGAGGTACGTACGTAACATATGAGTTTATGAGGTTATTTATATTGTTTCTTTTTATTTCCAGTACCCTGGAAAGACTTGCCCCAGCATGCATCGTGACATGCATTATAAAGGTATGAATGAATAATCTTTTAAATACAGTATGAAAAACAAAAAAAAAAAACTTGCTTATAGAGTCATTAAATAACTAAACAAATGACAAAGCCATCTAGCGGAAAGATGAAAGTCTTTCCACTAGATGGCTCTGTGAGTATCATTCACGACTTTGAATAGTTCTACTTTCCATGTCCTGATTCTCATCAGATCAGCTTGATGGTACCAAATTATTGTATTGTCATTCGACTGACATTACACTTATACAGGGTGTAAGGGGAATACTCTCGAAGCCAAAAGAAGGTAATTGTACTCATCATTATGAACAACTTTTACTATGGGACCAACACTAAAATCGCGAAAAAAAATCAGCTGTTCCATACATTTTATCGAGTGTCAATGACCGTTTTCTGGAGAACAGCTGATATTTTTTTCGTGATTTCAGGGCTGGTCCCGTAGTAAAAGTTGTTCATAATGATGAGTACAATTACCTTCTTTTGGCTTCGAGAGTGTTCCCCTTACACCCCGTTTGGAGCAATAGAAATTATACTTGCAAAGTTTCATATTGATACAAAAATCAGAAGTAGGTTAAATCGACTTCCAAGATATGATTACATGTAGTAGCATTCAGAATAATATTTAAAAATACTTCTACATCTTATACATGTAAAAAAAATATTTAAACATTACAATAGTTAAAAATACATTAGGTTTATGTTTCTTACTTTTTGTATGGGTAAATTTTGAATGTTTGTGACTTTGTTGTTTGTATGAGGAAATCTCAAGAACTATCGAACCAATTCTGAAAATTGTTTCACTGAAACAAAATGTAAAAAAAAAATATTTTTCTCAAATAATATTTTCATTACCTTTTCCTTTTGAGAGCTTCTTTTATGAATTGACCTTTACTACTGATACCTACTGAGTGTTAGAATATTCGTACACAAAGCGACGCAACACGGACATTACTTCTCGAGTAGCATCGTGACTCTCCTTCGTATGCTAATCGATAAAATTGCCCAGTGCACTATCAAACGTTTACTTAAGTCGCGGATTTGCGACGCCTTCTTCAGGAGCGGTCTTACACTAATAGGCAGTACACTAATGTTTTTGATGTTTCTTGCAGCCAAAACCTGGACACAATATTAGATCTATTCCACGACGACGACGGTAGGCATTCATAGGTATTAATTAGTATAGTTGCTCTGTAGGGAAAGTCACTAGAGAAATAATTAGTTTCATAATTTTGTAAATACTTCTTGTAAATAATTGGTACCTTGCTTATGAATAACCAATAATGCTCTAACTTTAAGTAAAACGATTAATTATTGTAACATAAAAATACAATTTTAGTGCTAAATGTATACCTAATTATGAACTAGAATAAAATAATGATTGTCTAAAATTATAATAAGCAAAAAGTTACCTCTAGCATAATTGTAACGGCCTCAAAAATCATACATAGATATTTTCGGATATAATGTTATAACGCCATAACGTTTCGCTATTACTTAGTAGTAGAATTATTTAAATTATTTATTTAATTTTAAGAAAAATGTTTTAGTCCTTATACTTAGCGTCCAATTGTCTCACAAATTTGACCCGCCAGAACTTGAAATGTATATAACTTTTAGACTTTGTGAACTTTTTGTTGATATTTTTTTTCTTTGTCCCCGTTTCTCATAAAGCAAGGATTTCAAGGATCTTGCCGTGATCTAAAAATCTTTTTGTTTTTTTTTTTTTGCTCGATTATGTTAAACTATGTATAAACTATTATGTGAAATATGAAAAACCGATTATATAGCTCTCGAACAGAATTACTCTCGTACCTATTATTGGAGCTGGTTAAAAAACACTTAGCCGAAGTCAGTGAATTTTTTATGGGACCATCTAAAGCTTCCTCTACATGATAAACCTTTCACAAAAGCGGTGTGTCAGTGTACATACATATTTTATGTATATACATACATATCGGTGTACTTACATAATAAAAAAAACTAATTTAAGACCTTAAAAAGGTTCACATTTCAAGGCCTCGCGGGTCAAAATTATGTGAAAATTAGTCTCTGATTTGTTGAAGGACTCATAATTATTTGGGAAGTACCAAAAGATAATTGTACAATATCATATTGTATGAAGTTATTTAATTTCAAGTTATGTAGAAAATGTTATTATTATGTGAACTGGAACTTCCTATAATATTATGTATAATTGATGTTAGTGTTGTTTATTCCCTAGGGTAAAAAGAATTTAGACAAAATTAATCATATCAACATAATTATACTTAGATGACAAAAATGTTTTAGTAAATTTAATACGACTTGTTTAATATATTTTTTTGTTGGCCTTTGGTACTATTTGCTTTAAAGCATTTTATAGCTTTAAACTACCAGTTAATTAAATGTCGTAGTTCATACCGTAATATTATCAAAAAATAATCATATATCCGTATCATATCGCCTGGCTTTATATAAGATCTATTAGGAAAAATATTTAAATAAAGGATAATGTCTATGAAAATAAAACTTTTATTTCCTGGAAACGATAATTGGCGTTATCTATACTAATATTAAAAAGAGGAAAGATTTGATTGTTTGTTTGTTTGCATTGAATAGGCCAACTACTAGATAGGAAACTACTGAACCGATTCGAAAAATTCTTCCACTGTTGGGAAGCTACACTATCCCCGGGTGACATAGGCTATATTATATTTTCAAAACTAATATTATGAAGAGAAAAGATCTGATTGTTTGTTTGCATTGAATAGGCTCCGAAACTACTAAACCGATTTGAAAAACTCTTCCACTGTTGGGAAGCAACGCTATCCCCAAGTGACATAGGCTATATTACATTTTCAAAAAAGTTAGGGATCCTTACTAAAACTCCAATAATACCCGTGCGAAGCCGGGGCGGACCGCTAATTTTAACTAAAACAAACAATAGGTAGGTACCAGCTGATGTCAGTTTAAAATATGGAAAGTATCGCTATGTTCGTCTAATCTAATGCAATAGAATGAAACCTTCTGTTTTAGTGTCTCCAGTCCTCCGTTTGAATAAAAAGCTCATTTGAATTCTATGAGAATCGAAATTGCTCTCTTTTTCGCTGTAGTAACTTAATTTAATCGAGTTCCGTCACAATGTCTTTTACCTTTAGATTAGGAAGTCGCAATAATGCTGATAAAATGGGAATGAAAAATAAAGTATTCCTTTACGATCATTACAGAGAGCCATCTTCGTACTGGAGCGTAGTAATGGAAGCTACGAGTACTACATTTATACTAAGTCTAAGTTTTTAGCTCTGAAGGCTGCTATAAATTCAAATTAAATTGAATCAAACCTTTTGAAACAAAAAAAATATGTACAGGTAAAAACAAAATAAATCCTAACTACCACTAAACTAAACTATTAAACCGCTAATTAATACTTATAACATTTTACTGTAGTAAAATAATTACCACCACCAGCCCCGTTACCCGCGCCTACTATCAATAATCATAAGTTTAATAAAAAATACGGCTTTATATTTAGTAAGCGATCAATTTTTTTTATTTATATTTCTAAATCAATAAAATTATTAATCAAATATGCCCAAATAAAATTCTTAATATTGGACGTGGTTTAAAAATTACTTAGGCAAAGTTATTGAAATTTTTGTGGAACCATCTCGAGAGTTTCATCTTCATAATATAAAAACACGTAAATTGGTTCACAAATATCGGAGTAATCGGTGTACATAACATAAAAAATAATACTATAAAAACGGACTGAATTAAGAACCTCCTTCCTGGAGTCCATTAAAAAGCTAGCAAAACTGATCAGAATTTACGGTTTTTCATTAGTTTCGTACAATCTCCTGCAGCTGTTAAGAGCTAAAAAACTAGGACCGAGCATTAAGCAAACAAACAAAAATAAAATTTCAAATATGTTTGAATTCATTTCCCGGTTTATCGATTATGTTGAAAAAGATTTTCTCTTTAAGTAAGTAATTGTAAAGCCACGGAAGTGTCTATCACGAATCATCTTCATACCTTCCAAAAATTACGGCTTATCATGATTAGCAGCGGATTATTAATTTTTAATGAAGTCAATTTGCGTAAGTCCATTAGCGCGGCCGGCGGGAAGTTTTCCAATATCACCGGGCTTCGTGGGGTGAACAGGTAATTTTAAGGTTCAAGCCTTCCTCCGATTATACATACAAGGCATAATATCTGAATACCTTCAAAAACACATTTTTGGGTGCTTTAAAATAGCATTGCTTTTTCTATACTAGAGTGCTACTGCACAGAAAAGATAATTTTTTTGTTAGAGTGCTGATGGTGTCATATTGCAGAAGTTCTATGTAATAGTTTGATTCTGAGCCAGCGCCTTTATTTTAGAAGAGTGTATTTTTTTATTACACTCTTTTATTATTAATTAAATAATGTAAAATATAAACTTAAAGTTCACAAAAGGTTTTTGAATTTCAAATTACAGTAGAATAAGTTATATAAAAAAGGGGCGCGTGTACTAAATTTATAAAAATTGGCAACGTACTTTAACGTACTTTTTTAAACGTGCTTGTATTAGTATTAGAGACTTTCAACATATCTACTCACGTCTATAACTTTGCCTGTACACTAGCCCCTAGGGTATTTGGATGGCGTGGAAAATCAAGTTGAGCGTTAGCAGAGCTCTGTTTATTTCTTTTTGCGACGTCTTCCGTTTAACTCCACTCGGGGAATACCGAGCAAACTGTGCTACGTTCGTGCTACAAATACAGAGACCCATGTCCATACAAACAACTGTAGTTCGAATATTGAGTCGTTGCGTTTAAAATACGCGTATAAAGGTACTAGCTCAAACTGAAGTAACTGCTGCTACATAGATACCACACAAACATATACCACACGAGAAGTAGAGCAAAAAAAAACCCCAATTCAAATGTACAACAGTCACTCCCAAAATACTAAAACCGTAAGTGTGCAAAGTTTCATGCACTTACCTTATTAACTAAATAATAATCTAATAACTTAATAACTAACTAAATTAGAAAGATATAAAAAGTTAGGACGTACAGACAGACGAACGGACAGAACAAACTTAGGTATAAGGGTGTATTGTAGTACCACGGAACTGACGGAACTCTAAAAAAACAAGAAAAAATAATTATCGTATATCATTTAAATACTATTAAGATAGCATAAGAACCCTAGCCTATCTTAATTTCCTGTACCATAATATTTGATACATTAAAAATTACTTTTTAAGTAGGTATCGTCAAGTACAAGCCACTATAGTTCTTACCAAGTTAGTTTTGGTTAGGCATAATGAAAAATCTAGTTCAAGCCAATACACTGTTTGCCTCAGTGTTTTGCCCTACGTGCGCGTTTACGTTAGCTCACGTGCTTTTAAAAGCTTCCTTTGAAATAGCTTTGCACGAGTTTGCGCATTTGAACTAAGCCATGTTGGCTATAAAAATATTCGTACAAAGCTCATGTCCTGTCCATCAAAACATTAAAAGAAGTCTTTCAGATGCTGAATATATAAGATAGCTGTGAGGGTATTCCGGTTTTTTCCCAGTCCCAGTCACTTTTATTGAGATGAACACAGAAGTGACGAAGACAGAAACAATAACGATTGCTTTAGAATCTGCCCGCAGGTACAGAAACTAGTAGGGTTATAGTATTGATGTCTAGCACGTGTTAACTTTACAGAAGCGAAAACTTGCAGAATGACTACTGCTCAATGACAATTTACGTGTTAGCTTATTTAATTTTCGCTAAATTTCCAGCAATGCATATTGGTAAAACAGTGTGTATAGAAACATAACTTAACTAGTGGCTTGGAAGAAATTGGAATTGATATTAATTAATTTTAAATATTGGCAATGCAATATAAATAACGTAAATAAAAGTGACGGAGTTATTAGATGAAGTGTTATTATACGACATCCAGAC
The DNA here is from genome assembly GCA_932305915.1 of Agriopis marginaria. NCBI lineage: Eukaryota > Metazoa > Arthropoda > Insecta > Lepidoptera > Geometridae > Agriopis > Agriopis marginaria. The sequence continues at coordinate 8,864,253 of OW029921.1, forward strand.
TTTTGGAATATCATCATCATCATCATCATCATTTCAGCCTTAGGACATCCACACTGGACAAAGGCCTCCCCCATCGATAAAAAAAACAACTTTGGAATATATAATGTATTTCATAAGTCTGTGTAGGGTAAAAACTTTGTCATCTGTTTTGCCAGTATTAAATTTTAAATATTCAATAAATATCATTTTCTTCGAAGCCACCAGCTAATACGCAAAGGAAATATTATTCTAAAACCAATTCACGTAACACATAAATCAGAAGAAGGGGATTGTTTACACAGTCTGCTAAACACCCGCCGAGTGGCGCGAACTTGAGAGTGTGCTTGAGCACGAGGGCCGCTCCAATGTACTTCAAGCTCGAGTATTTACTCTATATTCAGTGACAAGATTTGACGGCGCGTCTCGTGTGTGCACTGCGCTTTATGTTGACGCGACTGCTGTCACAGATGTCGCGGATCCGACACTTGTGAAACTCTGCTTGACTCGCGTCCTGAAGTTATCTATTCGAGTGTGCAAAACGTAATTTGAGTGTACAATTATTGTAGGGTTGTAACTCAGAAGAAATAAATGGAAATGCTATACCTACAGTGTTTCCTTAAGCACTTATATTTGATGACATTAACGGCCGAGTCTCGTAGGCAACAAAACGCTCCCTCAGCCCCCGCCAAATTATAGCGACGATGTATTTTGCCACACAAGAGTCAGGACGCCCGCGGGGGGAGTGCGACAAAAACGAACATAGGTCCGACCTCGATGACACCTGGCGCGGTACTGAACGCGGCACGTGCAAATTCTCGCGACCTTTTTACGCTTTTATTTTCACTAATAAACGAAACTATTCACTATCAAAAATCTATCCAAATCAAAAAATGTTGAATAGGATTGCCTTTCAGCACATGCAATTTCCAGGTTGTTACAAGCTTTCATTAGAGAATAAAACGAAAAAAATATACTAAATCGACTTTGTTTCAGATTTTTTTTGATCGAGGAAAGTTTATTCTATCGTTTTTTTAACCAAATCATAAACTCAAACACAGATGTATCTGTGACATGTATTTTCCAGCTCAAATATTGTAATTTAACCGAATAAAATTGATTTAAAACCGTCATATTTGGTATAAGAGGCCGTTAAATTGGATCATCTCGTTTTGCAGTTGTGTGCTGCTCAATATTGGAGTGTGCGTTTGTAAAACTAGTAAGAATATTAAGCCAGTGTGTGCAATACGTATTTAAATCGCCCAGTTTTTGGCAGACTTTTTTCGGTAACTAATGGTTGTAATGATGAAGTTTTGGTATTATAACAGCCCTTGTTAGGTTTATTTTATACATCAGTAACCTGGCTTACCAGATTGCTAAACGTGTTTTTTTTCCATACACGTTCTACGAGTATTTGCTACAACGTTTCAGTGCAAGGTGCCAAAAACGCAAACGTCCACCACGTTTGCGTTTTTGGCCTGCGTAATAAGTTGTTAGGTAAATCATGTTTGCGTATTTTTGTTTTATTTTATAGATTAGGTCTACGTTTGGCCACCAACTATTAACGACCAACTTTTATTTTATTCTTTTCGTTTGGCTATTACTTTTTTCTTTTGGCTTATTTTTTTAATTGTGAGATGCGCTGGCATCCTGTGGATGTAAAAGGTAGGCTGTCATTCAATGTGGAGGTTAAAAGGCCTATGTTTCAGCAGTGGACGTCTTCTGGCTGATGGTGATGATGAACAATATTTATACATAGGTATAGAAGAATTGTTCGTTTAAAGTTACTAAATATAGTTTAATGTAATGTGATACTAATTTTAAATATGTTATGTTCATAAACTACACGGCAATACGGAGCCTCCTACCGGAAAAGTTTAGTTACAACAGTAACACACGCTATTTGGGGCCAATTCTCGTTTTATGCAAATGCATGTACGTACAGACAAACTTCTGCGGCGCACCGGGATGGTAACAAAAACCAGAGTTTGTGCACAAATACTGTAATACACCGTCCATAACAATAACGAAATGAATATTGGATTACATACGGCACAAGTGGAATGATAAACTGAAATTATTGTTGCATATGTAAGTAAGTTCGTATGGGCTGACCTGAAAGGACCTTAACCGCCTTATTACAAAAAAGTCCATCAGTCCAGGTTCAAACCAGGACTAAAAAGTCCGAGTTTGTTACGGTACTAAGGGATTAAAACTTGACCTTATTACAAATCTTCGACTAATCGAGGACCAGCTGATACCAAAGATAGTCCATGGTTTCAATATTAGCCACAGATAAGAAACAAAAATTGAAATCATTCATTCGTTCCTGCAGGTTTAAAACACACTTCAAAAGCTTAAATAATTATTTATTAATGCAATTTAAGATATTTAGCTATCTTAAATTGCTGTTTGTTTAGGTTTCAATCTATTAAACAAGCAAAACTTATTATTTTGAGCACTTTTCAAATTCATGGCATAATACGATCACGTGCGACGCCAAAATCCTAGCGTAGAAAAAAGCTATGCGCCTGTCCCGCGTAATTCGAGGCGTTCAGATAAATATTTGTAATTATCCAAAGACATTAAGTAGTTCAATGAAATCTTTGTAATTACGGTGGGAAAATTAGCAATGTTCTTAAATTTTCTCATAGCTTCCTCCTGTTCATTTAATGTAGCTCGCAATTTTATAATTATCTATGAAATGGAACATCCCTTGCCATAATACCCGCTACATTTTTGCAAGTTTTACTGACTGGTTGAGATACACTATGCAAATCGGCTGTAATGTCTTGAATATACAAAGAAAACAATAATTTAATGCATCAGTGTATATTTTTTACTTTTTGCGTAAGTACCTTCCTATAGCTATATTGTAATCTACCAAGGTTATAAACAAGCACTTAATTCATGGCCAGTTGCATAAAGCGCAAGCCACTTGAATTTCAGGGCTTAATGGGCTTCCTCTAGGATCGTGGACCAGATCCTCACGTAAAACATGCACTATTTTTGGGCCAAAGCGTTTTGTGAACCTATATTTATATCTTAATTCTTCGTCACTCAATTCGAAAGGATTCACACGATGACGAGGTCTATCAGATCGCCGCGATGCCTCCAGCATGTCCAAATCTTCTGAATTCATCATGTCAATCGTGTTTAAATCCATTTTAAACGATATGTAAATAATAAAAACACTAAATAAAATAATTATAACCAAATTCTATTAGTACCGAAGTTAGTCCATAGTTAAACTAGGGGTCTCGGCGGTCTAACTTTAGTACCATAGACAATCCATGGTTTAGAGAAAAACTTCGTTTTATAATAACGTTTATTTTAGTCCATGGTTTAAACTGGTACTAATCCCAGTACTAAAGTTAAACCGTGTTTTGTAATATGACGGTAAGAGTCTAAAAACTCTGACAACAAAGTTGGCCGATAGCTTCTAACTTCGCTTCAGACTGCTCTTCCTTCATTCGCACATTTTGTTATTTTTGTAAAGATTTTTTAAAATAAATATTATGCTTGCGCTTTACTGCACCCTCACCTGATAATAAGCGATGATGTGTTCCACGATGTAGCACGCTTGCGCTTGTTGCTTGACAAAACCCATTTGCTCGCAATTTAAAGACACCCAGATTTTAACTACCGGGGAACACCCAATCAGGCAAAACAAAGATAAAATAACCACTACATTGAAAGGGAAAAAAACATTACCACTGTAAAATAACATTTCAAATATTTTAAAGCAATTCATTGGATTTTTTATTTTATTTTAGAACGTAAGCAAAGTTTTTTACATACATATTGTTTTAAATACATACTTAAATAGATATTAATACCCAGATATAGAAAAAACACAAATGTTCGTCACATGAGTGTTTGTCCTAGGTGGAAATCGAACCCACGCCCCCAAGCGCAAAAGGCAGGACCACTACCTACTATACCAACGGGCTATCTAACACACACAACTTTCACAATCCATAAGTTTAGTGACGTCATCACAAATACAACATAAAAATTACGGTTTTAAAAACTGTTTATGAGACATTTCAAAGAATACATCTTTTGAAATGAAAGTGAAGGTACATCATTTTTGTTCAAGTTTGCGGAAAACCATCCGCTAAAAACATGGCTTTAATTTTTTTTTACAGGAAAAATCTTGTATTTGTGTATCTTAAAAAAATACTTGTTCATCATCTGTTAGGATAACCTAGTCTTGCCATACCAAAATCTCTTGTATCTAAATAACTTTGATTTGAGAAAACTCGATTTTCCACCAAACTCGTTCGCAACATAAATTCGTAAAGAATACTTGGTAAATTATTGTTGGGAATAGTCACAAAAATTGTCCTGATTGTTGATATAAAGACGTCCCAAAAGTTGCCAATACGAGTCGAGAGAAGTTATTCAAACATTATCGCTGGAAACTCCGAAGTTTCTATTTTGCTCTTTGACAATGTATTGAGAAAGTTCACGAATATTTTGAACAAATAAATTGTGAAGTGTCGGAATATTGACACAGACCAAAATATTCAATAGTACTTTTAATTTTTTTAAACCTTCCCCGTGATGCATTATTTTATTCCATGTCAATGGCCGGTGGGGTAGGGGGCGGTATTTTAATGTGTAAATAATGTATGTAGGTATGTAAAAATCAGTATTTTACAAACTTTGATATATTACTTACTCATTATTTGCCACCAACTCACACTTGGCCATTATGTATTATTTCTTGTTATATTTTAGAGTATGTACTATAATCCACCAATCCGCACTGGGCCAGCGTGGTGGATATGGCCCAATCACCCTTTCGGGGGTAGGCTAAAAGTCCAGCAGTGGACTATTAATAAGCTGACTATGATGATGATGACTATAATCATAGCCCGTTGGTCGAGTTGGTAGTGAACCTGCCTTCTGAGCTTGGGGGCGTGGGTTCGATTCCCACATAGGACAAACATTTGTGTGATGAACATTTGTGTTTGTTCTATATCTGGGTGTTAATATCTATTTAAGTATGTATTTAAACCTATATATTATGTATATATATCAGTCTCTGGCAGCCATATCACAAGCTTTGCTTAGTTTGGGGTCAGATGACCGTGTGTGCAAAAATGTCCCGAATATTTATTTATTTATTTATTAAAAAAAAAAAAAAAAAAAAAAAACATGCCAAGTTCGACGCATGTACGTATTTTAGTTTTTACACTAGAGGAAATACAAGGATACATTAAAAAAATATTTATTGTATGTCGTGACCCCTTTGGTTATTATTATTATATAATAGTCATATTTTTTTTTTTACATCGGACTAGGGTAATGTTTGATCGCGATCTCGCTTGATGGAAAGCGATGATGCGGTCGAAGATGGAGCACGTTTGCCCAGTAATAACCTATTAACCCTAGACTTGAACACTCCAAGATTGTAATGCTGCGGAAACACAGACAGGGGCAAGGCGTTCCATTGTTTTGCAATTTGACGTAACATTACATATACTGTGAAAATTTCACCATCAGCTTGGCCGTCTGCCCGTTTGCCTATAAAAATATAAAATTTAGCAAATGGCAACCAGCCAAGAATCTTGTCTTTACTTACATATCTTATCGCTGGAAAATCCGCTTTCAAATGTCAGCTGACTCTTTATTTGTGTGGGCCCTCGTGGATTCAAGTTAAAAACAGCTTTCACCGACCGACGCGTTTGAATAAGTTTCGCTGAAGTTTTATTGAAGTAACCTTCGGCCTGGCGTGATATATGTAGTCTCGCATCTGTACCGAACAGGCCGTCGTGGCCAAAGTTGGTGAACTCGTAAATTATTCAACCCCTCTGTTATACTCCTACTGTCGCGCGAGAGTTGAATCTTTAGTTTCGATACGTGTTGCTATTTTTGTTACGAATTAAAAATGTTAGGTACTCTGTTTGCTAATTTTTTTGAACTAGGTATTTACGCATAAATTATTACAAAACGGCTTACACCACAGACTAGGTAAAGCTCAAAATCAAATAAAAAAAAAAAACTTTATTTCCAACTAAATTACTTAAAATAATAGTTCCTGCTGGTTGCCTTACTAGACAAAGCCTGTATCAAGGCAACCCGTCGTATACCTGATTACAAATAGTTAGCAAGACAGTTTTTTTTTTTTTTTTTATGTCACAGAACCTTATTACTACCTTATAGACGAAAACATGAACATAGTCACTAAAACGCTGAGCAAAACTTATTTTGACGGTGGGAAAAGGTATTCTATAAACTCGAACTACTTAGAAAATCTTTGGCTTACACTCACGTTATGTTTACCGGTCGGGACGATCGAAGGTTGATCTGCAACCGTGGCCTTGGCAGTAACAGAGGGCGGGCGACCGTCTCCGGGAGCGCGTGTATTTCCTGATGAAGGAGCTCTGAAACCGATCGATCATCTCGACAAATAAACATAACGTAAGTTTAAACAGTTTTGTAATAATGTATAATGAATCCTCAAGCGAGTTTCGATGAAGTATTTATAATTTTATAGCATTATCTTAGCGCTACGCAGCTACGAGACTACTACGAGATATGTACAATCTACGATGTTTATAAATGATACAGCGTAATTATTAAAACAGTATTTATGAGTGTTTTATTTTAATTTTTTACTGTTTGATCGTAATTTGGCACATTACAATACTTTCCTGATACTTTTCTCATTAAATATAGTGTAGGTACGTATTTTCAGAGCTAACTAAAGATGTTTATTCATATAGGATGCTACCAGACCGTGGGATACCGTGGGAAAGGCCACATGCTGCGTTATTCTTCGCAATATTAGCACGACGCCACATAATTCTATCTAGAGTTGGTCGTAAATATAGCACCGTACCCCATTATTGTTGCAGAAAGTGAACGGTACGGGCACGGTACGAGTACGGAACGGGCTTGGTGAAACTGCCACTTATTTGTCTAAGACTATCCTGAGAAATAGCGCTAACGTCTGTATTTCTAACCAACAACCGTAAAATACAAAAATATAAAGCTCTAGCATGGTAGAGCAGTTTTGTAAAACATAATACATGACAGTTTGAAGTCTGACATGAAAGATTCATAAATAATTGAAACTCTACAGGGTTACATGTATAGGTAACTAAGTTGAAAGCAGGTCATTGTACTCATTATTACGGACAACTTTTAATGGGGGACCAATCCAGTAATAGCGAACATAGTCAGCTGTGCCATAGTAAAATGATATTCACACTCCACGTAATGTATGGAAAAAAGGTCCTGATTTCAAAGTTGTTGTTGTATTAGTACCATTTTTTCAGTGCTTGTTTATTTATTTCATAAAGCTTTAGGCACGTGAACAATCCGCACTTGAACACTAATAGACTCTAGAAATAACTAAATTATTACATGATACTAGAAAAAAGGCACAAAACCAACTGACTCCTATAGTAAAAGTTGTTCTTAATAAAATTATGAGTACAATGACTTCCTTTGGCTTAGTTCCACCGTTTTGTGCAATCTAGTATAAGTACTTTTGAATACCTTACAATTTTCACTCACTCAAAGTAGTCTAGTTATAATATGAAAAACATTTAAAAAAATATCATTCAATTAATTTGGTCCAAAAATATATTTGCTCTGACATGTGCATTCACGTTGTAAAAAGCTGAATAAAAACATTTTCTTTTAATATTCCACTGAAGTATATCACCCGATGTACTGTAAAAATCCCCCCTTTTATATTTATTATATCTTTATTTTTAACTTTATTTGTTTTTAACCTTGATTAAATTATTTATAACTTTTATTATTTAACTGATTTATTAAATGTTCTATATTTGGTTGCCTAAACATTAGCTGCGTATATTAAACCTATATTGGAGTATGACTATTATGTTATTCGTATCTTTAAAGTATTACAGTATAACTGCTACTTCCGATCGAGAAATCTAGAATCGTAAAAGTCCTACTAACACAGAACAAGTTACTTTATCTAATGTATGCCTACCTACTCGCGTCTTTAATATTTACCTACAAGTTTCGTTTTGGCCAGGTGATTGTCTAGTGGAAGAACCTTACATTGAGATCATAGAACCCAAGTATACGAATAGGTATGAGCTGTGTGACGAGGTCCTAATCTAATATTATGATTAAAATGTTATCAGGTTTGCAATATCCGTACTACTGAATAAATTAATGAAGATGTAAGAATGTTGTAGAAAATGACCTAAAACGAAGGTAAGTAGATAATATTAGAAATAGAAGTAAAATAGATTATGTGTATATTAAATGCGGATACTAAGCATATCACTAAGATATTTGTTAAGTGTTTTGGTTAATATTTTATGTAACGTATATGTTAATTGAAACAAACTCGTATGGGGCTAAGGATCGGCGCCCCTCCTCCGCGTCGATCGATTGATTTCGTCATCCTTACTGGTCATCACCTCCCCCATACGAGTATAAATACTCGTTTAAATAAAGAACTCTAATAGTCAAAATTCGGAGTCAGTCTGTGTGTCTAACAAAAGGTGGGACAAGAGGGCATAATCTTTTAGCAACCCCAGCGAACCCCAGCAAAAGGGTCAAATAATGAGTTCCCAAGATTAGGAAATCAAGGTACTCTTTAGGCACACGCCCAACCCTACCTAAACCTGAAACAGAAGATCATCCTGAATAATGTTATCTTATTTTTATGTGACTGCATAACTTTATCATTTACATTTGATAATGCAGACTTCGGAATAATTTACCGAATACTGATGAACTAGACAATCAAGTCATACACATTCTTAGTGTAATGAAGTTAATAACTTTTCCCGTTATCTCTTCAAATTGGCCATCTCAAACAGGACCTTCCTTCAAGTGAGATTATATTAATTAGGCCAGTATCACTAAATTCAGTGACATTAGTAAAAGGCGCCCTTTGTTGTCTTTTATAACTAAAGGGGTAACCCAGAGACAATCGCTCCATGTATATTTCAGCTATACTTAGCCTAAGGTTCCTTCTATGGAAGCCATAATAAAGTGTGATATTAAAGTAAGCCCACTATATTGACTTTCAACTCGAAGAGACAAATCAACTTCTTTCGTCATCGTCTCGGTTCCGAGAACTATATTTTCTCTTGATAGAACCTGTATGACCTGGCAGCCCAGCACAATCAGCTCAAAGCAGTTAAATGACTTTAATAATTAGTTACGGAACCTCTTTGTCCATTCGAACCTTTATTTATAAAACAAGTTGACCTTTGCAACTGAATTTACTTTATGTTAATATAAGAAAATAGCAATGACTATCGTCTGTAATTCGATTAGGAACATTTATCCATTCGAACCATAACCTCCTCTTTTTTAGAAGTCGGTTAACAATTACTTTATGTAAGTAAATAATATCAAATAATAAAATGACTACATTGTCTTCAATTCGATTAGGAACATTTATCCATTCGAACTATAACCTCCTCTTTTTTAGAAGTCGGTTAACAATTACTCTATGCAAGTAAATAATATCAAATATCAAAATAATCATAAGGCTTACAATTGGTCCTCGCGCCGGCTTCCACAGACATCGCCCCACTCCGCCCGGGACAACTGAAGCAACTCTGAATCCAGATACGATGGTGACACAATGCATGAAGTACCTTCCCGCAGCTCCAGGTAGATCGTCCCATCGCCATAGGAAAAGGAGTATACCCCCGAAGGTGACGAAGGCCAAAAACCCACAACGGAGTGAGCACATCGACCCCGGTGGCGTCACAATCCACCGACATTTAAAACCCACGGGAAAAAACGCAACACCACTCGGAGAGTGACTTTACGCCGGAATTTGGTTGCTTTGGGAACCACCATTCCTTAAACTGCAGATGTTGTGTTCCCTAAGCCCTCCCTTCGCGATAAAGGTATTGTTTCAAATCCATTCCCCCGCAAAAGCCGGGACGGTGGCACTAGTCTACCACTAGGGGTATGACCACCATCCCAATGGGTGAATACGTCCAAGCGCATACCCAAACTTTTAACGGAAAAAGGATCCGAATCAACACTATAATCTAAAACGAGTTAAATGACTCTATAATCAAATACGGTTCCGTTCCCAGACATGCAACATGAGAATGGAACCGATGCTCACATAAATTCACACTAAATCACTATTTACCCACAAAAAGATCCTAAAACGTATTTAATTCGTTGTGTTCTCTAAGCCCTCTCCTCCTTCAAGCTTTCCCCTCGCGATAAAGGTATTGTTTCAAATCCATTCCCCCGCAAAAGCCGGGACGGTGGCACTAGTCTACCACTAGGGGTATGACCACCATCCCAATGGGTGAATACGTCCAAGCGCATACCCAAACTTTTAACGGAAAAAGGATCCAAACCAACACTATAATCCGAAACGGGTTAAATGACTCTATAATCAAATACGGTTCCGTTCCCAGACATGCAACATAAGAAAGGAACCGAGGCTCACATAAATTCACACTAAATCACTATTTACCCACAAAAAGATCCTAAAACGTTAAATTATTTCAGAGTTATTTGGTAGTACAATTTGACTGTCGAATAACTCCTTATAAAATTAAAACACGCGTGAATTTAAATCGCGGACATACAAAGGTACTCGAACGACACCGAAATTCGTAGACGCGTAACCATCTACAAATCTAGGCTAGTCCAGGCACTAAAATTTTATAAAATAAAATCAATTTTAATTTCAAAACGATTGAGCAAATATATGAACACAAGTCACTGAATTTACCTATCCAAAGTACTCGTCCGCTCTCGACCGATCCCCGAGAACGAATGCCCCTACGCTACTCTACGCCGCCCTTTTGTTCGCGCACAGAGCCTTCCCTCTCCAACATCAATTTTCCGAGAAATTATCGTATGTTTTAATTTTCTACCTACCTCCAACTTATTAGTTTTCGCACGCGTATTGTTTTAGATAACCAATAAAATTACCGGTTGATGTAGGTACTTATTTGCAGTCTAACAAACTAAATCTAGAAAACCCCAGCCAAGCAATCATCTTATATTTATTAAGAGTTGAACCATTTGTCTTTAGTGATTTTGTTTATGAGATGAATTTCGCTGATATTTCCGATTAGTTTGATACAAAAGTATTACCTTAGATGTAGAAAATTCCGGGCTTTATTATCACTATAATATTCAGAACTAATTTATAGCAGCTAAGTTGTTTTAAAGCATTCTTTCTTAACGCCTGACTCAATGCAAACATCGGACAATGTACGTAACTTGCTGTACTGAAGGTTAACTAAAAGAATGCCTGTTCCCCATTTAGCTAGGCATGATGAAGTAAGGATACTATTAATCCTATTTTATTATCATCTAGTTACCAAAATCCTTTATAATATGAGACAGCATTTGATACTCAATCTTTATTTTAATTCCTGACCCTCTTTTCATTGCAAAACTTTGTTTTTTATTTTTCCTTGGTTTTTAGATTCGCGTGATTTAGGTATTTGCCATGCACCATGTACAAATTAATAATGTGTTAGAATTTTAAACGAAACATCTATTTATTTAATTATTTATTTATGAACGATGAACTTGGTTCTGTTACATTCGACCCCATTAAATTTAAGAAGATGACCTAAATCGGAGTAAATTTAATATTATTAAATGAGTTCCCAAATAAATAATTCAATAAAGAAATTAAGAATTGAAATTTAACAACCCCAATGATATGTCTAATGTGCAAGATCTTTGTTGTCCATATTCAAGTTTCAACAATAAAATTAAACGTGTAATAGAACTGTTTGTGTATGTGCCCTAATTATTATATGTGTAGTTTGTTTAAACCGGTCATGAAATAATCATCTTAGAAACTCAATCCGACAGCAAACCCGTGTATCATAAAAGAACTTTTTTCGTCCACATAGTATATTGACTTCTACGAGGAACCCGGTTGTGAGTCGAGTCGTTAGAAGAACAGAAAGATTGCTTTCCCCGCCAAATTCAACCTTTCAATCGAGGGGGTTTGCATTCATATCTCCTCGGTCCGCTCTCAACGTCCTGTGAACTACAAAAATCCACCTATGACCTCTCAGGGTCCTATAAGCTCTCGAAACCGAATTAAAAATCTGACTACCTCCGATCGGTGAATGTGAGTGTAGGAAATATTGCGGTTTACCCTTCGCATGAAGGCTGCGTGTGAGTATGAGCTCAATATAAACTCAATGTTTAATATTGACAGGGATAAGTGTCCTCCTGACTTAACCTAGCTCCAAGTTCCCCTTTTATATTGAGCCGGTTGTGTAGTGTTTTGCTAAACCTTGAAATCGACAACTCGCCTCTAGCCTTGGTGTCGCTACAACCCTGAAACCTCTAAACATACTTATAGCTCAAAATTTCCAACATCCTTCCACAATTCATTCCTCATTCGTTTATTCTTATTATTCAGATACAGAGCATATCTTTCATTGCTGTTCAATCCATCCCAAGGAAGTATCGACACCTTTAAGAACTATTGGCGACCAAGTTTCTGCACGCCTATCCCTAGGTTCATAATCTCAAATAAAAGCAGTAACTTCTATCAAGATCAGATACTACTAACTTAGGAAACACTAAAACCCCCCAGCTACTAATGAACTACAACCCACCAAAATACTAAATATCTAGAAAACAGTATCAAAACCCGTTCACGTTCACATTGATATATAATTACATTGTTCACGTTAATATATTTTTTTTTTTTTTTTTTTTTATCAAATATATATTTTTCCAATTTAATGACTGTTAAATAAATTTTTAATATAGTAAAATTTTATTGCTATACATTTTTCGAAGTGATTATTAAATACAATTACATTTTCCGAATAGTTAAACTATAAATAACCTAAACTTTTAACTACTCTGCATGAATTTATTCCGATTGCTTTTTATCCTTCAACATCTATTTATCGCGCCTATGATTAGATCTATTTAGCCGTTCTAAATCTTGCTATTTTACCAACTAATAATAAGTACCGTAGTTAGCTAGCTGTTATGGATTATTCAAGACTGTGAATCGACCCCAAAGTTTTAATTTACAGTTACTTCGCTATCAAATATTTAGAAACAAGAAAGTCAAATACTTAATTAGATGAAGTAATATCATTAGAATACCTTCTTCTAAAACGCACTACATTTTTTTTTCATCCAAAAACGTTCTATTAATTTACTACATCCTTCTACTAGTCAAATTAATTGCCGTATCATTTAACAAATTAAATAAGTTTATTTTTACTATATGAGCTATATAATTATTTACGGGATAAGATAAGATAAGATAAGATAAGATAATTTATTCAGATAACGAACACTCCCACAATACCATTGCCTAAAAGCAATAATACCCATGTGGTGCACGCTATGTCTCGTCAAAAACAAAATACAATTCACTCAAATTCATATTAAAAATTGTTTCATATTCAAATTAATATGAAAAACTCAACACATTATATAATTATTAAACAACATAACAAAATTATATGTGTGCAAAATTATACTACTACGTCATAATAATATAACCCTACACACAAATATTTCTTTAGTAAACAACCGCGACAGCTTGAAACAGTGTTTTATTTTTTTACTAGTTTAGTTTTTAAAATACCTGGAAATAGAGAGTTTATTATGTGTTCTTTCAATTCTACCTTAAACAACCCGAACCCGTTTTAGTAAGCAATCATAACCCTTTTTCCAATTAAATAAACACCTTAACAATAGTAACAAAGTGAAAGTAAGTATAGTTGAAACTGATAGTTACAAAGCTTAAGAAATAATAATAATTATAAATTAATTGTTTTAAGATTTGACATGCGCGTCGTTTTCCCCCAAAGAATTATAGCACCTAAAAATATAATACACAAAATGATCGTAGGTGGCATTTTGTAGATTTAATTGTTACCCAAATACATTAGCAGCCACAATTTTCACGCCCCAATAACAACGACAAAAATTTACATAAATATAACAAATACTAAATTGTGAGAATCATAAACATAGATAGTATTTCACTAGCTACGTCTATGCACTTCATCAACTGTCTCCGTCTTATACACAGGTGCCTTACTTCCCGCTTACTATGTGAAGTAACTCAACCAACAAAAGATTATATCTGTACCATGTCTATGTTTGTATTAGAAACATTAATAGTTGCGCGTCTTACTTCACAGAACACTAAATTTAAAGCTACCGTCCCTATATTTTTAAACCGGCCTTATTCGTGAAAACCAAACCAGAATTATAATCGTAATTTTTAAACTTTCGCGATTTGAACACATGTTTTAAATGTTTATCGGGACTTATCACGTATTATTACAGAATTATAATATCGGTAACATCTGTCCTGGTGGTAAGATCAAAACAGACGTCACAATTGCCCACCTAAAACTACCCCAATGAACCTTAGTAAAATGTATATGCAACCTTTTCATCAATAATACTACCAAATCCGATAAATTCAAAATTCGAGCCTATTTAAGATAAACCTACACTTTTATTCGCGAAATGTCACATCAAAGTTAATGATTTTATAAATGACACATCATAGAACGGCAGTAAGTCAAACTGTTTACTTTGCAACTATAGACGTGTCCATCGATTAATTAATTATATTAAAACCATTTTCATTAATTATTGAAATTATTTCGAGTATTTAGTTTAATTAAAAAATATTTACATAAACAATACTAACGATACTTGTATGTCACCTCTATTATATCATTACTATTTTTATGTACACTTACTAACCGGGCTAACAAGACACAAAGTGACCAATATATCAACCGACCTATTGTGCAAATAAATTATCTTTGAAAATCCATAGATAAGACTTGGCATAAACTTAATATTTGTAGCAGTAGCATTCCAATGAAGATTTCTTTTCTTCTAAGAAATGCTTGTTCTATCGTAAAGACATCAACGAGATACCACGTGCCACAATCCCTATTTTAAAACCTATTGAGAACCTACTTAACCCTGATTTGTGACATGCTAACACACAATATTTTTAGTTGGCTATAGTGATAGGTTTTTAGACCTTACTTGTACGAAATTCACAATGTTTAATTTTACAACGTCATTTAACATCATTACAATACCCTACTAGAAAGATGTGTACAAAGATAAATAGCTACCTGTTAATTTAAGAGCATTTAAGAAATTTACTATAATTTAGATCAATCCGATTGTAACTTTAAATATTGCAGTTCCTAAAACCATTATGACTTTTGATTAGACTTAAATATTGCATTATCAGGGTCAACATTACGTCCTAGTTATAAAATAGTTTAAGATATTACATTTCCTTTAATTTAACTTATTTGTTCATATTTCTACTAATCATTATATTAAAGTATTTCACACTGTGTATTCAAGTTTTGATTTACCTATTACATTTAAATATGCATATTCTTATCCAAGCTAATATTTTAGTTCCCTAGTCAGCCCATTTATATTTTCGTAATAATATTTGACATTTATTTGGAGCAAAATTTTCTAAAGTTTCTTACGACCCCGTTTCTTACGACCCCGTTTCTTACGACCCCGTTTCTTATGAGTATTTTTCAACCCCAGTGGAAACCCATAATATAAAACAATATTACACAACAATGGAAACACACGGATTATATACATTAGGTTTTCCCATTTTTACAAATTTTTTTCAAGCCTGCGTTAGCAATTTTTAGAACAAATTTGGAATCTATGATAAAGGATGTAATATATAAGATTAGATTCACATTTTCTATTATTTTTGAACCCATTTACCTTACCACATGCGTTACCCAACCTATTAACCTACTACGTTAGTACCGAATGTAAGAAATTCTAATGATTTAACCTTGATATTTTTGATGATGGTGATGAATATTTTTGCACAGCTCATACCAATTCTCGTCTCCTTTGCACGAACAACAAATTGTGTTCAAGCGGACTTGAACACTCTTAAATATAATCCCTTTCTAATAACTAATTTAATTCTAAACGACCCCATTTCCTTTGACGATTCTACGCGTTTAAGCAAAACAAATACTATACATAAATCCTAGTGAGAGTATCAAGAAACATCGATCTTGCATTGACCCATATGTACTAATGTAGTTAATCCTAACTGTTATTTACCTAAACATCCTATTAGAAATTACCATCGTTGTACGCGTTTTTAATTACAAAGTCACTACAAAGTTAAAATCTTGGCTGATGATGATGATGATGATGATGATAATGATCCTGATCGCGGCACACCATATTGTAAAAATCCCCCCTTTTATATTTATTATATCTTTATTTTTAACTTTATTTGTTTTTAACCTTGATTAAATTATTTATAACTTTTATTATTTAACTGATTTATTAAATGTTCTATATTTGGTTGCCTAAACATTAGCTGCGTATATTAAACCTATATTGGAGTATGACTATTATGTTATTCGTATCTTTAAAGTATTACAGTATAACTGCTACTTCCGATCGAGAAATCTAGAATCGTAAAAGTCCTACTAACACAGAACAAGTTACTTTATCTAATGTATGCCTACCTACTCGCGTCTTTAATATTTACCTACAAGTTTCGTTTTGGCCAGGTGATTGTCTAGTGGAAGAACCTTACATTGAGATCATAGAACCCAAGTATACGAATAGGTATGAGCTGTGTGACGAGGTCCTAATCTAATATTATGATTAAAATGTTATCAGGTTTGCAATATCCGTACTACTGAATAAATTAATGAAGATGTAAGAATGTTGTAGAAAATGACCTAAAACGAAGGTAAGTAGATAATATTAGAAATAGAAGTAAAATAGATTATGTGTATATTAAATGCGGATACTAAGCATATCACTAAGATATTTGTTAAGTGTTTTGGTTAATATTTTATGTAACGTATATGTTAATTGAAACAAACTCGTATGGGGCTAAGGATCGGCGCCCCTCCTCCGCGTCGATCGATTGATTTCGTCATCCTTACTGGTCATCACCTCCCCCATACGAGTATAAATACTCGTTTAAATAAAGAACTCTAATAGTCAAAATTCGGAGTCAGTCTGTGTGTCTAACAAAAGGTGGGACAAGAGGGCATAATCTTTTAGCAACCCCAGCGAACCCCAGCAAAAGGGTCAAATAATGAGTTCCCAAGATTAGGAAATCAAGGTACTCTTTAGGCACACGCCCAACCCTACCTAAACCTGAAACAGAAGATCATCCTGAATAATGTTATCTTATTTTTATGTGACTGCATAACTTTATCATTTACATTTGATAATGCAGACTTCGGAATAATTTACCGAATACTGATGAACTAGACAATCAAGTCATACACATTCTTAGTGTAATGAAGTTAATAACTTTTCCCGTTATCTCTTCAAATTGGCCATCTCAAACAGGACCTTCCTTCAAGTGAGATTATATTAATTAGGCCAGTATCACTAAATTCAGTGACATTAGTAAAAGGCGCCCTTTGTTGTCTTTTATAACTAAAGGGGTAACCCAGAGACAATCGCTCCATGTATATTTCAGCTATACTTAGCCTAAGGTTCCTTCTATGGAAGCCATAATAAAGTGTGATATTAAAGTAAGCCCACTATATTGACTTTCAACTCGAAGAGACAAATCAACTTCTTTCGTCATCGTCTCGGTTCCGAGAACTATATTTTCTCTTGATAGAACCTGTATGACCTGGCAGCCCAGCACAATCAGCTCAAAGCAGTTAAATGACTTTAATAATTAGTTACGGAACCTCTTTGTCCATTCGAACCTTTATTTATAAAACAAGTTGACCTTTGCAACTGAATTTACTTTATGTTAATATAAGAAAATAGCAATGACTATCGTCTGTAATTCGATTAGGAACATTTATCCATTCGAACCATAACCTCCTCTTTTTTAGAAGTCGGTTAACAATTACTTTATGTAAGTAAATAATATCAAATAATAAAATGACTACATTGTCTTCAATTCGATTAGGAACATTTATCCATTCGAACTATAACCTCCTCTTTTTTAGAAGTCGGTTAACAATTACTCTATGCAAGTAAATAATATCAAATATCAAAATAATCATAAGGCTTACAATTGGTCCTCGCGCCGGCTTCCACAGACATCGCCCCACTCCGCCCGGGACAACTGAAGCAACTCTGAATCCAGATACGATGGTGACACAATGCATGAAGTACCTTCCCGCAGCTCCAGGTAGATCGTCCCATCGCCATAGGAAAAGGAGTATACCCCCGAAGGTGACGAAGGCCAAAAACCCACAACGGAGTGAGCACATCGACCCCGGTGGCGTCACAATCCACCGACATTTAAAACCCACGGGAAAAAACGCAACACCACTCGGAGAGTGACTTTACGCCGGAATTTGGTTGCTTTGGGAACCACCATTCCTTAAACTGCAGATGTTGTGTTCCCTAAGCCCTCCCTTCGCGATAAAGGTATTGTTTCAAATCCATTCCCCCGCAAAAGCCGGGACGGTGGCACTAGTCTACCACTAGGGGTATGACCACCATCCCAATGGGTGAATACGTCCAAGCGCATACCCAAACTTTTAACGGAAAAAGGATCCGAATCAACACTATAATCTAAAACGAGTTAAATGACTCTATAATCAAATACGGTTCCGTTCCCAGACATGCAACATGAGAATGGAACCGATGCTCACATAAATTCACACTAAATCACTATTTACCCACAAAAAGATCCTAAAACGTATTTAATTCGTTGTGTTCTCTAAGCCCTCTCCTCCTTCAAGCTTTCCCCTCGCGATAAAGGTATTGTTTCAAATCCATTCCCCCGCAAAAGCCGGGACGGTGGCACTAGTCTACCACTAGGGGTATGACCACCATCCCAATGGGTGAATACGTCCAAGCGCATACCCAAACTTTTAACGGAAAAAGGATCCAAACCAACACTATAATCCGAAACGGGTTAAATGACTCTATAATCAAATACGGTTCCGTTCCCAGACATGCAACATAAGAAAGGAACCGAGGCTCACATAAATTCACACTAAATCACTATTTACCCACAAAAAGATCCTAAAACGTTAAATTATTTCAGAGTTATTTGGTAGTACAATTTGACTGTCGAATAACTCCTTATAAAATTAAAACACGCGTGAATTTAAATCGCGGACATACAAAGGTACTCGAACGACACCGAAATTCGTAGACGCGTAACCATCTACAAATCTAGGCTAGTCCAGGCACTAAAATTTTATAAAATAAAATCAATTTTAATTTCAAAACGATTGAGCAAATATATGAACACAAGTCACTGAATTTACCTATCCAAAGTACTCGTCCGCTCTCGACCGATCCCCGAGAACGAATGCCCCTACGCTACTCTACGCCGCCCTTTTGTTCGCGCACAGAGCCTTCCCTCTCCAACATCAATTTTCCGAGAAATTATCGTATGTTTTAATTTTCTACCTACCTCCAACTTATTAGTTTTCGCACGCGTATTGTTTTAGATAACCAATAAAATTACCGGTTGATGTAGGTACTTATTTGCAGTCTAACAAACTAAATCTAGAAAACCCCAGCCAAGCAATCATCTTATATTTATTAAGAGTTGAACCATTTGTCTTTAGTGATTTTGTTTATGAGATGAATTTCGCTGATATTTCCGATTAGTTTGATACAAAAGTATTACCTTAGATGTAGAAAATTCCGGGCTTTATTATCACTATAATATTCAGAACTAATTTATAGCAGCTAAGTTGTTTTAAAGCATTCTTTCTTAACGCCTGACTCAATGCAAACATCGGACAATGTACGTAACTTGCTGTACTGAAGGTTAACTAAAAGAATGCCTGTTCCCCATTTAGCTAGGCATGATGAAGTAAGGATACTATTAATCCTATTTTATTATCATCTAGTTACCAAAATCCTTTATAATATGAGACAGCATTTGATACTCAATCTTTATTTTAATTCCTGACCCTCTTTTCATTGCAAAACTTTGTTTTTTATTTTTCCTTGGTTTTTAGATTCGCGTGATTTAGGTATTTGCCATGCACCATGTACAAATTAATAATGTGTTAGAATTTTAAACGAAACATCTATTTATTTAATTATTTATTTATGAACGATGAACTTGGTTCTGTTACAGTACTTTAGCGTACTGCCTGCAATGGTTTTACGTTCAAAGACCTAGCAAAAGTGATCAAAATTCGCAGTTTTCATTCAGATTTTCACAATCTTATTTATTGTACAAAGTTGTATGAAAGCCTAGTTGCATTTATTAAATGAATCACGCTATTTACTTTCAAATACAAAGACAAGATAAATTGTTTTAATCCTTTAGTACGATTAAAAGAATCTTTTGTAATTAAAAGGTAATTAAGCACTGCTATGGTTTCAGGTGTCCATTCTAATTTCATATTCTAAGGAAAGAGAACATCCCTATTCTGCCTTTCCTTATTCGGTGGCCTTTTCTGATTTTATGTTGCTCTGTTTAGTAATGTGAAAATCAGTGTATTTTGAAGTATATAAATTATATATAAGTATATAATATTATAAAAGTAGTAGATTTTTATAACAAAGTTTAAAAATAACAACTTTTTCATCCGGACTTGGTCATCCAAAACATCGTCGACATTGGGCAAAAACCAGGCTAACTGAAGTAGGCCACGTCATTCGAATGTGGGATGTGCTGTGGGCAAAAATTATGACCGAATAGTTCCAACAAGTGGCACCTTGCAGGAAGAAACATGGCTCAGGCGAAAATTGCGAGATGAAATTGACTAAATGAATTGAATTTTCTGGTCCACCATAGCACAGAGTGGAGATAAGTGAAAGAAAAGATACCTTTGGCCAGCAGTGGGTTTCTAACTGCTAGGCTGTGCAATGTGCTACGCGAATAAGTCTTCCCCGATAGTTACAATCTGGCATTCTGCGTGGAGTGATAGCGTCTATAGGCAAGCGAGCTCCATTGCATAGCTGTTAAGGTTTGTTAAGGTTGCCTAGACGAGATTTCTCTTAGCGATAAGATTGCCAATTGTTGCACTTGTTTTTTGTGTATATGACATTAGTGGTGTGAACAATAAAATTAAGAGTTGAATTATTATCTATCGCAGACCATATCATCGGTTAACATCAGGCGAGATGACAAACCTTACTTTCAATAAAAAAGATACTGTATAACTATATTATGAAAGCTAAATCACATATTCCTAAATAAGGTTTTTTTGTTCATTACCTTAATTGATTAGAGTTTCCAAATCCTAGAAGAAAATTTTAGATTCTTCCCGCTTCGGAATAAGGGCGAGTGCAGACGGCGTGTGTCGGTTCCCACGCTCGAGGCGCAGACATGCGACGTTTATTAAGCTCTTCACCTTTTTGTTACCTGCCGAGAGATTTATTACTTTTAATTATTTTTCATTGTCCGCACCGTTATTCGTCTTACAGGCATCGCATTAAATTATTTTGCTTACGGGTAATAATTTTTGTGTCACGTCGCCGTGTTATTTACGATCTAAAATAGTGGAGCTAAAAATATCTAGCGGTTTTAAAAAGGCAGTTCTGAGATAAATCCCACCATATATCACTATTATTTTAAAGTAATTGAAGTAATATTTCATACATTTACAGAATAGAGCCGGTAAATATTGAAATATACAATAACGACTTGTTATTTGCTAATGACCAGGGCTCATATTTGCTTTTCTCCACTCGATGGCTACGAGGAGCCATGAATAACTGAAACATATTTCGCAAACATGTTGTGTACAAAATAGAGGAGGTAAAACATGGGCCCTTCATCGGTATTCATCGGCCACAGTAAGGTTCATTAAAATGCGACCAACAATAAACGGCGCTCTCGCGGGACCTTTTGTAACGGCGGGAGTTTTAACCGAATTTCAATCTGTTGTACAAAATATTATTATTTT
Source organism: Agriopis marginaria (assembly GCA_932305915.1). Classification (NCBI taxonomy): domain Eukaryota; kingdom Metazoa; phylum Arthropoda; class Insecta; order Lepidoptera; family Geometridae; genus Agriopis; species Agriopis marginaria. The sequence continues at coordinate 8,886,086 of OW029921.1, forward strand.
CCCGTTGTTTATGGTTACTCGAGCGTGTACACTGTACAGTCTAGCTTGCTAGGCACACGGTAACATTTTTCATTTCAGTAAACTGAGTGAAGTGAGGACTGACGAACTGACGGACTGACGGACTGACGGACTGACTGACTGAAGGACAGACGGAGACACGGACTGATGGACGGACGGACAACCGGACGGATGGATGGAAAACGGACGGACGGACAGACTGACAGACGGATGGACGGACATAACAAAAGTATAAGGGTTCCTCGTAGTTAGTTCTATGGAACCCTAAAAAGCGACAGTAGCTCACTGGCTAGAGCAATAGAGGCGTTTACCTGAATCGTTGCGCAGGTTCAAATCTTGCTGGTCGCCGAATTTTCTTTCATTAATTTTATGTGCACGGATCCTATAATCCAATTATATAGGTTCAATTTACGAATGTCTTTCATACCTACAATCACGAACAAGTACTATTAGGCTAAAAGATTAGTGAAAACTTCTTAAAAAATCTGCATAACACTATACAGCAAAATATTTAATAATAACTTAATATAAATCCGGCATATGACGCGTGCACACCCGACGACGCCCAACCGCTGTTCAGTATATCTACGGCGCGGCGGCCCGCCCAGCGGATTTCCATACGGGCCATAACCACTATAAATTAACCACGGCTGCGGATATGGATTTAAAATTGTAACTTTAGTAAAATCTATGGGAGGTATTTGTACGGTAAAATGGCTTTGTAATATTTAATTTTTGTCTCATTCAGAATCTGGCGCTTGACCACAGCTAACGTCCACTGCTGTACATAACCCCCCCCCCCCCTTAGAACTCCACACCGCAAGACAGCCTATCATCTGCATCCACTGGATGGAGGCTGTCGTTCCTTGTGGAGGCCTATGTTCAGCAGTAGACGTCTTCTGACTGATGATGATGATGATATAAAACGGAGCAAAACAAGTAAATATAATTTGTACACTAGTTTGTTTACTTAAATTAGGTAAACGTTAAGCAGTCGATATTCCAACTTTACTCGACGGCGTACGGGTTAAGATATTCGAGTGAGCTCAGACATGGGCCATTCAAAAGGCGCCCTAAACGGAAGGAGCCCAGCCGTAAAATAGGATTTCATGCATGCGTTGCTTTGTGTGAACAAATATGTACGGTTGACAACTCACGACCTTTGCCAATAGCCTCCGCGCGGAAACAAAAGATTTTTGATTTTTTAGATAATATTTTTCGAAAAAGCAGTGCTGTATTTGCCCCAGTATAACTTTTATGAAATATGGTTGAAAAAAATATTTGCTAAAACTAGTTTTTATATTTTTTTGGGTTGGAGGATAAAACCACAGAAGAGAAAAAAAAACGTAAACGGTATGCCGTATTCATGACCGTGTGTAAATAGAATTATTCTGTGATAAAAGACGACCCATTTAAAAACAAAATCAGATCTACACAAATCATCATGGTATCTGGTTGTGTTCAAATTACGAGCAAATCGGTTTCTTGGTTTCTTATAGGCAAACGTGCTCTATCGTCGACCGCATCGTTGTTAGGTGAAGCGAGTCGTCTGAGTGTACCAGAGCAGCGTGTGTATTTCCCTAGCAGACAAGACCCACTTTCTGTTAGCGTTCATGCCTGCGGAAAGATGAAAATGACATTGACAATGACATTCATCATCATCATCATCATCAGCCAGAAGACGTCCACTGCTGAACATAGGCCTCCCCCTTTAACCTCTACACTGAACGACAGCCTGCCTTTTGCATCCACTGGATGCCAGCGACTCTCACTATGTCGTCGGTCCATCTAGTGGGAGGCCTACCTACGCTGCGTCTTCCGGTTCGTGGTCTCCACTCAAGAACCTTTCTTCCCCATCGGTTATCGGTTCTTCGAGCGATGTGGCCTGCCCATTGCCACTTCAACTTGCAAATTTTAACAGCTATGTCGGTGACTCTGGTTCTTTGGCGAATATCCACGTTTCGGATTTTATCGCGCAAAGAAACTCCGAGCATTGCTCTCTCCATTGCCCGCTGAGTGACTCTGAGTTTTTCCAAAAGGCCAACAGTTAAGGACCACGTCTCAGACAATGACATTAGCTAGAGAGAAATTATTTCATCTTTCCAAGAACAAGAGCCACTTTCTGTTAGAAAGTGGCTCTTGTCTAGACCCCCAGGCGAGTCCCACTGTTTGTGCGGAGTCCGGCACGCACTGTGGCGTGCCAGGCACTCTCCGGTGCTCCGTGCACAACGACACCTCAACCAGCCTCTCTCAGTATTTCCTGAGACATTTGTTTGCGGAAATGAAAGTTTATAGAAAAGTTTGTAGTGTTTTGAAAATAGAAACGTAAAAGTTGCAATTTAGGGTTCTGTTTACAAATAAAAATCTGCTGTCAAGCGGTTTTGGAAATTCATTTCCTAAAGGAGCTAGGGCCTAGCTAGGGATTAAAGTTTGTATATAGAATGACGCTTATATAAGCGTCATTCTACATTTAACAATACAATACAATGACTCTTTATTAAAATACCACAAAACAAGGATAACATAAACATTCATCATCATCATCAGCCAGAAGACGTCCACTGCTGAACATAGGCCTCCCCATTTAACCTCCACACTGAACGACAGCCTGCCTTTTGCATCCACTGGATGCCTGCGACTCTTACAATGTCGTCGGTTCATCTAGTGGGAGGCCTCCCTACGCTGCGTCTTCAGGTTCGTGGTCTCCACTCCAGAACCTTTCTTCCCCATCGGTTATCAGTTCTTCGAGCGATGTGGCCTGCCCATTGCCACTTCAACTTGCAAATTTTAACAGCTATGTCGGTGACTCTGGTTCTTTGGCGAATATCCACGTTTCGGATTTTATCGCGCAAAGAAACTCCGAGCATAGCTCTCTCCATTGCCCGCTGTGTGACTCTGACACAAACATTTAACATAAACATTACAATAAAAATATTATCTAGGCTTTTAACAGGCGGCCTTATCGCTTAAAGCGATCTCTTCCAGGCAGCCGTGATTTAACTGATACGACATAACATCAGGTACACTGCTCATTAAATAAAAAAATAACCCTGTTTAGCTAACCTTAATATATATACAAAACAAAGTAAAACAAGCAGTTGTTTGTCCGAATGAATCTCCATCGTGAATTCATGCCCGGGGTACTATTCTCGCAGCAATCAGTAACACATACGTGTCTGGCTCGTCCCGCGCGTCCCATCGCAAACTCGTTTTGAATATTGCATTTAGAGCTACTATCTCTACGAAACTCGCCCCCGACACTCCACTTGCGCTTTTACGGTGAATTGACCTGAAATATTGTCAAAATACATTATGAAAACGAAACAACGGTGCTGAGCTTGGAGCGTAATGTATCTCGAATGAGTTCATTGACACTCAAGTGTCGCCGCCCCATGTCTAGGTTGTTTTAATGCCATATGTAGCAAACAAGCAGACGGGCTGCCTAATAGTAAGCAGTCATCGTCTCGTAAGAATACTTGTAACACCAGAGGCATCACAACTAAATTGCCGACCCTTTAAGAATCTATTAATTCGCCTTTTTAAATACCCCATATTGTAGCTTCTCGGAAACACCGCGGAAGGTAGCTGCACATTTTGCAGGTGTGAGACAAGAAAGATCGTGTGAATCGCACAGTATGCTATTTCCACTGATTGTTTTATTCCATAAACGCAACATGTATGTTAGAGTGTATAACGACATGTATTTCCTGTTCCCTATAAATAAATAAATGGCTGGTTGGAAAAAGATTTAGCTCCAAAAAAATATAATGCATGAAACCAATGCCTATTTTGTAGGCACTCACTAAATTGAAGGGATCAAAAACTTGGAAGAACGTTGGATGAAGTTGCATTGAGCTAGGAGAAGACTATGTTTAATAATAAATAATCTTTTTAATTATATATTTTCCCTGCTTAATTTTTAGCCAGCTTAGCACTCTGTACGATAATTGATATTTTGGTGAGACAAAGTTATGTAACAAGTCTTAGTATTAATTGATTTTTTAGACCCCCGATAAAAGAGTTGATATTTTTCAAACGGCAGATCAGATTTTCTTGAATCATAATAGCAAAGAACACTCTCAATCAAGTAACCATTAAAACAAAAAAAAAACTTATTTAAAATCGGATCAGCCGTTTGTGAGCTACGATGCTACGGACTTACACACAGACACACAGATCATCATCGTCATCATAATCAGCCTTTTAACAGTCCACTGCTGGACTTTTAGCCTACCCTCGAAAAGGTGATTGGGCCTTATCCACCACGCTGGCCCAGCTGCGGCTTGGTGGATTTACATACGCCATTGAATTCCTTCTCCGTACGTATGCAGGTTTCCTCACGATGTTTTCCTTCACCGAAAAGCCAGTGGTATGAAAATCCGTACATAAAATCCAAAGAGCTTATTGGTACGAGCCCGGGGATTGAACCCGTGACCTCACGCTTTCAAGTCTAGCGGTCTCCGAAATAGGCTACCACGGCCACACATGACACGGCATTGCTTCGGGGGAAATAAATAAGGCGGTAAATGGCGGTAAGATAAACACTGTTATTTATTCTACTAGTAGACCGCCCCTGCTTCGCACGGGCGGAGCTGGGATATATAGCCTATGTCAACCGGGGATAGTGCAGCATCCCAACAGTCAAAGAATTTTTCAAATCGGTTCAGTAGTTTTGGAGCCTATTCAATGCAAACAAACAAACAATCAAATCTTTCCTCTTTATAATATTAGTATAGAAGTATAGATGGCATTAGTTCGGGCTTTGTAAACGTGAAGTACCAATCTGCGAAGAGAACAGTGGCTTTGACAACATTGACATCAGCACTGACATTTCATCTCAGTTGCAATTCTCAGTTTGGAATTTCTCAAGTAGTAATCTAAGTTTCTGTTCGGATTGTGGAGCAACTTAGACTGGCACTATACAGTTAAGCGTATCCATTTAACTAATGCACTGTCCGACTATTGGTCTTGGTGCAAACGAGGCACTTTGTTCCACTGAGTAACGCGTAAGCTAAGTACTTTGCATCCACAAATCTTTTATCAAGAAAGACACCGTGTGCATGTCAAGTCATACAAAGACCTAAAATGCTGCATTTTTGGTATCCACTATGTCACGAGAGCAATTTAGTGGTAATAAACTCCATTCGCACGATCGACTGATTTCAATGAGTCATAAGTTCTTCTTCTTAGTCAAACAGTCTTCTCAGTCTTGGTTGGTTAGAAGGTGACACGTCGGGTCTTTAACGTCGTCAGTCTTCTCGGCACTAATCACTGATTTTGCATTGCCGTTAAATTTCACTCGGTTTGACGCGTTACAAGGATACTCTGTTATAGAAGATTTGTGTCACTAAGACCTGTGACAAGTTACTTGCACCGCTCAAGTTCGTGGCCCAAAATGTGTAGTTGTTTCGAGGAGACCACATTTTTATAGTTTACTGTAGCGCAATTTAATATTTCGTTTTGTTTGACGTGCTACTGCTGAAACAACGGAGATAGCACTAAATTCTGTGGCGTGCTAGTTGGAGCATAAAATGACATGCAAAGTAGGTGAATGTCATGGTGCGGGGTCTATGTTGATAAACATCTATGTTCGCCGCCCAGGCATTCAAATGTTTACAATTGGCTGTAACTTAGAGCATGAGTTATTAGTTCTATTCCGTGCTAACTTTTCAGTCAATATGAGTTGAAATTCACAGCATTTGAGTTTGGTAACTAAATACATCCAGACAAAAGATCCGTGTTATTTAATCGACACCGTTTTATGGTTGATAATCCGAAACCCATATGAAGTGCTTTGATCCCACTATTATTGTGCGAACTGCTAGTCTGAGGAATGCGCTGCCTGAATCAGTGTTCGCCGATGTTCGCCGCCTAGTAATAGTAATTTTATAGTTGACGCTGGCAAATGCACAAGAGTGCGACGCCAAAATTCTCACAGAGGAAAGATACAAAAAGCCCTTGTTTTCATTTAGGTACACCTTTATAAACACGTTAACTGTAGAACCTAACGTACAACTAACTTCAACAATACCATAGCTATTTTCCAGTGATAGAGCAATTTGCGCGCGAACTCTGAATGTTGCCCAGCTACGTTATTAGTTCCAATTAACGCGGTAACCTCAGCATGTATGGCCAATTAAATGGAGTGATACCTTACTTCCATTACTAGCCTGTGCGTGTATGTGTGTTGTTTACATCAATTAACAGTTGTGCGGTGTGCCTTTACTGACTAGCCCGCCCTGTGCAAATGTAGGTAGGTATGTAGTAACACAGAATATTAAAATGGTAAATGCATTAAAGTCCATTTAGTTCTAGAAAATGGAAAATACTGGAATGTATGCCATAGAGGCGACTACCACACTGATAAAGCTAAGCATTAATGATATACAAGTGTCATTTTAACTATACTTATATGTATTATATTTGTTACTCGTAAAATATGTATTGTTTCAGGAACGATACTGATAAAGTGATAAAAATGTACGCACTCCAAGAAAAAGTAACCCTGTACGTATACTAGAGCGCAATATCGCTGCGTTAGCACCACAAAATAAATAGGTACAGTAGGCCGGCTCCACATAACGATCTTTAATTGGTGCACGCATACAAAAACGCGTACGTACAGCGATGTCGCATCAAGTCGAACGCCAGTCGCATGTGCCCGCGCTTTGGCAATACACGTAATTATCGTTTCGTGTGACAATTGTCATAATTTACAATTATTTTTCCATTGTCATAATATTTCAAAATACTTTATTTGAGAATAAGGCTTTACTAAACTTTAAAATACAATGCCTTTCGTACCTGCCGTAACCGACAATAATCAATTTATACACTTTTATTTTGTTACCCTTTTCTATTAGAAATAAACGTGTTTAGAAGTGAAATATACCTAATAAGATGTTTTTAATTGAAACTCCCAAATCTAATCTTTTCAGAGACCTTATTATTGAAGCTAAAAGTTGCGCGTAGGTTATTAAAATCAAGGTCAGCCAAAGCCGGTTTTCTGTACTTGTTTATTTTGTGGTTAGCATTTTGAGAGTCACACAGGTACAAAAAGATAACTTTTGTATATTATAAAGTTTCGGTGCGGTGTATACTTACGACGATATCATGTTTATCCAGACATGACGTGAGGGTTTGTCAGTGGGTGCAATGCCACAGGTCGCCGTTTTTACGCTCCCTTTAATGTTATTTGCTCGTTTATGAGACTATAAAGGCGATGTCGGCCACTACACGTAATGAAATCTTCGTTCGATACCAAAGATAGCTTCACCTGTATGTACTGGTAACAAAGGACTGTTACAATATCGATTAAGTTTTTAATCATCACCGATATGGATTTGATTAAACATTTAATAAGGCCGCAGCCTTTTTTTGTAATAAATTGTTAGTTTTGACATTGTTTCAGTGCGTCTGATGCAAAAAGAGTGAAGAATATATAGCTCAATGGTTAATGAATTTCAAACCGAGCTGCTACTACTGTGATCTTAAGTTTCCATTGAAGGACAACATCGTGATGAAATCATTGCATGGAGGTACGGCATTATATTAACGTATGCTAGTTTAGGAGTACGTACTTAATGATTAAGGTGTTCTCAAATAAATACTTGATCTAGGAGATAATCGGCTTATCTTTTATTTCAAGTTGTAGCATCAAAAGTAACCAAATTATTTCATAAGTTCTTAAAAACTCAAAAACATAAAAAAAATAACTTGCGTACTCATACACTACTGGATAGGAGTCATCATCATCAGCCAGAAGACGTCCACTGCTGAACATAGGCCTCCCCCTTTAACCTACACACTGAACGACAGCCTGCCTTTTTCATCCACTGGATGCCAGCGACTCTCACTATGTCGTCAGTCCATCTAGTGGGAGGCCTACCTACGCTGCGTTTTCCGGTTTGTGGTCTCCACTCAAGAACCTTTCTTCCCCATCGTTTATCAGTTCTTCGAGCGATGTGGCCTGCCCATTGCCACTTCAACTTGCAAATTTTAACAGCTATGTCGGTGACTCTGGTTCTTTGGCGAATATCCACGTTTCGGATTTTATCGCGCAAAGAAACTCCGAGTATAGCTCTCTCCATTGTCCGCTGAGTGACACTGAGTTTTTCCAAAAGGCCAACAGTTAAGGACCACGTCTCAGTACCATAATTATGTCATCACTGGCAACACACACTGGTCAAAAACCCTCGTCTTCGGGCACTGTGGTATCTTGGACGAGAAGATGTCACGCAATTTCCCGAACGCTGCCCATCCGAGTTGGATTCTTCGGGCGACCTCTTTGCTTAAGTTGGACTTACCTAACTGAACAATCTGTCCAAGATAGGTGTAATGGTCAACAACTTCTAGAGTATCGTTCCCAACGACTATCGGCACGGGTTCAACATGGACATTCGACATGATTTTTGTCTTGTCCATGTTCATTTTAAGACCCACCTCTTGGGAAAGGCTACTGAGGTCGCTGAGCATCGTATTGAGATCCTCCAGCGACTCTGCTATGATGACTATATCATCGGCAAAACGAAGGTGAGTGATGTATGTTAATGTTGATGCCTAATCCGTTCCAGTTCAAGAGCTTGAAAACGTCCTCCAATGCGTTCGTGAACAGTTTCGGAGAGATAACATCTCCCTGTCTCACGCCTTTATGCAATTGGATAGGAGTACCTAAATATACACATTGACAATAGTACGCAGTTCTAATTCTACCATAATATTATGAAGCTTATCTCAGCACATCTTTGCAAGTAATATTATTTGCAAAAATCGCTGAGCTGATCTTTTTAGCTTCTTTCGCAAAGTCGTTTCATGAAGACCCAAGAACTTACTTACTTTTAGAACTTCTTACTTTCAACTGCCTAGATGCGTGTTTTTGCGTTAAGCCACTGTTCTTCTGTAAAAATATTTCTCTCACTGCTCTTTTGCTGCATTTACATCCTGTTTTCAGAAAAAAGCGTTTTGTGTAAATCTTAAAGGAATATAATAACATAAGTGCATACCTATAAGTGTAAGCGCGTACTTTTACACAATTTACAATTGCATACACTTGCGCACACTACCCAATATTCAATTAAATAACTTGAACCGTAAATTTTCGGCCCTGTCTGAAATGACTCTCACTGTGACGGTTTCACATTTTGTAATTTAACCACTTACTTCAATTTCGCAAAGTAAAGCTAGTTTTGTCACAAAAATACATCCAAAATGTAGAAAATATTTAAGAATATTCGGGAAAGTCTTCCAACGTTTCGGTCGTAAGTTTTCTGTTTCATTCCGTTGTTTTTTTTTTTTGACATCCCTTTTCACTTGCTTGCTTTTCAAATTGAACTAAAGACAGCCGCGTATCGCAAACAACTTCGCTGCAATCGGGATTGCGTACTCTTATCGCAGGTGTACTCTTAGGGCTACCTACCTTATAGTACCTATGGCGGTAGATGGGATAAAACTTGAAAAAAATATGTGTTTTTTTAAATTATTTTCGCCTTCCTATTAAATATCAATTTGAAAATTTCTTTATACTATTTGCATTGTCATGCTAAAATATCCAAAAATCAAAAATGTGAGAAAGAGATATCTATGGCCTTTGTGCTTTCTTACTTGTTATTTGCACGTGGCAAATAGTGAGTATGTTAATGTTACCTAGTAACAAACAGCCTTTGTGCATGCCCGCATGAGAGACGCCTAATCTAACATTCAGGATGTACCTGATCCGATCCCGCCGTGCTAAGTACGTAGAGATGTTAGGCAATTGATAATGCATGCAGTGCTACATGCAGCATTTGATACACGGCTTTATCTACGAAGACGTAATAGCAAAATAAGATGCTCTGTCATAGGAAAAAAAATGTTCCCTCTTTTTGCGTTAGGGGTTAAAAATATTAGAGGAGATGAAATAGGCCGCCAATAACTTTATTTTAACCGCCCAAACAATGTTTTTCAAGTGGACACGTTATAGACAATGGCATCGATTCTGATTTAGGTACTCTAAACTAAACTAAATTGGACAGCTCTAAAATTGTTGCCATCCTTCTCTCACATATTAAAATGAAAAGAGAGGCAGATAATTTTAGTCCTGTCAGATTGGTTTCATTTAGTTACTGGTATAACAGAATCGACGCCACTATTTAACAAAAAGCAATTTGTAATCCTACCTACCAAAGCATTGCTATAATTTATGTTTCAGTATCTACAGTAATAGTGGCAAAAGCATTTTTTCTGAGTAAATTACAGCCATCATAACACTTGTCATGGAAAATTACGACTCCCCCGAGACAATGATATCGTAACATGGTAACGAATTTGTTATCCCCTCGAGGGGCAACCCTATTATCTTATCCCTATTCTATCGTTTTGTTCATTGCGATGATCCTTAATAATTTCTTTAGTTTATTTGATGCTGTAACTACACTTAGTAAGTAATTAGAAGTCGCTGAAAAATATTATAAGCATTTTTACTCCTTAGTTCAAATTTTACGGACACTTCACTAATATCGTCAAGTGCCTAACCTGACCACCATAAAATAAGCTATAGAGAAAAAAAGTTTATTTTTATTTTAATTATTATAAATAGGCTTGCGCTTGGCAGCCAACTCGCCCGATGATGCGGCCTCCGATGGAGCACGCTTGCAAAGAAGAAACCTATTCACTCTCGACTTGAAGACACCCAGATTGTAACTACCGGGGAACACCCACTCAGGCAGCGAATTCCACAGACAGTACGGGTTCTCGGAATATCAACCATAAAGCGGTGTCGATTCTTCGTGTCCACTATAGCAGTCCAATAGAAAAATGGGCAGGAGGGAATCAAATCATGCAGATCTGTAGCTAAATTTAAATCATAAAATTAGAAAAATAATATGAGTATAGGTTTGTAGCGATGATAGATCAGTGGTTGGCGCGTTCGATATCCAATCCAAATGGTGTGCGTTCAAATCCTAACAATGAGCTTGAGTTGCCGGGAAGGAAAACATCGCAAAGGAACCGTAGCAGATAAAGGACATAGAAAATGAAAAAAAAAATTGCCAAAACCCTAAAATACATATTGCTAGCAAAATTTTACTATATCTTAAACGAGTATTTAGAAGACAAATCAATTATGACGGATAGACTTAGTAATAACGTTAAAAGTACCTAAATAAAAACATTTATTGTATTTTTTTGTATTAGTAAATTTACATCTTTTTTTTCGGGGTGATATAAACTGATGTTGTATTGTAAATGCATACAAGGTGGCTGATTAGACAAGTTGTAAAAAGGCAATAGTAGTGCAAAGGTGATGGCTGACATAGACAAGTAGTATGATAATATATATAAGGAAGACGCAGCGTAGGGAGGCCTCCCACTAGATGGACCGACGACATTGTGAGAGTCGCGGGCATCCAGTGGATGCAATAGACAGGCTGTCGTTCAGTGTGGAGGTTAAAGGGGGAGGCCTATGCTCAGCAGTGGACGTCTTCTGGCTGATGATGATGATAATATTAACTTATTTTTACCGGGAAACTCAACACTGTTCTTCGAACCTTTTGTCTTGAGCAGTCAGGTTATTTACCGTACAGAACTCTGGAATTTGAGCCTATGCACGTTACATTTGAATGTCATGTTAAGACATACGATGCAATCTCTTTTTAACCTGTAGTGCCAAAAAGGGGTTACGCATTAGTTTAATGTCTGTATCAGTCACACAGTTTGTCTGTGGCATAGTTTTTTGGTTGAAAGTTGAATTGATCGAGAGTGTTCTTAGCTACAATTCAAGAAAATCGGTATGTCTATCTGTATGTGTGTGTCTGTGTTTGTTCATCATCATCATTTCAGTCAGACGTCCACTGCTGGACGTAGGCCTCGCCCATCGATCTTCAAAAGGAACGATTGGAAGCGGCATGCATCCAGCGTTTCCCTGCGGTCTCTTTTAGGTCGTCTGTCCATCTTGTGGGTGGACGTCATACGCTGCGCTTATCGGTCCGTGGTCTCCATTCTTCGCCTTTCGGCCCCATCGGCCATCTGTTCTGTGTTTGTTGGTATTCACATATCAACAAATATTTCAATGTAAAACATTGTCAAGAAATGCCAAAGATAACATAGTTTGACTAAAACTGCAATAAGACTATAAAAATACAGATTGAAAACAACGTGCTAACAACAAGGATATCGTAGAAAGTGTCCCAAGTTTATCCTTAAAGTCAGGGGTGAGGACGGGGAACACGTATCGTCGCTCGCTAATCCTTCACCCGCTCCGGATGGAGGCATCCGATCCAACTCTGATCCAACTTTGCCTCGGAACTCGGAAGCATTTCGCCTCGATGTCGCTGCCTGGCGTACAGTGACTTATCTTGATACAAGCACAGAAGACATATTAGTACAAGTACAGAAGATTCACTCCCCAAAATCATTTCAATAAGTAGCGACTACTACACAATAAAGTGCAGTTCAGGATGCGCGAGCGCTAACTACCTACAGCTATATTAACCTAAAAGTTGCATCTCTGTCTATCGCGTAACTCTTGTCACGTCATCTTTTTTTTAACGCGGATAAGGCACGTTTGGCCACTAACTCGCCTGTTGGTAAGCGACGATGTGGTCGAAGATGAAGCACGAAGACTTAGAAGATACCTATTCACTCTGGCCGTGAAAAGGCCCAGGTTATATCTCTCAGGAAATAAGGAAGCTGGCGGATTGTTCCAATCTTTGGCCGTACGGATTAGAAACGTAGAATCAAAACGTTTTGTACGTATCCAAGGAAAATCCACAATGTATGGGTGGTAGTATCTCGATAGTTTTCTCTGTATATTGCGCGCAGCGAGAGCGGCAGGTCCGACAAGTCGGTTACTTGTAGCTTCATACCTAAAGTGCGGAGTGCACCAGGCCTGGTAATAGTCTGATACAAGTCCAAGAAAAAGAAAACAACCACACACTTAACAGCAGGTCTAAAATGGTTCGTGGACAAATTGTCATGGTTGGTGAATGGCATGTCTTTGAACTTTTAAGGTTATTGGACTGGATTTCCTCATGATGTTTTCCTTCGCCGATTTTGAACGATGGCATCGAAACAAATCTAAATAAGTCAAGATGTAAAAAATTAAGCCATTTAATTTTGTTGAGTTGGCGGTCAAACGCAAGCCTATATTTGTTTATTTTTTTTTTATTAATGGCTTGCGTTTGACCGCCTACTCGTCTGATGTAAATGTTATGTGATGCGGTTACGGTGGAGCACGCTTGCCTAGAAGAAACCGATTCACTCGTGATTTGAAGACACCCAAATATTTATATTCGTTTTTAGTTCTATAAACGATGTCAAAACGTTGATAAAAATAGCAAATTATACTATCTATAATCGAATAGAAGTCGTTTTGTGGTTAAATTAAAAAATTACTGTGTGGCTTCTTATACATACATAGTATAGTCATATCCAGTAGTCCAACATATATACATAGTTACATAGTAGTCATATTAACAACGAATTTTATATAACGTACGGTGATACCACTGATACCCACCTCGCGGGGTTTCATTGTCTTAATAATTTTTTGCCTGGCTTTACAAAAATGTGTTTGATTAACATCAGGCTAGTAACAATGAAAAAAATATATTATTTAGTGATTATTTTACAAATATGGCAAAAAAACCAGTTAAACCTTTTCAATTCAATTTCAATTCATAGATCTTTAATTCAAATAGGTACACTAGGATACACTTTCGAACGTCACAAAAATACAAAGCTAAAACAAGAAATAATTTACAAACAATACATTTGGTAGAAATTCTAATACAATTCGAACTTGCAGCTTTTCAACAAGGTGTTCCCAAGTGTCAGTGGTAAAAAGTTACCAAACTTGTTTGGTAGGTTTGCACCGCTTAACACGTTAGCTGCGGCACCAATTTTTGCATACTTTCCGTTCCTGCGGCACGAGGTATAATCGGCCCGTACCGTGACCAGACGTTAGGGCGACACGCGGTCTATTAGACCCCACCTCCTTTTACAGACTAAAATCCATTTTCTGGCGCGAAATCAAAGATAAATGAGAATTTTGGTCCTTATTGATATAGACAGTGAATTGATGAACCCTAATCCACCGTCGCCCCGGGATCTGATGGCTAGTTTAGGAATTATTAGCAAAACAAAATATGGGATCTTATACACCTCGTAACGCACTGAAATAGGGCAAATTTTCGCTGCGATTAGTGATGGGAAAAATAATATCGACGTTTTTAATAATATCGACGTTTCGCTTTGCGTTTCTTGTGGAGTTTTTCACTACCTACAAAAATATCAATTAAGTGTTAAGTCCTAATAATAATAACATTATTATCACGATATAGAATAATAGGTAATTCTAGATATGTTGCAAAGTATTAGGTACGTCAATAATCGTTATTACCAATAATATCTTTAGGTATAATATACTTAAGTAATAATATCTTACACTTACTTTAGGTACATAGCTACCAAGATAAGAAAAAACTAGGTACTTACTGAAGATTTTTTCATTAAAAACTTACCTGTTTTGGCTCTGTTTCTGGGTTTTTTAAAATTAACTTCTTCCGACATCGTTTAGACATGTTCGGCGCTGTAAAAGGACCTGCTCTCCAATCGACGTGATGCACAACACTGGTCGCGGGAAGCTCGCGTTGAGTGCGGTACGAGGTCAGGGGGGATATGGGACGTTTTAGCCTCGTTCCGCACTGCATTAAAATTATATTAATTCAGTGCGGCACGAGGCCTAAGACATCCGGTACCAAGGTAGGTACACCACCGAGTCCGGAACCATTAGTGATCTCAAATATATATTTATCTCTTTCCTACACTGGACCAAACCAAAGCTATGCCATTCGCACGACAGAGAAATTCACTTTTTTGCTTGCCGCACCACAGGGAAGTTGCATCAGGGGTGATTTAGGCCTCGCTTCGCACTTAACGTGTTAATTTTATAACATTAAATAATAAAATAAAATTAATGTGTTACCGTGTTTTTGATATTGTTTCACAGAAACAACGCAAGCTTCAGCACTGTACCTGCAAACAGTGCACTAGCAGCTGTCGATGCCATTGTACTATTTCTAACTCGACTTATCCGCGTGAATGTACGTTTTTCACTTGTTATGTCCGTATGATAGATACGTGCATTGCCTCTGAATGACTCTACTTATCGATGTTATTGAAGAAACTCAATTTAGCTACACGAAGTAAGAATATGAATATATCTAACCTAATACAAACATTTACCTTAGTAATAAACGTGGGAACTAGTGTTTTTCTGGAATGTATAAGGTTGAAGGTACATTTATTTTATTTTATTTTTTATTATCTTAGAGAAACTAACGGTCTTATGTTAGAGATATGTTAGAGCTATGTAAAGTTTTCTTGTAAAATTTACTGTGAATAATATAATAATATATAAAGATTAATGATGACTTTAGATAAAGCTTAAACAATAAAAAAACGTCAGAATCTGTTCACAATTTCTATATCTAAGCGCCGAACATACAAACGTAAATATTATATAGCTAGGTATATATATATATATATTTATGCCTTAGGTGGTAAGCAAGCTGACGGGCCGTCTGATGGTAAGCGATCATCGTCGCCTATGGATACCTGTATTGCCAACCAATAAAGAATCTATTAACAGCCGTTTTGAAGAACCCCATGTTATAGTAATTATTCGGAAATGCCGCAATATTACTATAAGCCGTAACCATACATAATCAAAGGCTGTAACATAGTTGTACATACGTAAGTGGTTCATAACTATCTAAACCAATCTGATTAAACCTATGAGCGTTTCTTCTCAATTCAATCTGTGAGAAAAGGACACCATTTTAAATCTGTAAATTTAGTTAATTAAAAAAATAGTACAACAGAAGTAACAACAGATTTTTTGAGGTAATTTATAACATATTTCTATTAAGCCTAGCAACCAAATTTCGAAGAAAAAATCTAATTGATACAGGCACAAGCCAATCAAAGGACACCAGCTATATCCATATAAGCATCTAATAATTATAACCTCTATGCTTTTGCCATTTTTAGTGAGAAAAAACTTTTTTCGAAGAGCAAAGAAACAGTCTAGACTTCGACGGAAAATAGACTTGCAGGTTTAAGTTTAATTTTCTTGAGTGTGTTTTTTTAAATAATAGACACATTGAATAAAAAGTTTGATGATAGTATTTTTGTGTATCTCGTCATTCAAATCTTACCATAATAAATCTAAGAAGTCCGTAAGTAGTTACAAATAAGTTGTGGTACGACCGAAACTTTTAGGGCGGTTAACTTTTCTGCTCTCTTACCCGCGCCGGGATTAAATTTTAAACTTCCACAGACTATCCTCATGAAGTTGAAATGAGGTGAATTTATACAGTTTACTTAAAATTTACGGGTTTGGAGTAGTTCAATCTGTAAGTAGATCTGATAGGTATACTTAAATATTCAGTTGGTGTAATGTTTTTTACTAGAAATCTCAAACAATGATTATTATAGTTATGATACTTACGATTATTAGCATGCTATTTCCTTATGATAAGGATTTTGTTTAGTATCATCATCATCAGCCCCGAGCCACTACTGGGTATAGGCCTCCCTTTGTTTATGCCACTCTCCCCGGTCTCTCTATATGAGCGTCAATCTGCAGTACTCTTTTTTTTTGCTAAAATTTTCATGAGCGTGGATTCAATGTCCTTTACTCGTAATATTAAATTTTTTTACATTGTCTTAATAGCGTCTAACAAGTCATAGTCACAGTCAGATTCAAGCTAAGTAAGTCACGGTCAAATTAAACTCATGCCCCTGTAAAGTGGTGGAGACTTTACACGAGGCTCCAATGGAGCTTTGGAAACAACATGAAAAGACACATTTCACCTCGTTATATCACTTGGCCACACTCGAGCACGTTTACGAGCACTTAATGAATATTAATTCACCATTTAGTACACATTAACACTCGAAAATACACAAGTTTAGGAAAATAATCCAACGAGCCGAGATGTTTTTTTCCACGTTGGCGCCAAAACTCTCTGCAGTACGGAGTTGCCAGTGTTGCCAATATTTAGTCCGCAGTTGCCTGTCGGGGCGTTCCAGGGTAGTCTCATATTAATAATTTTACTTGAACGCCTACTCTTAATTTAACACAGGCTTGATTCCATAAAAAGTTGTAAGTATTATGAAAGTCCCAAGGGAGCGTAATGGCAATCACCTTGTCTAATACGTAATAGCCTGTGTTATTGCACAACTTTGCGACTTTATTGATAGAGTTGCCAAAGTAATTTCGCCACCACTGCTGGATTCAATATTCGGAGGAAATACGTAAAACTATGTAATCTTGCCTAAATAAAATAAGATTTTTCGTAGACACATAAGTTAGATACATCTAAGATAGGTATTTTTTTTATTTGAAACGTTGTTACACACTTTAGGGGCTACTATTTAAACGTAATGATTATTATTATAACACTTTATTTCAATATAAATACGGGTCTAGCCATTTGGTAGGCATTGGTGGGGCCGAAGCCAACACCAAGAGGCCCCGTTGAATATAAAAATACAATTATGTGATGTGTAAAAGAGATACCACAGTGCCTGAAGACTCGTCTCTATAACCAATGTGTCCTGCCCACCATGACCTATGGTGCTGAGACATGGACGCTCACGGAGAAGACTGTGCACAAGATAGCCGTCGCACAGAGAGCCATGGAGCGAGCCATGCTTGGCATCAAATTGCAGGACCGTATCCGAAACACTGAGATACGACGTCGCACCAAAGCTGCAGACGTCGTAAAAAGGGTGAAGGAACTTAAGTGGAACTGGGCAGGACAGGAACTGGTGTACTGCAGTAACTGCGTGGTGGCCGAGACTAGGTTGGCGGAACCCAGGCCGACCGAGGATGAGGTGGATTGACGACATTAGAAATACTGTCGGGAACGAATGGATGCGAATAGCGAGAGACCGGGGAGAGTGGCATAAACAAAGGGAGGCCTATACCCAGCAGTGGGTCACTCAAGGCTGATGATGATGATGTGTATAAAATGGAATATAAAACTATTGTACAGTATAGCATATAAAAAGTCTGGGCTATTGAGGTGAACAACTTGTTGATGGGAAAACAGGTATATGGTATGAGGTGCGGTACCCGCCAATTATGCCTCATTTCAAAATATTTTGGCGGGTGATGACTTGCCACCCACTAAATGGGCCTCCCATAATGGCTGCCGCATTTTGGCACCGGAGAAGCAACATTGGCGTGGGTGGCTTAGGGTGTCGAGAGGTGTGCTGCACTTTCACTAAGAGCTACTCGCGGCGTTATGCCCTTTAACACTTCCACCCTGGAGCATAGGTTCTCAGCTCTTGCGGTTTCCACCCCTAGACGGCCGGTTAAGGCAAGCCAGGGGTCAGGGTCTCTGGGGTTTTAGACCAATGGAATCGGGGTACGCGGTGTCACCACTCACCGACGGCTCGCCATAAAGCCGCCCCTGCGTTATTATTATTATTATTATTTTACATGAAATTCTTAACTGACTTATAATAATTATTCACACTGTTATCAATAAAATTGTTTATATTTGTTTATCTGTTATAGACAATTCAAAAATTTGATGACCTGCATCAAGACCTGATTCGAACCTGCCCCATCCGGGCGTCTCAAGCGCTCTTTCTGCTAGGTACGCTCAGTCGAATGCTTGAAATATCTTTAACATTAACATTTTAATACGTAAGTTAGGTATCTACCTTTAAGCCTATAGGTACCTAACTTTTGCACCGGCAGGCAACAGAACATATGAAAATGTGGGCCAAGGCGTATATAGTCGATGTTAGCGTTCGTGAGCCTATATTACATGCTCAGCGACCGCCATGGCTCCAGTAACTTTTTTCTCAAACATTGCGAGGCTATTTACGCAAAAAAAAAAATAAGTAATTTTCATGTCATTGCAAAAGAGAAAAAAAAACAAATTCGTAAACGCTATCTACTTGCCAAGTTTCGTAGGTTAAGTAGTATTTGAAATTTCGTGATGCAATTTCGCTTTTATATATATAGATAGAAGATAGATTGATAAATACATCTTCTAAATATAAATTTGCTACAATAAGGTGCAAGAACAAAGCAGGCACCGTTTGTTTGTCACAAAACGCTTCATAAAGCCAGCGTGTTAGCTTATAACACTAGCGTACAGTAATATCGTACAAAGTAGCCTGTTATAACTAGTCCAAGCACTAGAGCAAACAATTTGGAGATGCGACACATTGTCCTGCACTTAGTACAATATCAACCTACCTACGATAGAACTAATCAAAATAAGGGAGAGACAACCTGTACTACCTAAATTCCTAGCTACAGATAGCGAGTTTCGAAGAGCACTTCTACTAAAACTAACATTGATTGGTGATTATACTAAAAAATCTTCAACTTTCTTTCACATAATCACGCACGATCAATATCAGCAATAGTACACACTAGTAACACTGGTTTAGAAAACCCTTCCAACTAATAATTTCTTTATATGATTCTGTTATCAATGCCTAGTTAGTAGCAATTAGGTAGTAAGTGTCTCGAAGAGTTGTTGTGCTACTTGTTCTGACGGTGATCGTGATTACGCCAAAGATGAAAAGCAGTACCACTAGTTCCGACAGTGATCGTGATTACGCCAAAGATGAATAGCAGTGCTACTAGTTCAGAAAGTAATTGTGATTACGGCAAAGATGAAGAGCAGTGCTACTAGTTCCGACAGAGAACGTAATTACGCCAAAGATGAAGAGTAGTGTTACTAGTTCCGACAGAGATCATGATTACGCCAAAGATGAAGAGCAGTGCTACTAGTTTCAACAGAGATCGTGATTACGCCAAAGATGAAGAGCAGTTCTACTAGTTCAGAAAGTAATCGTGATTACGGCAAAGATGAAGAGCAGTGCTACTAGTTTCAACAGAGATCGTGATTACGCCAAAGATGAAGAGCAGTGCTACTAGTTCAGAAAGTAATCGTGATTACGGCAAAGATGAAGAGCAGTGCTACTAGTTTCAACAGAGATCGTGATTACGCCAAAGATGAAGAGCAATGCCACTAGTTTAGACAGTGATCGTGACTACGCCAAAGATGAAGAGTAGTGCTACTAGTTCCGACAGTGATCGTGACTACGCCAAAGATGAAGAGTAGTGCTACTAGTTCCGACAGTAATCGAGATTACGCCAAAGATGAAGAACTGTACTACTTGTTCTGACAGTGTTTTTGATTATACCAAAGATGACGAGCAGTGCTACTAGTTCAGACAGTGATCGTGACTACGCCAAGGATGATGAGTAGTGCTACTAGTTCAGACAGTGATCGTGATTACGCCAAAGATGAAGAGCAGTGCTACTTGTTCTGAGAGTGATTTTGATTATACCAAAGATGAAGAGCAGTGCTAATAGTTCAGACAGTGATCGTGGTTACGTCAAAAATACGTAGATTCAAACATGCATGATACGATGCATACGAATGATGACGAATACGACTGACTACGCTAGAACTACGCTCTCGTTAACTATAAATATAAATTTTAACAGCGTCAAAAAAATATTTTTTTGTCACAAAGTACTTTTGCAGAAACCATTATTGTTTCATAGCAAATCCTTGAGGACAATCGAAGTACGGTACGATCGAAGACTGGCCTCAGAGACGGTAACAAATCACTACCGCCCTAATCGCCTTCAAGGAAATGGCTTCGGTGCATTTCATCGAGAATTCTTTTTAATATGAGCATCGATTCCAATTACAAAAGATCAAAGAATCGCCGCGCGGCCCACTTCGTCTTTGTTCAAACGAAAGATGAATTATTCAGAGAGCTGGAAACGTTTCAATTGGCTAGCTATAAAAAAGGAAACGGTTCGTTGCCTCTTCCACTAAATTAAAAAATGTCTTTATTTTCGTATAAATTAAAATAATTTTTGCGACAATTTTAAGGTCATTTTTATGTGCCGTCATTATTAAATTTGCTTTAGGTACATGAGGCAGTATCTCATTATGAACAATAAGTACCGCGAACATTGTAACTATATACAGGGTTACGTGGAAAAGATGTACTAAGACGAAAGAGGTCCGTTACACTCATCATTATGAACAACTTTTACTATGAGACCAACCCTGAAATCGCAAAGAAAAGCTGTTGCATACATTTTGTCGAGTGCGAATGACTGTTTTCTATGGAACAGCAGTATTTTAATGCGATTTCAGAGTTGCTCTAATAGTAAGAGTTGTTCATTATGATGGTATTATGTAGCCATTTCGGCTTAGTACACCCTTTCCGCGTAACCCAGTATTGACTCGAGTCTGCTGAATCTTCCAAATTGTACCATACAGGGTTACTTTTAAATATCCAGTCACCTCTTAACGACATACTATTAGAATACTATTCGGTAAATCTAAAATGTTCATGTGATAGGTTTTTCGTAAAACAAACTAAACTAAAACACATGTTGCCGTTATGGTACGTAATATATCTAATGAAACTTTTTATAGCAAGTCTTTGTAATTTTTAACAGTGTACATTGACGCCGGCGACACCTGGCGTTACAGCCAGTGATTGAGAGACCCGAGCCGTACGCGAAATTATTAAAGGGTAATTTATGCTCGCAATTTGTACGTAACTTGAATTCGTTCTTTGCGTCATTCATCACGAGTGCCAGTGAAACGATTAATTTTGACAATCATCTGTAAAACGAGTGCAATACTCTGTGGCAATTCATAAAAATGATTTATTTCAACTATGTCACTCTGCTGGCTCCCGTCTTTTATAATTACACATTCGTGGTGGTTTAACTGTCTTTGCCTAGATCAAACTTATACAGGGTTATTTTAATTTACCAAAATCCTATTGCGGGCTACTTCCTTCTATTCCATTATGTGTTCCGTGACTTTTAACCGACATTAAAAAAGGAAGATCTCAATTCGACTGTTTTTTTAATGTATTAATTTATTTAATTTTTAAGGTACACAAATTACGATAATCTCCACTCAATCTAAAACTATTGCATACATTAAAGTTTCGAGCTAGAAAGTATCCTAAAATACGCGTACACAACACGACTAGAAATTACTACTGAGATAAAAACAAACTATGTTAGTTTAAAAATTATAAGACTGACGCTAGCGCCTAAAGGAGGTTAGCTTTCAATAAAATGTTATACTACATTGTTTTAATTCATCCTTCAGTCGATATACAACTATTTAACTAGATTAGTTCAGTAAGATAGTTAAATTACTAAATTACGCCTTTGTCGTAGTTAGGTAGGTATATCCCTAGTATGATAGCTATGAACCACTTACGTAAAACTATGTTAAAGTATTATAGCTATAGGCATATAATAATACCACGGCTTTAACCATCTAACAACAACATAAATATACGTTTATATGTTACGCGATATCTTTGCTAAAATTGAGAACTGATTTAAATGATTATTTCTTTATTGAATAAGCATTATCTCAAGAGTGGAACCCTAAAAAGAAAAAAATACCTCTAAGGGCGGAAAGTTAGGAGATGAAACCCGTTTATTAAAGTTCCCATGAAGTTTATTATGTTATCATTTTGTAAATATGATGTTAATTACAATAGACTTTTTTCTCTGCAAATAAAGTTAAATGATTATTAACGGGATATTTACCGTGTTTTCCGTTTTATATCGGGAGCTCATTCCACAACCTTACCACGGTAAATATCTTGTTAATAATCATATAACTTTAGTGAACAACCGTGATAGTTTAAAACAGTGTTTTTGTCTTCGAACAAAAACAAAAATTTAAGTTCAAATCCACCAGTACAAATTTTGTAGTTCTAGCAATGTCCATGCATGGAGCGCATTTTTATATCAATACACGTAGCTACAGCAATTCTATATATAATCTACCTTCACTGTAAATAACTTTTCCGTCAGCGCCGGCGCGTCCGCTTCCTGCGCCGCCTTCCGGGGAAGCCCCTCGTTAATTTTATTTTAGTAACGCCTCACTTAATCTAATACCGGTTTGGTACGCAGTTTTCGCGGATCAATAAGCATGCCAAGGGTCGTTCCATTTGCGTTTAAATGTTTTAAACTAGGTTGGTTAGTGGACGATAGGCGAATTTTAAATTCTTGCAGATGAGGTACTGAAGACGTTTGGAATTAAATTATGGTAATTTGAAGATGTATCTTTTAGCATAAAACATTCTTAATACTAACTAACTACTAACCTTGGTCTATTTTTACCCGACAAGGTAAAACAAAAAGGATAGTAATGAGTAAACGTATAGGTATGTATGTATGTTTGTTTGTATGTTCCCGCTTACAGCCTAAACGCCTCAACCGAATTTGATAAATAATTTGTTGATAGATTCCTCTAAGTTCAGGACGGTCGCTAGGTAGGCGACGACATCACAAATACACGATGGCGATTTGACATATTTATGGAGAAGAAATAAAAAAAAAACATGAATTAGGTTTTTTTAAATCAAAGTAAGATACGTCAATTAATGTTTTCACACTATAAAAAAAAACATTGGAAATATAAATACTATGCTACAATTTATTTTCTCGCAGTTAATAGTAAAAGGTAATGTATACTCGTGAAAAATAAAATTACAGTCCTTGTATCCCTATCTCCGTTCAGGAAGCGGTCAAACGCAAGCTTATTGTACAAACAAGTGACGCTTTTATCTATATCTATACTCTATACTAATATTATAAAGAGGAAAGATTTGATTGTTTGTTTGCATTGAATAGGCTCCGAAACTACTGAACCGATTTGAAAAATTCTTTCACTGTTGGGAAGCTACACTATCCCCGGGTGACATAGGCCATCTATACCCGTGCGAAGCTGGGGCGGACCGCTAGTCTTTTATAAGGGAATTTTATCATAATAATTTTGTTTTTAACCAACTTAAAAAAAGAGAGGTTTTCAGATTTTTTTTTTTGTTACTTCAGAACTCTCGCTTTGCACTCTAAAATAATACTAAAGGGTTAATATAACGAAGTTAATACTGAAGAGGGATACAACTTTCGTTTTTTTAACGTATTTTTGAATTAGTTCTAAATGTTCTAATGTAAAAACGGTAATTTGTACATGCGCCAAACTTGGCATGATTGTAGTACTAAAAATTCAAGTTAGTGATAAATTTCTGTTCGCCACCAGCAGTCGCGGTTGGTACTTGGATGGGTGTAATGTTGTCTTTTTGCACTACTTTTTTATATTGTGGTGGTATGGAACCCTCAGTGGGTGAGCCCGATTCGCACTTGGCCGGTATTTTTTTCTAAATATTTTTGGCCCTCCTACGATCTGCAAAAATCACGTCGATCCAATACTTTGCTGTTCCGTAAAAGAGATATAATTAATCCAACAAACAAACACACTTTCTCTTTTATATTACTAGCCATTCTATACAATAACTCCTGAACAGAATAAAAAACTAATTATAATTCAAATCAGCCCCCTTTTGTTCCTTACAGGCTGCAATAAAAATTAAATTATACCAAATTTTATTATCTTCCTCTTCGGGCCCATAACTCGTGGAAATATTCATGAGAAAACTTTTTAAATAGAGATTTGTAATTTTTCTGCAGTTTTATAATACAATCTAATGAATACAGGCAAAGTAAATGAACTTATGCGTCGTTTTATTTCCTTGGACAGTCTGAAGTGTTTTTAATTTGTCTTGGTTGACGATGCAAAATATTTAGCGCAAGAGGACAAAGTCCAAAAACAGTAAACTGAATCTTACGATTTCACATTGTCGGCAATGAATTCGCGCAGTGAGCATCGTAGCACAAATACTACGGTGCTAGTTCGTGCTACAATGTGCATAGTGAGCATCGTAGCACATACTACGATACCGGTTATGCTACGATGTACATAGCGAGCATCGTAGCACATATTACGGATATTATGTGCTACGATGGGCATAGTGAGCATCAAAGCGCATAACTACGATACTAGTATGTGCTACGATGTGCATAGCGACCATCGTAGCACATATTACGGATATTATGTGCTACGATGGGCATAGTGAGCATCAAAGCGCATAACTACGATACTAGGATGTGCATAGTTAACATTGTAGCTCATACTACAATACTGTTACGTGTTACGATATTTACTACGCGAATTTGCTAGTGACAAAGGGATTATTTTGGATTAACTTTACTGTTTTTGGAAAGTGTAGATTGATTTTGATATTTTGTTCTGTAACACTGTATCCACTGAGTAAAAAAAAAATTGCATCACTCAATTGATGGGGCGATCTTCATGGACATCAGATCACAGTGGAATAAACTTAAATAGACTTATTATAAATGCAGAAGTTTGTGAGTTTGCAAGGAGGTAGGTATGATTGCACACTCAACTCTGTAAAGGATTTGGATGTATGGAAAGAAAGAAATATACATGGTGAAATATAAACATAATTTATTCAATAAAAATTACAAGAAAAATAAAAACTATAATAAATTTAAATTTATAACAAACTAATCTAAAACTAAAACTAATCTAACAATCCGCTAGCGGTGGGCAGCATTCCCAAAATGCTGGCAGCATTGCCACGTTGTATGGCAATGCTTATTCATGGTGAAAGGGTTTTTCAAAAACTATAAATAACTGTCAGTAGAAAAGGGAGTGGATACACGGAGTGCTGCTAGTTTGACATAATATATTTATTTAAAACAAGGTTGCGAGAAATTATACAACTTAGCCGAAATCTCTCTCCAATACGGCAAACGTGGCAAATGTGGCAAGACGTGGTCGTGTCCTATAGAAATATTTCATTCACACTCAACATAATGTATGTGAAATAGTAGATATATTTTTTGCAATGCCTAAGTTGGGTTCAATAGTAAACGTTGCTCATAATGCTGAGTGCAATGAATACCCTTTGCATAGAGCCTCTGTTCTTGTAACCCTGTAGACATACCAAAACATATCTACTATTCTCATAGGACAATAGGTTTGTCTTTATATAAATCTAATCCTTTCCAAAAGGCGTTATCAGCGAGTCAAAGATGCGGAAAGCAATTTTAGCAGCTCGAATCTCATAAAGTCATAAGTCAGAGGCGCACCGATGCCGATGCCAAAATTGCTAATGACCGCGAAACGGCGCCCGCCGCACTATATCGAGCCAAAAACCAATTTGCAACACACTAATAACAACATTGTTGAAACCATCGGCGGTCGAGTGCGGTTATCAACCTTCGGGTAGATAGGCTTATGTTGTCACTACCTGGGGTAAGTGGAATTCGCACGACCACGTTTGGGGGTGGGTAGAGACAATAAAATTGTGCTTTGACTTTATTAGATTGTAAGTAACTTTTGAAATGCTGGAATGTTTCTGACTTAACGCATACATAGCGTGGTAATGAATGGTATGAAGTTTGAACCTGTGCGTATTACCGTTTTTACATTAGAGCAAAAACAAAAATACGTGAAACAAATGAGACAATTTCTTTTGTTTGAAAAATAGGCCCACCACAAACTAATACCGTATAGTAATGAAACTCATGTCGATTTTTTCCTCATAATCTCTAGATTTAGTGGTAATATTAGCTATATCCGATCAAACCGGAATATTGACAATAGCCGATTACAAAAGCCGAGTTGTAAAATATGGTCTATTTATTTTTGTATAAAAATTCCTAAGCATGCATCCTTTTTCGTATTAAAAACGTTCCGGTCAAGTGACTTTATAACGGAAATGAATTAATTGTGGCAAAAATCAAAACAACACATATTATTCTTTATATTATTATTCCGGTTTCATTTTTACCTTATCTTTCGTCCGAATGGTACAAAAAAACACGATGAATTGTGTTATACCCATCAATATACGGTAAATTCGGTGGGCCTAGAAATTTTTTTCTTCTTTTGGGGTTAACTTTTTTTTTATAGAGTAAAAAAAAGGGGAGGCCTATGTTCAGCAGTGGGCGTCTTCTGGCTGATGATGAAATTGATTATATTTTTGATAATCCACCGTAATATTACATATTCTGTAAACATTTCAACTGGCTATCTATTACACTTTGAAAGATACAGCCGTGAAAAGGTAGGACGGACGGAGAGACAGACAGACAGACAGCGTAAGCTTAGTAATAGGGTCCCGTTTAAACCCTTTTGGGTACGGAAACCTAAAAAGTAGTTAAGTTCAATTTTCACACAACTTTGACCGGCCAACATTTAAATAAAATAATATAAACACTTCTTTCTTGTTAAGTAAGATTTCGAACAAATTTATTACTATTGCCAAATCAACGGGCCAAATCAAATACAATATTATTCATACTATTATTGAGGCTGGTTAAAAAACTACTAAGCCAAAGATAATAATTTTTTTGTGGGACCACCTCGAGAGTTTTTCCTACATATGAAAAAACAAATATACATTAAAAATTTCAATACTAAAAAATACGAACCGAATTGAGAACCTCCTAAACTCGGTTAAAAAAGGTATCTATATTTTTCAAGCTTTGACGGCTACAAGTCGTGTGTTGGCTCTGAGTTGCCACAGAATAATGACTGAGGTTGCTTCTTTAAAAAGGCACTAACAGCTGCGCTAAAAACGAAAAAAGTCTTGCAAAACTATAATGATATAAAAAATGATATAATGATATAAAAAATGATTTCGACATTTTTCACCATAGTTCGGTAACCTCAGTTAAGTACCAACTTAATGTATTATTATTTAATAATTGTATTTTGGGCTTTTTGCAGCATTATTGTTATTTGATTTTATTTTGAGTTTTGTTTCATGTTTTGTAGCTAGTGACAGCAGTAATTAATAAATTTTCAATTTATTAATTTTATACCTAGATGTAACATGAGTGCTAGGTCCACATCTAGAAGGAAATACATTTAGTTAGATATTAAGTACTGTTTGTTAATTTAATGATAGTTCATAATGTATTTCCAGTTACGTGGTCTTTCAATAAAAAAAATAAAATAAAAATAAAACTGCTCTATCAACTTTTTGCTAACGGAAATTGTTCGCGTGAAAACCAAACAGCAAATTTTAGTTGATACACGCTTAAGAGACGTTTCCAAGTAAGACCGTACCGTACTAAATAAGTTTAGGAGAAAAGAAAGTTTTTTTGTGGTGTGTCTTGGTCAGGCAATTGGTGGAGGTGTCGTTTGTCCAGTATGCAGGTTTTTATTTCGAACGGTAATTGAACATTCCCATTCAACGTGGCATTGCCGCTAGCATTCTGGGGACCTTTCTCTCCAGTAATGGTCTTTTCGTTTAAGTTTTTAGTTTTTATTTAGTTATTTTACATTTAAGTTTTCGTTAGTATTTTTTTAGTTTTTTCAGTTGTGCATACAATTTATTAATTTATGACTGAAACAAAATATACATAAATATTACGAGTATTACAAGTCAATGCACAATGACTCACTGCGTACTAATTACTCAGGTAATATTTCAAGCTTTGTTATTTTATAATTGTGAATTGATATTTTGAAAATCATAATAAAATATAATTACTTAAGTACTTGTGAAAATTCGTCGCGGCATATTTTATACAAAGTATAAGAAGGCCCTAAAAAAGTTTCAAATTTACGTTTCCAATTTTCAATGGTTCCTAATTAAATCGTTTTTAGAGCCGATCCACGTCGGTCGGAACAAAAACTTCCCCTAGTCCCGAGAACGATAGAAATACACCTGGACTTTGAGCCCATATAAAAGTTTTCCAATTTACAGGAGCTGATTGGGAATTTTCGCCATTTTAGCTGTTAATCGAACCTTGACTTTTCCAGCCCTTGAATCGCATTAAAAGTATCAGTTTCATTGTTTCGAAGTTTCGACTTGTTTGTTTTTGTATGATTAATGTATTATTTAAGTATTTATTTTACAGAAAAAATAGATCGTTTTCAGATGGATGATTGCAAGCATAGCATTTAGAATTAATTAAACTGATGACCATACGATATTTTTAAAATTTTAACATTTGCTATTGACTAATAAATTGAATGAAAAATGCAAATCTGAACTCTTTCACTGCTAGGTTTTTGAACGTAAAATTGTAGGTAATATACTTAGTATATTTAGTATATTATCTACAATTTTAGGAGGATATACTAAAATAAAATATATTTATTTAGTTTTTACCTTGGTTTTTACACTGTCATTGCAGATTTCAACGTTAACAAACTTAAGCAGAGCAAATGTGCGAACTTACTTCTTTTGCTAGCTTAATTAAATACTTTTTTAACCTTCACTTACCCAGTCCTGGGCCAAGTTCTCCCCCATCTCCTTTCAGACAGTGCGATCATCCGCCAGACAGGAGCGCGTTGCGTTGGAGCATCGCGCCAGCATTTTCTCGGCCTGTCTTGGCTTCTTTGTCCGTTTTCAGGGGTGCCTGACGGTGTGATCATCTATCAATCAGGGTGAATCAGGCTACAAGCTCCACCTAACCTCATTTAAGTTTTGCAGCTTCGATGCCAACATCAGCGATGCCAGTAATTGAACGCAGCGTCGTTTTTTCAACTCTGTCCGTTCTTTTGATTCTAAGGATGCTGTGCTCCATCGCTCTTTGGCAAACCCCAAGTTTGAACTTCTAAGAATCGCAGTCAATTACCTGTGCACCTTGAAAAAGAACAGGAATGACACGCACATTTCAATGACTGTCGGCCTTGGTGAAAAAGGAAGGTCACCCTTCGTAAGCTTTTTCATGGACCAGTAGCTCCTCCAAGCATTCTGAACGCAGCGGGTAATATCTTTATCCTGCCGGTTGTCGAAGGAAACTAGCTGGGCCAAATATATATTATGTATGTATTCTTTGACACTGTGCAGTTTCTGGTCATCTACCGTAACTTTGCGCTTCGAGCTATTAGTCGTAATTTGTATTTTGGGATTTATTATATTTTATTTAAATTTGTCAATTACTCAACTGTCATGCAATAGTGTGCAAAAATTACCGAGTTAGATTAAAGGCCAAGGTTTCCAGTGAAATTCTAGGGCATAAAGATATTCAACATTTTATACCTCGGAAAAAGTTTTAAACTGTTGAAGTTAAAAGTTGTGGCACTGAATTGTTACGGGTAAGCGTGGTGGTTACCTTCAGGCGAGCAACTTGCTTGTCTTGGCAGTCTTTTGTTCAGAAAAAGTCTACTATTTAGTTGAATAAGTACATTCACTTAAATGTAATTTATAGTCTCAAAATAAACCATTTTTTTCCAGCATATTATTATAATTATCACTGAAAAAGCTCCTCGTAGAGGATTCATTGCTATTCAACTCGAGGTCACTTGAAGCTAGATATATTTAGAGCAGTAATATTATAAATTCCAAATATAAGTGCTCTCTCAATTTAGAGGGTGCACTTGAGAAAATTACGGCAAGGCGGTCTCAGCCTCTTCAGCTGCCACTCCCAAAGGTTTGAACTCAAATTATTATCTGCACGACTGTCATATTATAAAACCGTGCTCCAATCTATAAGCCACTGATTTCCTCTTTGATGTTTGATTTTAAGGCAATATTTTGGAGCAAAAATAGAGTTTTATTTCATTCTATTTTTGTATCCACGTGGGTGTTAAACTGATATTGAATGGTCGCTTTATATTATACTAGTAGGCCGCCCCTGTTTCGCACGGGCGAAGTCGGGATATATAACCTATGTCAACCGGGGATAGTGCAGCATCCCAACAGTGAAAGAATTTTTCAAATCGGTTCAGTAGTTTCGGAGCCTATTCAATGCAAACAAACAAACAAACAATCAAATCTTTCCTCTTTATAATATAAGTATAGACTAGCAGTCCGCCCCGGCTTCGTACGGGTATATATATAGCCTATGTCACCCGGGGTTAGTGTAGCTTCCCAACAGTGAAAGAGTTTTTCAAATCGGTTCAGTAGTTTCGGAGCCTATTCAATGCAAACAAACAATCAAATCTTTCCTAATTATAGTATTATAGTATAGAAATAGTTATTGATATCGAGATTTCATCCTCTATGTAACCCCTTAAGGGAGTTAATTTTAAAACTCCTTTCCATTGTTTGCCTTAGTTATATTATAAGGAACACTTGTGCAAAATTTCATTCTTTTAGACGCAGCTGTTTTGGCTGTGCGTTGTTTGTCAGTGGATTAAGTTCAATGATTAATAGTTCGTCTTTTTTTCTATCCCACATAAACACAAAAACTTATACCCTGGTTAGGGTATTACATAGGGTATATTACTTGTACCTCAATGTAAACTGACCTTTTTAGTAGTATATTCATTGATATTTTTAATATTCGTTGTTTAAGTAATGCTGACAATGCGAGACTTGGAGAATTATATTTTATACGCATATACCAACTTTGTAACACAACAAGCTCAATAAATTGAATTTGAAACTTTAACATTTGCAAAATTAATGGTTACTGTAGGAAAGCGGGTGAAACTGCAAAGTGCTATTAGTATGGTGGATATTATCTCCAAAATAGGCTCATAAATTTTGTATCAAAATCCGACCACACAAGTTACGAAGAAAAGTTTTACCTTGACGATAAACTCGTATGTGTCACGCCGGCCACTATTCACGTAAAAATAATATCTCATACTTTAAATCAAACCTCGCAAGCTCAAGGCTTATAATGATCAAACGCCTTAAGCAACAATCGTCATTCGATCGACGTATTCAATACAGGAGAAAGGGATTAATTTGTCAGCAAATTGGATCCTAATGAAGCAAAGGCTCTTTAAGTAAACAAGACGGTCGTCTTGGAGCTGTTTACATGATTCAACGGTTCGTTAGCCTTGTTTCGAATCCGATAGCCTGTTTACAATTGCTTTAGTTCAGTTCGTACAGGTGATTGTTCACTGCTTACTGTTTACGTACCTTTCTGCACTTTGTTGTTTTGCACTAAAGAATTTTGTTGCAAGTTTTCTGTTGTATATTTTCTACATTAATAAACGATTATTTCCTCTAATTGTTAACTGATTTCATAAAAAGGAAGAAGTTCTGAATTCGATTGTATTTTTAGGGTTCTGTACCTCAAAAGGAAAAAACGGAACCCTTGTACGATCACTTTGTTGTCCGTCTGTCCGTCTGTCAAGACCCTTTTTCTCAGGAACGCATAAAGATCATCATCATTATCATCATCAGCCAGAAGACGTCCACTGCTGAACATAGGCCTCCCCCTTTAACCTCCACACCGAACGACAGCCTGCCTTTTGCATCCATTGGATGCCCGCGACTCTCACAATGTCGTCGGTCCATCTAGTGGGAGGCCTCCCTACGCTGCGTCTTCCGGTTCGTGGTCTCCATTCCAGATCCTTTCTAACGCATAACCTTTTTGAACGCATAATGATATCAAGTTGAAATTTATATCAAGAACTCAAATCTACGGTTTCTTTCAGCTGTAAAAAAATCAAACTTGTAAGTTTACGCGATCAAAAGATATGACCTTTTATGTCGCATATTTAGCGGTTTTACAAGAGAATCAAAACCTATAGGCTACTTCCCGTTGACTTAGAATCATGAAATTTGGCAAGAAGCAAGGTCTCATAGCATATAGGTATATAGGAATAAATCTGAAAGTCATAAATTTAAAGTTAGATCATTTAAAAATAACTCTTTTGCTATTACAAACTTACATTTTGTAGTAGTAATGTACGGAAGAACCTTATTGTCCACTACAAAGTTAAGTTTGTCTTTAAATTGTTCAACTTTTTTGTTGTTGTTTTTTTCGTTTGGACAATCGCTCTGAGGGTCCCATCCAACGGAACCTAGAGCAGAGCACAAGTCCTACTCGTACTTGTCCGGTTTTTTATGTTTGTTACCTCAGAATTCCGTCATTTATAAATAATAAAAAAAAAGATAGGTAATACTTTCAGATTGGTCCCATACATAGATTCAGTATAAGTACTTCTCCCTCTACGGTCCCATAGAATTTTCACCTTATCGGTTTAGTAGTTTGGCTTTTTTTAAATGGGCAAGTGCCTTAATTAACTAAACAAAATGCAAGCTAATACTAACACTACGAATACAGTTAGACTGCCCATAGACCATGCATCGTTGAAGGTCTAAAGACAATCCAAATGCTCAAGCCCACTACCAGTTTGGCTTTAAATCAAAATGATTGGATAATTCGCTAACTTGCTAACCGAAATTGCGTATTTTTCACTAATTTTGTGAAGTCGGTATTTCAATTGATAATTATTAATCATCAGCATCATCACCTTCACTGCTTACTGTATACCGTACCTTTGTGCACTTTGTTGTTTCACACTACGGAATTTGTTGCAAGTTCTTTATTGTACGTTGTTTTGTAAATAAACAATAAAAATCGTATAATTATCATTCACTAGCATTATCATCTTTAGAAGAGAAGACAGATTGTCGTTATTTTTCGTTTGTACATTATTATTGAAATCTTTAATGATATTAAGTTCTTGAGGGTAATAAATAAATATAGGTTTGCTAGAGTCCAATGGTTTTACCCACTACATTAGCATGGGCACTTCATAGTCTACTTTTAATATCGAAAAAGTTCATGGATCCTGTAAGAACCAATGGAAAACCATGAACTATTTAGAGGAAATGGAGACCTAAGTGTTAATCCAGGTTATGTACACCTTCTTAACAAAATTCATTCAAATCCGAGTCAAATATTTACGCAAACTATCGAATTTATAATATCAGCGTGATAAGGTTATAACATTTAAGATCCTTATACTAATTCTCTTATTGATCCAAACAAGTTAACGCAAATTTAAATGATCAGATATTTTTTTTCTATTCAGTTATACTACTCGATTAAATTAATATGAAAATAATATATATAAATTATATCACAGTAAATAATGTATGTATGTGTGTATGTGGCAAAATATTTTTAATCGGTCAGTAACTTTATAAAAAAAAACAGTTTTTTTTTGCGAGATGAGCGCATAATGCATTAAAGCGTCCTAAAATTATCAGCTCTGAACTACCAACCGCTGAACATGCGAACAGTGACAGTTTATGACTTCTCTGATACCAAATGTAAATGTATTAAATTTAGATATCTTTATTACTACCAGTGTAAACGTATTGCACCAAAATCAGCAATTCACAAGCGTTAGATTGTTATGCAAACGTGCTTATGTGGAACGCGTATTCGGGCGCCGCGTCAATGGAAGACTAATTTGCGCACCAATCAAATTTCTATTAATTATGTCGCCGTGATTAGCGAGGCTTATTGCGTGAATACGTGAATAGGAGAATAGAGAATGGTTGAGCAATACTGTTTGAGATTAAACACTGAATTTATAACTGAGTATCAGTTAGTTTTGGGTGTTAATATTACCACGGTCAAAAACGTTTGAAAGCTAGAATTATTTTCATTTTGTTTTATTGAGCCATACAAATATAAATCCAAAGAGAAAATTAAAGCGCAGAAAAAAAAGAATTCACGATTTTACCACGAAGGATTTTAGCGTAGAGCTCGTCTACGACGCGCGCGCTACAGCGCGGCGTAGCCGAATGACAGACTGTACAGTGCACGGCTGCATTGTTGAATTATCAACTACCAGCCAACCATCAAAAAGTCACGATTGTTTATGTTATTACAAATTGTACCTGCTGAAAAATATCTTAGTATTGAATCAATTATTGATATTATGTAATAACAACAAACAATACAATTGTGCATATTTAGTTTAAACGAAAATAAGCAAAAACAAGTAGGTAATACACAGATTGACTTTTTACCATGGAGAATAAAATTGCATGTGATAGGTACACAAGAATGTATACGTAGGAGTAGAAACGTTGCAAATACATTTTTTTTTATTATCCTCCGTTTTATGCAAATAATATTAATATAATTATGGTGATTTTTTGGCAACAAAGAATTACGAAACATTTTTTTTAACGACTATGGCATAGGTGTATCAACCGCGTACCGGTTAAACCTTATTTTAACCGACTTAAAAAAGGAGGTTCACTTTTTGACTGCATATTATTTGCGTGTGTGTTACCAGATATATTCGGTGAATGTGAGCCGATTTGAATTGTTAAAAAATAAGGCTTATAACGCTTATACTTGGTTGTCCCATTCAAATAAAAAAAAATGTCATCATCATCATCATCATCAGCCAGAAGACGTCCACTGCTGAACATAGGCCTCCCCCTTTAACCTCCACACTGAACGACAGCCTGCTTTTTGCATCCACTGGATGTCCGCGATTCTCACAATGTCGTCGGTCCATCTAGTGGGAGGCCTCCCTACGCTGCGTCTTCTGGTTCGTGGTCTCCTCTCCAGAATCTTTTTTCCCCATCGGTTATCGGTTCTTCGAGCGATGTGGCCTGCCCATTGCCACTTCAAAAATAATCTTCAAATTACAAACTATATGCCCCCATTTTTTTTATATGACATGAGAATTATTCACGTATGATTAACCCGGTTACTCTGACTATAGTTTCAACCGCATTCCTTGCAACTGATCAGCAGCCGTTGGCATCACGTTCGCTTCGCGCGGCGGCCCGCTGTGCTATGTGAGACGGAACCGCGCGCGCGCATTCACCTTGAAAAAGACCGTTGATGCTGATATGTGAGTAATTCTCTTGTCATATGAATAAAATACAATAAAATATGGACAACCAATAACTGTATTGATACTTGAATTGTATTGGTTTTTAAATAATAATAATAATATATGTAATAATGATTTGTAATTATAAAATGAAATTATGTTATTGAAATAAATGGGCTATTGTAAAAAAAAAAAAAATTTGTGAAAACCACGTTTGTTTTCATAATAATAAATGCCACCAGTTATTATTTTCTGTTTAAAAAAATAAGAATTTATCCGTTTCTGTAAAAAAGTCAACCGATATAGCAATTCCTCTCTAACATTATTCGATTTTCTACACAAGTTAATAAATAAACGAAATTTATGAGCTAAACAGTAATAGGTTAACTAGGAAAGCAGTCCGAGCTCCTAGCTATTTGTACTGAAAACTAACTTTTCAACTCTCCCCTTGTACATCGTACTCCGGCACTGTTTACGGCGAACAGTGTTTGTGTTAATGTAAACGATGACTCCTAACTCACCATTTCACTTGTTTACTTTCTTATTTCGCTTTATTGTTTTAGCAAAGCACACGGGAAGTTCCTCCGAGTCTATGGTACAAGCGTCTTACTAAAATGCCGCTTCAAATTATTAGCAGTTTGCACTTGCAAGTCCAAAAATAAACTTCGCTCAAGCTCTTTATATGAATTGTTAAGAAAAGTTTATTACTCCTTAAAATAACATTATTATTTCTCTATCTTAGACCACTGCTGGACATAAGCCTCTCCCAAGGCACGCCACTCAGACCGAATCTATTTTCAATCGTTATCCAAAAAGGAGATTTTAAATGTATATTTTTTTTAAGTTTGGGTTCCTAATTTTTATTTGCGACCTCCTTGCGTTTTGTTGTATGTTTTGAAATGCCATGGCGAGGACAATATTTTAATAGAGAATAAAAAAATATATATTTAATTCATAAAACTAGTTCCATAAAAATTGTCAGACGTAGATGTAGATGTAGATGTTTTTGGTATATTCAGAATAACCCAGTAACAAATTCTAAGGAATTTTAGATGCGACTATAATGCAATTATTTAGGTTTAGTAATTGCTTAACGTAGCGTAAAACTCTTAAATCCCATGGAATTATTGCCTACTGAGGCTTACAAATGTCGGATTTAAAATCATGTCCCCGCTGAAACTTTCCTCATGAATAATTTACGAATTTTCTTCTGAGATATGGTCTTGCCGGAGAAGATAAGAATTAAATTACGCGAAATTAAATTTTTATTATAATATCTAAGTAAAAATATAAAGGGAGTAATTTGAATAATTTTCAGAGGTACGTACTGTTCTCACACAAATTCTGCTGAATTTACGCGTAAGGATAGCAATAGTAAATATGGTACAATAACACTTCCAATTAAGTATTTTATAAAATCCATGTACAGTAAAATTAATTATTATCGTCTATTCTAAACTAAATAAATTTCAATAATATAAAACGCAAAATTCAGAAGTCAATACAACAAAGTGGAACCAAACAAGACCTCTCATTTTCAATAAACACCCAATAAAAGGAATCACTGAGACGGTTTAAGGAAGCGACCGGCTATACGGAACACAATGCATAACAACGGGAACTTTCCCATTGTTGACTTTAAATTAATTGCTTTCACACAATTTATAAACAAGACTTCGAATATCCGCCTTCAAGAGAGCAACCGGCACAAAGAACGACAGAAGTTCCCTCGATCCAGATCTTAAATAAGCTGAGATAACTCCTTGTTTAGCGGACTAATACAAAGATTCAGAGTTCAAGTTTTAGTTTCGTGGGCTTCGTTCTTAAGTTATCTGTTAAGAAAGTAAGAGCTCAAGTTTTTAAGTATGACCACGTGTGATTATATTGCTTATACTCTAGTTTTGACTTTACCACTTGTATACGAGTATTTTAACCATGACTTTCTAGAAGTACCAATAACATTTCTGATGTTCGGCACTTTGAGTAGGACACGCAATACAATTACTTTAAAAAGATATAACAACATTGACAATGGTATTTTTATCTGCAAATCATAATTATGTTGCAAATGGTATACCTGAACAAAAACGATGTACCAAACCTCGCTTTCATATAAAATAGGTACCTATTCAATGATTTGCCTATTGATACTCTAGGTGATCTCTGATTAGGTAGTTGTATGTAATACTTAAAATATGTACTACTCTATCTCTCTCTCTCTAATGTCTTACTTATTTAGTACTTAAATTATATGCAGTTTTGGTGCCAAAACATTGTGAGGAAGGTGTATATCCAAAACCTCAAATGTTCTCAAAGACATATGAGATTCACCGACATGCACTGGGCCAGCATGGTGGATTAGGGTCTATCCTATGTATGTTTCTCTCTCTCTCTCTCTCTGAGTGAAGGCCTATGTCCCAGAAGTGGGAACATGATAGGCTGATGATGGTTATGTAATAAGATGAAATAATATAAGATTTATATAATTTTTTTCCATCCCAATTTTATATAATACTAGCGACCCACCCGCCCGGCTTCACACGGGTGTAATTTATGTGCGAAGCCGGGGAGGGTTGCTAGTTATATATACAAACCTTCCTAGAAAATGTATCTAACTGATGGTGAAAACCGCATCAAAATCCGTTGCGTGGTTTAGGAGGAGTTAGTAATACAGACAGACGCGGCAAGCGACTTCAATTTATACTATGTAGAGATAGAGATAGAGATGATGATTTCACCTACCCGGAATTTTAACTTCCCTGAACTTAGAGAAATTTATAGACAACACATTTATCACAATCAGGCTATTTAGGCTGTACCTATGTCATTATACCGAATGCATATCTAGACGACGGACATATTCAAGGATACCTATCATCATAATGTACTCATCATTACAAACAACTTCTACTTTGAAATATGCCAAAAAATACCCTTATTTTTGTATTGCATCGTCAATAAAACAAACAGAAACGCTGATGGTTCTACAACTAACACTAAATACGTTCTCAGCGGCAGTCGTCGCCGGAATGTGCAAATTAATTTAAAATACGTGAGCGTTGAGTGAGACAGACTTGTTTGTAGTACCTGCAATAAATTGCAATTAGCAAAGCTGTTGTGTCTTGTTATCGAGTTAGCAGCCTTCGAGGCTCTTCGCTCAGGAACACTCCAGTACCCGCGATAAATTTATAGCTAACAACCTAACACTGTTTACATACAACGCTTTGAAGTCTGAACTAAACAGCTTGAGTGCTAAAAATGCTAATGAGGAAAACGAAAACAAAACAATATTTCACAGCCATAAAACCATAGGCCGGTAATAAGATAAGAGATTATCTAAACGGCTACAATTTATAACATTTAGCGCCCGAAACGCTTTCCTTTCCGCTTGACCATCAGAATCTATCGTAAGGCATAACACGACTTCTTACTCATAAATCATTCCACCCGGTAACCGATATTAAAGTATTCAAAGCTCTTGCAATCAGAGCTATGCTCAAGAGGAACAGTCACAGATAAAATAAATGCCGAATCTT
Source organism: Agriopis marginaria (assembly GCA_932305915.1). NCBI lineage: Eukaryota > Metazoa > Arthropoda > Insecta > Lepidoptera > Geometridae > Agriopis > Agriopis marginaria. Next base: position 8,925,105 of record OW029921.1, read on the forward strand.
TCGTCGTAAATCTGTCAGCAAAACAATTCGTACCCTTTCACGAGCAATAAAATGCTGCCAAGAAAAGAAAACGAAAAAGTATCATAAATATAAGATTCATTTATATTCGTTCCGACGACCCCTTGGGGTTAAACTGAGACCACTAGCTGTGAAATAAAAATATTTCTCTTCATACAAGGGTTCACAGAATCATTTGGTAAAATTAATTAATTTAAAATCCTCGGTCTAAATCCGAAGCGACCAAAGCAAGTTTAAATTAAAATCCAACAAAAACCTCAATCCCTTTTTGACCGTTGATCAATTGAATGTATCCGGCTCTTTAATCTATTGATTTATCTGATCCTTTGATCTATTTCGAATTCCTTAAAAACTTTGAGACATTCTGTCTGGGGCTTGAAAACCCAATAAATTTTAATTGTAAATAATAGAGCTTTGAAATTATTATAGTGTACAAAAGTTTCTAAATATCTAATGCCTTCTCTCATCTAAATAACTAATTACAAATTTTATATCAATTTCTAAATATGTTTTAAATGTTTTTCAGGACTTATCACGTCCACGTTCACGTTTGTTTCGTTTCACGTTCTCACCCGCAGTTTTCAGTCAGCTCGTGACCACGGCCATTGTAACATGGTCGAAACGTCGAGCGAAAGGTACATTTATCTAAATTAAATAATACGTGATAAGTCCTGATAAACATTTAAAACATGTGTTCAAATCACGAAAGTTTAAAAATTACTAATTTCTAAATATCTAATCACATTTGTAATATTCAGTATAATTTTATTAATTTTGCAATTAATTTTAATATTTATTTTTGATTTAGATTTAGATTTGAAACTTTGCAACTACATGTTATTCGGATGAAAATAAATAATTTGTTATTAAATTGATCTGAAGATGAAACTAGGCTGTGGTGATGAGACTCTTCAAAGGTGTGAATTACACTGACAGAGACATCTAGCGGAAAAGACGCCAAACATCATCCGTGCGCGCGAGTCACTTAAGTGTGTTTTTAGGTTTTTAATATTTGTTAATTATTTCGTTTCTGAAGATGTCGTAGAATCGGATCTGCGTGAGCTCAAAATCGCTGACTGGTGAGAGAAAACGTGAATAAGACCAATGTCGTTCTTGTATCCGAGTTTAAGACCCATTTCGGGCCGCTGCGACAATAATGTATCTAATTTCTGGTGTGAACAATAATGAGCTTATTTATCTATATTCTGTCTACGTAATGGTACCTACTAAGTAGGTACATAATTTTAAGTGTAACGCACGCATGTACTGAGTTCATAATGAGCTTGCTAAGGCTTACAGCCGCCGACTCTGTAACAGATGAGGGAACAAATCCGCCGTTAATTACCCATTCGTGTGTAATCTTTTAATTAACTAAGTGTAAACTTATCCGCGTCGCTGACACCGACTCCTTTATGTTCCACAGTATTCGAGTTATAGATGTTGTCTCGAGCCACACAGACGTAAATTGGTTCTTTGTTTGTGTTAATTTGAGGCTTAATTTGTTTGTTAAACTCTTAGGTAAAGGCTTCTCTAGTAACGTTCCAGAATAATATTTTTTTAACAACTGAGCGACAACGAGACTATCGGCGCTCGCTTAATACATCGCCTTACCATGTTCCTCCAAAAAAAAAACACAGACTGGAAGTGTTGATTTGAAATCAACTGATCATACATTAGGAAATCGGCTTTATATATTGTGTGAAATAAATTTTAGTTGACTTATAAATTTTTAGGGTTCCGTAGTCATGCAAGGAACCCACTATCAGTTCGTTCTGCCACTCCGTCTGTCTATCAGTATGTCTGTCCGTCTATCCGTCAGGCTGATCCGTCCATCCTAATTTTTTTAGAACTTTCTAGCTTCTATAATTAATAAGGCAAGCGTGCTCCACCGTAGACTGCATCATCGCTTAACATCAGGCGAGTTGGCGGTCAAGCGCAAGCCTATTATTTATAATATATATATATATATATATGCATTGATAAGTGCATGAAACTGTGCATACTGTGCTCGTCACATTGAGACATTAGTTTTTTATATCGATCTCTGTCTCTGTATCACTGTATTTCAAAAAACCGTGCTCATTCCAGCAAGTGATGTTTACATACTACTGCTTGACAGTTTAATAATAAGCAAAGGTTTAGTACTTCCCTGGGAAGATTCTGAAAAAATTGTATTTTCAACTTGTTCTATTGATCTTTATTGATTATGTAACCAATCTGAAGAATGGTATACCAGCAACATCCGTGTCATCGACAGCATTAATATCCGTATCCTTCAATCGTTCCACATCTCATTGCAATGTTCGATTAATCGGTCATCTTGCTCAGACAGGCGTCGCGATCGCCCCGATTGTCTGCACTAGGCATAATGCTATATGCACAAAGAGGGGCCGCATGTCGGTGCGTCAGGTGTGTTCAACAGGACCATGAATGCCATGATGGGCTTGGCTCATTGTGCTCCGCATAATTAACTGCGGTCGGTTGCCAGATATGAGATGGTGGTATGGATTAACCGGCCATTTGGATACATGATCTGTACATTATGATAGCTTCATTATAATAATTGCAATGTATCTCTTCTGACTGCATAAATTCAACGCTGCAGGGACTGACATATTATATTACTTCGTTGCTAGTATGGTTGGGATCACAATTAATCAATTATTAGATCTCAAAGGTGTAGACTTTGAAGGATATGTGTTGTTACGGCGGATTAACTAAAAAATAGTAATAAAATCAATAAGCAAACGATTTTTAACGTATTTTTATACAATTCCTTGTGTAAAAATTGTTTTCAGACCAAACGTCAAATGTAGCATTATTATAATTTATGCTGTAATGTAACACAACAAATAATAAACACCACCCAAAAGCTAGTTGTTGGGCGTGCGCTAAAAATCCCGAACGGAATGAAAGAAAACATACTTTTTGGGAGCGGAACCCTTGGTGTGCGAGTTCGATTTGCACTTGACCTGTGTTTATTTTTAAACTGAACTCTATTTAGATGCAACAAACATGAACTCAAGAAAATGTTTAAACGATTCGTTATCTTAACTAAACTTAAGCAAAAAAAAACAGTATAATTCCTTTCCTTGATGAAATGAGATTTTATTGCAATTAAAAAACTGAAGATTCACCGTTTCTTTAACTTCCTTTAAAATAAAAACGGCAAATGCATTATAAACGCTTTCAAGCTCAATTGGCTGAGATAGCAATGAAAATCGTGCCTGCGATGTTCCGTAAAAATTTATTGAAAGTAAGCTTGAACGATCCAACAAAAATTAAAGGAAATATTGTGTACCTACTCTAGCAGTGCTTTAGTAATAAAAGTAAGTTAGGTAAGTATTACATGGTTAATAGTCTTACAGTTTTTGTGTAGGTAAGTATATTTTTGATCTCAATACATTGTTCGGCTGAATGGATTTGAATAAAATTTGGTGTGATATCTTTTATTGACTCTAAATTAACCAATAGACTTTTTGCCCTCGGAAAATGCATTGTCCTTCTAAATTAGAGATAAAACCACGGGACAAGCCTAGTTTATAGTAATTATCATCTCATCTACCCTCACTTGAGAGCCAGTTCCCTTCCATAAGGACTTACCTTCGTCTACATCGTTTCTTAACATCAGATTAGCTGGAGTCAACGCCTAGCCCGGCTAACATAAAAAATATACGCCTTGATACTACAAATCAAAGTCTAGAGATTAAAATTTCAACTTGTCTAGTGAAATATAGACTATTTTTAAATTTTCAATAATTGTATGCTTTTCATCATTAAATTTTTTTAGTACCTAGGTATGTAACTTTTAGGGTTTCGTACCCAAAAGGTGGGTTAGTGGAGGTTGGTAAACGGGATCCTATTACTAAGCGTACGCTGCCTGTCCGTCTGTCCGTCTGTCCGTCTGTCCGTCTGTCCGTCTGTCCGTCTGTCCGTCTGTCCGTCTGTCCGCCTGTCCGCCTATCCGTCTGTCCATCTGTCCGCCTGTCCATCCTATACCTTTTAACGGCTGTATTTTCGAACCGTAATAGATAGCCAGTTGAAATTTTCACAACATATGTAATGTTACGGCAGATTAACTAAGAAATAATAATAAGGTCAAAAAGTAAAAACTAAATGGACCCTTAGTTTTACTTTTAGAATGCGTTTAAAAAACGTTTGATGCATGTGGACCTCCCCATAAAACAAAAAAACTTATTTTTGCTCTAGTATAAAAACAGAATACGTACAAGCGGCAAACTTGGCATGATTATAGTATATACTCAAAAAATATATAAATAAAAATACTGGCCAAGTGCGAGTCGGTGACAAATTTCCGAACACCGAAGTTAAGCAACGTTTGGCGCGCTCGGTACTTGGATGGAGGACCGCCTAGACGTGATGTTGTCAACTTTTTTTGTAATTTAGTATAATAACTATAATTATTTTATGTGATGTTACGGATCCCTCAGTGCGTGAGCCTGACTTGCACTTTGCCGGTTTATGTTTCGTAAAAAAGCGCTCGACGCAACAGTGAAAACAAAACAAAACATGATGAAACTTCGAGGGTGCTAAAAGCTGTTTTGAACTTGCAACCCCAAGCTTCTTGCGTCCGAGAAAAAAAAGCAAGACTTAAAAACAGGAAGCCAACACTTTAAAGAAGTAAAGTGAAAAGTTGGCGGTTCCAGTATTATTTATGAGTGGTTAACAAACGGTCACTAGCATTTGCATGGAACTCCAAACATTGTAAGAAAAACAACTGAGGATAAAAGATAAGCGATAAAAAATTGAATTTATAATAATTTTATGTTATCTGTAAAGTTGTGAGAATGGCCGTTAAAAGTGGGGCGAACACGTTTTATCGGCGAACGCAGAGGCGATGATAATGATGGCCCATAAAGAAGTGGTGCGGTGCGATAGATTTCGCAAGTTACCAAGTTTTCGGGCACCTACCGCCATTAGCGGCCGCTGATGCCCTCCGCTAGCCCTCGCTTCACATTACCAGCGTCGTTATTACACTAGCTTTTTCGGTAACATTTTTGTCCATAAATATTTTCGTATTTTCTGTTGTACGCATTAAACTGCGTAAGCAGAAACATCGAAATTTAAGTTTTAGGAGCCAAGGAACAAGGACCTAACCTAACCATAACATAAAAACTAATGTCAGTATTTTAACGATATCCACTCTCAAACTTGCCCCCAAGATTGAGAGTGAAACCCTCCAAATTTGAGAGTGAGAGTGAAACCGTTTTTTTAAATAACAGATCTGTTGCAGAAATTGAATTTTCTATAGATCTCTCTATTTGATAGAATCACAACGTCTAAAATCCAGTTGTTGTTGCATTTTTCGTCAAATATAAGAGCCCCTCATAACGCTTTGTAGCAATGATAGCTCAGTGGTTAGCGAGTTCAAATTCCAATTTGAAGGGTGCGGATTTAAATTCCAACAATGAACTTAAACTGTCGGTGATGGAAAACATCGTGAAAAAACTATATCATGGTGGCAGGGCACTTTTGAGTGCCCGGCTGGCTAGCTACCACGCAAGTTGAAAATATGTCCCCAATAACCTACCTAACAGTGTGTTCCGGCAGCTTCACTTGACAGCCAGTTCCCATTCCAGGGTAAGTGTGTTTACCATCTTCGATCACACCGTCCCCTAACGTCTGGTGAGCCGAGGTCAAACTCCTAGTCTGTCAATCATAAAAATGGTGTAAAAAAAAAAGATTCCTGTGTTACTTCAAAGCAAACGTGAGACATTTGGGCAAAAAAAATTACATGCTTAATTTCTTTCTGCTTAAATCTTAGGTAATTATTAGATCCCATGTTCAGAAACTGCAGAATTTTACATAATGTGTTATAAGACTTACTATAACCCTTTTTAGTATTTTATGCACCGAAGTTTGCTTTTGAAACTTATAAAGCATCTTCACCGTACATCTTGTGAAAAGTTCGCGAAAGCTTCAAACGGATCCCCGACGAAGCACATCCAACAATGATAGTTAGGAAATGTTGCTACTCTCATCTTATCCATTGAAATTCCCGTTTCCGACGCAAAGAAGAACATCTGCCCGCTTTGATTCCGCCAACGTATTAGCATCGGATTTGAATAGAACAAACAAAGGGATTGCTCTAGACAGTATGCTTTCGTAGGCGATTGTAAATTCAGGGTATCGTAAAAATGCGAGTTTACTATCGACGTTCGGTCCCGGACTTAAGCATGTTGTGACATGAACTGTTCACTTTCTCTGCTTTTTTTGTTATTATAATAGGCTTGCGGTTGACCGCCATCGCGGCTTATGCGGCGATGATGCTGTCTACGATGGGGCACGCTTGCCCAGAATAAATCTATTCACTCGTGATTTGAAGACACCCAGATTGTAACTATCGGGGAACACCTATTCAAGCAGTGCATTCTATAGACTATAAATGTAAAATCAAAGCGCTTCGTATGGGTTTTCGGAATATCAACCAGAAAGTAATAACGATTTTTCGTGCCCGCTCTGGTAGTCTGATAGAAAAATGGGCAGGAGGGAATAAGATGACTTTCTATGTACTCGTCACAACCACAGCACTGAGTAAGTAAATTATTCTCGTAATAGTAGTAGTATCATGGTACGTACTTTGTAAATTGTTCTGCTTAGGATCCAGTAATCATATTAATAAAATCTCAATCCCGGCTCTGATCTGCAAGACCTCTGGACACCGTGAACGACTACTGCGTTTTAATTTACCATTTTTACCAACGTTTTAACTAAAAACTATTGGCGGTACTTGTAAATAATTTTTTAAGTACATCAAAACAAACAACTTTTGTTCTATTATAGAAACTGACGTGGTTTTCACACATTTTATTTATCACACACACATCATCAGCCATTAAATGTCCACTGCTGAACAAGGCCTCCTTCTTAGAGAGGGGTGTTGCCATAATCCCCACGCTTGGCAGGCGGCTTGGGGATCGATTTTATTTTAGCATTTTATTTATATTACACGGGAATTACTCACGCCGACTATAGTTTCAACCGCATTAGGCAGTCTTTTTCAAGGTGAACGCGCGCGCGCGGCTGCGTCTCGTTTGGCTCGCTTATCTTACGTGAGTAATTCCCGTGTAATATAACTTTTGTTCTACAACATATAGAAATTCACGAAAAAAAAAATCAGCCATTCCATATTTAAAAAAATCATTCACACCCAACAAAATATATTTATGAAACAGCTATTTTTTCGCGATGTCATAAAACAAAAAAAAATGTTTTAACGTATTGACGCTGCCCTTAAGAGGATGTTTACAACTGATTACCAGTAACCCTGTATAGATTTAGTATGATATCATAGCATGCAAAGAAAATCCATTAAAGCCTTCATCTGCATCGATAATGGAAATCTTCTATCAATAAAAAGCCGCACAAATCCTACTGTCGGTGGTCGGCCGTGAAAGCAGGATCTTCTGCCCGTATTGATAAATCCTCACAATCGTTCCAGCTTTGCAAATTGCAATGTTGCAGCTACATTCTCGGTATCTTTTATTTAGTGCATCTGTGACGACTTTGGAACGATGTAAATTATTGATATGGTTGTATAATACAACACTAGGTAAATAGAAATAGCAGTGAGTAGTAAAAAAAACCAGCCAAGTGTGAGTCGGGCTCGCGCACTGAGGGTTCCGTACCACCACAAAATACGATGATTATCATTTAAAGAATCCGAATTCCATATTAGAAGGTATGGCATTTCGATCCGCTAAAATGATAAAGAGGTCATCCAGGTAAGGAATTACCAGCTATAACTTGGTAATGAACTAAAATTTTACATCGACTCACACTTTGCCATTATTTATTCTTTGAGTGTGTACTATAATCATGCCAAGTTTGACGCTTGCACGTATTATCGTTTTTATATTCGAGCTAATACAAAAATACGTTAAAAAAATAAGTTTGTTGTATAGGAGGACCGCCCGTAATCCTTATGTTTTTATTTTTTACTTTTTTATTATTTGTTACTTAGTCCGCCGTAACGTTACATATACTGTGGAAATTTCAACTGGCTATCTATTACAGTTCGAAAGATACAGCCGTTAATAAGTAGGACGGACAGACGGACGGACGGACAGACAGACATCGTAGGCTTAGTAATAGGGTCCCGCAATATTTATTGTGCCTACTTGAGTCAGTAAGCAAAACCCTGGAGTACACTGTTCATTAAGAAATATTACCACCATAAACATCTTTGTGAACTTGTATTGACCCCGACCCACTGTTGGGTATAAAGGCCTCCTCCACTCTGAGTCTGTTATAGACCAAACGCGTATCAACAGCAGCACAGGGCGTGAGGATATTATACAGCACACGCCCAGCATGTCGCCGCGCTGGCCTGTGCTGCTCCCGGCTGCACTACGCTGTGCCTGATGCAGTGTAAAAGGTCAGCCTTGCTTAATGAACCCTCATGCTCTGTGCAATTGCTGGCACGCGTTTGGTCTGTAGAAGCCTTTAATTTCATCCAGCGATAGATTTCATTTCGTTGACCGATCGTACCGATGTAATGCCAACGGACGTTTACGCTCTGTCGGTAATCTCAATATTACCAGCATAGCACAATTTCCTTTCAGTTCTAGCATAGCATAGAGAACTCCAGGTCTCCAGCGTACACAGTAGGTGTTTGCTCAATAATATCCTAGAGTCAATTTCACACGAGACTCGACGGGGCGCTTAAGAAAAGTATCACGTTTCTCCGAAATAGCTCTCGGTCACGACACTCACCTGGCCCACCCGGGAGACCTTGCAGCAGTCCACAACTAACTGCACGTGATAAATCGAATCGGACAGATTAATGTTAAGTTTGAATTTCGACTTACAAATTAATTGGGCTTCATAGACTAATATTTCAAGAATTATACTGAAATTATACGCGTTTTGGGTGTAATCTTGAGATGTGATGCGTATCATTTATCTATTATTTACATCGCTGCTTTGGCTGGTGGAGGTAATTATTTATCATTTCAGGAATATTTTTTTTAGTTCTCTTTGACAAAATATCTCTTTTGAGGGCAAATTGTGAGTATACTAGGGCAGAGTCCCTCACAGTCGGAGTTGGATTAGAGTGGGTGAGAGAATGAGTGAGTTAGTGGGTAGAATAATCTTTCAGGAGAATCTGAAAAAGAACATTCAATAAGAACACAATAAGTAATGGAGTCACGTACCCCATTTGCTGAGACATAAAGCTCTTCAATGGGTGCAGAACTGTCCAACTTTCAGCCATTAACTCCGCAAAACTAGTTTTGTTGCTGATGCCTAGGCATCAGCTCTCGAACTGGCAGGGAGACAAACAGTAAAGTACCAGTAACGAATTTGTAAAGAACTAATACGTTTACTTATGCAATCAATCTTTTCAGTCAACGTGATGACGCAATTGCCATAGACGCAATAGTATCCATTATTATTTTAATACTTAACTATCAAAAGCGTACTTACATTAGCTTTGAAAACAGGATTTGATTGAAACTTAACTAGTAATCATCATCACCATTATCAGCGTTTCATGTTTCCACTGCTTGGACACAGGCCTCTCACAAAGAGATGGGCCTTAAGCCACCCTGCTGGCCTAGCGTATGTTGGTGAATGTCATAAGTCTTTGAACTTTTAAGATTCTTGGACATGCCGATTTCCTAACGATGTTTTCCTTCGTCGTTTTTGAGCGATGGCATTACTGCACATTATTTGTTTAGGTTATTAGTATTGTGGCCGAGGACTGAACTGGGTGTCGTCAGATTGAAAAGCACACATGTCATGCTCGGTCACCATAGCTCAAATTGTAAGTAAATAGTTTATTCCCTAAAATTTAAGCAAAATCAGTAGATACCTTATTAAATAGACATCTAATATTTTTGCAGTTCTTAAGTAATCAGGGTAGATCTTTCAGAATAAATAAACAAAATTCATCTATGTATTTATATTATTTAACATACCATTGCAGTCACAAGGTGCCCAAATCACTTACTTATGGATCTTAAAAAACAAATTACGTATAACATATTAATTAACAAATTACCTAAATACGATTTTTGTACATAAAACAAACACAGGCAATCTGCGCTGATTCAATGAGTGATCAAAATATTATAATCTAAATACAATTTTTTTTTTTACCAACAACTCGCTTGATGGTAAGCGATGGTGTGGCCGAGGATGGAGGACATTAATCTAGAAGAAATATTCACTTATATAGCTTCGAAAATGCTTAGATTTTTATATTTTGTTTATCTCTTTAACCATTTGACTAAGATTCGTTACCGAAGAATGTAATTCACTGAGCTATGGGCATAGCAATTTATCAAAACACGCCCTCCGGGATTGGTAACATAGCCCAGATGGACTGAGGTCGGTACGACCGCGGCATCACTCCGGGCATCAAATTTACATCGCTCGCATACTTGCGGTAACCGACAGTAAGCCCACTTGGCAATTGCAATGCCAGATATTAACACTTCACTCTGCGGCATGATAGTTGTAATCACGTGAAGTATTTTGATGGAATGTGTGTTGTGTCCTCAGATCCAACAAACTAGGGAGATATGGTAGGGTAGCATGGCGTGTCGCGTCCAGAGGCATCAGACCTAAATCAAACTTGATACTTTTAGTCGAACTCACCTTGCAGAATACCTTGGCTCTCTTTTTTGCATGTTGACTATGAGTTATATATAATATAGTTCATTGGTGTGGTTATCCGAGTGCGTGATTTTTTTTAAGCTTACGTTGAAGTTGTAAACTTGCTCATACGGTAGTATGGCTGTTGCAATCGCATCAGGTCTAAATCAAGCTCAAACTCACTAAACCAATTAGCTGCCAAAAACAGTGTCCTCCTCCTATCGAAGGTGTGATGGTACTTCACGTAGGAGCAGTTACTCACCATAGCGAGCACAAGTTCGATCGTGCATGGAGTACTGCTCGAACCTTTGGGATTGGTTAGCCCAGTAATGCTGCAGGGTCGCTTGGGACATTAAAGTCCATTTAAAAACGTACCATGAGGCTCATCAGCAACAATCCCCAGTTCAGACTAAGCTTTTTAGTATTGAGTTGCAAGTCTATCGATTTTTATCGGATACATTTCGGAGTGTGCGTTGGATCTGCATGATAGCGGATCCTTATTCCATCTTACCCATTTATCTATTGGATGGCCAAGGAGGGCACAAAAAGGGAACATAGGCAACCCGTACGAAGTTCTTTGTTTCCACTTTTATTGTGCGAACTGCTATTCTAAGGAAAGCGCTGCCTGAATATGTGCCCGATATTTAAAATTTGGGTGTCTTCAAGCCGTGAGTGAATGTGTTTCTTCTAGCCAAGGTATGACCATAATAGACCTCATCTTCACCTAATATCAGGTGAGGTGGCGGTCACACGCAAGCCAATAATTTTTATGGTTGACATTAAGTTTTTTTTATGGTTGACAGTCTAGGCTTTTGCTCACCAGATGTTAAGTGACAGTGTAGTCGAAGATGGTAAACAAACGTGGAATGAGAACTGCCTCTCAGGTAATGCTGCCGGAACTTACTGTTAGGTGCTTGGCGACAGATTTTTTACTTGAATTCACTAGAATGTGCCTAACCACCACGCTACGGTTTCCTCACGATGTCACCGACAGCTGAAGCACATTGTTGGGATGTGAACCCACACCTCTCGAATTGGAAATCAAACGTGCCAAACACTGAGGTATCATCGCTACATATCCACTTTTTATTCCACTTCCCACATTTTTTATGCTATCACCAAAATCTTCACACAAGATATTCCATATTCAGTTATCCCCACGTCTCGTAACTAATTCAAATCCTAGATAAAATATTGATGTAGCTCCGCTCTCGCGGCTCGCAGGGGAGCGCTGTTAATGGACCAGCTAATTTACATAAACACATTTCCAAAGATTTGACACCCTCACTATGGCTGACATTTGAAATCTCTGACGTGAATGTTGCCGGGAATTCCCTATGAATTAACATCACATCTTGACACGTGCTCGTATGTGCATACGTAACGAATCGCTTGTTCTTATGATTTAATTCATCAGGAATGTTTGTGTTAGTTGGTTACATTTTGTTAGATAGCTTTCGTATTAAGCCACAGCATCTTTATCAAGTACTTAGCAAGCACGTCAAATTGTATAAAACCCAAGCGACATACTTTTTGTAAGCCGCGAAAGTATTTTTGTAAATTATCACGGTTGTTTGCTACAGTTATAATAATTATGATCATTTATGGGATATTATTATGAATATTAATGGAACCTACCAGTATGGGATATTGTTATTAATAATAGTAATATCCCGTACGGGTGGGTTCCATGTCCCCGTCGGGATATTATTATTTTTATTTTGGGATCACCTGACTTCAATATCCGTGTATAAATATTATTTTGTTCTTTGTAGTGGCATATTAACTTAGAATGTTTGTTTTGTGGTTTTTTGAAGTCGTTTTTTAAGTTTTTTTTTTTTTTTGTGAAGCTCCTGTGATAGTGGAATGCTTAAAACCTTATTTAATCTGTTTGGGCGAATTACTAGCTTATAAACACGATAATAATATATTTTTATATGAATATAGTTTTTTTTAAAGATAATATATTATTCTACTGGAAATTATTTATTATGCTTCTTCTTCTATATTGGATTGGCTACCAGCTACAATCTTATGTTCAAAGAATTACTAAAAATTATCAGAATTATCTGTTTTTGTTTACAATGTTATGGCAACTATCAGACGCATTATTACAGCGGCAATATTGATTAAATGTGTACGGAACCTTCAGTGCACGAGCCAGCCAGTTGGCAAGCTTTTTTAAATCTTTTTACCTCTTCACATTGTTACTATGTTTTTAGATATGTCAAATTATACCGAGACGCCATTACTTAACTTACTAATCAACTCATCATCATCATCATCAGCCAGAAGACGTCCACTGCTGAACATAGGCCTCCCCCTAAGGGGGGGGGGGGGTTTGCCATAATCCCCACGCTTGGCAGGCGGCTTGGGGATAGCAGGAGGTTCCACCATTCAAGTAGTTGGATGCTGCTGCCCATCCTCTAGTGGTTCTGGTCGCAGTTTTGATTAGTACCCGGGTCCGGGTACTAATCAACTAAGTATACTTAATTTACTTTCGATACTTTTACTTTAGCACGTTGCAATCATCTTAGCTTTTACCACCGTGGTTATCCTGGTGTCCAACTACAAACAACAAATTAAAGAACCTACAATCGCAATATTCTGCGTCCGACTTCATTACAAAAGTTTGTTACCATCAAAGCCTAAGTCCCCTCCGGTATTAATAAAGTTTCGCCCAGAGTTGGTCGGAAAGAAACGTGTTAATTATCCCAGTCCAGCCCTGGCCATCTGTCACGTGGCCGGCGCCGCTGGGAGGCTATTGGTAATTGGAAATGGCCTTCGGACTATGAATATCTTGAGTCTCCATAAGTTCCGCCTTCAGGTAATCCTCAAGGCGCTCTCCAGAAATTAAAGGTATTTGCAGTTATATAACTATTACTGGTCTAACTGTGTATAATGTACCTGTCTTTATGTATGACATTTATATTAGATCTGATTCCCACTGGAAATAAATGTGGTACGTTTTCCGACATTGAGCACTATTTTTATAACGACAGGTAGGGTATCCATACTTCCGGACATGTCCGAGAATCAAAGCTTATGTCCGTAATGCGGGAGGAATTCCAAAACATCCGAAATTCTAGAAATTAAATAATTAACACCGCCATTCGTGTTCATTATGCCGCGAAATAATTATGAACTTTGAAGGAAATGTCCAGACATTTCTGGTTTTTCTCCGTAATTTTTTTTTTTTCATATGGTAAGCCGATTTGTGGACAAGTTATTAAGGTGGTACGTTTCACTTATGGTGGGAAATTCAAATTTCAAACAGTTTTTTTTTTCTTGTAGCTATGCTGGGTGATTATTTTAAAATGACACAGTGTTTGCGCAAATCGTTGATTGTTATTTACATTATCATGTACATCTACGTTTGACTTTGTTATTCGATATACCTAATATTGTTTTCTTTCTACATCGTATTTATGTTTTATGTTTTGTACCTGTAGTTACATTGTGCACCTAGGCAATTGATTCGTTTGTTTTATTTTTAAATTAGATTATAATGATTATTAGATTATAATAATTCATGTTATTATTAAGCTCTTTTCGCCTGAAACACAGGGTTACCTAGTTCAGGCTCACGTGTTTTATAGACCTAATTATGTTTACTTATGTTTTGTATTTTTGTCAGACCTTTTTATTATTTTGAATAAAGTATTATGCACATATATTTATTTTCGTTCTTAAATTTAAGTTTTTTTTACAATAAAATATAAAAACAAAATATTATAAAAAAAACCTAAACCTAGAGTGCCGCCGGCAGCGGGGCAGGGCCCAAGCTACCGGTGGTTATGGCTGCAGAGTGAGGAACCTCCTGACAATGCGAGCCGTGTCAAGAATTACCGCCTTCTGCATCTGACCCTTGACCCAACTGTCTAGCGAGAGCCTCTTAAGGTGTTGGTCGAGGCTCTTCGCTATAAGACCGTTCACCGTAACGACTATCGGGACAATGATCGTCGAGTCAACATTATTATTATTATTATATTATTATTATCTATTTAACAGTAAAGCACCATATTACTTACATTTGTCAATAAACCGTTTGAAACAGCAAAAAATAGCTAATTGACAAATGTAAGTAATAATGTGCATTAGAGATAAAATATAAAGTTTTATATTTATTATTGAAACTGACGTGGTTTTCACACATTTTATTTATATTACACGGGAATTACTCACGTAAGATTAAGCCGGTTACTCCGACTATAGTTTCAACTGCATTAGACGGCCTTTTTCAAGGTGGAGGTTTTTCAAGGCTGCGTCTCGCTTTGCAGCCGCGCGCGCGCATTCACCTTGAAAAAGGCCGTCTAATGCGGTTAAAACTATAGTCGGAGTAACCGGCTTAATCTTACGTGAGTAATTCTCGTGTAATATAAATAAAATAAAGTTTTATATGTTTTTGTACAAAATAATAATTAAAAACTGTTTGAAGTTTGAATTTCCTGCCATAGGTGAAACGTACCACCTGAATTTTTCAAATGTCTCCTGTTCGTTTTGTTCGTATCAGTAACACACAAACTGTGAACTAATAAAATTTTCATTTAAATTATTTACCACACCATAAATTAAAGCATCCTTAAAGTATATTAAAAAGTGTTAAGCTATAGCAACTGGCAACACATTTAAGTGATAAATTCTATTGTTAATGTTGCCATGCGCCAAAAATGAAGCAATTTATTCCGGAGACACGGGAGATGAAAAACATTACTTAGCAGGAGGTTTATTAAGTTGGGCGCATCGTAGCGTGACGCTAAGCGATGCTGACTATTTGTTCTAATAAACGCGGAGGGTACAGCCTCCTGCATAAATAAATGTTACCCAATAAATGTAATTTAACTATAATAAATATTTAAATGCAATAGACAACTAAATAATTTGGCGACCGACAGAATTGGAACCTGCTATAACGGTCGCTTGGCTTTGGCTTGGGTGGCGTAAGAACGCAACCCACCGCACCGCACCCGCTCGGACCCACCCCAAACTGGACCCGCGGGATGGGTTGATAAAATCAAACACTCCGCTTTTAAATTGCGAAAAAAAACAATTTGTATAATTTTAAATCCATGTGCACTATGTACAGGGCTCTGATTCTACTAAACAAATTGATTTTAATTTTTAAATAATTGCCTCAAAATTGACAGTTTTTAATATTTTTTTATACTAAGTTATAGTATTAGGTGGTGGTATTTTTCTTGTATATTTTTTTTTACTGTCAATTTTGAGGCAATTATCTAAAAATTTAAATTGAAACAATTACAATTTAAAAACAATGTGTTTAGTAGAATCGGGGGCCTGGTGTGTAGAAAGTTATCAAACAAAAATAATAGGTACACCATGACTTGGTCCAATACGCCGGTCGTTAAACCTAAAAAAATATTTCCCTAAAAATGCTAGTTTCATTACGACGTGATATCGCAAT
Organism: Agriopis marginaria; assembly: GCA_932305915.1. Lineage (NCBI taxonomy): Eukaryota > Metazoa > Arthropoda > Insecta > Lepidoptera > Geometridae > Agriopis > Agriopis marginaria. The sequence goes on from OW029921.1 coordinate 8,941,168, forward strand.
GTCAAAGATCCTAATAAAGAACTTGTATAAAGAAGCAATTTTCCAAATGTAAGGGAAAAAAATTTAGGTTAGGAAAGGATTCATAGCAAGCACCTCTTTAGTATGGGGATTTCAGGGCCAATTTTAGTCCTCAAGCCGGTTCGATGAAAAAGTACTAAATTTTAATCTAGCACGCTATTGAGAAATTCCTATCGATACCTTTCCAAATAAATCTCAAACTTCCCTGTTATAATCATAACCAAAACAAAGTAAAATATGAGGCTTCATTGCTGAAACGTCTTCAAGGGGAAATTAAACAATCGCTATGCCATTTCATTGATGTCAAACGAAGCATCCAATTGATTTTACACAGTTTTATGAATACGACCGTTATTTCGGCGTTGCTGACTTATATTTAACTAAGGCTTTTATTTATTTATTGTGATACTAATCTAATAAATATTAACGTTTGACATTTGACAGAGTTTCTACACAAAAGAAGTCATACCTGAATATCATAATATTAAAGGACCTGAGGTATCCTTAACCGTGACTTGCTTTACTAGCGAACTAACTTTGACTTATATGACGATACACCGATGCGATACGATGTTTGTGACCTATTTCACAAAAACTTGTTATTTTTTATTACTTGACACTGGCAAATGCACATGATGTGAGACGTCAAAATCATCTATGGACAAAAGGAAGAAAAAAAGAGGTAAACACAAAACATTCAAAAGAAATCAGTTGAGCTGTATTATCTGTCCGCGCTGGGCCAAAACGTCCACACAAAGTAGTTTCATTATTTTTTTCTTATAAATTGAAAAGTCCACCTTAAAGGCCATGTCAGTAGTAATGCCCGAAATTGTTATTTTTCTGCATCATGTTTTATTTGTTATTTCTTAGGCTATTTATAAGATGTTACATCACTTCCATGAGAACGCTGCTAACAATCGTTGATCTATTCTTTGCTAACAATAAATGTATACTGTTCGTCGTCGCAAAAATAATAATAGAAATAAACTTTACAACACGTTTTTTTTATAGTATGTAGGCTTGTGCTTGGCCGCGATCTCGCCTGATGTTAAGCGACGATGCGGTCTACGATGGAGCACGCTTGCCTAGAAGAAACCGATTCACTCTCGACTTGTATACATGTTATTTTTGCGACGTCAAATAGTATACAATACACTCTCCACTTTTTTTGAAGTTTTGTTACGGGCAACGTTTTAATAAAATTTGAAAATAACCCTAAAATATATACGTATTATTATTACGTATGAATATAAACGCAATGTTTCAGGAAAGTACTACACAAGCCTTGGTAGCAACTAAGCATTTATGGACTCACGCATGCTGGCCTCGGCTACGCCTCAGTCCACATTCACACGTTTGTCCGTAAAAGCTTAATATGTCGCCTGGCACTTATACTATAAAAAATATAAGTATAGGTACAACCTTGGTTGCTGCAACCTTCAATCTGAATTATTATTGTGGAACCAATGGAAATCATTTACATTTTATATTACCCACCACCCTCAACCAAACTCCTTAAAAATCTGTACTGCCAGTAATTCCAGTAATTACACCATCTTCTCCAAGCACCCACCTGCGCATTCCAGCTCCCGTATTGTTAGTATTCTTACATCGGACGGTGAATGTTGTAATTTAGTTAAGCATAATAGACAAGAACACATCGAAGAAAAAAATTACTGGACGTAATTTTTTGAACTGTGTTAAGTTGTAGTATTTAAATTTCAACTAGAAATAAACTAAGCGCAGTTAATATGAACAACGGCGTTGATTCTGTAGTAATGTGATTTTTTTTGTTGTTGTTGTCTTTAGAGTTGTTGTTGATTGTTTTTGGATCGTTGTGTATTGTTTGCATTCGCTCAATAAACCAGACGGGACACAAATTATCCTCGTCATTTCAACTCTCGACGTAAAAAGAGGGGTGTTATAAGTTTAACATGTGTATCTGTATAACTATGTATCTGTGGCACCGTAGCTTCCAAACGGCTGAACCGATTTTAATTTGGGTTTTTATTTGTTTGAAAAGTGTTTTTTTTATTATAAATAATAGGCTTGCGGTGACCGCCAACTCGCCTGATGTTAAGCGATGATGCGGTCTACGGTGGAGCACGCTTGCCTTGAAGAGACCGATTCACTCGCGAATCGTCTTGGTCGAAATGATAAAAAAAAAATCCGATCCGCTGTTTGAAGATTTCTAGCTCAATATTATCATCAGCCATTAAACGTCCACTGCTGAACAAAGGCCTCTGTCTTAGAGAGGGGTGTTGCCATAATCCCCACGCTTGACAGGCGGCTTGGAGATCGCAGTGTGTTCACGGTTTACTAATAAGACACTGCTACCCATCCTCCGGCGGTTCTGATCGCAGTATCAGGACATACCCGTGTCCTTTTATCGAAGGTTAAAAACATTCTCATCGTGACTATATCAATCTCTAGTTCCCAGCCTAGACATAACGCTCAAGTCACCTGAGCGGCAGTTCGCAGCAGCCGGCGCCCTGATGGCTGGTAATCAAAGAAAACACGCTAATTAAGTTTTGTGCCCTCCAAATATTTCTGGAGGTAAGCGACAGGGGTTACGTCGGGCTTTCTTTTTACGATAGCACGACACTCGCGGGCTTAATCGTGGTTAATTAATTGAAGAAGCTTTACGTTAGGCTTTTCTTAATTTGATGCAATATTTTAAGCTGCTATTTTAAGAGACGTGATTTAAACCAAAAAATCTAATATTAAAATAGTCTACTAGTCCAATCTCGAAAGCTGACAATATTCTTCTGTCGCTGAAACTTTTTGCAGTGTGATTAAGTAGTTTACGGTAGTTTAGTAGGTTACGGTTATCTAGGATCTTTTTTATTTTGAAGTTAGATATTTGTACTTAAACATAAAAATCGCGTCTAGCTCCCGCTGGAAAAATGCTGTGTCCGAAATTCCTTTCGTTATTTTCTGCCGTTCTGTTATTGTATCGTCGTGGTACAAAAGCATGATCATTAAACATCATCGTTAATAGCTGCTTATTTAACCCTAGGGCCCCCTGGGGCCTTTGTCAATTTCCCTTGTTTAGCGCTAATCTCGTCCAAGCGCGTTTCTGCCAAACTTGTAAAATATTTCACACCACGCCGACGTTGGACTGGTATTTGAGGGCTACGTTTATCCTCGCGTGGTCACTATTTCGCCAGAGACCTACTCAACCTGCTGCCACTGCAATTGAACGCTTCTAGAGTTTACTTCTGATTCACCACCAAAAGCAGTCTTGTATCCCAATTTTTTTTACTGTGTATATTATCTTTGATCAGTACTTGCGAGTAGGCTACGCTAATGAAATCTAACGTTAAAAGAAAACTATAAATAACATCCAGCTCTCCACCCCCTCATTTCCTTTCAATCTTCAAAAAATACAAATCATATCGGCAAATCTAATCCAAACAGCCCCATTCGTCTAGAACACTTGTATTGCGCTGCGGGCCCTCACCTCTCCAGGTGTTTGCTCTCAAATCAGTCGTTTAAATAAACTGCTTCGTTTTTTCTCTTGCTCAAATTCAATTCTCGCTCCTGAAATACGTTTAGTGGCGTTTACTTTGTTCATTGTACGGGATTGCAGGAATGTGATGGTTTGTCGAGATTACGTCCTGATTAAACGCTGCAAATATGTAACGCTTTGCAAGCTTTTTGTGGCTACGATACTCGTAAAACACTACGTTGCATGGAAACTAAATATTCGTTTCGTATTTAATATTAAAACTCGAATTGATTTAAATAACATGACATGTCTTACTCATTTTAATAATAAGCTGTCAAATCGCCTATTCCCCCCGTATATTATACTTACTTCTCTTTGGCCTATTCTTACTGTAGTGCGGTTGTCCACCACCGTTGTCAAAGAGCCTTCACCAATAATGAGATGACGTCGCTGAAGAAGCGATATTATGACCACTGCACGTTCGTTATTCGAGCACCGTCATCTTAGTCTATACAATATTATAAAGAGGAAAGATTTTTAGGTAAGTATGTTTGTAACGAATTGGCTCAAAAAGAACTGGACTGATTTTAAAAATTCTTTCACCATTTGAATGGTACATTATCACTGATTAATATAGGTAATTTTAATAGGCTATATAACTATACCCGTGCGGAGCCGGGGCGGACCGCTAGTAATATATATAACGAAAAAATGAATTGGTTGGTGCATCTAATAGAATTCGACCCGAGATTGTGAGTGCACGTTTACTTAACACAAATTTACTCGCACCTACGTGTTTGCTAAATCTATTATTTTTCTCTGAAAGAAAGCTTTATATTTTTTTGCAAATTTTGTTGGCACGTATTTTAGATAATTATAAAACAAATTGTGTTTTTTAAGTTATGGTACTTCAAAGTTGTGTGAAAATCAGGCGCTGGTTTCCAAGAAATACTGATAGGTACAAAATGGTTAAAAAAACGCAATAGTATGTATAATAGTCGTAGTCATGTACGCGATTGTGTCGCGTCACCGGACTGCTTGATATCAAAGCGTTGCCAACAAACAATTTTAAAAAGTCCGCTTTCTGCTCGCCCTTTGCATGTCCACCAGAAAAGACAGCCTTTGTACATAACCATTTATAAAATGCGCGGCTATTTTACTCTTTGTTGATATATTTCTTAAATTTAGAATTTTGTTTTGCAAAATTTTGAAATCTTTCAGCAAAGATTGGGCCAGGATAGAAACAAGTGGAAGAGATTTGACCTTTGCCCAACAAAAAAAGAAAACAGTAAAGGAAACCTATTTGTGCAGTTAAAGTTTTATAAATACGAAATGAATTAGTAAAAAAATATATTTTTACCTACAAATGGGTGTCTTCAAGTCGAGAGTGAATAGGTTTCTTCTAGGCAAGCGTGCTCCATCGTAGGCCGCATCATCGCTTAACAACAGGCGAGTTGGCGGCCAAGCGCAAGCCTATTTATAATAAAAAAAAGAGATTAGTGACGTAAAGTTTAAAGTTCATCGTGCCATGATCTATTCGGGAAGCTTTTATAGATAGCACCAACTTCAAGTTCAATAGAAGTATTTAAACATCGACAAAAGAACAAATGAAAACTTATACCCTATCTACTAACTATCCAAATTGAGGAACGGAAAAAACGCTATCAATCGCCAAACTAATTTTGTCTTGATAATCGTGATAAAGCAACAAAATAGCAATTTGCTCGACCATAAAAATAATTGAGTTCAAACTGCGTTCAGGCAATAAAAAGCGTGAAAGCAGGCCCAATAACCTTTAGCAGGGGTACGTGGGAACGCAACCACCTGGCAAATAGTGAGGAATAGAGAGAGGCTATTAGGTAGGAGCTCACACCACGTGAGCCAATGTAACGACCGACGCCATTTCGGATGCTCCATTACCAGGATTTAAAAAAGGAATCCTTGCCTTATTCTGTTTCTTACTGACAGTTGAAAAACTTACGCAAATAGCAAAAGTTTTTAAAAATCGAACCGAAATGGAGTTAGATAAAAAAATATTCATATTTTACAATGAAGGTGAATCAAGGTTAACGGTGACTGAACTATTCGATGCTTAAAACCCACACAGACAGTACTCCCACTAGAAAATGAAGACTAGTGTTAAGGGCATCTTTACAACACACTAGGGAGACGACTAACCGTGAGTTATGACGGCATTTTCTCCACCCTTATGAGGAAATACGACAGTTTCTGCTCCGAGACGCCGAGAGGGTCGAGTCTATGATTGCCCAAAGTTAAGCTAGGTAGGTCCATAAACTTGCCATTTTAGACCAAGCCCTAATAGACGGCACTAGTCCTATTGTAAGTTATAGACGCAGAGCGCAGACTCCCAAAGAGTTACGATGAAACGAGTTTCCGCACCGTGGTAGGCTACCATACTCATTATGCGTCGTGTGTCGTCAGTGCTTAAGAACACTTCGCAGGATACTTTAAACGTATGAATTTAAACGTTGCCGGGCGCGAACATAATTATTATTTTGAATAAATTAAAAACGAGGATAACGAGGGTCGATCGTCGTGTCGGTGGTCAGAGCAATTACGTGCATATCGGTTGCAATATCGAGGCAAGTGTTGTAGGCTGGATCGTGATCTAATATTCATCGTCGACATGCCTGTCTACATGGCAAAGCATAATACGTAATTAGATACAGCAAATGCTCGGAGGGTCTGGTGCCTGCCCGCCAACATGCATTATGCACGAGTCTAAATTGAATGTGCAGTTAGTTGCATGGATTAAACCTCGTCATATATGCCGCATGACCGCCGTTAATTTTAGTCGTCAGCGGTTCTGCAAGCCACACGTAATCTACAGAATTTTTGATATAGCATCTTTTATTTAAGTCTTAATTTGCGTTGAACGAATTTTGTATTGTAGATATTGTACCTAATTTAAGTTTTATCCGATGACGCAAGGCAAGGGGAAGATATTGTGTTGGGAGTATATGCAATAATTATGTGTGTATGTATGTTCCTATCCACAGCCTAAACGTCTCAGTCAATTTTGACAAGTGAGGTGTCAATAGATTCTTTAAGTTCAGGGATAGTCACTGGGTAGGTGTGACGTCATCATAAATCAAGATGGCTGAACCCCCCTCATGTGATTCATCATTTAATCCATATATATAAAAGCGAAATTCATCTACTCACTCACTCATTAAACACGAAATCTCGAAAACTACTTGACCCACAAAGTTGAAATTTGCCAGATAGATTTTTTATTGGGTTGAGAGGTTCGCTAAGAAAGGAATTTGCGAAAGGGCTGAATTAAGGGGGGCAAATGGAGGTTTAAAAATTGTATGAATGTTCTTTGTTTTTGATGTTAGGGACATGAAAATTAGTATTTAGATTATTGGTTTAAAATAAATAAATACTGTGTAATTGTTTTTCCTGAAAAGACGGACTAAGGAGGGGAAAAGGTGGTTGTAATATTTTATGAAAGTCTACGCGTACGAAGTCGCGGGCAACAGCTAGTAGTCATATATAATAGTAATAATAGGTATTTTAAGATGAAAGAGAGGTCTGGTACATCGCTATTTCAGGTTTGGTCCCACGATAAAAGTTGTTCATAATGACACGATAAAATTTGGGCGACAGCTTTCTTTTGGCTCAGTACCACCAAAACACCACCACCGCCAAACAAACAACCCATTGCGTCCTATCTTAACGATGTTCTGAATATAATAGATATAGACAAACTATATTTCTTACGAGCTCTTAAAGTTTATTTCAACCTACAATAAAACTCGTTAAAACCTAGTGCTTAATTTCTAGCCGTTATCAAAGGCTTGCAATATCATTAAGGGTGAAACTTTGACGCTGCCAAAGAAACAAGGAGTCCCGCTTTAAGCCTCGACTTAACGAAGGTATAAAAATTCAATAACATGTAAATTTCCGTTTCCTGTGTTAGCGAGTAAAGTTTAGGAGAAACTCTTGAAAGGGCCAATTGATTGGCTGCTTTAGCAGATTTAAATATCTGGCAAATGTATACATAGATACCGAGAGCTGGTCGTCAAGAAATTCTAGACCCACAAGATCTTTGAGGACTCGAAGACTCACAACATCCTTATGGAGGCAGCGAGCCGCAAGATCATTGAAGAATCCCAGACCCACAAGTTCGTTGTGGACGCATAACGCCGCACGATCCTTCAAAAATATCAGACCCAAAGTTCGTTGAGGAAGACAAAAGCCGCAATATCGCTCAGGAAGTCCAGATCCACAAGTTCGTTGAGAAAGCGAAGGTATTTTACTTTTCTAGTTACAAGAACAGAAGATAGTAACAGGTCTTTTAGATTCGCTGAACTGACAGTTAATTTCTAGTAATGGACAGGTAACACATAATTCAAATTTCTTTATTCACGTTTTAAAATATTATGCTCTACCTACAGCACAAATGTCTAATTCTTCTTCTTTCGAGTCGATGTTCTGCAAAATACAATTCTATTTTCAAATCAAGTTTCTAGACCAAAATTTTGCCAACCCCATGGCACTCTCCGTGGCTTCCATAGTTCTAATTTTAACGATTTAAATACAAACAATAATTATGCCTAATGACAAATTAATCTCTCAGATGCCTTTGACATACCTGTGATTATTTTCTTTCGCCCTAGAAACGCACGTTGAGCATGTCACCGCTAAGTGTAAGCGATGTCTACCGGAACCGCCATAAACACCTCGATTACCGCTAACATATAAAAATCCCTCGTAGTCCGGCGATGGCTGCGGAGACGGCGGATTATTGTGGTCCTGCGCGAGATTACCTCGGCCCACGTTAACCGTGAGTTATGATACCTTGCTCTAGCTCAATCTTGTTGCCTCTATGAGAAAATACTGCAGCCGCGACGCCACGAGGGTGCAAGATTGCGGTGTTTGCCTCTAGTTGGACAGATCAATCGCGCTAAGTAAAATAGTGTCTTTAAACGGTAAACGAATAACGATGTAAATAATTATTGTGTTTAGAAGTAAATTTACAGTCGCATTTGTAACTTGAGAACCTTGAGAAAATATTAATTAAATAAATTGTTTTCACACTTAGTTTTTTGATATGTAAGCTTTTTTGGCCACGTTAAGCGATTTTTGGTAGGGGCAAAACATAAAAGTTCGCGTCACTGACTTGCTAATGTGACAGCTATTCAAAAAATTTAAGTTTTTACATCTGTCGGCAGTCCTAATGATAGCCTTTTTTTTAAATTATATAATAGGCTTGCCTTTGACCACTAACCCGCTTGATGTTAAGCGAAGATGTAGTCTACGATGGACCACGAAATGATAATGGATGGGTGGATGGTGCGGGATATGGTTGGATTTAATTACTGCCTACCACAATATCATTATGCGTAGGTAAACTTGAGTAGATATTTTCTTCGTGCTTGAACAGTCGTAATTACTATGTGCCAAAATAGGTACCTGTTGGTGGCAGGTTAATAAAACACGTATAGAACAAACTTTTGTTGCATTGAGAAAATATAAATAATGATGCAGTAGTATGGAGTCAGTTTTAATTCGCTTCAGTGGATGATGAGAGGATTTTATAAGAGGCAATGAAGTTAAAAAAATAAAAAACAAAAAATATAAATATATAAAAAAAACAGTTCATCAACTGATTATGAATACATTGTTATCATTCATTTATTCATATCTGTCGCTAAAGGACGTTGTGTTGGCGATCTTTTTGTAATAATAATGACAAATCAGTGTTATAGAATTTCAACTAAGTAATTTTTAAATTTCAAAAATGTTAAGAATGTGTGAGTGCGATTGTTGTATCTTAAATAACGTTTCTAAGTAAAGCCGTGGGTAATGAAACATTAATCCTCCAGAACCAACGAGGATAATTAAAAAAGAAAAAATTAACAAAGTATTAACTAGCATTGCGCGTTTGGTGCCATTAGTTACCAGGTCCTAGAAAGCTAGGTACTTAGCGAGTGCTGTACCAAGCTCATTAGCATTTGTGCTCCTGTATTCAATCAGCTGAAACGAAGTGCTGGCTGGAAAAGCTAATTGCAATGGTGCGTCTTGTATCTACAAAGTCTGAACGTTGGGGTAGACGGATTATAGAGCGGAGACCTCGTATCGGCAAGCTTAGAGTAAGATTCCGTGCAGCCAGATGGAGTGACGACCTGCCAAAGGCGGCTGGTGGCAAGTAGATGCAAAAATCAGAAGATCATGCCTTGTGGACGAATCCACTACTGGACGTACGTAGGTCTCTCCTAAAGAACAACTTACTACACACAAACTTATAAGCATACATAATATTGGATTCGTCCACTACTGGACGTACGTAGGTCTCATCAAATAGGCTGATAATTATGATGACATAATATTATGTATGTTTATAAGTTTGTATGTATATTTGTTCAACAAAATTCAGCACCAGTTGAATTATTGACGCAAATCTGAAACGTAGATACTTTAACATTCCCCGAGGTTACCTCAAAGCTTCCGATGCCTAGCATCTCTGCAATAATAATGAAAGCAAACTTACATGCACTGAATTTATTCCCCAATTCAAAGTTCATTCAGAATTAAGTTCCCGCCAAGAGAGCGGCCGCCCTGCAGCCAAATGGGATTGGTTAAACTCTGCACTTCCCAGACTTACAAACAGTTTTAACCACGAAATAATATTGCTTGTTTATATCCTTTGAAACTACTCGTGTGCATACTAGAAATTTGAAGAGCAAATCGTTGATAGCCCGCCAAGTTTTAATGATACATAGACAGACGTCGTTCAAAGAAATAAATATAGCATTATATAACATATATATTTAAAAGCCTTCAACTTCAAAATGCGTTCTAACAAATTATAAACAAAATATAATAAAAGCTAATTCCCACTGTCTGTCTCGTCACAAAATTTCAAAAACTACTTGACCTACAGTGCTGAAATTTGGCAGGTAGATTCGTTATAGGGTGTGAAGATTTACTGAAAAAGCCGTATTTAGAGGGTCAAATAGGGGTTGAAACTTTATTAATTATTAATGTACATTTAAACATACATACAAAGATATCTTATTTCCGGAGACTCGTGAGTGTTTGGTTGTTCGCACCGAACTGAGACCTCGCGATCTTCGCAACCCTTTGACCTATTTGCCGATCATCATCATCAGCCAGAAGACGTACACTGCTGAACATAGGCTTTCCCTTAGATCTCCACACTGAAATACAGCCTGCCATTTGCTTATACTGGATGCCCGCAACTCTTACAATGTCGTCAGTCCACCTATTGGGAGGCCTAACACTGCGTCTTCCGGTTCGTGTTCCCCACTCAAGATCCTTTCTTGCCCATCGGTTATCGGTTATTCGAGCAACGTGCCTGGCCTATTGCCACTTTAACTTTTAAATTTGAGCAACTGTACCGGTGACTGTGATGTGGATTTTGCCACTATATGTACTTAAAATTTTACTGAAATGAACTAATTGCCCACAAAATTTCATAAAGATCGAATCAACGATGCTCTAGTTATCGTTGAACATATACAAAAATAAAGAAACGCTGACTTGTCCCATTAAAATATGAGACCTCTCTTAGCTTGGAACATGAGCTGACCTACCGTCCTAGTTCGAAAGCGACTTTTCCGTAATGTCTAAACGTTCGAAGCTCTCTCAATTTGCAGTAAGAGGATTACTTGCTTGTAACTACAAGCAACTTATTACTTAATCACAGAGTTACATGTGTATTGTGAAGTTACATGAATTGTCTTTACAATTGCAATTTTCTTGAGACCATTCCCGAAGAAAATCGTTTTAGTTTTTCACGTTCAAGTTGTTGCGCAGATAACATTGCAATTTGCAGTTTAAACAATAAATGGAATATCATAAGCCTTTATACTATGTTTCTATGGATTTTATTTTGTTAGTGACCTTATAAGGTCAAAATAATTATATGTCATAGCCTTTAGGCCGCGCACATCGAAATGTGCGACAGACATAGCACTATAGCCGGCGAATGTGACCATAATCAAAAATGTTTTAAGACGATAGTAAGCTCATCAAAACAAAAAGGCTGAATCATGTTGTGTTTGAACATAAATATTATTGAACTCTCTACTTTTGTACTCTACTTACTCTACTTTCTAGTTGCTAGTCTACTATCATTGCATCTTCTATTATAGCATTTTAAGGTTTCCGTAGTACAATGGAGCCTTTATCGTTTAGCTGTGTCCATTTATCCGTCTTTACGTCGCAGTAATTTTACTCAGACTCTAATAATTATGGATTTTTGTGCTACCCGTGTGACACCGACTTAGAGTATTATTGTTTTCATCATCATCGTCATCAGCCAGAAGACGTCCACTACTGAACATAGGCCTCCCCATTTAACCTCCACAATGAACGACAGCCTGCTTTTTGCATCCACTGGATGCCAGCGACTCTCACTATGTCGCCGGTCCATCTAGTGGGAGGCCTACCTACGCTGCGTCTTCCGGTTCGTGGTCTCCACTCAAGAACCTTTCTTCCCCATTGTCATTTTTGTTTTGGTTTGCCGTAAAACAAGGTAAATTGAATTTGCGGAGTTTTACATTCTCGTTAACAAGGATTTGGTAAAAATTGCGTTTGGTCTAGAAATCCTTATAAAATACTTTAGACGCGATGGTGTGTTTGTTGATTTGTTTCTTTGTCCTGAGTTTACGTTACATCAAATTACGAATCGACGTGATTTTTTACATAGAAGACTGTTGGAGGGATGGAACTACATAGGATATTTTTAATCCCGAAAAAAATCCGTTGGACTGTGGTTAGAAAAAAATACTGTGAATCGTTAACGCGGATGAAATCGTGGGGTAAAGTTTGCTGTACCATAGAAACTCTTTGTTTTCTATTAACCTTGTTTTACCAGTATAATATAAAACCATCACTGTGTGGTTATACTTTACACCATTTCACTGCTCTGATATTATGTCCAGAAAAGAGTCACAGACTAAAAACAAATACACTAGTGATATTTGATTTCCTCGCTCACCTCGTTAGTGGAGTAATGCCTGCCGGAGCGATGCTCGTTTTATGACGCCGACGGGCGTAATATTTTGAGTACGAGGACTCGTGGTGACATGGTGCATATTTAAACAATGCAGTCGCGACGCGAGCGGAATTGTTGCACCATTAAGACTCGCTTTAGATAAAACTGCTCCGCCTTAAATGTGTTTGCTCGAAGCCGGACAAAGTGAGTTCCTACTACCGATCTGAATGTCACCTTAAATAAACTGTGTCTTGCTGGGAAAAATATTTGTTCTAGTTTTTTAAGCAAACTGAATTTGTCGTTCATAAACGTGCGTTCTGTTTTTAACATCCAAACGGTTATCTGAATTTCTACAAAAATTAATTAATTTAAAAAAAAACCGACTTCAAAAAACCACAAAACACAAACATTCTAAGTTAATATGTAAAATATATAATTATGTATGTATATGTTGTTGTTCTTGTTATACAAAAACCAAAATAATATTTTTACACTGATTTTGAAGTCGAGCGGGAACTATATTTTATTATCAAACTTGGATTTAAAATTTTCTAAATGTATTTTGTAAGTAGTTGTTCCCACCTGACTATAAAATCCGTGTAAAAAAAATATTTTGTGCTTTTTAGTGGCATATTAACTTAGAATGTTTGTATTTTGTGGTTTTTTGATGTCGTTTTTTTTTTAGATAATTTATTTTAGAATTTTTAGTGAAACACTTATGATGGTGGACTGCTTAAAACCTTCTTAAACTCTTCGGGCGAACTAATAGTTTAACTATAGATACGATTACACATCCATGCATGAATACCTCCTTGTTTTGACTTGAACAAAAGACAAAACAAAAGTATTGTAGTGATTTGTTATCGCGAAATTTATAGGCGCTCTATCAATAATCCATATTATTTGAGCTGGTTTAAAAACTACTGAACCTTAATTAATGAAATTTTTGTGGGACCACTTCGCGGGTTTCTTCTACATGATAGAAAAATAAACACGCGAATTAATTTACAGGTGCCGGCGTAATCGCTGTACATACATTTTAAAAAATACGGGCCGAATTGAGAACCTTCCTCCTTTTTCGAAGTCGGTTCAAATAGTAAATAACTTGAACCCCACTTTTAACTTACAAAGAAAACAAATCAAAACATAGGTTCGAAAACATTGGCGAACTTTCACCCTCATCGCTCCGAAAGTGAAATCGTCATTGAGAAAAAATCGTCCGAAGATGTTACACCGGCTGCCTTTGACAGTCGTCCCACATCGCGCCCTGAACGATTTACATATTACGTGACACTTTTACCAAAGTCGCCATCGACTCTACTGATAGACTGAGACATCGAGGGTGATATTGTTTTTTGATCGTTCTGCGAGCCCTTCGAGGGAAAACTGTTTTTTTATTGCCTCTGAAAATTCTATCAACACGTACAATAGCTTACTGCGTACTCTCTGTACGAAGCGTTTATATTTTCGTAGCAAAATAAATTTCGTTACGTTAGACAACAAACATTATTGATTAAATTACATGAAAACATGTTGCGCTAGACGCCGGCGGTGAGATTAAATTATTTAACATAAAACGCGGGGAAGACTTTGATACTAAGAGATTTACACCTTTGAGAACACGCGCCGTGCTTGTGTCATTGCAAAATGGGTTATTTGGATTTAGCGACGTAGCCTTTGATGTATTAAATGTTAATTTTCCATATCCAAAGCGATGGTAACTGAATACTCAAATGGGAGCAAATGTTTATTTCATGAACAGGCAACAGTATTTCAATTAAGACCAAGGTAATCAAATAATCTTTTAATATCGTTTTTACCTACTTAATCTAGTGACATTTATCATGAAACATATTATCTAATTTATTTAAATTTACACGCTAGAGCAATAATAAACTACATTCCTATTTAAAAGTAACCTACCTTTTTTATGTGTTTTGTTTGCAATTAGGTACACACCACGAGCAAATAATAGGGCTTTTTCTGATATCTCAAGCAAACCTACAAATACAGTCGTGTAAAACAAAATAAAGAAAATATTTTATTCATAAAACTCCCAACTAAAACAGTTTTCCATAAACACAAACAAGTTTAATAAATCAAAAACCAATAAGCTCTCGATTGTACTCGTGCACGGTACAAGCTCCTGAAAGTTTCCTCGGACGCAGCGCAGCCGCTCGGCTAATTGGCTAGAATTTCGCTTAATATTTACAACTTTTAAGCAAATGCAGTTGGAATACGACTGGAGTCTCTTATTATACTCTTACAACTTAATAAGATTTTGATTATTTGTTTGATATTATATTTTGTATTATAGCTAACAAAGTTAATTTTCCATATCCAAAGCGATGGTAACTTAATACTCAAATAGCATATGTTTATTTCCAGCTTGGGCGTTGGAGTCTACTGAGAAACGTGCCAAGAGGCTCATCAGCAACGAATCCCTGGTTCAGACTAAGCTTCTTAGTCCTGAGCATCGGCGCAAAGTTGTTAGTCTATCGGGTTTTTATTGGATACATTTTGGAGAGTGAGTATCAGATCTGCATGATTTGATTTCCTCCTGCCCATTTTTCTATCGGACTGCCAGAGTGGGCACGAAGAATCGACACTGCTTTGTGGTTGATATTCCGAGAACCCGTACGAAGCGCTTTGATTTCACGTTTATTGTGCGAACTGCTAGTCTGTGGAAGTTACTACGTCGACAAATGAGAGTGTGGCTATACCGGTATTTAAATAAATATACAAAACGAATGCACCAGAGGAGCAGTTACATCACACGCACGCTCCAGTGGACATGGTGACGGATAACGCTTCGAAATCCGATATTTACAAACTAAAAAAGTCATCACGGCACGCAACATGCACGCAACCAATTTAGGACGTGATAGTGTACTATACGCGACCGGAAGCGTCCATTTGTTGTCCGATATTCCGACATACCGACATCACGGGACATTGGCGTTACAGAACAAGAGCTTTTATAAAGTAATTTTACCCGACTGCGCAAGAAGGAAGATTGTTTTTCGAGTGTATGTATGATGGGTACTTTGGCACGCTCTACGACCTAAACGGCTTAATGGATTTCAAATGTGAGGTATCATTTGAATCGTTTTTAGTAGAAGTGACATAGGGTACAAAAATGCAAGATAGCGTCCGCGAAAAAAAATAAAGATAAAAATTGTAAGTAAACTTTGCTAAATAGATCAATATTATTCCATCAGCATATTTAAAAAATAAAGCACTAGTATGAAATACTAAGTACGTAGCTTAAAAAAGAAAGATAAATGTATTTCATAAATAAAATAATAAAAATAAAGCAGTACAAAGAGCTCTGTATCTACGACGAATATAGGTATAGATAGGTTCGTAGCGCGCCGCTGTTACTTTTCAGTTACTTATATAATTTATACAATGGCCCTGCATTTTCGGGTTATATATTTTTTATAATAGATATTTGTTTTATTTCGATTTTATTTTATCGTATAAATAGGCTTACGTTTGATGCCACCTTGATGCGGAGAAAACTATTAACTCAGACCCCATATACTAACAGGACAACACCCCGGATAACTGTTTGAAGGACAATCGCAGGTAAGGAATACCACGCTTTTGCTGTATGATTGAATTTTCAATACTGACTTGTTCCATGTGTTACGTTGGATGTTCCGAAGCTTCGGGTTCGTTTAATTGAGCCATTTGTGTCGCTCTGGCTTGACAATGCCGCAATGCAACTTTATACACAACCATTGTGATAAATGTGATTATTAATTTGTGAAAATTTAGGTACCATTGTCTTAAATATTAAATTTATTATTCAATTTTAAGTGCATATCTTAGTTTATTTAGGGTCAATTTTTTTCTTTGTTCTAGCAATATTCTACTTCTATATTTTTCATTCACATGTTTTAGCGTTCATATAATGTACTCTGTTTTTTATAAGTGGAAACTTTTAAATGGCCCCTTTGTCTCTATATCACACATCATCAGCCAGTAAAAGTCCACTGCTGGACAAAGGCCTCTCTCTTGGAGATTGGTGGTGGTTGCCATAATCCCCACGCTTGGCAGGCGGCTTGGAAATCGCAGTGCGTTCACCGTGTACTAATAGGACGCTGCTGCCCATCCTTCGGTGGCTGGTCGTAGTTTTAGGACATACCCGGGTCTTTGTATCTAGCTAATTATTAACTCTGTTAATGAAGACCGTTAGTTTCTTTAAGATAATAAAAATAAATAAATAAAATGTGTTTTTTTAGTAACAATAAAGTAGTAGATATACTGGTATGCTTACTCTTTAATCAGTTATTTAGCCTCTTCTACAAGGCGCATCTAAATTGCGCAAGCTGAAAAGGATGCACGTATCAATACATACGTCCGCCATCTCACACGTGCGCGTTGTGCAGTTTACTTGCATAGGCAAGATGTATAAGCAGTACGGAATTTATCCAATCACTACAAGAATAAGTTAATAGTAAAAAAAACACTATTTTAAACAAGCTTTTAGCCTTAGCATGTTCAATTTATTAAATACTAGCTGCGCCACGCGGATTCACCCGCGTAGAGATGAAAAATCATGATGATGATGAAAAGTCACGCCTATGTCACTCTCTGGCTCTTGAACTATACCCATGCAAAAAATCAGGTCGATCCGTTGTTCCGTTGCAGCGTGAAAGAGGAACAAACATCCATATATCTATATATACAAACTTTCGCGTTTATAATATTAGTAGGATCAATTATTTTAATAAGGTATCTTGTTGCGGACAGTAGTTTCTGTAGCCATCATCTTCTGTCATCATTATCAGACCTTGAATATCACCTAAGGGTATAGTACTCATCAAGACCATTCCAAAGAGCCCAAATACGATGGGGTTATCTTGTTGCGTTCATTTATGACCACCTTCCGGCTCCGTTATCAGAAAAGCATACCATAATACCAATGCATTGTCATCCAAGTAACATAGGTGTACCAAATTTCAACTTAATTGAACGACGGTAAGTGGATCAAATTAAGGTTGCAAGCTTTATGTCTTACATACTAACATGTTAAGTTAAATAAAAGCTTGTAAAATTATTATGCCCTTGTGTTACAAAATTTGATTTGGACGTATTTTTATATAATAGTTACTCATTTATCGCTCTTTTGTTCTATTAATTGGTATTGAAAGCCAACGCAGCTAATGTAAAAGATATCCTTTAAAGCTACTCCATTTATTTTACAAAAGAAAATTTCACAACAAAAATGTGGACCAGCTACCGTAGTTTTGCGGTGAAATTCCCTGGGGCGCCACATAATACTGTAGCTTAACAAACGTCGAGGATGGCACGAGGCTTCGAGGTAATTCTTTACACTTTCATTACTAGACGAGTACGTAGAGAGAAACTTTTAACTATCTTATGAACTACAGAAGTTTAAATCTACTAAAGTATATTTTAAGATTCTTCTCATAGATATTCCGTGTAGTAGTCTTCGGACCTTAGGACGAGTGCCGAGTGTATGAGTGTCTAGGTACCTATGTCCGAACAAAAAAGTACTTACTGCGCTCTCGTAAGCAATATCTTGGTAAAGACGCTCTATGTAGTGCGATTTGAACCCAGTTGTTGCCCCAGTCTATCATTATGCTTAGCTACACTGTATCGTATGGGCCAAATTTAGGGGTCAGTAACAAAAAAAGGGGTACAAAAATTTTAAGACATTTGCAAGGCGCGCTACTGCATAGTAGCCATTTTACTTACCTACTACAATTATTATTGAATTATCCGCCAGTCAATGACAAAACATAAATTTATTAAAAAAGCCGATATTATGTTTCATTTAATTCACACAAAAAAAATACAAAAAAAGTATGATTTCACTTAGGTATTCATACTTTTCTTGTTGGAGGTAGTTTGAACTAAATAAAATCGTATTAAAAATATATATAAATTTATCTAATAGACACCGCGGCCCGCAGGCGTTTTTCCCAAAATGCTGGCAGCATTGCCGCATTTAGATAAAATCTTATCTAATAAAGCAAATTTCGTGTTGGTATTCATAATAGTTGTGAAGATAAGTTATAAGTAGGTACCTAACAGTACTCCAACCTACTTACAAATAAATCGGACCAGCCAAAACTAATCTATCAGCCCTCTACATTTCGATCCATCGAAGAACAACTATTTGAAGCACACAGAAGACGCTCAACAGCTTCTGTCGGAAACTTCTTGTTCATTTAGCTTCCAATATCTGTGCGCCTGGTTTCGGATTGTTGCAAATTTAACGGAGAGTCAAAGCCAGCTTCTTCGCAAAGGCACTGAATTAGCCACGACTTTGAAGCTATCAGATGTATTGGTAATTGTTATTAGAATGTTGCATCGAGTACTGTGTTTTACAAGCCTTGCAATGGTTTATGTTAGTTTGTTTGTTTGTTTTTAATGGGGTAAAAATTTTAATTTTAAATTTTTATTAATAATTGTGGGGTTGGGCGGGACACGTGGCCAGGATGCACCCTGATAGATGGGCCCAGAGGATAACACAGTGGGTGCCTGAAAACGGGCGAAGGAGCCAAGGCAGGCCGAGAAAACGCTGGCGCGAAGACCTCGACACGTTCCAGATACAGTGGTTAAGTCTGGCGGGTGATCGCACTGTCTGGAAAGAAATGGGGGAGACCTTTGCCCAAGAGTAGGACAGTATAGGTTAATAAGTAATAATAATAAAAAGTTTGTTTAGGTCAAATCTTGTAAGCTGAATTAAAACCTAATGAAGCCAATTAAGATTTAAGCCACTTATCCTACGGAGTTGAATTTTTGCTGGTCCTGTTCCGATGACAATGCATTTGCATGAGCTGAATCGACATCCAGGATTAACTCCAGATAAACGAACTCTACAACTGTCATCTGCACAGACATTTTGTGTACCTACGCATTTTATTATGATAGCCGGTTTTAAGCTTTACTATGACATGGGCAGAGCACGTGGCTAGGCGTGGTGACCGCAGGTGGAGTAGAGCCCTGACAGAGTGGTTACCAATAGCGGATAAGCGTTCCGTAGGCAGACAACCAGCCCGATGGGTCGATGACATCAGGACCATCGCAGGTCATACGTGGATGAGATTAGCCCGAGACAATGATCAATGGCGCAAGGGAGAGGAGGCCTATACCCAGCAGTGGGTTGATGCAGGCTGACGATGATGATGATAATGATGACATGATTGCTGCACTCAAGGTTGGGTCCTCTAGGGAACTCCTCAATGTTTAGCCGCACAGACATAAAATAAAATAAAATGTTGTATGCGCATTTAATTACGATAACCCATTTTAAGTGCCACCATGACATGGCTACTGCACTCAAGGTTGGCTCGTAACGAGGGAACTCCACGACGGTTAACAGCATAGACACGAAATGTTGTATACGCATTATAAAAATGTTTATACTATTATTTAGATAATAATAGCCTTGCGTTTGACCGCCAACCCGCATTTAAGCGATTTATTTATCTCAACTGCAGAAAATGTAATTATTTTAGTTACCTATTTATATTTACCAATAGTAAAAAAACTACTAAAAAGTGTAGAACAACATAAACTAAATCAAACATAAACCAAATCAAAAACTAAATCAAAATCGGTCGTTTGGGAGCTACGATTCTACAGATAAACACATTAAACTTATAACATCCCTCTTTTGCGTCGGTGAAAAAAAATAGAGAAAACCGTAAGATCTACTATTTTTCGTAGTCAGATTGTAGCTGTCGCCCAAAATAATACAGCGAAATATTAAAAAGAAAATTATTCTCGTTCAGCCATTTACATTTGTTGCAGCTGTCAAAGCAATTACAAAACTTTGTATATGTACTGAACTGTCTGTAGCTCAGATCAGACAAACAAGGGAGATATGTCTTAGTGCATCACCGCTTATTAACATCAGGTGAGATTGCGGTACTGAGACGTGGTCCTTAACTGTTGGCCTTTAGAATAACTCAGAGTCACACAACGGACAATGGAGAGAGCTATGCTTGGAGTTTCTTTGCGCGATAAAGTCCGAAACATGGATATTCGCCAAAGAACCAGAGTCACCGACATAGCTGTTAAAATTTGCAAGTTGAAGTGGCAATGGGCAGGCCACATCGCTCGAAGATGGGAAAGAAAGGTTTTGGAGTGGAGACCACGAACCGGAAGACGCAGCGTAGGATGGCCTCCCACTAGATGGACCGACGACATTGTGAGAGTCGCGGGCATCCAGTGTATGCAAAAGGCAGGCTGGCGTTCAGTGAGGAGGTTAAAAGTGGAGGCCTATGTTCAGCAGTGGACGTCTTCTGGCTGATGATGATATGTATAACCTTGTATAGTTCGTTACACAGAAACACCGGTGATTGTAACGATGAAACGTCCACTCATTACTTGACGTAATTATCGCAAGAAATTGTTAAACAAAAAACAGTTCCGCCTTCAATTTACAATAACTTATTATCTTGATCAATAACCCCAAGTATCTTAATAGCCAAGATGATGGTACTGTACCTTTACCTGTAAATTCATAGTTTTATTAGAAAAAAAAAACCAGCATAAACTCAGTATAGGTGTATTTGTGACAGCCAACGGGCGGGACTTCGCCCGGTATAGAACGTCCTAAGAACTGCTGGTCTGACACTATAGTAACTGATCTGCGCAGAGTCGCACTGGCGACTGTCGAGGTGGCGTTTGTCAGCCGGGCCCCAGCCTGCGCGGGCCTCCCACGGGCCTAGCTTGCGGGGCTTGCGGCAAGCCAGGCCAAATTGGATTTTCTTTAGACCTTCGACGGCCTATGGGCAGTCTAACTGTGTTTGTAATGTTAGATAGCCTTAGTTAGTTATGATTTTATGGAATATACGTAAATTTAGAGTTATTTTTAGAAATAAATTAGTGTTGTTTTCTTTTACATCATTACTTAAACTTGTAAAACACTGTTATAAACTACTGGAACTCGAGCTCGAGAGTAAGTTTCGACAAATCACTGCGAATGGTAGGTATTTTGGACGCGTATTATTAATACCTCATCATTTCAGCTATAGGACGACTACTGCTGGACATAGGCCTCCCCCATTGATCTCTAAAACGGCCGGTTGGAAGCGGCCTGCGTCCAGCGTTTCCCTGCGGTCTTTTTTTGATCGTCTGTCCATTTTGTGGGTGGACGGACGTCCTACGCTGCGCTTACCGGTCCGTGGTTTCCATTCCAGAACCTTTCGTCTCCTTCGGCCATCTGTTCTGCGTGATATGTGTCCTGCCCACACTTCAACTTGCTAATCCAGCTTCAGCTTGCTAATTTATTAATACCTAATCAAGGTAAATATCCCTGAAATAATCATATAACTGTAACTATAAGAAACTTGTGTTAGTTACATTTCATTAGGTATTCTGCGAAATCGTCCATGTGTTATGCTACTTAATTAAGAATTTCTTATTTGTAATTTAATGTGATTTATAACTAATTTGGTGTATTTATTAGAACCTGTCCCATTCCGAGGCGGCAAGACAAGTGTCGGACTCGGCACACCACACTACCACAATAAATAGCTATTCAGAAGACGCGGTGACGCCGGAAGGTGTCCTCAATTTGTCGGCCCAAATGAGATTGTCACCGCTCTGTATTAGGTAAGTGGCTTTTACATTTCACTCTACGACCCGGTTGCAATGAAATGCCGGTGTGTGAAATTTTAATTCAGCTGCGAGATGGGAATTGTTGTTTTTGCGGAAATTAGTTTCTTTCGTAAGTTTGTTATCGAAACACGAGTTAGCAGTATCGTGCATTATATACTACAGTCCGTTCGCTGAGAAAATGCGTCTGACAGCTGCAATAACATTAGTAAACTTTTAACTTTCGCAATTTTAACACATGTTTTAAATGTTTATCGGGACTTATAACGTGGGTTGGGACGGAAAGGTACCTATTTTTACCTAAATAAAAAATACGTTATAAGTCCCGATAAACATTTAAAACATGCAACAACATTGTATAAATTTAAATAAAAACATTTCCTTTTAATATTTTACTGCAGTACCAACCAGCTATAATCTTACGTTTCAAAAAGCTAGTAAAAGTGATCAGAATTTTCTGTTTCTGTTCTGCTTTTTACAATTTTATGCCAACTGTCAGACGCATTCTTTAAGCGGCCGCACTCTTGCTAGAAGAGACGTCTTACTACATTTGCGATTTCCCATACAATTGCTGTTTTTATAACTTAAACTTTTATGTTGTTATACCTAGTAATTAGATTTAATAAAATTATTATATATATAATACCTACGTGCTAGAAATAATGTGATAATATTTTAATTTTAATTCAGGTGTTTCTACAGTCTTTAGTATTCTACATATATGAACATAAATAAAACGAATGTCTCCTCTCTATTAATTGCTGCGCCCTAGCAAGGTCTTTGTAATAACTTGCAGTTTTTAAGTAACTGATACATTGCATTTCTCAATGTAATGTATATAAATAATAATAAATAAATGAAACAATTATGGTGTCACATTTCACTTACAAGGAAAGTTCGTGTACCTGAACTCTCCATAGTAAATTATATTTTGTGAGTGTGGAGTACTTAATTTTGATCAATATCCCGTATTTTGAATCGTCTCAATGTTAGTCTGTGATGGATAAATCATCTTTACAAAATCTACCTGGACGACCTAAGTCACCCATCAGTTACAAGGACGGCCGAAAAGTAATTATATTATTATTTTTTGCCAGTATTAATATTTAGTTCTAACATAAATTAAAATTTATGGATTATAATTAAATTAACATGCTAATTAATTACAGTCGCTAGTTATCGCTAGTTGTCGCGATAACTAGTGCTCTTCAATGGTGATAATTAAAGATAATATATTATTTAAGTTTAATTAAATTTAGATAATAAGAAAAGAAATTGAATTAAATTAAAAAAAAGATTGAATTGAATTTGTTTCTTTGAATTTGAATTGATTAATTGCATGTTTAATTAAATTATTGGTAGTTTATCTTAAATTGATTCTAGATTAGTTTTTAATTTGTAACATAAATTACAACATACTATTCTTAGGCAGTAGGCACCTATTCATTACCATTGATTTATAGGAATTTGAACTTTGCTATGGCAGTATAAGATATTTAAGATATTGCTGGTATGATAGTATACCTATAGTTAATCATTACTATTGGATTAGCAAAAAGTGATGGTTTTCCCAAATGTTAATAAAAGACTTTTTTTAATCCTTAAATAAATAGTGATCAATTTTTATTATAATACTTGTGTTTATAGAGTTAATTGTTGGTGGAGCATTTGATTTGGCGAGTAATCAACTAGCATAGCATGGGATTTGACGTCATCATCCACACAAATTGTTTTTTGTTTGCCATGAACATTAACACCAATTAAGACGTTCCATTGGTCTTATTCTGAAGGTAATGGCTCCGTTATTTTCGCAAAAATTAAGATATTGTTTCCATTATCCTTTTCTTTGAATACTAACATTTTGTTGAATGTTTTTTTTAAAGCACAGCTAATTTTTTCCTTTATTTCAAGCAGAGTTCCGTAGTAAAACTAGGCTAATAATGATGAGCATGATATTCTCAAATATGTCCGTCGTCTAAATAACCCCTTTATTTTAGACCACAGAATCCATAGCATACAAATAGATATGTATACTATTGTATACCTCCATCGCTTTATGGGAGATATCGCTTGACTTGGACTTGATCATAACTTTCTTTGCTTGACTTTCTGCTAAAAAAACTATGTGTTTGCGTTTTGTTTATGATCTTAAGTAGATGTAAGTACTGAATATAAAAAGTACTGGCAGCTACTGCTTTTGACTTCCCTATACATTTATTTGCACAAAATAATGAGAAAATTTAAAATCGGTTGACGTCTGACATTGGAAAACGCCATCTTCGATGACTTGCTCTCAGCTGTAGGTAAAGGAACCGGTTTACAAAACTAAATAAAGATGTTATTTGCGAACCAGTTATTAGAAGACCTCAGACCAGTGCCAAGATCAGGCGTTGGCATATATGACATTAATTGAGATTGAAGTTATAATAAACTGTACTGTAGATCTTTAACAAGTTCTAAATAATGTCTAAGTGTGCAATCGTAATACTTTGTGCTACGTTCATTACCGCATCGAGTGCACCCGGATATGCAAACTTAAGAGGTTAGTTTGTTTTGCTTGTATAAACATTGTGCGGAGTTTTGGATTGTGCTATACTAACACAGGTTTTCCCAAAGATCTTAACCTTGAATGTTTTTTTTGTTTTGCTTACTAATTTGATGGTTTCTTTTGTGATTGTAGAATGAGAAAAAATATGTAGTGTCGTTGACCTAAAACCACTTTAAAAGTGGTGTTTTCGTAATTAAATTCGACTCTAAAGTCCCCTAATAACTACAAAAAAAACTTAATCCATGCCAAACAATTTGATTAGAATCATTGACGTAAATCATCTATACTAATATTATAAAGAGGAAAGATTTGATTGTTTGTTTGTTTGCATTGAATAGGCTCCGAAACTACTGAACCGATTTGAAAAATTGTTTCACTGTTGGGATGCTGCACTATCCCCGGTTGACATAGGCTATATATCCCGGCTTCGCCCGTGCGAAGCAGGGGCGGCCTACTAGTAATATTATAAAGAGGAAAGATTTGATTGTTTGTTTGTTTGCATTGAATAGGCTCCGAAACTACTGAACCGATTTGAAAAATTCTTTCACTGACGGGATGCTGCACTATCCCCAGTTGACATAGGCTATATATCCCGGCTTCGCCCGTGCGAAGCAAGGGCGGCCTACTAGTATATTATATATTATTATTATGGAGGTACAAAATCCTCGAAAAAAGTCTAATTAAATATCTTATTCCAGACATAGAAATCATCATTTAGGTGGCACAACGCATGTTGAATACTCAGATTACTTTAATAGTTATGATCCATCCAAGCATTCATTTACTCTGACAGCTGCAATGACAATGCAAAAAGCTGAATAAAAACACTTTACTTTTAATATTTCACTGGAGTACCTAAGTATATCGGTACAGTCTTAAGTTCAAAATCCTAGCAATTCATCAGAATTCGTGGTGTTCATTCACTTTTTTACAATGTTATTGTAGCTGTCAGAGCAATAAATTATTAGACCAATTTTAGTACAGTTTTAGTCAACTATTGGTTTGGAAATTTTGGTGCGCTGACTCGATCCATAGCTTTAATTAAATATCTTTGCGTAAAATGGTCATTATGTGAATATATTCCTAACCTGTGATTAAAAAGTCAGCACTTACACCAATTATTTCTAAAATATAAGTAAATAAGTGTTAGATTAGCAGTCAAATACACTTACTTACGCTAATAAAATTGTGGCAAATGATGTCACTATGAATAAATACAATACAAATTTAATAACTAACGTTCATTTTTACCACATTTACCATATTATGTAAAGGGGTATACACATTGAAGCTGCTAAGCTACCGACATGTATCAGTGACTGACAGCAGATACAGTGTATAGAGTTATCACAAAGGAATCAACGGCCTATATGACGGTGGAGTTGCCAGCACGTGTCCATGGCGGCGAGTCGGCGCCTTCAATGTTAAGATCCCTTGACATGGGATTTTTTTAAATAATTCGATTACAAACAGTTATAGATTTTGAAAAAAATAATATCTTAACGATGTAAAACGAAGCACATTCTGGTTGTTCATGTTAACTAACTGAGCGACCTGTTTTTCTTTTATCAGAAAAACGAGCACCACAATACGACTGGCCAGCATACAAATACAAAACCACATCAAATAGATCAGATCTCAGTTATAGACCGCGACGTCAGTCATGGCAATCATCAGCATCTTCCAACTGGAACAATGAAGGTCAAAGCAATGTCATGAAGTCTGAAAACCAAAACTATTATGAAATTACTGATCAGAATCACCAGCCAGCAGTGCAAGGGTTAAACTCCTTTGATAAAGGAACAAACCGACGTGATAACGACTTTGATGGTGGATCAAGTCAGTCGTTTTCAGATTCTTCTGCATCGTTTAGCCGAAAACCTCCACCGCGTCCATTAGATGCAAGATATGATAACCAGTATGAGAATAGACCTCCACCACCTCCTCCATCTAACAGTTACCAGTCATTCAACAGAGGGCCAGCTTCGTATGATAAGGGTCCACCGCCACGACATGACAGATGGGATGATAGACCACCTCCTCCTCCACCTTCCCGTTATTTTGATGGTAAGCCACCTCATGATAGAAGGCCTCCTCCACCTGATCACCACTATGATTATTCTTCACATTACGACAGAAGACCTCCTCCGCCACCAGACAGAAGACCACCACCACACGATAGGCCACCAGATAATTACGATCGCAGAAATGAAAGGGATGACCGCTGGGAATATCAAAGGGGTTATGATTACGACAAAGGGTTTTCGCCTGATCATTACGGTAGACCACCTCCACCACCTGACAGGGGACCTCCACCGAATGACAGGGGGCCCCCACATCATCATGGTGGTCCTCCACCACGTGATGGTGGTCCTCCACGTGATTGGAGTCCTCCACCTCGTGATAGGGGCCCTCCACCACACCACGGTGGCCCACGTGACTGGGGTCCTCCCTCTAGTGATGGAGGACCTCCACCGTATGATAGAGGAACTCCACCGCACCATCATGGTGGCCCTCCTCCTCGTGACAATGGCCCTCCACCATATGATAGGGGACCTCCACCACATCACCATGGTGGCCCTCCACCACGTGATGGTGGTCCTCCATCACGTGATGGTGGTCCTCCACCACGTGATGGTGGCCCTCCACCACGTGATGGTGGCCCTCCACCACGTGATGGTGGTCCTCCACGTGATTGGGAGCCTCCACCACATCATCATGGTGGCCCTCCTCCTCGTGATGGTGATCTTTCACGTGACTGGAGGCCTCCATCACGTGATAAAGGGCCTCCACCATATAATAGGAGTCCACCACCACGTGATCACGAAGAACCTTACGTAACTTCACCAAACTATTCATCAAATGTTGGCCAAGAAAATAGAGGTTTTACCGATTCTTCAGGCCCCTTATATGAAAAACTGTCGATTCTCTCAGACAACTCTGGCTCGAACCCGAGAAATTCTTCTATTTCACCTCCTTATGACCAAAAAATAAGTTCATTACCACGCGACAATATAGATATAAGATCAGTCATAGATAAAGCATTTGATTTCGATACAAGACTTGGATCCCAAGACACGGCCTTTGGTAATGATGTTGCAATATCACAGGACTTAAGCAAATCACGTTATCCGCCACTTTTTCAAGCGATCCCTGTAACACCGGAAAGTTGATTAGCTTTATCAGCGACGATGATACATCCTTCTCTCGCTATTTGTGTATTTTTATTGTCTTAAATAAAGATATATTTTCTAATGAAAATTCGTTTTAATGGATTGTAAATACATATATAAAGTCATATTCATCATTAAATTTGTAATTTTTTTGCTGATAAGTGGAAATATTTTTATTTTTCATTTTAAATAATGCGTGTTATTTCAATGTGGTGGATGTGCCTTATGTATATAATAATTATGTAGCTAAACTAATCTATAGCATAATGTGATATCTACAAAATATTAGACCATACCACACCATAGCATTCAATGTGCATAGAATTTTGTAATAAGTATATAAAGAAGCTTAGTTAAAAATTCACAAGTAAAATTAGGTACAGTAACTGCAGCCTACATAAGCTATAACTATTTATTTTTTTGTAGATAAAAGATCACCGCAAGATCCCGGAATGGATTTTGAATCCCGTAGTTTTAAGTTCTATCCTGACATGAGAGGACCACCTGACAACAGAGATTTTGTCGGCCATCAAGACCGAAAGAGATCTCCAGCTAATAGAGGACCAGCTGACAATCGAGGTCCGCCAAACAACAGAGGACCACCGGACAACAGGGGACCACCAGACAACCGAGGTCCTCCGGCAAATAGAGGGCCTCCAGCTAACAGGGGTCCTCCTGCCAACAGGGGACCTCCAGCCAATCGAGGACCTCCCGATAACCGAGGACCTCCCGATAACCGAGGACCTCCCGATAACCGAGGACCTCCCGATAACCGAGGACCTCCCGATAACCGGGGACCACCAAATAACAATGAACAACCTGAGTACGGAGGTCAATTTGAGAACAGGGAACCAGACGATAAAGGCCAGTCTGTTGAAATCAGACCCAACGAGAATGGTGCTGAGAATAACCCTAACTTTAAACCACCTGCTTTTAATACAGAAAATACAAGTGAAAAGTTACCTCAACCAACAGCTTCCACTTCTACACTAGCACCTGTTGTAGTATCTATTACACCTAACATTTTAAGTGATAGGTTTACTAACGTCAGACCTGTTCCTAATGTTGATCCAAACATGATGTTCCAAGCAGTTGCAGTAACTCCTGACGAATAAATAAAACTAATGCAGTTTCATTTGTCACTAATACTCAATTATAATAGTAAACAATTTGATATTATAAGCATAGATGATATTAATAGCAGCATTTTTAGAAATGGATACCATATTTATTACTTAGTTACGTAATTTTACGTAAGAAGTTTTAACAATACCTTGGCTTTAAGTAAAATTACTGTAGTAAAAATAAATTACTTAATTGTAGGTTAAAATAAAACACATTTTATCAATAAAAGGTTATTTATTCAAATAAAAAGTTTCAATTGCAATTATCCAAAAGTAGGCTTGCATCTTCCATCAGCAGTCCTCAAAAACCCTGTTGAACAACCACCGGCAAAGTTTTCTTTGCCTTCTTTATCACTTGCGTCGATTTTTCCGGTAGTAGTAGTACTCACAGTTGGAGTAGATGTCACTTCATCGCCACCTATTTGTACAGAAGCATCAGGAGTGACTTCAGGGGCTGTGGAAGTTGTAGCAACTGAAACCTCTTCTTCAGAATCCTTAAACACAATAGTGCCAGGGCCGGAATTCTTATTGTTACTATTGATATGTAAAACAGTTTTTAAGTCTCCTGTCGCTTTAGATGCCAAATTTTTAATTTTTCCCAGACCAATTTGCAAGTCTCCGTGTACGGAGACACAATACAATGTTAAAATACAACACGATACAAAAATAGAGACCTTCATTTTTGTTTAATTTCTCTCACTAAACTGAGGCCAGTAACTATAGAACACGATACTGGCACACGCCGCTAAGATAACTCTTGACCTTTCGAATTTATCAACAGACTCTCCAACCAGTATGTTCGATTCTTGGAAATGATAAAATTGTTATTTTTAATGAGTTCTGCGTACCTATTGTCATTTATAATAATATTACTTAAAGAGCCTAAGTTTTAGATCCCATTTTTAAATTTCATTTTTATACTACATGCTATCGCAGGTAAGTATGTAAGTTCACTGCACAATGCAAAACGGTTTATAATAAATGTGGTCAAAAATGGAACTAAATCTTTTCTAAGTCTTATTTTGTGGTAAAGAGAGGAAAATTCGTCTAAGTTGTATTGCTCTTTAAGTAACTGCATAAGAGTGAAAACAATTTAAAAAAATGTGTCGGTAAATACTTAAACTTATTTAAAAATTACTGAGAGACAAGTCTTATTCATTACTAATTATAATTTTTGGGTCGGCATATAGTAGTTGTTCTTTTAGACAGACCATCTGAAATAAAATAAAATAATTGATTTTAAAAAATACTTGTAAAAACAAGCGTTTAGACGTCCGCCATATTGAATTTAGTGTGACGTTATTTTATTTTTCGTAATCTTCTCTGTCAAACATCATCATATTTTGATACCCATATGCATCCATGGGCATAAAAAATAACTGGTCCGCCATCTTTGGGAGTCTGCCATATTCAGAATGATGTCACCTAGCTAACCATTCATTGTCATCTAAACTAAACATTTATGCAAAATTTCAGTTAAATCGGTTGGAATTAGGTTGCAAGATTTGTCCCATACTAAGAAGGAGAAAATATTTACTTATCCATCACGTGTATAAACTTTTTCATGTGCTAAACTTGGGTAAAAAGTCTGATTTGAAGTCCAATGCAAATTCATTTATAAGGTAATATACCCGAGTACATATTTTTTTTAACTTGCCCTATAAGCCATAATAACTTTCAAACGGCTGTCATTTCTAAAAATCAGTGCAAAGACCAGCTTTCAAATGAAAAACACATTTAAATCGTCTACCTATTATGGATAAGTAAAAATAATTACAGACATGCAAACCAACACACAACTTCTTAACTCAAACGCATAAACTTATCCGTTCTGTGATGGGTAAAAACACAAACAGTAACAACTATTTCACCGAGTAAATCTTACCTTTAAAAACTTTGTCTACAAATGCCAAGCTTATCTCGCCTCTGGCCCAAGGGGCAGTCTAGTTCTGGAACTCTGATCATCTGTCCCGTCTTAGTCGTCTCCGTTGTTGTCGTCATCATCGTCATTTTTAGTTTCTCGTGGAAATTGAATGAAACCCTCGCTTCTCCCGGACTACACAAACTCGTAAACATTATAGCTATTAAAAATAGAGACGTCACGTCCATTTCAATGTATTGCATTGGACAAACTACGTATGTCCGTCGTAAATACCACAGAGGGGAAAATAGATCATAATGACTACGATTTTAAAGTAATTACAATACAAATAATAATACAGAATGATGTCAGCTGATTCATTAGTTCAATATTTATGTTTCTTTAATACATTCTAACCTGAAATATGTCACATTATGAATCTACAGTAATATTATAAAGAGGTAAAGTATTTAACTCTGTGACTTTTTAAATTCGTAGGATGTAATCTCTGACTTTTTAAAATGCAGACAAAGTCGCGAGTAAAAGCTAGAACAAATTATACTTTGTAATCTATGATAATATCTATTACAAGTAATGTGCTAATAAAACAAACCAATCAACTTTTTAAACATTTAATTATCACGTAAAATGTTTAGATTTCTATGAGTATCATTTTAGTTTGGAGATGAAGTTAAATTATTATTGTTTCTTATTAATTCATACTTTTTTATATTTTTTATTGTTAATACTCATAAAACTTTTCCTTTTGTTTCTTCAACTGCAGCCACTACCTGAAAGAAAATATAAGAAGTTAATTTTGCTACAATTTTCTGCTGCAAATTATAAGTAAAATGTCGATGTATATTATCTGGAATAAATATATTACGTCATATATGTGTAATAGTTCTATGTTAATTGCAACTTACAAATGGACTTGACACACAAAAATCCGTAATGAAGTAAGTTAACAACTTTTATTGGCTTACCAGATATAATAAATCTAATTTAGCAAACAGCTCTGAAATGTATCTTGGAACAATAATTCAAAGTGACTATTTTACAGTTTGTATTTTTTTTTTAGTTCGTATCGTACCTCTAGAATCTTTGTCTACAATTGCCTAGCCCGTCCCGTCGCTGACCAAGGGGGCAGTCCAGTTCCGGCACCCTTATCACTTGAGAAGATTCCGTTCTCTCCGTGGTGGTAGTAGTTGTTGTGGCCATTTCAAGTTTATCGTGAAAATTAAATGCCACAAATCCCTGACCCGCACAGCACACACTCAACACAACAGTCACTATAAAAAATAAAGTTTTCACGTCCATTTCGACGTGTTGCATAGAGCAAACTACGTCGCGAATTTTGTTCGGAACATCACCTCAAAATGTGTGTCTGCATACTCCTTGAATATCCTTTCGTGTTCCGTCAGTACACCGCCGCCAGCCACTCTCCGTATTTATTGGAACTTCAATCGTATTTTTGTCAGCTACGTCTTCTGCTCTTTTCGGTTTTTCTGTTCTCGATTTCAACTCTTGAGCTCTCAACTCAGTAAAAACTGTATTCTTTATGTCTTTGACTGGGTTTCCAAATATATCGAGGACGTCTTGCGCGGAGAAAGGCGCTGCCGTGGCTTGGAGCAACAAATGAACCAAGATACTGTAGACGATCACACGCGAGGAAGCACTCGTCATTTTATCAATAGGACAATATTAACCACGTTTAACAACTATGTGTATCGAAGAGACGTCGTGGCACTCACACAATTCTGTTCATGGTCACAGACATTATGAGTAACCATTAATATTTCCTTGTAGATATTTACTCAGCTCAATAAAACGCTAAGTACTGACTCAGTTGCTATTTGAATCCTTACTAATATTTAGTAGTAAATGAAAATTCTATTTTAATACGAGGAATGCACATAATCATTATGTTTACTAGGTATTCTGTTTATTGAATGATAACAGTTCCTAAGTAGTCACGTCGAGAATGATAACAACTGCTTGATACGAGTTTTAACTGACAGTGGTTTATTATATATGTCAAAAACTCGATCAAACAAATATTCCTTGTAAATGCTCTACTTGTTTTTTTTTTTAAATTCAGTACTTACCTTTCTCAGTTCTTCGTTTAACACTGATTTATCACAGTCTGGATGCATATCACAGTACAAATTGAGCCATAAGATCATGTACTTTATTTTATCTAATCGTTGGATCAATGTAAATGGAATTATATCTATGGTTCTCCTTTTGGATTTAACGATGACGTAATCTTTGAAATCAGCTTCATAATGATGCTTTCTTTCTGCAGAAAGTATTATTTTGTAATGCTTGGAATCTTCTTTCTTTATTTCTCGAATGATTATGGGTGTTTCTTCAGATGTATCAATGTTTTCGATTTCATAGTAGTTTTTAACATCTTCAACTGGGTCTTTCAAAATTAATTGACAACTCAAAGCTATCACAGAGTAGAGCAATATTATAACGATTTTCAACATGCTTTTTATTATTATATGAACTTATTTTTTACCTCCAACGATTTGAAGTGAACTGTATGGATGAAAAAACGCAAATAAATTAATATTTGGTAGTGAACACATAGCTAACCCATACCTTGTTGACCTCATCAATTGAACTTATTTGTACCAATTGACATCCATACGTTTATAATCATTCTCGGGACGGAATCCTCAGTGCTGCGTAGTTACGTATGTACGAAGTCATCATTATCATCATCATTATCAACTTATCATGTTCCCACTGCTGGGACACTGGCCTTCTCTCAGTGAAAGAGGATGGGTCCAAATCCACCATACTGGTCCAGTGCAAGCAAGAATTTGGAGGCTAGCAGGAAAGCGACCGTTGCTTAGCTGATTGAGCACTCGGGGCGTAAACCCGAACGGTGCAGGTTCAAATCCAGCCATCTTGACTAAGCTGAGCTGCCAAAATCATATTTTAGTTTAAATAGTTGTGGATAAAGCTTTGTAATTTTAGAAACATAATTGATGAAAATTTTCTCTATAGAATAATTCGATGAAAACAGGCCTTCTAAGGCACTAGTTTTAGTTTTTTCTCCGAATCTAGACATATAGGACCATTCTTTTTTTTCATATTATTCTAATCGACATTTGTGTATCGTAACGTAATTTAAATTAGTTTTTTTTATTTTATTAAAAACAGTTCTTGAGTAATCTAGTTATTTATCATTTTGTCGCTATGGCATTTAGTTTTGAGACGGGCGCTGACGATCTTCCTGCAGGTGTAGGTCGCATATAATTTGTCACTGTTTCGCGCAGGGTTAAACTTGGATTTGAGCTGACGACGTCTCGACTCTCTTACATCAGTGATTCTCATATAATATAAACAAAATGTGTGAAAAGCACTTCATTTTCTATCATAAAATTGTAATACATTTTTAACTGACTAAAAGAAAGAGGTTCTCAAGTCAAGCTTATTTGAAGTGAAAAGTTCGTTGGCTGCGTTGTGAGATTTTTGGTAGAGGCATAACTTATGGATTCGCGTCGCCGACATGCTAATGTGACGTATTAGTTTTCACTTTTGCCGGTACTCTCCATGACAGGCATAGGACAGCCTATTTTATTATAACTAGCTGAAACCCGCTACTTCATACGCGTAGAGCTCAGCCTTTGGCGTCGCTACTACAACCCGTTATAGCCAATGTGTTATTCTAATGTATGAGCTATATTATTGTAAACTTTCATTAAAATCCATTCCGTAGTTTTTGCGTGAAAGAGGAACAAACATCCATACATCCATACATACAAACTATTGCGTTTATAATATTAGTAGGATTATATTATATTAATCTTGTGGTCAGTATAAAAAAACAGTCGGCTACTCACTTCAGTAAAACTTGAGGAATGAAACCGCCGAAGCGAGCCTGTATTGCGAGCTTGCTAACGAGCGTTTCATGAGCTGCGAGGACTCTTTATCATTAGTAATGCCAGCGATGGTTACCCAATTTTATGAACACTAATTAGACAGTTCAGTTATAAATAAAAGAATGCGTGGAAAAGTAAGATTGATCCACAGACGATGTAATGTGGATTAGTTTTATGTCTGTGGAACTTAGACCTGAAAGTAAAAAAAAGAAAAGCAATCCTCGGAGGGAAATGATCATAGTACCATTACTATTTATTACTACTCTTATAGAGAAGATTCCACACATCACTACTGTGTTCTATTTAAGTGCAGCCGTCCAGCCGCACTTTTATCACTTTAGTGCGTTCAGTTGAACGTTGAACGAAACGGGTAAGCGCCATGAAAATCACGGCGCTTACGACCTTTTGGTTGCGAGAAAGTTACACCGTAAAAGCATTCTAACGCTGTGTGTTTGCATTGTCTGATTAAACGACTTATTATTGTTTCAGCGCTACAGCTAATTTTAGTTTAAACTCTTAACAAAATGCATCATGACTTATGCTAAGGCTAGCATAGCTAAGCTAGGCTAAGGCTAGAATAGCATAGCTGAGGCATAGCTTCTCTATATGTAGTAATAATAAATCAATGCATAGTAACTACTTATTGTGTCTGTTTATCAATATTGTATACTTTAATCATTTAATTACTATTAAGTACGTACGTTGCTATAAAGATAAATTTTAAAAAGATTAAAATATTTTTTATTTGAGATTTTTTATAGCGAATTTTTAAAAATAGCACATAAAATATTTTTGTGCCGTGTTGACTCTCATTACCGCTGTTAGCGTCGTTGGTGCTGATGGTTTGATTTGGAACGTGCCGATCAGCAATAGTGAAACTCAAAGATAACAATCCGATAGATAGAGAAAGATACCAAGTTTCGCATTTATATCTAAGATCGATAAATCAATTTTAAAGCTCCTGCTAGTTTAGCCATGATGTCTGAAACGCGTTACATGTAAACCACATAGCCGTTCAAATTCCTTTGAAGCCTCACCGAGGCTGTTGAATGAAAAATGCCGCACGCGGTATGTTAGGCACTCCGTGATTGAAATGCCTCGCTTTTGGCCATATATTATTATTCGTAATTAAACATTGTTTGTCGCCAAAAGGGATTAAATTATTGGTAAATATTATTTAAAACCCGATAGTTTAACGTTTAAGTTATTTGATGTCACTATTCATAGTACAAAAACCTGGTAGAGATTTTTTCCACACGACTCACCATTGATTGATTTTATAACTATTTTTGTATAATTTTGTAGAGACAAATAAATTAAAAATTAAATAAAAATCCCTCGACTAAAGAGCTGATGATCTTCAAACGCCTGAATATATTTTCTTGAATCATAGTTAAGAACACTCTCGATCGGTTCATCCGTTGGGATTTGGAATGGGACACATCTTAAACGTATAACACCCCACTGTTTGCATCGGGAGTTAAACATAATGTTAAAGTATCGTTAAAAAGTAAGTTCGTTATAGATTGGGTTGGCCAGCCCTAAAGTAGATATTTTATGACATATTGATATGGCATAGCGCTTGTTATAGATTTTGATCTATAACAACAACAAAGCAACTCAACTCAAGTTGACTCAAGTTGAATTTCTCAGTGATCAAACAACTGAAACCTACAAATTAACGTGCCATCCAGCCCAAGGTAGTGCTCATTTGAATGTTCCACTTGTGCTTGACCCGAAGATTGACCGTATACCGTATAGTGATTTATTGAAAAAACCTAATCAAACAAAGAAACATACTTATTGATATTTTTAGTTTTTTACATAATTTTTTATTATAATATAACAAGGAATCTTTAACTGAGCGTTTCCAAAACACAATATGACCGCTTAGATTCCCACTTCTGTGGGATAACGATTATTAAAATATATCTATGACTTCATGACTGTTTATCCCCTTCTAGTTGGCATTTAGTTGCGGCATTTCTTGCGGAAGTGCTTGCCTTTCTTGTGCTGAAAAAAAATATAAATTACTTATTAAATTAAAATATAAAATTTTTGAATGCGTGGAAAACTAAGAATTATCCACAGACGATGTAATGTGGATAAGACTTATGTCTGTGGAACTTAGACTTGATGGTCAGAAAAAAGAAAGGTAAGGCTCGAAGGAAAGTTTGAGAAATAATCAGTACCAGAATAAGTACCATTGTTTTTTTACTACGTATAGCGAAGACGCCACACATCACTGCTGTACTTTTAAATATAATTATATAAATCCACAGCAACGAGAAAGACTTTTTATTTAATTTTTCCACACCTTGCAGGTTCGTCGAAGAAAGGAGCGGAAAAATAAGATGGTGTGGGATTTCCATCTTTGCAAGATGTGTGTTTAATGATTTTATTAGTAAAAGGTAATTTCTAAGATAGGATATACTAACGTGGTGGTGACCATGCTCATTCGAGTCGTCATCATCGTCGCAGTCGTTCTTCACTTTGTTATCTTCTTCCGAAGACGATGAGGAAGAGGATGAAGATGATGATGATGACGAGTCTTCATCCTTTTTCTTACCGTGTCCCTGGAATTTGTAAAAAGTAAGTATTAGAAAAAGGCTATCATTCAAATGCCGAGCGAAACAAAACTCTCAACAAACATACAAACAAACGCCCAATCTGTTTGATTTTACGGAATCTGTTTCATTTTACGGAATCAGCTTCATTCTGCGGAATATGTTTCATTCTACGGAATCTATTTCATTCTACGGTATCAGCTTCATTCTACGGAATCTATTTCATTCTACGGAATCTGTTTCATTGTACGGAAACAGATCGGCGTTAGTTTGTGTTTCTTCGACGATAACTTACGTACCGTAAATCCGATCTTATTAAGGTGGTACGTTTCACATATGGCGGAAAATACACAGTTTTTTGTTCTTGTAGCTAGGCCGGATAATTATTGTAAACGATCATAGTGTTTGCGCAAATTGATTAATATCCTTTACAAAATCATGCATATGTAATTATTACTTACATTTGTCGATAAACAATTTTTTTTTGTTTCAATCTGTTTATTGACAAATGTAAGTAACAAGGTAAAGGTAAAGTAAAACAAACTTTACTGATAAATAGCTGTACAAGATAATGTAAAAAACACCAAACAATTTTCGCAAACACCGTGTAGGATAAACTGTATGAAATTTGAATTTCCCGCCATACTTGAATTAAGACACCAGCCAGAACCAGAATGTTGAAAATGTGCGAAAAAGGTATAGCTCTGGCCAGTGAGCGTGGCCTTAATCTACAACATTCTTAAAAAGGCGCGTTAATAGAGTCTGAAAAGGTTGGCAAAATATTTGTAATGCCTCTAGTGTTACACGTATCCATACGTGACGGCGACTGTTTACTATCAGGCAGCCCGTCTGCTTGTTTGAGAATGGCTTTCAAAATAATTGTAATAGTCTAAACAAGGTTTCTAGGTTTTTTTTTAAGTGGCCATAAAAATTGGAAAATTCATAAATAACTGAAAGTAAACACTTTCAGTTATTTATGAATAACTGAAAGTGTAAACGTAAAAAGTAAAAAAGTAAAAAGTAAACTTTTCTATGGGATTTTTGTTTGAACCAAGTTAGTGAAATTTGGATATAACAACGTCTGTCGAGTCAACTAGTAAAGTAAATATTTATTTCTAAAACGGTTTGACATTATCATAATTATATTGTATACATAACACAAATAATATGTTAACTAGGTTACATTGAATTAGCATATAGCATAGCGGTATCTTGGTAACCCGAAAAAGATTTGCCAATTTTAACTTAACGCGCGTGCTTAGGAGTTACAAATACAGCTAAAATACTTAAATTAAAACTAAAGTATGTAGATTAAGAGTACGTTCAATTAAAGTTAATTATATTAAAAATAACGTACAGAGGAGTTAAAATATAATATGAATAATAAATGAACTTCAGCCAATGGACTAAAAATGAAAAAATAAATTGTGAATTAATAAAAATCAAACCGCACTCATAACGCCCATTAGCGTGGAAATGAAATAATAAAACACTGAGTACAGCAAAAGTTAAGGGAACTGTTTCATCATTATTGCTCATTAGAGCCGCAATTGACGCTCGCTCGAAGAAACCCGCGTACATTCCGCGGCTAAAACATTTCGAAAACAAACTGAAGTGCCCTCGAGAACTCATTTTACATCGGTCGTACTGTTCGAAGCTTGAAGACTATGGGGAAATACACTGAATAATTATGCTGCTTTGACACATTTTTTATTATAACACTAGCTGTTGCGAATGCGTAGATTTTCATAACAGAAAAGTGTTTTTTTTTTTTTATAAATTTTTAAACAAAATTTTAAAAAAAAAATTTTTTTTTTTCATACATTCAACCCCTTTTTACCCCTCTTTAACCCTCCTTAACCCGTCGAATGCGAGCGAAGGAGTTTTTTTATGGCTAAAATGGAGAACTTCACCTACTTCTCAGATATTAAAAAAATAAATTAAGACCCTCTTATACCAAATTTGACGGTTTTAAATCAATTTTATTCACTTAAATTACAATATTTGAGCTGGAAAAAAATACATGTCACAGATACATCTGTGTTAGAGTTTATGATTTGGTTCAAAACACGATAGAATAAACTTTCCTCGATCAAAAAAAAATCTGAAAGAATGTCGACTTAGTTTATTTTTTTCATTTTATGCTCTTATGAAAACTCGTAACAACTTGAAAATTGCATGTACTGAAAGGCAATATTATTCAGCATTTTTTTATTTGGATAGATTTTTGATAGTGAATAGTGTCGTTTTTTAGTGAAATTAAAAGCGTAAAAAGGACGCGAGAATTTTGGCGCGCCGCGTTCAGTGCCGCGCCAGGCGTCATCGAGGTCGGACCTATGCTCGTTTTTGTCGTTGCACTCCCCCCGCGGGCGTCCTGACTCTAGCATTGTAAAATACATCGTCGCTATAACTTGGCGGGGGCTGAGGGAGCGTTTTGTTGCCTACGCGCCTCGGATAACCTCCCGTTAAAGGATAAAATACGTCCATAATATTATATACCATTGGTATTGTGTATAAGTCTTCTTACAAACAATACGCGCGACGGAGCACTTTTCGCTTACGCCGACATGCGGTGCGTAACGCATTTGGGGGGGGGTTAATCTGGTTGTCTCGCAAAACACTTTCATTTCGAACCACTACACACTTGTATTGTATTGTATTGTATTGTATTGTACACACCCTATAAGGAATCTAACTCAAGTAGTTTTCGTAATTTCGTGATGAGTCAATGAGTGCGTGATAATTCGATTTTCTATCATTATATTATGCAGATAGATACTATTCATTACACTCTTTTGACCGCAATCTTACACTCTTTCTATACTGATGGCTTCATTCATAATTTTTCTAAGACTGATGAGAAGCGATGATATCGAAAGGTCAACAAAAGATAAAACTAGTAAATTTCATCCATCCTTTTATTTATTTAATTTGGTGGTCAACGTTAAAATAAATGAAAAAGGTAAACTTTTCACGTTTTGGTGGATCTAATTCATCTGATAAAGTGCTGTGCTAGTGCTTTTGTACAGTGACTATAATAAGTATTAATATAATATTCGGGACATTTTTTCACACACGGTCACCTGACCCCAAACTAAGCAAAGCTTGTAATATGGCTGCCAGAGACTGATATACATGCATATATAGGTTTAAATACATACTTAAATAGATATTAACAACCAGATATAGAACAAACACAAATGTTCATTACATAAATGTTTGTCCTAGGTGGGAATCGAACCCACGCCCCCAAGCGCAGAAGGCAGGTTCACTACCAACTGGACCAATGGGCTATCTAAATTACTTGTTAAAGAGAAGGATAGATTATACATATTTCCAAAACGTTGATTTATATATAAATCTATAGACTGATTTATTTAGGCAGTCACTTTAGCATACCTACTGCTTTGACCAACAGCTCGCTCACCCCATAGAGTAAAAAAAATTGTTGGACGGGTGAAATTTAGACGTTTAGACGATAAGTATTACTTTTTAGGGTTCTGTACCCAAAGGGTAAAAACGGGACCCTATTACTGAGCCTACGATGTCTGTCTCTGTCTGTCCGTCTATCCTACCTTTAAACGGCTGTATCTTTCGAACCTTAATAGATAGCCAGTTAAAATTTTCACTGAATATGTACCTAATGTTACAGCCGATTAACTGAGAAATAATAATAAAAGTTAAAAAGTAAAAACGAAAGGATACAACAAACGTATTTTTAACCTATTTTTGTATTAGCTTTAAATTAAAAATGGTAATATTATGTACATTCAAACAAACTCAAACTTCAAGCGTCAAACTTGGCATGATTAAATAGTACACAATCTAAAGTATAACAACAAATAATAAATAATGGCTTAGTACGATTCGGTGACAAGTTTCTGTTCATTACGTATAATTGGTAATTTCGTTATTGAATTTTGTGGTGGTACGGAACCCTCAGTGCGCGAGGCTGACTCGCACTTGGCCGGTTTATTTTTAACGTGCAGCTCTTTACTTTATCAAAACTCGCATAGGGATTAAAAACGGCTTACATTCACGATTATGTTTATTGGTCGAGACGATCGACCGGTTTC
This sequence comes from Agriopis marginaria, assembly GCA_932305915.1. Lineage (NCBI taxonomy): Eukaryota > Metazoa > Arthropoda > Insecta > Lepidoptera > Geometridae > Agriopis > Agriopis marginaria. Next base: position 8,982,483 of record OW029921.1, read on the forward strand.
GGAGCCATTAGAGCTTCTTTATCAGGGAATACGTCCGTTTACGGAGACGGTCACCCACGTACTGGCAATGGCAAAGCTGCGATTGCACGCAGCTCCTAAGTAAAACACTAAATAGGTTTCATCATTTTTTTTTTTTTATAACAGACACTTACACAATTTTCATCTTCTTCTGATGATGACGATGAAGACGATGACGACGACGACGATGAAGATGATGATGACGATGATGAGGAACTATCACATTTGTTTTTAGTTTTCTGAAATTGATAATAGGAAATTATAAACCATTATTATCTTGTCTTTTATTTTTGTGTAATAAAACATTCTATTGAGAACCTCTTTTTTAAGTCAGTTGATAAAAGAAACTGCAACCTGACTGCAACAATTACTTATTTAGTAATAAATGAATTATGTGCAGTTTCGATGCCATTGCTCGATGAAGGAAAACATCGTGAGGAAACCGGAATGTCCAAGAACCTCAATAGTTCAAAGACATAATTATGAAATTCATTATCATGCATTATACAAATATATAATTATTTGGGACATTGGGCCCATCCTCTCTCTCTCTCTCTCTCTCTGAGAGAAGACATGTGTCCAACAATAAAAAATAAAAAATAAACTATTCGGGACATATATGCACACACGGTCATCTGACCCCCAACTGAGCAAAGCTTGTAATATGGCTGCCAGAGACTGATATAGATAAAACATATTTTTAAATACATACTTAAATAGATATTAACACCCAGACTTAGGATAACTACACAATGAAACCAAGTACATTCGCAAAATTTAAGCCATTCAAAAAAAAAAAAAATTTTACTATGACAATTTGCGCGGTGAAATCGTACCACAACAAATCAGAAAAGCAGCTTATGAGTTATGGTGTGACATTCCACTGGTAATCTATTAATTAAAATACCAATCGAAACGTAAGCTACAAAGCGAATTTGTAGCTTACGTTTTGAGAAGGCGTTGTTTGGAAACCTACCTTCTCTGAGTAGTTATTCTAAGCACCCAGATATAGAACCAAACACAAATATTCATCACATGAATGTTTATCCTAGGTGGGAATCGAACCCACGCCCCCAGGCGCAGAAGGCAGATAAATAACAAGATCTACCAACTAGACCAACGGACTATCTATCAGTGGGAATATTATTATAATAGGCTGAATTATTCGGGGAATGATAATTACAATAATTGCTAAACCATTTCAGAGGTCTTTGAAAACTCTATCAATAAAAAACATGCATTTTTTATTTATTTTTTATAAATAATTGGCTTGCGTTTTACCACCATCACGCCTGATGTTAAGCGACGATGCGGTCTACCTTGCAGCACGCTTGCCTAGAAGAAACCGTTTCACTCGTGATTTGAAGACATATAATTATGCATCTTAATATTTTACCGGTCTTTACCTACATGACAACAATTTCAATAATTTATTTTGCCAGTAGGTAAGTTTATGTAGGTACTTACTTATTTTATAATATGGATCTACGTAATATAGTATGAAACTTTGCATTGTAAGTAGGTATACAATTCTTAATCTATATTTGCCCCGAATTCATTATCATTAAATAATAAACATCATTATGCATTTATCTCAAATATTTATACTTAAATGACAGAAATGTTTATGCGAACACTGATAACTATGCGCTATTTGGATAGGTATTTCGGTAATATTATTGATGTAAGTAAATAGGGTAATAATGATAAAACTGTGCCCTAGAAGTATAATAATCTTCAAGATAAGTAGCAGTCATTGAAAGGTCTAACCCGTGCCATACATCAATGTTTGCAATCTATTTATAAATGGGGATAGCTAGATTTTTTATTAGTTAATCAAAATCATAGCAACAAGTACGCCACCAATGATAATTATTTTGAGGCATAGGAACATAATTGAAATAATTCATAAAAACAAAACATTGCTTTATAGAAACTCATTTCAAGTTTACACTATCATTCGTATCAAAAACAATGTTTTTCTGTTTTTTTCCTCATGAGATGATTTTGGCGTCGCATGTCTTATGCATTTGCCAGTGTATTCAAAATACAGTATCATTAAAACTCTTTTTTTGTGTGCCAAGTGATTGTGGACCACCTGGAGATAATATAATTCATAAAACAATATACCCCAGTCCATTTTTAGAAATATCCCAAAAATTTACCTTTGCCAATAGCATGTTTTTCATTTCCCCAACCATCCAATGTAGTTCATACTCATTCTTTTTATGATTGACTTATTTCAGAGACATGTAAAACATAAATATGTAAAACATAGTACTTATATTATCATATTTTTAATCTAGATTGTTGAAAGCCGGTAGGAAAGCCATGGGGCACTTTGGGTGGTTATACAATATAATATATTTTCAAACAATTTGTCATTTACTCGTATGAATGTATGTCAGTATGGACCCGGGACCCGTGTATGTTCTAAAACTGCAACCAGAACCACCGGAGGATGGGCAGCAGCGTCTTTTTAGTACACGGTGTACATACTGCGATCCTCAAGCCACCTGCCAAGCGTGGGGATTATGGCAACACCCCTCTCTATGAGGGAGGCCTTTGTCCAGCAGTGGACGTTAAAGGCTGCTGTTGTGATGTGGCAAATAATCAATAAAATATAATAAATTTATTCTTACCTCAACACTTTCCTCGTCACATCGGGAACGTGAGTGTCTGAAATAAACGAATAACAATTTTGATACACATCCATAATATTATATCTGGTAAATAATAAACACTTTAAATATGGGAGGACAGCAGTGCCCCCCCACCAAGCCAAGCAATCGACACGTACATGGCTGTACCATCCTTCTCGAATATAACTTTAAATATATGTTAACTAGATGTTAACCATAACAAAAATTTATAGAAAAAAAACCATAGAAAAAATATATGAAAATATGCAGTACGTAGTACTGCTTATTTCACAATGATGCTAACTATGCTAATTATGGCAATCGCATTAAATAATAATACCTACATATATCAAGCATTACAACACAAAATCTTAACGTCATTACATTATATTCTTAAAACTTATACTAACTTAGAACTAATACAAATGAATTATAGTCTTTTAACCGTTACTGTAACTCTACTGGCATTTCAGGGTTACCAAGATACAGGCGTAGCCTAGTTTGGGACCCACAGATTACCACGTATTTTGGGTACTTTCACAAAGCTGCGAGGATAACTCTGTTTGTTATTTATATTAGGCTAATAATTAGTATAAATAAAAACTCGTCATAGGTATTAATTTAATGTTTGTAAGTATCCATTGTATATTCTTCAAGAAAATAAATAAATTGAAATTGAAAATTGAAATTGAACTCGATTATTTTTCTTTAGAACAACGCGGCTGAAAGGCTTAGCTTACATAAAGATAGTTGAAAGATCGAATAGAGATATAAGATACTTTTTATCCTGTAAAATTTACAATGCCTGACGGAATGTCCACGCAAATGAAAGTGACATAAGAATAATACTTACTTGGTAGAGCATGAGGTAGACCTTGCGTTGCACACTGCTACTACAGAGATGACGAGAAGAAGCACCAGTATCCCCTTGTTAACCATCTTATATCTAAACAATAAAAACAATAAAATAATGATTAGCTAAGCAGCATCAATTCCATATCTTCAGTACAAGTACCGTAATAAATTCATTGATCGTCAAATTTGACAGTTGAGATCGTCAAATGCGATAAAATGCCATTTGACAGTACTCGCTATGATTGATTCTATGGCATTTAATCGAATTGCACGATGGATAAAGAACGGTACTTGAACTGCAGAATCCTAAATATATACAAGTATAAATTGTATCGATGCTGCATGCTGCAATTGTATAGAATTTTCGTTGGTAAGTAGGTATATTCAGTCATTTGAATGAATATTGATATATGATGAAATGCGCGAGTGAGATATTGAACGCAGTGTAAAAACAAACAATGCAATAAAATCAAATCTAAAAACCCCTTGTTGGAAGGAAAAGTGTCCAGAATGCTGGCAGCGTTGCCGCGCTAAATATCAAAGTAAGCAACGATCTGCGCCCGCATTCCCGTCCTGTTTGAATTTCACATGATAATATAATGCAAATTGACTGACTTTCAAACGAAACCTCAAACAAAAGTCTCATTAAAAAAACATATTATAACTCGCTAACGCAACGAGTGGTTTCAACCATTCGAATTTGATTTCTGTCAATAGTAAATCTCTCATTTCGCATGATAAATGCCGCCTTTGCATATTGCCCCAACAACAAAAGGGGCCGAAGCCAAATAAAAAAAAATCGTGCAAAATCATACGAGCAATTGAGTCCATCTTCACCAAACGTTTGACCAGATCATACAACTCCTTTAAAATAGTGTATAAATACGTATTTTTCCAATATTCTTATTTTTTTTATTTATTAATTTCCAAACAAACTTACATTAAAATCTCTTTATTCGAATGCACTGACCTATTCTGTTTGGATTATTTGCACTGACTGTGTGTTGTTATTCCATTAATTTGGGACAACTTCATTATTTATTATTGAAGCCCTGGTTAAATAATACTCAAAGGTCACTCCGATAGCCAGCAATCAGTTTGTAAACACGAATATCGATCCGCGGAGACAAAATTTGTACAAATACTGAACCTGTTACTGCGCATTAATGTAAATTAAATACAACTTACGGACTTACCACAAAAAGATAACCATGGATTCATTGTTTTAGCTAGATACAGTAATTTTAAGTGTCGTCAAAATTGGGCCATTTATTTCAGTAAAATTTGAAAATTTATTTAGTAATACATAAAAAGTTACATACAAAAAATACCTACGATTGTGATTTCGATAAAGTACACTCAGATCAGACAAACAAGGGAGATAAGCCTTAGACGCCTTAGTACAGTTATCGTACGTGTTCAAATGTCTCGCGTGATTCACCCACCTTTTCACTATACCGCTAAACCGCTTAATGCAATAATTTGTAATTACGGCACACACTCATTTTTCACGCACACTAAGAAACTCGTATTGACACCAATAAACTGACTAATAGTTCACATGCAAAAAAAGGGAACAAGGTCGTCTGCAGGGTAAGTTGGGCTAAAGGCATATCAGCCTGAACTTCGCACCCACCACGCCACACCGCCATCTATTATCTCCCTTGTTTGTTTGATCTAACTTTTACCATACCCAACCATATTTTTTTTTTAGAAAAGCGTGAACAAAGCTATTTATTATAAAAGTTATCCAAAGTTATGATTTGGAAATATTGTGATGTGTTTTTTTTATCAATGTCATGAATGGAAAAACGTATATTTATTAGATAAATATGAACGCGTTTCATGCTTCCGTTGACTAGTAACTAAATAAATTTCTTATCTACTAAAATAAAATGGGTATCTATAACTTATTTTAAATTTATATTTTAAAAATGGGTTTTATTTTCTTCAGCTCCGTATATTTAGTGTCATTAGCGAGCGCGCGACTTGCACTTGGACGGTGTATATTATTTGTTGTTTTTTTTAAGTATGTTGTGTAATCATCCCAAGTTTGAAACTTGTACGTATTACCGTTTTTTAACGAAAGCAAAGACATAAATACCCTTAACTTTTTACTTATTGTTTTTATTGTTGTTTCTTAGTTAATTCGCCTTAACATTACATATTCTGTGAAAAATTCAAATGGCTATCTATAACTGTTCAAAAGATACAGGCGCTAAAATGACAGGCAGACAGCGTAGGCTTAGTAATTGGTGCCATTGATACGCTTTGGTTAATACGAAACCTTAAAAACTGCAGTATTGTCGCTATCTATGGGTAAGATGCCTTAAAAGCTAGCGACATTACCACGCTGAAAGTTATCTATTTATAACAACAACAATAAGCCGCCTCAGTACAATTTCCCGACAAGTATCTCGTTCAGTGTACCGTTCGGGATTACTCGATAAACGGCCCGCTCAGCGAGAAAACAAGCTCCTTACACAAATAAGAACGATTTTAATATCCTTAAGTAGTGATACTGGCCTCTCCTATAAAAGACTTGCAAAGTAATCCACAGAAAGCGTCCAGATATCTTGCAAATCTGCCTGACTCATCGCTTTCCTTTCAAATAAATAGGGTCCGAAACGATGTTTCGAAAAGGAGCGAGGTTATTTTTTCTTAATTCAATTGCGGGCCTTGCAAATACTTTGGTAATTTTGAACATAATCTGAAGGATTCTATTTGATTGCGTATCAAAAACACACATTTTTTAACCTTAATTTTTGGTATTTTTTTTTAAATTACACGCTACATGATAAACACATTACCTATTGCTGAATAGTTTGAAATTTTAATGTTAGTCAGTGAGCTATGGTTAGATATGTGCTATGAAAAGATATAGCGGTGTTCCACTAAAGAAATCGTAAAAGGAGGTCGACTAGCTGAACTGAGGTACATCACAAATGAAAATTCAAAAAAATATGTTTTTTTTTTTTTTAAATAACTGGCTTAAGAGTTGATGATCTTTAAACGGCTAAACAGAACACTGTCATTGTACGCCCGGCAGATGTGAAACATGACATGAAGGCATATGACGTCACGTCCGCCAAGGCTTACGCGGTTAGGCGCTTAGGCAGTTTTACTGCCAAGGCGCGCCTATAGATGTATCACTTCAAAACAAACTTAATCAAATCCGGTTTATCCGTTTGAGAGCTACGATGCTAGAGACAGGTATCCCTTTGTTTGCGTCAAGGGTTAAAATGGAACGAAGTAAGTAATTCGCTAGAGAACTCAAGTCATTGACATAAAATCACCGTATTGGCGAGTTTAGTGACAGAGGGCTAGTCATATCTGTCGTGGAGACAACGAATTGACCGTAGCGTAGGACGCTCTTAGAATCGATGAAGTGACGTAAGCAAAGACTGTTAGTAGCTTTACCTCGTCTGTAGACGTAAGGCAGCTAGCAGTGGCTAAAATCAAAACAAATTCGGACTAATTCCTTGGGAATCCCTTGGATCTTGCATGGTTCTTCGGAAGTGCCTTGGGTGAGGCCTACATCTATAGCAGTGGACCAAGGTAGGCTGATTATGAAAATATTTTACATGAGGATTCTGTAGATTTGTGTATTTGAGTTGGAGTATAACTGTACGGGTAAACGCACACTTATCCGCATCTTCACTTAACATCAGGCGAGATGGTGGTCAAATGCAAGCCTTTTGAATTATAATAAAAACACATACTAACTACTTACTAATTTGTGGCAATGTATTAGAGCTTAGTCAGTAGTCAGTAAGAGTTTGGCGTGTGTATACAGTGCGGATAAAGTGTGCGTTCACCTTAAGCCACCTTGTTATGCCGCTTTTACAAGTAAAATTATGAACCGGTTGAAAACTTTCCGATGAAGTGGAGTTCGAAAATAGCATTATAAATTCACCAGTTTACAATCACAGCGCTACTTGGCGAAAGCAAAAAACCTTCGAGGAAACTCGTTCTAACTTTTCCTATTTTTCTGCGTTAATTTTACCTGAACCCATTACACTTTGCAACAATTCTTGGCGAGAACGTTTCTATTAGGCTCTTTGAAATTGCATTCTAAATAAGTTTGGCAGACTTTTATAAATGGGTATACATTAGGGCGATTTTTACATGGCAACAAGTTAAAATTTAAAAAAGCTTACAACCATATTATTCGGAAAATAACTTACAGCCTTGAAACCGTTGGACAGTTTATGATCAAGCATAATGAACTATATCTCAATGGAATGAAAACTGCTTTTTAATAAATTAAAACTCCAGCCGTTTTAGATAAAATGGTAATATTCAAACACACATACCTACTAAATACAAAACGGAGACAAAAGGTAGGCCTGCTGTGGTGGCCAATTCAGTGGAGCAGCACAAACGACGCAAATATGCTAACTTCGGCAGTGGTTACATATTTAGCCGTTTAGGGTCGAGACATTGGGCCCTTGGGGACCGGGGGAGTTCAACTTATTTTCAATCTTTCAGAGCGCCTGGCGTGACCATAATGCTTGCGTTTTCTGGCTCAACGCATAAGCATTGCCATTCAGCGTAGTAATGCCGCCAGCATGGGTACGCTGACTGGTAGTGGGCTTGAGTATTTGGATTGTCTTTAGCTTTACCGGTAAGTCAGTCGCACAGTAAGGACAGTCCAACAGTTTTTATAAAATAGACCAAGTAGTTTATTATGAATATTGTTTGTGCGTGTGTGTTAAGGCATCTCTACGATTTTAAAACCCTAGTAAGATTCTGGGTTCACAGAGATGACTATTCCCCCCGTGCTCATCATCATCAGCCAGAAGACGTCCACTGCTGAACATAGGCCTCCCCCTTTAACCTCCACACTGAACGACAGCCTGCCTTTTGCATCCACTGGATGCCCGCGACTCTCACAATGTCGTCGGTCCATCTAGTGGGGGGCCTCCCTACGCTGCGTCTTCCGGTTCGTGGTCTCCACTCCAGAACCTTTCTTCCCCATCGGTTATCGGTTCTTCGAGCGATGTGGCCTGCCCATTGCCACTTCAACTTGCAAATTTTAACAGCTATGTCGGCCCCCCGTGCTCACATGTCTTAAATTAAATAATTATTAATATTAGTTAAGTTTAGAAATATATGCAACCAAATCGAGTTCATTATCATGAAAACTGCGACATGGGAAGCTCTTCATTGGAAATAGCCCTGAAATCAACTTAACTTACTCACATACTTTGCCCCATTACAAACTTAAAGGTTCACGTGATCAGGATAAAAAGCAGTATCAAAGTTGAGCAATGAAATGTTAAGGATGAATAAGTTAATTGGCCCCCAGAGCGTATCGGCAGGCTCCTGTGCCGCAGAGGAATGCATTTAAATTGGATTTTAAGAGTAGAAATCACCGGCGCCCGCCTCCCCAGCCTTGTTAGAGCCAATCTCAAAGTTTACGTAAACGAATAAACCTTCACCGTGGAACCGAATTTATCGGTATCAATCTGAACTATGTATAGTATATCTATAATGACTTCTGCCGCTTAACTTGAAAAACGAAGTTGCGAAGCTGAAACGAGTTTTAAATGCCGCCGCCAGAAAATAACGATTTTCATTCGGTTGAGACTTTTATTCAATCGAATAATCAGCTTTTTGCTTTTTTATTGGCTTGTGAAAAGTTCTTATCGATGTCTTATCTTATTTTCGAGTTTAGACGCACCCACAGAAAAGAAAAAATACATTCTTTCTTCTATTAATTGCTTACTGTACAAGTGGACAATGTTTTGTTCGTAAACACGTTTGTTACCATATATTTTAATAATAATAAAAAAACTATTATAAATGTGAGTGTATTTTTTTTTGTTTATTTCGTTTTCACGAAGCAACAGAGCAACAGAATGACGTGTTTTCATGTTAAGAGTTGGAGCCGAAGAGTTACATAATAGGATACTTTTTATACCGGCAAAACCTGATACGGTTCCTTAAGAAAATTCCTCGCAGGTGAAACCGTAGGGTGCAGCTAGTACCTATTGTTAAACCCTGACGCAAAAAGAGCTGTAAACGGCAGAACCAATTTTGATTTAGTTTTTTTTTTTTTTGTTTGAAAGATGACTTGTTCCAGAATGTTCTTAGCTATGATTCAAGAAAATCTGTTCACCCATTTGAAGATTATCAAATTTTTAATTTATACATGTTAATTGCAAACGTGTACCTACTGATCGTTTTCGCAAGTATAGTATTTCTCACCCGCACATATTTTTTTTAAATGTAACTGCAATATTTCTTTTATTTTGTGCCATCGTGGATTGGACGAACTAATTGTGATGAAAAACTCCACCTCGTTGGCGAAGTTTTTCATTAACCAGAAATGGGTACTTCAGATATTTTCATGTACTAAAGCAAATCCTATCCAAGCCAGATAAGTGTTATTAAAATTCCAAGCATTGGAATTACTCCAACCAATATTATTGAAAAATTCAATATTGAATGTATGTTTGTCCACACTCTATTCTGTAATATCTAAATGGATTTAAATAATATGTGGCATAAAGGAAGCTTATACCTATAGGCTAGCTAGATAGCTAAAAGCAAATGAAATAATGTAGCATAAAGTCTTGCAAAAGTACGAGGTGCGCTAAAAGAAAAATCCGCACGGTTCCGATGTCGATGAGTCAACCTTGGTCAAACTAATGACTCATTATGTGTGCCATTTGTTGACTTTATCACCTCACATTATTAGGAGATGACCTTATTTATTTCACACATATTTACTTTAGCTGCGGACAAAAGTCAACTCAGCGTTTTGTCATGAGAGTGAATCAATTTTAGCGCTTTACTCTTGAAAAAGTTTGTAGCAATGATAGCTCAGTGGTTGGCGTGTTTGCATTTAAATAAAAGAGTAGGTTAAATAACCTTGTGTCCCGATTTTTCTTGACTAAAATGTGACTAAATAAACAAGATGTTTGGAGCAGAAACTGAACAAAAAAACTGGTAAGCTTTCGTTGTCAAGAGAGAGAAACGCTTATTGCGGACTATCCTTTTTCTTTTTTTAAATCCATTTTCATAGTCAAATAATTAGCGTTGATATCACAGAAAAGAAAAATTGGATTGTCTTTAGACCTTCAGCGGTCTATGGGCAGTCTAACTGTATTTATAGTTTTAGTTTTAGCTTGTAATTTGTTTAGTTAATAAAGGCACTTAAAAAAGAAAAAAATAATCGTTTAAAGAAAAAAATATCTTCCCTTTTCTTTGGTTCAAATATAGCTGAAGATCTCTGTCCAGTTATTTTACTATCTACCTACATGGTTTGGTTGGAACAACCGCAGTGAAGCGTCAAATTTTCGGAATGGATGTGCTTCGAATATTGACGGTGTGACAGCTAGACTAGGTACAGCAGCTGATGCTTATGTTACTGCAGGAACGCACTTACCATAGTAACTAGCTAACATGGGAACAGACATTTGTCGTATGTTTGTAATATTAAAATGAAAATATCGATGAACCTACCTACTGAAAATATTTAGAAGAGGGTGTGTGTGCAAGTGTTGTGAGAGTTGTGCGCACCCAGTGGATGCAAAAAGCAGGCTGTCGTTCAGTGTGGAGGTTAAAGAGGGAGGCCTATGTTCAGCAGTGGACGTCTTCTGGCTGATGATGATGTTTGTGCAAGTATCAATTTTTGTTGTTGTTTCCGTAACAGTTGAATGGATTTGAATAAAATTTGATCCGTGCCAAATTTTATTGAAATCCTATGTGATGATAATCCAGGACATAAGCTACCTCCATATGCTTGTTCTCTAGATTAGCACATAGGCTATTTTTAATCGCATAAAAAAATACGGTTCCTGTAGAATAGCGACAAATACCACGGAACGCTGTTAATATGAAATTAAAAAAGTACTGATTTTTTTTACCTGGTTTATCTTTGGTCAATTCAATTCAATTCAAAATTTATTCACTCGTAGACATATTATTCCATGTTCTTAGAGCCGTCAGTTTTTACAATAAATACGTATCATTATTTTCTAGCAATCGTTCATAATACAACATTAGGTTAAGTGTATTAAAATATTATAAATTATCTCGCAAAATAAAATACTATTAATCGAAAATATTATAGATGTTTTCTGTATTTACTAATTACGGGATAATCAAAGCTTACGGGTGACGAAATAGCAACGACAGTCCTGCTTACGGACTTAAACTGGCACCAAATTTTCACAAAATCTCAAATATATTTTTGACATCATTCTTATAGCATAATCAAGAACATCATATACCTATTGAATAAAAAACGTATTTTTTTTGCTACGCAATGGAATCTATGTTATTTTATTCATTTTCAGTTCGCGGCATGTCCTTGATTATGTGGAACTGGTATGAAAACAAAATAAAAAATAATCAATATACACTTTTTAAAGTTTTTTTTTTACACCTGACTAGGCTAACGTTGATTGCGATCTCGCCTAATGGAAAGCGATAATGCAGTCGAAGATGGAGCACATTCTGGTAGGTCAAACAGTTGGTGTGTTGCCACCAACTGTTTGTCAAAATAACTAAACAAAGAACATAAAAGGCATCGACATTTTTCGTAAATCTGACAAAAACCGACCTGCATCCCAATCTATCTTGCTAACCTTTCACTCACCGTAGACCGATTTGTGTAACACGCAACCCCTGAATTTTTGTTACCCATCCGGCAACCTGACCGGTCCTGTCCACTTAACTTGAATAATGATGTGCGAGCAAAAAGGACTGGCCGGGCCAGGCGAGGTGAACCGGCTGAATGGAAGGAGCTCAGGCAATCCCGCACTTGATCGCCCGTGAATCCCGTGACGCTCTCTCTCTATTGATATACTACGAGCGTGCCACCTCTGTTACTTGAGTTCTTTTTGATATTTGTTTGTTGCCCGCAAGATTAAACATGGCAAACGGTAAATAGGTAATTAGAACCCCGATCCCATGTACAAGACATAAAATCCGGGTTAGGTCTAAAATAAAATGTAAGCAGAAGGTGGCGTTGTAGTTGCGGTGCGTAACCCCGTGGAAAGAAAACGGCTTTCTTTACGAGCTATTCCGCTGAGCCAATATTTCTCCGCGACAGTGCGCGCCATCATAAAATAAAACGAAAAATTCCACCGCACTGCCTCCAGCCGCTATGAAAATCATAAGAGCCAAGATTTTATGGGCTATCGAAACGAGCACCGCACTTCGTCAGGTGATTAATAACATAAGCAAATACAAATGATTGTATTTATTCGCAACTGCTACTTCTCCCTGCTGCAAAACGAAGTAATAGTATAGTTAGACATGGGATGAAAGGGACCTATATACAACGGATGCGAGGGCGCCAATAGTTAGAATGCCTAAATAGGTCTTTCACCCGAGGTGACTCTTACACTCGACACTCTGCTTTTCATTTCGAATAGATTTTTTTTTTTTTTTTTATAAAATATAAATAAACAATATTGATTAGTTAATTATTTAACTATCTTAATTTTAGAAGAATAATTTTATTTATTTAAGTACAAAGGTATATCAAACAAAGTAAATAAAAAGTCTTAATTATTTAAATATAATTTTACTCTTCTATTCAACAGAGTTATTGTATAAAAAAAGGACATGGCTACCATTGTTTAAAAAAAATTACAGCAGGGAACATCGTTTCCCAGTGATGAAAAGTACTGTTTTCATCCCTTTGATCGGGTAAATTAAAGAGTATTTTTCAAATGTGACAAATTAAAAGGTTCTTAAGGTTGGTTCTAAGAAACTATATTATAAGGCATGTGAGGGCTGTAAAGTGCACTTATTAAGTCGAGCTCTCGAGTCCTGGTGTACGACAACCGCTTGACAAAATACTCTGCCAATTGTGCCGGAGCACCGCCTTCAATTGTGTTCCGCATGAAAAATGGCGTATTCAGATTGTTCACGAACAAATGCGTGCCGTGCGGGTCATTAAGCTTTGTTTTAAGAGTAAGTACGACAAAAAAAACACTGCAAAAAGCGAAATTTTCTCCCTCCGGAGGACCGAGTGTTTAAGCTGGGGCCAATTGTTTCGCCTTGAAAAATTATTTCCTCGACCGAGTACGTTTCTTACTTTGTTTTAGAAACACAATAGCGCTACTTGCACAATTATTTTTCATTTCGTTTTGAATGTAGAGAATACTTTTCCGTTTCAATTCCATCGTAAAATTGGACGAATAATAATATAGCAAGATGAAAGTCGTCGATGGAAATCATAACAGAGATTTTACTGCTGAGCATCCGATCGGAACGAGGATGCCAAAGATTGTTTCAGAGCTCGAGCTGGATTGAGGCGATAATAACAATGTCGTCACTTCCTCAATCCAACTTCTTCAAATATTTTGCGAGCAGATTCGCAATAAATTTTTGTTCGACGGAAATATTTTTCGAGCTTTGAATTTTTCCTAAGTGTTCTTACAAATTGACGTAAATCCTTAGAACAACTACTTAATCTAAGTGTAAATCGTTAATTTTGATCATACGCTAGGTTTTTGGACGAAAGTTTATAGCTGGTCAATACACTACAGTGAAATATAAAACAATATAATAAAATTATAGTAGATGTTTTAAATGTTTATCGGGACTTATCACGTATTATTTTATTTAGGTGAAAATAGGTACCAATACGTGATAAGTCCCGATAAACATTTAAAACATGTGTTCAAATCGCAAAGTTTAAAAATTACTAATAAATAGTAGAGCCTTTTAATTTCCTTAATAAAATAATATACGACATGTTTCTTTCATTAGCATGCAAAAATATAACACTATAAATATATTATTTAATACAATTGTTGTATACTAACTAAACTAATGTAACTAGGGCTCCTTTTTTCTCCATATTCTTATATTTTTTGCCTTATCTCTCCAATCCTTTCCTGTGATTTTTGATATCTTGTCAAGCCACCACTCTGCTGGTTTCCCTCTGCTTCTCTTGCCTGTTGGCCCGTTCCACATTTATCTCTTTTGTTCATATTGCCAGCAATATGGCCAGCTCATATCCACATGACTCTTGCAGTGTTGCAGAGCGTTAATTATTTTAGTTGTCTTCTGTCATTATACTTTTTTCAATGTTACAGTGAAATATAAAAAAAAATATCATTCAACTTTTCACAATGATATTCAAACTGTAAAAGCCAAAAAAAAAAAAAAAGTTTTTGCTACATGTTTGTGGTCGAAAATGTGCGGTTTGCATAAACTTTAGGTAGGTTGCTGGTTCATATCTCGCTCGAAGGACCACAAAGATGTATAGTATGCGTACCCCGCAGTCTTTGAACGTTGATTGTCAGGTAGTAGTAATCTCTACATAGTATAAATTGAAGTCGCTTTCCACGTCTGTCTGTCTGTCTGTATGGCCGCTAACTCCTCCTAAACCACGCAACGGATTTTGATGTGGTTTTCACCATCAGTTAGATACATTTTCAAGGAAGGTTTATATATATAGCATAACTAGCGACCCGCCCCGGCTTTCCACGTAAATTACACCCGTGCGAGGCCGGGTGGGTGAGTCGCTAGTTTGTAATAAAGAGTACACAAATATAAAGGTCATAGTTGTTTATTGCGCGGTAGCGTTGGGTGTACTGACGCTTGTAACGTCTATTGAGGAAAATGCTGATCCTTAGAAAATGTGCGATATGCATAAAGCCATAAACCGTACAATTTATATACGTAATATCTGAGTTCGTTTTGTTCTGTACTTTACAGATTCATACAACTCTAATCTGTCAAAACATGTCCCTTCGACAGATCGAAGTTTACAAACCAACCTTAATTAATTAGACTTCCACCTCACCTATCTGATTTTCTCTACGCGTTCAATAGTAAAGGTGCTTATTAGTGAAATAACTACAAGATGTGGCGATTTTGCCGATTAGTATTTTACTACGTTCGTTAAAAAAATCACTTCGTCATTTAAATTCACTGCATTTATTTGCTCTGACAGCTGCAATAACATTGTAAAAAGCTGAATGAAAATCACGAATTCTGATCACTTTCGCTAGGTTGTAGACTGTAGCAGGTACCCGATAAACTTGTTTGATGTTTATATTCAGCCTTTTACAATGTTACAGCAGCTGTCAGAGAAAATAAACGAATAGAAATAGTGTAGTAAGTAAACATCTCATTCATACAAAAATACCAATAAACACGACAAGATTGCTGGAAATCTATAAAATAGTCGGGTTCTAAAAATGGCCGGATACGTCAAGTAGGTACCCAGGGCAAGTTTAAAATGGTATCAAAGCTATCAGGGGTCTGAAAGGTAATTAATTAATTAAGTAAACCTTTCGCGATGCGCCTCTCGAGAGCCATTACTTAATTAGCAACACTCATGACTCAGTTTGAACATGCCTTTGAACGACAATGTGAGATAAAGCTGGGTTCGATATTTTTTGGCCTCGTGTAATATATTTTATTTACAACTAGCAGCGCCCCGCGGTTTAACTCGCGTTATATCCGTCATAAAAGTAGCCTAAGCTACTCCTTATAACATCAGCTATCTGCCAGTGAAAGATGAAAACAATAAAACCTCCTTAAAGCAACCTTCTTAGTAGCGATAGCAACCTCCTTTGACTTAGATGACAATTTCTTTTTTATATGCAACCTCCTTGAAACTACCTTCATGGTAGCAACAGCAACCTCCTTTGACTTAATAATACGTCAATATACTTATATCTTAGATAAAATATGTACAAGATTCCTAGTAGCGCCACGTAAAATTATACCAAAAAGAAGGTGCTAGTACTAGCACCTTCTTTCGATCGCCCCGCCACACGTCAAAAGCCTCCGATGACAGAAAGTCCATGTATAATTTTTTTTACAAAATGACGGGTTGTGTTGTGAAATCTTGCAAAAATTACACAACAAATAAAAATACGTCCACCAAGATCACATACCACAAGTAAGTATTAAATTATCTTGCTGTATTTCATCGCAAAATTAGTAGAAAACGAAAAAATTAAAATGCCATTTCAAAACTGTTTAGTGTTGCCAAGGGCATGAAATTTGCTTACCCATGTTTTTAACACTAATATGTTTCAAATAAATTGTCTTTTAAATCAAACATATTATAACTGTGCTAAGCAGCATAATATCCATTAATTACCAACTGAAAATGGCGGCAAAATTCCTCGGCCACGGATTAAACAACAAAAGAGGTTACATCTAAACTTATGTTAAAACTATTTACACGGAACTACATACAGATACAACAAACACCTATAATATTTCCACTTTTAGGGTTCCGTAGTACTACAAGGAACCCTTATAAGTTAGTTATGTTCATCCGTCTGAGAAAACTGCACTGAGATTTAGTATTCCATAAGCTCTTTGGGAAACTGGCAGTGATGTGTCTGATGAACGGGAGAAAAATGTCCTTCAAATGTTCACCTTTTTGCTGGACTGCTGTCTGTACAGTCTGTGCTGTCGACTGTAATGTTTTTCTGGTGAATCTGTATGTATGGTAAAGGTAATGTATGCAACTTATATATGGTTTCTACGGAACCCTCAAGATGTGTGTCCTGCATTCGCACTTGTTTGTTTTTTCATTTATTTAAGTTACTCATTGTAATTATAATTTAAGAGTCCATACTTCCATATTGAAGATATAATGAGTAATACGACTGAATATATATAAATAAAAAAACTGCACATTTTTAAATGAATTGTGCTAACATTTTATTTGAGTATTTTACATTAAGTGATTTTGTATCTTTAAAATTGTAGAAATGCGCGAAAGAGATAGAAGACTACAATATGGACACGTAAATACCTAATTAGTGATGTTGGTACTGTACTAATGAAATAAATACCGAATGCAATTTTTTTGGGTTTAACAAATTTCATCCAAAATCATTCAGCTGCTTCAGAGTTAAGTAGGAATAAACACACTTATACAATTACGCATCCAATTTTATTTGCATTTATTAAAACTATCTTATTTATAGCCCTTTCCTAATTTTTCTTGACTAAGTAGGTACTTCTTAAGAAAAACAAGTTATTATCATGAATTTTAGCAAAGTGACGCCCAATTCCAGTATTAATATTTTAGATCTGTATTTTGTAAGTTCATTTACTCCGTTTATTTTTTTCATCCAATTTATGCGGTAAAATCTATGCACTGGTATTACTGGTATTCCAGCGCACATGCGCAGAAACGTATCGCTAATGTCACTCGGACAAAGATTGGCTTCTCAAATGAACGCTGTGCTTTCATTGAACACTCAATCTTTAGTAGTATATAAAAAATCTTTGACTTATATACTTCAATTTTATTCATGGATCTTGTTTTTTTGTAGGGAAATGACGAAAGAAGAAAAAGTTAAGAAAAAATTAAGTTGATCCGATCGCTACCAAACTTTACAGGATCACTTACTTGGCTAATCTGAAGATTGCCTAAAAATTTCAACAAAATCGGTCTCGCCGTTTCGGAGTCCATGCGGAACATACATTCATACATATATACACACACACACCCTTTTTATAAAGATTTCACTGTGGGTTTGTGTTCATCGTCGATATAGCTTTCTGAAATTTCCCAATTTTCTGCGCAATTTTTATATTTTTTAGTATTTGAAAACAATATTTTTTTTAATTAAATCGGTGAAGTCGTTCTCAAGTTATATATGGCATGACCAAGGTAAATTGGGATTTATTTTATATTTCAAAAAAGCAGATAAAAACAAATTAAATCTTAGCTACAAAAAAATTAAAAAGTTGCTGAAAGTATAATACATTTTAAAATAGGTATATAGGTAATGAAAAGGTGGTGCTATTCTGATCTAGACCGCAGACCGCAACGGCGTGGCAGTCGAAAAAAAAGTGTCAATACAGCGACGGCAGAGTCGCGTCTGAATCGCTGCTGTGGTCTGTGGCACCTTCCTTTAAATTCTCATCGATACTCAAGAAAACCATGTTTTTTTTTTATAAAACAATATACGTCTTGTTTCGATATGGTCAGCAGCACTACCCGTAATTTATCAGATACCATCGATCAAAAACCTAGCAAAATTTATTTAAATACCTCTTTTAATATATTTATAGAAGTTTTGTCTTTAGGTACTTAAACCACCTAGGTACAAACCACCAAACCTAAACCACCTATGATATATTTTATTATTGAAACTGACGTGGTTTTCACACATTTTATTTATAATACGGTTGAAACTATAGTCGGAGTAACCGGCTAAATCTTACGTGAGTAATTCCCGTGTAATATAAATAAAACACCTATGATATAATTGAGCTGGGCCCCGTGGTTTCGAGGGTTTGTTAATATCATCGTTATAACTTTCTGAAATTTTCCAATTTTCTGGGCAATTTTCATAATTTTTTGTATTGAAAAGTCCGAAACGTGGATATTCGCCAAAGAACCAGAGTCACCGACATAGCTGTTAAAATTTGCAAGTTGAAGTGGCAATGGGCAGGCCACATCGCTCGAAGAACCGATAACCGATGGGGAAGAAAGGTTCTTGAGTGGAGACCACGAACCGGAAGACGCAGCGTAGGTAGGCCTCCCACTAGATGGACCGACGACATAGTGAGAGTCGCTGGCATCCAGTGGATGCAAAAGTCAGGCTGTCGTTCAGTGTGGAGGTTAAAGGGGGAGGCCTCTGTTCAGCAGTGGACGTCTTCTGGCTGATGATGATGATGATGATGATGATATAATTAAGCAAAAATGTCCCAATTTTTTTATACAGTCAAATACCCTATTTAGTCTATCATTACACTTAACTGCAGACATTTACGACATTAATCTCGTAAACAATTCTTTTTACAGCATTCTCTTCTAAACCTTATAAATAATTTTGTCAGCACGCGAGACCTGTAACATCTGACATACGAGGTCGTTTCGCTATTTTTCCACAGGTAAGAACAACGTAAGAACAAGCCGGCATTATTCAAAGGAAGACTTACTAATGCATTTTATGGTCGTCCGCTATATTTACGGGGCCCAGGTGAACAAAAAAGCGAAGATAAGTACCTCATCCCGGTGATCTTAGCTTTAATGCTGTAGAAATGATAAAGGTAGAGTTGCTGTAGCTTTGATGGTGAGAAACCATCCTCACATCGCACTAATTCAATTATCATCTTCTCTATCTCTATCTCTTCTTCTCTACATAGTATAAATTAAAGTTGTTTTCCGCGTCTGTCTGTCTGTCTGTATGTTTGTATGGCCGCTAACTCCTCCTAAACCACGCAATGGATTTTAATGCGGTTTTCACCATCAGTTAGATATATCGGAGAGACAGCTCGACGGCCATCATCATCGTTAGCAGACAATTGTAATGTTTATATTCTTTTAGAGAATAATTATTGTAAAAGCTGACGGTTACAAAATAACGAAATTGAATATAATTATTCCGAAAAAATAAAGGTTCCTGTAGAAGCGGCTGAAACAGCTTAGCATTACTGGTAACTATTATAAATTTAATGTGAAAGTTGTGTAATATGTATGTTTCCACTCGGCTTCGTAACGGCTTAACGGATTAAGATGAATTTTGGTATATACATATATTATATAGCTTATATCCTATATTGATATGGTTTACTTTTCCTAGAAAAAAATTAATTTCTTTAAGAAGAGCGGGTATGGCCGAGCGGGTGCAGTTATAGTAGTTCTGTACTTGATGTGACTATTTTAATTAATACATTAATATTTTAAACAACAACGAAGGTAGGCAGTAGCCTACCTTCATTGTTCTTATATAAATAATTTTTAACATTAAATATTTTGCTGAATACTACGGCTTTAAACAAAAATTATAGCTATAGAAACATTAAAACAAGTTTGTAAAGGCAAATTTGCGAGATAAAAAAAGTAAATGACGTGGATTAAAATGTTCCAGCCAAAGCTTATGGCATTCGTTAAAATAAAGCAACACAAATACCCTTAATGATGCAAAAAGACCATTCCGCGTTCAAAATAAGTAGTTATTTATTTTTATCACCGCACCGTAATTGCTTGTTATCTTTCTTTTAGCACCCAAGACTTAAGAAGCCATTCTATAATCCCTGTATTAAGAGTTATACGTGGCGAGGGATTTGAAACGTGTTTTCCCCTATTTTCTTCAGACTCCGTCCCGCAGCCCTCGGGATTCCATTCCGAAAAACCTCCATAAATATTTCTTATAGTATTTGTATCTTCCTTGGAGTATCGTTAGCACAATGCTGGCTTTTTTCGTGGAGGAAAGCATCTGCTCCCAAAAGTAAATACATACTAAGTCTTTTTGAGTACGTCCCTTACCATGTTCTAAGATATTTAGACTGTTCTCTTGCGGTGGAATTTTGCAACTGAAGTAAATTTTTATTTAAATAGGTCTAGTGCCTTTATAAACTTAAACAAAATACCAGCTAACACTAGAAAAACAGTTAACCCATAAACCGTTGAAGGTCTAAAGACAATCCAAATAGTAATTTTAAAACTTTCGCGATTTGAACATATGTTTTATGTTTATCGGGACTGCGATTTTTCAAGATCAAGTGAGGGTAGGAGAACAAAACACCCGCTCTTCTCGCCGGACTCACCCGCAGTTTTCAGTCAGCTCGTGACCACGGCCATTGTAACATGGTCGAAACGTCGAGCGAAAGGTACATATTTTTACCTAAATTAGACAATCCAAATGTTCAAGCCCAGTATCAGCTGGTAGCATACCCAGCATGCTATCAGCATTACCGCGCTGAATGGCAATGCTTGTCAAAAATTTATATAAGTTCACACAAAAAATTTGATTATAGGGTTGTTGAGTTTTAGAAAAGCTACGATTTCGTATAGTTCGCTGGGGGTTTTTTGGAATGTTTCAGGGTTCATATCTTACTCCACTTATTTTTCAATAAAGCCAAAAAAATATTTTACAGTTGTTGGCCAAGTCCTATTAAGAACTCCATTTCCAATTCACAGAGTGCTTGTCGAAAGTACAAGCCCTCCTATTAACAGTGCATGTGTCTGGTCCGTTTAGGGTTACCATTTCAAAATGGAGGTAATTTTTTTAGTTCAAATCTTATACCTATTATAACAAATCAATGTAATAGGTACGTAGTAACAACTGAAAGTGGATGTTTATGTGACAAAAGTTATTTTAAACGATCTTTTGTTTAAGTTTTTGTTGACACAAATGTCTTCCCTGGTTGTTTTGGCGCCAACATGAAAAGCGGCATCCACACTCTTATAGTACGTCCTTGAACTCTTAATAAATAATAACCCACTATTATTGCACATTAACACTCGAAAATAAACAAGTTTAGAAAAATAATACAATGAGACAACATGTTTTTTTCACTTTGGCACCAAAACTCTGGAAAAAAGTCTTCACTGAAATGGTTTCAAAGGTTTCTTAAGTTTTTCTTCAAAACTGTCTGTCTCATTGAATAATATTATTCTGAGACATCTTCGTCTGAAAGTGCTTTTCAAATGTGGCAAATAACTGTCATAATATGATAACCCTAGGTCCGTTAGACCGATATTGGATTGCTACTGTATGCTCTTTGATATAACGTTTAGATGGGGGATGTGTGTGGGTGTTTGATAATGTTTTGTGTGTATTTTTAAGCCATTATAGACAATGCAAAGAAATCATACGATAGTACTAATCATACAACTTCTTTATACATATATTCTTTTCTCACGCAGCAACTAAGCAATGGATCGACAAAGATTTTTCACGTGAGCATAATGCCATAAGCTCCTTTTTGTCCCGAAAAAGTTACGCTTCCTGGATTGCCCGTGCAGGCAAAACAGCGGGGCGCGCTAGTGCTCGTTAATAAACAAGACTCGTACCAGTCGTTTTATTTTAATTAAGCTGTAGGCTCACGTAAATAGTACAGCACTGTCAGAAATGTAATCAACGGCCCTGTAGCCACTATCATTAGTTTTCATTTCTGTTTTTGTGTTCCACTGCCACGTCTTGAACTGATAATAACAATTATACCCTGAAAACCTTGTCAGTTTACGTATTTTACTTAATAAAAAATTTAAATTCATCCATTCAGTTACTGAGTTTATAAGCATGAAATTTTACAAAAGTGACCCTTATAGTTTAGTATGATAATAAAATAAAGTTCCCCTCCGACTTCAAAATCTGTGTATAAATATTATTTTGTTCTTTATAGTGGCATATTAACTCAGAATATTTGTGTTTTATGGTTTTTTGATGTCGTTTTTTTTTAAAGATAATTTATAAATTCATCTAAAACCCTTCGTAGTCCCTACATCATACTGGACATCTTTTGTTCCATGACTTGTATTATTTCGTTTATTTTTTTCCCAATAAAAAGTTTGCTGTCACTGGACACCCGGCAGATGTGAAACATGACGGCATAAGAGAGCATGTGACGTCACGTCTTTCCCGGCATACGAGTCGGTTTTACTGCTAAGGCGTGCCAATAAATATTTCACATCAAAAATAACAGAAACTAAATAGGCCTCTAAATGACAATATCGTTACGATGTCTCAAATAAGTAATAATGCGGGCCCCCGCATTATTACTTATTTGAGCCCTTAAACAAGAATTAGGAGCTGCAACGTGCATCAAAAAATAAGAGGCAAAAAATTTCATACAATATTTAAATATTTTTTTGGGAAACTCATTAAATTTTGTGAAAAGTAATGAAACTAAAAGTTGTCAGGAATGATGTAGGAAAGATGACTGCGACAGGTTTTAGGTGCATTAAAAATAGCCATGTATAACGAAAGTGAGCACTAAACGACAGACATATAGACTTTTAAAAATTCAACCCGTTTAAAGGGAGTTAATTAGGGGATAGAAGTTTGTATGAAAGTCCATCACTTTGGAAATTAGAAACGTGGAATTTAGTACTTAGACTTTTGTTTATAAGCAAGATCTAGTTTTATCATAGTTTTATGGAAGGTCATCCCCAAAGGGGGTTAAATAAGACATGAAAGTTTGTGGAGAAGTTCGTTATTTTTGAAGTTAAAAACGTTAAAGTTTGTACCTATGCTTCTGTTAATAAGTAAAAATTGGTTAGTAAGGCCGCCACTTGTGGCACTAGCTCGTAAGTGTTTTCTATCGTGTTGTAATTTTTATTTCTGGTGTACGCAATAAAGAGTTTCTATCTATCTAAAAATTGGTTATACCATAGTTTAATGGAAGCTCATCCCCTAAGGGGGTTAAATAAGACATGAAAATTTGTATAGAACTTCATAATTTTTCAAGTTAGAAACGTGGAAAATAGTTCTAAGACTTCTGTTTACAAGTAAAACTTAGATGTATCATCGTTGGCGAAGACCGAGCCCTATACGTACAAAGTCACGGGAATTCAGCTAGTAAAATAAAAATAAACCTTGTTACGAAGAATACTTCGAAATAGAGTTTCATTCCGCAGCCTGTAAAGCTTCCCTAAGTTTAGTATTGTCTCCAAAAACCCACTATAACACATTCTTAGAACGTCATCACAGTTTATCGGCACTTTAACACGGACCCCAAATAAATGGCCGCTATCAAAGAGCGATTACATAAACTGTTCACAAGCACATAAACAGATAAACATTACGAAATCTGTGATGTCAAAGAAATATAAATCGACGATAAAATTTAACATCCGTACAACAATAACTTTAGATTGGCAATAACCGAGCCAATGGGCTATTCTTTAGCGATTAATGAATAGAGGATTATGGCACAACCACAAAAGAGGCTGGCAAAAAATTTATGCTAACCTAGGTTCAAAGATTTTTATTAATATCACAAGAAACATAACGTCTCACTTAAGCGATATCTTAATAAATGTTTTTAGGTACAGTATAAATATGTGGCCAAGGCATTTTAAGATGTTAGAGAACAACAAATAATAAAGTTAATGTGAAAGGAACTAGGTAATAATAAGTATACATATTTATCTAATAAATAAGCTTACAGTTTCTTTGTAAATATTTGTGTGGATACCTACTTATATCATCATTGTCATACTACAGACGGCCCTGATTCCGTAACTTTAACACGCACGCGCGCGTAAGTTAGCATTTGACATCAAAAATTTTTGCTTTATTTCCTAAGGAATAAAGGCCAACTTTTAGAGGTTAAATTAACGCGCCGCGTTACGCGCTTGTTTGAAATTATGGAATCAGGGCTCTCTGTTTACAAGTATGCATGAAAGATCATATCGTATTGATGCATGTTACAGGAGTTTTTCGCTTTACTGGCGTCTTGATTTCAGTCCTGCAATACTTGGATTGCTTTTAATTGCTTACAAATGCTCTTGGCCAGTTATTTGATTTAGACTTCAACACAAAAAATATTAACAAAATAATAATTAAGTACCAAAGCAAAAACAATGACGAGATACTTACGTAGAGTATTTTTTACATTCAATCAAGTTTGTTTCCGCTCCCGGAATAAATTTTATTACACACGATTTTAAAGGTATCGAAAGTCAGACTTAATTGTCAATTTACGCCGTTGCCGTTTATGTGCTCGGCAAAAACATCTGGCCCCTTGATTGCTCACGTTTTTATGTGCACTTAGAAACTCCGGCAAAATGTACAGGTACCTAAATAATGCAATCACAAAGCTCCGCATTTATTGCTTTATCGTATTTTATATTGCGAGAGCTTCATAAAGGCGTGCTAAAGGTAATTTTGTAAAATAACTTACGGACTTGTGTGTTAGGATAAGGGCACGTTTACGCTATGTTTTTATCCTGCTGAAAACCTACCCGTAACCCAGGTGAATCACTTTTTTGAGTACTGAACGTCATTCGAAACATTATAATATATGTATCCTTTTTTTTTTTTATTTAATTAATTACGGATATGTCCACTAAAAATATATAAGAAATTACAAACAAAGTGAATAAAATATATCTTCAGTTAGCGACACGTCTTTAGTTAGGTGAACCTACCAAGTTGGATGACAAAATAGGTATGTAACTATGTATGTAGTTACAGGTACTTTTCAAGTTTTGGTGGGAACTCTAAAAATGTGTGAAAAGTCGCTTATTTAACGGTCTGAGAAAGACTCAAGATAATACTGAAGGTTTCAGGGTTTGATTATACTGAGGCCACTGAGAGAATGAGTCTAACAGCTGCAATAACATTGTAAAAAAAAAAACTGAATGTAAACATTTTCTTCTAATATTTTACTGTAGAATATTCGCTACGAACTACATTTTTACGTTTAAAATGGCAGTAAAAAATATCAGATTTTGC
Source organism: Agriopis marginaria (assembly GCA_932305915.1). Lineage (NCBI taxonomy): Eukaryota > Metazoa > Arthropoda > Insecta > Lepidoptera > Geometridae > Agriopis > Agriopis marginaria. Next base: position 9,008,146 of record OW029921.1, read on the forward strand.
TGTTTTCGTTCTGATTTTTACAATGTTATGGCAACTGTCAGACGTATTTTTTCAGCGGCCTTAATTAGTTAGTTTTATATCATAATGGAAACAATCTCTTACTTCATGCATGAATTAGGAGAATTTGGATAAGCTACGAAACCGCGTAGATTGTGATCTTCATAGACGGCAACGTAGGTACAGGGCGGGGGAACCATTAGCTGATTAGCTTATTCTAATGACATTAACGCTTCGATCGCTTTTCGTACAGGTTGTGTACAAGCCAAAGATCTCAAAAATAAGGATATGCCCATTTACGTCCCAGTATGTCACCTAATACTTGAAAAATTGCTCCATCTAGGCTATGATCTAGGCATCTGTCAAAATCGTAACGATGTCGCATCGCTCTAAAGTAAGACAACTGCTAACAAAATCAGCTTGCAACTGAGTTCCCACTGATGATATTATGAAGGCCCTCCATCTAGAAACGTGAAGGAGCGGGAAATTCACGACTACCCTTGTCCTATACGATATTATGTCACAGGTAGTAAGAACTAAATAGCATTACCATTACCAATTACGTAATTTACAATGTTTATAGTAAACTTGAAAAGTTTATACATGTTTTAATTTTTCATATTTTTTTACTAGGACTTGGGTTTTACCACCAAGTCGCTTGAAGTTAAGCAATGATGCGGTCTACGTTGGAGCACGCTTGCCTAAAAGAAACCGATTCACTCGTGATTTGAAGACACCCAGATTCGTAACTATCAAAACACGGTTTTCCACTGAGTTTAGTAGGTTCTTATAAAAATTCACCGGCCCAGTCCTTACGAAGTAACTAATAAGTCAATGATACGGACCAATTTTTAAATTGGGTATAGCACGTTAACACATAAGTAGTACCTACATTCGTAGCTGGGGCAAATGAAGTGTTTAAGTAAATTAATTCCATATACGCTCTAGTGAATCTTGAAACTTCCAAATAACAAATGATCTAAGAGCGCTTTGTTTATTTCTACAAGCAATAGATATAATGCTGAAAGCAAAACCTTGTACACGATCCTTTTGGGGGTATCAGCGACCGCATCGTAAGGGTCAACGGGAAGGTTTGACCATACAACACGAACTCTAAATTGGACAATGGATGCGTGAGGTACTCAACTCAGATAATAAAATGGTTTGCTTGATGTATTTTTAGTTTTGGCTCGAGACATCTTGCGTATTAAGCTAGTGTCAAGCTTGTCGATAACTTTAAGTTTTAGAAGCTCTAACAAATAACAGTTACAGCAAAGTCAAGCAAAGTAAGTTGCGGTCAAGTCCGAGTTTTATCTTGGTAGTGGTGGATAATTTACTAAAGGCTTCTATTAGAGTTATAGAAACAACACACCCAAAAAACATGTGTTTTTTTAACACTATTATTGGATAATATAGGCTTGCACTTGTCCGCCACTTCACCTGATGTTAAGCGACAATGTGGTCTACGATGGAGCACGCTTCACTGCCTTATATAATTTGCTTATATTCGTACACTTTATCAAATATTTAATAAATAATAGTACACATTATTACCCTTATAGATAAAAACATAAGTATTTGTAATAATAAAATGACCCGCCATAGTTTAATGTCAACATTAAAAACCCACATTAGTTTTTCCGAAACAAAAAAGAAAGAAGTACCTATACCTAGTAGTTATCTGGGGATTTTCCTAAGCGGTTATTATTTTGGATTTTCCACGAGAACCGTCACATAGAAAATTTTAGGTCTGTAGGTAAATTTGTTTTCGGTACTTGTCAAATTAACTTTTGCCACAATTAACATTCTGTACTCGTCTTCAAAACAAAAGAGCATTTGTTCAACTATCACTCCCCAAACCTGCACTAGGGATAAGGGCATTTGAAAAGCCCCTAAATACGAGTACGTTAGTTATTCAGCTCGCGGTCCGCCCAGCGGCCAGCCGCCATCGTAAATCAAACTAGCCATTCGCTTATGCATTATACAATTTTATTTGTACGGCCCCGGTGAATAGGTAATAAACCGTGGCAGGTGGATGTTTTGCGTGTCCGTGTGCGCGGGGAATGCGAAACGAACGCAAATATGTGTTTTAGAGATGTGTCGAGCTGTTCTACCGGTTGCCGAAATTGCATGAAATTCACTACAGGGGTGCGTTTACGTAGTCAGCGAATTTTTCACCAGCTAAAAATTAAACTAACGGAGATTCGCTGAACGGTGTCATGCTTTATGTCAATACTAGCTGTCAAATTCGAATAAAACAAACAAAAATAATGTCAACCACAGCTCAACCAGCTCAAAAGCTGTCAATCTGACAGCAGAAGAAAATTTAGCGACCTCAAAAGGTCGATAAAATTTAATCTAGTTAGGCGAAAACTTATACAAGCGAACGCCCGTAAACGGGGCAGTTTAAATTTTAACCGGTTTAATTTTTCATCTCGTGGAGTCTCTAAACTAGTGTTTTGACGTTTATCTAGTATAAGTTTTAGTCTGGATAAGTGCCGTAAACGCACCCCAGGGTTACTGGCAATCAATGAACATCCTCGTAAGGGTGGCTCAGTACATTAAAAAAAACCTTTAGTTCTACGACTTTTCGAAATTCACGTAAAACTAAAAATCAGCCATTCCATACAAATTTACCATCATCAGCCAGAAGACGTCCACTGCTGAACATAGGCCTCGCGTACCATAATAATATGTCATCACTGGCAACACACACTTGTCAAAGATCCTTGTCTTTAGGCGCTGTGGTGTCTTACAAAATGTATGGAACAGCTGATTTTTTTGCTAATTTTGATAAGTCGAAAAACAAAAGTTGTTTGTTTTGATGTATTGAGGGTGCTAACTGATTACCAGTAACGCAGTAACCCTGTATCCCATTAGAATCAGAATCAGAAATAATTTATTATAAAACTGTGTACTAAATATTGTAAAACATAGTGGTATTTAAGTATGGTAATAAATAATTTTATTGCCCTATTCTATGCTCAGAATGTCGGGTATGATAAAATTATTTCTGCTCTATTCTGACTGTGCTCAAACCTTTGTTGCTTTATTCTCTGTGTTTCTGTCTTTCTGAGTTTTGTTTTTTGTGTATTCTAAAAGTAAAGCTTATTTATACTGACAATTGAACATGGCCGGATGTCTATACCATCCCTATTGTGCAACATTTTGCAGAGAAACATGGCGTGCGAGAGATGCATGCGTAATATCTACTATCTGTTGAGGGTGGACAGCCTGCTGTAGCTAATTCTCCGCAATGATAGTTATCAGTAGAAACTGTTTCAACATGTCAGATATAGTTTGATAAACTAATCATAAAAAATACGGGCCGAAATAAGAACCTTCCACCTTTTTCGTAGTAGGTTAAAAATTAAGAACTCTCCAAGAAAGAATTTTGTTCTGCTATACGTATTGCAACTTTTAATATATGTGGAGTAAAAAAAACAACAAATTCGAAAAAAGCTTCGCTTAAACAGCTTTTTAATTCGTTTTAATAGTTTTTTATCAAATTGCTAAGAATCACCACAATGAAACCTGACATATAAAACACCGTATTCAAATCGGTCCAGCCTAGCCGTTTTGGAGAAATACCTCTGCTCCTCTTACAACTACCTCTCCAGTCTGGCAAAGCACCGTCAACCGTCTAGTGTTGCAGGTGGCGGTTACGCGGACCGCACGCTCTTTAGATTTAAAAAAGTGGATTTTATTTGAGAGCAGATGTACCAACACTCAACCTCTTACACCAAACATAAAATACATACCTTCTCCGTTCCGTTGTGTTTAGTAACACTTTTCTGTACATATTCTTCTGTAGATCGCAACTCACTTATACTCAGGCTATTACACAGCCAAGTATTTTTTCTCTCTTTCAGTAACAAAAGATTGTAAGTTCTTCTGTTTTACATTTGCTAGGTTTTACACATGAAATTGTAGCTAGTAGCTGCTGCCAAGCTTCAAAGTCTTGAACATAGGCGCAAAGTTGCTAAAATTAATCTCTCGTTTTTTAATCGGATACATTTCGGAGAGTGTGCATTGAATCTGCGTGATCTAATTCCTTACTGCCTATTTTTCTATCGGAAGGCCAGGGTGCGGGGCACGAAAAGGCGACACCGTTTCGTGGTTCATATTCTAAAAACCCGTACGAAGCGCTTTTATTCTACTTTTATTGTATGGAATACGCTGCCTGAATAGATGTCCCTGATTTTTACAATCTGGGAGTCTTCAAGTCGTGAGTGAATCGGTTTCTTCCAGGCAAGCGTGCTCCATCGTAGACTGCATCATCGCTTAACATCAGGCAAGGTGGCGCTCAAACGCAAGTAGGGTTACCATCCGTCCGGATTTGTCCGAAGATGTCCGGACTTTTATACCTTTATCCGGCTTTTTTAGCTTGGGCGATATTATATGAGAATTAAAACATACATAACTACTTATATTAAATCTTGTAGTCTTTGATCTTATTGTGCGCAGTGTTTGCATTTTATGACTAAAATTACCGGACTTTTTTTGAAATATTCGGGTTTAGTTCAAAACTTTTAAAATTTTGATATGCAACCCTACACGCAAGCCTATTCAATAAAAAAAACTAATTATACTCTAATAAGATATTAAAAGAAAATGATTTCATTCAGATTTGCACAGCTGTTAGAGCTAAAATAACTTGCCCCCAGTATAGATATTTTTAAATTGGCAATCTGTTGTAAGTGTTTCTTTTGTTAGAAACCCTCCATCCCCTCCATCTAGAAACGCGACGGAGCGGGAAATTCACAACTACCCTTGTCCCATACGATATGTCACAGGTAGTAAGAACTCACTAGCAATACCAATGTCGTTCAAATCACGTTTATAGTTAAGGCGATGTTTTCTCAGTTTTCGCAACGCTTGTTAAGTACTATAGATGACCATAAGGCTTAATACATTACTACACACAGTCGTGCGTTTCGCTACTTCTATTTTTGAGGCTTTCTCATATTTTTCAAAAGTATAGCTCTAATTAAAAGTTTACCTTTATGGTTCCCTCCATAATTATGAAATGTATATATTAAGATATTATAGACGACATTATCTAGCAATTAGGTATGTATATGAATAAAAAAATCAAGGAGAAAAGCGCAAATCAGTCTAACTTTATTTTTCTATTGAGCTCAATTAGAATTTTACGATTTCTTAGATAAAACATGCAATTTTGATATGATATCATTTTTATAATTTTAACTAACCATGGAAGTAGACAAACTAAAACTGGAATGACCAAAATTCCTAAAAGTGGGAAAAGGGGCCTTTTCTTCAATAATAACTTGCGTACCGTTGATCCGATCTTTAATGGTTTATTTTTTGGGTTGTGATCAAAATACGCCTCAAGTTTGCGAAGATAATAAATAGGTTTTGCGAAATTACAGTTTGAGTGAACATCTATTCATTACTGTGTATCGACGGAATCGCAATACAATAATGGTAAAAAGCTGACAGCGTCCACGTTAATGAAAAGGCAAGTAAAATGATCGTGATTACGCGAAACGTTTTTGCTGCATTGTCGGCCGCCCAGCCTGAATCACCTGGCATTACTGGCACACTATGCAAACAGTAAGAGCACTTATGAACAAAAGGTTTAATAATAACCATTACGTGAATACTCAAGTTCACGGATTTCAACATTTTTTGAATATAGAAAACACTTGAATGTAACGAACTGCGTTTATCTCGAGAATATCATCACGAATGTCCAATTAAGTTATAATTGTGAATGAAACAAATTTCATACAAAAAAAAACTTTAACAATGCACCATGTTTATAAATAGCGGCAAAGATCTACAGAAACCCTCCTCCTGATATTGTACAGAAATATAAGGAGGAAAACCCACTAAACCAAAAAAAAAATACTTCCATTTTTTTTTTTTTTTTTCATATTAGGTTTTTCACTTGTTTTCAAGTTTCTTGTTTTTAACCTATTTCATAAGGTTTTAATATTATGACGTGAAAAGAAAATGGCGCTCGCAAAGCAAATAAAAAAAAAAGTACACCAAGAAAGTTCTGAAACTGAATTTCTAACAAATTAAAAAAAATTGTATGATAAATTCGGCACCATGGAGATAGAAGTAAATAGGTTTAATGATCTTTGTCGGCATACAGATACGCGACTATTTTAACGATGGCAAGTTAATGAAGTTTTCACTAGTCACTAGCGTCCAAACAGTAAAAACACAAGACCACTACAGCATGGAAATTTAGTCCCGCTGTTTGCCGTGGGACTTCATTCTACATGAAAATCGACTGTCGCTGCGAAAGTATCCTTACTACATTTTTCTAGTAGTGTTGCCATAGCGAAAATATTTCCAACAAATGGCCCATTTATCTGAGCACCAGACATAATAACTTTTGTAATTACGATTACTAGAATACGCATAATGTCCCAAGTCGAGGCCTTCCCTCATTTTGACGGTTGGTTTCGCACTCACGCGTTAAATATTACGACAAAGTGTTACGAGCAAGTGCTTACGGTATTATACCTACATTATAATATTAAAACAGAGAATACCTCTCAAAATAATGAACATATTTTTTCATTAATAATAAAATTTAGATATTTTTTTGTCATTCCAAGCTTTTATGACATCAGTGATCGTAACGGTATGCTGATCAAAATGAGCCCAAACACTGCCAGTCTACTATTATCCATCGAGGAAAGCCATTGTCCACTGTCACCATCATCAGGTTCAGAATCATCATCACCTCTCGCTGTTACCATAATATTGTATTGTCATTGAAGTTTGATACGTATGCCGAATCACAGCTCAAACGAATACCGGGAAGTGACAAATTTTACTTGCAAGATTTGATTACAGACAGACACCGGGAAAATCCCATACCTATGCGTACCTACCTATTTCAATGACTTATTCTGTAAAAAAAATCGACTGGCTATCTGTAACGCTTCCGAAAATACAGCCGTTAGGTACACACAGCCTCAGGAGAGACACAGACAGAGTAGGCTTTTTGGTACGGGACCCCAAAAATGTTACCAATGTCCTACAACAGAAAAACACACAAAAACAAGGGCTGCGTGTAATATGTACATTAAGCGATCTTTATATAGAAAGTTTGTGCGCCATTCCGTTGTGCCCTAAGGACATACGCGCCACTTTGTTCTTACGCGGAACTTTAAGGAGTTCCTTAACAGATGTTCGGCCTGACTTCTGTCCCCAAGTACGTAAAACCATGTATCCTCGTACATTTTTGTGTGAAACAAATTACAGTTTCATGTAAGTTTGGGTCCTATATTAAGCTTCCCTTAGAAGGTGTTCGGGAGAATGAGGGTATTTTTATATAAACTTTTGTGTTAATATTTTGTTGTTTATTTTTACAGGTGTCAGGTGATATGGTGTAGGAAGAACTATCGCACACATTCGTTGTTTCACACACACACGCATTGTTTTACAAACACATCAAAATAAAATTCACGAAAAAAGTCTTAAGTAAAATTATGTACCTACCTGAACAGGGTTATGAACTTGAAGTCTTTTTTTATAATTAATAACATAATCTTACGTTTGACCACCATCATGCCTGATGTTAAGCAATGATGCGGTCTACGTTGGAGCACGCTTGTCTTAAACCAAAAGGTCATTTTACATCATTATGAACAACTTTCACTATGGGACCAATCCTGAAATTACGAAAAATTAATATCAACTGTTCTATAGAACAAGTAGTTAGGTATAAATTGATTTTTTGAAGTCATATTTCTTTAGGCAAGTAGGACAGTTTTTGGAATGGGGAAAATCACTGAGCTCGCGTGACCGTCACGCTCAGATACCTACTCGTTTGGATAATGTTGGCTCGAGTCGACTAAGAGAGCGAGGAAAATATAGGTAGTCAACCTAATGAAGTTTTCACTTCTGTCGTGTGGTCTTAAGCAAACAATGTTTTTTTAAACTCCCGTTAAAAAAGCTGATAATGTTTAAACGGCTGAACAGAATATATTCTTAGTTTTGATAATTTGAATTTGAGAAAGTAGAGAAAAGAGCATTAAATAAATAACTATGAAAAGTCCACAGAGCTACGTTCAGTCGAATTTTTCTGCGACCACCAATTTCTGAACTATGATGATTGTGACCACAATTATATGACTTTGGCTACGAAAAACGGAACCCTACCATATACGTGTCTCGAAGCTCGACACGTTCTTAGCCAGTTATTTGTTTGTAGGTACCTATGTGTCCTCCAAGTATCGTCGATTAACTCGGCCATTACGAATTCACTACCTTCTACGTTCACAGCATAAGAAATTACGTGACCCAGTTCCTGGACAAGGAATAGGTTAGGTAGTTGCTGAAACGTCTGAAATGCACCTCAGACCGTTTGAGAAGCGAGCGGCATCTCACCGCAGCCGGCACCGCTCCGACTGATGCCAAAATACTGGCCACACGTGACTGCCTGATATTGCATCATTTGGAGCCGTATCTTTACTGCTGAATACCTCTACCAACTTTAAATTGCAGTTACAATGCCTATATCACAATTTTTCGCACGTCTCAACGTCAAAAACTTGACCCTACCGCTAAGATCTCCGCAGCTGAGTCGTAGGATAGGGTTTGCGGCTCAAAGTGACTTATCACAGTTGTATCTCGTTAATAATCAAAGTTTTTTTTTTTTTATTTAATTCAATAAGTAACTTATTAAAAAGCGGCAGTAATAGTTTTCCACGCTAATGTTCATAATCAGCGGTGTTTTGAAATGTAGCGTAGCAACTTGTCGAGGAACTTAGCTTAGCGTAGCAGCTTGTTGAGGAGCTTAGCATAGCGTAGCAGCTTGTCGAGTACCGCAATGTAGCAGCTTGTTGAGTAGCGTAGCAACTTGTCGAGGAACTTAGCTTAGCGTAGCAGCTTGTTGAGGAGCTTAGCATAGCGTAGCAGTTTGTCGAGTACCGTAACGTAGCAGCTTTTTGAGTAGCATAGCAACTTGTCGAGGGCTTTAGCTTAGCGTAGCAGTTTGTCGAAGAGCTTATCGTAACGTAGGTAACGTAGCAGCTTGTTAAGTAGCGTAGCAACTTGTCGAGGAACTTAGCTTAGCGTAGCAGCTTGTTGAGGAGCTTAGCATAGCGTAGCAGCTTGTCGAGTACCGCAATGTAGCAGCTTGTTGAGTAGCGTAGCAACTTGTCGAGGAACTTAGCTTAGCGTAGCAGCTTGTTGAGGAGCTTAGCATAGCGTAGCAGTTTGTCGAGTACCGTAACGTAGCAGCTTTTTGAGTAGCATAGCAACTTGTCGAGGGCTTTAGCTTAGCGTAGCAGTTTGTCGAAGAGCTTATCGTAACGTAGGTAACGTAGCAGCTTGTTAAGTAGCGTAGCAACTTGTCGAGGACTTGAGCGTAGCGTAGCAGTTAGTCGAAGAGGTTATCGTAACGTAGCAGCTTGTTGTAACGTAGCAACTTGTCGAGGAACTTAACTTAGCGTAGCAGTTTGTCGAAGAGCTTATCGTAGCGTAGCAGCTTGTCGAGTAGCGTAGCAACATGTCGAGGAACTTAGCGTAGCGTAGCAGTTTGTCGAAGAGCTTATCGTAGCGTAGCAGCTTGTCGAGTAGCGTAGCAACTTGTCGAGGACTTAAGCGTAGCGTAGCAGTTTGTCGAAGAGCTTATCGTAGCGTAGCAGCTTGTCGAGTAGCGTAGCAACTTGTCGAGGACTTAAGCGTAGCGTAGCAGTTTGTCGAAGAGCTTATCGTAACGTAGCAGCTTGTTGTAACGTAGCAACTTGTCGAGGAACTTAACTTAGCGTAGCAGTTTGTCGAAGAGCTTATCGTAGCGTAGCAGCTTGTTGTAACGTAGCAACTTGTCGAGGACTTAAGCGTAGCGTAGCAGTTTGTCGAAGAGCTTATCGTAACGTAGCAGCTTGTTGTAACGTAGCAACTTGTCGAGGAACTTAACTTAGCGTAGCAGTTTGTCGAAGAGCTTATCGTAGCGTAGCAGCTTGTCGAGTAGCGTAGCAACTTGTCGAGGAACTTAGCGTAGCGTAGCAGTTTGTCGAAGAGCTTATCGTAGCGTAGCAGCTTGTCGAGTAGCGGAGCAGTTTTTTTATTTCGTAGATAGTCGTGTCGTAGCGTTTGTACCTACTTACTACTGCTACGAATCGTGTTATAGTTGCAAAAGTTAGAATCTTTAATAGACCATAGAAGATAGGTACTTTCTACCGACAATAACAATAAACAACTTGAAAAGTGCTGTTCAAGATGCACATAAAAGCTTCTAAAAATAAAACCTTTAGAGCAAGCTTCACTTCTCCCACTTTATCTGGACACATTATCATTAGATTAAAAGCGTACCTACTCGCCAACCCGAGTTCAGTGTAAAAATTTTAGAAAAGCAAAGATCTCCGAAAGTCTCGCGTGTAATGGAAATCGAGGCCCCCTGGGCATCGCGGCTCCTGCACAAAGGCCCAACAAAAAGGTCGCACCGTCACATGAACATTGTAAAACTCACCCTCGTATTCACGTCTAATCTCACAAATTACTTTAAACTCTAAATCTCAAGGCCCAAGATCGAATTTAGCACTCTCTCCGATGTTTTGTAACAGTTTTTTCCAATCCGATAATGCGACCTTAGCGTCGGGATCATGGTTTACTACAAATTGTATTAGAGTAGTAGATTTAACTATTTACGTGACCTTAGGAGGTAGTGCGACTACTTCAGCGTAATGCACTCGTGAAGCGTGAAAGTAATGGCAGCTAAAAAACTTAGCTTTAAACTTTAGGATATAAATCCTAATACAAATTTTGCTAAATGCTAAGGTTTTTTCCTTAAGTTTTGACCCTTTATTTACAACTTTTGATCTAAATGATTTCGTATTGCCAAAATTTGTTGTTAATACCTCAGAGTTAATACGTCTTTGCGAAAATCACAATATGGCCCCAGACATCTTGCCTTTAGCTAGTGTCAGATATAACAAAGTTATTTGTGTTCTGTTTTTGTTGTATGCTACAATGAAAGTAGCGACTGCTGCGTTACGTTCAATGTATAATGTATCGGTGTTCAAGATAATAATTATATTAATATATCTTGAACTTGTATGATTATTAACGGGATATTTATTTATTTTGCATTTTTAGGGAAACTTACAGCCTAATGGGATACAAGTAAAACAATTTAGGTGACTAGGCCAATTATAAGTTCCCGCGTATAGAAAAATATTTACCGTGATAAAGTTGTGGTATATATATTTCAGCGCAGTTATACGTTCACGGGGAGATATAACTGAAGAATAATAAAATTTATGCAATTGTGATAGATTAAAACATTTTTTTTTCTTTTTTTGACATGTAACATTTGTGTTATTTGTGTTGACTATCTATTCTGTTTAAATTAAAAAAAAAAAATAGTCATACTTTGTCACAATAAAGCGCAATGGAAAAATACTCTTTAGATGATAACACTGAAAGTATATAACCAGTAAAACTTCACAAATGTATTATACACAAATTTTAATGTAGCTGTTAGAAAGTTATGTCTTGTGATAAAATATAACACTAGTCTGACCAGCTTTGGTACCCATTTAGGTACCTTTGTAATCAGCTTACGCAAATGTATACCTAACCTAGCCACCTCACCTGCCTATCTATGCTTACTTGACTTACCGAGTATAAGCAACCTTAGTGCCAATTAAAGTACATAATCGTACAACTCACAAGTGCCTAGATAGCTACTATATTATGTTCGAGGATACTCTGCTTAGAATCTCGAGTGCATCTCTCACGATCACGAGCTTTTGCCTCGAGGAATCGATTACCCGAGACGTCTCACATTCCTGGGATATCGAGATATCGCCTTGATCTCGATTTGACGACGTGCATTAAATATCTATGCGATTGCACCTTTACTGAAGTAAATTTAAACAACTGGGTTCACGTAGGTTCGGAACATGATGAGTTTCACGTGGAAGTTCATAATATAGACTGAGTGGCCAACTCTGATGTCAGAGTAACTGACAGAAAGTTATTTATATTTTAACTCAATGATAAGGACAAAAAATCATCAAGTTAATAGAAAAATATTTGTTACCATGGTGACGAGTAAACATTTTAACAAATATTATAGAACACTTAAAAAGAAAAAAAAATCTTTACCTATAGGTAAAGAAAAAAAATTCTTTGTTAGTTTGAACACGTTGTTTTTGGCAAGCTTTTGTTAAATAAACAATTTTCTTGTAAATTCAACCGAAAAAAATACAACCGAAACAGTTTTGGATAAATTAACCGTTCTGTTTTTTCAGTGTAGTGAAAGCCCAAACCTACATGACAATTTAAATTCTTAATTTCAAGTAGGTATCTAGGTAAACCAAAGATAATTATATTATTATACTAAGATAAAACCTTCATAACAATATTATTAATTTTAAGTAGGTAGTTCGTACTGTACCTACCTAGTGAAATGTGTGTGTTTTTTTTAGCTTTATATTTTGTAGATGCAAGCTTAGATGACTTCTAGCTTTGCCCGGGAACCCATGCTCCGTCTCATTAGAGAAAAGGTTAAAAAACATTTTTGTTTTTGTATGGAAGAAAGAAAATATTTATGAATGATTAAAATGACGGTATTTTATAGGGAAACTGCCTGCAGGGCCGAGGGTCGAACCGGGTGCTGTCAAATTATAAAGTGCACATGCTACTGCTCAGCCACCATCGCTTTTGGATACTTATTAAGTAATTTTTATTCAGAAAAATATACGATTCGTGGGGGAATATTCACATGGGGAAACCATGGGTGCAGTTAGTTAAAAATAACCCTGTAGAGCAGCGTTTCTCATTTGGAGGGCCGCGACCCGGTACCGGGCCATCAAAATAAAATACCGGATCGCAGTATTCCCGCCTTGTTTTAAAATAATACTATCGATCGACGCATCGTAAGCCGATACAGAAATATTATAGTTTTTTTGTTTAAATTAGTACGGCTGTCAAGGCATTTTAGTAAGAAAGTTGTAGCTAGTTGCACCCTTAAAACGAAACGTCAGTCATTCGAAATCAGTTTGCAACTGTGATGCGGACAAAGAACTTTGAGACCTAACCCAAAAAGGTAAGTTCTTTTTTTTAAATAGTAGATAGGCTTGCGCTTGGCCGCCATCTCGCCTGATGTTAAGCGACGATGCGGTCTACGATGGAGCACGCTTGCCTAGAAGAAACCGATTCACTCTCGACTTGAAGACACCCAGATTGTAACTAACGGGGAAAACCCATTCAGGCAGCGAATTCCACAGACTAGCAGTTCGCACAATAAATGTGGAACGCTTCGTACGGGTTCTCGGAATATCAACATTAAAACGATGTCGATTTTTTGTGCCCTGGCGGTCCGATAGAATAAAGGGCAGGAAGGAATTAAATCATGCAGATCTGATGCACACTCTCCGAAATGTATCCGATAAAAAACCGATATACTAGCAACTTTACGCCGATGCTCGAGACTAAGAAGTTTAGCCTGAACCAGGGATTCATTGCTGATGAGGCGCTTGGCACGTTTCTCAATAGACTCCAATGCCCCAAGCTGGTGCTTAGCTAGGTCCATGTTCTTTGGATGCTGAGTTCGACGCGTTGACATAAATAAGAATGTACAATCAAGGTTCTGTCATAATGCCTGGTGACAGTTTTTCCTTCTCTTTTCCGTTTTATTTACTTCTCTTTTCTATGTTAAATTGTAATGCATATCTCGTAATATATACATACTTCTAATAACAATAATTGTATTATTTTACTTAATGTAACCAGCGGGAGGGGGGACTATTGAGTGGGTCACGAAGGGGCAGTTCTGAAAGTGCTGGGCCATGGCAGAATTATTTCTGGGAAACACTGCTGTAGAGACTTTAGCAGTATCATGAGGAAGTTCGATTCTGGCTCAAACGCAGATAATACGCTCCCAACACAATACGCATTATCTCCAGAATCCTTGTATCAAGTTTTGAAATCGCTTCGCATTGTTGTCTTTGTGTTCAGGTTCGCATTCGTTTTCCATCGTACACCATTATTCACATTAAGTGGACAGATCTCGGGTCAGATCCAGGCACAAGAAAAGCACAAAAAGTGCCCGCTTTATCCGAGCATGATAAATCTACTTCAAATCCGAGAATAGCGTCTTTTATGAAGGAAATTGAAATAAACCGACCGTGGATAACAGCTAAGTAAGATCGGGATCCTTTAGAATATATTGGCGAATCATTTTCATTCATCAAGGCACCGTCCCACTTGGGGCCGTTGGGAAAAACAAATTACTTGAACTATAATTATCTATAGTTGAGGGAGCCGTGTAATTAGCGATCCAGGCTAGGACCTTCGCATTAAAGCACTTCCTTTCGTAGCAATTTATAAACCGAGGCTACCAAGGCTGAAAATAGTATTTAGTTGTTAAACCCGTTGCAGACCATGTGAAGTAGCTTGCAAGTACAAGTAGCAAGTACCTACTACGCATCGTCTGCAACGAGCTACAAAACTTTTTGCTTAGTGCAATTGGCAGTCAAATTCAAATTCAAATTCAAATTCATTTATTTCAGGCTACGAAACCCATACCATAATTACACAATAATTAAAATGAAATAAAATATAAAACAAAACAAAGTCAGAGCACTCAAATTAAATGTCAAATTATTGGCAGTGCTTAGTAGCACTCGCGCTGGTCCTTGCGCAAGTGAAGCTTCGTTTCCCCGCCCTACTCGCGCGATGGCCACTGCGATTCGTTCCTCTGGTTCGAACAATCGCGCGATTATCTACGTAGTATATAATATGTTTATCTATCATATGGTAGTACTTACAAAAAAAACTTTTTCTTTTCTATGGTACCTATAGTACCTATACCTACCAACTCGTACATGAGTTGTGCGCGTAACCACAGAAGACATTGCGTAGCATGAGTGGCTATGTAGGTAGGTACGTTAGAACGCCCGCCGGCGCGAGTTACTTGCTACTTGTATTTGCAAGCTACTTAGCATGGTCTGCAACGGAATTTACTTCTTAGGTACCTACTTTAGGACGAATAGTCGAAAATTAACTATCATTGCGCTGTTGAGAAAAGAGGAAAATCATGCTCGTACCTATTTACCTGAAAAGAAAAGTTTTGGGTTTGCGGTAGATTTTTAATTGGCGCTGTGATTATGTATATTCAAAGGATTTTATACAAACCTTAAGTAAAGTAGAAAATCCTTGGTATGTTCATCGTCAAAGAGGTGGCGCTAGTAGGTAAGTAATGTTGTAGTAGGTAGGTACCTACTTTTTTTTATTATTACCTTGGAAATGCCAAATGAATAAATAAATCGCATGATGCGCATTTTTTTATTATGATATTATTCGTTATTTTTTTATTAGGCATTAGGTAGTATACCCTGGCTTTACCTACCCCAGATAACTACTATAATAATAGGTACCTCTAACATTATTTTTGTCGATTATTTACCCAAACAGAAACATTTCACAGAAAGAGCATAGAAAATGGATTCCTATTTTTAGTGGAGGAGCAGAAATCGAGCGTGAAATGGTTACCACACGGAGCGGTTGTCTCGCGAACGAACGAAATGGCAGCTCGCTTGCCACCACACCGGGGCGTTTGGCGGAAAATTGGATCCCACCAGAACACACGCTAGAAACCTTTACAATAAAGTGATGCAAGTTTAGTAGGTAAGTAAATAGGTAAGAGTTATTTGTTACACAAAAGTGCAAAGTTGCTTTTTAACCGCGTGCTCAATTTTGATGACTAAGCAAGCGAAAGATTAAAAAATTAGAATCCTGAGCGCTAGCGAGAGAATCAAAAGAGCACGAGGTAAAAAACCTTTGCACTCGAGTGCAACACGTAACTTTTCATCCCACCTCAGCGAGGAAATTATTAAATGCAAATAAAAACTTTTGCAGTCAATTCTGTTGGTGTCAAATAAACTACCTCGTCGCTAGAATCATTCATTTTAGATTTTCACTTGTTTTCAAGTTTCTTGTTTTTAACCTAAGGTTTTAACAATATGACGTGAAAAGAAAATGGCGCGCGCCAAGCAAATTAAAAAAAAAAGTACACCAAGAAGGTTATGAGTGAGTTTCAAACAAAAAAAAAATGTGTGTAGAATAGAGTCCCTCCGCGCGGAAGAAGTTATACTTCAACAAGGAACCCTAAAATTATAACTACTTAGGGCAAAAATATCAACAATTTAAAAACATGCTTTTCTCGAGATTCGAACCTAGCTCCTTAGGCTTCTCAATCCATTAGCGACACCACTACACTACCGAGTCTGCTAGTCGCAGCGCGAAAAAAGGATACGCATTTCGCAACCATACGAGAGAGAAAAATTCCCCCTCCATGGTAGCGTTAAACGTTTAATGCAACCTTGTTGCAAGTCGCATAAGAAGTATAACTTCAAAAAGGTTGTATGTAAGGTTGTATGATAAATTCGGCACCGTGGAGGTAGAAGTAAATAGGTTTAATGATGTTTTGAATTCACAAACTTAGTGCACACGATGTTTTAAATTCAATTTACTTTATCCTCTAGGAGTTAAAAGCGGCTTTTGCACTCAGATATCAAAGAGCAAAAATACTCTTTCCGAGATGGGAGGATGAAAAGTCGTTTTATATAAGCAAATGTTATGTACAAGCTTCGACCAAATCATTTTATTTTGGTCGAAGTGTACAAGTACAAATACTACGGCAAGACAATATTACTTTTGAAGGAGCGTGCCTTTATAACAAACTACCCTCGGAAATTAAAAATACTGATTCGTTCAACACATTTAAAAAGCGACTTGCTGAGCATATTATCACAACATAAAAAGAAAGCAAATGTGTTGGACGGATAATTAGATGGATATATACCTACTGTATGCTATATTATTTTATTCTACATGTTTATAATGTTAATTAATTTAATAGCTACGACGAACTGTAAATTTATTGTTAGCAGTGTTCTCATGGATGTGATGTAACATCTTATATAAGAATAAATGTCTATAAACCTACAATTCAATAATTAAATAGGGAATCGAAATTTTACTGTAGTTTTATGTCCTTTCGTTATTTATCCACAAAGTACTTGCAAAGATACTTTATGGAGAGATAGGTAATTTGAACTTACCTACTTGCCGCCTTGATAAGTTATTAGTCAGGTTATTGGTAATTTTGGTAAAATGACCATTCGCGAAAAAAAATTGTATGAAATGCCTGGAATAATCTCACTTGATAGGTACTTGTAAGTTATTATTTTTTATTGTAACACAGTCAGAACACAGCAAAGTTTGCATTTCATATTAATTTTAGGGTTGCAAAGCGATTTTTTTTTAATTTGGCGCGCGTTTTCAGTCACTACTTTCATTAGCCAGACTATTATACCTCATCACGTAGCAAAAGGAATAGGTACCTATAGTTGGTGTTGGTGCCATATAGGCATATAGGTATTTAAGTCATCACACCTTTTTTTTGATGTAGATAACAAATTCAAGATAAATATTATCTAGGTAGAGTAACTAGTACCTACGTACTTAGTATTGTACCTACTTTTACAATGTTATTGCAGCTGTGATACCAATAAAACTTAGACTTAAAACTTAGAATACAAAAGGCATGTAGATTTTAGGTACTTAGATATAATTAAGTAGGATATTATGCAGAAGAAGCAATGAAGTAAGAATAGGTATTGGTATCTTGGGTATATCTAAGTACCTATACCTAAGAGCAAGCAGCATTTTGTGTAAAAAAAATCTACTAGGTACCCCCTGTCCCAAATCTGTCCTACAGTAGCGTTTAAAGAAAAGAGAAGATTTTTTTTTCTGTGGCAGTGTTATATTCTCTTTGATTCTGTCAGTTAAATGTTATTGTTTTGTCATATTTTGCTATAATATGTTTGCTATTTTATTTTAAAATTTTAAAAAGAATTTTATTTTTACTTACTTACTACTTATTTTAATTTACTTTACTGACCTCAAATTACTATTTATTAATGAGTAAAACAATTGTAAAAAATGAGACCACAGGAAAAAATAAAACTGAAAAACAGATTGAAATCGATAAAATGGCTGAAGTTCTTACCTCAATTGCAAGTGAAATGCAACGGTAGGTAGAGCAAGCTTTCTCTTAGTTTAATTCTGTTTCCTAGACAAAAATAGTAAGTGCTACGCAACTAAATTTATTTCACCCTCATTACTAGGTACGTAGGTATAGGTACCTAGGTAAGCTAATTTACCAATCCTCCTAAACTTATGTTGCTGCTCATAATTTGTTCATACATGTTCATACATACTGATACATGCATAACTTTATTTGGCAGAATATATAAATGAGTTATAGCCATTGATCTACCTAGGTAAAAAAACTGTCATTGGTTCTAGCGTGTTGATCGCGTAAGGCCACAGAAAATAAAATTCTGTGCGTAAGGCAAATATAATGTAGTATGACCTGCCTACAGCACTGGGATTCAGAAAACTTTATGTAGACCAAGCTCGGCAGCGATTGGGAGAGGCTTTTTTTTAATAGTAGGTAGGCTTGCGCTTGGCCGCCATCTCGCCTGATGTTAAGCGACGATGCGGTCTACGATGGAGCACGCCCGCCTAAAAGAAACCGATTCACGAACTAAGGCTTTATCTACGTCTAGCATTGGTTGGAGTGATGGTGGTGATTGTATATTTATAGTTAATTAGGTAGATATAGTTAGTACTGGGTAGTAACTAGGAAACAAGAAGGTTGGTACAAGAAATAAAATTATCAAATTCGGGCTACGTAAAAAGTTATGCGAGGCGATTAGGTACATTATTAAAATGCGTCGAGTTGATAACTTCCTCTTTTTTGTCATCGCTTAAAAAATATAAGTAATTTCCAATATTATAAAATTTACAGATTTCATGACTCTACATTTGAATCCGAATCAGATGTTGCTATACCAGGATATAAAGAAAAACAAAATGTATTCGGAGAACTGCTAAAGTGCAAATCAAAAATTAGATCCAAAAGGATGTGCATTAAGAAACTGAGGAAAACCTTAGAAACTGCTTGCTGTAAGTATTACTAACTCTATATTCGTACTTATACGGTATCTATTTCTCTGATTCCTCATGTTATTTCACGCTCATAATCCACTCCCAACAGCAGTTAACAGCACCAACGACGCTTATAGAGCTAAAATTTTGCGCCATATTCTTTTAATTATTTTTTTACTTGAAAACTTCTCAGCATAATCAATCTTTAATTACTTCTTAACTATTCGAAAACTAACTAGACACTGACCGTTACAGCTGTCGCAAAAATTGTGGCAGCCGCAAAGGAAAAGGAGTCTGGATCTCTCAAAGAGTCATTGGGCACAGCGCAAAGCGAATGTACAGACCTAATGGAGAAGTACCAAAACAATAACCAGATCATCAACAGCTTGACTAGAGAAAACGCAATACTACATAACAAATTAGACAATGTCGCAAATTTCATACGACTCGGATATGAAGAGTTACAAAAGATAAGGCAAGAACCTCCAGAAGAAACATCGATCCTTGAGCAACTTCGGAAACTAATAATTTGCTGCGGTCAGTACTACGCAGATTATTGCAATGAACACGATGAATGCTTGCACTTGAAGCAAAGGAATAGCTTCCTTACAAACAAGAGCCAAATTCTGGAGAACAACATTGATGCTCTCTCAAAACAATTGAAAACGTTGGAATATCGTAATTTCAGATTGGAAAAAGATAATGATCTCATCAAAGAGAGATGCAACAAATCAAAACAAAACGATATGGAAGTTGCAATCTCTGAAGTAAAAATTAAATCTAGTGTTAAAAATAGTATGAGTGATGAGAGTAATGAAGTGGAATGCATCGAGAGTCAAAACAAGCTGGATTATGAGCATGGATTCGACCTATCTCCGCATTTGACCATGGTAAAAAAATTACTCCACTGTCAAGACGCACTTCTTAGAGATCTCAAAAGTTTATCACAAGAATTTTTAAACAATAATTGAGTAATGTTGAAGAAAATGTTTCATTTAACTTCGTCATAACCTATGCTCCTAAAATATAGATAAGTTCTTGTAAGCTTCGGCCTAAATAAAATGAATGGACGGGCCATAGCCATTGAACTTGCTGAGTAAAAACGAGTCAAACCGTCGGACATAATAATTATTTCAACACCTAATTATAACCATTTACCGTTTATTTGTTCCAACAAATCTATGCTATTAGTCTTCTGTGATATAGGTAGCGGTTTTTTGTTGTATTATTACACTTTGGGAAAGCGCACTTAGGCATTATTTTGTCAGATGTTTCGTTATCGTGTAACAATAGTCTTGTGTCGCACTTCCTACGGCTAGAGAGCGACTGAACTGAAACGAAGTGAGCGCCGGTGCGCACTTTGTAATTATCAAAAATGCGCTTCTGGGCCCGTCTATTTTCATTTTATTTTGTTCGAAGCTTGTAAATAGTTAATTTAATACCAAGGTGTTTTAGCGTTAGATTGAGACCGCGTAAAGAGTTGGGTATAAGGCCCCTGAACGAAACGCGCACTGCACTTGGCTGAGCTTTTACTGCAGTGCTTGACTACCTAGATCTAGAAAATCATCAACTTATTGAAGTATATTTTATCATTTTACTAGGTATGTATTTATAATTATTAAGATTTACTAAATCTTAAAAAAATATGATGAATGTTAAAATTATTTAATTTATAATTGAAATTGATATTGATATTTTTATTAATAATTATAAGAAATTACATGTCAAATTAATCATATTACAAAAACATTAAAATAGGTCATACATTCAATAACAATTATAATAATGTTATTAGTAACAAATAAAACGAAAATAATAATATTAATTATTAGGTACATCAAAATAGGTAACAAAAACTAATAATCAGAATAAATAACAAACAACACTTAAGTACAGCTTAAGTCGTTATTCGATGTTTGGAACGAACTCCTCGACGGTGTATGGTGCCATGTCAGTTAGAAGTAGCTTGAGTTTGTTCTTAAATATAGTTAGAGACTTCGCTTTTCGTATGAACATGGGCAAAGCATTAAATAATTGAGCACCAATGACACGCGCGCACTTATTTGATTTTGATAAGTGATGTGCTGGGGTAGTTAACCTCAGCGCATATCGGGTTGTTTCGCGATTTTTTGCGTATCTATCAAAAAGTTCAAGGTTTTTAAATGTAAACACACATACGTAGAAAATGTATAAGGCTGGCAAGGTCATCACCTTTAATTTCATAAAAAGTACTTTAGCTGGTGTTAACGGTTTGACCCGTGCGACCACGCGTACTGCTCGCTTCTGCATCACGAAAGCCCGATGCCAGTCCGCTGAACTGGCCCATATATCAGCACCGTACGCTAGTAGGGATTGAATCGTCGCGAAGTAGCAGTCTCGCACCGCACGCTGCGACAGCACGCGCGCAACCCGCTCCAGGGCGAAACAGGCTCGACCCAGCTTATCGCACAACGTATCCAGGTGGCCAGTCCAGGTCAGTGACCTATTAATTTGGAAACCTACCATAGTGAAAGCGTCAACTTGTCTCAAGATTTCTCCTTCCATTACCACTTGCAGTTCAGGGTAGCGTCTTTCTGACAGGTTAAAATGCAGCACATTAGTCTTTTTGGGGTTTAATGCTTGACCATTCGCTCTAAACCAGTGTGCAAGTTGGTTCGCTACGGTATTCAGCTTTTGCTCTAGCTCTGGTCCTCGTGGAGCTGTGACAATAGCCGCTACGTCATCCGCGTACATGAGCAGTTGAGCGTCCGGTACCGAGTCAGGGAGGTCGTTCATAAGGAGGCTAAACATTAGGTTTGATATGCATGACCCTTGAGCCACTCCTATCTTCAGCTGGATAGGGTCTGACTTTATCTCACCCGACGCCGCCACGACAGTTTGTTCCCTGTTTTGCATGAAGTCTTTCATCAACTCAAGCGCGGGGCCTCGCACCCCGTAGTGGTCAAGTTTCATCGCTATTAGGCGGTGGTCGCAAACGTCAAAGGCGCGCGACAGATCGCAGCTGATGATCGCGACTTGCAACCCCTCCTCCCGCGCCTGCATCACCTGCCACACCAACTCACGCACCAGGTCCGACGTGGAACGCCCCGCACGGTACGCGTACTGTTTTTCGGAGAGTGCGTCAGTGCTGCTCAAGTACTTCTGAAGCCTATTACAAATACCTACTTCTAAAACCTTTGCCGCTGCAGGTATGATAAATATGGGTCTGTAATCCAAGCAATTTTCTTTTTTCCCCTTCCCTTTGTAAATAGGGGACACCTTAACCTTTTTTAATGGTTTCGGAAAAGCACGTTGACCCTTCGACTAAAATAAAATGAATGGACGGGCCCTAACCATTGAAATTGCTCAGTAAAAACGAGTCAAAACCGTCGCACATATACTTCAACACCTGATTAAAAAATGTACAGTATATTTGTTACAAAAAATAGATCCCGGTTTTATTTGTGTATTTACACTTCGGGAAAGCATATGAATGCATAATTTTGTCAGATGTTTCGTTATCTCGTAACAATAGACACGTGTTGTACTTCCTACGGCTAGAGACCGACTGAAACGAAATGAGAGCCGGCGCTCATTTTGTTATCTTCAAAAATGCACTTCTACTGGGCCTGTCCATTCATTTTATTTTGGTCGAAGCGTTGACCCAGTAGGCTATTGTACAAGTCAGCCAACGGATGAGTCATCTCCGCCGCAGCAGCACGAATAAGGTAGCACGAAAGACCATACAGATCTTTAGTGTTCTTAGGTGCAATCTGAGAGATTATTTTTTTAACTTCTCGGGGGGTAAACAGATTTAGCCTCATTGAACTGCAGCATGGCGGACGGCTACTAGCAAGTAGATGTATAGCTTCTTGTTGATTTGGCTCAGGAGCTTTAGCGAGTGTTGAAGCGTTTGCGAATTGTTGGTTGAAGTGATTAACTACCCTCAACTTCAACTCGAAAAGAGAGCCATCGTCTTGTCTAACATCACTCGTATAATCAGTACGATGCTTTAGGTGTGGCTTGGTTCGTTCCCGCACGATTTGCCAAACTTCCTTAACTTTATTATCACTCCTTTCAATTCTGCGTGAGTAAAAAGCAGCGCATTCCCTAGTAAGGGCCGCGTCAAACGCTTCTGAGTAGCTTGTAGTAAACGAACTCAGTTTTTCGTTTGCCGGAAAGATGCGTTCAAGACGGTTACGTTCTAAAAGAAAGTCTTTCATATTTATTATTTCGTCAGTGTCGTGACGGCTGCGCACGCCACGATATTTTCCGGGCGAGCAACACCTGACATCATCCTCCTGCAATAACTGAGCCAATCAACGCGTCCTGTCGAAACGACCAATCACAGGGCCCGCAGAGGACGCTACTGTAAAGGTTAAGAGAATCTCGGCTACGGGCGCGGCCATCTTCTTTCTGCTTTCAACGGCGTGCACACGAGCGACAACATCTCACAAAATATCGGAGCTAAGTATCACAGACTCTTTATTACCTTGCTTGCACTCATGCTTTGATGAATAACTGATGAATAACTATTAATAAACATGTTCTTTATGTGGATTACTTATACAGATAGATACTTCACATTGTGCACAATCTGAAGGTTAGGATTCGTACGGGACTTTTGAGCTCACATCACGAATAGTCGTGAACGTCTACTGCCAGATGCATGGCCGGGGAACAGGACTGCAAGGAGGCGGTGCCTGATGTACGATACCAAACCGTCGGCCAGGTCTGAGAACGCTTGGTGTACAGAGTGTAGTGGCCGGTTGGCCCGCGTGGGCGAGGGGTCGGGGTCCGATAGACGACAGCGCTCCCCACGCGCAGATCACGGTGGCCCACGATCGGATCTGCTCCCGTGCGAATCGCCACCTGATTTAAGACTCGTGACCGGGTGTCGCCGCTTCCGTGGGCCGGTACAAGGGGCGGTAGGGGGTACACTCAGGTGGTATTAAGTTAAATGTAGCTCGACGTAAAAGATCATAAGCGCTGAAGGGTTGTGATGCTTAGTTACCAGCTAATGGTGTTTTAACATTACAGGACGCAACAGACAACCAGGGGAGGAACTGTCCGTGAAATCCATTTGAACTGTAGTCGGGGAGATAGAGCAGTCAGCGAAAGCTCTGTCACCAAGTGGCGATTGGTGAATCCTCGTGCCCGGTGAGTGAGCTCACATTCTATACGCACTACCTGTATTATTTGTTGGGAAACGCTGGATTATAAGTACCTATAATATCAGCGATGGGGGTTGCGTTCCAGAGGTGACATAGGTGACATAGCGAAGCAGATGTTGAGAATATAGCCTGATGTAAATGTATGTATAGTTCACCGCAACCCCACTAGCTTCCCGACAAAATGGTGGAGATGTGCTGGGATCCTTGCACCTAGCGCCCTGAGAGTAATAAGAAAATCTGACGAATGCTATCATAGAACAGAGCTCGCTAAAGATAATTCATGCTCGCTTGATAATCTGATGGATTTTTCACGGACTGCCTTGTTCCTGTGTCTGTTTTCTCTCACTTATATAGGTATTAAGGTTTTACCAAACTCAAACGAAACATAGAATTTTAATGAAACGAACTTGATATGAATCTCGTGTGTACGCAAGCAACTTTATTATGAAAAATATATCGACTATAATTTTATTACAATAACATAACGGCTACCTACTTTTCAATAAAACTTGAGTGAGAACGAAGATTTCATACAATACTAGTTACGTGTGAAATCTTTGAGTAAAACGTTAAACACAGTTGATGATTGTTGTCACTGCTTATTTTTATGTATTTATGGCGAATTGGAGTTGTGTTTGGAGTTTGTTGGGTGTTTATTACGTTACGTTACGTATTAAATATTTCTCGAATTCACAACACGATTCACGACAAAAACATCTTAAATCTGTACCCACATATTAAAATGAAAACTTAATATTGTATTTACCGACATTGTTTACACAAAATTCGATTGTAATTACTTATTAGCTCTGTGATTCGCCAATGCTACGTATTATAATAGATAAACCATCAAACGAAGGAGATCGTATTCTGTGATTGTATGCTGAATGTTTCGACCATAGACAAAGTCGACGACTAATGCGCTCTACACACGAACAAGGTCACTGAAGCAATAAATTGGAATAAGGGTGTTGAATTTATTTTTGTGTACCTACTTGTAGCGGTTGTTCAGTGAAATATTGATGTGTGGATACAGTTCCTGTGAATGTGAACATAATATGCTATGTAATTTAATGTGTGATAAGTATACAATATAATAAATAAAATTGGTATGAATTTATAACGTTAATGTTTTTGACGTTTAAAATAATATTTAGTTTAATTTCAACCTTCCTGCGTGACGAGTTTGATTTAATATGTGTCTCGTATTATTAATAAACAACAATAGGAAACAATTTATTTTAACGCTGACCCTACCTAACTACTAGGCGATATCATGTTAATTATATCATTGATATGGTGATTTCACTTTACACACACACACACACACACACACGCGAGCGCGCGAAAACACGATAGTATAGCATTTTATTATTGTCGTATTACAGGATAGAACGGAAGGTGTAACGAAATGGAGGATGTCATGTTGCATAGGTTGTCGCTCGTGGCAGATCAGATAGATAAATTAACCACAGAAGCTCTAAGATATTTTGGTGAAGTGAAAGATGACGTAAAGGGCGCACGAATAAGTGCAGAAAAACTGGAAACAGCTATTAATAGATTTACTGCAGAACTACATAACTATTTTCGGCTTAGTACGGAACCTGCAGCTGACGAAATTTCTAACTTTTCCATGGTTCAATTGAAAGGCGAAGAAACCCTTGCAGAGTTGAAAGTTAGGTTGAACTTGGAAGAAAGGCCACAGGGGCGGGTTGGAGTCCCGGAAGGTGATAATAGAAATGCAACGCTTACTAGTCGTCTTCCGAGATTAGAATTAGAGAAATTCACAGGAGATGTGCTCTCTTGGACCCCCTTTTGGGATCAATTCGAATCCAATATAGGAAGCAAAAACTTATCGGATGTGGATAAGCTGTTGTATTTAAAGTCGTCACTGGAAGGAGAAGCATTAAAGACTATAGAGGGCTTAGAAACGTCTAGTAAAAACTATCAAATTGCGATTTCCATTCTTAAGGATAGGTATGGAAAGCACAATCTGATTGTGGATGCGCATTATGCAGCGTTGAATAGAATTAACACCGCTGAAGGGTCCGCAGCGAGGTGTAGAGAAACCTTGAATGATATTGAACGTCATTTAAGAATACTTCAATCATTGGGGGAAGATGTAAACCACAACCACCTACGATTCTTAATATTGGAAAAGTTCCCGCAAGATATTCTTTACGAATTGAAAATGAAAATTAAAGAAGAGACAGTTGAAGAAATAAGAAAGGGTCTACAGCTAATAATCTCGGCAAGAGAAGATTCATCGCGAATTACGCCAGGCAAGAGCGCGAGTGAGGTAGGAGAGACGTATACAACCAAAATATTACACGTACAAAACAAAAGGTCAAAACCTAGCTCCTCGTGGAAACGGGCTGAAAAACGGCAGAATAACCAGAGGAATAACTACCAAGAACAGCAAGACAACCTCCGTCAAGGTGAAGATTATAGGCGCAATGAGAGGTCGACCCAAGGAAATAAAGAATATTTTTCAAATCATTTAAAAAGAAAATTTTCAACTGATTACACACAACCTACCTATGGAACACGAAGGAAGTTAGAATGTGTCTTCTGCCAACGACCACATAGCAGTGACCAATGTCGAACGTTCAAGACTAATAAGGAGAGAATAAGTAGACTGAAAGGGCGTTGCTACAGGTGTTTACAGGAGGGTCATTTCAGGCTGAGGTGTCAGCGGAGTGATGTAATTTGTGGTATTTGCAACAAAAGAGACCACCACCACACGGCTCTGTGCCCCAAACGGTGTGTTGCGGAAGTCAAACGGATAAACGCTCTTCACGTAAACTCAAAAAACTGTTCCACTGTGCTTCAGACTGCGGTAGCAATAGCGAAACGAGAGGAAGGGTCGGAAGAACTGAGTTGTAGACTGCTCCTTGATTCGGGAAGTCAAAGGACATATATAACTCAAGAGTTAGCACAGAAGCTCAACCTTCCAGTAGAGGAAGAATGCAAGCTTTTGGTCTTCACCTTTGGCGCAAAATTCCCACAGGAAATAGACAGCGCGCTAGTAAAACTTCAGATACAGACGCGCAGAAACACCACTATAAGCTTGTACGCCAATGTGGTACCCACTATATCAGTTGGGGTCCCAAACCACAACTTCAACTTGGACGAATTTACAGAAAGCATCACTTTGGCAGATGATGGATCTAGGTCCCCGGAGATTGACATTTTAATAGGAAACGACTATTATTTTACTCTAATTGAAAGAGGGCGTATCGATTTGACTGATGAATTGTTTTTAATCGAGTCCAAGTTTGGATGGATCCTTACAGGAAGTATGGATGAGAAATCTGTCGACGTACTATCAGCGCTTACATACTTTCAGTCGGGGGAGACTAAATTGACACCACCAGACTTACCTCTGGATAATGGAAGCATGAAATGCTTATGGGATCTAGAATCCATAGGAATATGTGATTCGCCTAAGGTGACTAGAGACGAAGACGCGATCCGACAATTCAACGAAACGACGGAGATTATTGACAACAGATACATAGTGCAATGGCCATGGAAGGAATATCCTCCCGATTTACCTGTAAATTTTGGCCTGGCTTACGGTCGTCTGATCAATTTAGTTAAAAGATCCGACAAAAACATGATAAGTTCATATAACGACACCATAATTGATCAATTAGAAAAGGGGATAATTGAGATCATACCGGATGAAGAAGTGAACACTTTACAAACAGAAAAGCCGATGCATTATCTTCCGTTTCACTGTATAAACCAAGGAATGGAGGGAGAAAAACGAACACGCATTGTGTATGACGCCTCTTCAAGGACCAAAGACAGCAAGAGCCTAAACGAATGTCTGTATAGTGGACCATTACTTTTAGAAGACTTGACTGGTATATTCATGAGATTTAGATCACATCAGATAGGAATCATTGCAGATGTCGAAAAGGCATTTTTAATGATTGGCCTACAAAGGAAGGATAGAGATGTCACTCGGTTCTTATGGCTACAGGATATGACCAAACCCCCGACAAAGGACAACCTCTTGCATCTAAGATTCTGCCGGGTCCCATTTGGAGTGATATCCAGTCCATTTCTTTTAAATGCAACTGTGAAACATCACTTAACATACAACAACAAGAAAGCACTTAAAGAATTAGCTCAAGACATATATGTGGACAACTTAGTGACTGGTGTTGAAACCAAAAGAGAAGCCAATAAACTGTACGAAAACGCGAAGAGAGCCTTTAGGGACATCTCAATGAATCTTAGAGTTTGGTGCTCTAATTCAAAGGAATTTATGGAAAGTATATCAAAAGACGATAGATGTACAGAAGAACAAGTGAAAGTATTGGGACTCAAATGGTGCCCCGAAGACGATACCATTCAGTTGAGATGCAAACAATTGACGCCCTCCAACACGAAGCGGCAAGTACTGAAAACTATAGCGTCTATTTACGACCCATGTGGATTTGCAGTCCCTTCCGTGTTGCCTGCTAAATTATTTCTGCAAGAGCTGTGGAAGAGGAAACTCAAGTGGGACATGCCTTTGCCGACCGATCTAGTTCAAGAATGGGAAAGGATCGTAACCATTATTGAAGGAATACGTAATATTAGTATACCAAGGCGATTCTTTAACCAAACATCGAGTAAACGGGTGTCACTTCACTGCTTCGTGGATGCGTCAATAAAGGCATATGCGGCTGTAGTATATATCACAAACGGATTGGAGGTGTCTTTTGTCATCGGAAAGTCACGTCTAGTACCAGTCAAGGACCAAGAAAATCTAAGGATCCCACGATTGGAACTCCTGGGAGCTTTGATTGGAAGCAGACTCATCAAGTACGTAGCTAACTCCCTTCGCTACGAAATTAGAGAACAAATTTTGTGGACAGACAGCCAAATTGTGAGAGACTGGTGTCAGTCTAATAAGATGTTGCCACCATTTGTGTCACGTAGGATTGAAGAAATAAAAGCAAACAAGAGCCTAACTATACGAAAGGTGGCTACAAATTTAAACCCAGCAGACATAGCAACGAGACCATATTGCACTGAAGAGAACAAGGAAATATGGTTGAAGGGACCAGAATTCCTACGACGAGAAAATGGCAAACAGCCAGTACTCTGTGAGACGGAACTCTCTCTTTTTAGTCGGGAGGTACTGGCAAGTCAGCCAGCAACTCAGACAGCATCACAAGAAAAAAGGATTCAAACCGCGTCAGAAGTATCTGAACGAGAAAGACAACAAAATAAGTTGACGCCTGGTCAGGATAACAATGCCATTAGTAACATCCAACAGATAAAATACATACAAGAAGAGCATTTCCCGGATGAAGTGAAAGGGAAAGAAACCGATCTAAGCCGGAACCTCAGGCTTTTCGTTGACGTTGATGGTTTACTACGATGCAAGGGTAGACTAACGAATGCTAACTGGTCCTTTGACAAGAGGTATCCCATCCTCATCCCGGGAAATAGCGATTTTACTGACAATATCATACAAACAACTCATGAAGATAATTTCCACGTAGGTGTAAATCACACTTTGAGTTTGATACGCCAAACATATTGGATTCCAAAAGGTAGATGTCGTGTACAAAGAATATTGAAAGGATGTAAGACCTGCGTTAAACATGGAGGAGGGCCTTTCAAACTTCCATCTGTCCCGGCGCTTCCAAAGGAGAGAGTAAATTACAGTTCACCATTCTCTTGTGTGGGCATGGACTATTTTGGCCCTTTATATATCAAATCTAATTCCAATAAAGAGGAGAAGCGTTGGATTTGTTTATACACGTGTTTAGCAGTGAGAGCGATACATTTAGAAGTAGTGGATAACCTTAGCGCCGACGAATGTCTGTTAGCATTGAGAAGGTTCATTTCCACCCGATCGGTACCCGCTTTGATAGTTTCAGATAATGCCCAACAATTCAAGCTGATGGCAGAAGTTTTGTCTGACACTTATTGTATATCAAACAAAATCGGATGGAAGTTCATTCCACAGCTTGCACCATGGCACGGTGGTTTTTATGAAAGGCTAATTGGAATAGTAAAACAGTGTCTCAAGAAATCGTTAACGAAACAGCTACTAAAAGAGAACCAGCTCACTACTATCATTAAAGAAATTGAAGCGGTTGTGAATACTCGACCGTTAACGTGCGTCGGCGCGGAACTAGAAGATGTTCTTAAACCTTCCGACTTCCTCACGATGGGAAGTTGTATTACAACCGAGCCAGCCGATCAGATGATACAACCAGGGAGTTCAGTCACTAAAAGGAATTTAATAGAGGCATGGAAACGAGGACAGAATGTTCTGAACGATTTTAAAATCATGTTCATGAACCAGTATTTGCCTAGTTTGCGCGAAAGGTACCAACATTCACACAAAGAACCAAGACTGCGGAGCCGTAAAGAACCCCAAGTTGGAGATATTGTGCAGATAAAAGGTGAAGCTAAGAATCGGGAAAACTGGAAGGTTGGCAAGATAATAAATCTTCTCAAGGGACAAGATGGAATGTGCAGAATAGCAAGAGTGAAGGTGGGTGAAACCGAACTCACTCGATCCATCACGCATTTATATCCACTAGAAATGGATGAAGAACTGCTTGTGGAAAACCAGACGGCTACGAAGGAAGGAAGGCAATTTATTTCTAAAGCACCGATCATACATTCGGAGATAAGACTTCCCCCTCCTGTTGGCACTTCTTCTCCTGAAAACGAATTACATGGGTCAGCCCCCGAACCCATGAACATTGAAGAGGAAATACCCAGTCCACTGGAGGAACCTTTAAGCCCGAATCTGATATCTGAGAACGAAGCAGTAAACAATGGAAGAGACATAGAAGATGATCACTCTAACCACTCGAATGATCAGGATAACTCAATAACAAAAGGGGAAACAGGAAGTAATGAGAGAAAACCACATAGAGCAGCATTCCTGAAGGCCGAACAAAAGATACGGGAATGGACACGTGCCCTAATCGACTACTTGTAACTTCTTCGCCGTCGGGAGTGTCGTGACGGCTGCGCACGCCACGATATTTTCCGGGCGAGCAACACCTGACATCATCCTCCTGCAATAACTGAGCCAATCAACGCGTCCTGTCGAAACGACCAATCACAGGGCCCGCAGAGGACGCTACTGTAAAGGTTAAGAGAATCTCGGCTACGGGCGCGGCCATCTTCTTTCTGCTTTCAACGGCGTGCACACGAGCGACAACATCTCACAAAATATCGGAGCTAAGTATCACAGACTCTTTATTACCTTGCTTGCACTCATGCTTTGATGAATAACTGATGAATAACTATTAATAAACATGTTCTTTATGTGGATTACTTATACAGATAGATACTTCACATTGTGCACAATCTGAAGGTTAGGATTCGTACGGGACTTTTGAGCTCACATCACGAATAGTCGTGAACGTCTACTGCCAGATGCATGGCCGGGGAACAGGACTGCAAGGAGGCGGTGCCTGATGTACGATACCAAACCGTCGGCCAGGTCTGAGAACGCTTGGTGTACAGAGTGTAGTGGCCGGTTGGCCCGCGTGGGCGAGGGGTCGGGGTCCGATAGACGACAGCGCTCCCCACGCGCAGATCACGGTGGCCCACGATCGGATCTGCTCCCGTGCGAATCGCCACCTGATTTAAGACTCGTGACCGGGTGTCGCCGCTTCCGTGGGCCGGTACAAGGGGCGGTAGGGGGTACACTCAGGTGGTATTAAGTTAAATGTAGCTCGACGTAAAAGATCATAAGCGCTGAAGGGTTGTGATGCTTAGTTACCAGCTAATGGTGTTTTAACATTACAGGACGCAACAGACAACCAGGGGAGGAACTGTCCGTGAAATCCATTTGAACTGTAGTCGGGGAGATAGAGCAGTCAGCGAAAGCTCTGTCACCAAGTGGCGATTGGTGAATCCTCGTGCCCGGTGAGTGAGCTCACATTCTATACGCACTACCTGTATTATTTGTTGGGAAACGCTGGATTATAAGTACCTATAATATCAGCGATGGGGGTTGCGTTCCAGAGGTGACATAGGTGACATAGCGAAGCAGATGTTGAGAATATAGCCTGATGTAAATGTATGTATAGTTCACCGCAACCCCACTAGCTTCCCGACAGTCAGTGATCCAATTTTTATCAATTTTCCGGAGAGGCAGCGATTTCATTGGGAAACTGATATCGGCCGCGTTTGACAAAATGGATATTACGGCGGCAGCGTACTCGTTCGCATCGTGTTGGTACTTACACCTTACCTCGTCCCAGTCCGTGGCTTGAAGCCTTCGTACGTAGTTAACGAGATTAATTTCCGTATACTGCCGCTTTGTAATTCTGACGGGCTTAGTGCAGGTGTGTTTCGATTAGACTAGCAACGCAACTCGGCTTCGCATGAGTGTAATTGGGGTGTAATTCTTATTTTTTTTACACCTTGGGTTACATCATTGGAGTTTTAGTAAGGAACCCTATTTTTTTTTTATATAATATTGCCTGTGTCACCCGAGGATAGTGTAGCTCTTAGTGTAGCTTATGCAGGTCACTGCATAAATGATAAAATATCTGAAGCCAAATTAGATTAAATAATGTTTTGTCAATTGGTATGAATGTCAATGTCAGTCAGTATTGTCTGTCAAGTCAATTATTGTAATGTCAATGTCTAAATTGTACAATAAAATACCGCCAACCAATTGAACCAATCCCAAAATTCCAAAACAAAACAAATCTTAATTTTTGTTTAATGTTATAATTTTATTTTAATCGATTGCGATAGGCGGGCCTTCGCGGCTATGAATACCGATAAACTAACCAAGCAACCGATAACGCTGTAAGCATTCAAAAAGTTATGATGTAGTAATGTAAAGTATTACGGTAACATTAGTATAACCCTTGTGTCCCTTGTGGTCGGGACATGCGACAATTGCGACACTTCCCTATCTTACTTGTACACGTGCGGGTGGTTCTGTATATAAAATCTATTTTTACCATCAGTGCATGTTTCTGAAGGTAGCTGCAAGTGCAAGACAAAGTCTGAGCTGGCGTTGTGCTAGTACTGTGTCTGCACCTACACTCGCAAGTAATAAAATGTCTTTGGAGCAGGCTAAACAAGTAGCGGCTTACCGGGCCGTCGACGAATTTGTGTTTAACAACTGTGTCTTTGGTGTTGGAAGCGGTTCAACCGTGGTCTACGCCGTTCAGCGTCTTGCAGAAAAGGTCGAAACCGATCAATTAAAGGTCACGTGCATTCCCACGTCGTTTCAAGCAAAACAACTGATCATTAAACATAACCTAACACTGGGAGAACTGGACACTAGTCCTGTTATTGATGTCACTATAGATGGTGCTGATGAAGTGGACTCCAATATGACCTTGATCAAAGGGGGAGGTGGGTGTTTACTGCAAGAGAAAATCATTGCTTCCTGTTCCAAGAAACTCATTGTAATTGCTGATTACACCAAGGATTCAGTTAACCTAGGAGACAGATACAAAAAGGGTATTCCGATTGAAGTAATTCCTATGGCTTATGTCCCTATTAAAAATAAAATTATTGCATTATATGGGGGAGAAATAAAGCTAAGAAATGCTGTAGCTAAGGCTGGGCCTGTGGTGACAGACAATGGAAACTTCATCCTCGATTGGATGTTTTCTGATAAAGGCTTGGATTGGGAACAGGTCAACACTACAGTGAAGATGATTCCAGGTGTTGTAGAAACCGGTCTATTTGTGAAAATGTGCCAAAAAGCATATTTTGGACAGGTTGAAGGAAATGTTGTAGAAAGATCTCTCTAAATATCATCATTAGTTGTTAGCGTTTGATCTGATAAGAGAATTTGATTAGCGCTTAAGTTTGATTTCTTTTATTAGTATATACTTACCTAATCTTATATTTTTTATATTAAATTTTTATCACATATTTTGCATTTGATTCAAGAATATCCTTCAAATTACTTTTGCCACAACACACATAATAAAACCAAAACTAGTATAAATATTTGTAAGCTTTTCTCAACATAATATACTCAGTACAAGTTTTTAGCTCTGACACCCTGTGTACTACATTGTTGTACATTGTAAAAAGCCAAATGAAAACCCATTCAACCATCCAGCATTTTACAATGATATGGCAACATATGAAAGTTAAAAAGAAATTGGACCAATTACAAACGGCCAAACCACGATGACAAGTATATGTCTTGTATTGGCCTTAATATAGTATACATTAAAGAACACTTTATCCTGGATACTTCTGCATGTGAACATGTGCATTCTGCATGTGTAGGGCATCGTAGACAAGAAAAATTACCTGATTCAAGATTGCAATTATTTATTTCCACATTTTACATTAACACTTATATTCTTAAAAGTAAAACACCTATGAAAATATTAAGTACTTGGCATGTGCTTTGGGTATGAGTTGAACTCATTGATTCGATACAGACTATTCATAACTAGAGAGCATAATAGACATTAGTAGTATTTACTCTTCGAGATACAATGCCTAAGAGTCGCAATCTAAGTGAAAACAGTCATAAACGTCCAAGCGTCGTTGTACATACCTAGACATGAATTATATAATTCAAAATGCCTCAATTACTTCAATTTTGACATTATGTCGTTTGCATAGTGTTCAACGTCACTTGTCGCTGTTGCATCGTGGCACTGGCATTGGGCGACGTTGTAATCGGATCGCTATTGCCTTACAACTAACCAAAATTTCGGCGCAGTGTGTAGCATGCAAGTATTGTATCTCGATGTATTTACTTCATAAATTGTGTTCAAATTATAGACCCCAACATCAATTACAAAGAAATATAATTGACCAGCATTTTCCTCTGAGGTCAAAGACTTAACTGCAAAAGTTTTACATTCAATAAACTTACTGAATATAGACAATTTTTTACTCTTTTATCCAAAAACGTTTGACAAACTTAAACCATTTTATTAAAAAAATTGTCTCCCTTTCATGCATGACACTTCCCAATAAGTTGATTTAACATTAATTTATATCGAAGATTAGGCTATCAGCGTTTATGCATAAGAGGGTTAGTTTTTAAAGATAAGTGTACATACCACCATACCTACCTAAACTTACTACATAAATGCTCAGTTTTATATAAGCTTTTAAAAAAAATTATAGACATTTGTGCTTGTGATATATCTTCATTCACAATTGCAACAGTAGTTGTTATCAACAATCCAAATACATTTACAAAGTTTTATTAAAATATACCAGGGTGTACAATAACTAGTTAATTATTAAATGGTGTTAAATGGTGGATTTAAATTAGTATGTTTATATGAAAAACTGAAAAATTATCTGAC
Organism: Agriopis marginaria; assembly: GCA_932305915.1. Lineage (NCBI taxonomy): Eukaryota > Metazoa > Arthropoda > Insecta > Lepidoptera > Geometridae > Agriopis > Agriopis marginaria. Next base: position 9,043,550 of record OW029921.1, read on the forward strand.
CTCTGGTCCCGCCCTAAGCATAAAAACATAACTTAGGAAACTAAATCAACTTAATTATCACAGCAAAACAAATATGTATAATTAAGCTTATCATTACACTTCAATGACTAATAAAAATGATAAGGAAGGCTGCTTTGTACATACAATGCATACAAACATGCATACACTGTTCTAACTAACTTAAATACAGGAAAGTACTACAAGCTATAGTTGTTAAGGTAAGTGCATAAAACTTTGTAAAATACATATGACTGGCTGATCACTTACACATTTATTTTTTATAAATACCCTTTTTAGTAAAGTCCACAGACCAGTTAGAAGTACAGCATAGTTGTGGAGCTAATGGCGACTACAATCCCTTAGTCATTTCCATCTTAGGCAGACATATCAGTTCAGTCCATGATCATGGCCTCGATTCAAATGAAGGAACTATGGAATGGAATGACAATTTACTTACTTTGATTTAGGCCGACAATCAATCCAATAGAAAACTCCATTATGATAACACAAATTACACATAAATTGGAACAAACGCGCACCACAAAGCAGGATGTAGCAGTCGGGACTGGACACAACTTTATTAAAATTAATATTATCCTCTCATTTGTGCAGGTCTGCTATGCAAACTCACTTTAGTCTTTTTAATGGTTGCTGGTGGGCTGTGTGAGCTCTAAGGCTAGATTGTTCGTATGCAATTTAGTCGGGAGTTGTATTTTTGGCATAACAAGGTGCAGCAGTGATATTGCGCAACACATTGTTTTGGACTAGAATTATCAGGCGAGGCGACGCTCAAGCGTAAGCCTGTTAACCAATAAAAAAAACAATTGTTGCAAGCTATATTGGACATTAATATCACAACATAGGATTTAAAAATATTAAAGGTAAACTCAGTACTCATGTTTTGTGAATTTTGTACCAGATCCAACATCCATGTGTTTGTAATCTATGCCTGTAGGCTTACTTACTTCTAGATTGAAATAATATTATAATAATACTCAAAACATAAAACACAAAGTAACAATACTCAACACAAACATTCCCTAGCCACATTCAGTTTCAGATCCAGGGGATTCAGTAAAGGCTTGTTTTCTTCATTATTCGCAGGAACTCCTCCTGGTTTATTTCGCCATCACCATCTCGGTCTGCTTCGTCAATCATTTCATGAAGTTCTTCATCAGTCAGATTTTCACCAAGCTCTTTGGCAACTCTCTTCAAATTTTTGAATGAGATTTTACCTGAAATTAGGTGTTGACAGATCATTATATAGACCTAGAATTTTGCATGTGAAGAGTTGTTTAATATTATAATAAGAAAATGTAGACGCAAGTTTTTTTTTATAGAAAGGAGCGTCAAATAGGCATGCGGTCCACCTGATGGTAAGCGGTGATCACTGCTTATGGACACCTGCAACACTAGCAGCATTTTGGAGGCCAGCCCGTAGAATATATCCCCATTTTCAGGGTTTGATTTGTGGTAAAAGTTGTTCAAAAAAAACAACTTTTATACAGTACAATACAGTTCAATGGCTTATACAACCCTGTATGTATAATTGTATAGAATGCAAATTTATACCAACCAGTTTCATCATCATCAAACAGCTTAAAGGCCTTCATAATCTCCTCTTTAGTATCTTTTTCAGCCATCTTCACTGTCATAATGTCAAGAAAATCTTCAAATGAAATTTTACCATCCCCTTTGTCTATTTCAGCTATCATCTTTTTAATCTCTTCTTTTTTAGGTTCGAAGCCCAAAGCCCTGATTGCTACCTTTAGTTCTTTTGTATCTATCTTCCCAGTGTTCTCCGTGTCAAAAAGATCAAAAGCTTCTTTGATATCTCGACGTTGTTCCTCTGTGAGTTCAAACTTAGGGCCGGATTTTTTTCGCATTCCGCCTGTTGTGGTTTTCTTCTGAGTGGTTACTGTGGTAGCAGCCTGGAAATGTATTCATAAAACTGAGAATTACTGCATAATCCTACAGCAACAAGTCGCATACAGCATTACAAAGAAATATTCAAAATTACGAGCGTCTATTATTTTTAAAACAAGGCGAAACAAGACTCGAATGAAGATCTACTTACCATTTTTTCACCATGAAATTGCTTGTTGTTGATAATGATTTTATCGTCTGAAAAGCCAAGGTAATTCAATAACAAATATAAAAAATTTGAAAGACAAGAGTTCTTTTCTTCACATTTATTAATTGTTTGTTCCAATCCAAATATTTAGATATAAAAATGATCCAAATAATCCAAATTTTTAGATACAAAAATGAAAACATTAACAAATTACAAAACCCTTTTTTTTTCTTGACTGCCAGTTTTTTTTTTTTTTGTTTTTGCTTTTTGGTTCGGATAAAGAGGCCTTTGGACCACTGCCACAGAAAATATCAAGATGTTGCTAGCTTACCACTTTTTGTACACCCATAAAGTTGTGTTAAACTTCATAAACCCCCATTTATGTATTATTATTGATCGCTAGTCGCTAGGTACGTTGAGTGAGCAGATCTATTAAAATTACTATAATGAGGTATCCTTAATAATGCGGAACTTTAACGTTACCTTATTGTGTCGTTTAAAAATACCAAATCACGACATATGGGCTTTTATTCGCTAACTAAAACACACACGTAGCGCGGTTCGTTAAGTTAGCCTCTAAAAGTTTGGCTTCTATTGCCTAGGGAATAAAGGCCAACTTTTTGAGGATAACCTAAATATGAAGACCTATGAAGACTCTTCATGTGCCGCATAAAGAGCGTGTCGTGTTTGTAGTTAGTGAATCAGGGCCAAGGGCCAAGGACCTTTGGAGTAAGGTTAGGGACAGATAACTTATATTTATAATATGGGGTACGTTTTTAAACTGGCCCAGTTGATCAGTCCTAGAACCTGACTTAGATAATATTATTTAGAAAATAATTTGCCTAAAAGTACTAGCTGAATCCCGCGGTATTATCTGCTATTTTCCAGTTTTGTTCCGCATTTTCTGGCGGGGAAAGTGTCTTTATGTCCGTCTTTCTGATGTACTCTGCTACAACACTGCTGCAGGAACACCCTGCCAAATTTCGATTATGCCATAGTGAAAAGCGTACAAACAGACAGAGAGACAGAGTAGTTACTTTCGCTTATATAATAAGTATTATATACGATACATTCATGATCTTAAGCTACACTGTGACAAAATGAATGTAATAAAAAGGGCTACACCTGTCATCTTATTTTGTCTTGCTTTTAATGAACGACAAACATACCATCATTTTCATCTTTATCAATGTCTGCATCAACATTCATTACGTGTGAGAATCGTCGTGTGAGAGTTACGTGTGTGATGTAGTGTAAGAAACTTCTGCTACTACCACAATGCCTACATCCCATTGCCTCCTGTTTCCAGTAAAGATAGGACTTTTATTATCTTGGCAACACAATCGTTAGATGACTGTCAAAATTGTTGCGGTTGTCAATGCCAATTTCTTTTTCTTTTAAGTTAAAACTTTACACGTTTTTTCTATTTAGCCAGTCAATCCAAGTTTTAGAATATTTTGAAGTCAAACAGAGCAAAGGGAATTATAAATGCTACGTAAGAGAGCAGAGGATAAGTTAAGAGAAACCTGTGATTTCTCAGTCTACGGGATAAGTCATGGTCCAAGCTAGAAATCAAATTAGATTAGATTTAGTACAGTAATTTTTAAACTTTCGCGATTTGAACACATGTTTTAAGTGTTTATCGGGACTTATCACGTATTATTTAGTTTAGGTTAAAATATGTACGTTTCGCTCGACGTTTTGACCATGTTACAATGGCCGTGGTCACGAGCTGACAAAAACATAGATAAACATATATACTAGATTACGTATGTTAAACACCCTCCGGGATCGGGTCTTCTGGGTGTACAGTTTTCCTAACCGGCCACCCAGATGGAAAGCTAGTGGTCTGCTAACAAGTTATCATAACCGACCACCCCGGTGGATGATATTGGTGGTCCGTTAGTAATAAACGTACTCATTCCCGTCCTAAGCGTACACAAACCTAAGGCATTGCCAGCAAGTTCCACGCTGATTATAAAGCAAAATCCATAATTATTAAAAACATTTTGTCAATAGATTACCAGACCTACCTCATCGACTGCAACTCTTTGTCGAGGTAGGTTTTACGAAAAAAAAATTACATAAAAATTATCTTATATTACTAAAGCTTTAACAATGAAGCATTACAAATACTTTGTACAAAAAAATGGGTATTATCAATCATGCATTCGCCCAAAGTCGTTTTCCAAAATATCACCATAGGAGTTCAATGTGAAAAAAAATGTCGCCTCTTTGTAGTATTTTTTGAGCAGGAGATCCAGCTAAGAGTTTTTATTCTACCAGCTAAAGCATGGAATCGAACTGCCAACGACTAATGGACTAATGTTATTCAGAAAGAAAACTGTGTAAAATATCAAGATTATTTTATTACAAAATTTTACAATAACTTATTAATACATCATTATGTTTGTTCGTTGTTGCAAAGAGCAACTACTTGTCATTCAAGGTGCTGACGGGAGCGTTCCGAAGGACTTCATCAGGTGGTAACAATGGGGAAGACGGCTCCTGTGGCCTATTTTCTGCAGAGTGGCTGCAGCCTGGGCCAGCATACCGGCGCGCTCACCCGGCGCAGCTAAAACAGCAGCAGGGAGGTGCTTGCACGCCATGTACAGAGCAACGGCCCGCTCACCGTCACCACCACCGCCTTCGAGAGACCGCTCTAGAAATTAAAAATTTAGTTAGAACAACATCTCATAATATTTTTTGAATTGGTGATCAGTATACAGTGTTATGCACAAGAGGTCCATCATTATGAATAAGTTGATTTGCCATCCCTAACGCTACTTGCGCGTAGGTTATAAAAATCAAGGGGGTCTAGACAAGAGCCACTTTCTGTTAGCGTTCACGCCTGCGGAAAGATGAAATTGTATGAAAATGTCATTAGCTTGAGATAATTTCTCTCTAGCTAATCCACAGGCGTGAATGCTAACATAAAGTGGCTCTTGTCTAGACCCCCTGGTCAGACGAAGTCAGCCTTCAGTACCCTTAGTACAAGTTTTGATAGTATTCGAAAACTTTTTTCATTTTCGTTTGTTCCATACATTGCTGGGCTAAAAGGTGTTCGAAAACTTTTTTCGTATTAGAGTGAAGCAATCTATACCGCTGATTACTACCGATTTTAGTTCCTCCACGTTTCCGATAAAGGCGCTTTACTAAAATGTATGGAACAATACATAAACGAAAAAAGTTTTCGAAAACTATCAAATCTGGGACTAAGCGTACTGAACATGTAGGATAAATATAATAATAGTACTAACAGACGTATGGATTTGGTTGACGAACCGACGTCCAACCAACGGGAGAGAAAGAAAATTTTTTCTCTTTTCCACCTGTTGGTTGGTGGGGGTTCGTCAACCAAGTCAGTGTCGTCTGTTAGCACTATAATATTAAACCAAAGAGGACCCGTGAGTATCGTACGAATTAGGAACAAACTATTTATTTTGTGTCCCGGCTATAGGATTAAGTATGTTATTCAGGGTTGATGAATGCTGGTGTTACCTTTCCCGCATATGATGGAAGAGCGGTTGATGCGCGGGCGCAGGCTGCCGTCGAGCAGTTGTTGCGTGCGACGCGGCGCTGCGCCGGCCATCATACGGCACACCGCAGACTGCAGGAATACGCGTCCCGTCACCCACTGCAACAAACAATACAACTACAATCTAGGAATCTTCTATTGGAAGATTAGTTAATTAATCATTGCCTGTTAGTCAGTTACGTCCATATAAATATACTGGATGTGTTTCACTCAGTGGAGTAGAGGTGTGTCAACAGTAGACAAAGTACAAATATCCGATATGTAAAATAAGACATTCCAATACAATAGGGTATTTGACAGATTTAACGAAACCATCTTAAATTGTTTATTATATTAAAATAAACCAATTTGGGTTTTAAATAATGACAGATCAAAATTCAAATTATTGTAAACGCTCCCTTTGACATTTATGTGGCCACCTGACATAAGTGACGTCACACATAAGCAAACGAGTTCAATGTGTGTTTGTAGTCAAGTCACGTCATCAATAATAAACATATTTTAATTTTTTACTTTGCTGAAAATCGGGACCATATTTTTTTAGTATCAAATATATTTTTTTAATATAATCTTCTTGGATTACACCAGCTTGAATCATATTTTTAATACAGTTAAAATACCATATTCCATACAAATTTCAATTTCAAAATGGATCGTTTCGTATTGAATACTCATACTCCTCTGACTGAACGCTTTAATCCTGTGCCGAGAACCAGTTGTCTGGATAAATCTAACATAGGTTTTAAGACAACTTACTAACGCGAAACGTAACGTACCATGAGTTTTAAATAAAATAAAAAAAGTTTTGCTTCCATACCGGTAAGTGTTGGTCGAGCCGGCGCAGCGAGTGCAGGTCTCGCTGGAACGCGCGCAGCTGCGCGTTTGAGCCAGCGCGCCCCCCGCCCGCCTCCCACACCCCCGCGCGTACTTCCAGCAACCAATCACAGCACAGAACTTGCATCAGCTGAAAACAATAACTTTTCGATAGAACTTTGTATTCATAGCTTGGAATATATATTTTTGAGCTTATATGATGTTATATAACGTGTATCACAAATTTTCTATCTAAATCTTCTCTAAAGGATCGAGCACATTATGCCGGGCTGCAGCGGGGCAGATTTCCATATAAAATGGAAATGCGATGCACCCCGGCCCGCTGCGGCCCGTCCTAATGTGCTCGAACTTTAAGGGCGCGTTTCAACTTCAGCAGTCAAAAGACAAAAGCGACTGTGGTGAGTAAAGAGGTACAGCTTTCTCTGTGTGTAGCCACTCTCTTGTGGTGGAAGTCCCATTTAGACACACTAACCATTTCAATGCACCTTCTTGATCAAAACAGCAGATTTCTGATGTGAACTGCGCTGTTTTAGCGCTAATTCGAGCCCGAGTTAAGAGTTAGCCCTGCTGTTGTCAATAATGGTTTCATACATATGAAAACGGTTGGGATCACGACACCGCTCTTGAGACTGCCTTGCGGGGCAAATGAGATCGAAAACGTGGCCTTTTTAAATATGACTTTAACAAGCCATTCGAAAATAGATACAAGCAGTAAATTGAAACACTTACTTTCTTCAAACTACATTTCAAAAAATCTATTTGCTCAAACCTAGTCTGGCTTAGCGCAATTTGTCAGTTTACAAACCTTTGACAATGTAACATTACAAGTAACATATTAGATATAGAATATGTATTTATATTTGATCTATTCAATAAAAATTACATGTATAATAAAAACTATCTTAAATTTAAATTTATAACTAAAAAACTAATTTAAAACTAAAATTAATCTAAAACTAAAACTAATCTCACAATCCGCTACCGGTGGGCAGTGTTCCCAAAATGCTGGCTGCATTGCCACGTTGTATGGCAATGCTTATTCTTTGGGCAAAATATAGGCCAGCATTTTGGTCACGAGTTGCTTCGATCAGTCGCCCTGATAGGTCTTTAAATATTCGATGGGCTCCTGGTCCTCCGGATAGAGATAAAATAAATAAATAACGTTAGTAACACTCATATGTCTCCACTAAGGGCCATTCCGCACCAAAAAAGGGGGGTCTTTGCTTTGATGATAATTATGTCTGGAGGGTGAGTACGGCCTTATTTCATTATATATTTAACATCCGGACCCAGAGCAGATATTCAAATTCATCATTCAAAAATCTGCCGGGAATCGAACCCGGTACCTCCTGCTCATAAAGCAGACGTGCTACCACTGAAACAAACCAGTCGTATTACCGCGCCGAGCAATGAACCAATGAGGCAATTTTTATGAGTACAGTAGTCTCACTAATCCGGCACTTCAGTACATCGGCACGTCCAATAGACCGGCACTATACAGCCACGGGCCGTGCTTTCTCCGCCCGTCTTTCCCTTTCCTCATCCGGTACCTACGCTCACACACGCTCTTTACTCCCCAGGTTACTAAGAAAGTTGTCATTAAAAAAAGTAATATATAAATACATACTACCAACATAAATTGTAATGTTTTATTTTATTTACCTTGAATTTCCCTGTATAATTCAGTAATCCGAATATTCCAATAATCCGGCAACTTTTAGTATTTAATACGGCCGGATTAATAAGACTACTGTATATGATGCATGGTGGGTTTTTATTTACCTTGAATTTCCCTGTATAATTCAGTAATCCGAATATTCCAATAATCCGGCAACTTTTAGTATTTAATACGGCCGGATTAATAAGACTACTGTATATGATGCATGAGCCATGGTAGCTCATTTGGGAGACCGCTAGACTTGACGGACGGATTTTCATACCACTAGCTTTTCGATGAAGGAAAACATCGTGAGGAAACCTGCATACGTACGGAGAAGGAATTCAATGGCGTATGTGAATCCACAAATCCGCACTGGGCCAGCGTGGTGGATATGGCCCAATCACCCTTTCGGGGGTAGGCTAAAAGTCCAGCAGTGAACTGTTAAAAGGCTGACTATGATGATGATGGTGAGTTAAGATTGTTATGAATTTTAAATAATCCGTGTTAAAGGTGCAAAGAAAAAGAGTAAGAGTAAACCAGTAAGGACAGTCAGCAAAAAGCGAAAAAAAAACTCGGCGATCTTCCATGCGATGCGAGCAACTAACTCGAGATTTGCTTTGTAGTGATATTGCACAGAATGGAACAAGTGCAATGCAACTACAATGCACTCTCGCGATAGTCAAGTCTTCATGCTTCTATGCAGTAGCCGATATAGTGCGAAATTATATCTGTCAAGCAAAATAGTAAATTATCACCTAGGGCCTTGTGGCTACCATTTAACGCGGGTTCGAAACAGCGCAATGCGGAAAATCACGCGAACGTGAACCTTAACGCGTCCAGATACGGTTTGCGGTCGCGCAACTTTTCGTATCACTTAAACAGAATTGCGTAGCCGTAAGGCTACTTAGTAGGGAGGCGGAGTATAAAAAAAAAAATTCGTTGGACTAAGCAGTATTATAGCAACAAGTGGTATCATTGGATTCAGTTATGTTTCCTTAGTACGAAAAGTGCCGTCGCTTTCTTAAGTGGTGGAGTGAAGAATTATGACGTCACAAAGATGGCGACGAAATATACAGTTAATTTTTTTTATGTTTTCAATTGTATCTTTTTTATTACTCCATCTCTACTTCAGATTAAAATACAGTTTTGTTAAGTATTTAAATACCTTTCATATGATACCTCACACGTCTTAATAGGTTAAGTACTTTTTGAGTAAATCGACAAAATTTGAGACGAGGAGTCGCCATCTTTGTGACGTCATAATTCTTCACTCCTCCACTTAAGAAAGCGACAACGTCACTTTTCCTACTCAGAAAACATCACTGAATCCAATGATACCACTTGTTGTTATAATACTGCTCAGTCCAACGAAAATCGTTATTAGACGACTTTTTGCAACTCCGCCTCCCTACTACCTGGTTAAGACGGGACCGGAGGTCAGATCATTATTAACCCCGACGCAAACATAGGGGTGTTATAAGTTTAACGTGTGTATATTATTTTTTATTATTTATCTGTGTGTCTGTCTGTACACCGTAGTTCCCGAACGGTTTAGTTTTTATTTTGGTTGAAATTTGACGTTCGAGATGGTTTTCAGCTATGATTCAAGAAAATCTGTTAAGCCGTTTAATGATTATCAGCTCCTTCATCAGGAGTAAAAAAATAAAAAATCCATACTTTTTTTATGATTAGGCTAGGCGTTTGAGTACAAATGACATGTTAAGTGACGAAAACATTTATTCTAGTACGTTTGTATAATAAGTATGAAAACAATCGGACCTCCGGTCGCCATCTTAAAGCCATGCCATGTTAGGTCTTCCACACATACACACATAGTCCAACGATTTTGAGGCTACCGACTTTTATAACGCATATAATCGAGATTGGTTTGTTTCCCCCTGCCCTCACTAAAAACCCCTTCCACCTTATCTCTCCTCAAAATGGCGGCGGAGAATCACTCTAATATATATTATAAATGCACAAGTTTGTGCAACTGTGTGTATGTTTGTCCGCACTCATTTCCGTAACGGCGAACGGATTTGTATTAAGTTTAGTATGGAGGTAGTTTCTACTAGTCTGTCTACCATACAAAACAGGTAGCTTATACCCTAGATTCAAGATTGACATATTAAACTACTTTTTATTATTGAAAAAGAAAACAATTTCACTCGAATCATACTTCCTGCGAAAACAATATGATGGTATGTGAGGGTAGATCGAAAAACCCATAAGCTCGAGTTCAAAAACTCAATGATTTTGATGATTTTTGCAATAAATTTCGTTTAATTTTAATAGAAAAAAACTTATTTCAAATTTCAAACGCGTTGGACTCTTACATTAAAACAACGCCACAAGGTTCACTTTTTTATGCCATATGTGGCAAACAAGCTACTGGCCCTCTAGTGGTAAGCTATCTCCGCCTTTGGATACCTGTTACACCAGAGGAAGTAAACCTTGTCTCATTTACTTTTAGAAGCTGTCCAAAACACCATAAAAAATCTTCCAAACCACTAGTATCTAATATTTTTTTACATAATACAGGCCAGGACTTTTTAAAACATGCAAAAGTCATAGTAAATTTAAGTGCTCATAAAATATCGGTGACTGACCATCATGAGCTGTGTGGGTTTTCTGCAGCAGTAGTACGCCAGGGAGTCTGCTAACTTGGCTCCAGCAATATCACACACCTGCAAAAAGGAAAGTCATCATCACCATGATGTTCCTAGTGCTGGGGCACAGGCCTCCTCACAGAGAGAGAGGATGGGCCCTAATCTTGTTGGACATGGACATACCGGTTTCCTCATGATGTTTTCCTTCACCGTTTTTGAGCGATGGCATTGAATCGAAATTGCTTATAATTTGTTTAAGTACTAAATAAAAGTCATTGGTTCGACGTGGTTACCGGGGTGTGGCCGTTGCGTACACTGCAACTACGTAGAGCCACGTGGAGAGATTATGAGTGGCTAGTAGCGACGTCAAAATTGTGCTCTCGGTCATAAAGAGACGATCAGCAATTCCCTGACGTTAAAAACACTACTGAACCCCTCACTGCACCTCATATCTATACTAATAATTATAATAAAGAGAAAAGATTTGATTGTTTGTTTGCATTGAATAGGCTCCGAAACTACTGAACCTATTTGAAAAATTCTTTGACTGTTGGTAAGCTACACTATCCCCGGGTGACATAGGCAATATTATATTTTCAAAAAAATTTGGGATCCTTACTAAAACTTCAATAATGTAACCCAAGGTGTACCCATCATCATAAGACGTCCACTGCTGAACATAGGCCTCCCCCTTTAACCTCCACACTGAACGATAGCCTGCCTTTTGCATCCACTGGACGCCCGCGACTCTCACAATGTCGTCGGTCCATCTAGTGGGAGGCCTCCCTACACTGGACCCGGGTATGTCCTAAAACTACGACCAGAACCACCAGAGGATGGGCAGCAGCATCTTTCTACTTGAATGGTGGATCCTCCTGCGATCCCCAAGCCGCCTGCCAAGCGTGGGGATTATTGGCAAACCCCCCTCCCCCCTCATGACATACAAACCCAAGGTGTAATGATTTTAAATTTTGATTTTTTTGTTAAAAAGCCTTGCGAAGCCGGGGTGGGCCACTGGTATATATATATAAAAATATGTAAGTAATTAGTGCAAGGCCGAGGATCGAACCGTTCACCGTCATATTTAGTACACACATTTGACAGAAACGAGGTATAAGCTAAATGATTGGCAGGGAAAACAACCTAATTTGAAATAAAAACGGGGTAAAAGCTGGTAGACATGATGGTCATTTTCCCTATTTGCTAATCATAAACTAGGGAAAACGGACCCTTTTAGAATACAAACGGGGTATAAACTAAATAAATAAATGTTAAGTCGACATACCTTGAGTAGAGTCTCAGAAGTCCTTTCGAGGGCGCGTTCATCCCGGCACTGCGATAGACTGAGTAGCCCGCGCCTGCTTTTGTACGCCAAATGAAGCGCCCTGCAATAATACCACAATAGGTATCACTCATCCGCTCTGTTTACATTGCCAAAGACAATAGTTTTCAATAACGCAACTATAAACCGTACAGCACTGTTTTATAAACACGCGATTAGTTTCTAAGTTTTCACACGTGTGAGAATGTGCTTAGTGTAAATACGTTCGGTTATGATTGGCCAGTGTATAGCCGAGATTCTATAGATGCCGTTTTATCTCTGTTGCATTAATATCATGATTAGTCGAAACCGAACAAGACGTGTGTTAAATTCGAAGAGAATATGTATCACTGGCGCAGAATGATGTTTGAATAATGAAGAATTGAAGACCAAATAACCTCGGTAAATATTTTAGATTTAGACTGCTTGCTCAATGGTAATGCGGATCCATAGATTGTTGGGAATCATGGAAGCTTCAGCCTTCGTCAATAGCCATAGACGTAGCAATACAATGGACAAGTTCCTCCCTTTAAAATAATTAAAATACCGACAATGGTATTCCATACAACTTTGATAGCCCGTTGGTCCAGTTGGTAGTGAAACTACATTCTGTGCTTGGGGGCGTGGATTCGATTCCCACCTAGGACAAACATTTATGTGATGAACATTTGTGTTTGTTCTATAACTGGGTGTTAATATTATATTTAAGTATGTATTTAAAACTATATATCTATGTATATCAGTCTCTGGCAGCCATATCACAAGCTTTGCTTAGTTTGGGGTCAGATGACCGTGTGTGCAAAAAGGTCCAGAATGTCCCAAATGTCGTATAGCTTAAGCTAAGCTTATGACGGATCAATTTTCACAAACGGTAGACCTGGTTAAAAATGATGTACATCCGATAGAAAAATGGGCAGGAGGGAATGAGGTCTTGCAGATCCGATGCACACTCCCTGAAATGTATCCGATATAAACCGATAGACCAGGAACATTAAGCCAGTGTTCAAAGCTTTGTAGCTGTACAAGCGATTCGTTGCTGATGGTTGATGAGCTTATTGCTACGTTTTTCAATGGACTCTAACACCTCAAGCTGGTAATTTGCTGATCCATCCCATTGAGCACCAGAGAACTCTTCAGGGGCATAGGGCCTAAGTATTCAATGGAATATAATTAACATAATTAATTAAGCTGGATGCAGGCCGCTTCCAACCGGCCCTTTTAGACATCGATGGGGGAGACCTATGTCCAGCAGTGGACGTCCTATGGCTGAAATGATGATGATGAATTAATTAAAATTTGCAAATTGAAGTGGCAAAGGGCAGGCCACATCGACCGATAACCGATGGGGGAAAATTGTTCGAGAGTGGAGACCACGCACCGGAAGATGCAGCGTAGGTAGACCTCCCATTAGATGGACCCATGGCTTCCAGTGAACGCAGATAACAGGCTGTGGTTCAATTTGGAGTTCTACGGGGAGGCCTATGTTCAGCAGTCTTCGGGCTGATGATAATTATGCCTAATATCTTGAGCCATTTGTCAACAGTTAAACAGTTTACCCAGGCAATGGGTCCTCGCAGCTGGCGAGCTGTTCCGGCATCATGTTTAGCCTGTCTCCGATCTCGATCGCCTTGGCCGTGTCAGCGAGCAGCCACGTCGCAGCCACGCCCACCACGTTGGCCCACCACTCCATCACCGGGTCCCAGCAACCTGCGTCAGGGGGAATTACAATAAAATGGCGTCGATTCTGTCATACCACTCACTAAACTAAACCAATCTGGGAGAACTAAAATTATCTGCCCCTCTTTTCATTGTAATATGTGAATAGCATTGCCTTTCAGTACATGCAATTTCCAGGTTGTTACGAGCTTGCATTAGAGCATGATCGAGCAAATTTTATTCTATCAAATTTTGCACCAATGCATAAAATCAAACACAGATGTATCTGTGACATGTATTTTTTTCCAGCTCAAATATTGTAATTTAACTAAATAAAATTGATTTGTAACCGACAAATTTGGTATAAGAGGCCGTTAAACACCCGTCCATTCCGTCCGTGTTTTCGTAACAGCACGTTCCGTCTACGCCGTCCTAACGCCGTCCTGTATAAATCGGCCTTTATATATAGAAGCTTTATCTATACTAATATTATAAAGAGGAAAGATTTGATTGTTTGTTTGTTTGCATTGAATAGGCTCCAAATCTACTGAACCGATTTGAAAAATTCTTTCGGTTGGGAAGCTACACTATCCCCGGTCTATCCCATAGGCTATAATCTATACCCGTGCGAAGCTGGGGCGGACCGCTAGTCTATACTAATATTATAAAGAGGAAAGATTTGATTGTTTGTTTGTTTGTTTGTTTCCATTGAATAGGCTCCGAAACTACTGAACCGATTTGAAAAATTCTTTCACTGACGGGAAGCTACATTATCCCCGGGTGATATAGGCTATAATCTATACCCGTGCGAAGCTGGAGCAGACCGCTAGTATAGTATAATACGGCTCTTAACGAAATAATAAAAATGTCTAAGTACCAGTATGATAGGGTGCGTCAGTAGAGACATCGTCGGTGATCAATTTGATAAGCTGGAGTACTTCGCGCGTGTTGTTCTGTTCGTCCGCGCAGAGAAGCATCTGGACACTTTTCTGAAGCAGCTCCAAGTGGTAAGCCTATCAGAGAAGATAATTATTTAATGTGCTGGTGTACCCTGCAATTTTCTCGAGTTTTCTGGTCAAAAACACCTGTGTGCTAGTTCAGAATGCAATCTTTCACACAGTTTCGTCCAAATATCTGTTCAAGTTGGTGCTGAAATGCACAGAAACAGGGAGCATTTACAGCTTCATCTACTCTTGTCTAGAAATGTATATCATGTCAACAGTGCCACCCTGCTCTAATGAGAACCAGGAGGGTTAGACAAGGCCCACTTTTTGTTAGCGTTAACGCTTGTGGAAAGATGAAATTGTGATGACATTAGCTTGAGATAACATCTCTCAAGCTAATGTCATTTGTCAATGTCATTTTCATACAATTTCATCCTTCCGCAGGCGTTAACGCTAACAGAAAGTGGGTCTTGTCTAACTCCCCTGCACGGCAAAAAGATATTTTCTTCGTGCCCTGTTGGCTTTCATTGGCGCTGTGGGCGTCCTTTTGGCTCTGATTCGGAACGCGCCTTATTCAGTATAAGAATATTAAGTTATTGTCAGCCACAGGTTTGTACAGGACAATATGATATCCTAAGCTTAAAGGAATTAAGTATATTTCACATAATCGAAGGATCGTCCGGGTCGGAGAGTCGACAGAAGACCGTGGAAGGGGTATGCTATTGTTCATAGCTCTCCTGGTGCTTGCTCAAGAATGCTTGTCATTGCTACCCACTCAAAGTTTATACCCTAAAGTTAATACAATAAAGCTCATTTTACATTACCCGCATATCATAAACCAGGTTCCGCTGGGTCGGGTAGTCGACAAAACACGACAGCGCCGTAGTTTCGCTAGCCTAGATTATACTCTAAGCATAATACAATAAAGTCGAATTCAAATTACCCGCATGGCGTAAGCTAGAGGGTCGGCCGGGTCGGGGAGTCTACAGAAGAGCGCAGAAGCGGCGTGCGATCGTTCATAGCTCCATCGGCGCTTGCGTAAAAATGTTTGCCCTTGTTCACTACCCACCCAACGCAGTCGAATAGGAGAGACTGCGCAAGAGTCTGTTATTATGTGGCGGCAAGCTTTCAGGTAGTAACTGTAACGAAAATGTAGAGTCAAAACAAAACTTAAAAAGAATAAAACAAAAAATAAATTGTGTCAAAAAGTCCGGAATTTGTATTGCTATGCAATGGTTTAGTTTTAGATATTTAAGGATATCTTAAAACGGTATGAATAGAAACGAAGACGTGAATGGAAATAAAACAGGTAATGATTATAAAATTTTTGATACTTAATAAACACAAAAAACATGTTAACTACACTAAATTCATGTTTTGTTTCTATTCATCAAGTAATATCTATTCATACCGGTTTACACGTACCAGGGGGAAAAGAGTTAAGAGGGGAATTAAATGTTCTTCTCCATCATTATTATTCTATCACCAAACATGATTTTACGTATTTGTGATGGCCCTGACGTTGCATATCCATAGGCAACGGTGATCACTTACCATCAGGCGGCCCGTTAGCTTGTTTGCCAACGATGGCATAATTTTATTTTGTCTGTTCCAGAAGCATCTATTGACAGCCATCTTGATATTCGTTCAGTTCAATATCAGGTAAGCATGACAGCAACATTGAGCCGTAACCAAAAAAGTCTAGTTTTCTATAAATCAGATAATGGCATCGATTTTGATGTTCTCTAAACTAAACTAAACAAAATTTGACAGCTCTAAAATTGTTGCCATCCTTCTCTCACATATTAAAATGAAAAGAGAGGCAAATAATTTTAGTCCTGTCAGATTGGTTTAGTTTAGTGTATGACAGAATCAACGCCAATAGGTGCGAAAATTACTTACCCACATAACCAATTTCCAATTTTAGGCATGTAGTCTTTAAACACCAAAGCAGCTGTGACGTAAGTATCTGCTAACAACTGCCTGTTGCCCGCTACTTCAGCCAAGTTGACAGCTTGTAGTGCCAGTAACACTCGCTCGCTCCGGCCACTGTGGTCGGACAGGAGCTCGAGCTGGGCCAGTTTATGGGATGCTGTGGATACTTCGGCTGCCCAGTGACGGGTGGCCCTTCGAGCAGGACTGTATGGAAAGAAGTTGTGTTATAGTAAACGCATTACCATCTGAGTCGTCAGGTCATAAATCAATTGTCTGTCTAACTCGCTCGCACCCACATGTCATATCTGTCTATCTCGCTCGCACTTACAGGTCTTATGGTATGACGTTTATGGCCCTACGACTCAGTTGGTAACGCGGTGACTATATATAGTTAAAGTGCATTTTTATAAAAACATATTAAATTGGTTCACGGGAAGTTAGTGAAATTCAATAAACGGGATTCAATAAAGGTGGAATATTTCCGTCAAATTTAAATGGGACCACCCTCGACACTGGGTTAGGAGGAAAGGTTGTACTAAGCCAAAAGAGGCGTATAGCTTCAACCAACATAAAAGTAATAGACGGGCCATAACCATTGAACTTGCTCAGTAAACACGTGTCAACCGTCGGACATAAACTTCAACACCTAATTATAACCATGTACTGAAGCTTTTTACAAAAAATAGATAGCGGTTTTTTGTTGTGTATTTACACTTCGGGAAAGCACACGAAGGCATAATTTTGTCAGATGTTTCGTTATCATGTAACAATGGTCTCGTGTCGCGGTTCCTACGGCTAGAGACCGCCTAAAACGAAGTGAACAAAATGAGCGTCGGGCTCATTTTGTTATCTTCAAATATAGCGCTTCTTCTGGGCCCGTCCATTAATTTTATTTTGGTCGAAGGTCTAATGGAAAGGTATTCATTTTATAGTACTCCATTATCATCATTATGAACTTCTATTACTATGGGACTAACTCTGAAATCGCGAAAATATATAATCAGCTATAGGAAAAAATATGACACTATTGTAGTTTTTACAGTGTCTGGGACTGTGTGTCAAGTGCCAGTAGATTCTTCTGTATAATAGTAAAATTATGCCAAAACAAACAGTGATATTATAAGGAATATTATTAGGAACAGTGATATATAATAGAATTACAACACCATGATACATTATCTATTGTCAGTGACAGACATAACCAAAAGAATCGAATATCTTCCTTTACCCGAAGTCAGGTCTGGTGCACTCTGTACTTTATGTATGAAGCTACAAGTAGCCGACTTGTCAGACTAGCCGCGCCCGCTGCCGCACGATAGACAGAGATAATGCAACAACAGTTACGTGATAGACAGAGAGGCAACTGTTAGGTTAATATAGCTGTAATTAGTTAGCGCTCGCACGTCTGAATTCACTTTATTGTGTAGTAGCAAGAGTCGCTACTTATTTCAATGATTTTTGCGATATCTTCTGTCATCATCATCACCATTTCAGCCGTAGGACGTCCACTGCTGGACATAGGCCTCCCCCATTGATCTCCAAAAGGGCCGGTTGGAAGCGGCCTGTATCCAGCGTTTCTCTGCGGTCTCTTTTAGATCGTCTATCCATCTTGTGGGTGGACATCTTGTGGGTAGGTGGATATCTTCTGTACTTGTACTAATATTTTTATTCTGTGCCGACATCTAAAAGGCAGTAATGCACGTTATTATTGTCTTACCTATCTCTCCATAGATCTCCAGCTCGTCTCGCCAGGAACCCTCCAACCGGCAGCCTCTGCATTATCTGGCGAAGCACCGCGGCCGCCAGCGCCGAGAACTTGGCATGCCCCTGTCCACCTGCTTGCACGCTCTTACCGCAGACAGCTAACGAACGGTGGAGCTCGAGTCGCGCATTCGCTATATCATCCTGTGGAACAATTTTGTACCAGTCAGGCTAGCTTTTTAAATGCTAATTTTTGTGTATTTTTTATCACTTTTCGGAGTGGAAACGTATAATATATTAGATTTATTGGCTTCTTTTCAGATTGTATTTTCATTTTTGATTGGCTTGCGTTTAACCGCCAACTCGCCTGATGTTAAGCGATGACGCGGTCTGTGACCGTGATGCGGTCATTTTACGTATCCTGAAGGAGGATAGCTGTGTGTAAACAATGAGGCAAAGCTAATTGTTACGTAAATGTTTCTGGAGAGAATTGGTTGGGTGATAGATGTTTTGTATGGACATGGAAAAAAGCATCAATGCGTCCGAGAACTTGGGAGTTTTTGGGATACAGGCGTTCTCTAGTTTTGACGGTATGACTTGGTTACTTAAATGGTAACAGCCATCGAGTTACAATAAATATAGATTCACAATCGTGCTAAAAAAAAAAAACCGTACCAAAACTCGGCGCAGACTTTTTGGTTAGTTACAAGGTAACCGCGATCCGACTACAACGCCGCGCGAATCATGGTTATTTCATTCGGAAAATGTTTGTTGTTTACCTTTTTCAAATAGTTTTCAGCTTGTTGTTTGTGTTTGTAAAACAGTCCAGCTTCCTTCGACTGCGACTTGGGAACCGAGTCACCATACACCAGCAGTCTCACAAGGCAGCCGCCCAGTAACACGAAGTTTATGACGTATATGAAGAATATGTTGAAAAGCCAAGTCGCCCATGAGATTCCAGTGTAGTCTAGAAAATGATAGTAGTAGTATATAAAAATTGATATAAAGTTGAGAGACTGTAACTATTACGTCGATTCTATTACCACTCTTCAAACTAAACTTAACTGACAGGATTAAATTAACTTTGATAAGTAACAAAAGGATCCAAATTGAACACCATTGTTGGAACAATAGTGTTTAAAGTGGATTACTGTTCAGTGAGTAGCTCCATTCCTGCACACCAAGGCTATGTCATGTTGGCCAATCACGCAAGCTCACATACATACAGTCTCCCCCACAAGTGTGGTTGTGGCATGTGGCAACACTGAGGCAGGAAGCGTATTCCATTCCATTATTATTCTATTCCATTTCATTATTTACTGAATTAGTGAAACCTTGTGGAACTTTTTAAATAACAGTTGTAATGGTCATTATGATGTACAGGCTCAATTTCTTACCAAATTCACTGTCAGACAATATTTTCCGTTGATCAACTCTCGAAGTGAAGTCCTTTGAGGAAGATTCCGACATGAAGTTTCCAAAGAATGTGCTGAATGGATTGAAGGCGATAAGCCCGACCATGAAGGCACACAGCGCCAGGCGAGAGTTGTCGCCCATTCCCATCACTATCTTAGAGTATTTCTCATCCACCTGCAATACAAGTCAACGGTATGCTTAATATAAATGCGTCTTATTAAGAGCCGTACTACAAAATGCAATCATTCAATTGTAGGAATCTAGATATTCGGGCATAAAACGAAAAAAAATAAACGTTATTGTCAAGACGAATATAAAACAAGTAAACCGTAATATTTAAATTGTTTATTTTATGTCAGTAATTTAATGAAATCCACTCTCAAACATTCCTTCCGAGTTTTACAAAATTTCAATTTCAATAAACAGTACTGATTATTAGATTATTAGTTATTAGTTAGTTGCTTTTTTCGTCAATAAATGTGAGAGGGCTCTTAAAATAACACTAGAAAAAATATAGTAGATTTACGTTCAGAACTGCAGAATCTTAAGCCTCTAATCAAGTATAGTAGTAGTATGATTTTGGTTATAACTACTTCATTTATAGCAACCAGTCGCATAAAACTAAATAAACGCGTCCAGTGAACTAAACACTACTATAAACGAAAAGGGATTGACTTTGTTTCAAAAAGAACTTTATTTATTTATTTTTATTCCCATAGTCCATTCCCTGATACTACCGAAGACTCATATTATAATACACATCAACCGTAATAAATTCCGGCAAATTGTTGGAATCATAGAATGCTGCTGCTGTCAAAACAAAAAGGTAATCTCAGGGTTACAGACAGTCCTCTCAAAACAAAAATGTAATCTTGGGGTTACAGACAGTCTTCTCAAAACAAAAACGTAATCTTGGGGTTACAGACAGTCCTTTCAAAACAAAAATATAATATTGGGGTTACAGACAGTCATCTCAAAACAAACACGTAATTTTGGGGTTACAAACAGTCCTCTAAAAAAAACTTAATTTTGGGGTTCCAAACAGACCTCTCAAAACAAAAACGTATTCTTGGGGTTTCAAACAGTCCTCTAGCGGAGGATGTATGGAGGCCGAAAAAACTGCGCATACGTTGCTAGAGTGCAGCAATGTGGCGGAACAAAAAAACAACATTTTCGGGTCACCAAGTAAGCATGAGAAGGCTTACGGGATCTACGAGCTACTGGACACCAGGTGGCTGAACTAGCTGTAGCCGGTTCACACAAAGTAGGTCAATGAATGGCCAAGTTGCGGAAAACGCCCGCTTTACAAGTCACAATGAAGAGCTTAGCTTAATTAAATTATAGATACCTTGTACTCCGGTGAGGATGGTGAATCACTATCCATGGAGTTTGAATGAGGCGAATGGAACGGTGAAGAGATGTCACTGTGCGGCGGAGTGTACCCTCCTTCAAACACAGGCTCCTTCACACCAGACTTTTGACATGTGAGCTTGAGAGCCACATTCTCTTGCTTTAATCTCGCATTCTGGTTCTGCAGGTACTTTATGTAGTCTATGGTTTTCCTTAGTATAGCTGATTTGTTTAACTGTAATGTTAATAATTATTACATTAAAAAAATACTTTAATTTTTTTTGCCATGTGTAAAAAAATGTGATCAATATAAAATCAATACTAACACATGCTTTGCGAGAAAGGAACAGAGTATCCCCACCTAAAACTTTTAAACGCTCCTATCTCAGAGATTTATAAGCTAATTTAATTTATTTTTTCAGTATGTGTAATGTATTTACCTAGTTATATTCATTGCTAAGCCTGTTATTTGTTATAAATTAAACATAAGAACAAATGCATATCATACATAAAAAAATTAATAAAAAAAAATTACAAAGGCTTTTTGTTTTAATTCTAATTCGAAGATAAGACCTGCACTGACATTTCGCTTGGGGTGCATCATGCATTTGTTCCTGCCATCCTACCTAAACCAGCCGAGTTCCTTCAAATAACGGAGCACGGCTGTGGGTCGCTGACTAAACTGTTCTCACCCCTATTTCGCCCAGTGTTGTGGTATTGGAGACTTGTTGTTGAGATTTTTCAAGGAGACCCAACCTTAATTGTATGTCTTTTAAAAGAGGCTTTTACATGCGTAAAGAAACATAATCATGATAATAAATTTAAAAACACACAACAACCGATTTAGAACAACAAACATAACTTTAAACCGCTGGACATAATTTGATCAAACTTGACTAAGGACCATTGCAACGCTACCGCTCGGCAAACATCGTTTATTGATAAATGTGCTTTACAATCTGATAACACCCAGTTCGATCTTCGCCCTTACACCACTGACTTATTTAGTACTTAAATAAATTATGTGAAGTTTTGAGGCTATCGCTCAACAGTGAAGAAAAACATAGGAATGTCAACAGTTTAAAGATATGACATTCACATTGAACTGGGAAAGCATTGTAGATTAGGGCCCATCCTCTCTCTGAGAGAAGCCCTGTGTCCCAGCAGTGGGAACGTGATAGGCTAGTAATGATGGATTGACGAAACTTTTGATGACATCTGATGAGTTCAGTCCTATTCTTTATAAGGATCCAGTCTCTACATAAATACAATGATGAAGTGATACAGATAGATATATAGATGAATACCTCCAAACACAACTATAAGACTGACTACATGAAACTATATGTTTCATGTGTATAATGGTTGCCTGGAAGAGATAGCTTTTAGCGATAAGGCCACCACTTGTGGCACTAGCTCGTAAGTGTTTTCTATCTTGTTGTAGTTTTTATTTCTGGTGTACACAATAAAGAGTTTCTATCCATCTATATATGGCCTATTTTCTGTATCATAAGGAATATATTATTTTTACCTTAGCATCTTCTCCAACAAGCATATTCTTAAGCTCAATAATCCTATCATTAATACTCGTCCTGTATCGTCTCTCAATAGCATTGTGGGCGCTCCGTTTGACTTCCTTCACTTTAGGCGGGTGACCGAGGCCTATCTTGTCTCCGTCCAGCACTACGGGGATGCCTGTAGTCACTAGTGTAGGGGTGCTGCTAGCAAAGAATGTGTGGATAGGCCTCGCGTCCGTGTTTGACTTAGCATTCGTGATGATGGTTTGAGTTGTTCCTGGAAGTAATAGATATTGGTAAATAAGTAGTTATTTTTTTAAATATTCAGTCAGAAAAATCTGCTAAAAAGTTATTTTGACAGCATAAATATGTTTTTGTCAACCCTATAAAAACCACCCCGCAATACCTGGCCAGCAATTAAATCAAGGATAGTCAGAAAATACGTAGATATTTGATCAGCTTGATAATACATACATGTATAATGTTTAAAAATAAATAGTACTAATACAATATTATTATTTGGTCAACTGGATTATACAATCGGTTAGCATAAAAATAATATTTATAAGCTAAAATCTCTAATGGTCTATATTTCAAAATTATGCATAGCTATGAATTCAGCCTAAGGGCTAGGTACTTGCTTTAGGGATCCCAAATATAAAATTAATAAAATCATTTTAATTTCATTTCAAATTCATTTTGTTCCACAAGTTCCCATAAATCTTTTCTTTAGACAATAAAAAAATGGGTTCAAAAAAGTTCTCAAATACATCACCAGAACTACGAGAGACATAGGTAAGATCAAAAAAAAAAATCTTTAATGAGGTACAGAATTATACTTGGACTACCTACCTTGGACCGGTGCACTTGTGTACATTATCGTCTGTGTCTGAGTCTCAGGATTAATAATATTCGACTGTAAAATGACTGGAGAGAAGCTTGCATCAGAACTTTGCAAAATAAATGGATTCCCATTATTCTGTATCAGTAGAGGCTGGTTTGTTTGCTTCGGTTTAGCGGGAGAATTCACTGGCTTTACTCCGTCTACATGTAAGACTCTGCCATCGGGGACCTGTTGAATACTTGCTGGAGCCAAGTTCACATACACAGGACTGGGAACGACTTGCTGGACGATCATTGGTGCTTTTTTAGGAACACGGCTAGGACCAATCTGAGTGACGTCCGGTAGCGGCGCCCCGTCATTCACGTGACGCAAATTGTACGTTTCTTCTCTTGCATACAATCCTTGCACAGGGCTAGAGTTCACATGTTGTGAGGTCTGCGGCGAAGTCTTGGGCCTATGCGTGTACTGAGATATCACAGGATTCCCGCTTGTGTTGTAACTTGGCGACCCTTGCGGGGATGATGCAATCTCCACCTTTAGTTTTGTATCAACAGTCAATAAACCAGAATCATTTTCCCCATAAGTTAACTCTTCCTCCAACTTTTTCATAAAATCATTGTCGCAACTGCTCAGAAAGTCTGAAAAATACCAAAAAGAATTGTTTTTTAAGTTCGTAACAAAATCGTTCAAATAACAAACTCGCACTTCCCGGGAGTGATGATTTTTACCTTCAATTTCCGCAATATCATTCACGTTGAAGACGTCCGAGCTCAAGAATGGTTCTTGCTGATCCATATTAGTGTTGTTAAATTAATTTTCATCATAATCGCATTAAAAAATGCAAAAACATTATGGGATCCTTGTTTACGTTTTTTGACATCTCCGATTATTATCATGCGATGGATGACACATTTCTAACCAATCAGGGGCGTGTTTACGGGTGGCGCGATGTTACGTCACAGTGCGTCATCAGTTAGAGAGTAACATACAAAATTTAGTAAATTATTCGAAAAGATCGATAGTGATACACGTATTCGATCAATACATTTCTGTGCAACGATGAGTGCATGTATGACAAATAAAACTTGATACGCAAAGATTTATCTTGAGAGTAATAAAATTAATCAAAGTGAATAGTAATCGTGCTATACAAAAAGAACGTTTGATAGCAAGTGCTATCAATCGTAAGCAAACTATTAGCGTAGCAAGCAAACTATTAGCGCGCCTTGGCAGTAAAACCTACTTCATAAGCCACCATGATGGCCAACTGTTTTCAATGTAATTTTAGGATAACAATAATAAACAATGCGACAAATAAATTTTAGATCAGGATATTATTGGTGAATAGTTTTATTAAATAATGATTTGCGACTACCTTACATATTCATTAAGTCAGTACTGTTTTTTGCACATTTTAACCGAAACCATTTTGATTATTAAATGATAATGTGATTGGTTTGGTTAATACTATTCGAGCATCTTAACAACAGAACCTTATTAATTATAAATGTAAATCCATCATGTGATTTACAAAGCATACAAGGCCGTCTGTCAAATTGTATGTAGCCTTTGGAGCTTATAATTACATTAAAATAGTGTACAACGTGGAATTTACCGTCCTGTCCAAAATATATCTATTTCGATCTGGTAACAACAATTTTGGCATACGAGTAAAGAAGTTAACATGATAATAAGTTTATCCTAAATTAGCACTACTTCTATGCTACATAATAATATAATTATACTGTGATCTTAACGAACAATAAGAATCGAACAAATAAGAACTGTTTGATTAAATCGATGTTGGCAAAATATAACCTCATCCCTAAACGTATAACTACTTAAAAGTTTTGACAGGTGTTTTAGCGCCAAGCCAATGTGGAAAAATATTATTTTCTCTTGTTTCTTCGAGTGTTAATGTGTATTATTGGTATGATGAATAACCATTATGTGATTGATAACGTGTGTATGTGGTAAGCACATGGTATAATGCAATAAAACGTATTTTCATGCTGTTTCTTCCACAGAAGCTTCAAGTAACATCCAATGTACAACACTTTTTAGGGAATAAGGGTGCAGGGTACCGGTACACTTACGGGTAAAATTGTAAGGGTCGGTTTAAGCGAGTCGAGCATTAAAAAAAGGGTTTTCCGAGTTTCCAACAAACTGGAGGGCATGGTGGTTTATGTAAACCGATTCACCTGATTACACATTTATTAATGTTTTGTCGTATCACCTAGACTCGCTCAACCGTGGCTTGTTTGACGATAAGCTTTTAGATATTTTTCTCAACATTGGCTAAATGTACAAGATGTCTGGAGCAATAACCTAAATTAAAATAAAATAGTTTACTGATTGACAGTGACACTGACATTTATATCTAGTTCCACTTTTTTGATGTTTTTGACTTCGGATTAGGATCCTGCGGCCTGTTTTTTTCTCTGAGTATGTGTGTCTATGACTAAATGTGTGTTCATCTCAGTTAGGTAGTAGATCTGTGATCTCAGTGCAAGGAAGTTGCAAGGAAAGGAACGCGTTCTGTCAAAATATTCCCATACAAAACTAAACCTTAACGTCTAACGATAAGGTTCATAATAATGTGGCTAGGAACATGGAGGTAAAACGAGCTCACTGAAATAGCTACCACGGAGGAAGTGTATCCCTTTCTAAAGATTGCCATTACATAAAACATATATTTTAGTAAAACTCTGTTTTAAACTATCTCAGCTGTTCACTAAAGTTATATAATGTTGTGGAATCTCATTCCACAACCACCACGGTAATTATCCCGTAATCATATTTTAGTAGTTTTACTTATTCAATCGGACATACCAGGAAGGCCCTATTTTGGGGTGTAAACATAAAATTACTACCAATGAAATAAAGATAAATTTTTATTTCCATTTTCTAACAGATATTAATGTAGATAATATATCTAATGTATCATGTACATATTTAAATTTTATTTTTAAGTAACCATGTAGGTTCCTAGTATAATTACTAGGAACCTTCATGGTTCTGCTGAACCATGAAGCTACTGGCAGCATTAAC
Organism: Agriopis marginaria; assembly: GCA_932305915.1. Classification (NCBI taxonomy): domain Eukaryota; kingdom Metazoa; phylum Arthropoda; class Insecta; order Lepidoptera; family Geometridae; genus Agriopis; species Agriopis marginaria. The sequence goes on from OW029921.1 coordinate 9,070,000, forward strand.
GACATGGCGTTTTTGATTGTTTGCTTACTATATTTTGTTTTTTCAAGCATGATTTTTGAATATTTATTTTAAAATGGTGAAAAATTTCTGTATAAGAAACTGTGCTAGTGAATCATTCGGTGGCTGCGGCATATCTTTTCACAGGTAGGTACACAAAGCTTGAAATACAAGAAAATGTTTACTAGGGTGTCCATACACGTGTGAACATGAACAATATTTTGAACAATGAACAATTATTTTTATACATTATGTTTTAGCATGACCTAGGGATATTTTAAAGTAATTCGCATTTCGGCGAGTGTGCGCAAAAGCTTCGAGCCCTTGTTCCACCCTCCCCCTTTTACTTAGGAAAAGTAGAATGACTGCACATGCACACTACCCTCCCTTCCTAGTGAAAATTCCAAAGATTTGAACTCAACGATTTGGGTCTTCATTTATGATACGTACTGCCCAAGAATGGAACTACCTGCCGTCCTCCTTGTTTCCTGAGAACAACAAACTAGATATCTTCATGGCTAGTGATAGATAGTGACAGTGATAGTGATAGTGTGATAGTGACTGCTAGTCTGTGGAATGCGCTGCCTGAATGGGTGTTCCCCGATAGATACAATCTGGGTGTTTTCAAATCACGAGTGAATTGGTTTCTTTTAGGCAAGCGTGCTCCACCGTAGACCGCATCATCGCTTAACATCAGGCGAGATGGCGGCCAAGCGCAAGCCAATTTATAATTTAAAAAAAATATATGTCACGTGACCCGTATGTCCCGGTTGAGTCTTATAACAATAGCCGCTAAGCCATCTCAGAGGCCTTCAGGCGTCCTGGCGGCCTAAAATTCTGACATTAGCGCTCGTCACTGGGCCTATATGAACTTCCTGTATTTACTGAGAGTACCAATACGATGATTTTAGGAATTACCTACAATGTCTTCGTTTCCTCAAAATCATGAACACCCTACAAGAAAAGGACAAATTACTCCGTGCTCGCTTTTCCCTCGGACCGTTTTTTTAGCATTAGTACTCGATCCAGGTCCCTTTAGGGTATATATAAAATCCTTGTCTCAGTGTTAATATTTGATATAATTATTTAAACTTTTTCTTCTAATTTGAAATGTTTCTAATTTAGGATTTGTACAAGAATTGAAAAAAAAAAAACATATTTTCCGACTATAAATCGAATCGGAGACCCTGCCATCTATTTTGAAACTTAGAAACTAATAAACAACCATCGTAACAATAGCTGCTGAATAATCATAGATGGCAGCACTAGTTTGGAAAAGACCAATTGCGCGCGAACTTTTAAATAATTAAACATATTTGCACATCGTACGTTTATTTAAGGAACTAAAACGTCATGGGTAGACCTAAAACATATAATAATTATAACTATTGATTTTCTCATCCGTGGGTTCTAGATGTTTTAGCTACAAATATTTAGTTTTATGTCGATAGAGTCGGGAAAATTTTTGCCATCATGAAGTTGAAGTAGGTAAGTAGGTACTTACTTCATAATGACCTATTGGAATTTGTATGTAATATACCTAGCGGCTATGACTTCAGAAGTTATTCATAAAAACAATATTTACCAGATATTAAACGTTTAATTTATATTTATAACATTATATTATTTGTAAATATAGAGTTCTTATAGTAATAATAATATGATGTTACGAGGTCCAACTCGATCTATTAAAACCTAAGTAATTATAGATACTTACAGCTTCTTACAAACTAAAGTAGATACGATATTTAAATTCACAACATAAAATGAACTCTAGTGCAATAACACGCTTCTATTAAGTAATTAAACATATATTTTATAGGCACGGAAGTGGATAAGTAATAAATAACATTTATTTTTCAACATAACTGCAAGGCAACTGACAATGTAACATCGGAACTGCGAAGTCCATGGAAAATATAGATTTACAACATCAATATATTGGAATAGCTCAGATATAGATCAAACGTGCTTCTACTGGAATGTCCTAACACACAAAATATCTTCCGTACAATACAACCTTTGATGTAACATAGGAGTAGATAGAGGAAGAAACGGCCTGAAAAATATGACCACCATTAACACTTATTTGCGGCTATCTTGTTATAATTGGGGTTTCTTACATAACTAGCTTAGAATAATTCTAAGATAACTAGTTTTAAATATGACCATACTTTTCTATTCTTGTTCGAGACAGGGGCGATAAGTCCTGCACTGACATCCCGCTTGGGGTCTACAGTGCATTTTCCCCTACCGTAGCCAACCCAACTCCTTGAAATATCAGGCTCTAGGGTGCCACAGTTACTTCAGTGACGTAGATGGTAGTGTGAATACTGACGATGAAAAGCAGTCTAGCTGTTGTGGTAACGCGAAGAACATACATTTATTCATGGTCATATTTTTTGGCTGTTACCTTCCATCTGTTCCAATATCATATCAATTAATACAACAAACAAAGGCACAAAATAGTGAGACCTACAAAGTGTAGCTTCTACACACTCATTAAAATCCTATTCCTAGGTCAATTAACTTACAATTAATTACAATTTCACGTAGGTGTCTATGCGAACACTAAGGTAGATATTTTGTATCGTATCTATGGCATTTTCAAACTAGACTAAAGTAACAAATCAGTCTTCCAATCAATTACCAAATAATAAGATAATGTTCAACAGAAATTAACAAAAATGTGATTCATATAACCAGAAAATATATATAGATACGAACATTTAAAAGGACCGTAAGGATCCAATCAATTAAAAAGATATTAATTCACAATCTATTTGTATTTACAGTTGTCATCGAATAATAATCAATAATGTTTATTTAAAGTATTGCAGAACAGTTTTTCTACAGGTTTCCTCATCGACATACAAACTACAAGTTTACGTATAGTAACAGCAAATCGCTTACCACAAATCTAATAAGAAAAACATTGAGCATTCTTACCTAAGTGATCATGAACTCGTCTTAAAATCTAACAAGAATCACGGTGCTTGTGCAAAATATTACTCTCGAAGTAGTGAACACAACTAGGTATCAATAAACAACGAATATTTTATGGCAAACAATAAATTAATCTAACCCGTAACGTAAGGAATAATTATTAGGTCGGTTTGAAGGTACGTCGCTGCCCAGACAAGAGCGCTTGTGAGCGAACCCTCGAGTGTTGCAGGAGCTACGTCACCGTATGGTATGGCGCGACGTGGTGGACTAGAGTGAGCAGTAGTAGCGAGCGTGAGGTAGATGCGGCTTCAGTCTATAAACATCACAGTCGCGGACATCAAATTGCACAATTATTTAAAACCCGTCCGGGCGGAGCTCGCCGCCCTTCGGCCCTACCGGTCGACTTACAAGGTTACTTTCTAGTTAAAGCTAACTTAATCCGCTATCCATTAACAAAGACGTAAATGTTATAACATAAAATAACCAAAGAAGAAAATAAACAAAAATATAATCACAATAGGGCATCGTCCACCTCCGAACGGAAATTTGATTTCGTTCAGAGGCGTCGATGGCTCTTGGAAATAAATAGATAAGAAGATGGGTAGCATAGAAGTGGCCACGGGGCCCATTGCATTCGCCCGGCCGGAGCGCCCGGAGTGGCTAGCGCGCACGGCGCGTCCTGCCAGAGCCTACCGATATGAGTCTTACTTCTAATTTTGTACGCCTAAGTCAGTCTTTTCGAATGTACTCTTTAACGTTTTTAGCCCGCGTTCAATCCCGGTCCCCGCAATCTAGTGCGAAATTACGCGGAGGAACGATGACTCCGGCGGGCGGATCGAGGTCGCGGCGGCGCGGCACGGAGAGATCCTCGACGTGGTCTTCGTCCGGCAGCGGTGAGCGAGGCGAGTGCGGCGGCGACCGCGGGGGTGGCGGCGGCGTGCGGGGCGCCAGCGCCGCGTGTGCTGCCGCCGCCAGTGCCATGGCGTGCAGAGCCTCGCGACCCCCGTCTCTGGTCGCGCCTTCCAGAGCTTGTTGCAGAAACGACGGGTCGATGAGCGGCGTCGTAGCTTGATGATTACCGTCCTCACCACCGCCTGTGCCGCTCAATCCGTATGGGAACGCAGCACCGTTGCTCTCCCTTTTAACACCTCGACTCATCGGCCGGCTCGTTGTGATACCTAGTTTCTTTACTTTATCGTAGAGAGTGCGTGAAGGAACGCCGTATTTACGCGACGCTTGCAGTGCGCTCATTCCGTTCCTCACGCATTCGATCGCCGATAAGATATCTGATCTAGTGTATTGTTTGTATCGCTTCCACTCGGGTTTCTGTTGCGGGGGGACGTACGGAGCAAGACCGGCTCTCACGTCTTGTTGGAAATTAGCTGGCGGAGGAGACGGATGGAAACTGCGCTGGTGGTCTTCCTCGAAGGAACGCTCCGTGTAAGGCGAGTGCGCGTCTTCGGAACGGTCAGATCTGTTGAAGTGAGGGGACGAAGGTCGAGAGGAAAGCCTGCGCGGACGGTAATCGAAAGGTCTGTGAGGACTTGGAGGACGTTCTATTTCGTGGGCGGAACCGTTCGAATGCAGCCGCGGTGACACGCTCGGGTTGATCGGATGGCACACCAGAGATATCGGCTGCGAGGAGTCGATGGGAGAAGTTTGAGCTAGAACGTTTCTAAGGATGGGAGTGTCGCGGGTTGCGAGCATGCTGGAGAGTTTCTTACGTTTGAGAGGGTTCATATCCGCCGAGTCGTAGGCGGCGGAGAGGACGGGTATGGCGGGTGGCGGAGGCCAGCGCGTGGGCGGCGCAGGAGCGGGCGGAGACACGCTGGAAGGCGCGGCGGGCACCACGCGCGGCGGAGACGCGCCCGGCGTGCGCTCCGTGCTGCCCGGCCGCCGCCGCAGCTCCGTCATGTCGAACAGGCCCTTCACCTCGAGCTGCTCGGCCACCTTCATGATGCGCGGGATGTGCGCCTGAGTCACGTTCACCTCGCCCGTATACATGTACTCGAGGAGCGCGCGCATCTCGAAATCCTTCACTCCGGGGAATAAGATGCTGCAGTGGTCCATCGGCACGTCGGCTAGGATCGACTGGAAGTACGGAGAGTTGGCGGCCAGCACCACTCGGTGTGCCTTGAAGGTCACCTGTTCGTCGACTACCAAAGTACAGTCCACGTAGGTCTCTACTTTGATGAGAGCTTCCAGGATTTCCACCAGGTTTGTCTTGTGGTGGTTCCATTTTAGGCAAAAGGTTTGCTGACCTTCGCTACTCCCCATTTTTCGTAATTGAGCTTCTGTGGACAAATAAAAACGAGTTAGACGAAATACGGGTGCGAACCTACCAGATCATCGTAGAATGGGTTTAGCGATCGTCATTGGTTAAGCGAATTGTCACTATCACGAATTAAGAACAAAGGCTAATTAGAACTTTGTGGATGAAAATATATTTACACGATAACTGTTGTGTAGTTGTGCACATTTTTTACAATATGTGCATCACTGAAAATTTGTAGTAAAATTTTAAAAAGTGTTTAAAGTACCTTCCATAATTCTATTATTATTTCACGACACTTCAAAATACTTCCACCATAATTATGATTCGCCATTGTATACAAACACAAATTAGTTGTAAATATATTTGCGCTAGTTCTATAAAAAGCTAACACAAAGATATTTAAACTACTATAAATAAAAAGAAATAAAAAAAATTATGAAAAACTTTGCGCCCGCTTCAACAAAAAATAAAAATACAAACGCAACAAGTTCAGAAACCTGCATACCTGGCAAAATTTCCTCGTACGTCGTCCCGAGATACATGGCTAAAACACAGTTGTACAGCTTTTAAAAGTCCAAGTGATCGGTCGCTATGCGTACCAACGAAAAATCCGCTCGTAGATAAACACAAAGCCACGCGCAATCCGCACTCAGTGGCACCGCACCTCGCGACCAGCGACCACTAACTAACGTACTCAGCGGGCCGGCGCGACCGCTCAACTGCACCGCCCTACCACATTTACATATTATGATACGTAGCCCTTCCACACTGCCAAATTGACTTTTTACCTTTTATTCGGCAGGTATAATCGAACTTGGGGGACCGATGAAAGCGGTTACGCCGGATTCCCTCCTGTCATGTTTGGTGCCCGTGAAGTGCCGGCTTGCCGAATTTTCGCCTCTATGTAGCACTAGACACAGCTTAAAATTCGCTCCCATCGAAAGGAACTAATCCTTGTAAAACTCACATTATGCACGTAAACGCGATTTCAGACAAGTTATCTGTGACGTCTACGAACCGTAGCACCTCTACGAGCCGCTACGAAAACTTGTATTAGAGTTAAATATAAGGGGTGGAACTCACCACAACAAAGTTAATCCAACGTCACGTAAACGTGTTCGTCTGCGACATGCATGTGAACTGCACTGGCACACGGTAAAAGTTCGTATCACGTTAGGGGTTGGATCGCGAGTGGGTAAGTCGCGCCCTGGTGTGGGGGCGGCGTGCTCTCGCGACCGTCTGGCGATGACTGTTGAGCGCGGCCGGCAGCGGCGTCGCGGCCGCGGGCCCTACGCCGCCGCCGCCCCGCGCCTCTTGCGTGCGCTTTTTACGCACGCGGCGCAGCGGAGACGGTGTGCAGTGCAATTGCGTGCGGGCCCGGGAGGAGTGCGGGCCGCGGGGGCCGCGCGCCGCGCCCGACGAATTGCAGCGCTGAGGAGGGCGCGCGCGTCTGTGTGCGTGAGTGCGCGCGCGCATGCTACGCTACGAGCCCTAAGCGTGTGTGTCGCGAACGCGTCTCGCTTCGTAGCGACAGCATAGAGTCGAGTTCTACTCATGAAAAATGCAGCACTTTGCAGGCCCTTTGTATGCTAACGTTAAAACTGCGCGTCATGACTTAAAAAAAGATTTTTCGATGCATTCGTTAATTACCATTAATTGAACATTAATATTCTTTACAGCGCTTTATACGTACCTACATACTGTTCTACTATTTTTACTTGAAACAGAAGGAAAATGCAATATTATTGTACGAATATGTGTCACTAAATTGCCCTTCATTAAAAATATAAACTCGTTTTGGGTTTTCCCATTGCTCACACTGTATTGTGTAACAAGCTGATGTAAAGCTAAGTACTATTGTTAACATTTTTTTCTTATAAAATAATCCTTAAATTCTTAGTCAACATCAACAGGAAAAATAAGCGACATACAATTTTATTATATGTATGTACTTACTACAATCTAATTGAACTTCTTCATTTGCGAGACAATCTAAAAAGGCCATATTATCGATCATTCATTAGTTTAATACTCGACAATTCAAGATCGCCCCAAAATGCCGAAAAATGCGTGAACAACGCTCGAATCGGGGTCATTGACACATTGGCAGCGAGGGAACGCCAAAATAGCGCGAAATGCACTCAAAAATAGAACAAGATGGTGTACTGCAATATTTTTTGTGGTTGATAGTTGCAGTCTGTCTTCCGCTAAGGGGAACGCCTATTGACTATTTGACGCGGATAATATTTACAATGCATTTGCTACTGCATAATATATTGTTTTTTATTTGTATTTTGATTTTTTTGGGACAATATTTATTGTAACTACCTTTATGTGTAAAGGGGGGGAATATTCTTAAAGCTAATACAGCTTAATTATATAATTAGGCTGGCTTAAGGTACAGCCGGAAGACGCAGCGTATATAGGTAGGCTTCCCACTAGATGGACCGACGACATTGTGAGAGTCGCGGGCATCCAATGGATGCAGGTGGCAGGCTGTCGTTCAGTGTGGAGGTTAAAGGCCTATGTTCAGCAGTGGACGTCTTCTGGCTGTTAGGTTATGTTAGATATATATATGTATATAGATAGGTTATGTTGGATTACACCCCCAAAAATTCGCGCGGTGGCTTGCCTCTGTGACTGACGTAGAGTACTGGGATTTCTACTGAAACGCACCGGTACCCCCTTAGCACATTGTTTGACAGGCAGCCTCCCAATAAATGGTCGAAGCATTTCGAATTCTTCCCTATATAACGGCGAGGGCCACTTACACCGCGCAGTTGTCTTCCTTGAGCTCCCAATCGCAAAACAGATCCCCAAATCTCACAATCAATACCACTTACGAGGCCAAAGGTTTTATTCCGTTTTTTTTCGATACTATACTTACTTAAATCTCAGTGAAAGTTATGGAAGTACATAAGTAAATGCCAATTAAAGCAACTTTTTTAGAATAAGCTTTCTGATCGTCTGTAACAATTTCCGCCTAACTTTAAAAATGACGAACTTCCTACAAACTTTCATCCCCCCCTATTTAGCCCCATTAGGGAATACATTTTCAATAATTATTCCTTAGTACTCATTTTCGTTATACAGGGTTACGCATATAGACTGTACTAAGCCGAAAGGAGGTCATTGTACTCGTCATTATGAACAACTTTTACTATGGGACCAACCCTGAAATCGGTCTGATAAAGACCCAGCGGCTTAGACTGTGCGTTGCCTGTGATTTTTTACGAAGTAGAAATATGCCGTTATGGAGTTCTAGTGTTAATCTAAAGTCTATATAACACTAGTTTAATGATAGGTACAATTAACTATCTTATCACGTATTGACATCAAAACCCATCTGTGACATTTCAGCTCAATCCAATAGGTAACTTGGAAGTAAGAAAGACATGTGTATTTAAAAAGACTTTTTTACCCATTTCACATAATGATATGAGTAAAACATGCCATCATAGAAAACCGATAAAGTATTTAACAATAGTAAATGGTGTATCAAACGTCACTCTTCATAATCATCACAATGATTCGAATGATACGGGACACGCGGAATTCTATCGATAGAAAACCCCTTAATCGATTCATATTGCTATATGGAGTATCAATTAACAGCCCTTCCAACGAAATCTCAACGGAATAATCTAAGTCAAAATTTAGAAAGTCTAGAATTACCTATAGGTACTTCACTCGTTTATTGACTCACGACTGATTCACCACGAAATTTCTAAAACTACTTGACCTACGAAGTTGATATTTAGAACGTAGACTTCTTATGGGGTGTAGGGATTCGCTGAGAATTTTGCGAAAGAGACAAATAGAGGGGGGGGGGGGCTGGAGAGGCAAAAAAAAAAAAAAAAAATTTAATCTATGCGTACGAAGTCTCGGGCAACCCAAGCGATTGCCATAATATATCTATTATATGATCTAAAACAACAATCAACTGAAAATCTAATATTTCTATATTTTGCTCCATAATTACACGTATTTTGGAAATAAAGACAACATGTCGACTTTGATCACCCAGGTGATCATAATGGAATAGACCGAATTTATACACCGTACTTGCATTACATGACCCTTAGTCTCTAGTATAGTATATTTATCTATGGTAGTATATATATATCTTTGCCTTTAGTTAAAGATCAAAAAGCATCTAAGCGAAGAAAATATCTTGGAAAATAATTATTAATCGACCACCGCCAAGATATACCTAAGTGCTAAGTTTCCTGGGTTTAATCATGCTAATAATTATTATAATGGCCAAAGTGTATTTGTTGGTTTGTTTGTTCCTCTTTCACTGAGCAACAGATCGACGTGATTTTGTGCAGGAATAACCACGCGGGTGTAACCGTGGGGCGCAGCTGGTGTATGATATGTGTGCGAGTTTAGTTATTCTACTAAAACATTATCTTACATTAGGACTGGCCACTCAACCTATTATGGATCTCTAAAAATACTTTTAAAACAATTGTGATTACCTACTTATTACGGGTTACTTAAGGGTTCGTGCTTTTTTATGCTACCTTTTAGTTTGTTACTAAAACATATAGCTAATTGTAATAAGCTATAATCATGTAGGCATCATACGTGTATCAACATGATACTTTCTCACGATTTGAATTAATAAGTCTAATTCCATGGCTTTTTAAACAAAGGCAGCAAAAGTCCGTGTGACTCCCGGCTAGTTTCAATAAGCAAAGCACTTTAAAAGTTTGTGCGCAATCATTTGCATATCGATATGCTCTCGTGTTGAGAGCACTTGAGTGCTGGGAGTTTGAAACCGATTGTGTACCATGAGGGAATTATTTGCAAGCAGCTTATCGATATTTTCTCGATTGAGAATACTAGGGGAGGCCTACGCCAAAAAGGCGACTACCAAAGACTTACTATATAATTATATGTACCACAAATTGACAAAGCTAAGCAACAGCAGCTAATGAGATAATATTATATCAATAATTTGAATTTATTCTTGCGACATTTTAATTTGAAAATTAGACATTTTTAAAATCACAATGGAATCTGCTTATTTAAAAAAAAATGTATTCAAATCGAAAACTGTATTGTGGTAGAAATAAAAACCTTTTTTATTTATTTATTATATCGATATTTACGCGACGCCGAAAACCAAAACGAGAATGTTGTTTAGGTATGGATATAATGTTCCCACCACACCCCCGTATGGATGTTGTTCTGTGATGCTCTTGTCTTGGTATTACAGCGGTAATCGCTTACCATCAGGCGGCTCGTTAGCTTGTTAGCCACCTATAACAAAAATACCTTCAACCCAAACGCCTCCACCGATATTGATAAAAAGGTGTCGAAAGATTTCTCTAACATAGCCACTGTTTATGTGACGTCATCATACATATACAAGATTATATAGATTAGCTTTCATGTGCTAAAGAAAAGTAGGAATAAAAATGTTTCATTGTACTCCTTCATATTAAAGTATCATTGAATTGGTATTTTCAAATGAAAGTGAGGCTCGGTACATCAATGTTTGTTCTGGTGTAACGTTCGCAATACATGATCCGCCGAAAATTATATGGATCTTATTTATAGAAATACATTTATTACTACATTCAACGTTAGCGGATGACCAAACCCACACTGAACTAACAATACTGAACCTAATGAAAGGAAGACTTATGTAGCAACTTCAAATGTATTGTATCGATTCTACAACTATTGTATCTAGATAATTATAAAAACAGTGGTAAACTCCACTAAAAATATTGTAGCTTGAAATTGATGAGGAACTAGTAAAAACAACACTGCAACTGGATTTAAACAACGTTATCTAAATGCATTTATTCTGATATGCGCAGTGACTGTTAATATCAGCGGTCAACCACACGACCGTTTAAAAAATTCACGATAATTTGGCTATTTACGCCGGAAACTCGAATGCAAATGCTCCATTGTCGTGAAACGAACAGTTATGACCTTTGATTCTAACGCCGGTAGGGGTAATTAGCTTAGGGATTCGCGGACCTACTGTCTCACTCATCGGGGCCGTTCAACTCTATAAATACTTATAAATAAATGATAGCTTGCAATTCAAATTGATATAAATTATGTTCGCAACAATTGGCGTACAAAGCGCTGCACAAAAATGCATTATGCTAATACCAGCATAAATAAACAGACGCGCCCGATACCGACCTATCCCACGCACGAAACAAAAACTGCGAAGCGGGGGATAAAAACACTAATAAAAAAGCAATAATGCGATCCCGCATGGTGGCTCGTTGAGCTGAAATTGACGCGACTGATCAACCGTAAGGGATAAAACGACAAAAATACTCGTCTATAATAAAACATAACGAACGAGTCGATGCAGAAACAGCTGACTCACTTGTTAATTATGTTGAATTAAAGTCCCAATCATGGACGAAAACAAACATGTTGACACTTTGCAGTGCGTTTAACATAAAGCACATAAGAAGCAAACAAGAGTTTCATTATCTGTGGGAGTTTAAAGCAAACTAGATTTTTATTATCTTTGCGAGTTATAAATGTGAATGGCAAATGGCAATTAATACATTAACTTTGCATAATGAGGAAAGGGTTGAAGAGTATAAAGAGATAATTGTAATTTCACGCAAGCGGTCTCATCATTTGTCACCAGCATCCTGCCACGCGCCCTGGATGAATTTATTATTTTATTATCATCTGGGGTGACTCTACCCTCTTATCCGAAAATATTAATAATGGTTAAATAGTGCAAGCGAGTTTGTGTAATTATTTTGTGGGTACCTTTGTGTTTTTGCGCTAAGAGTTAGCAAAAGTTGACCTATATTTCGTTTTGTTTGCATTTTTAGTGTGGCAGACAATTCGGACTTATAGTCCAATAGACTGTGCAATTTTTAAGACTAGTTATGTGACTAAAGAGTGAAGTCGGTGATGAATATCTTCATCTATACTCGTTGATTATAGCACTTTTTGGTTACATACGCCTTACTCTACGATGTTGTATGTCGTAGCACCATCGCAGCACGGTGTATGTCGGTACATTATATTTATATTCTCTTTATGATTGTAAATAGGCAAAATTTAAAAATGATTTCCGTTGAAAGGTCGTCTAATGTATTCATTTTCGGTGGGTACCGTGGGTCCCGCCGGCCGCGGGCCAACGACGTCGCCCGGCCGAGTCCGGATGCGACTCATTGTAGCGAAACTCCCCGGGACCAAGTGAAACAATACACTCTTTCCTCCCATTGTCTCATACAACACCCATACATTACTATTCATTACATAGGAGTATTTTATACAATTGCAAATTGGGACAAATGGGAGAATTAAGTTTATTTTTCATTAAAATGTGCAAAGGTCGAAGTGTCCATGGTGGCCAAGCGATAGCATGTGCACTATGCATTTTACAATCTGATGGCACCCGGTTCAATCCTCGGCTCTGCACCAATGATTTATAGTATACAATACTTTAATAAACTATGGGCAGTATCGATGTCATCGCTTAAAATGGTGAAAGAAAAACATGGTGAGGAAGTCCAAGAAACTCAAAAGTTCAAAGGACATAACGTTCTACCTAACATATAATTAGGTAACTATATTATTTTTTTCGTTTTGTCTTTTGCCCCCTGTATCAACTTATTTACTATTTATTGAGTTTAACTCTATAATTATTTTGAAAGTAATTTTAATACTTTTTTTTAATCAGTAATGTCTAATGTAAACCATAGTCGAAAAAAATATGACTAGGACTATCTATATATACAGCAAAACATACTAACATTTTTATATCAAAATTATACAGAAGCAATTAAATACATTTCGGTTGACTTTGAAACAGTTTTTCTAACGTTTAATCTTTAGATAACATCGATTATTACTAAAATGGGTCAAGAGCGTTCCAAAAAAAGAATTAAATTAAAAAAGGGCGGTTCTGCTAAGTATCGTTGTCAAAATATCGGCGAGCACCTGCCTGGCAGACAGGGTGGCGCGTAACAAATTTTTGGATATATTCGACTCACCTTATTGAATGGTTAAACACTATGCTGAAATAATGTGGCTTACCCGCATACACAAACTGAAAATAATTATACATGATTTACCGTTCAGTAAATATACGACAAATTTGTAAACAGGCATAATCACAGGCTAACTTTACCTTTGTCTTAAATTAAACCTTACTAAGCTTCATCTCGGGAATAGTGCGATAAAAATCTTATAAAGTATATCCAGAGATAATTCGCCCTGAGTCGCCGCCATGTTGGCTTCGCCGCGGCCTAAAGAAATAAAACAACCGCGAGCTCTCGACTTTTTACTTTTTTATACAGGATCATTTTTCTTACTGAGTCGGCCAAGGGATTATCTACGGTGTGCCACAATCGAATATATCTTTTATGTGGTAAGAGATAAGGTCGACGGGTGTCCGGAGGCTGTTCCGGAGTGGACGTCCTTGGGCGGACTCGATCTGCTAGCCGCGAGAGATCGTCCCATCGCATGCTGGTCGTTGCACTGACACGATACTTTAAAATGCATTGGAAAGTAGAAAATGTATTCGTTTGATATTTTGTAGCGGCTTCCGATGCGACGCTGCGCGTTAACTTAGATAAGTACCTTCCTAACAAACTTTACTTTGTTTCAAAATCCTCAATTCGTAATTCCATATACTTACTCAGCTATAGTCGTTTGCCATTAGGTTGCGGTTAGTAACACCCATCACTAATGAGACACGTGAAAATGCGTTACCTTCGAATTTACGACCGCTTTTCGATGTCGCTAAATGTTGAGAAAAGCCGCCTCTCTTTCGTAACTCGAACGAAACTCCCAATTTATGCGTCACTGGCCAACGTATTCCGCAATGAACATTGGAATGTTTAGTTTTATTTCGCTTACACGGTCGTTTGCATGAATAACAAATAAATTGACAAGTGCAAACATCGCGGCATGCAATTATGGTATAGCACGTGCAAACTAGCGAAGGGTGGTGTTTTAGCACAATCAATAGTGGTGTATTGTGTCCATACGCTATTTCCGGTGAGCGTGTTGAATATCGACGGTTGATGACGGCGCGAATAGATGGACTGTCCGATAGCCGGCTTGCAGCCCTATACTGTAATTACAGCTATCATTCGCACTAAAACTTGTCCACATTCGACCATTCCCAGAAGCCAAGGGGACATCGACGGCAACATGCTATCCGTATAATTATTCACTTTTGTGATTTATTAATCAAGGTCTAACTACTTTTAGAGTCTTTGATCACTATGCTACCCTCATTTATCAATCTATATCGATATTTGCATAATTTTCATGTCCGCAACTTGCATGTGTGACTTCCCCACCTGAATTAAAATCGTATAGTCTATCAATTTGAATGGAATACAATTATTATCTTTATCCCAAATATGATCAGGCATATGTCGGTACAAAGCCCCGTGTTTACGAGTTTTACGGCCGGTTTATTCGCGAACACCCCTCCGCAATAATACCAGGGGTTGTGGTCAAAATTGTATTTTTATTATAATTGCTCCTTTTTATTGAGAGCCAGGCCGCTACGGTAAATATTGTAGGGCATACACAATGTTTCATTTCGAATGTAATACCATATCGAGTAGGTAATTAGTTTATATGAGTAATATATTTTTGTGCTACGTAGGTAGGTACTCTACTTTTATTTATTCACAAGCGCTATTAACTTTACCAGTACCCTAGCAATTTACCTACCTACTTATATTTTTTTACAAACACACCTATAAAACTAAAACGAAAGGGCAGAGAGCCTTTGGAACATATTATTTTAGAAACAACATCATTTGGTCACTTTGTAAAAAATATGTGTCTAATAAAATTATATCACGAAAACATGGAAAACAAATAATAAATATCACTTACGGATAAAACATCTGTGACAGTTTTATTATTCAAATAATAGCAAAAAACTGTAGATGTCCATGTCCATACCCAATTCGACCCGCTTCAAAGGGCTTATGTTAAACCCCTTTTCTCATTTTTATATCACGAAAAGATTGCCCATGACTATTTTGTTGCCAAATATGATTCGATCCTTTGTCCCTTAAAACCTATTATAGAGAATATAAAAATATTTCGACATTTCATTCGTGCCCATCACGTTAAAGTGTTTTGGTGAACACTTCACCTCACACTTTGCTCAAAGTTTTGTCTGTTTGCGTCTGATAGTGAAATTGTATATTTTCAATAAATGACTCCTTGAGATGATGTCTTATTTTATCCAGCTGCTGTTTTAGGAAGTTGATAAGATTCAAATAGTTTAGGAAAGTAGTTACATAGTATTTGAAGATAAGTAATTTTGTAGTTAAACGTTTATAGAAAGCTTATTTGAATTAGTTAAATCTAATATCCGTCTATGTTATTTCATAATATTTTAATCTAGAACGATATCTATATTTACAATAACAAATGAAAGTTGAGTCTAATCAAAGAATTTGAACCTTACCTTACTAGGTCGAATTCTTTGGGTCAAATCATTAACGAAAACAAATTCTTGAGTTTACTCAATATAAGATGTATTTTAAAAATAGAGCAATGGTTGTAGCATGTGCCCTTTACAATCTGACGGCACCCGGTTTGACCCTCAGCTCAACAATGACTTATTTAGTATCTAAATAAATACAAAATAATGTGCGATATCGATGCCATCGCTCAACAACAGTCAAGGAAAACACCGTGACATTTCGGAGAGTGTGCATCAGATCTGCATGATTTGATTCCCTCCTGCCCATTTTTCTATCGGACTACCAGAGTGGGCACGAAGAAGCGCCACTGCTTTATTGTTGATATTCCGAGAAGCGCTTTGATTCCACATTTATTGTGCGAACTGCTAGTCTGTGGAATTCGCTGCCTGAGTGGGTGTTCCCCGATAGTTACAATCTGGGTGTCTTCAAGTCGAGAGTGAATCGGTTTCTTCTAGGCAAGCGTGCTCCATCATAGACCGCATCATCGGCGAGTTGGCGGCCAAGCGCAAGCCTATGTATAATAAAAAATATATGTGGAAATCAGTATGTCCAATGAAGAAAAAAAACAGCTGTTCCATACATTTTGTCGAGTGTCATTGACCGTTTTCTATGGACCAATTGATATTTTTTTCGCGATTTCAGAATTGGTCTCATAGTGAAACTTGTTCACAATGATGAGTACAATGGCCTCCTTTCGGGTTAGTACAGTCTACATGCGTAACCCTGTATATCTAGTGCTCAAAATGGACCGGAACGCACTGGAACGTCGTTCCGGTAATGAAATCACCGTTCCGTTTCGTAAAGGAGTCCAACGACACCTCACTCGTCAAATCGTTCAAGCCGTTTAGGCTACAGGAGGTACCACAGGAATCCAGAAACATGCTTACATACAACCCAAAAACATTACCCTCTTTATTGGACAGTCGGCTAAAAGTTCGCATGGTTTGAAGGGAAATGCGTTTTGGTTCGTGAGTAACTCTAATTCGACCACTGTGTGTATCCATACTTTTAAAATTTAATGCCTTTGTTTAGAACTCGTAGAATATTAGAGATCATTATAAAGTACGGGCTCGTATGTGTGCGCAACACATTCCAATCTACGTTATTGCAATTTGTCATTTCATTATCAGTCACTATCGTAGTGCATTAGTTTCTCGGTATAGATAACACTATCTACTAGTTTACTTTCGCCTCGCTGAACTATCTATTTATTAGCTGTGCGTCCGTTTCCATATTTGAGTATATTTTCGTTTCGTTTTATTTATAAAAATACAGAAGTTTTATTCGTTGGTGATGGCGGAGGATTAAAATCTTGGTCCACAACTCACCGAACTCTATAGGTGTGGTGAAGATGATAAACTAGCCGTGTTACTTAAAAACAAAACACTAACCTAGTCAAGTGTTTAGTAAATTACAAATAACTGGGTAAGCGCGTGTCGAGACTCGAGACACGCATAATATGGAAGGGTTCCGTTTTTACTCGCCGAAGTCAAATATCTGATGTTACAATCATCATAGTTCAGAAAATGGTGGTCACAGAAAAAATCTAAAGAACGTAGCTCTGTTTCAAATGTGCATCATACCAACATAACACATACTTTTTATAATTATAGTTTAGTCAAAAAGAAAACTACTTGAGAAACATTATTTATGACAATTTTACGAAAAGGTTAATGACATTTGAGCTAGAACTTCTTGAAGTTATTACCGTTTTATCTCTATATCTCAAAAAGTTATGATCAGAAAATGCTTGATAAATTTTGAATTTTTAAGGTTTTTGATATGACCTATGGTATGGTAAGCAGCATGGTAAGTTACAAGTTTCTATGTCTAACAGTTTATAAAGGCAGAGGGGGGACCAACTTTTTGCTACTTTAGCGGACTGTATAAAAAAAAACACTTCAAAAAAGTGATGTAATAAACCTTCCCTTGGTTTTAAAATACCTATTCAACGATAACAATAGTAAACATAACGATAACAAGTCCAATTATATTCTTTTTATACATTTAAAATTTAAATCTATACTTAAACTGTAATTTTGCAAATTTCAAGCACTTGCCATAATAACTATAGAATAGGAATATAAATATAGAATAGAAAATAAAAAAATAGGACGGACGGACAGACAGACAGACGGACGGACAGAACGAATTTAGGTATAAGGGTAAATCCATAGAAATCACTAGTAATTTTTAGTTTAGACGCTGTCTAGCTAAAACAAAGTTGATAAGTTATTTTTTTTGCAAAAACTTAAAACAATCTGCTTCTGTTTTAACACTTCAGGTCGTAATTTTCTTAAATGTACCTTCTAAATATGTGTTTTAAGTATAATATAGTATTTTTTCCTATAATAGCATTGTTTATATCTTCTAAGTTCCTAGTAATTAGCTTTGTTAAAAAAAAACAAATAAATTATAGTAACACATCGTTATCTATCCAAGTTGGTAAACGTGCCACAATGCTTGGTATCATCACAGTTTTACATGTGCGTAACGCATAATTTCACAATTAATCTCACGTATTGTGAATTCTATTAAAAATTGGTAATTCGTTTGCGAAAGTGAGTGTTTTTTATGCAATTAGTCCCGGTACGTGTGAAGCGAAGCCTAAGTTTGCGTCGGCGAAACGCATCGTGCACGCACGGTTCTGTCGCGGAGATACAGTGCGTACCACTGATAACGCAACCCATTGCCGCGATAACACACTGTCCGTATTGATATCGCAACTAAATTTGCTCACACAAATATTCCACAACCAGTAAACATAAATATCTATTACTTCAAATGCGGACAGGCACGTTTTTTATCAACTCTACCTCATGCTATTAAATCTTATATAGACACACACATACAATGTTATACATGTTATATACCTCGCGAGCTCTAAAATTGCTTATGTATAAAAATTGGCAGACAAGGTCGTCGACACCTGTCTAGAGATTCGCAAATGGTTTGAATGAACGGCATCCCCGACCTACAAAGAAATGCAAGTCCGCACGAAAGTAATGCAGTACCACTTTTGTAGTGCAGTCAGCGTAATAATGACATAACAATGACGAATGTTTTGCCAAGGGGCGCGTGCGCATGCAAAAAACATTTTGTTGTGGGCGGGCGTGAAGTTACGTCAATTTCGCACAATAGTATCAGGACTAAATGAGTTTGGAAGAGGTGGTTTTGTGTTTTGCAAAAAGCCGGTCAATGGCCTCGGACATTGCCATTTGTTTTGATGTCTGATGATAATGATGATGATGTCTGTCAATTACCTGGTTTTGCGCATTTTGTATTAGGATAGTAAGTGTTAGAAAATGTTTTAAATTACTATAATTTAAGTTTTAAGAATAACTAAATACATATATTTCAATTCGTAGTATTATACAATGTTTTAATCTGAATTGACGGAATAATTTTCAAATAATGTACCACAAATACATTGTATATCTATCAATTAAATGAAAACAGACACCAACATTCTCAATTATGGTGAAGAAATTTTTACTTTCAATCAACTAAAATGATTGAGCAAATTGTTACCAGAGCAGCATGAACCGCTAAGAGGCAACTCGCAAACAATCTATTCAGGAAGTCGTTCGATATTCAAACATACTCCTATAGGTATAAACAAGGTATGATGCCTACTTGCCGAGCGCGTTGTTTGGTCGGTTGATGACGATGACTCATTTTGGCAGCCGGTTCGCGAGGAGGCGGTGCCAATTTGTGATACGCGATTCTCGTACGCGATTCGCACACATTGACAAGCCGGACTAAGATAACAAACAGTTCTGGAACCCTGGTACCGAAAATACCTACACTATCATTACCATAGAATATTAACTAGCTGATGCCTACGACTTCGTACGCGTACCTATATGGGGTGTTCTTTTAGACGACGGACATATTCGAGGATATCATTGTACTCCTCATTATAAACAAAATTTACTTCGGTACCAATACTGAAATCGCGAAAAATCAGCAGTTCCATATGCTTCGCTGAACGAACACGATACCTATACCCGGTATAGTGAGGAGTAAAGGAGTGGTAAGTATCGGGTGGACGGTTAGACAGATACAACAATACTTCCTAACCATAATTATATGAATCAATCCATCGGATTATCAATATAATATAACTAGCTGTTGCCCGCGACTTTGTACTTTCATTTAAAATTTCAGTCCCTATTTGCCCTCCTTCAGCCTTTTCCGCAAAATCCTTTCTTAGCGGACCTCTACACCCCACAAGGAATCTACCTGCCAAATTTCAGCTTCGTAAGTCAAGTCGTTTTCGAGATTTCGTGATGAGTGAGTGAGTTAGTGTGTAGATGATTTTCGCTTTTATATATATATATATATTCATCATCATCATAATCAGTCTTTTAACAGTCCACCGCTGGACTTTTAGCCTACCCCCGAAAGGGTGGTTGGGCCATACCCAGCACGCTGGCCCAGTTGCGGCCAAATAAATTGTAATATTTATGTAATATATAGTTGAATAGTAGCAGTTATATATATTACAATTTAATTATTCCGTTGCGATATTTTAAACTAAACAGATTGTTCAATAACACGCTGCCGAGGCCTCAAAAAATTTGGGGCCAAGGTTTCACCGCTAATATGTAGATATATGTAAGATAATTATAAATTAGTTATCTACTTGGAACTTAGAAAACTGGTATCATTTAGCGATAGCCCTTTACGATATCTCATAAAAATTACGTTAAATAAAATAATGGGCAAGTTAGCCTCACTTGTCAAAGTTGGTTTTTACGAATCGTTGACCTCCTTAGGAACGTGTCGGATCCCAGTCGTTGTTTTCGTTTTACCTATGAATTTATAAATAAGCCTTCAACGAGCTTACGAATGTGTGCAAGTACTTACTGATGGTTGAGGATAGGCTGTCCGATTGGCATCCAACGTCCTCGCGACCAAAATACGCTCCATGAATAATAGATCTGACCACCACCAGTCGGCAGCCCTACCACCCCATGGTCCCCCTTATCAGTTGATTATAATACACGCAAATTATATTAATGGATAAAGACAAATGTAGAACAAGGCTGAAGTACGAGGATTACTCAACCTTATCGAATTACATGTCATTGTCATCTTTCCATGAGTAAATGTTTACGCTTCTGCGTCTTCTGTATATGTAAATTCGACCAACTTGATAAATGATTTAAATAATAATTTTCGTCTTTAAAATCTTGTTTGTCAAGTCTTATTTAAGATTAGAAACCTTTTGATTTATGTGCTTGACTTTTTCGTCGCATAACAGTTACAGGACTATGTTGTGACAGGACAAAGATGTTTAAAATTATGGATACCGTCAGCGCTTAAAAATGTCTGATCCAAAGGTAGCCTTTCTATAAAGTTTTAATTTGTCATTATTTTAAACTATCACCGTTGTTCACTATATTTTTATGATTATTTACTGTTGTGGAATGAGCTCCCGATATTTCGGCGCAGTTACAGGCGCAGAATTGCAAAACCTCTGGATACCGTTAGCGACTATGAGCGACTTATTCCGTACAAAGTGAAACCGTACTAATACCTAATACCGTACGTTTTGATTTAAAATCATTGGCAGTATTTGTAAATAATTTCATAACATTTCTATAGATATCGTCATCTCTACCTGTGACAACGGACACTGCAATGTGTCCGAAACGACAGGATTAAAATATGCAATGTAAAATACACGCGATAAAATATTTTCATTTAAATCAATAATCTAATAGATTTTTGATAACTTCAAATAAACGCTACATAGTAACTGAAACTTTCCTTGGACCTACTAATTTAGGGTTCGCAAAGGAACATTCATCTAATTAAACACGATTAGGTTATTAGTGAAACAAATTAATGGTCATTCGAGGCTACGAAATGATTGAGTACTTTCCTTATTGATAGCTTGTAATTATAGGGAGATGTTTCACGTGCGTTGGAAGTTCGGACGTACTATTTGTCTTCCACACGCAAATGTGGCGGGGAATTACGCTGAATAATTGATAGGTGTCATTTGGCAACCCCCTGCCACCCCGGCAAAGCACCCACCGACTAGGCACCCCGTGTCACCAAAGTCAACAGTTCCTCTTTGCTACAACACTTATGTTGCGCACTGACTCTACTTGTATCAAAACAGTAGTTATGTTTTGTCTCAAGGCATTTCATTGTAATGGTCACATTTTTGTCCATGGTTAGGTCCATGGTTGTCGATATCATAACTTACAAAAGTGTTATACTGATTACATTCAGTGTTGTCATTTAAATAATTGTTGACTTCCCGTCATTACTTGTGACAAAATAGTCTGGTTTATAATTCCTTAATTTTTTAAAGAATAATTGAATACCTACATCTCCGAAGATTCCAAATTTTAAGAATTATTATTATCTAAACCAAATTAATGATCACTTACTAGCTTTTGCTTGCAGTTAAATGCGATCTACAGTTGCATATCGTTTTCAAAAACAGCATTAATCGTTCGTGCAAAATGAGAATGTCATCTATATACACTCGTACTAGGTATAAAGAATTGAAGTTAGTATGTTTTTTTTTTTAATGGGCAAGTGCCATTATTAACTAAACAAAATACAAGCTAATACTAACACTACAAATAGAATAAAAATGGTATGTATGTTTGTAGAAGGTAATCTCTGGAACTGTTGTTGCGATTCTGAAAACTTTTTCATCGATAGAAAGCTAATTATCCTCACTGATTATTTTTTTCACATTGCCGGCGAAGTCGCGGAAAAAAGTTAGTGGTATCTATAGATATTTAACAACAATAAAATTTACAAGTCTATCTACAGTTTGTATATTTTTCACGTATTCAAAGATAGTTACCATTTATATGAATACACGTCATCTGTTCTAGTTTCAAACTATACGCATTTCATAAAGGATGAGGTGTTGTCCACGCACTCAGTTGTGGTTGGCAGACCAGCCCGGCATGGTGGTGGAGGCAGCGGGCGGTGTCCCACATCGATACTCCGTGCATTATTGAACAGTTGCGTGCTACCTCCAAAATTTCCAATGTTTGGCGATTGATGTGTAGATTGACTTTTGTCATTTACCTCGGCCATGTCAAACAGTAAAATGTTTTTCTATGCCCTCTCCACAATTTGTGGCCGAATCGTAATGGACATCGTTTTGTGTATTTTCTTTATATCTGATTGGCACGGTGATGGATGAAAGCTGTAGGTCGTTTTATATATTCGTGATCCATTTAGGACAGTCATTAAATACGACATTTTATGAAATTTGTTTGCGATCTGTGGCTGATAGAGCTAATGAGCGGTCTGTCTAATGTAGGCAGGCATCGTGCTAATATTGAGATAACGCACGGAGATAACAAACTAGCATGTCTTCTTATCTTTATTGCAATTCTTTGGGCTATTGCAGATAACTGTAACACGTTGAGAAACATTTTGCGCAAAGGTGGAAAAATCCGCTAGCGTGCAGTTAAAACTGATAAGAGATGCGCAATATTGCGCAAAACTCTTGGGTGTCCGGAGAAAGGCCTATGATGCCATAAAAGCGGCGCCTTTGCAAGCGATTATATTAAACGTCGGCACCTTTTAACTCTAGCGCCGACTATATTCATATTTAGAAAGTTTTATTTCGACGAAACAGTTAGGTCCTTTGTTGCCTTGAGAATTAGCGATCTCAGAAAAGGATTCAAACCTTTTAAAAAACCATACAATACGCTAAAAAATGGTTGTGCTTTCATTGAATTTTGTGGGGGTTAGTTATCAGTAAATGTGGTTTGTATTCACTTTTGCGGTATGCACATGCTCATTGTTAGTATCATGTATTTTTTAAATACATTCTGGTACCTATATGTGTGTAAAAATGTATGTACCCGAGGCAACACAAAGCAGGAAATGTCTGTTTTACCTACAGCCTAATCGCCTTAACCGTTTTTCACAAATGGAGGTGTCAATAGATTACTGCTAGTTCAGGGTGGGTCACTGGGTAGATGACATCATAAATACAAGATCGTGACATGTACAGCGGGGTAAATATATAAATTTGAATGTGATGTATCAATAGATCTTTTAAAATGAAAGTGAGGTTTGTAATATAATTTTTTGCTCAGGTCTACCGTTTGCAAAGTATGATCCACCATAAATACCGCTATCGGTTTTTAAATATTTTGATAGAACAAACCTTTTGTTGATAGTATAAAGTTCTATCCTCAGATCAGAGAAACTAGAGAGATATGCGTTAGGACAATAATTATCGTTCGTGTTTAAATGTCTCCTTGTTTCACCCAATTTTACACCATGTACAGGTGAGTTCGAATAATTTAGGATTTAGGCCTGGAGCCTTACGGCTAACTCTTACCGCGGGCTCGAATTAGCGCTGAACCAATGTAGTTTGGAAAATCACACGAACGTGAACCTTAACGCACCGAGATAAGGTTTGCGGTCGCGCAACATTTCTCATCGCCTACACAGCAGTCCAAGTACCGTTCTAGTTCATTTATGTAATGAAAAAATATTTTGTGTTTGTTCTATATCTGTGTGTTATGTTTCTAAAACTATATATGTATGTATATCAGTCTCTGGCAGCCATATCATAAGCTTTGCTTAGTGTGGGGTCAGATAACCGTGTGTGTAAAAATGACCCGTTTATTTTCATTTTTTAAATATTTTATTTTATATTTCGTCAAATTCGACAAAATGCCATATAATCGATCAAAGCAAGTACTGATCAAAAAGCATTTTATTGAATTTGACAATTTCATCGTTATTTCAATCGATAAAGAACGGTACTTGCACTGCAGAATCGCTTAGAAGGGTAGCAGTAAGGCCCCAGATCGATATGCTTTGCATCCACACATACCATATATTTCTAGTTTGTCTGATTGGAGGTACTATCATTGTATTGTTTTGTGTACAAAATACACTTAAAAGTTTGACCTGTCCATAAATTACAAACTCACACTTCTTATACATATCAAAGTGTTCTACCGAACTATTTAAAAATCTTTTTAAATGATGCACTCAAGGCAACTAGATTCAAGTTCGAACAAATCATACGTCACAGAGGCTTTTAAATGTTAAATAACCATAAAAATGTTTCGGCTCCATATTATACACTTTTTCCAACGTGATAAATACGAGTCGCGTGAAAACATTTCACTTATCTCAGGGCAATAACATAACGCTTCCATTACTTACTCCAAGAGAAATGTATTCGAAAACTGTACCGTTACGGTCTCTCTCCTCAAATAAAAGAGAAACCCAACCCCGCAACATTAAACCCTTTGGCTCATTTCTGCAGAGAATAGCGCATTTTTTATTATTTTACAACTCAATTGCAGAACTTAGCAAAGATGCCGACTTTGGATGCTGATGGCTAAATAAAGGGGAGCAATAAAAACAAACGGAAAGGGTTTACACAATGCAGAAAATTACGCAATGGCCAGTTTTATGATGGTGTAAAAAATGACTTCGCAGGTACGAAAAGGATCTATTGTCGTAGTGATGGGGTCGGCTTAGCAAAGCTGGCACCGCACTGCAAATACAAGTGCCATTCACTCACTCAACGGTATAATGACACTGTATGCAAATAAATGCAAATCTTTTTATGAGCGCTTTCATCGCGACAATGGGGGCTCGGTGATGAATGCCCGATGCTACCGAATTTGATTATGCTTGTAGTAAACAAATTACTGATTTCTGAGTAGTGTTTGTCGATTAGGTCGATGAAATTAAAACTGCTGTTTCATTACTTTAGAATGATATAAGTATTTAATATTTTGCGGTGTTTGTACAGCTTTATATTTAAATGTAACATTAAGAATAAGAAGAATTTTTATTTTCTTTAACAGAGTTTTACAAAAACATTAAATATAGGCAGGAGTCCTCTTTTAGACAAAAATGGTCTGTGCCACAGGGCTCTTCCGTCTCTACATTACATATCGGTATACCTACTTAAAATTACTTCATTATTTATTATATATATTTGTTATACAATGAAAAGAAAATAAGATAATATGAAGTTGAATTAGATAAAGTAAATTTAAAATATGGATATATAGTTATACTTTAATTAAAACATACAAAAATCAGTGTGCGCGCGCGTGTGTGTGTGTGTGTGTGTGTGTGTGTGATTGTGTGTGACATTAAAACGTAATAACGTAGACTTAGGCATTATTTATATATACATAGAACTTTTTTTTATATAAAACATCATCGCCCTAATTCATATCTTCGGTGTAGCGTGGCCCTTTGAACTTGATCTTTTTTATCAAGCGGGGCTACGGAGCGACTCGAAATTATATCAGCACCGTCGCCGCATTCCGCGCTCTCACACACGCACACAACCGTGTCATAATGCATTATGATACAAACAAACATTGGATGTGTGCGTGTCAAAATATGACGGACAATTTTTACAGGATGGGCCACACGAAATAATAAAATGTTCTCTTGCATTGTCGTAGGCGCTAAAAAAGACATCAACAGGTGCGCAAATTTGCTGGTTGCGAATTTTGTTGTTGTTGAAACTATCGTTTAGGTGTGGGTGGTGCGGTCCAACCTCCAATCAAGTTAATCTAAGGGTCCAAAAATAATGAAGTTGGAACACCAAACGATACCTTAGTCCTTGGTGGAGGTCCTATGTCAAACTTCAAAAAAATCAAGTCAAAACACAATGAAACGACAAAAACAAATGAATATAAAAAATATGCGAAATAGTGACAATATTTTGACAGATGTCAGTAGAATAAATATGACTGTTTGGTAATATTTATCTATCAATACATGTGTTCCTATGCACTGTTATAAGATTTCTACTCTAAATAATTTATCACGCCACATCAAGCGTGCACATTGTTACCAAGGGAGTGCAGTGAGGAGGCATTTAATCTATCAGCGTTTTAACAAACACATCTTTGCGATGACGACGCGGCAGCGCGGGCGCAGCACGCACACATGTGAAATGCACTCGTATGGTGCTCCTACTACGAGTGTTGAACTCGAAACACTCGTTTTGTAAAGTCACTCGTTTTATGTTATATTAGCAATAGTTGAAAAAAAAGTTTTTGACAAAGGGCACGATCCCCGGAATACGTGGCGCTGCACTACAAACAATAAAAATACTGTAGTGTTAGCTTGTGCCCAGTACAAAAATATATAGAGAACTCGAAATATTCGAATTATATCTACGTGTAAAAATTGTTCGCTCCACCAAATAGATAGTAGTGCAGAGTAGGTTCAATTTTGTGAGATAGAGTGAAATTACAGCACATGTAGATCCAAGAACTTATGTACACTAGGCAATAAAAAAAAACACAAATTAAAATAACTAAAATAGTAAATCCAGGCTACATAAATAGCTACGAATTAAGATAGGTTTAGTATAAAATATTCCAATAATCAAGAACATCAACACACAGTACTTCCTTGATTTCTCATCTTGTAGACTAAAAGTGATCAAAAACTTTAGAGGATGATTGAGGTAGTACCAGAAACTCAAAAGAACGGCTAGGAAAACGTAGTTTTCTAGACGTTTGACTAGCTCAACTAACGAAGAGGGTAAACACGCCTCGCAAAATGAAATTATATTTCTTTCTAGGAACTAGATCAAGAAATTACTCTCGCCTCGGGTTGCTGTAGATCAGTTGTGGTTTGGATTAGATTTTCATCTTGAGAATGGTTGCTAGTGTAGCAGGTATAGGCGAGTACTAGATTGCCAGTCATTCGAGTTTCTATAGTAAGATCGTCGAGTCTATACGCACACAGGGATTGGCTAGACTGGAATATTGCTCGCCATGCTAATGCGGCGGAGATTGGGCAGGTCGATGCCCGCTCCCGGACGTCGGAGTCATTCGCCAGAACCCGTCCACCCCTGACTCCCTCGCCCTTGTGAACGTCTCCGGCATATCTTTGAGAATTGTTTAAGTTTGGTTTACTTGTTGAATGTTATGTGGCGTTTTGTTAAATCTTGAGTCCATTTATTTATTTATAAGTATGCATTATACTAAAATTATTACGGGATAGGCAGTATCTACATTCTTGGCGGTTTTTTTTGCATACTATTGAATGTCGAGACGAAGAAATCGCTCGATTGATGGTAAGGGGTAACAATGCAGAGGCATTTTAAGAAGCATTTATAGCATAACTCGATTGTATACGTGTTCCTGAGGTTCTCCGATTTTCGGATGGGTGGCCGCAAGTGGCATTTGCAACTGAGCATTACCATGGGTCGAAGGACACGTTCCGATAGTCACGACAGCTTATCACTAGACTATAGAATGAAGGAAGAAATTAAAACTTTCACTATACCATAACAGTTATGGTAGGTATAGGAAGAAGTTATGGCATAACATAAACTGCATTTTTCTTTCAGTTTGAAGACTAGATAGATGAAATGTAGATTATAACAAACGGTGTCAATAGTTCAAAGTGATTTTCCAAACTCTTACGAACTATTCACACAAAAAAAAATATTTGTGAAAATACCCTCCTAAAACCAAAGCCCAAAAAGTCATGCAGGATGACTGCGTTAAATTCGGTCGGTGGGCCGCTCCGCTGGCCAGTGACCTTGAATGGTGTGTACACAGCTTAAACAGTAGATACTATTAAAAATCCATAGATTAAGCAGCAACTTCTACCACCAGTTGATAGTTTAAGCAGAAGTTAGTGCGCGGGCGCATAGATTAGTCACACGCATGACACACACTCTTACTGGCCTGAACCCTATGAGGCGTGCATGTGTGCGTTAGTCGAGGGCTGATTATCATATCATATTTACTGATTAGGAGCATCGTTGATATACGTGCAGGCGGGGCGAAGTCTATACACCTAAATTATATAACGACTAGGTACCTAACCTACCTAGGTTCAAGTATTTTATTTACCATCTAGCTGATCACTCGCGTGGGCCATTTCTCAGGAACCATAGCCTACATTAAAGTCTAGGGTTTATAGGTTAGTACTAGGTAAACGTGTTCCATCTGCGATCGCATCATCGATTTCCACCAGGCGAGATGTTAGCCTAGTCCGATGCAAAAAAATACTCTCCGAGAGTCATCCAATTAAGTAATTAAGTATATAGATGAAAAAATTACGTTCCGTTGAATAACTCATCTATAACCTACTTGAAAGAGTAACAAAAAAACAGACTTTCACATAAAATTTATGGTTTGAGTATGATAGGTATTATGATGCTTTGAGCAAAAAATTAAGAAATAGTGACCGCCCAGAATATTTTCATCCTACTAATATTATAAACGCGAAAGTTTGTATGTACGGATGTATGGATGTTTGTTCCTCTTTCACGCAAAAACTACCGAATGGATTTTAATGAAAGTTTACAATAATATAGCTTATACATTAGAATAATACATAGGCTATAACGGGTTGTAACGGCAGCGAGGACGAAGTCCGAGCTCTACGCGTACGAAGTAGCGGGTTTCAGTTCTTATTAATAGTTATTGAATATAGAAAAAAATTAAAGGCACATCGAAAAAAAATTGCCCAAATATGTGAGTATGATCAAAAGGTATTTTTAAAATTGAAAGGTACTTGCAATTATGCATAGAAAAATTGATTTTGATCGTTTAAGTTTGAAAATGATATTTCAAAATGTGTTTGTAAATGGTTACCTGGAAGAGATCGCTTTTAGCGATAATGCCACCACTTGTGGCACTAGCTCGTAAGTGTTTTCTAACTGTTTGTAATTTTTATTTCTGGTGTACACAATAAAATTTATATCTATCTAAATCAACAAAGAAGCTATTGCCGTAACCATACGTCTATGTCAATAAACAAAATTTTATGTTGGTAATTATTTTGCGGTACTCCAATAGAACTATCCAATAGACCAAAGGTCCAAAACACTCACAAACCTGGCGTGGGCGGTTTGACAGGAGAAAATGCCTGAGCGACGACGCGGGCGCATAATGGATGCATAATAATTGTACGCGGCATCTCGTGAAAGTGCATGCTGCAGCTACTATTGTGACCATGGAAGAGGTTTTATAGACTGCAGGATAATTTCTGAAACGTTCTAGAAGGTTCAAGGTTTTAAGATAAATTTATTTCAAAATTGTGATAGCAATATTTGGTCAAAATCACTTAATCTTAAGTAGAAATAATTTCTACTTCTATTTACTGCGCGTACATTCATTTCAGGGAAAGGTATAGGTACCTACTTTTTTTTAACGCATATGGATCCGCTCTTGACCACGAACTCCTTGTTGGTAAGCGAGTGATATGCATGTTGCATATCACTCGCTTTACCAAATTTTCGTTATCTCACAAATCCAGACCTGTTCTAGATATTTGGAGTCCCATACACCAAATACATAATAGATCTTAATTAGAGAATTGCTAGAAATATATGGAACATACCACTTTTCATATCATAAATAAAAGATTAAAAGTATGTAAATCAAAAAAGGTTTAAATGAATAAATTAGCGTGGAGATAGTCAATATAGTTTCTGAGTTTGCCATCACCACATAACTAGGTTGCTAATGAATCTTGGCCTCCGATAGTAGAGACGTCACTTCTTCTAATCCCGTCTCATCGACTAATAGAGCAACTTTATCCTGAATTTAGAAGCTTCGAGTTGGTAGCTCTAGCTGCAGCCTTGGCCAGGCCTTTCCCTCGTCCATCACGGCTCTCACCTACACCATAATACCGTATATTAAACTATCAGGCTGACATTTATCTCGCGTGCGCCGGAGTTGGCCGGCGCGGGTGACTTCATTAGACGAAACAGTTTAAACGCCTTCTGGAATGTTCTCCCTAAAGGGATTGGGAGACAGTTTTAATAGGTATAATAGTGTCCATTGGGTCTCAAAGTGTATATAGTAGGTATATATATATATCATTCACTATATAACTAAAAATAGAAGTGTAATTAAAAGTTTCTTTCTTAAATGTTTGAATTGTTTGTATAAAATTTAAATATAAGTAAATGTAATTTCTCTAAAATGCAGTTTATAGGTAGTACAAAGATCTCAGACTGACATAATGCTCGCTCGATCATTATCGACTCTTGAATGTTTCTACTGTTGATAGGTACTTATATTTGATCTCCACTCACTGGTGTGTTCTACAGAATACTTTAGTAGGTAGTGAAACGATACTATGTCAAACCAAACTACTCTCCATCATTTAGCCTGGACCATGTCCTACATAATATCCTACCCAAAAACAAGGAACTGCATGTCTTTGAATGGCTTCAAAGCCTCTCACATAGTTCTGTAACTAAAAAGTCATGTGAAAGGGTTTGTTGTTTACAATTGGCTTCATGTAACAGAACTCCTTCCCCATGCGTGATAGGCGTGCCGTGCATCGGTAAGGCAGTGCATCCTGAAGAGAGGTGGCGGAAGGGTAAAGGGAGGTGGGGAGGGCTAAAGGCGTGCGAGTGGGCGAACAGACCAAGCGGTTATTTCGGTATGCACATTGCATGCAGCGCGGCGCAGCGGCGGCAGCGCACTTGCCACTCGAAATAGTCAGGTCAGGGACCGCGAGCTTCGGCTCAATCCTGCCCCAAGGTCAAGTCTCGCACCTCCGCACCCCGCACCCCACCCCGCGTCTATGCACATTAACGCAGACGCAGCCGTCGTCACGACTGTCCGACGACTGACATAGAAACCCGGGAAATTCCAATTAAAATAATCATGGACTAGTTTTATCACAATTCCATGACTATTTTTGTTTTTCAAAGATAAACATGAAAATATTTAAAAATCCAGGGGGACCTTCAGACTAGTCGTAAACAAGATACTCAGATATTGCAAACACGATAAACAAACATGAAGAAGGTATTTATGAATTTGTTATCTAACTAACTGTTGGCGAACGTGACCCGGGGGCTGTTTAATCGATTCTTAATTGCGAATAGTCCATTATAGTCGCGAGATAAAACCGCGTGCGCAGCTCGCTGATGAATCTTGCGATAAACATAATGGTATTCTTTGAAAATACTTTGTGCATAACCGTTCAATGACATCTTGGCTTACGTATTTTTATTTATTTTTATTAGTAATAGGCTTTCGTTTGAACGCTATCTCGCCTGATGTTAAGCGATGATGCATTCTACGATGGAGCACGCTTGCCTAGAAGAAACCGATTCACTCCTGATTTGAAGACACCCAGACTGTCTTGGCTTACGTACCTACTTCCAAATTTAACATCTACAATCTACATACAAGAAATTTTGTTCTTTGGTTTTTGTTTTTAACGTATGTATGTTATCAGCCTTTCATGTACCCACTGTTGGTACACAGGTCTTCTCTCAGCTAGAGGATCGGCCCTAATCCACCATGCTGGCCCAGTGCATGTTGGCGAATGTCATATGTCTTTGAACTTGTGAGGTTCTTGGACATACTGGTTTCCTCACTATGTTTTTCTTTCACCGTTGTTGAGCAATGACATCGAATTTAACTAAATAAGTCATTGGTCATGGCTGAGTATCGAACCGGATGCCGTTAGATTGTACAGGGCACATGCTATCGCTTGGCCACCATTGCACTACGCACCATCTAGAACGATCGCTAATACTTTATTGTTTTTACCACAAATCACATGAATAGGACACCTAATGTTTTTTGATTAAACGTACCTTTGTTACATGTTTACATAATGTTTCTGGCACATTCTAGATAATGTCTAGGCAAATAAAGGAACTTAGTATTTACCGCTATGATACTCGTCTTGTACTAGTCATGAATGGTAAGTACGTCACCGTAAACAGTTGACAACTGCCATGTTTACAACTTTTCCATCGACTACTAAATGGAGGTTCTCAATTCTTCTGTATTTTTACGTGTAGGATGGTAGATACATATGTTAAGCGATACTTTTACCGATAGTGGACCGGTTTTAACTCTGAAAAAATAAATGGAAGTGTTCATGCAGTTTCCCCTTTAGCACTTAGGTACACGTCCCCCTTCGTCGTCCACATTTGTCTCGTTTACAGTTGTGTGCCGCTCAATATTGAAGTGTGCGTTTGTAGAGATAGTTAGGAATATGTATTTATATGACAAACTTAGTTACTTATACCTACTCGTGTTTACCTCACCCCTTTCAGTTTCTGGCAGACTTTTTTCGGTAGGTACTAGCAAATCCAATCCAAATATTAGCAAAGGTTTTTTTAATAGGTTATAATTATCACGAAGAGTCTCATTTAAATTTGAATAAAATATTTTCTTCTATGGGTGGAAAATTAGGAGATGAATCCGTTTATTGAACTTCCTGTGGTGTCAGTTGTTATTTATTTTATATTTAACTATAGTTATTAATATTATTAAACCGAAAGTTAACTTCAAATTCAAATTATTTATTGAGAATAAAAACAGACAAATTCCACTAACATTTATCTCTCATATTGTTAAACTAAAATAGATTTCCTCGTCAAAATAGGAATGATAATATAAACCTTTATATCTTTGAATGTTCGCCTTTCACGACTAAACGGCTAGGCCAATCTTAACGAAATTTGGCAGGAAGATAGTGTGTATCATAAAGACGGACATAGGGTACTATAAACTTCTCCCCTGAAATGCGGAAGTTACGGGAAAATCTTGGGAAACACCGCAGGGTTCAGCTAGTTATATTTTAATTGAACTTTGTTTAAATTAATCAATACGGTGTGAAACGATCAAATAATAAAGTTTCACATAACTGTAGAGAATGAAGGCTGTAAAGAAAGCAACCTTAGCAACCTTTGGAAAGCAACTGACCTACCCCATTGCTACCTATCTCGACTTTTTGCAAACCCTCATAACAAAACAACAGTCATTTCTCATAACACGAAGTATGTAAAGGTTGCCCAAACCCCTAAATATTGACAAAACGCCGGCGGTGCAAGTTCGAGGAAGCAGTAACAGGATTCGGCTCTACATTGGTTAGCAACACTTGTTTGGCTTCAGCTTCCCTTTGGTCATCGACACCGAAATGGGGGACAAAGCCAAATGTCAGCCCACCTGACTACGTCACCAATTCCTGCCAGTAGCAGTAAAACAAAATATATTAAAAAGTTAAACATAAAGACTCAATCAAAAATGTACCTGTATTCTTCTTTACTCTCATTCCCAATCAAAAAAGAAATTTTTGCAATAGCTAATTTTATTCAATCTAATAATATCCGTCTTTAGTTTTTCTATTAGTAGTGTTATCAACCAGGATTACCTCGTTTTTAGACAATCACACTATCTCCTCCCTCACTGTTAATGGCAAAATTGCCCCTACAACACATGAGGCCGTAGCCAAAAAAAAAAAAAACAGTCTGAAAATGAGCTTTTGCGCCATCGTGAAAAAAATGTCGCCTCATTTTATAATTTTTATAAGTATTTCGAGTGTTAATGTATTATAATGGTGGAATGATATATACAAGTGATATAACGAGGTGAACCATGTATTTTCGTGTTACTTCCTAAACTCCATAGAAGCCTCTTGGAAATGTGTATTTCAACACTTGTCACTGGCACATGCACAAGACGTGTGACGCCAAAATCACCTTACGAGTTATTTATATTTTCTTTGTGTTTTATTATTTGCTATATGAATGCACATCTTAAAAAAATTAGAAATAAGTACGTAAGCGAGATAAGACGCACGAAACATATTGGCTCTTGATATTATTATAATGAGTTTTTTTTATTATTCTTTTTTATGATTGATTGATTAATTAACTCTTTATTGTTCACACCATCAAATTAGGCCACCACCATTATGCAGAGTTTTAATTAAATGACTGTCTTGTAACTTGTTATTTTCATAGGTTAACTTACTTGTTAATTTAAAAAAACTGCAACAATTATGTTAAAATAGGTGAGCGAATTACCTAATTGAACCAGACACCCTGTCTGGTAATATGGGCAAAAGCTTTCTACTAGCAATACTCAAATAATAGATCTGTTGTCTTTGAAAATTGTGATCAAAACATTTAGCAACTAATAAAATATGCATGCTAAGAGTTTCAATATATGTAGATAAATTAAATCATAGCCAAGTCTAATCAATTCATTGTCTAATGAAGTCTAATCGAAATAAAGTTGACCAATCATTCAACTCCCATACAATAGCAACCAAACCCGCGATTCTAAGAAAATTGTTCCAAAAATTCCATCAAATATCTGTATGATCGTAGACGTCAGTGGAGAGGCAAGCGTCCCTTCGGCGATGTTAGCGAGGACGTTGCACTTTCCCTCCCGCCCCTGCCCCGGTTAGTCCTGCCGCCCCCCTGGCCTGCCGAAACTCGCTAACCAAGTTAACCAGCGCTCCACCGACCGGATTTGACTATTTAGTCACCGTTGCTGGAATGTTTATTTTATGGACGAAATTGACGATGGCCCTTGCGTTTTACTTGGCCCGGTTAAAGGACATAACTGTAAATTTGTGAGACATATGAACATTTCTAAGTTTTCATTATTTTCATTTGTTACGATTAGGAAGTGGTACACGAAACATTACCTACAAAGTATCTAATAAATTTCGGGAAATTTTCAAACAGATTAAAATAGCTACCAACATCTAGAAATGGATGCCATAATGTGATAGAAATGAAAGAAAATATCCGGGGATATTCTAACATAACTGTCAAATTATTTTAAACTAAACATAGGTAACTAAACATATTTCACCAACATTATCACTGCTCTAGAACTAGTTATGTGTTATTGTCATCGATTCTAAGAAAAGCTTGTCCAAATTTTTTAAACCCTGACCTATCTCTACC
The DNA here is from genome assembly GCA_932305915.1 of Agriopis marginaria. NCBI lineage: Eukaryota > Metazoa > Arthropoda > Insecta > Lepidoptera > Geometridae > Agriopis > Agriopis marginaria. The sequence continues at coordinate 9,105,389 of OW029921.1, forward strand.
AAAGTATTTTTTTTAAACATTTTCTTAACACGCATTAAAACTTCTTTCATGACACATTTCCACAGGCACACATATCCATCGCGATATAAATAATATCATATCGTATAAAAAACTTTCACACAAAAAATACTATAAATAAAATAGGTTTGATAGTATCTGTGGAGCATTAAAAGTATTGCATCAACATTGGTGTAGCGAGTCGAATGCAGCGCAAGCGCATCGCTTCCCGTTACTTGGCTATGTATATACGAGTACATAGTGGTTATGTAACTTAGTACGGTCAGCAAGAGAAACTACTTTCAAGGCCATAATAAAACACAATTAGCTCTATCAGTCGGAAATTAGGAACCACACTAATGTTAATACGAAAGTATGTGTGTATAAGTGTGTAGAATATACTAACTCTTTGACCTCATCCCTCCGTCCCGGTTTTACGACTGACCCAGCCGCTATCGTCAGAAATTCCACCCACATAATATATAATAAATAGTAGGTACATGAAAGTCTCGCACTGTTTGATTTCATCGATTATTTCTGATGTCGATAATCGATGTACTACCTGTAATTGGTTGAACGGCTTACCACCTTCGGGTTTTCCTCCGATGTGTAATCTATCTGAGCTGCTTCAGTCGAAAGGGTGAATAGAGATCTCAGAGGTAGGCAACGCACTGGCAATGCCCCGGTTATTGTAGATGTCTACAAGCGGCCGTGACCACTTACCTTCAATTGGCCCGTCGCCTGTTTGTCCTTTATTCAATCATTAAAAAAAAACTGACGAGTCCTTTCATTTCTTTGACAAAACGTTTGTCAGTTGTTTTAATTAGTTGATAAATTAATTAAATAACTTCAGTAATGTAATGAGTATTTTTCCAGCAGTACCCGGGGAGTGCGCGGGCGGTGGTCAGGCCTGCCTCAACACGACGCACGTTACCATGCGCCCGCGCATAGACGCGCTTCCTGAACGCGCATTAAAACTATACGGAGAATAATAAACACCCCGACCGTGCTGGATGGGATGTAATTAGAATCACGGGTATAGGTACCATTATACTTACAAGATCCTATGAGTAACTCTTGTAAAAAAAAAGAAAGGAATTTTTTGCCAAACTGCAAGTTCTGCACTTTGTGTTATGATGCTGCACTAGGTACGTAAAATTTTATTTTCGTTTCATTACATTGTCCAGAATATGCAGTCTAAGTTAGTATGTATACCATTTTTGATAGCTATATTTATGAATCACGCTGGAGTTGAGCATCCATCTTGTCTCGTCAGTTGAACTATTAGTGTTTTTTTTTAAATATAATACTTAAATGGCCCATATGCATGGGCTCTGCCTCATATAATTCCTTCATGCCCATTTTTCGACCGGACAGCCCACTCTGGGCACGAAAAATTTACACCGATTCATAGTTGATACCCCGAAACCCGATACGAAACCCCCAAACCACCGAAACGACGTACGAAGCACTTTGTTTAAATTTTTATTGTGCGAACTGCTAGTCTGTGGAATACGCAGTTTTTTTTATTTTTATTTATTTATTTCATATAATTATATTACACATAATTAATCTAAATTAGTATCGAAAAACTAAGCTGTTTGTATAGATAGTAAGATTCACTATACGCACTGACATAATAGTGCAAACTTAAATAAATTTAAATATTAAAAAAAAAGAACCGGACAAGTACGAGTAGGACTCGTGCTCTGAGGGTTCCGTTGGACAGAACCCTCAGAGCGCTAGTCCAAAAAAAACCTAAGGTTGAATTATTGAAAGACAAACTTACCTTTGTAGTTGATTATAAGGTTCTTCTATACATTCCAACTACAAAATATAAGTTTGTAATAGCAAAATAATTATTTTTAAATTATATAACTTCAAATTTGTAACTTTCAGATTTATTCCTATATATGTGCTATGAGACCTTGCCTTTTGCCAAATTTCATGATTCTAGATCAACGGGAAGTACCCTATAGGTTTTGGTTTTCCTGGGAAATCGCAAAATATGCGACGTAAACGTTCATATCTTTTGATTGCGTTGACTTACAACTTTTATTTTTTTACAGCCAAAAGAAACCGTAGACCCAAGTATTTAGTATAAATTTCAACTTGATACCTTTACGTGTTCTTGAGAAAAAGGGTCTTGACAGACGGACAGACGGACAGACGGACAGACGGACAACGAAGTGATCCTATAAGGGTTCCGTTTTTTCCTTTTGAGGTACGGAACCCTAAAAAAACACCTAACGTTTACAAATAAGTAATTAGGTACCTGTATTACAATTTCACAAGCAAGCACCTGTGATAAGCATAATAAGTTACCAACCTATAAACTACCTGAATGCTGCCGCCTGAATGGATGTTCCCTGATATTTACAGTCTGGGTGACTTCGAGTCACGAGTGAATCGGTTTCTTCTAGGCCAGCGTGCTCCATCGTAATAGCCCGTTGGTTCAGTTGGTAGTGAACCTGCTTTCTGAGCTTGGGGTGTGAGTTCGATTCCCACCTAGGACAAACATTTATATGATGAACATTTATGTTTGTTCTATATATTTATTTAAGTATGTATTTAAAACTATATATGTATATATATATCAGTCTCTGGCAGCCATATCACAAGCTTTGCTTAGTTTGGGGTCAGATGACCGTGTGTGCAAAAATGTCCCGAATATTTATTTATTAATTTAACATCAGGCGAGTTGGCGGTGAAACGCAAGCCTATTAATAAATAAATATAATATTTCCAAGAAAATATTTTGCCTATGGTATTCCCCAAGAACACCCACACACTATGCCACACACGTTAATCTTATAACACCCCTCTTTTTGACATTTTCGCAGAGTCCGACACAAAAAAGGTCGGGGGTTAGGAATTACTTTCGAGTTATCATGTTTTCTTCCAAAACACGTGACGGCTGCATGCTAGTAATCACTAGAAAGTATTTATTACTCTGCGAAAATGTAAATTACATCAATAAAGGGTATTCAAACATGATTAAAGTATTATTGATAAGTTGGCCTCTTTTGGACCTATGACAATATTGTTCAAATTAGTGTTTGAAAGGGAGTGATAGTGTTATCAAATGCAAATTGTTACTAACGTACTTGCGGCTAAATCGCTAATTACGAATGTTTGTTTATATGTACTTAGTGATAACGAGTTATTGATTTTCTTTTGTTTTTAACCGACTTCAAAAAAGAAGGGGGTTATCAATTCGGGGGTTCACGATAAGGCCGCCGTTAAAAGCCTAGATGACGATGTGATTGTAATTTATCTGTAAACCCTGTTTTTGTAGACTTTTAATAAACGGAAATGCCTTGAGCATTTCCCGGGAGCGTTGCTTCAGGCAGTGTGCTAGGAGGATACCGCACGGAAAAAAATGCTCGCGAAATTTGTTTCCGACCAAGAATATTTTTATTCTCAGGAATATTGTTTAATATCAAGTAAATAAATGCTTGAATTAATAATAATGTCTTAGAACAACAAAACTGATACTCTTCGCGAAAAACAATATTATTCTCATTATATTTACTACAAACAAAACAATTATTATTCCTTCAAGAATATCTGGGTGTTGGGTAAACAATTTATATTTTTTTCAAATTAAGATTTTTTTGTATCTTATTGTGAGAAAATAATGTATAGGACCAAGAACTATAAAACTTTGATTCAGAACCTGTGACACTTTACTTTAACTAAAACTTTTAACTTGTTAACTCAAGAATATCTTTTTGATTCAAAAAAATATTGTCTTACTTTAAATAATGTATTATTCTCATAAATCGGAAAGTAGGAAAGTCTTATTTAAAGAAAAATAAATTTCGTATGAAGAAAAATATTTTTATTTTGATGTAAATTTAAGTATTGAATGAATAATGTAAAATGATTCAAAATAAGATAGGGTTGCGTTTCCTATTAAGAAAACACTTGTTTGGTTCAAGATATTTTTTTTTGGGTTAAGTAAGTATTTTGGCATTAAAGTAAGAATCGATTTAATTCTTAACAAGGTAACTAAATGTTTTAGGCCAAGATTCGTCTGTTTTGTGGGAATAAGAAGTGGATTGTTCAACTAAGAAACCCTATGATACAAAATAAGATAGACATACATTTTATTCTAAGAAAATACATGTTTAGTTTAAGACAATTTTTATTGGATTAAGTAATTACTATCGTCAAACTAAGAAATAAAATACTTTTAAGTAAAGCAGTGTTATGTTTTAAGCCAAGATTTGTTTGTTTTGAGGGAATGCGTATTGGATATTTCAACTAAGAATCCCTATGATACAAAATAAGATCGACAATAATTTTATTCTAAGAAAATACATGTTTAGTTAAAAACAATTTTTATTGGATTAAGTAACTACTAGCGTTATACTAAGAAACAAAATAATTTGAAGCAAGATGGTCTTATGTTTTTAGCCAAGATTTGTTTGTTTTGAGGGAATACGTATTGGATATTTCAACTAAGAATCCCTATATGATACAAAATAAGATAGACAAACATTTTATTCTAAGAAAAATTCATGTTTAGTTCGAGACAATTTTTATTGAATTAAGTAACTACTAGCGTTATACTAAGACACTAAATAATTTTAAGCAAGATAGTCTCATGTTTTTAGCCAAGATTTGTCTGCTTTGAGGGAATAAGTATTGGATATTTCAACTAAGAATCTCTATGTGATGCAAAACAAGATAGACATACATTTTATTCTAAGAAAATACATGTTTAGTTCCAGACAATTTTTATTGGATTAAGTAATTACTAACATCATACTAAGAAACAAAATAATTTTAAGCAAGATAGTCTTATGTTTTTAAACAAGTTTTGTCTGTTTTGAGGAAATAAGTATTGGATATTTCAACTAAGAGTCCCTATATGATACAAAATAAGATAGAAAAACATTTTATTCTAAGAAAAAATCATGTTTAGTACGAGATTTTTTTTTGTTGAATTAAGTAACTACTAGCGTCATACTATGACACAAAATAATTTTAAGCAAGATAGTCTTATGTTTTTAGCCATGATTTGTCTGTTTTGAGGGAATAAGTATTGGATATTTCAATTAAGAATCCCTATATGATGCAAAACAAGATAGACATACATTTTACTCTCGGTGTAAGAACCAGACGAACGTAACTACCAAAAACTCGAAAATAGTTTTTTTTTTCGTAAATGGGTACTAAATGTAGTCCTGCGCGATGTGCCAAAACGACGTAACTGTACAGTCAATATTTCAATAATTCAATAATAACGTAATGGAAAAAAATGTTTCTCATTGAACTAGAAAAACGTAACTTTAGTAGCGGTACAAAAAGTGTTTTAAATTAGTTGATAATAGGTGACATAATCAACCCATTTATACCAATTAACTGCCCAAATAACGTATATTGTTCCAATAAATTAAATGTTTGTAAACATTCAAGAATATTTAAGTAAGAGCCGAAATAACGTATGCAACCAATATTTGAAAATATATAAATATGTTCCATAATAAGTGTATATATTTTATGCCTAGTTTTATTCTATAATAGTATGGGTTAATTTACCTATACTTTTTTCATTAGTTAAATATATATTATTATCCTCTATATAACTCTTTAAAATTCAAAGAACTGAAATATTCTCCAGTTAATAAAAAAAACCTAGATACTTTTATCTGGATCTTACACCGCGAATTTACTAAGAATCCCCATTATGCTAAATATATTTAGGCGACTAAATAAAATAAAGCGAAAGTCTTTTAGGGGACAAATCGGAGTTCGTATTTTATACCTACCTATGTTTGTTCGACGATAACTCGAGTAGGTAAAAAAACGATTGTCAGCCCTGCACCAGTGCTCAGCCTTTACAGACTTTATTTCTATGTAAATAGCGGTAGAATTTACCATTGAACAGAATCTTTGATCTCTGATAGTTAAATAATCAAACCTACGAACTAACTGCGTTTTAGGATGCCTATGATCTACGATCATTTATTTGCACTGTCGCTATGATTTTTTATTGAATATTAGGTGTCTAAACTTGAAAAGCAATTTTATTCACTAAATACGCTCTAATTTTGGTGGTTTACTATTCGGTTTTGAATTTCAATGCATCTGCAGTAATTTTATGGCTAACTACTAGCTGATATTAGTTATATAATCTGAAAGATCGTTTTATCAGTAGTCAGCTACAGATTTTATTGCAAAATTGAACCTTAATACCTTTTGATATGGACTATTTTTTTTCCATATCTACATCTGGGTTCCATAGTAATTTAATTCTCATAGGGCTCTCTATCACGGATAAGTAGGCTTTATTATAATATAACGAGTAATAGTCGACCAACTCAAAAAATGAACTTGTTTGTTACACGTTATAAGCCATTCAATTGTGAACTTTATATATATTTTTAAAATTCTACTTAGTAGGTATTAACTTATCTATAACTAGTAGAAGTTGAAAGTCGCGTTTCTTAATCCAAGAATAATTGATTCTTAGATGTAAATCGAATGTCTTGACTAATAGAGTATGTGACTATAACCGGCAACGTAAGGATGGGGGGGACGAATGAGTGTTGTCATATCTAAAATAAATTCCCTAGTTTTAAGGAGAGTGCGACTTTTCAGAAGAGAATTTGCATTAATACCTAAAAGTGTATTAAGAAACTATTTCCTCGCAATCAAAGTGAGAAACAAAAAGTTTAAAATAATGCCCAGGTAAAAAAACTAAAAAACCGACTATTGTTTAACATAAAAGATTACTCTGCTTTCTACCCTTATGGGTGGAATAATTAATTTATATTGGACCACCCTTAAGATTATAACCCTCTAGCTTCACCTGCGTTGTCAATAAAACATAATCCAAGTCACTCGAGGAGAGTGTATCTTTGTATTCGTGAAAGAGTTTTTTGAATCATGACTAGGTAAGCACAACCAATAATGCAGGTACAAATATTAGGTCGTACAATTCATCCATGTTTATAATACTGGCCGCAATTTATTGACACGTACCGAAAATATACAACACAACGTATCAGCTTTTATTCCTGTGATTGGTTTCACTGAACATTTATGTTACTTTATTGTACACTAGATTTCTTCCGCGGCTTCACCCGCGCTGTGAACAATACATAGCCAAATATGTCACTCAGGGATAGTGGAGCTTTCTATGCGTGAAATATTTTTTTTATAATCGGACCAGTAGTTCCGGAGTTTGCCCGTTACACACAAACTCACAAACTTCACCTCCTTATAAAACGTGTGTTGAAGTGTAGATTATAGTGTGTACCTAAAAGTGTAAATACAGATATTGAGACCGTTCATTTGAAAGAAACAGATAGCGTTCCGCACGTCTATCTACCCTCACGCACTAAAGAAGTGAGTACTCGCTCCGTTTTGAACTGCAGGGTAAAATCCCCATGTATTGTACATGTCCGTAATAAAGTTATAAGATTATTTACGGGATATTTACCGTAGTAAGGTTGTGGAATAAGCTCCCGATATTTCGGCGGAGTTACATGCACCATGTTCACGGGAAGACTGAGGAATGCGGCTGATTAGTCGAACATTTAAAAAGTTAGGTGCAGACATAACTATCTACCCTCTTTCTTAGTCTTTTGCTACGGTTATCACTGGAATTTGAACTCGAACAAAACACAAGTCCCGACAAAACACAATCACTGTATCACTGCGTATAGTATTCCCGTAAATAATCATAAAACTTTAGTGAACAACCGTGATAGTTTAAAACAATGTCTGTAATATGCGAGCTGTTAGTAATTAGTAATTTAAGGTTCCATACCCAAAGGGTAAAAACGGGACCCTGTTACTAAGTCTCCGGTGTTTGTCTGTCTGTCTGTCCTTTAAACGGTTGCATCTCGTGAACCGTAGGTAATAGAGCTGGCAGTTTTTTTTACAGAATACTATGGATTAAACAAAAACAACAAAAAGTCAAAAATGAAGGGTCCCATACAAAAAACCATATTTGAGAAGGTATTTTTGGATTTTTCATATCTCAAAAACGGTAATAAGTACAAGGCTCAAACTTGATATTATTATAGTGCACAATCTGTAGTATAAGTACCTAACAAAAAAAAAACGGGCCAAGTACGAATCAGGCCCGCCCCAAATAGTCTCGTGCGATCACCGAAGTTCGCCCACCGATCGATCACCCATTCGCGCATATTATACAAAACCCCGAGAGCTGTCAACTCGAGCTCTCTAATCGCTTCGATTGATTTGATTATAATTTAAATTTAGTCGTTTAATGTTTTGAATGAATTTAAAGAATTTTTACCATTTATAAGGGAAATGTTTCGGAGCTGGCAACCCTGTATTCGCCAATTCTCAGATTTGTCCTGTCGCGTCAAGTGGGGTTGTGAATCGTATCGAATACATTTTAATATAAATTTCAATTAATCTAATTTATTAAGCAGAGCGGTTGTGATCCATATTCGCCGTACACCAAGAATTGAATTGAACCAAAAAAGCTATCGTAAGTTGTCTCTGAAAAAAATCGTGTGATCGTGTGTTGTTTCTTTTTCTAGTGTAACAGTTTACTTTGTCATTATTAACCTTCTTAATCGTTTGTTGTGATATTAATGCAGATGGCTGACGATGAAACTTCGATAGAAGTTATATTGCACAAATGGGGAGTTCCGGAGTCTGTTATAGACAGATTTAAAGGTAAGTTTTATTACTTAAAGTATCGTTTAAGTTCTCGAATAGAGACCTCATACCGGCAAGCGCAGCGTAGGACGACCCACCACAAGACAAGGTGGACAGACGAGCTATTAAAGATGCACGCTGATCAGTCTATCTATATCTGATCTATCTGACAGATAAGAACACGCTGAATGCAAACCGCTTCAAACCACTCTAGGAAGTCAATGAGGGAGACGTATGTCCAGCATTGGACGTTCTACGGCTGAGATGATGACATTGATTATTAATATATATTTTTTTCTTCCAGAAAATGAAATTCAGCAATACCAACTAAAACATCTAAGTGATGATTTTCTCAAAGAGCTATGCCCTTTAATTGGCCACAGACTTTTGGTTAAATCCAAAATTGAAGAATATTTGACTGCACATGGTAAGTTACACCTACTAATAATTAGTATTTCATTTATTTTTGAAGGAATCAAATTTGTTTGTATAGCCAACTAACTATAATTATTGCATTGAGTATAGGTAGGTATGTTTTTTTATTAGTTTTGATCAGCAGTTTCACTCATTTAGTGGTAAAGCAAGTGAAAAACAATATTCTCAATATGTAAACTAAAAACAAGAAAATTATTATCTCTTCAAGAATCTCTGGGTGTTGTTTAAACAGTTTATATATTTTTAAAATCTTAGTACATAAATAAATAATAATAGGAAATCTTAGTGCGGGAAGCTGCTAAAAATGTAGCTTGTGTGTCAATCCGTGCTATTGGGATAACAAACTTACACGCAAACTATCGCATATAAAATATTAATCAGTGTGGTGTGATTTCAGATTAATTTGGATATCGAAGAAAAGTACAAGGAAAATTCTTTGAATTTTTATACGAAGTGGCAAACGTTTATAAATACAATTATCAGTTTGAAATTTATTAATACAAATAAATATGATTCGTTGGCAACTTTATACGAAGGCATAACACAGGAAACCGATAATGGTGAGTTACATACTTTTTTCGGTACCTATCTACTACACCACAGCATGGTAGCCACTAAGCCAGCCACTAGCCATACACATAAGTACCTATGTATAATTTTTCGCATTTATTTTTCAGATCGGAAGGTTCCAGATCAAATGAAACTCCTGTCATCCCATCCCTCCATAAGGGAGACTCGACAGAAAAACAAAATTTTCGACACTGGAGTGCATCGAGAATCTCATTGTTGATATTGATGTAAGTTTATTTATTTATGCGAGGCGTTATGTAGAAGGTTAGATAAGCCAAACGGGTGTGTTCGGGGAACCATTTGGAAAATAAAAGTAGCCAAAAAAAACCCTGACCATATTAATATCTGAACGGGTGTTACTCACGTTATATTAGGCCGGATCGTGAATAACAACCGTTCAGATATTAATAATGTGTGAAAACCACGCTGACGTGGTTTCCAGAACCACAACCAACAGAACCAGAGTGGAAACTGGTTTCCATACTAATATTCCGGCCTTATTTTTTAAAAGATTTATTTGTTATTTTCCTGGTTTTTTCCAAAATTTAATCTATTAACTACCATAACTTTCGTAAAGTCTATTTGTCTGTTGATTAAATATGTAAATTCGAAAATATTCTTAGTGAACCAGTCTCCCACAATATCAATATGTTAAGGCTGCAGTCCCGTTTCATAACTTTAAGGCCAACAAAAAAATGGGCAATAGAGTTTTTTTTATTCGTGTTTTGATTAAATAATCATGTAAATTCGAAAATATTCTTAGTGAACCAGTCTCCCACAATATTAATATGTTAAGGCTGCAGTCCCATTTCGTAGTATTAAGGCCAACTAAAAAGTGGGCAATAGAGTAATATTTTTTTATTCGTGTGTTGATTAAATATGTATATACGAAATTATTCTTAGTGAACCAGTCTCCCACAGAATTAATATTTTATGTTAAGGCTGCAGTCTCGTTTCATAGCTTTAAGGTCAACTAAAAAGTGGGCAATAGAGTTTTTTTTTTAATTCGTGTGTTGATTAAATATTATTATGTATATACGAAAATATTCTTAGTGAACCAGTTTCCCACAATATTAATAATATATATAAGGCTGCAGTCCCGTTTCATAGCTTTAAGGCTAACTAAAAAGTGGGCAATAGAGTTTTTTTGTTTGTGTTTTGATTAAATAATTATGTAAATTCGAAAATATTCTTAGTGAACCAGTCTCCCACAATATTGTAAGTCTACTATGTTTTTGATCTTTTATTTTTGAGTAATTTTATTGTATGTACCTAAGTTAAGAATTAAGATTGTGTGTATGACGTGTTTAAAAATATTGTATTATAATAATAAATATTTTGATAAATGACAACTTATTTTAATTTAAAGTCAGGGTTAAAATAAGATTGATCCATGGCGTAAGTCGTAACTAACTCGAGCTAAAATCGATTGTATTGATAATTCTGCTATGTTGTATGTATTGGTTTTCAAATGTGTCAAGTGTTTATAGAGCAATACCAGAATGTATTGCTCTATAAGCACTGAATTTCAGCTTTTGTCAATATGCATAGATGACAGAAAGTCTCAAAGCAAGACCAGAATGAAACACAAGTTTACGCGAAAGGGGTGTATTAACCCGAAAAGGGGCTCATAGTACTCATCATTATGAACAACTTTTACTTTGTTGTTAACCTCGAAATCGCGATAAAAATATCAGCTGTTCTATAAAACTATCAGTGAAACTCGACGAAATGTATGGAACAGCTGTGGTTTTTCGTGAAATCAGGGTAGCCCCCGGCGTAAAAGTTGTTCATAATGATGAGTACTATGAGTCCCTTTCGGGATAGCACACCCTTTTTGCGTAACCCTGTGTTTCATTATGGTCTTGTTTTGAGACTTTCTACTTTCCAATTAAGAAAATTATTAGTTTCATCTGAGAAGTAGAATTATTAATTCAAATCTAGAAATTACTTACTTGAAACAACAAAACATCTTGATATAAGCAAATATATTCTTCAAATAACGCACAGAAATCGTTCGCCTAAGATCAATCTATTTTTGATCTGAAACCCCCAATTATTCAGACTAAGAATATTACCATACTCTCCCTAAGAAGATATATTCTTAATATCAAAACATCAACAGTCTTTACTTAAAATCAAACATTCTTAAGGCAAGTAAAAGGCATTATTCGAACTAAGAACTTTTGTCTTTGCAGAAGATTCTCAGTTATTTAAGGTTAAGATAAAGAAATACTTTACTTAAGACTATGCATTTTCAATTCAAAAATATTTTTATTCTTGACTGGACATAAAAAAAATCTTAGGACAAGAAAAGGTTATTATTTAAACAGAGATCAATTTAGTTTTAGTATGAAATCCCTGGTCATTCAAGAAAAGAACATTGATAATCTCACCTTGATAATCTATATTCTCAGTTCAGAAGTAGTATTAGTCTCTGCTTAAGATTTAAAATACTAAAGAAAAGTAAATGACATTATTCAAATAAAATGTAGAAAGTATTGAAAGGAGAGAAATTTTATTCAGGATAAAATTTTAAGTTTCTTAAATTAAGAAATATTATAATTAGTTCAAACAACAGAATTCTCAGTAGAAGCTGTTACAATTTTCGATTCAAATTAAAAGGCTATTTCTTTCTAAAAACTGTTGCATTGTACTAACATTCAGTTGTTTGGGTTTAAGATGTGATCGAATCTTCATTCAATGAAGCATGTTTTGAGTTAAACAACGCCAATTCTCAAGTTAAAATGATGTGCGGTCTCAACAAGATGAAACAGTCTCCAACATAATTATCACAATCTTGATTTAAAACTAAAACTGTATTTAAAATAAAACTTATTGTCTCAATTGAAAAATACTATTATCTTCTACTAATACTAAGATTTTGTTCATTTAAGACTCTTGCATTCTGAGCGCAAAATTCGATTATTTTATTAGAAGATTATTATGTTTTCTATAAAAATTGCTTTGTCTTACTCTAAAAATAAAATAGGTATGCATCAAAAACTTTAACTGTCTTTGTTCAAGAAAACTGTGAGTCTTGAAGAACAAGAAACCGTTTCATCTTGCATGAAGAAATTGCTTACTTCTTCTATCGATAATATATCATCTTTATATGAGACATTAAAATGTTGATTTGAGCTTATCAACTAAAACAATAAATTGCTTTATTCAAGAAAATATTGTTTTCCCCATATATGAAACCATATTATTCTTGACCAATAGATATACTCTTGATTCGAGACTTTTTTTCTTTCCGTGCGGTGCGTTCCTATGGAGATCCCGGTACGTACCCTCCGTCTGGCACAGAGGTCGGCCACTGAGGGGGGTTTTAGTGGGGGCAATCTCACATAAACCGGCTTCACCCCAAAGCAGCTGGGTATCATTTGAAGATTTCCCCCCTCAACAAAAAAAAATATACCTATATATTATTTAAACAAATTAGTAATTAATGTGTAATGATGTTATAATAATTTAAAAAAAACATACAGTCGAATTGATAACCTCCTCTTTTTTGAAGTCGGGTAATAAGACATAATTGGTAGGTGCCGTATCTCATACCATAATCCAGCTCACCACCATTAACAATTCATCATAATAGTCCAGTTTTTTTTAATAACCGTACTGTGCAATAGTTTCTTAATTCCCAATCACACACATCCAATAGTTGTATTTTTTACTCAACAAGGCCTCTTGGTGTTGGCTTCAGCCCCACCAATACCTCTCAAATTTCCGGGCTAGACCCGTGAATATAAATAAATACTGAGAAATAATAATAAATTTATTTAAACTTGTAAGAAATAAACAAAACCCCCTTTCCATGGGTAGAGCGTCTACACACACATAGGTATGGACCTATAATGTACGATAAACGTACACACCTAGGTATATTCATGGTATAATAATATACTCCGACAGGTATAGCACTCCGAGAAATAATGTGAAGTGGGCGTCCCACAATGATGTCATCAATGTCAAGGATACACGTACACGTGCATAAGCAAGAGCAGAATAAGTAATTTACAAAAAGTTCGAGAGAGATGGCGATACACGAAACAATGGCGGACTCTCTATGATATTCTATGTTAACAGTAGCAGTGTCAGTGAAATTATAACTCCCCAATATTCGTATCCTGTGGGAATCCAATAAATCAATGTGTTTTTGATAAAATTCTGTTTAAAATATTCAATTAGTGCTTAACTTGCTTGAACGGACAAACCAAATGACAATTGAAATGCTTTTTGTATTTCATTTAATAGATGAACGAATTTGTTTCCCAATGTCACTGTTTGTTGCAATAAAGTGACGTATTTCTGGGACAACTGCCAGAGTGCCAGACCTTGTTTTCTTGGATCATGGGTATATTGTTTTTCAGAATGTGACCTTTTACGTGTCCAGTATGCTCCAAAACATCGTTTATCGATTTAGCATTCGGCTCAGGAATTACAAATTCATGAATCAAGGCCCGCGGGTCGTAGGACAGTAATTTAAAGTGATCTAATTATTCCACCCTCGCGTTTCCTCCGTAGGTACAGAGCGGATGGAGTACTATCCAAAAAGAAAAAGAGTTCAAGTAATTATATTTAGCAGCCCCTGTAATTACAGCGTAGGTTTCCTTAATTACAACCCCCAATAAAAAGATTGGTGCTTCCTTCCGCGGGGGCGAAACGCGACATGTGCTCGATCCAGCTTATTATTGAACAAATAGTAGCATCTGAATTGAAATAGAAATACGGAACATCCCCTCGCATACTTCCATGGACATGGCGTGTCACTTGAATTTCCTTCTAAAGATTATCTAAGTCTTAAGAATTTTCATGTTTAGTGGTTTAGAAAAATGTAGAGTTGCAAAAAGATATGGCAGAAATAAATGTAGTTAAGTGAGCCTATTCTCGATCCAAGCATTTATTTGATCTGACAGCTGCATTAACGTTGTAAAAACCTGAATGAAAACCACCAATTATAAATCACTATCGCTAGGTTGTGTAGGTAGGTATACAATATATTTCAGTGAAATATTAAAAGAAAATGTTTTTATTAAGCCTTATTAATGTTTTTCATTAATGTTATTGCAGCTGTCAGAACAATAAATGCTTGGACCTAGTTTCTTAGTGCTTATTTCAACAATTAGCAAATGGGTGTTTTGATTGGTTTGTAAAAGATACTGAACTTTATGAAATAGTGTATTGGAAGAGTACCTAGGTAAACTAAGTCACTCCCAAATAGTATTCCGTATTGCCTTAGTATTTTTTTTTTTGCAAAATTTTGTATCCAGTAATGAAAGGAAATTATATTAAAACGTGAGAAAATTGTAACTTCCAAACTTCTGCGTAATAGGTAAGCAAGTGTGCATACCACGGTGTAGGTTTGTACTAGGGCATTAACTGATTCAGTCAGTGTTATGTTTTGCAAAATCAAGTGAAGAAAACAATCCGCAATTATCTTCAGAACTACCCGAAGTCTTCAATCAGCTCATTATGGTAATTGAACATAGTCGATACGAGGTATTTTTATTTTTACCCGATAACATTACCCTACTATAACACTGTTTTAAACTATCACGGTTTTTCACTTAAGTTAAATGATTATTAACATGTTATGTTTATTGATTGTTAATGATTATTGTCTTCCCGTGAACATGGTGCATGTAACTGCGCCGAAATATCGGGAGCTCATTCCACAACCTTACCACGGTAATCATTTAACTTTTTACCCTACTATATTTTTCTTACGTATGTATGAATCTTGTTTGTTTGTATTTGTTTAATGTTTCTATATTACCTACCTCCTATATCCTAAACGATTATTGTGACATTGGTCCCTACAGGTGGACATTGCAACTTTTTTCCCGATATCCACCAGTGGCGAACAAAAGGTGGTAGACGACGGAAATAGACGATTTTGATGTCGTTAGAGTCTTTAAATTCGGAGTATAATCATAATAGGCTAGCCTGTCAATCATTAATATTTTGTGGTAATACCAAGGTGATTGATACACACAAAATAGAAAACCCCTACTTTTATTAATTACCAATTATATTCAAAGCTCTTCTTCCTAGAACATCAATTTAGTGTTGTTAGATTTTTTCATTTCTTCATTTCAGTTTTCTTGTGCGATAAAGTCACGATAGATAATTATAAAGATCTAAGAAAACTTACTAAATTACTCTAAAATGTTCCATCAAAATGTTTTGATGGTGCTCTTATACAATGTGGATTCTAATCAAAACCATCAGTTTCAAGTCACGCCTTCTTATCCTTTCCTTCGCTATCACCACGTGTGCTCTTCACTTCCTATTGCTATTATAAAGTACAAATAAAAGTATAGAGTTCCGTCAGTATGTGACCAGAGACGCTTCTATTCCAGTCCCAACCGTGGAGATTAATTGATCACGGATTACGTTTCTTCAATTTAAATCTATTTTAGGCCGAATATAATTAAAACGCCTACACAAATAGCGTCGACAAATTTCTAGAATACGGTAATAACGAAAATTCGCGAGATGTAGACGTGGAAAATGTAGACTTAAGGAACTTAGATGATTTTTATCATCAGATTTATAGTTTACTAGCTGGCCTGACAAACACGCAAAGTTACATTATTAAATCTTATTTTTTTACACCTTGGGTTACATTATTGGACTTTTAGTAAGGATCCCTATTTTTCTAAAAAATATTATATAGCCTATGTTTCCCAGGGATAATGTAGCTTCCCAACAGTGAAAGAATTTTTCAAATCGGTTCAGTAGTTTCGGAGCCTATTCAATGCAAACAAACAAACAAACAATCAAATATTTCCTCATTATAATATTAATATAGAATACAATTTTTAAATATTTGAGATACATACTATTAAATGCTGGCAGTCATAAAATAACGAATTGTCATTGTACTAATCAAAATAATTTATACGTCTTGATTGGTGTACTTAAAAAGGCACAGTAAAAAGGAAATTGGTATAAATACTGTGTATTACGTAGAGAACTACATCTGGCATGAAATTGAAATTAAATTAATTGAGTAAAGTCTGTTTTAATTTCTCTTGAGATAAATTTGGCGTCGCACATTATATGCATTTGCCAGTGTCAAGTATATAAATATTGTCAAACAAATAGCCAGCAAAGCGTAGAGAGAGAAAGCAAGAATATATGCAGCAAAGTAATTTCACAATCAAGTCAAATTTAATTAAACTAAAAACAATCAATTCACCTATTACGTGGGCATTGACTTCGCATATTACTAAGGAGGTACGAGCTCGATCGTCGACCTCCATTGTGTTGCGTTGCGAAACACGTCATTTGCATTTCCCCGCGTCAATTTATAAATCGCAACATTATACAGTTTAATGTACGCAAATGCTGTGACTTCTGACCATTTTATTACATATGCATGCATTCTATTTTAGTATTGGTTGCAACGAGTAAAGTAATATTGAAAACATTTTGCGCTTCGCATTTCAGTCTTTAAATTAATCACTTGTTGTCTTTTGGGAAAGTTATCCTGAATAATTGTCACGAACAAAATTATACCGTCATAGAAACGGGCATACAATAATTCTTATATCTATTATGCCGGAGATGCAGAAAAACTGAAAAATCTGGAGTCATCATCAAAACTATGGACGCAGAGTAGTTAGTCAGGCGGGGTGTCTCCAATTTTCTTCTATTGATAAAATACAAACTTGAATATCAGATTCTTATAAAAACACTACAAAAAACCATAAGAGGGCCAATACAATGCTACATCAACTGATATTCTAATTTAACAAAAGGCCAGTCTCCGAATCTTCGTTAGGTCAGAGGTGACCAACGGATGACCAGCACCCTTTCGCGACTTGAGCATAAAAAATATTCACTTACTGGAACATCGGAAATATTTCCACAAAAACTTTAAAATATTTAAATACTTTGACACGGCAAATGCTCTTCTCAATCTTCTCAGAAGAAAATAATGAATGAGGTTTAAAAATACCTATTTAAAGTCACTGGCCACTTGTATTTGGCTTTCTGTCCAAGGATCCAACTTAGTCCCTCGAACTAAATAACTTTTTTTTTCTACTTGTTGTTTGTTAATCTACTATTTTCAGCAGTTCTCGTTTTACGTTTTGTACTTCCCTTATATTATTGAACTTGTTATTTTTTATTCGCAAAGTTCAATGTCGCAGCAAGTTGTAGATCCCAGAGGGTCAGGGGTCAGTGGTCAGGGGTGACCAACGGCTGGACATTGCCAGGGGTTGCGAATAAAACTATTTGACCGTGGCTGAGTAAATCTGATAGAAAGTTTTTTATAAGTATGTGGCAAAGCATTTTCGAAAGGGATGATTTCAGGTAGATATTGTAACGTTTTCATATTTAAAGTTATATGATTATTTACAGGATATTTACCGTGTTAAGGTTGTGGAATGACGATGATGTGTAATGTTTATATTTAGCTCTAGATTTAAACACAACATAGTGAAGTTAAGATACCTAAATACTTAGTTTAGTGCATAATATATGTTTTGTTTTATTTTATTTTATTTATTAAGGAACAGTAAACAACCATATTATAAAATGTTGTACATGTGGATAGATTAATAAACTTAATAATAGGTAATACAGCCAACAGCACTATTCACAGATTACTTACAGAATTAAGTATATAAATTTACCGCTAGGAGTAGCTAACTTGCTAAAAATAATATTTAAATATACATAATTATGTTTTTTTAATATAAGCCCTAAAACACAAAAATTTAAAATTAATGATTTTATAAAGTTTAAACAACTATTAATTAAGGTAGATTAGGTACATATATACCTACCAAACATTCATTTGATGAACATTTGTGTTTTTTCTATATATGGTTGTTTGTAAGCTTGTAACTAATTAAGTATGTATAAAAAAACAGTTTCTGGCAGCTATACTACATGCTTAGTTTGGGGTCAGATGACCGTGTGTGTTAAAATGTCCCGAATATTTTTTATTTATTTTCGTTAAACAGAAGTGTAGGCAATGTCGTTAAATGCCAATATTTACTTCGAGTTGTACATTTAAATACGTTCGGTTCGAGCCGAAAACTTTATTGGTGCGATTTGTGACTTTCTACATTAGATCCATACATAAGGGTCACAAAAATGGATCAACGCCACCTATCTTATAAAAGGCAGAATTCTTCTTATTACTAGGTATTTGATGGAAACAAACATTCTTCAAAAAACTGACAATGGTTTTTCTCTCAGTTCAGAAACGGCGGAAGAGACTTAGATGAAAGGTATGGAGATAGACTTTACTCTGAATAAACATGGGCTACTTTTTATCTAAAAACGCGGGATTCTTGTAGCAGATAATATCGCGAACACAGATAGTATGTCCACATACGGCGGGTCCAAAAACATTGTTGCCAATTGCTAAATAGATAGTTATGTACTTATTACAAAATCTATACTGTAATCTGTTACTAACTTTATTCTATCTATTCTCGTCTATTTCCACGTAAAATATCGCAAGAATACTTATGTTTCTACAACAATGTTGCAATAAATTGCTATTGATTTAGCGAAGTATTAATTTCCTTTTCTAGTCACGTTCTTAATTTGCAAAATAGTCTATGATTATCATACAGAAGTTGCATACAGATGATAAGAATTTTATGCGCTAATAGATTCGAATAGGTAATACCAGAGATGGTCATTCGATATATGACGTCTTTATAAATGACTAGATAATAATGAAGATAAATTGGTTGAAGAAAAAAATGCATCCCTTCAGATGACGTTTCATTGAAGAGGTCTTGAGAGATGATAGTTTATTTTCCTTTTTTGCGCTAATTAGATAAAACGGAAAAATATTTAACTAAACCTCTTTTACTTCAAAGGGACTGGTGGTAATAAGCCGAAAGGAGGTGATTGTGCTCATCATTATTATTAACAGGATAAATCCTAAAGGCACTAACAACTGCTATAAAAAAAAACACAAATACGCAACACATATTTTCTAAACAAAATGCTTTTTTTCCCGCAATTGTAGAGGTGGTCCCATACTAAAAGTTGACTTTCGTTCCGTGTAAGTATATAAATAATTTAAGCAAATTTGTTCCAATCTCAACCCATAACTGGTTATTTGTACCGATTTTTGAATAGATTGCAAAAAATATATTTTTATATTCAATGTCACGTCATCGTAAGGATGAAGTTCAAGTTCTCAGTCCCAAGAGGTCAGCTCAGCGGTCAGGGGTGACCAACGGCTAGCGTAACCCATCCATGCCCAGTCTACACTTGCAAATCCTTCCCTCGCAGGTTCCCCACACCTGACCCAGACATTGTAACTCAACACAATAGACACATACTTTCGGACTTTTTGCAATTATGTTATCTTTTACAAAGCGTTTTGGCAATACGCATAGAAATGGTAATGGATGTGGAGATAAGTAAATGCATCGCAGAATTCGAGCATTTAGAAAACAATGGCGAGCACATACCTATTTTGTTCAAAACACATTCTACGTATCTAATACCAGGAAAAATCTTGCAAAATACACTAAAAAGGTGAACTAAAAAAATCTCAAAAAAGATGCAATTTGAATACTGTTATTTTCTTATCAGCGAACAAAGAACGAGCGAAGAATGTAAAATTGTACAAGTGGGGATTAAAAATCGTAGTTGTGGGACCAGGTGTGTCTGTCCGTTCGTCACCTCTGACCCAGGACTGACCAGTGCTGTCTGAAGGTCCGCCAATATGAAGATTAGCAGGTAAAATTGGTAGAAAAATGTATGATTATTGAATTATACACTTTTAACGGATTTCATCGCGTGTTTTTTACAGTTTTTTAATTTCTGACGTTTCGAACACAACTGTGGTCACAGGAAGACTAGGTGTCGGGCGTCTATATTGTTTTTCTTCCCCGTATTAAGGCTGTTGGCTCCGCTTAATTGACGCAAATGCCATCTATAGAACGTGTGGATGTCTATATAAATGTTATAAAATTATTGACAATGTACCTACCGCCAATGTTTTTTTGATCAAAACATAATATACACAGAAAAGAAAAGAAAACGTTATGTACCTACGTAGTAGTCGCCATGGTATAATAATATATTAGTCGCCAATGAAAAAGTCAATAAAAAACATACAGTCGAATTGAATAACCTCCTCCTTTTTCCAGTCGGTTAAAAATAAATGCGTGGAATTGCATGACGAATGTGATATGTGTGTGTGTGTATTTTACGTTTTTTTACTAATAACTGATAATTGAACTGATACTTACTAACTTACTAATATATCTACTAAGTTCTTAGTATTGTTACTGTTCTTTTACATTCGGGTCTAACGTCATTGGAAAGTTAATTTTAAATATGAGTCCGACAATATAAATTGTGCCATTAAACGTCCATAAAGTTCATATTATCTTAGCTATGGAAATGCAAGTATCAGTAAAATATGCCTTACAATACATAAGATAATTTTTATCAGGACTCGCTCGCCTAGCTCGCAGCTTTCAAAATTTGACCCGCCAAATTTATAATTTTTATGTTATTTGTTTTATTTAGTTATCTTACTATGTTTTTACTAACTTGCCGCTACAAGAAAATAAATAAATAAATAAAATTTATTTTAATATGAAGGTATCCATTTTAAGTTGGCGGCATTTGCTTGATTAAATGAAACATATACTAATAACTATACCTAACAAAATGAAAAAAAAAAAGTTTTTTCAAGTTTTGACTGGTCAAAGTTTTGTTAAAATTATTACTTCTAATTATTATTAAATACATTTATTATTTCCTTTTTTTAGGTGCTAGGTAAAAAATCCTGTATCGCTAAAAAGGATTTTTACCTCCATTTAAAATGGTCAGTGGTCAGCAAGTCTTATTATACCACAATAAACGTCATATCAAATTTAACGCTGTATAAGTGATACGCAACGGCCGGACTTCGGTCATTCGATTTACGGTATTTTTATTTACCTTAAGCCTATTAAACCCTTTCCTTTGTGCAGTGTTCTTGAGAAGGGTAATTAATATCGGTGGTATTGTGCGAAATCGCCAGCTTTGTCCGGCGTTGTTTTGCGCTTTGTGTTGCCAGTAAAAAACGCCAAGAATAAAAGGTTAGGGTTAGCTTTTGTCCAGATGTTTTGTTTAGGTGATCATTAGCCCAGTGGGCAGTTCTCGCTGACCGGTACGTTTTTCTCACACGTAAGACGGCTTGACCGTTGGACTATGATTTGCAGACATTATTAACAGTTTTTTTTTTTGTGATTGATGATTTTAAATCCAGGCGTTTTTAGAAGCAGATCGTTTTACTACTTTGTTCTTCTGATGAATGATGGTTTTGAGGAAGAAGGTAGATTAATGTAGGTATAGAAAAATAACTATCAATAGGTATATGCAAACTAACATAGTTTGCACACGTATTGTTTTTTACACGAAATTATACTTATGCAGCCAGGACGACTATAGATATATGCTTTTTATTTTTATTTTAATTGTTTTTTTTTTTTTTATTAATTATTTGGCGGTGAGTGTATCCGCGTAATCTTACCTGATTTTATTTTTATTAATACCAATTCCCGTATTATAAAAACAAAATGAGGAAAGCTTTTATGATGTTTAAAGTTTTCAGTTGAGGTTCGCTATACATACTTGACACTGGCTAAATGGACAAGAAATAGTAGACGGACTACACACTACCACCTCTTCCATGTGGAAATTCCAAAGATTCGTACCTACTCAACGAATTGGCTCGTCATTTATCATAGGTACTGCCCAAAAATGGCCCTGCCCTGCCGTCCTCCTTGTTTCCTGAGAACTACAATCTAGGCATCTTCAAGGCTATATAAGGAATATATTTCTTCTAGATCAACGTGTTCCATTCTTGCCCTAATCTTTCAACATGCGCGCTACATTCTAACAATGGACAAAATGCAGTGCAATCGAATGCAAGTGTCCGGCAATCGCTACCCGTCGCTGACCTCTGATCTCTGATGCAGCCGTTACGCGATTGTGCAAAGACTGGTTCCAATACTGTGTGAATCAATCCATCATGAAACTACACAATAGAATCGCCAGAAAACCGGACTCTAGATAGTAACATTCAGTGAGAACGGAGTAAATATTGATTGTAGATAAAGATTTTACAATGTGGATAATTTATGCGCAGAAATAATTATGTAAACATCATTTTGATACACGCCTGGTATAATAAATAAAACAAAAACAAAGCTCGCGATTACACGGATAGGAGGCGAGTGATTTGCTAGTGTGCGTGGTTCGCGAATCGTATCATTCGAGAGGAGGAGGATTGCCCTCCCGCGCCGTCCGCCAATCGCAGGACGTCGCGCGCCCCGTACCGATATCGCGAATATATTAGCAAACACATAGGTCCCTCTACTCTTATATACCACAATACAACATATAGCCGCTTACATACCATGTTTTTATCTTATGTACTAATTATACACATAAGAATTTAGCTTCTCATTGGCCAATCCAACTGATAAACAAATAAAAACTGTAGGTATAATCTCGAGGAGCGTCACAATGACGTGGTAATCGGCGTACCTCTTCCGCGTTATGGAGCCTTGGTAGCTCGACGCGATCGCAAAGTTTTGTGAACAACTACTTCGAGCATTCTTATTCTAACAACATTATTTCATGAATAATAAGTACTATTCTATCTTACTCCTGTAATAAATTATGAATAATTAAAAATATCATACGTCTTAACAAAAATTATCTAACAAAAGAACGCGGTTACCGAAATGTCAAAAATTCTCGGCCGGAAATACAAAAACAAAAGCAAAAGGGTGCATTATATTAGAACGGTAGTTAGAATAGGATTATTTCTAATGGGAAATTATTGTTGGCAAGGGTATAAGCTCATACTCATGTTCTATGTTTAGCAATACGCGATGTGCGGGAGAGTGCAACCCTTCCATGTAAAATATCTCATTTTAAACGTTTTAAACACGTGTTTGCTTTAACATTGATCCTCGGAGGTGACGGGATAATGCATGGCTTGCTACTCCACTTAATTACTTCAAGCTTTGCTTCCCGAACTCAGTGATTTACAGAACTCTACCTAATAATGTAAAAACGCAAGTAGCTACTTACCAGAACATAATCTATTTATTTTTGTGTAAAAAGAGCGCCATTCCTCGGCGCGGTGTTTTCGATGCTTTAATACCCCGGAGAGGTCGTGGTGGAATATAATAGTGATATTTATAGTAAATTTGTTCAAAAAAAAAAAGTCCTACATTTCAATTTTGAAGGTAGGTAGGTGAGTTCGGATCAAATTCCGGTAACCTGCTACCTATAGTCATACCTACTAAAATTATTTTAAAAAAGAACTTTGTGTAGGTATGACTATTTTCTGTAAAATTTTTAATATCGATGGGCGAACTAGTCACATACTACACAAAAAAACAAGGTTTTACCATTGTTTTAGTTACACACTGTCTAAAAGTCAAACAAAAGATCTATGAAAGTCAACAATAGTTTTTTGGCATTTTTTTTTCTTAAAACCTGGTGACAAGTAAGAGTCTAATCCGTGTTTTATTTTTTTAATGAAACGGTAATAGAGCAAGAAGACAGCTTAACAAATGAATAACATCACAGAAAGAATAACAGAAAGCAATATGAAAACAAAATCTTTAAAACAATAGCGTTTGCTGTAACATTTCGTCAAGTTGACTTACTACCCCTGCTAGTAAATCCACCCCTTTATGATACATGGCAAAAAACCACGAGGGGATGTCGCGATTAGCCCTCCACTGTAAAGCAAAAACACACTGCACATGGGCGTATTTCAATTAGCTGTCAGTTTGTCAACTCTTCTGCCATTCTTTTTGAGAGGCTGAAATACTTAGCCACTTTGCCAGAACCCCTCAACTTTAATGACTTTTTAAAAATAGGACATCGTTCTGCTGCTACAATTTACTGATCGATACTTTCTATGGTATAATTGCAGTTCAATGGCGTTCCCAATAGTTATATTTATGAAATGTATTGTTATAACTCACTAAAAGCGCCATTCTAACTAAATTAAATAAACTTATTAAAATAATAACATGAAATGATTATTTTATAGTTGTCGGAAATAGAGTAGTAGAATCGGTTTCTTATAGACAAGCGTTCTCCATCATAGACCGCATCATCGCAGTGAGTTGGTAGTCAAACACAAGTCTATTTACAATAAGAATAAAATAAAAATCGTTTATTCCATTATGTCCGACTAGTAGTTCGATGATCTAAGTGTTTGGACAAAAAAAAAAAATTGATATACTGGCTAGTCGAACATTTTGGAGACGCAAATTTTATTCCAAATAAAAATGTGTTTTTAAACATACCTAAATGTAACGACTTGAGGATCAAAATTGTATAAAAATTTATTCATCCTTGAAGTTTTCTAATAAATTTTTTTTTTTTTTTTTTTTAGTTATAATACAATTCTTAATTAATAACTCCAAATATTAGAATAGAAACAAAAATAAAACCTAAAACTACTTACAAAATTAAAAACTAATAAATTATACTATACTTCATGATAACAAGTATGTTTAGAAGTAGGTATATACGTAGCTATACACAGAGTAGGCAAAAGTAGAGTCGTATTTTCTCCGAACAATCTCCATTCTTTCTGCAATACGTTCTAGGAACAAGATACCCTACATTCAAGTAGTAGACGGGAAATGGCTGCCAGTTTTCACACGAACAAAAAACAAAGATCACCGTTATGGTATTTGCTGATGAAATACGCGGATACACCATTTAACCCTTTAATGCAGAGGAAGTGTAGGTAAGTAGGTCAGACAGTATATTGCATTGCACATGTTGTGAAAGCGCCAGAAAAAATGCCCCCCGATTCGCTTTGTTCCAGAAAAAACTTTGATTATTGGCTGCAATTTGTACCCTGAGATGATATAGTGGGATTGGCTTGAATTGGGCGTGGTAAAACCGCTTGATAAGTCCTGATCCTGACGATCAAAAAATAATATAAAGATCAGAAAGATAAATGTTAACTACTACACTTACCTATACTTAGGTAAAATTTCATCATCACGCATATCATATCATATCAATATTTCTCACAACAGAAGGTGTGCCAATTTTGTCTTGCTCTTTCGTTAGCCGAGAGAGCAAGACAACTTTCAATTTAAGGTTAAAATAAGAATGCTTTTGAGATTGTGGTACACCTTCTGGTATAGTGTAGACATGTTTTTTAATCTGCCACTGTATCTGTCAGTAGACGCATCTATCGGTTTCCGTTTTTTTTACTTCTGTAATTTCCAATCATTATGTACCAAAATATGTATTTTAATTAATATCCACTGTACAGCATTTGCAATACTATTTTGACTACGTATTCATAATAAATTATTACAAGCAAAAGCTCTATACATACCAATGCTACATGAAACGTGTATATTCAGTAAAACAAAGCTTTTATCAAATTTTTTGCCCTCGCTCTCTCGCGTACCATTTTTAACCCTTCCCAAGACTTGGCAGCCCTTCTTTGCCTACCAACCGGTTTTTTGTGAAACTCCTTTTTAAATGGCACATGCAGAGAGGGTTTTTTAGGCATAACCTATTTGGATAAAACGCAATATCATCAGCCTACCTGGCCTTTGATTCGGAGTCTTAATAGATCGCCTCTAATCGATTAAACCTTGGCAAAGGTCGGCTTCAAGAATAAACTTTTGAAAATCAAGATTTTCTAATAAGAAAGCGTGGACGAATGGAATTTATTTTTTAACGGTTGAAGATGTTGTTTCATTTCATTAACGCTAAAGTATTAATTTACAGGCCTAAGCAAAAACTTTAAAACTGTAAGCCAATACTTTTGCAGTAGATTTTTTCTCGTCTGTCTAACAGTATCCAAACCCAAATCCAGCGAGATGTTCACCAAAACAAACGAGGGGTCGTGCAAAACGTCAGGTTGGAGGATTCCGAAATCGCGACAAAAAACACAGGTAAAAAGTCATATACCGGTATAATTGTCACAAATTAAAGCAAAAAACCCTCTACAAAAGATATCAAAATTCTGCAAGCCACACGAGCAGGTAGACGCTATAAATTGGGGTTTTTTTGTAAAGAAATTGTGCAAAAGCGTGGGACGGGTCGTGATATAACTGTACTCTGCAAGACATCGATCGACCCGGAACATTAATCTTTCTTTCATTCTTTTAGAGGAAAAAAAACGCGTGCTATGTTTTTTGCTGGATACAATAAAATTTAAGCAGAAGACTAGGCAACTATTTGGTACTCATACTCTGTTCGCATTATAAAAATATTTAACAGTTATTGGTAAAAGTTTCTTCAATGTTTCTACAATAGAAAAAAATTGCTATAGAATAAAACAAATTTGATTTTAACTACCAAAAAACTAATAGATTAAATTACTACCAGTGGGAATTGAAACCAAACCAAAAATCCGACTTAGGCCTCAGCCGTGACTGTGCGCATTATTTGCCGTATTTTGATGGTAGCGGATGGAACCATGCACTCACCAGCGAATAAGTAATAACCTCATGTATAGACACAGTGACTATTATATAACAGTTAGAAATCTTTAAAAGAGGTATCCTTAAAGTGAGATAATTTTATTATTTTTACCATAGAACAAGACATAATTGAGTTTAGTAAAATTCATAGTCACGAATGAAACTCCGAAAAACGGCAAACTTAAATTTACTTTGTCACTAAAATAAACAATTCGGTTTCGACGGTTCTTTAAGAAATCCCTTTTTGTGAGGGAGAATGTTGTGCAAAAACTGCGAACAAAAAATATAAATCTGCCCTAACTTTAGTAACGTGATAAGTTTATTTTGAAATGGAGATTGGAGTTTATCGGTTTATAACTGAGTATTTTTAGTATTCTTATTTGGTTAAAATAGTTTATACAAGATTTTTATACGAAATAAAAACGATTCGCTATGAGCTAAAATGCTGGGTTACTCTCATTTCTAAACCTTCATGCTTATTTATCTAGTTTGTATAGTTGTTATTTTTAAATTGGATATTGATATGCTTTTGGCCACTATGATTGTAGCGACGGTGAGGCCAAGCACGTCGACATAGATGAAATCTATCCACGTTTCTCACGTGTGGTGTAAACTTCACCAAAACGTTTAAGCATCGTCAGTTTAAAACGTATTTCAAACCGAGCCACCCCATCAAAACAACAGTAAGTATTAACTATTCTGTGATTACTTGAAAGCCGCCGTTTGCGAGTCGTTGAACCCTCCTGAATAAAAACTCCCCCGCGAGTTTCAGCGTTCTCACGCCTCGCGCCAGCCTCCCTCTGAACCCTGTAAAAACTCAGCAGAAGTTGTGTGAACCCTGACACTGGTAAAAACTCGGCAAACTATTTCAGTATGTTAGAAAATGTGTTTTGGTAAAATGAAATTTCTTTACATAAACAAAAATAGTATCGTGAATTCGATAAAATTCCAATAGATCTTGAAAAGGGAAAATGCTTTGGTTTGTTTGTGTGAGTTTCGTTTGTTGATATTTTCCGTTTGTGTTTCATAAATGGGAAACTTAGACTTTTCACCAAGGGATGAAAGCAATAATATCTATATTAGAGATGTTTTGTTTTGAAGCGTACACCTATATCTCGAATGTGGAGTACGTGGTTTCACCCGAGTGCAACACTCTGCTATTAATTTTCGAATGTGAGGAAACTAAAAATGTATTATTTTACTTGACACTGGTAAAATAAACTTGTCGTTTAGAGTCAACCGCGTGAGAAGCAAAATAAATAATATTTCAAGATATTAAAAACAAAGCCCTAGTGACTTGTCCCAGGTCAGGTCATCCTATAATAATGAAGTGTAGGTACCTAAAACCTCTTTAGTACCATGTGCTTCTTGTGATTCATCATTCTTTACTAATATTATTTTTCAATATAAATTTAGAAATCTATATTGAAAAGTAACACATTCCATCGTGGTTTTAGCGAAATATGAACTTTCCAAGCCTATGAAACGAAAATAGATTTTTCGTTCTATGGATACACGCAAAGCGCAATTAACAGAAATTCTAAGAACCTATTTGATGTTATTAAGTATCTGTAGGGTATCGAGCTAATAATTATAGCATATGATGATGTGACAGCCCCGGATGTAGCATTTCACTGCGAATGTTACGTTTCCGGCCTCACTGCGAACTCCCATTATTCACTCGGCAAATATGTTTTGACTTAACCCTTAACTCCCCGAGGCGCACAAATGATGCCCGAGGTACCGTTGTGGCTGTCACAAATCATCTGCAACGCAACCAACTTATCTTTAAAGGTGGCAAAATAAGATAACTATATTTTTTTCGGGACGCTGTCAGTTTTATTCAGAAAATACGCTGGTGACTCCCCATTCAACTTTACGGATATGTTGGTTTTACAGGGCACCTTTGCGGCTCTCGCAAGGTATCGCTGTCATTAAAATGATTGCCTCATTAGTGATCATTAAAGGGTGAAGCGTCACCACATGCCAGCCTGGCTGTTTACGTGGCTCGCATGTAACTTGCCCTAAGGTAGCAAATAGCAAACTACGTATCGAAGACCATGAGTGTATTGATTGGGCTCCAATCCAATGACGTATTTTTTTCTACTATTGGTTAAAGTGCGATGGGTTTTGTGAATTAAGCTAGTTTTAATGACAGGATCCGTAGCAATAACTCATTCATTGACTTGTTTGAGTGCTTCGGTTTGAATCATGCATCATCATCATCCAGAAGACTTCCATTGCTGAACATAGGCCTCCCCCTTTAACCTCCACACTGAACGACAGCCTGCCTTTTGCATCCACTGGATGCCCGCGACTCTCACAATGTCGTCGGTCCATCAAGTGGGAGGCCTCCCTACGCTGCGTCTTCCGGTTCGTGGTCTCCACTCCAGAACCTTTCTTCCCCATCGGTTATCGGTTCTTCGAGCGAATCATGTAGGCTTGAATCTTTGAATCATGTAGGTTTTGACAAATATACATGTCCATGTAGGTTGGAATACATTATTAGGCGCATCAGTAAAAGTATTCAGGGTTACACAAAACGGCAGTCCTAAACCGAAAGGTCGTAAGACTAGTAATACTGATGACATTATGAGCAACCTTTACTTGACTTTATCAATACTTTATTATAGGAACAATCTTAAAATCTTAACATAAAATCAATTGTTCTTTACATTTTATTGAGTGCGAATGACATTTTTCTATGGATTTTTTTTCCACTATTTCTGTGTAAGGCTCTTAGTAAAAGATGTTCATAAATATGAGTGCAATGACCTCCATTTGGCTTAGCACCACCGTTCCGTGGAACCCTGCATATTAGATCTAGCTAGATACGAATACCTACATAGTTTGGCTTTACGGTTTCACATATAATAAAAACTCAGCTACTGCATTGTAACCCTTGTTAACCCTATTTCTGAAGTTTATTGTAGCTGGTTATTATCTCACCACTTCATAAGTAGTTATTTGCATTTAAAGTCATAAATCATGTCCAAAATAAGTAATTAATATTTTTATACAATGGCAGCAGTGGTTTTTTACCAATATTACTGCAACGAATAAATTCCGCCTACGCGAACGGGAATATAGCAACATACAAATTCACCTGGCAAATACTTAGACCCTTGCATTTTTTTGCAATTACACTAACGGTATCAACATTTCAATTGAACAATCTCAATGGCTGTCATCACTTCCTCGATCTTGAAGGATTGTGGGAACAAATTATCGC
Organism: Agriopis marginaria; assembly: GCA_932305915.1. NCBI lineage: Eukaryota > Metazoa > Arthropoda > Insecta > Lepidoptera > Geometridae > Agriopis > Agriopis marginaria. The sequence continues at coordinate 9,135,755 of OW029921.1, forward strand.
AAACACTTCGCTGCGCAAAAAACGCCTTGCACAAAACGAACCGAATATTCTGAGCAAAAAATCCTCCCACGCTACGAAAGGGTTAAAACATACACCTGACCTATATTAAATTTAAAAAAAGTTTTCTTATGCATTTTTTGCTCATTATACTCATTGTAGATAGATAACAACAGAATGCAATGATTGAAGGGTGTCCACGAATTTCCAACTTTTATGGATAATGATTTTCACACTACACACTGGTAAATGAGCTGGTATTTTTTTCAGAAATAATGTTAGAAACAGCGCCCTTCTTAGGCAATATATTCGTATATTATTTTTACATACCTATCATTCTTATTCAGATAGTCAAGAGAAGGATTAGATTTAATCTGATGATTCTAAAATTTCCCAGCCTTCTGCAATTTTTCAAAGTAACTTGTAACGAAACGACCAATATTCGCTTTCATGATGGTAAGAGATAACGCCTACCCATGACCATTGCAGTGGTACCTAGAACTTTGAATAAGAAAGTTCAGGGCATTAGTGCATTTGCGCTAATTGTTTTGAGACATTCGTTGGTTAGTCTCATTAGTAGTTTGACATGTATTAAAAAGGTACTAGCGATTGTGTCCGATTGACATCAAATTTTAAATTGTGTTTTACGCGTGTTTTTATATTTACCCCCTTAATTAAATTTAATTTTTTATGACATTGTATAATTTTGTAGTTTTTATTTGTAAATATTTAAATCTTGATTTAATTTTAATTTAAAAGTAAATTACTTTATATTTCAAATTATGTTTAAATGGGTGGTTAAAACCTAAAATAAATTAAATTGAGATAGCTAAAGTAAACTTCAAACAAACCGGAACCTAGTGCAGTTTTATAGTAACTATAATTTCTAAATGTGTGTGTGCATCTATGTGTACGATTTTTCCCAATGTATTGCGTTACGGCTGAATAGATTTAGATGAAATTTGGTATGAAGGCAGCTTATACCCTAACCCTAGATTAACAAAAAACTTTTTGTCCTGTAAACTTTTCCGATTACTGTAAGATAGCGGAGGAGCTATGTAGGTTTATTTCAAATCACATCGTCGTCGTAATTTTAGCATTCCAAAGCTCAAAGTAATACAAAAAAATTGTCCGTTCTAATATTTGAGCACCCTACTGCGCTTGCGTAAGCAGACTTGCACAAAGCCCGCGAGGCAGGTAGCAGCCGAAGGGTTATCCGCTTATGCAAAAAAATAGTTTTTCTATCCGATTAACACTTGCACAATACACGGTTTAGCTTTTTAGAATTCTAACGATTAACGTTAACAGTTTTATTGCTCATCCATGAAGTGTGTTGCAATTTCTAATTTCGAACATTCAAGCGTGGACATTTAGTTGTGGAGGGTAGAGGTCAGGAGAAATGTCTTATCATCATCATCATCATCATCAGCCAGAAGACGTCCACTGCTGAACATAGGCCTCCCCCTTTAACCTCCACACTGAACGACAGCCTGCCTTTTGCATCCACTGGATGCCCGCGACTCTCACAATGTCGTCGGTCCATCTAGTGGGAGGCCTCCCTACGCTGCGTCTTCCGGTTCGTGGTCTCCACTCCAGAACCTTTCTTCCCCATCGGTTATCGGTTGTGGCCTGCCCATTGCCACTTCAACTTGCAAATTTTAACAGCTATGCCTCAGGCAGGTCAACAGAGGACGCTGTTACATCTCTAGTCGACTTTGTTGCTACGGAACTTGACAGAGGGCAGAGATGCATCGGCGTCTTCCTTGACCTTGCCAAGGCCTTTGATACTGTGTCTCGACCAATACTACTAAGCAAGCTTGAATGCTATGGGGTGCGCGGCATTGCTCTAGAGTGGTTCCGCTCCTATTTATCGAATCGCAAGCAATGTGTTAAAGTCAATGACCATCACAGTGACTTTGAAGAGGTGTGTTTTGGAGTCCCCCAAGGCAGTGTGCTTGGCCCAACCCTATTTTTAGCGTATATAAATGACCTCTGCCAACTCGAAGTTGCAAACGCTAAGCTGTTTGCCTTTGCAGACGACACAGCCATCATATTTCACGAGCAAAACTGGGATGCGGTAGTGAAAGCGACTAATGACGGACTGCGCGATATTGTCAACTGGCTCCAACGAAACCTTTTAACATTGAATGCCACAAAAACAAAAATATTAGCCTTTCGTGTATCGAACCGATCAGCTCCCAAACTTCCTCTCTGCGTTAAACTACACACATGCGCCCCTAACACCCACCATCAAACTACGTGCGAATGCCCAACGATAGGACAAACCAATGATATCAAATACTTGGGCATACATATCGATGAATTACTTTCATGGAACAAACAAATTGAAACTATCAGAGGTAGACTTAGAAAACTATTACACATATTTAAAAAACTTAGTAAGGTGGCAGATACAAAAACTGTACAAATGGTTTATACTGCACTATGCAAATCCACTTTGAACTACTGCATTACTTCATGGGGCGCCGCTTGTAGTTCGCATCTGATAAAAGCGGAAAGAGCACAGAGACTTATTCTAAAAGTTGCTTTTAAAAAACCCTTTCGATACTCAACCGATGACCTCTACAGAGACACGAAAGAACTCAGGGTTCGGCAGATTTTTATTGAGTTGTGCTCTCTGAGATTCCATAAAACGGCTTTTCAAACTGCTTCCTGTCACCGACCCAACATTACCTCATTGCGCTCACGTAGATGGGATCTTCCTAACAGGAAAACAAGACTAGGACAAAGATGTTATAGTTACTTAGGACCTTTCGTCTATAAGAAACTTGACAAAATACTTAATATAATAGGCAAAACAAGAAACGAATGTAAAAGAAAAATAAAAGATTATCTTCTCACGCTGGACTACAGTAGCACAGAAAATATAATTAGACCTATATTATAATTACATATAAATTAAATATTAATTACATATATGTTATTATTATAAATAAATACACACATTTAATAATTATTTTCATATACTCACAATCTAAATCACATCACTTTCACACAACAATTAAACTCTGAATAACTCTGATCAGATGACAAATAATTGAATTAGCATCTGATAGTATGCATGTGCACTTTCTCGCATGCACCCCCGAAGAGAACTAGCTCCCACAAACTCAGGGTATCCTACTGTGGGAGTTAGGGCCTCACATGAGTTATTTTATTGTATTGTATTATATTAACTATTATTGTATTATAGTATAGTAATTTTATTGTATTAACTTTATCTTAAACTTATAGTCTATAATTATCATGCATGAATTCAAATTTTTATAAACTATTGTAAAATTGTAATATTATATAATAAGATGGCATAAGTTGCATATTATGGTAACCAAATAAATAAATTTATTATTATTATTATATGTCGGTGACTCTGGTTCGTTGGCGAATATCCACGTTTCGGATTTTATCGCGCAAAGAAACTCCGAGCATAGCTCTCTTCATTGCCCGCTGTGTGACTCTGAATTTTTCCAAAAGGCCAACAGTTAAGGACCACGTCTCAGTACCAAATACCAAAAGTATTAAATGTCTTATATGGAGGGTCAAGTTGAAAAAAATTCCAACTGAAAACTGTAAAATAATAAAAGTTCAAAAACCCTCTAGAATGGCGCTAGCTAATATTTTTATTAAATTGATTAATTAAATACTAGCTGACCCGACATACGGTGTCCTGTCTTAGAACTGTCTTAAAATAGTCCTGTCTCAAATGCGCAAAGTATAAATCATCGTATAGTTTTCTTATATTTTCAAATTTTCTGCGCAGTTTTCTTAATTTTTCTTTCCGTAAGAACTTTCTACAAAGTATTAGAAAAAAATATGAAATCGGTAAAGTCGTTCTCAAGCTATGGCGTGACCAAGGTAAATAGGGATTCATTTTTATATGTATACTAGCGACCCGCCCGCCCGGCTTCGCACGGGTGTAATTTACGTGCGAAGCCGGGGCGAGTCGCTAGTTATATAATTATTTAAACTATCCTATCTCTCAAGTTGGATCGAACTGCACATGGTGTGCGAATTTTATTATAATCGGTTAAGTGGTTTAGGAGTCCATTGAGGACAAACATTGTGACACGAGATTTATATATATTAAGAAGATAAATTTATTTTATATAATTGTCACGTGCGCGCCGCCAAACGAGACGCAGCCGCGCGCGCGCATTCACCTTGAAAAAGACTGCCTAATGCGGTTGAAACTATTATATAGTCGGAGTGACCGGCTTAATCTTACGTGAGTAATTCCCGTGTAATATATATAAAATGTGTGAAAACTACGTCAGTTTCTATATAGATTTACTTTATTAACGTTTGTTTATTTTATATATTTCTTAACGAAACGGAAGTTTTTTTGTTTATTTCTATATCCTACTCACTAACTTTTGACGCTTTCGCTGCTACTGCAGCGCCACCCTTGGACGGATTAATAGAACACTTTTAATACACAGAGACGGTCCTCTTAGCCTAACTACTGTGCCTCACTAGGTGCATGCCAAGAAACGTATGTGGGAAAGAAGCGTTCAAGCTTAAATTTTTGATATTTTTTCTTCAAAATTTGTTGCTTTGGGATTATGCTTAAAGCGTTTGGGTTGGAACGGCAAAGTCAATTCGGTAAACATTGGGATTTAGTCGTGTTTTTATGTTTGATCACAGGCCACAGCTCACGTTGTAGTCGAATTAACATCTACTACAGTCAGCCGTTACAAGAATGCGTCAGATAGCTGCAAAACATTGACATTAAAAAATCTGGATAAAACATTTTCTTTGAATATTTTACTGTATTATATTGCCTAGCAACTACAGTCTTATATTCAATAGGCTATAGTAAAAGTAATCATAGTTTACTGTTTTCATGAGGCTTTTTACAATGTTATTGCAACTGTCAGACGCGTTCTTTCAGTGGTCGCACTTTAGCTTCTCTATCTCACTGCTGCATGCCAGTTTCTCCCTAATAGTATCATCACCTGCCTCGATTTTGTGCTAATCGATTGCCACAAAATTCTTAGATTTTGACCAACGACCTATATGTACTATGAATTCTTTGATTTTGACCATATCATCCACCCATCTCGTTGCTGAGTGATCAACTAACCTGGCTCCGTTTAGCTTGCGTGGCGCTGCCAATGCTCTGCCATAGCTTGTATTCATTGTATTGTTTGGGTTGTCCCTAAGTGACGCATTTATCTACAAGTTACACATCTCAAAACCTGGTTATTGTGCGACGCGAAATAAAAATCAGTTTACTGGCTCACCGTATGAAGCATTGCTATTCAGCACGATATAGCCGTCAGCATGCTGGCTACGCTACCAAAATGACAGTGGGCTTGCCCATTTGGATTATCTTTACCTTCGACGGTATATGGGCAATCTGTTTTTAGTTACATAAGTATACCTACCTAACTGTCCGATGTATGGTACCTATAGAGTAGTTACATACTCGTCAGTAGTTAACAAAACAGGGTGCGTGTCGATGTTTTGGTTAGCGCCAACAACAAGGGGCTCCGTGAATTTGGCGGCCTTTAACGGAGGTGTCTCATTAACAATTCATCGACGAGAACGCGTGAGTCGACAGGGTAGAGTGAAAAGGCCAGGCGATGTGTTGCAAAATGGATACACCGGCGAGAAATAGGGGCAGTTCGCTAACGTGGAGGCCGCCGTAACTCAATAATGCAGAACGAGTTTGTCAGCCAATCTTTTCAGACCTCTTCGGATTAGTATTGCTTGCTATTTCACAGGTCACATTGAGCTGGCCGTAAAGCCGACGCGAAACACAGCATACATAATGAGCTCGAGTACTAACACTGACACGATAATGCCACGGCAAACGGTTGCAATCGACAAGTTCGCAATCACCCCTTTCTTAATTGAACTTCATTAAACTTTCATCTATCTATACTTAACTGTCGTGATAACATAATTATACATTCTATAATTCAAATATTCACATGTAAAAATTTAACACACAAATAAAAGGGACGATGAGTAAAAAACTGCATTAGACGGCATAGACAGATCTGTGTGCGCAAATGTATAAAAACTTGGTTGAGCACCATGTGCAGTCGCAGGTGCCCTCCGTTCCCACACAACCCTTTCAGCGAGAAGCTCGTCTTCCACCGCCCCCGCTCTCTGACTTACCCCTCTAAATGCACAAAAACTTAGCTTCAACTTTCAACTCAAAATGACCTGAGCAGCCGCCTGTGTAACCGTCTCCATTTGTCTATCGAACCGCGAGGCTCTTAAGACCATTCGTACTCGAGGCAGTCATTAGTTCCAAATTCTACCTGTTCCGATTTATAGTCGCTGTCGTATCATTAAATTTATTGTGGATAAAATGCAATCCTCGAATTTTTTGCTCTTTGATTCGGACTGAATAAACGTCTGGGTAGATATGTAAAATATCTTTTGATTCTTGGCACATGGGTGCATGAATCAGCATTTTCGTAATTGTACAAATGTAATCTTTTGCATGCTATGAAAAATAGAACTTTTGCGTGTCATATACGTGCCATTGTTTATTTGACAACTAAAATTTTAGGTATTTTCGAATAAAACGTACATACTTGACTTTGTTTTCACATCGCTTTATGCCCTTCGCCCATTGTGTCCGGGTCAGGAAGCTTATCATTTGGATGAGGCCCTAATCTGTGCACATTTTCATCACAAAAAGCTAAAAACCGTTATCGCTATTGTTTTTATAAAAATGGGATGTGTTTTGTAGCCAATTAGAGGCAAAGGGACACCGGCTGTCGGCCTGCAATAAATCGCAACCCTACAGAACCCTACACGAAATGTTTCCGCTCCGAGACCGCGACTTTATAGCGAGCCATTCCGTAGGGCGAAGTGATAATTTTTCGTAAAGGAAGTTCCATTTCGGGGGTGTAATTTGAATGTTGATTATTCCGTACATAGGCAGGACAGCATAAAGAATTAGGGAGAAAAAGTTACGTAAGTACTTCATGCTGACTACTCGCCACTTTCCTGCCAACGTTTTGATATTACTCTTGCCTATAGGTATGAAACAAAGCAGGCCTGTTTAAAATTTTCCACTTAAAATTGTAGTTGAAATTAGTTTGTGTACTAACACAATTATTTCACATTTTCATTTATTTTAGACTAGCAGCGCCGCGCTGTTTTACTCGCTATCCTAAAGAATCTGTTTATTTTTCCGCGAAAAAGAAATAGCCTGTGTTAATCAAGGGTTCGAGGCTATCTCCATACCTACCATATTTCATTTAAAACCGTTTAGTTGTTAATGCTTTTATGGAGTTGAGTAACCTCAGATCATACAAAAAAGGGAGGTATATCTAGTTATAATTATTTTTAGTGTAAATGTCTCCATTTTTCATACACTTTTTTCACTACACCGCTAAACTGCTTAACGCAAAAACTGTAATTGTACGGCACACTTACTCATTTCTCACGCACACTAAAAAACTTGCAGCAATACCAATGAACTAATAGTCCGCATGCAAAAAAAGGCGACAAGGTCGTCTACATGGTGAGCATCACGTCTGATTTAAGCCTGATGCGTTCTCACTCGCCACACCACCTTACCATATCTCCCTTATTTGTGTGATCTATATGTGGACAAACATACACAATAACATACAAACTTACTAACATATAATATTAACGTGATTCTTTCGTCCATGTTCAACCAACATCTGCGATTAGCAAAGACCTATTAACTTTTCAAGACTACAAAACTCCCCTTCGTAATCACCATGAATTAATACCTCGATCGCGGCTAGCCAGCCCTCTGCCCCGCCATTGGTCAAGGAGTACAAGCTGCACTATACAGCTTATGCTATGCATATGTGCAGATCACGATATAACTATTTTATCCTTGGCCTTTTTACATCTGCCTCGCGTTGAACAATTTTGGCTTTCCATCCCTTAGCTATAAAATAATGTAATACGTTCGCTACCCTAATATTGGTGAAATAATATGTATGCTTCTTATCTGATAGGTGATATTGGGGGGCAGAAATGAAACTGATAATTACAAATAATATAAAACTTATTCGTGTCTATAATCATATACATTTCGGAGAGTGTGCATCGGATCTGCACTATCTAATTCCCTCCTGCTCATTTTTCTATCGGACTGCCAGAGCGGGCACGAAAAATCGTCACTGCTTTATATTCCGAAAACCCGTACGAAGCGCTTTGATTCCACATTTATTATGCGAACTGCTAGTCTGTGGAATGCGCTGCCTGAATGGATGTTCCCCGATAGATACAATCTGGGTGTCTTCAAATCCCGAATGAATCGGTTTCTTCTAGGCAAGCGTGCTCCAACGTATTGCGAGTTGGCGGTCAAGCGCATTTCCTGAAGGGTTGTCCACGCAGGTGAAACCGCGTGGCGCAGCTAGTACAAAATATACCCATCAAGACACTCGTGTAAGTTTTGTATAAATACAGTAAAAGCTACTCCAATCTCAAAACAGAGTCCGCGTCCAAATATTTGTCAGTACGATATGCATATGGAGTGTTTCCGTAACCGATCTCTCTCATTAAACGCGCTTGTTTGCCGTCCGATAAAAAAGTCAAATGGCCGGTGGTCGTGAAAGGGTGGCTATCACCCTTCCTGAGGGCCAGAGGACTAGAGACAAACAGCAGATGTTCGTGGCTTCAGTTACATAATCAACAGTAATAGTATTCAAATGAGTGCATCGATGCTGGCTGGACCCAAATGTTCAATGAGACTCTAAAAGATATCTTTGTGTCACTATGTTTTTTGTAGTTGCCCATTCAATTTAGCCCAGGGACAACAATGGTAATAACAACAGCGCCGTTGTAAAGGAAAGGAGCGTACAATTTTCTGAGCATTTCCCGGGAATGTTGTTCAGATAACGAGCTAGGAGGGTACCAGTTTTAGTGGGTGCAATCTAACCCGGCTACGCCCCAATGCAGCCGGATCTTTCGAGGATTTCCCCGTCGACTTCGCTCCAGCCACGTGCCACGAGCATCTGATGGGCAGGGCCAAATATCCCGCCTATTCACTCTGCGGTACTCTAGAAGATGCTTCTGGTCGACTGCGGAAGGAGCAAGTCTATGAGAACATAATATGTTGCATGAGTACGGCGAAAACCCTCGAGATGTTGGCATGTTTCAAGGTATCCTCCACTCACACAGAGAGATGGCACAGTGAGATGGCAAGAGCCTTGTATGCCATGGTATGTTTGTATTAGCGTCATCAGCGTAGGGAATCTGGTCCCTTTTGATTGTAGAAGTTGCTTAGTAAAACGGGGCTGGCATAATAGTATTGCGACTAAAGCGCCAAACAAAAATTAAATTTGAAAAAAAAGGACTCGGGTAAATTCCGCCTAGGGTAGTATTATATACCTTTACCAGTTGCTCGTACTGCCAAGCAATAGTGTGCAAATACGGATTGAAGGGCAGTGTTTGCAGTGACAGGGTATGAAGCGATGAGCGCTGTAGCTATACCTACCTTATAGCCACGTATATGGTTTGGAGCATTTGAAATTGAAAATTCTGTGTGGAACTGGACTGTTATGGGCGAGTGTGGCGCTTTTTTTAATGTCATCTGTGGCAAACAATCTGACGGGCCGCCTGATGATGGTAAGCGATCAGCGTTGCCCATGGATACCTATCAAGCGAGTGACACGCTCGTATTGTCAACCAGTTACAAAAATATACAGGACTGAGTTTGATAAAATCCACCAAGTTTTTTTTTTGTTTTGTCAGCTACCTTCTCTATACATTTGTGCTATTGGCTTTTGGTCTCTGTTGTGTCTTTAGCGTTTTCTCACTTAATATTATGTTATGTTATGTTAAGTGTCAGCATCGCAGCAATACCATGACCGATTTTTTTTTAAACATTACTTTATTATGATCATCTGCCCACAAGAAAGAGCAAAGGTGATACAAAATTGATCGTTAAATGATATTAATCATCTCAACTTGGAATCAAAACTGTTATTATTACATAACAAAATCGAAAACGAAAGTCATAAAGAAAGCAAAGATACATAATATTGTAAAGTCACTGGAGCACCGGGCAAATACGATTGTTTGCTTCACGCTGCAACACACTGGAACAATCTTTCGGCACCTTTACTAAGCGAACTGCTTGTCTATTACTATCCCGGATATTTTTTCTAAAGTTCAGACACATCGCTGGCTCTACTGTAGACATAGATTTGAAAAAGGTTGTTACGCGTCAATGTGTGGTAGACGGAAAGAAAAGAAAAACATTCGAGTTCTTAGATGATAAATGCAACAATCACGATGCGTTAGTAGGTAACGGTGTAGTGACTGACTCATAGGGAACTGACCTAGGGGCATGCATTCGAGTGCATTGACGCCTCCGCCGACGCACTTATCACTGGCATGCCTCTTACGAGATAATGCATAGAACATGCTCCCAGGCGTTGAATAACACATGTGTTGTTATGTCTGACTGTACAGAATCATTTTAAAGTTCAGAAACACCGAATTTGTCAGCGGCAGACGTTGGACGTCGGGGTAAAGGTTAAATTGAAGAGCAAGGACCTTAGCTTGTCCTCATGTATAACCAAAAAGGTTTCTAGAAGGATAACACAGCTGTAAAGGACGTGTCCCTTATTGACCTTTTATACACACTCCCGGTAAATGTATTAGGAAGATTTAGTCAAAGAATATAAAACCATACTTAAAATTACAATCTATTTTTATTAGACCTACAGAATACTTAGAAACAAGAAACCTTTAAAATGTTTGATTAATACGATTATTACTTCATTAGGTCTTAAGTTCTTGAGTTAGGATTTTCTTGCTCTACAACGTAAGCGCGTCGGATAAAAAAACATTCAACTAGGTTACTTATATAATTAACGTATATAATATAAATATTTAATCATTTACTTAGATATGTGTTGTTTTCCAGATAAAATAAGACTTCTAGATAGTTCTAGAAAACCATTCCTTTTGAACGAATAACCTAATGCTGATAAGTATATTCCGATCACCGAATGGCATCCGAAATTTTATTATCATCCAAAAATATAAATATAATCGTGAAATCGTCAACTTGACCGTAATTCGTATGATCTAACCAAGGTTCTGGCGACGGCGGGCGGCGGCAGTGGCGGTGATAAGGCGGTTTCACAATAGCAGAATTATTTGCGGCGCGTAGGGCTTCGCCTTGAGATGCGCTACAAACAACTGTAACAAACTACGCTGAAACTGTGACGCTACCGTCGCACACGAAAGTGCTCCCATCGACATGTGATATCTGGAGTCTTTATGGGTTGATTAGTACAGCCATCAGTACAGCATAGAATAGTTTATTTATTGTATGAATTAATGTCGAAGTTGTTTGATTATTCCATGTAAACACTTAGTTTCAGATATGAATTGCCAAACTTTTTTCAGAACGTTTACGGATAAGTCTTTGAAACAGAGCAGACTTAGATGAGCGCAAGTCGTAGATCAGCGCTGGCCCGGAAATAATCAGGCCTATGCATCGAAAAGCGTAATTTTTTGTCCTTTTTATGGTGTGTTTGTGCACTTAGAGATCAACTGGTACAGTAGCTAAAAACCACTTCGATAGTTATGGTTATTTATGCCTAAACACCTAAAATTTCCTTGTACCTGATTTCAGTTCATTTGTGTCCAAAAATAAATTTACCTACCTACTTTAAGCAGCATACAGCGGCATACCTGCTCGTACCGCGGCTCAAGTATGTAAGCCACAGATTTGGTACGGCGAGATTTAGAATGACGTTATAAGTACCTATGTCATAACATTACCTTAATAGGATACGAGAATGAATAGTATTTCTGTGTCCTTACCAGCGACGTAGGTATGTGATAGTTAACTTTTTTGCCAGGTATTCTTGAGACTCGTTCGAGGCGTCCATTGAATAAATTTTAGAGTTGCTTAATAAATGTTGGTATCTAATCAAAATTTGTATGCATCGACTTTTCTCACTAAATTGCTAGTTGAAAAAGAACAGCGCAAGTTCGGGATCAATGGTGTCCTGTGATGTAGTAGACCAAAGCAGATTCAAGTTATTACGCCGCCACTGTTGTAAATTAAATTCCTAATTTTTCATATTTTCCTGTTTTTATGCCATAGGTGGCAAAAAAGCAGCGGGCTGCCTGATGATAAGCAGTCACCATCGCCTATGGATACTTGTAACACCAAAGACATCACAAATTCGTTGCCGACCCGTTAAGATCTAACTCGCCTTTTGAAAAACCTCATGTTGTAGCTTCTCGGAAACACCGCGGAAGGTAGGTCATTCCACATGTTGCAGGTGAGCCAAGAAAGATCATGTGAATCGCACAGTGTGCGGTTCCCACTGATTTATGATGTGTGGATGAGCTTTCAGGCGGTGGCAGCTAGTGCGATGATAAAACCGCGGTGCCGGCATCAGATCAAACAGATTTTCAGAACACTCTCCGTTATAAATGCGATAAAAGATACCAGATAACCAACGTCTCTGCGCATTTTGAACGGCTCTAGGTGTTCGATGGGCTTAAGATCGTCGAGAATTCTTACAGTTCTACGCTTTAAAACATCAAGAGGCTCAAGTTGATACTTGGGTGCTCCGTTCTAAAGAGGGGAACAGTACTCCATGTGACGTGGGATTTGCACTTTGGTAAGCAAAACACTCAAGATTTGTGGCTCAATTCGTTAAGTTTGCAGTGGACATTTCCGGGAGAAGGTGTTCCTAGGGCCACGTCCTGCGTACGTGACCTGCGGCGCTGCGAAGAGCTTTCCTCGCGAGTGTACGCGGTATGCGCACACGCAGAGTAGGTAGCTTGGAAGTAGGTCAATGTTGCCTCGTGACGCGGCCGCGGCCCTTCGATGCAGGGCTCGCCTTGAACCGCCAGCCAGCATTGCCAGCTTGACTCTATTAATTTGCGCTCGTTTTCTGCTAAAAATATAAACAAATTTAAAATAACCTTCTCATTCTGGCACACGCCATTTTTGTTGTTACACGCGCTGAAACTCAACCCTGGCCTTTTTAACGTTCAAATTAAAATATACGACTTGTTTTCCTTAATATATGAAAATACCTCATCATTTGAATTAGGCGTGTCACATTTCAACATTGGCAGTGTATTTCAAAATATAGCCCTTGATTTGATGTCACACTCTTGTAAATTTTCAAAGACAGCAGAATTTAGACCTGTGTTTTTTTATTATATGGTAGCTGGAAGCAATCCATTGGGAATTGGAATTTCTACCAAAGATTAGGTATACAGTAGGTGCACAAGCGTGGTTAAATAAACGTCTAGGTCTAGATTCGTCATCATCATAATAGATCTATTTTAGTAGGTACCTACAGTTCTGGGCATAGGGCTCCCGCAAGGCACACCACTTAGCCTAATCTTCGATAAAGTGACGCACTAGAAGTACTTGGGAAGTATACAAGGTAATTGATAATTAGCTAACAATATCTCGCACGCAGCTTCTTAAGTTTCATGATATTTTATAATTCATGTCTTTCTCTTATAAAAAACAAAAAAGTTAAAACTAAGGCTTTAAATTGCAGAACGGCGAAGCATTTTTTTTTTAAATTATTTATCTTAGTGAATAACATTTTATTGTAACACAACTCTGCCAAACTGCTATATAGTGTTAGCTTGTATTTTGTTTAGTTACCTAATAAAGACACTATTTAAATAGATACTTTGTTTGTTTTCGTGCAAGTGGGCCCAATCAAATAAATAAATTATGAGGTTGTGAATAGAGCTCCTGATATTTTGGCGACATTCAACTACGGACATCGGGACGGGGATGTTCTTTATTCTAACACCACGCTATAGTCTCTTCACGATGTTTTCCTTCACTGGCAGCTCAAGCTCGTTGTTGGGATTTGAATCCACACTCTGCAGTTTAGAAATCGAACGCATCAACCACTTAACCTACGCTGCGTCTTCCGGTTCGTGGTCTCCACTCAAGAACCTTTCTTCACCATCGGTTATCGGTTCTTCGAGCGATGCAAACCAGCAATGCATTCCAGTGGATTCAAAAGGCAGGCTGTGTTTCTGTTTGGAGGTTAAAGGGGGAGGCCTATGTTTGGCAGTGGACGTCTTCTGGCTGATGATGATGAACCACCAAACTATCATCACTACAAACATACCAAATAGAAAGGTGATACTGAAAAAAATGCCAACCTACAAAGGTTTTGAGCAAATACCTACTTTGTACTGTGTTTTCAGACGAAAATTCAAATTCGCAGTTGTTTGCGCGATATGTAAAATTTGAATCATGCAAATACTTTAGCAAACATCATGCAAACATGAACTTTTTGAATCGTTTTGCCAAATTAATATTTATTTGCCTGTAAATTTCAATTCTGTTGAAATATTCACTCGTTCAGCTGCGTTCAAATTGCCGTGTTTTCCTCAAAACCGAGGCTAGCACCAGGAAACGTGTTTAAACAGCTGGTAGTCACGACTAGAGGATCGTCCTACTTGAAGGTCCATTCGGAAAATAAGTGTGTACGTTTGCAGTACTTCTAATACAATGAAGAACCCTTAAGGCCTTAAGGTGCGGTTAACGCTCCGAGGCGGTAGTTTAAGCACGCGTAGACGATTTGCATAAGGGCCGTTGTCAATGCTACACTCGTGGGCAACAGGCGATGGACAGAAGGTCTTAACGACCTTCCGCTGCCGTCGACGAGGCCCTTTGATTCGCTATGAGGCCACTTAACGCACCGATATAATACTGTGGAAATGGCTCTTTGGTTACAGAGGGAAATCTACTTAAGATACCAGACTGTATCGGGGTACAGCTGGTTATGTAGAATTGCATCTATAAAAACCTTGATGAACTAGCTGCCCGTATGCCTGACAGAGGGCACCAGAATATCCATAGGAACACACCAGCTAGCACGTTCCCTGAGGCAATTCTCTCAGGAAATCCTCGGAGAATTGCCCCTCCTCCCTTAAAAACGATGACGCGGAGCACCCTGCAAAAAACTGTATGGGGCCTTACTGATACCTGTTTTAAGCGACTCTTTTTAGGTGATTGCGAATAGTTGCGAGACTGCAAACCGTATCACGTAACCGTACCGGTTCACTTTCACATGATTTTCCACACTGCGCTCCATGAGCGCTGTTTCGAACCCGCGTTAAGAAGTAGCAGTAATGTTATTCGTTATGAGAAAAAAAATCTTAAGCGGTATTTTAAAATCCGGGATCCTGTGGAAACGGCCTAACAGTTGGTGACGCGCACGATGCAAATAATATTCAAGTAACTACTGAATAAATTTTGCAAGTGAAATCGTCAACAGAATCACGACTACAATAAGTTTGACCCCGTGTTGACAGCACAATAAAAATCGAAGTGATATTCTGGATTCCAAATGCGTCTAAAATATAAACTGATTTTAAAATTAAAGGCTTGCTCTTTGCATGTCTGCGTTATCGAGAAAAACTATCAAGATTCCACGTAAAATAAAAGCCAACAACAGTATTTCATATAATTATGTCGTACCCGCAGTTTTAGGACTGGGTAGATAATTTTTGAAACAATTATTATTAAAGGGCGATTTGAGGTCGGGGAGTGGGGGGGGTGGGTTTAAAAAGGGTAAAAAAAGGTTTATCTCGATTTCCGGCAAAACTAAATACCCTATGGAAAACATTTTTAGAGAGCATTTCTGAGAACATTTACCATAGTAATGTATTGTTTTATACCATCAGAAAGTAGAGATTTGAAAGAACAAAAAGCCTACCGACCGACTTTTTTAAAAAAGCTGATATTTTGACGCGAGAATATTCGATTGAAAATAAGGGTGCCTTTTCGACATTAAGCCAAAATAAGGGGGGGAAATACTGTATTTGTGTTTATGTGGTAAGTTTTCACAAAATTTCGTGAAAAAAAATGTTTTTTTGTAAAAGATAAAAATAAAAAACCAAAAACTTGTTTATTTCAATTTTTCACATAAAATTTTGAGGTTATTTGAAAAAATTGTGTTAACAAAAGTTGTAGAGCTTTTTACTACCTATAACTTCGCGATTTAACTTTTTTCCATAGGACTTGTAGTTTTGCCGGAAATCGAGATAAACCGTTTTTTACTCTTAAACTCCCATCCCCCCTCCCCCTCCCCCCACTTCCAGACCTCAGATCGCAAAATTTTTTTTTTTTTGGTAGGTGGGGAACACAATACCTGCATACCCGAAGTCCCCATCTTTATGGAAACCTTCATCTACCTTCTCAAACCCGGCGCAGAACTGCAAGACCTCTGGAAACTGTGTGTGAGCGACTATTGCGTACATAGGAAACATTTTGCTTAAAAATCATTAGCGGCAGTTGAAAATAATTTCATAACATTCTACCTACGACCACGGACACTGCAAAGTGTTGGAAACATCAGCAATTAAAATAATGTAAAATGCACGCCATAATATCCTTTAAAACTAATATATATTTTTATCATTTGAATCATTTCCTAAAGTCAAAAGGGAGGAATATCCTCACTATTCCACCGTTTCTATCGGCGTTCCATATTATTCGCGAGCGCAAGGTTGCGTTACGCAAGCGTTGGTTACACGTGTCGCGGCGCGCACGTCGACGCCCGACCTCTTCCGAACACTTCCGATTCGCATGCACAACAAACAACCTAGCAGTCAAACCAACTTATCTGTGAACTTGCCTGATGGAGCAACGATCAAATTTGTTAAACAAAGCTGTGAGCCTTCCATCGCTAATTTCTAGTTCGTTAAATTTGCCAACGGTAAAGATAAGTTGGTCGGTGAATATTTTGAAAGGCGAAGGTAATACGGAAACGAACCTTCGAAGGTACACTGGCTAACCCCGACGGTGGTGTTTTTCTCGCGATGCTCGCTAATTATCCCAATTCTAGATGATAAGAACTGCGTTTTAGTCTTAGACCAAGAAATTATAATTTCTCACATGGGAAAAGTAGGTACCTACCTAATTAATGTTTGTTTTTTAAAAGAACACCCTTTTAGGAAAAATTTGAATGCTAAAGTAATTTGGTTACCAATTTTTGTCTCCTTTAATTACGCGCGTACCTGTACAAAGAGGTTTAATTACGTGTTTCCATCGAAAAGAGGCAAATGCACAAATGTTTCTTCAGATGGTGTCCTGTGAGTGGCTCAACATAGTACAAGTCATTGCCATCTGGAAGTTTGATTCCTAGGCAACATTTAAATTAGATGTAAAAATTACTTAAAAATATTAATGTATATCCACGAATTTACGTAGGTAAATATACACGAAATAATCGAGAAATTTAAAAATGCTTAGTTTTCAAAGTAGTCAAATGGTCTAGGGCCTTTACTAAGTAAATATTTCTAACACAACTATTTGGATCGTCGTTTAATTTTATGATACATACTGCACGAGAATGGATTTCCCTGCCGTCCTTGTTTCCTGAGAACTACAATCTAGGCATATTTAAGGCTAGAGTGAATAGAATTCTTCTAGATCAACGTGTTCCTTTTTCAACCACACCGTCGCTTACCATCAGGCGAGTGGGTGGCCAAAAGTAGATAAATTCTACATAAAAAAACATACGATCTAACTACAAATTCTACATACAGCCTACATTTTTTTTTTTAATAAGCATTTACATTACATATGTAACCACTACAAAAAAAAAACAACAGAATAATTCGCGTCAATATTATTCCCAAGACCTATCTACTTCTTATGGGTGCGAAAATAAAATAATAACATTTGGCTGACTAAAATCACGTCCGCTTCGCATTTACAAACAAATAAAATTACATAAAAAAATCAATATGGAAAAATCGTTGTCCTACGAATACGTAAGTATTGCACAGCGTAGCTTACAAACATATCGAAATGAGAGGAAAATTTTAAGCTATCCGACCAATCAGCGAACATTCTCATGCAAATTTCAGCTGTGACCTAGATACGTAGCGCTCGGCTAGCCGACACCTACGAGTACAATCTACCAATAATTCGTTCGCGGCGAATTGCGCGTAGCGGTGCGTAGCTCGTAGCAGAACGGCGTAACCGACACCGCGTCAGAGAAACAAAAGAGATCACAATTATCGTTCGTATTCAAATGTCTTTTCTGTCGTCATGCCTCCCCCCACTTTTTTCACTAAGTACTATACCTCAAAACCGCTTAACGCAAAGACTGTATAGGTAAGTGCGGCACATTTACTCATTTTTCACGCACACTAAGTACTTGCAGCGACAGCAATAAAAAATGTAATGGTCTATATGCAAAAAAGGGCAGCAAGGTAGTCTACAGGGTGTAGTCGACTAAGGCATCAATCCTGATTTTGGCCTCATGCTTTTGCACCCGCCACGTCACCTTACCATATCTCAATTGTTTGCCTTATCTGAGATTTTAACATTGTGGATTGGACTGATCATGCGACCAGAAAATGGTCAAGACTGAAAGGTTAATTAGTTAATTTCGACAAAGATAAGATAGAAACTCTTTGTTGTGTACGCCCGAAATTAAAATTACTAACAGATAGAAAACACTAATTTATTAATTAAAATTCGGATTTTTTTAAAGTGCTTTTTAAAGGGATTTTTGTATGAACCATAACCTATTGGACAGGGTCAGCTAGCTTAAGATATTTATACTCTACTTTTTATTTGGAGACTCCAGATCCAGATATTTTAGAATCCATACTGGAGTCTAAATAAAGACTAGAAGTACCTTTTAGCTTAGCGTGAAAATCAAGAGGTATCTATCCTCAATATCGACTACTAAAGCAGCTCTAGACTCATCATCATCAGCCAGAAGACGTCCACTGCTGAACATAGGCCTCCCCCTTTAAACTCCACACTGAAACTCTACCACGCTCCACGCTCTAGACTCGTGGTCGTACAAAGTAAGTTGTTGATTAGGTAACGTATTACATTCTTAATTATTAGAATAATTTTATATTATTTTATTCGTGATAAGATTTGCGTTTGTTTCCAGACTATGTGGAGCATGAAGCGCACTTGTCCGGAAGGAACTTACTGGGCCCAATACCTACACCCTAAATTTAGGTTTAGCTTTAGAATTTGGTAAAAATATTAGAAACTAGCGGTCCGCCCCTGCTTCGCACGGGTATAGATTATAGCCTATGTCACCCGGGGATAGTGTAGCTTCCCACCAGTGAAAGAATTTTTCAAATCGGTTCAGTAGTTTCGGAGCCTATTCAATGCAAACAAACAAACAAACAATCAAATCTTTCCTCTTTATAATATTAGTATAGATAAAATTACTCGATTTAGGTATTATAAGGAAGTTTTGAGTCAGATGACAATTTGTGCAAAAAATTACCTATTTTTTTGTCCATTTAATCACGAAACATAGTTTTTCAGCTTCTTTAAGAATCTTAAATCTTCCTAATCTTCCTAATCGGGAACTATTAAATTCTAGGAGCTGCCGGATTATTGGCATATTCGGATTACTAGATTATGGAAATTCAAGGTAAATAAAATAAAGCATTGCATAATTATGTAGTTAGTCCCACGTAGTAACTTATGTATAATAAACAGATAAATAAATTCTTTATGACAACTATTTTGAAAGAACGCACGCGGCTGAAGAAAGGGGAAGGAGCGGGCGTAGAAAGCGGGGGCGGTAGGCGTAGAGTGCCGGACTACTGGACGTGCCGGTGTACTGAAGTGCTGAATTAGTGAGACTCTACTGTATTCCTTTTTAATCTTCCTTATGCCGTATTAAAGTATATTTGTTAACAAATCTTGAACGTAAAGTAAGAATATGACGTCGCCTCCACCTTAGGTATATTATTTTTCATTTTGCCACTCGAAACACCAATTGTGAGCGTAACCTTGGTCCACTTTTCTAACTACCTACGGCTAATATCTGTTTGTGTGATGACAACGCGTCGGGTAGATAATGCGCCAATGCCAAGCGGCTCGTGCATTTTAACATCACTGATTAGGTATGTGGTTATATAACTGAGGACTCAGCGCGACCATGATCACATTCGTTGCTTAAAACTACTAACACGTGTAAGAATAGCAAGACAAGCCACTAGTTGCCTTTTGCCTATGGTTACTGCGAATACCTAGAGCCGCTCAACATGCGCAGAGACGTTGGATCTCTCTTATCAAGTTACAACACCTACAAAATCACAATCTCTAAGTGAAAACAATCAAAAATCATCCAAGCATCGTTATAAGGTAGGTTGTCTAGGTAATGACCTAGACAATCTAGACATCAATTATATAGTTCGCAATGCCACATTTACTCCAATTTAGAGGTTATGTCGCATGCATAGTGTTCATCCTCACTTATCCTCTATGTCATTGTAGCACTGCCTTCGCGCGGTGTCAATTGCCTTACAACTAACCAAAAAGTCGGCGCAATTTATACCTAAACATTGACAGTGGCGTTATTTGCGCTCGCTACGCTCGCGTATTTTTCTACCAGTAAGTATGTCTGGTTGGCCAAAACATTGTACACAAATGCCAGTTCTACTCTACTTTGGATTCCATGTGATTTATTGAAAAACTTTACCTATCATTTAATGTCTCTTTCTACATAATCACGCTTTTTTGACGAATATTTATTTATCTTACAGTTTGTGGTATACCTACATTCTGCATTGACTGAAAAAAAATTACAACCCTGATACCATTCTAGCACAGTCTAAATAACTTTGCGATGCTAGCGAGCCATTGCTCCCAATTGCATTCACTACTACGGCACAGTTTATACAGCAGTGAGTTTGTGCCAAATTCAACTGGTAGCTATAAACGAGGCACGGCTGGTAACGGGACAATCGGCTTTGCACTGCCGTTTATATGATACCTTCCATTTAATCTGTGACAATACCTACGTGCTCCACTTTACCAGTCGATAAGCCGAAAGTTGGTGACTCGTGTGTAATCTGTGCACTTTAGCAGAGAAAGCAGTGGCACTGAATTTAAAGTTTTTGGCTTTTTTATAAAAGTGGCAAACAAGTGACGGGCCACCTGATGATAAATGATCACCGCCGCCTTCTATAGGCACCTACAATACCAATATTGTCAGTGCATATAAACCTTTGAAGACTCTATTTTTAATACCAACTTTTTTTATTTAGTTACAAATAAGTTACATAATGACAGCAACAACAATATACAAATCAATTAAGGTTTTTTTTCAATGTTTGAAGTTGTTATTTTCAAATAAAATCAATATTTTTTTTTACAGAAATTGAATTTTGTATAAGTAGATCATTAGAATCAGAACGCCAAAACCCCAGTTTTCGTTGCTTTTTTCGTCAAAAAATGTGAGAGGGCTCTTAAGTTCGAAATTTGACTGCAATGATTTATTAAGACCAGTTTGGACGAAAAGTACTCACAATCTAGACATCTTCAAAGCTAGAATGAATAGATTTCTTCTAGATCAATGTTTTCCATCCTCGGCCACACCATCGCTTATCATCAGGCAAATTGGTGGCCAAACTAAGAAGTCCGATTTTTAGGGTTTTCTTTTATACCTATCTAGAAAACATTGTCGTCGCCTATACGGTACGTGCCGTAGGTACACCCGTTTAAAAATATCGATAATTTTAAGCAAATTAATTTCAATTTTTGTTTTAGCTCGAACCAAAATGTAGTATATCTTTTATTTCATCATCATCATCATCATCATATTTCATAAAATCTTTTTCTTACTTATTCTAACTCTTTGTTTATTACACACAGGCACTATACGATTACGCTTCCATTACTTTAAAATTGAAATGAGAAACAAGAAAAAGGTTTTATGAAATATGATGATGATGATGAAATAAAAGATATACTACATTAAATGTTAAATAACAGCCAAATAAATAAAACTCAAATTAAAGTTACCATAAAATAATTTTATTACTAAGTCGCGCAACGAGGACCGCCTCAAAATCCTTCATTATACAATTGAGGAAAATGTAAAGCAAACACCAGCTATTTATCGTTAAATTAATCAGCATTGGTCGACTGCTCCTACAGCCAAAGCCCTGCACACTAACGCACTTACCTACAATATAACATACAGTAATGCCGGTGCCACACGTTGGCCCTGAGTTTGCCCTAACATAGTTTTGTTTTGTTCGTTCTTTCGGTTTTTGATTTATCCAACTTACTCAAATTATTTTGGAAATCATCATCATCTACCATTCTCCACCTACTGCTGGGTATAGGTCTCCTCTTCAGCGCGCCATCTTTTCCGGTCCTGTGCTAGCCTTGTCCACTGCTTTCCTGCTGTTTTAACTCTGGAAATATTGGATTAAAACTATGGAATTCGACTAAGATTTTTTTTATTTGATTAACTGGGATAAGCCAAAAACCAAAATTAAAAAGCAACAAAAAATTGGGTAAGATATTGGTGATACATAAGGCCAATGTTTATTCGGCTTTCACTTTGCGATTAGGGTCGGAGACAGTGGGATCAAGTTTGAAGGTTTAACAGTCTTGGCGTTTTTTACTTGTCCTGACTTAAAATGCTTTGAAAATATTGAATTAAAACTACGGAATCTAACTGCGATTTTTTATTTCAATTAACTCGGTTAAGTAAAAACCAAAGTTAGGTCAAAACAAAACAAATACCAGAAAACCATATTATTGATGCTAAGAATAGGCCAACGTTTATTCGGCTTTTACTTTTCCGATTAGGGTGGGAGACAATGGGATGAATTTTGAAGGTTTAGTTGACAGACTTGAACTAAATAAAAGTGTTGCTGTCTTTACTTTTTTCGTAGCCTGAAATGAAAACAGCAAAATTTCAGTAAGTTTAAAACTGTAAACTAAACCTTCGTAATCGATTTCATTGCCAACTAAACACTTTTTTTTTTACAATATTACGATTTCAGAACGAGACCATTTCTACTCCACCATCTATTTCTTACTACAGATTTTCTTGATTCATAGAAGAACACGGTTGATCAATTCACCATTTAAACAAAAAACTGAACCAAAAATAGTTCAGCCGTTTGGGAGCAACGATGCCTCAGATCAAACAGACGTACAGATCCACACCTCTCTTTTTGCGTCAGGGGTTAAAAATAAGGCCAATGTTTAGCGCCGGCATAATACACACACGTGTGGTTTAACTGGCGCAAACAATGTGCGTGTGTGCGTGAGGTACGTACTCGTATACGAACGTAGCGAAGACTTTGTTTTGCTTGAGATTCGCGCGTGCAGTTGCGCAAGCGCCGCGCCGTCGAGGCCGTTGACTCGGTGGACGTGCGTGGCCACGCTGATGGGCGGCAGCGATGCGCGTACGCCTATCAAACTCGCCGCGGATATAAAAATATATAAACAACAAAATATTTTTTACATAATTATGTATCTTTATATCTATCGATATTTTTTATCGACTTGGAAAAGAAACTTACTGTATTTCCATTCTTTATTTGCTCTGGCACCTGCAATAACAATGTATATAAAAAAACTAAATAAAAATATTTTCTTTTAACATTTCCCCTGCTACAGTCTTACGTTCAAAAGCTAGTGATTAAATAAAAAGTGTAGTCCAATTTCTTTAATAAAACTGAATTAAAAAACAAATCTAAAAGTTCCTTGGTGGAAAGAGATGTGTCCAGAATGCTGGCATCATATGCCATGCTAAATGGCAATGCTTAGTTTTTGTCTGAATTAGGCACTGCAGCATTCCGGTCATCAGTCGCCTCCACCAAACGTTTGGCCAGAGCCCGTAGTACAAGACTTGATAGTTTTCGAAAACTTTTTCGTTTACGTAGGTACCTATGTATGTATTGTTCCATGCATTTTAGTAAACCGCCTCCTGCGGAAACGCGGAGAAACTAAAATCGGTAGTAATCGGCAGTATAGGTTGCTTTACTCAAATACGGGATACGTTTTCGAATAGCTTTCAGCCCAGCAATGTATCGAACAATAAGAAAACTAAAAAGTTTTCGAAAACTATCAAAACTTGTTACTAAGGGTACAACGGAAGTGACCGGGCCGTCTTAAAGTTTTAATTAAATAAGTAAATAGTCATCAAAATAAATAAAATTACTAAATACTTTTTGCTCCAGCCTCTACAACGATCTGCTGAGAATAGCCTTAAACCTAAAGTAGAACGTGATCTTGATTGGCCGCCCTGGCAATGAAGCGTGCATCATCGACCGTCTTCATTTCGCAATGTAAACGCCTCACTGACTGTCGCGACGGTCTGAGGCCTGCCTCTGAAAATAAACCAATTTAAAACTCTTACAATTCTAGTTAGAACACAAAACGTGAAAACGTGAAAAGTAATTTCGTTTCATCTACTTATATAAGTACCTATTTATGAAGAACTCTACATTCCAAATACAAAAGCTTATTACATAAGTATTATTTTATATTAAACTAGTGAAATAATTTTAAAATCGGATCAGTAGGTTCGGAGTTAAAACAAACAAACTTACAAGATTATAAACTTTACCTCTTTATAATATTAGTATTAAAATAAATAGATCAATACGTATATGGGTGTTTATGCACAACGTTAAATAGCGAAACAAAATGACAGAGCATACCTATCTATATGTAAGAAAAAGCGTTGCATCAAATTCAATTAGAATAGACTAGAGAAATAAATCCAAAATGATTTTTTTATATTTGTCGACTTTAATACGTAAACAGACGAATAAGTACACAGACCACTTCAGTCCAAAAATTTTAAATAAGTAGGTAAGCATGTTTGAAACCAATTTCCCGTTTAAAAACACGAGCGAAAACTACAACTCTACATTTTCCACCGCCGCGTACAACGGGTCCAACGCGCAATTTAATAATTTATATCGCATCGATTAAGCCGGTTTTTGAGGCAATTTGTTCTCCACCCGAAGGCAATTAACGATGGGCTACCGACTTAAATGAAAATGCGCCCCAAAATCGATTGTGTAACATCGATTAGACGTGATGAAAATTCCAATTTTCTTGCGCGAACTACAAACTTATTCGACTCGGTGTACGTTGCGCAACTACCTATATATTCGCGAACAGATAACGGAGTAGCCATGTGCCCCTCCGTCCTCTGTCCTCGCAGAATCCGGTCTCAGTCCTCTATCTCGCTCCCACCTGTAAGATTACCGTATACCCGTCCCGCTTCCACGCAATGACATAGATACCATGTCGTTGCGAAACAGCGCGGATTATATAGCAGGTGGATTGTGCCGTAAACGAGTTTAAATAACTGCTTTCACATGCTTGTGAATATTTAAGCATGCATAACACAGTTAAACTTGTATGCAAAACTTTTTGGAATATTTCTGCGTTTGTATCTGTTGGATAAACGGCACGCGTACCACCCAAATGACTAGTTTAGCAAGGTCTTTTGATGTATGTTTTCCTGGTACCAAATTTTTTTGGCGTACAATGATCTCATACGAATCAAAAGATGCTTCAATACAATGTATTGTAGATACTAGCAGTATACCCGTAAGTTAACAATACATTTTCCGTGGATAAAAGAGTCCCCTGAGTCACTCTTCGGCCCTCCAACTAAGCAAAAATTCACTTTGATCCATTGCTCTGTTGCTGCATGAAATAAGAAAAACACACTTTCGCATATAAGTACATTATTCTTTGGAAAGATGGTCTTCCTTTGTAAAGGCCCGTTTGCACTTTGATTCGTGCGAGTGCAAGTGATTATTGATTAGTAATTATTGCAAGTGATTAGAGTATACACTCGCGCTAATCAGTTATGGTCCAAATGTGTTTAGTACTAAGTCACTCGCACTAATACTAATCAAACTGCAATCGGGCCTTTACTGAGGACTCACGTGAAATTTCTCCTCACAGTCCCTTATCTAATGAAATAACCATAAATACCTACGCAGTATCTCCCTATAGAATAAGCAAGCAAGCTCACGCATCAAGCGATTCGCAAGTCGCGAATCAGGAGGCGGAGTTTGCAATATCCAATGCAAGGCCTTCCACGACGCATGCGCCACTTGCGCAAGCCATTCAACCATATGGCTAGAAAATAATAGTACGTGGCATTGCGACTTATTTATCTGTAGATTCGAATGAGGGGATCGTTTTTTCTGAACAAAATTATTAGCCTCCCGAGGAAAATTTTAGTTCCGTCAGGTACATTGACACATCCTACATTGGTCGACAATGACTAGTCAAGGTAGGTACTCTGTGGACAAGCTGCTCGCATTAAAATAACACTCTACATTTTGACAACATGCGTTTGTTTTCTCGACATTCGCTTGTTTTTTAGATATTCGTCATGCGTTTTATTTTGTTTTGTTACAATTACAACAGTTGGTTGCTTCTACCTTATACATATACAGTCCGTAGTCCGATAGATTGAAAAGTAAGACCACCACCCCATACCTCCAATAACATGGCATAGACGAACTATAGCACGTACAAGGTAAGGAAGTGTAGACTAAACATTACACAGCGACAAATGGTTTCTCCAAGATTTTAGTATTTTTTTTAAAACGTATGGTCTGAATTTTGATCTTAGTTAACTGAAATACACTTGGTAGAGTTAAAAGTATTTCATAGTTATACAGGGTTATTGATGTAATTAGCTATAAGGATTATTATTAGCTCAAACCACTACTCAGATTTTCTACATCATACTTAACAACTCTTGTTCCACGACTTTTTACAAAACAAAATGTGTGTAATAAAATAAAATGTTTTATATTCTGTTAAGAGTTGGCTTCTAAACTTCTCCCGGGTCCATGTTCTTTCTCATTTGAAACCAAAGGCTACGTAGAAGCTTTACATAGTCTGTGTTTGAAACCATCTAAAAATTATTGCCATTAGAGCTCTAATATGAATATTTAAACCAAACAACCGAATTAAAAAGTCTTTTAAATATTATAAAAAAATTGTATGGTAGAAAAAAACGTACTTATTATTAAAACTCTTTTCAATCCTGTGTCATTATGTTACATTTATTACAAATAACACCAGTGAAGGATATAATTAAATACATAACACATACTGTAAAAATATTTTAAACTGGTTGATACATTTCTGAGATATAAACGTTTGAAGTTTTTGGTGGGGATAGAGAGCGGATGCTCAGTCCCTCTCCCGCAAAGCATGTGTTAGTATAGCATTTGTATGGCGCGCCAACGGCTTGACGTCATAATGTGCTATAGTGCCCCCTCTGTTTAGCGTGAAATTAAAATAATTACCTATGTCTTATTTATCAATGAACAAATTTTAATGTTGTTTTCGTTGTTGGGCTCTATTTATGATCAGTTATTTTATGAGGAAATAAAAAAAAAATAGGACACAGGCCTATAATTATAGAACCAGCCTGCGGGCCGGGGCGCATCGCAAAAATCGCTTTCATACATTTTATATGAAGTATCGGTATCGCACATTATGGACAGGGTGCAGCGGGGCGGCGGCCCGCTGCTGTCCTAATGTGCTCGATCCTTAAAAGAGCAGGACCATAGTAGCAGTGGGCGAAGCACGAATTTTATTTATGAAATATGTAATGAATTAGATATATAATGTAGCGCCTGGTTAATGCGACGCGTGACCAAAATGCTGGCGTGTTTCTGGCTCAACGCATAAGCATTGCCATTCAACGTGGTAATGCCGCCAGCATGCTGGGTACGCTGCCAACTGATAGTGGGCTTGAGCATTTGGATTGTCTTTAGACCTTCAACGGTCTATGCATGGGCAGTCTAACTGTATTTGTAGTTTTAGTTTTAGCTTGTATTTTGTTTAGTTAATAAAGGCGCTAGCCCAGAAAAAAAATGAATTAGATACGTTTCGACTGTTTTGGTTTTGAATTCATACAAATTTCAATTTCGAAATTATTATTTTATGAACTCCTATTTTACTTATCAAATGCTCCTATACTTCGCCCACCGAACGCATTATGAAAACGGCGTCGAACAAGTGACGCTCGGTAAAGCTGCATTTACCGTCCATTGCCTGAAAATATCACGTTCAATCTCCAGTACGATGGTAATGCGTGAGTTAGCTTCTAATTCAAGCGAGCCAGCAGCGCGGTTCGGCGGCGACACGCCACCGATAGCCGCCGATAAGATAAGAATAATCAATAATTTCGCGCGATCCGACTCGCCGCACGAAAGGTCACTCACGTTGCGAAATAATGTTAAAGCCCCGAAACCTCCGAAACACACGAAACGGCATGCCGATCGCGATAAACTTTATGAGCTACAAACATAAAATTCTCAGTTCAAATAAAATAAACCTTAGAACAATAATTTAATTGGGCGAGCTCCCGTTGAAGTCCTTTGAACCGTTGTTACAAACTGAAGTTTTGATTTAAAGTAATTGCATTTATTTTGACATTGCTAGATTTGCTAGCAACATGTAAGATATATAGTATAGGTACGTAGATATAGCTCTTTTCGTTCGTTCTTTAAGTTCGTATAGCTAAAACTCTTTTGCTGCCTACTCGTAAGTTCCTTACAGCAAAAGAGTTTTGCCACCAACGTAATAAAAAAATATGTCCTTTCATTGTATTGTTTTCCTAAACTTGTCTATTTTCGAGTGTTTATGCGTAATAATGGTGGATTACTATTTATTGTTTCTGAACGTACTCTAGTGGTAGGTACAGTGAGATATTGAGGTGAAACATGACTTTATCTAAGCCCACTTTACCAGGGCATGACTTGAACTTGACTATGAGTTATATGTTGCTGGACTCTGACTGTGACTATGACTTGTTTGATATTTTTATATAAGACTTGGAAGGACGTCAAAATCATCTCCGGGTGAAAAGAAAAAAACGTGCAATATAAAAAGTTACAGATCTCGATTAGATAATTAATATGTACTAAATTAACTTAGCAATAACAAATCAAAAGCAATAGCTACTACTTGTACGCGTATAGGTACTGAATGCAGATAATTGTATTTGCTCACTGAATTACCGACGGCAGAACATTATTTGCTATTAGGTACACCACATGCAAACCGCTGTTCCATGAAAAATCTATCTAGCTACATTTATGAGACCATGATATTCATAGAAGTGGCCTAATAAGGGAACTAAAATTTCCTAAGGGATGCTATAAGTTTTGCTCGGAAACTACGATGGTGCTTCCCTTACTAAACTGTACAGAAAAGTACGTAGTGTATTATGGGCCATTTTTCTTGTCTCGCAATGACATTGACATACGCTAAATTATAAATGAAACACCGCCAGTGCAGTTACTATTGGAATCGATAGGTTTTTGAGCAATTTTTTATGAAACTGAGTGGATAAGGCAAGCCCTCACCCGAGGTTGGTAAGTGTCACGCTTGCCCATAATAGAGCCATCGCTGAATTATTAAATTCAATACTTAGCAAAGAAAAAATATTTTCACGTCTTATACTGTGTATGCGGACTAAAACTGCTTTTTATGCCCTAATGCAAAAAAAACAGATTTTATGCATAGGGCATAAAGATGTTAGTAATTTTTTAAATTGTTCGAGGAGGTTCAGTTTGTAATATAGTTCATGTAGGAAGTTTGCCTAGGTCTATACCTACCAGGTGTAGGGGAAATGCTCCCGAAGCCAAAACGCTATTAGGTAGGTATACTATCTAAACACAACCGAATACCAATAACCATTTGCCTTATAATTGTTGTTTTGTTGTTGTTGTGGTTTAAAATGTTGCAAACCAGCAATGTAAAGCGTACAAGTGTGCGCGCGGCGCAGGTCATTCGTTGATCTCTAGCGTCAGCTGATATTTTATTTGCCTTACATTGCGTTTTTTTTAAGGCAGCATTTTTTGTGGTATCCTTTCAGCAATCACGCTCACTACCTAATCAAGTCTTTGTTTTCGGGAGCTTTTCCCTAGTGTTTCGGATACGGCATTATGAACTTTTATTATGTCACCAACCCAAAAAATGCGAAATGAATAAATTCTTCAAATGAATTAATAAATTATCAATCTAAACCAAAAAAATTGATTGATTGATTAACTCTTTAATGTTCACACCATCAAATTTGATGCAGAGGATAAAAAACTCTTAAAAACTAGTGTAACAACTGGCGGCGTTATCGCTAAAAGCGATCTCTTCCAGGCAACCTTAGGATGGAAAGGAGTTATAGAAGACGGGGTGTGCAA
This sequence comes from Agriopis marginaria, assembly GCA_932305915.1. Classification (NCBI taxonomy): domain Eukaryota; kingdom Metazoa; phylum Arthropoda; class Insecta; order Lepidoptera; family Geometridae; genus Agriopis; species Agriopis marginaria. The sequence goes on from OW029921.1 coordinate 9,165,743, forward strand.
TAGAGAAATGAATGGAACAGTAAATTTGTCCACTGAAATAAATGAATGATTTGAATATAAACAAAATGTATGATAAACATTGGACAAACACGTCAGTATCTAACTTAATAATAAAATGTATTTATTGAAATGGCTTTTTCCAATAGGTACTAATCCTACTTAATATTATAAATTCGATAGTTTGTGTGTGCGAATATTTGTTACGTAAATACTTACTTTTGATGAAATTTTGGATGTAGATAGTTCTGGAATGATAAATATTATGCTGGTTTTTTCTATCTGACATTGTTCTCCACTTACAACAAATCATTTACCACGCGGGCAAAGCCGCGGGGCGTAACTATAGTTAACAATGAATTACAAGTCATAAAACCCACATTTTATGTCCTTAGTGTTGAGTGATAATATATTGGCAATTGGTATTGCACAGTCGGTATGATCGATTACGTTTGACCTCTCTAAATAACCCGTGCTTAAAATATGGACGTTGCACAAAAATACTGTGAAGGTCGGTTCCTAATGGCTTAGTTAAGGCTTGCCCTTTAAAATTTTAATGTGGTAGTCCACAGTCATATTATACCTATTAAGTATACGTAGACACCTAAAGACTTTTTACAGTAAATAAAATTGGACGCCACTTTATGCACGACGATTGATCACATTCTGGCATGGCATGGGCACATAAATTTACTGTTAAGTATAGAATATAATTTTTTCTTTAAAAAAATGTCCTTTTCGTGGAGAATATTCTTCAAAAAGAACGTTGTTAAGTTAAATTGGAATATCAGGGAATACAACTTTTCCCTGTTTAAAAAAAATTGTAGGTATAATACAACTCGTTGTAAGTTACTTTTAATTTCTCATGTTTTTTGAGTGTTGGTCAAGGGTAAACTCATAATCGCAAAAGTATCGCCAGTAGGACAAAATCAATCATATTTGCTTAGCATATTTGGTAGTTATATACAAATATTGTTAAATTGATACTGAAACGTGCTCTCTCACTATGGGCCTCATAAACAAGCTAAAAGTCGCACAACGAGCTATGGAGAGGGCTATGCTCGGGGTTTCTTTACGAGATCGAATTAGAAATGAGGAAATCCGTAGACGAACGAAAGTTACCGACATAGACCACCGGATTAGCAAGTTGAAGTGACAGTAGGCAGGGCACATAGCACGCAGAACAGATGGCCGATGGGGCCGAAAAGTATGACAGAAAAAGACTTACCAATAACCGGTGTAAGTAACAACTGACGGCCTTATACATTCATCGACGCTATAAGTGATCTCTTCCAGGCACGTTAGTGTTTCTTCCTAACTCGACCCTGATCAATGAAGTTACGTCAATCTATCAGCATTACCTAGCTGAAACTATCCGAAACCAAAATCAATTAGTGACAAATGATCTCTTCATAGTATTTGCGAGGTTATTCCTTCATTTTGGTTCTTTTTTACAAGGATAGGAACGTATAATTAAGTGATTTATGGAGTCTGAACCATTACGTTTTGACACGGCTTGTTGCAAAGGTGTTGACAGAATCCCTACTTTAGGCTACATATGGTACCGTTTCGTATCATTATAAATAACATTTTGTAGATAGTTATTCAGCCAGTTTTCATCAAAACTAACGCTAAAGTCTGGGAATGACTCGAAAATCAGTGGCGGATAAATTTTAAGCTCTTCTTACTCAGTACTCAATTTATAAATAACAATTACTAGCTGCGCCCCGCGGTTTCACCCGCGTTATATCCGGGATAAAAGTAGCCTAAGTTACTCCTTATAACATTACCTATCTGCCGGTGAAAGTTCCGTCAAAATCGGCCCAGTCGTTTTGGCGTCCATATGGAACACACATCACACATCGATTTTTATATATAAGTATTCATACTTACCTATTATAATAAATAAGGTTTAGCTTTTTGTTATGTATACCTATTTACTAGTGGTACATCATATATGGGTACCTCTAATTATACATTTTCTAAATAAAAAACTACTTGGTGCTATTTTTATACCACTATGATAAGTCAAAACTTGATAAGTTTATGTATCTTGTTTGATATGTGTATATCTAAATATGTTCTGTCCACGCGGGTTTAACCGCGGGACGCAGCTAGTGATAAATACTCGATCATTAAATGAAAGAGCATCAGACCGGACCTACCCGAAGTCAAAACCAATAACGCTTCGAGCATTTAAATAGAACGAACCTCTCACTTATAAATAGACACGAGTAAATTTTTATTGAATTCGATGGTGCATTCGATGGCCAGATTACTCCTGTATAAACAGAAATATTTAGCACCACACCTCAACGTCTCTACAAGTGTACAAACATCGTAAAATATAATTGGTACCGTTAAAGCTTGCTTCCATTTAAGGGGTTTAAGCTCTCGCCATGTGTTATCGATGAACAAAAATACATGGGTTTGTTGCAGCTTTTGCGTGCAATATGGTGATTGAAAATATTGATTGAAATGAAACGTGAAGCGGCTCTATCATAGCTGCGGTGAGTTTTACTTTTCTCCCCACCTCAGCGAAAAAATATACAATACTCAGTAATTTATTGCACTTTGTGAAATTTACATACAAATCTAGGTAACATGTTTGTGATATTATCACATCCCATAATGGCCCTGATTGGAAATGACAACAAAATTCGGAGCGTATCTATTAATTCCATAATTGCTTTGTCTTTTAGGTACTCATCGAGACTATTATACTAAACGCATTACCATCTGAGTCGTCAGGTCATAAATCATTGCTCATCTCATCTCGCTCGCACCCACATGTCATATCTGTCTATCTCGCTCGCACTTACAGGTCTTATAGTATGACGTTTATTGTTTGACGACTCAGTTGGTAACGCGGTGACTATAGTAACATTCTGGGAGCAGTCATCATCATCAGCCAGATGACGTCCACTGCTGAACATAGGCATCCCCCTTTAACCTCCACACTAAACGACAGCCTGATGCTTTTTGCATCCAAGTATATTTTTTTCCAGTGTTCCATTTTTATCAATTATTAGGTAAGTCTCTAAGTCAAAACTATCAGTCTACTGATCAGAGACTACTCAAATAAAGCCTAACTAAATGTTTTTACAATAAGAAAAAAAATATGTACAGAGAAAGACAAATTATATCCTAACTACCACCTACTTACAAAAAAAAACTATAAAACTAATATATCAGTGAAAATTGTTGCCAAAATGCTGGCTGGCCCATTACCACGTTGTTGTATAGAAATGGTTGTCGATATGACAGACGACATCATGAGAGTCGTGGGCATCCAGTGGATGCTGATAGGAGGCCTATGTTCAGCAGTGGACGTCTGTTGGCTGATGATGACGATGATGATGATAGAAATGGTCATACTTAGAGCAAAGCCTAACTTGATTTTATAAGCTTTAATTTTACATGGTTATCCTATTTCGCTTTGGAAAGTACATAGGTTATTGACTTGTTGGCGGGAAATCTCGTTGAGTTTAGACGAGTTTTTACCGCGTTTTTTTCAGCTGCTGAGCACAACGCGAGCAGGTTGACAGAGCCGCGCTCTTCGCTTTACAAAGCCATCAACTTATCTAAAGAATCGAGTGAGAGAGACACTATCGTATTTTCTGAACATATGTGAATAAGTTCACGTGAAAAATTCTAAGTTTACCATTTGGCCAACTACAGGTTTAATTGGTCGTTTTAGCCACGTTCTAAAAACCGCCACGTCCTCGGCAACAAGACATATCAAATAGCAATCGCGATAAAATGCCCAGAGCAAATCGAAAGGGCAATTCGAATTTCAAATTAATACGTTTGCCTTGACGCAATTCGCTCACAGCGGATGTGGTGCCGAACATGCTACGAAAGCAATATTTTCAAGTCCACAGCTAGTTGGTACCTAAAGCATTCGCTGGTGACGTTAATTAAAACGTATTATAATTCGTGGTGTAGCCGCGACCACGAATCCGCCCCGTAGTGATGTACAGATGCACTTCATATAGCATTTATAAAGTTGGGTTAGTGACGAATCACAATTCTAAAATTCGCTCTCCCCTGTTTTCACTCCAAAATTTGCAAGCATATTGCGAAATCAAAGCAGATTGCTGTAAATAACCAAAGGTAGGTAAAATAAAAATTGTATGCAAGTCTGTTTTTCGGTAAAACAGATGCTAATCCTTGCATTCCTTCAAAAGCAGAGTTGCTAACAATTTAGCTTTTTCCCTTCGATCAAAAACAGTATGGTTAACAATTTAAATTCCATATGTGCTTATAATGTAACGTAATGTAATGTAACGTAACGTAATGTAACGTAATGTAACGTAATGTAACGTAATGTAACGTAATGTAACGTAATGTAACGTAATGTAACGTAATGTAACGTAATGTAACGTAATGTAACGTAATGTAACGTAATGTAACGTAATGTAACGTAATGTAACGTAATGTAACGTAATGTAACGTAATGTAACGTAATGTAACGTAATGTAACGTAATGTAACGTAATGTAACTTAATGTAACGTAATGTAACGTAATGTAACGTAAAGTAACGTAATGTAATGTAATGTGTGTGAGTGGGGGTGTGTGTGTATGTGTGCGGGTAATTTACGTTTAATATTTCGCAAAATTATCATAATTTGCATAACAACATGGTATAACGAGAAATTGAATTTGAATTATTTTTAGAAATCTTTGCCATCCCTACGCCCCGCGTTTCTGTTGAGTTATTTAATAGTGTTTTTTGTGCGGTGGTAGGCGATTGCGCTCTGCCACCCTCGGGTTGCGCGCAAAAAACCCTCACGAATATTCAGAATGTTGTTTGGAGGCGCGCGGGAGGGGTGCTGCGATCGCTATCGCACGCACCCACTGCACGCACTATCCTAAAACTAGCCATTTAATTGTTATGTACAGCAAAGCCTAAATATTTTCTGTAAAATGTGATAAGTAAGCGAAAGCGAAAGTTTGCGGCGAAACGTAAGTTTATTGCCGTTTTCACTCGACGGTTTTGTCAAACCGACTCGCATTTCTGATACGTGGTTAGATAATGTCTGCTCTTAAGTTGCGATAATGTATGTCTATGAAAAGAAGATTTAACGGAATGTTATTTTTTTACAGCGTCTTACGATGCAATTCATCATCATCATCATCATCGTCAGCCAGAAGACGTCCACTGCTGAACATAGGCCTCCCCCTTTAACCTCCACACTGAACGAAAGCCTGCCTTTTGCATCCACTGTATGCTAGCGACTCTCACTATGTCGTCGGTCTATCTAGTGGGAGGCCTCCCTACGCTGGGTCTTCCGGTTCGTGGTCTCCACTCCAGAACCTTTCTTCCCCATCGGTTATCGGTTCTTCGAGCGATGTGGCCTGCCCATTGCCACTTCAACTTGCAAATTTTATCAGCTATGTCGGTGACTCTGCTACTTTGGCGAATATCCACGTTTCGGATTTTATCGCGCAAAGAAAATCCGAGCATAGCTCTCTCCATTGCCCGCTGTGTGACTCTGAGTTTTTCGATGCAATTACTAGACGCTTATGTAATATCCCAAAATTTTGCGAATAAATAAGTATAAGTATATGTTGGATCGCGAGTTCGCGCGAACAATGCGTTCCGATCATCGTTGGTTCATGCAAGCCAACTAGGAGCTACTTTATTTTAAAGTAGCTGTGCTTCACGATTTCACACAAAAATCGTTTTTTTTTTCGGAATAATAAGATACCTAGTTATGTGTCTGTATATAGGGTCTGAGCCTCCATATCAAATTTCATCGAAACCCATTTAACCGTTATGAAGTAAAGTGCTAACAAACATACGTTTATTATGTCATAGTATAAATTATAACGATTACAAAAAAAACTATTTCACAGGAAGTCCAATAAATCGTAGTACACCCCTAAATTTTCCACCCTTAGAGATGGAATATTATCTTCAATTTTTAATAGGATCAACCTCAAAATACATAAACCTATAAAAAAATCGGTTTGCAATCAACGGAGATATCGCATAACATACACACAAAAAGTCGAATAGGGAACCTCATTTTAAGGAGTCGGTTATGAATACTTGAAGCACAGATAAAAAATAACAAAATAAGAATTTGAACATACCTCAAGCATACATTCAAATTCTCTCAGCAGACGAGACGACAGGTGGTCACCCTAGCAACCTGTTTCTCAGGCAAATGACAGCAAAAACTCTCACTAACCCTTTCTGATATTCTCAATATGCTATGGAAGGCTTATATTTTGCTTTGATAAAAAGTGAATTTATGATAAGTTAAGGATATTTTCACGTTTCTCGGTGAGATAATTATCTAAAACGTATGTTATGCCTACCAACCAACCACTAGGTTACAAAAATATGTGGCAAAATAGTCTTGAATGCATGCATGCCTCTTCAAACGATTAAGTATAGAACATACCAAAGCGACGATGTCTTGACGTCGTAAGAGATGACATGAGAGCCAATAAACACACCAAGGACGATGCTAACGACCGTGCGAAGTGGACAGTAGGAAAGCGGACCCCGGCCCGTACCGGGATACACGCTAGGCTGAAGAAGCTGAAGAAGATACCAGTAGCCCGCCCATATACTTGCCCAAATGCACTACAACTACAGCCTCTTTTAGTAAATCCTCTTTTGCGTATCGTTGAATTTTTAGCTGAATTCAGGACACTATACTTGATTAGATATTTTTTACGTCGTAAACATACGGATTTTTTTAATTATTAGGGTCTTACTCGAGGTTCCAGTACTAAACTCTATTAGGTATATTAAGGTATATCTACTTTACATAGCTTCTAAACTTTGCTTCAAGTAGCAAAAACAAAAATAAACAATCAAGAACTTACATATTGCTAGCTTGTTAATCGCACACTAAATTCCTCATACTCGGCCTGAAATAACTTTTCAAAGGTGGTTTCGACAAAACGCGTTCTGAGGGTAGGTGCACAAAAATGCGTATTGGTTGCGTGCGCGTGTCGCAAGGGGGAGCTCATTAAGGTAAAAAGCCGAGTGCAAACGACGCCTAATGGCGAATTACACGAAGGGGAACGATAGCCGCATATTCCAAAAACGGCCACCTCACAATCGCAACTATTTTAACAAATTAACTATTTGGGGTAGGTATAAGGGCCAGCATGGCTTTTTGTTTCATGTTTTGCTTTCGTTGGTACCTGTTTACCAAACAAATATTTCACTACCAAGACATGGTTTTTCCACAACACCCAGTGTGGCGGTTAAAGACAATAACAACATGGGTGTAAGATTTAATAAACGAATAATTAAGGTTTTATTAAATTTGGATTCCTGAACGAGGATTTCCTGTTTGATTATTGCGCAATTTGAACCTCCTCAGAACCTGGTTTTACGAGTCAATTCAATTAATTTCACATTTTCCAGTCGCTAGATATCTGTGACCATTCTAATCTAACATTAACAAAAAGTGCCATCCTATCTAAAGGTTAATAAGAATCTTACTAGTGCAACAATCAGGGTGCAGCGAAGCCAGGAGTGCCGCCGGGGGGCAGACGCGCGGGGGCGGAGGCCTATCAGCATTTCGGCGCGTCCACGACCCCTCCCGCCCCGCGGCCGCCGAATTTGCCCTGCACCTCTAACCGCGAGCACAAAACACTGGCAAAGACAGAACCTAAACTTGTACATGTTTGGGCGCTCAAAGATGCGTCGGACACAAAATAAGTAATTTTATTTTACGTGGCAATGCAAATTTAAAAAATAAGCTTTACCACTGGGCCCCGATTTTACTAAAGAAATTGTTTTTAAATAGTAATTGTTTCAATTTTATTTTTATAATAATCGCCTCAAAATTGACAGTTTTAAATATTTTTTATACTAAGTTATAATATTAGGTGGTGGTATTTTTCTAGTATTTTTTTCAACTGTCAGTTTTGAGGTAATTATTTAAAAAATCAAATTTACAATTTAAAATCAATTTCTTTAGTAGAATCGGGGGCCTGGTATTCCAGACTCAGGAAAACAATTTCACTATTCACTTAAGTTAAGGTTGATTCATTATTATTTTATTAAACAAGCCTGCTTATTTTAAACCTCACTTGAGTACTCACAAAACTGTGCTAATGAGCTTACATAAATAACTATTATATTATCATTTCTAGGTAAATTTGCCGAATTGGATTTCTAAAATTGTTCTGCATGCTTATCCCGCCTAATGTATTGTGCAAGCGCATCTTGGAGCTCATGCGTCAACGCTAAGCCATCGTTTGGAGCTAAACTACTGCATGAAACCTTGTGCTGCGATGCTCCCCTCCAAGTCAACTAACCTTGAAAATAGTTTTTACCGGCACGAGGGTATTCACCCCGTACCCAAATTCCGAGGCTCGCTCCACACTGCCGGTTTTCTCTACCCTCCTACTAATTTCTAATAGGAATCGTACTCGCCGGGGAGCAATCGCGTAGTGTGCATTGCGCGGACCGCGAAGGATATTTGACTGTAGTTTTTTAGCCGGGTCGTGAGCGCGCTGCAGCCAGCCGGGATTTGTTTGTGAATCGTAGGTAGACCGTCTACGGCAAAGGAATTTTGATGCAATAAAAATAACCAATCTTATGACGACTCGAGTGTTTTTGTATCATTTATGGAGGGATTTGATGTGTGGACAAAGCGCGAGGTGCTTTGTTATTTACCCTCTTTTGGTTGTCTGGCAACCTGTGGAACTTTTTGCAGTTATATTAAATCCAAAATGTAGGTAAAGCTTTCAAATACGACTTGATATATACTTGCAAATGAACATTAAAAAATGTACCCATAAAAGAATAAAACTCACCTAGATTTTTTGAACATAATTATAGCTAATCTTTTGAAATTGTCAACTAAATTAAGTACAGTAGCTGCTAGATGTGGATTTCTATAGGTAGGTAAAGGTAAAGTAGGAAAGTATCTCTTAGGTACCTAAACCCCGTCCATTAAACAGCACGGCTGGCGATACGATTCGACACGAAAATGAAAAAGGTCCTCCCGTGGCGAATAAAACAAGAAAACGATAGCTTATTTACCTGCAAGTCGCGGCGAGGAGGGAATAAAAACCTTATATAAGCGGTAGAGCAAGGGTAGAGCGGCAAAAAAGGTAAAAAACAAAGCCGTACAACATTCACCGCCTACGCGAGCCGCCTTCGGACTATACCAATTTAAAATTTTGGAAATGAATACGAATTACCCAATGGGACTTTTATACTCGTGAATAAGCTTAGAGATGCTGCTTTTATTACTTTTTAATTTTTTGTGTCATAAAATATTTAATAAAATATTCTTTGTGAATTATTTAGTGGAAGGTATTGATAGCAAAATCATTTTTGAATAATAAATTAGGATATCATTTCAATCTGAAAACCCACATAATGAAAATAAAAACTGACACCGTCCAACTTCTTATGCAAAAAGCGTTAGCATAAAGTGGCGTAGGTACCTATATACCTACACACACACACACACACACACACACACACACACTGCAACCTATCACTCTGAATCGGGTGATCAGTGTTCTCGTAGTCTCTTTGGTTCCCCAAATAGACCTAAAAATCGATTATTGCAGTGGACTATTTTTAAGATATCTTCCGGGATCTGTTATTAATTTGCTAAAGATATAAAGGTAGAGCCTTAGTGCTTTCCGCTACAGTTAGGTATATAGGCCAAGTAAGTATTTCTCTCGTTAGCTCTCTCTCTCCCTACATACTCAGTGCAAAGTTGTGTTCACGTATGATAGAGCCAGATATAAGTTCTATTATTATCATCATCATCATTAACCATAAGACGTCAATTTCTTTCCATTTTACTTCGTCAAATTAAAAGATATCGAAACAAAATATGTTTATAATGCTATAATAGTTAGCAAAAGGTCAGGTTTTGTAACTTTTTGCAAATTCATACTCTGTGAATTTATATCTTCAATAATGTGAAAATACGCGATCGAGAGATCTGCAGGCGGTATACAGGCCCCATAACCTTCCAAAAGTTGAACAATTGCAATATAATTATCAGTTCTCTCAGAAAGAAGTACATTAGGTAAGTGCGGTCTCGGTAACTTAACAATGACCAGCCCTCACCTTGATCGCCGGTTCGATAATACGGCTCATTCAGACTCGGTGGTCATCTTGAATGGACTGTGCTACTTAACTACCAACCACTTATAGACGATTGATGAATGAGTGTGATTTGGACATCATAATCGAACTTATTGGTAGATACAACTGGTCAAGTCAGCGGGATAGAGTATCTATTTCAGTATAAGTAGTATTCGGACAATCTTTGAGTGAACGCATTGAGGTATTCTAATTATGACAACTATGCCATTTTTTTTTCTCATTACTGATATAACATAATAATAAAATCTGAACAGAATCTGTCGGACAAGAAAGACGACTGTAAGCATGCTAAAGCCGCTTTCCCAATTCTTGACAGGAAGATCACCAACAACCTAATGAAGTTGCAACGACAGGACCTTCGCCTTATAGTAGGCCTTATAACCGGTCATTGCAACTTGAATAGTCCCTTGTGTAAGCTAGGAGCCACGGACATTCCACTGTGTCGTGGCTGCATGAAAGAGAACGAAACTGTAGAGCATGTGCTGTGGCATTGTGAAGCCACAGAAGAAACTAGAATCGCTACCGGGTTGTATGAGGCACCATTGCCTTGTTCATCCGCGTCGCCACAACAGCTGGACTGCTTTTCATCATCATTATTTTCACAACCATCTACGCCACTGGAGCAACTGTGCCAGTGCCCCAGAGCCTCACTCCGATATTTCAAGGAGTTGGGTTGGGTCGGGTAGGTGCTGGTAGGGGGAAATGCACAATACACCCCAAGCGGGACGTCAGTGCAGGACTTATCGCCCCCATCTCGAATAAGAATAAGAACATAATAATAACATTTTCAGTTGACCGCCGCCTCGCCTGATGTTAAGCGATGATGCGGTCTACGGACGGAACCCGCTTGTCTAAGAAACCGATTCACTCGCGAATTGAAGACACCCAGAGATTACTTATTCTTATTGTATTGTGTAATTTGATTATATTTATATAATTAAACGTTTATAACATCACTAGCTGTTGCCCGCAACTTCGTACGCGTAAACTTTCATTTAATATTTAACGAATACCTAACGAATAGTAGGTCAAGTAGTTTTCGAGATTTCGTGATGAGTGAATGAATTTCGCTTTTATATAATAGAAGATTAATTTCCCATACAGACACGGCCTGCCTAAAAGTGCATAACCTCTTTAAGCTTAGAAACCTTCAAATGAGGTACTAATATAGTACGGTGACTTTCGAGACATTCCAAATTTAAAGAGTATTTGCTTATGTTTTTAAGTGAGTTCAACTTTTTTTGAATAAAATCGGATTGAGTTTTCAAACATTTGTCAAAATAAAATGTAATTTAAATCAAAAGCACTAAGGAGTATTGATATCAACTTCGAAGCAAATCACCGCCATAATAACTTTCTACCCCTTTTTGACCCCTTTAGGGGATGAATTTCAATAAAATACGAAACACGTCTTCCATCCATTCTGTGAAAAAAGGTTTATACAAAATTTGAAGTAGATTGGACAAAGGAATCACATTGTCCTATACAAACTTTGCCCCCCTTTTTCACCCCCTTAGGAGTAGAATTTCGGAAAATTATTTCTTATCGGATGCCTATTATTGCCTATGTCATACAAAGAATACACCCTCCAAGTTTCAGGTCTCCACGATCAGCGGTTTAGGCTGTGCGTTGATCCGTCAGTCAGTCATTCAGGACAACGCCTTTTATAATTATGTATAGAAGTTAAAAAAGGGTATATAATATTTTTAATAATAAAGCCTACATAATATTTTTTATTGTAATGTTTAGTCGTTGGTTACTACCAACTTTGAATCTCTAAATGAAATAATATAAAACTGAAATTGAATGAACCTGAACCAAGCTCAGAACCAGGACGAGTGGCTTACAAGAAAAGAAGCATGCTCAGTAGCGAACGACATAAACTATTATATAGGAGCAAAAATTTAAAATTGAAGAAACTAGATAGTAATTTCCGATCCATTATTTATTTTCAATATACAATACACATGTTTGGAAAAAAACAATGCCGAAAAATTTCAAGTTATAATTAAAGGGTTGGATTTTTTTTCTTAGCCTGCCCTTTCTGCAGAGGGCGTTTCTGTACTGCACGTGCAAGATTATAAAGCATGTTTTGATCTCATATCAAAAAAGTTTTGATGTACCTATGCAGAGCAGTTTTAGTAAAAGCCTTATATGTCTAGCGAATATCAGAACAAAACGAAATGCTTGTAGTAAGCATAAATTTTATACTCGGTGGTTAGTACCGAAAGTACATAGTATTTATTTACGTACGTTTGACTGGAATTGATAGACCAAGCAGTCTTTTACCGACTTTGATACATTGGCTGACCACTCTACACTAGTAGTCCAGTCATTGCGTCGGAAAGTGGAACAGCTGTTTTCTCCTTTGATTATATAGATAATCAAAGTGTTTTCTCTCTCTGTATTTTAGGGTTGTTCGCAAAAGAGTATTGGTATACTGGCATAGTAAAAAGTTGTTTTTAATTATGAGTATTTATATGACCTCCTTTCGGCTCAGTGCCGCAGTTTAGGGTAACCCTTGTAACTTGCGCATTAGAGTATTGGTCATAGTAAAAATTTGCTTATAATGATGAGTATATTATATATATATGACCTCCTTTCGGCTCAGTACTGCCGTTCTGGGAAGCCCTTGGTAAGTAAGTACCTAACTCTAAACCATAATATGAGTGACTGACTGAGGTTACTCTGAGTACTCATTTATTAAAGTTTGGTTTGTGCACATTTTGATCAACGTCTACGTAACATTTCGGTGCACATTTATTTTAGGTGGGCAGCTGTCAGCAAAAAACCGCTTTCTAAAATAACTGCTATTACAATCAAGCGCACATTTCTAGTGCACCCACCTTGAGATCACAATCGGAACCACGTTTCCGCATAAAATATACGTTGGCCTAGCACCAGTGGACTAACGAACTTTGTTTTTTATGCGATTCGCAGTCTTGACCTATTTCACGTAGGTGCCAGAGGGGTCTGTAACTCAGTAGTTTTGAATATTTTAATTGACAGGAAATAGTTATTTGTTGTACTAGGCAGTAAAGTTGTTATTTGGTGCGATATTTTGGTGATATTTAATCCAGAGCAAGCGAAGGATTAGAAAAGTAGAATCCTGATCGTAGCAAGAGATTCAGTTGGCACAAGAAACAAATAAATTTTGTAGAGTACAATACAAAAATTATCATCTCGTTTATTTTTATTTTATGTTAAGATAGAACTTCCTTTAATCAGACTATTTGAAGTACTATTTAAAGAGATTGTACCTAATACTGAAAAATGTGAAGGTTAGGCAATAATTTGTCACGTTTGAATTTCGAATTTACTTCCCGCGCTAGTGGATTAAATTAAGAGCCATCTAGAATTTTGTTCAAATTGCAATTTACGACATAAAAACGAAAAAAAATAATTGAGGTCTGTGCATAAAAATGTATTTCTATAAAAGACGACTTTAATGCCATCTAGCTCTTGTCAATCTAGCTTTGGACCATCCACCTCAACGAACATTCCTCCCAATCAACTGCAAAAGAACCGTGTCTAACTCCATAATTGCTTAAATTTTTGAAGCGCCTTCAAAATACAATTTTGTTAGATAAAAGCTTCGCGTCGCTGCAACTAACCTCGAGGCAGACCGAGATAAGGAACTGTTTACACTACTTGAGTCAATGTCCTCCTCCTGCGCGGACAAGGAAAACCTTGGAGTCGATACTCGCTAGTACTTACCTACTTGGGCAAGTAACTCTTCCGCCTACCGATATAAAACCTTCGAAGTTCGTTGAACTTGTAAATATATTAATAATCACGCATTGTTCTTAAATTCTTGTGTATTAACATACGGTTATGACGCTGTTATTTGATGAGATAATGAGGGTGGTCTTCGCTAATGAGTTTATTTCATATCAATTTAAGCATCTACTAGGAAAGCGGAATTAAAATTAAATCTAAACTAAACTTAGATTACGTGTAATCAACTTTTTTTTGTATTAATTTTTTTTTTAATCCTTTCCTAAAATGTTTACTGTAAATATGTTATAGAATAATTTAGCTTATACCTAAATGAAATAAAACCTACCTTCTAGGTAGTACCTATCTGAATTGATAACAGTTCTCTAACTACCACAGTTGTTTAAATAATGCTAAATATACCTAGTGTACTATCATAATAATATCACAAAGTACCTAACATTAACGAAAGCATCTAATTTGCAATCCCGTCGAATTAGAAATTGAGTTATCACAGTGTCAAAACTAAAAAAAACTTTCCACAATAATTCAAAGAACTCACAAAATATATCACCTACTACCTACTTGCGCCCTACTTAACCCTTACCTAAGCAGACATTTAGTTCAGCAATCTAGTGCCCTGTTTCAGCGTGCTTATTTAGTCTTATGATACTTAGGTAGACATAGACTAATTTAGTACAAGTAAATCGCAAAACTAATTATTTTGTGATTGTTGTGCAATTGCTGCTTTTAGCTGTCAATTAATACCTAGTCGCTTTTTCATCCGATACATTTCGGAGCGCATCGGATCTGCATGATCTAATTCCTTCTTGCTCATTTTTCTATCGGTTGGCCAGGGCGGGTACGAAAATGCGACACTGTTACATGGTTGAAATACCTACCGAAAACCCGTACGAAGCGTTTTGATTCTATTTTTTTTTAATGCGAAACGCTAGGCAGTGGAAAGCTCTATCTGAATGGTTGTTTCCCGATAGTTACAATCTAGGTGTATTCAGGTCACTTGATCGCGCAATTGGTTTCTTCAAGGCAAGCACGCTCCATCGTAGACCTCATCATCTCTTAACATCAAGCGAAGAGGCAGTCAAACGCAAACTAATTTATTTAAAAAGTTCTAACCTTTTCAGAAAATTTTCGTACCACACCCTTTCGACCTTTCCTAAAACTACTAGGTACAAGCAACATAGAGCAGTCAACTCCACGCTCCATTTCTTACCCTGTTCTTGCGCCCCTAGCCGCTCGTAAATAAATTGAGCCTGCATTAGTGGCAATTGTTCGCTATTGCCGCCGCGCTATGCACCTTACTTACTACATAGTACATACCCTGGTACATAAGTTTATGGTGCTATATTGTGTAGGTACTTAAAGGAAATTTTCGTGTCATGTGCATTGTGCACTTACCTATCTATAGGCATAATATTAATATGATAACAGTCATCTGAACTGAATTTAAAGAAAACTCATAAATGGTTGAGAAAATACGACTAGTTTAAATTAACCATAGATAGATAGATAAACTCTTTATTGTTCACACCACAAATTTCATACACATCATAACCATAAGAGGCTCAGAAGTAGAGCTAAAAAACCAAATTTAATACGAGATTTTTTTTATTTATCTAAAACATGAGTCTGACTGCCCTATAAAAAATTAAGCGTAGTAATTATGCATACATTAAAAAACGCGTTGGCTTGCGAAGCTCTTCCTTTTTTGTCGGTTAAAAATAGAAACTAGCAAAGTATACAATATTCACGGGCCAATTAAATGTCCCAAAATATTTTCTTCTTAAATCGATTAAGTATTTTCTTTAATATGATTTTTATGAAGGTAAGTACCTTAAACCTGTACTGGGCCAGCATGGTGGAATAGGGCCATCCTCTCCGGGAGAAGGCCTATATACCAGCAGAGGGAACATAATAGGCTGACTATTAAAATGATGAGGTAGTACTTAAATAAATCAAATTATGTGGCACCTTATTAAAACCCTACATGATAATCAAAAACAGCATATCGCGTTGCCAAGTCTGACTGCAACTTAAAAGTTTACAAACCAATCTCACGAAAAATATCAGGGGTTGCATTTGCGACTGAAACCCTTGAGAGTAGGGTTATCAGATGGAAAAACCCCAATGAAAACTAGAGATTTCCAGAGATTTTCTTCAAAGTTCATATTTTGTAGCATACGTTACCTATTGAACTATAGTGTGGCGGTCGTAGCATTAAATTATGTATTTTAAAGATATATTTCATTTAATTTCTAGAACTAGAATTCCGGACGTTTTAGAATCCCCTTCGCATTACGGACAAAAGCCTAAATTCCTAGACATGTCCGGAAATATCAGGATAATGCAACCCTGCTTGAGAGAAGTAATAAAATTAATCTAAGAACAGTATAGTTACCTACCCACTAAACAAAATCTGTGATTTGAAAGTCATCCCAACAATAATCTCATTTCGTTTAGTTACCTAACCACCCACCCCACTGCGCTCACCGAACTTGATGTTAATTGCGAAAAAAAAAAACAAAAAGAAATCGCAGAGATACGCGAGCCATTAACTTTTTCATCAACTTTTTAACGAAATAACGGGATCTGTGAGAATTATTGCGTGTAATCTTTTGTTATTTCTTTTGTTTCTTGGTAAAAAAGTTGCATTCCCACACTCCTCAACTTCAACCCCAAAAGGGTCCAATTAACTGGCGATTGGGCTGTCCATTTTAAGACGTGCTTTAGCTTTGAAAGTAGCTAATTATTTAGTAGGTGGATGTACCTAGGAATGTACGTTTATATAAATCACTAATTGAGTTCAAGCATATACATTATACGCGGAAAGGGTGTACCTACTAAGCGTAAAGGGGTATTTATGAACAACTTGGACCAACCCTGAAATTGTGAAAAAAATATCAGCTGTTATATCATAAAAATATGATATGATGACGTTTTGGTTTGTGGTTCCCTTCACACAAAAGTTTAGATGAGGACTTTCAATCTCTGTTTTATCTATCATTATTCTATATTTTTTTTTTATTTTTTACTTTTATGTTTGTACATGTAGGTAGGTATAAGATTGAAGTCGGTTTTTGGATTGTTTCTAAAAATTTACTTACTTATTTGTTCTTATTAAAAATAATTTTAATTATACATGTATTACCAATGTATTACCTATTTTCTATTAATTATCTACAAGAAAATTACACATATTTGGAATAGAAACAAAAATAAAACCTAAAACTAGTTACAAAATTAAAAACTAATACTAAACTAAATTAAATTAAATACGCTAAATAAAAATATATTATATTAAACTAAACTAATCTAATAAACCGCTGCCCGTTGGCATCGTTCCCAAAATGCTGGCCGCATTGCCGCGTTGTGTTACCTATAGTATACCTATAGTTTTTATATATTTTTTTTTATGTTAACATAATTATTATATTTTGACAAACGTCAAAGTAAACTTGGTGAGATTAGACTATTAGAGGGCACATTCTGAAGTAAAACAACTTAGAATAAAAACCGACCAAGAACAATTTAGGCTCGCGCTAAGGATATCGAACAGTTTAGTACGGAACCCTCAGTACGCATGTCCAACTCGCACTTTTTATTTGTTTCAAAACTAATTGAATATAGCGTTTACAAGTTTACTGATCTACAACTACTGAAACACCTAATTATAACTAAAATACGAACTCTAGAGTAACTCTTGACAGTCAACAGGTAGGTACTCTCAAAGTTTTCAGCCCCGCCTCGCGACACATTTTTTTTTTCAAACAATATAAGTTAATAATGTAGTTAAAGTAGTTAGTATTGTAATAAAGTTTATACCTAATCATTATATAAACTAACGAATAATAGGTCTATGTACCAATTTACCAGGTTAACTCAATAGCATTTTTTTGGAATATTATATAAATTTTTTGCAAAAAAAAATTATGGACGTGTGGAAATTTTATAACAGAAATTGTCTCCCCGTCCTCGAATTACTCGAAAACTACACCAGTCTTGATCTAGTTGCTATGCAGATACGAATTTTGCCGTGAAGGGCGGCGGATGCATTCTTTCCACCCTCCCCGATTGCTCTCGATCTAAATAGGCTTAGAACATCCCCAGGGACACCTGAGCCAAGCGGCATGCTGTGTTGAAAAAATGCAATATTCACCTACAAAGCTGAAATTTGGCAGGTATTCTTTTGGGATCTAGAGGTTCACCATGAAATAATTTATTTTTATTTATTTATTAAACAAAATCCACATCCTTAAAAATTTATCAATAAACTAACATACTTTGCGAAGGGGCCGATTTAAAGAGGTCAAAACTCAAAAGAGGTTTATTAAGTTTAAGACGCAGGCAACATCTAGTCTATATACATACCTATATGTACATTAATATCTACCCCTAAAAGTAGACGAGGGTTAGTAGACCATCCACTTGAATTTATAAAACATTCTTTGAATTTTTTTCTGAGCTAAAATTCATGCGTCATTTATATATTTTTTGTACAGCGAATAAAGTTTATTAGGAAAGTGGGATAAAGGTTGGATACAAAAAATGCCGCATTGTGAAAGGTCGCTGTGTCGCTAACAAAAACCGTGTGTTATCGTAAACCCCTCTCATTTGTGTTTTTTATGTTTTGATAGAGGTGCGAGAGCAGGTAGATTGGAAAGCTTGCAAACTGCATGTGCATGTTGTTATAGGTTTGTAACAAATGCGTCTTGCACATGATGCAAGTAACCCGCGCAAGTTAGAACAAGGGTATATACGCGTACAAGAGTATAGTGCACGTAATGCATGTATTATCTCAACCCGCGCAACTAAGATGCTCTGTATGCAAAACGATAAGTGAATATTGATCTAAAAAGTAATAATTATAACCCGTTTTAGCCTATTTGGGAGACCGCTAGACTTGAAAGCGTGAGGTCGCGGGTTCAAATCCCGGGCCAGTACCAATGAGCTCTTTAGAGTTTATGTACGGATTTTCAAACCACTGGCTTTTCAGTGAAAGCAACATCGTGAGGAACCTGCATACGTAGGTGTGTCAGGCCGCCAATTTTGCCACAAAGTGACATAAAACGTTACATATATATTACTTATATGTAACAATAACATAAACTTTACATAAAACCGTTACTTTAAATTGTAAAGCTACCGTAGCTTTACAATTTAAAGTAACGGTTTTATAAAAAAATATCACAAAACTTATGATAATATGATAGTTTTTTAATGATATCATTTATTCTGTACGGAGAAGAAATTCAATGGCATATGTGATTCCACCAACCTGCAACTGGGCCAGCGTGGTGGATATGGTCAAATCGCCCTTTCGGGGGTAAGCTAAAGTCCAGCAGTGGACTATTATGCTTATGCTATGGCCAAAATAAAGTCTAATAGCTCAAACGGGTGATTAGGTACTTCAATAAAATTACGCTCACCTGCCTACGTACGCAATAACACGCACAAAATTAGTCTATGCCACTGATAGCCTAAAGTTTATCTATACTTATTACTTATTTGCTTATAATAAAATATATAATTATTTAATATTATAAAGAGGAAACATTTGTATGTAAGTATGTTTGTAACGAATTGGATCAAAAAGTACTGGGGCCTCATGGACAACTGCTAATAGCGGCACCTAATCCGCTCAGTTGGAAAATCACGCGAACGTGAACCTTACCGCGCCCAGATACGGTTTGCGATCGCGTGATTTTCCAACTGAGCGGATTAGGTGCCGCTATTAACTGTTGTTCGTAAGGCCCACAGAAAAGAAAAAAAAATGATTAAATTAAATAATTGTTTACTTCTCTTTTATGTGGTAAGGCCCCAGGACCTATTTTAAAAATTCTTTCACCATTTGAATGCTACATTATCACTGATTAATATAGGCTATATAACTATACCCGTGCGGAGCCGGGGCGGACCGCTAGTAGTGCTAGTACATACTAATTGATTCGTAACGTAAGTACACACTGCCAAGCATGGGCATTGATTGCCCAGAGTGGTGCAAGATCCGTGAATGGCGTTATGCCATCTATTGCTGATCATGTGGACTACAACGTTCTAAATATTAATATATAAAAAGTTGAACTAGATGGCGCTAGCTGCAATAATAAAAAACAACAGCTTTTCTTAGTAGTGCTAACACACGTATGGATTTAGTTGACCTCAACCGCCGTCTGAACAACGGGAGAGAAAGAATGAGAAATATGTTTTTCTCACTCATTCTCTCCCGTTGGTTGGACAGCGCTCCGTCAACCAATTCCACACGTCTGTTAGTACTATAATGATTGACGATTGTCACTGTCAAAACTGTAACAATTTTCATTTGTTATGCTGACAGCTTTTGCTGCTGTCATTCAGAATTTTTTTTCTGATTACAAATCACAAATAATTCAATACCTACTACTGTTTTTCTGATACAAAACTCGTTAAGCAAATTTTTATACGGTGTTCGTAAAGAAAATAAACTTACAAAACGTGTAAATAGTGAATTGCATCCATCATTCCAGGAATAACATTATTATTATCAATTTTAATTCCAATATTTGTTCCCCATCTCATCATGGCACATAAAGTAAGAACTTGGAATATTTTTATTTTCTACCCATTTTTGTGGTCTACAAAAATATTAATGCTTTTTTTCGTACAGCCATTTCCCGCTTTGAAAAATGATAGGTTACTTCGCGCCGCTCTCGGGAAAGAGGTGGATAAAGTACCAGTGTGGGTGATGCGCCAAGCCGGCCGATATTTGCCTGAATTCCAAGAAGTGAGAGCAAAGCATGACTTTTTTACTGTCTGCCGAACCCCCGAGCTCGCATGTGAAGTCACGTTGCAGCCGCTTCGAAGATTCGAACATTTGGACGCCTCCATCATATTCAGCGACATTCTCGTGATACCACAAGCTCTTGGCATGACTGTGGAAATGCATCCTGGACTTGTAAGTCAATTTAAATAAATAAATTTGTAAATATTTAGGTACTGTGATTTGCTAAGGTCTAATCTCGTTTGTGGACAGGCAGGGTGTTAAGCATGGTTAATACAGACATAATATAGCCATTGATGAGTATTCACAGTTGTTACCCCTGTATCACATGACATCCTGGGTCTCCGTAAATGACGCAAGACTTTAACATTTTGTTTTGGTGTGGATTTTTCACCTTATACTTAAAATATCATCATGCTGCCGTCCGATTACTAAAAGACTGTTATGTGACATTGCCACAATGTCTCATACCTACCTACTTTATGATGTTGTTTACATGATTTATGACATTTTACTAATTTTGCATAAGTTATGAAAATAAAAGAAGAAATGTTGTAATGTATCACATTTATTATTGCATAAAAATATTACATCAACACTAAAATTAACAATTATGTACTAGGGGCCTGTGTTTCCCAGTCCAATGCAAGATCCATCGGAGATAGATCAACTGACGGTTAACGGAGCCATTTCAAGATTGTCATATGTAGGTGATGCCATCACATTGACAAGACATAAGATTGAAGGCAAAGTTCCACTAATAGGATTCACTGGTGCACCTGTAAGTAAAATACAATAAAAAAAGATAAACATAGAATAAGTTTCTATGTAAAAAAAAAACCGACAATAGTATTTATATTATACTAGGTTAATCCCGCGGCGCTACCCGCGATTTTCCAATATTCCCGCATTTTCTGGGAGAATAAGTACCCTATGTCCATCCATATGATGTACACTATCATCCTGCCAAAATTCGTTAAGATCGGCTTAGCGGTTTAGTCATGAAAAGCGAACAAACATCCAGAAAGAGAGACAGTTACTTTCGCTTTTATAATATTAGTAAGGATTAAGCACGCAACACTCATTGGCTATACCTAGCCAATCGAAGGCAAATAATAAAATCCGGTTGATGCACATAGGCTGTTATAATAATACCCTCTTATGCAAGATGATAGTAGAGTAGGCTAGTTCACTACAGTAATGACCCCAAGTTCAGCCCCTCAACTAAATGTTTAAGCTAGTGTTGATCCTGTAGGTACATTACATTGACTTTGCAAAACATTGAATACTTGTAAAGTGTATTTTCATAATGTTGAATTTCTGCAATGTTGAAATAAAATATTGCTGAATGTTGGATTCCCATAATGTTGAATTATCAAAATGTAGTCAAAAAAAAGTGGAAATAATGTTTAATGTATTTTTTTTGACTACATTTATATTTTTTTTTATTGCGGCGGCACTTGTAGAAAGTCAAAGGGTATCCAATTCCATCAAGGTCATCACTGAGCTGCCCCTGAAAATTGCCACCCCACACTATGCCACTGTCAACTAACATAGTCTGTAGTTAACTCTAGAAATGATGAAATGACGATGTAACCTTATACATATCATATTTTTTCTTCCCAGTTCACACTCATGGGATACATGATCGAAGGTGGTGGCAGCAAAACTATGGCCAAAACAAAAGACTGGCTAGAAAAGTATCCCAAAGATGTTCACAAGCTTCTGAAGCTGTTGACAGATGTTATTATTGATTATTTAGTCATGCAGGTAACTTTTAGAAACATTTTACTTATAAGGTTGATACATTAAATTCCCTCAACAATTCCCCACATTATGGGGTAGGTAAACATTTAATTTTTATGTAACCCTGAAAGTATTTTTTTTAAATATTATTTTTTGTTGTATATAAATAATGATTAGTTATCTATACAAGTTCCCAATTTCAGTGTTAATGAATTCTGTATAAAACAACCATGACAGACAGACAGATGGACAGACAGACAGATGGACGGACAGATATGGCGTAACTGTATGGGCTCCAGTTTTATAAGAAACCCTGAAAAAGGAATAATAACTTATTTCGTAACTATATTTGCAGGTTGAGAGTGGCGCCCAACTTCTTCAAGTATTTGAATCTAGTGCTGATCATTTAACAAGAGAACAGTTCTTGGATGTATGTATACCCTACCTCAGAGACATAAGAAGCGGAGTAAAAGACAAATTGACAGAAAAATCTCTAGAACAAGTTCCTATGGTAAGTTGGTGGAGACAAAGCTAGCTTTAAAAGAATATATTATATATATTAAGAGGTCCATGCAGTTTCTATGGTTATCACCAATGCCTGCATATATGGCCCTATAGGGCGTGTTTTATACGGAAGTGGCACCGCTTCCGCGCCACTTCGACTGTATAAATTACACTTTATGCCATAGATAGTACATTTATGGAGATTTTAAGTCGGCATGCACTGCTTCTCTGTAGATCGCCTTTCTTCTGTATAAACGACTAAAATGTTCGATTTTGACAGCTCCTAATCAAACATTGTAATACTTATTATTACAATAGGCTAGATGGATTTTCGTGGACCGAGCGCTAGTTCTCTAGCATTTCAATTTATTACAAGTAAATAACGGGCTAAGCTAAGGATATAATTTAAATAAAATCAGTTACTAAATAAATAGACATTGATTGATAAATTTCTGAGATACAAGTGTTCAAAGTTATTGGAGATTGAGAGGCGATGCTCTGTTCCTTCCAGCATGTTAGTATAGCATTTATATGGCGCGTGCAAGGCTTGACGTCATAACTTCCTATAGTGCACTTTCATTCTAGCACGAAACTAAAATACTTACAAATTATTTATTTTTGAACAAATTTAGATTTTGTCAATGTTCTCCATTAATAAAATTTATAATCAGCTTTTTTATGAGGTAATAATTTGGACACGTGCCTATAATTCTGCATCCACTAGGTCAGTTAAGATACTTATGAAGACACTGAAGGTTTGTCATAAAATTAATTGCAATGTTTTACAGACAGTTTTTGCGAAAGGCGGTGGGCATTCTCTAGACGTACAAGCGACACTCGGCTATGAAACTATCGGGCTTGACTGGACAGTAGATCCCGTTGAAGCCCGAAAAATTGTTGGCAGCAACATAACTTTACAAGGGAATCTCGATCCACAAGACTTATACAAATCACCAGTAAGTGATACTGCTTTATCAACTTTTTTGTTTAGCTTTAGTGATAATTTTATACACACATACCAAGTATTTTTTATTTTTGTGCTGATAAACTGCCACTATCAGGGTGCTGTCTCATATTTCATCATATTTGCTGTCTGTTATAATTTTTTTGTAAAGGTGCATCATATGTAAGATCGGTAGCCTAAACAGCTTGGGGACCGTCCATTAATCACGTGATGTTTTTTTAGCATTTTGATTGGCTAAGTCACACTACACGCCGCTTGTCGGTTGAGAAATCGCGCGTTTGACGAAAAAATAAATAGACGTGAAATCTTACTACCCCCCCCCCCCCTTCAAGCCTCACGTGATTAATGGGCGGTCCCTTGACTGATTATGAAATGTGAGGTGTCGTTAAATGTCTTTCTATGCTAGAAGTGTCATAGTCACAGCAGACATCAACTCACTGGATCAGCATTGCCTCAACTCTAGCTGTTGAGTTCTTTTAAGCTAATGAGCCGCTTCGGTTCGTGGTGAACTCGCTGTCATCGCATTTACGTCTCGCCGACTCTGTGATAGTGTGCAGATCGCCTGTGGTCCCCGCGCTTCTAATGCGCTTTTACCACACTGGCGCGCGCGATGTTGCTCTGCAATAGCCGCACCTACACCTCGGAAGTGGTGATCAAGTTACCAGCCTGCGTTTAGTTGACGGCGAGTCTTTACGGTGAGGCGATGCCGATCAAGTCACGAATTGTTGTGTTCTGATCCCATCACAGGCTTTAGTTTACTAAGTTTTTTTTTTCACTATTCTAAATGTAGGCGCAGGGGCGTTGGGTCGATCGTATCTTCGCATCAACAACGGGGAGTGTCCTTAGAACTGTTCAATCTGATGCCGGCGTAGCGGTTTTATCATCGCACTAGCCGTCACCGCCTAAAGGCTCATCCATATATCATAGATCTTTGGAAATCGCACACTGAGTTACGCAATCTTTTTTTGCCTCATACCTGCAATATGTGGATGAGCACCGTTCTGCGGAATTTCAGAGTAACTTTGACATGAGTTTCTTCAAAAGAGCTGTTAGTAGTCTGCAACGTTTCTGTGATCCATAGGCGACGGTGATTGCTACCATCAGGCGACCCGTCAGCTTGTTTGCACATATGAAATTAAAAACTTTGAAAGTACGAGCGCCAATTATTCACTCAGCAGCTTAACTGGTTAATTACAATTTAATTTAGTATTTTAGTTTAGGTTAAACAGTATTTTTTATGCAGTTGTTTTTTAATTAATTGTACTTGTTAGTTCTATTTCTCAGTAAATATTACATCAATACTACATTAGTTTAAAGTTTGTATTTCTTATTTCAGGAAGAGCTCAAGAAACTCACAGTAGACATGGTTCAAAAGTTTGGCAAGACAAGATACATAGCCAATTTGGGCCACGGAATAACTCCCCAAACTCCCATAGAAAGCATGACTGTATTTACTGAATCAGTCCACGAGGCTGTCTAGAATCTATATTATTTATTAAGTAAAATAGCTTTGTTACATTTCGTTATGGCGTTTTCGGGAAAATAAATATTTATGTTGGAGATTATGATTTTAATTGTAATTTTGACTATAATCAAAATGTAATTACATTGAATAAGTAGTCTTGGAGTTCTGGCTAGCAGCTGGCATGTCTTCCTCGTGGCTGCCGACTGATTTCTTCACATACTGAAAGAAATACCATACATAAAGCAAAATATACTTTGACCAGAAAATGTTGGTTGGGATAACTGCCTATGCAGATTAAATTATCATTGACCACAGCTCAGGGGGCCTAGAACGAATATTCACGTGCGTAAATACGTATTGAATCCATACAAATTCAATTTTGAAATTTGTTGTTTACTCGTATCGCGATGCAATATCGATTCGGCTGTCAGTCCGCACGGACGAAACTTTGGTTAAGAGCAACTCTATAAAACACAATTAAATTCGCACTAAATGAAAAACGAACGTATGTTCGACCTGCACGCAATCGCGCTCTCCGCAAATTAACCAAGCTTTGTTTCAACGCGATAAAGCACAGTTTGGTTCGCACGGACTGACAGTCGAATCGATATCGTGTCGCCCCGTGAAGAAATACACTAACCTGTGGGTTAACTTGTATCTGTTCATCCATTTCTTGTATGTACTGGTGCAGTTTGGTGCAAGCTGCCATCTGTTGTTCGAGAATACACAATGTTTCGGGCGACGCGTACTTCTCGGGGCTATCTAAGAACACTACCATGCCGTCCTTTTGATCGATCATTGCGTAGATTTCGCCTTCTTCGATCTGTTGATATTATAGGATATTAATAATATTCTAGTCACAAAAAAGTTTTTTTTTTGTTCAAACTAGAACGGCTGTTAAGGTATTTTTGTAAGAAATTTGTTGTAGCCAGTTGCACTAATATAAACGAAACGTCAGTCATTCGTTTTAAACTCAAAATAACTGGAAGCCAAACGCAAGTCTATTATTTTTATTAAAAAAACAAAAAAAAACATCCCAGCATCCCAGTAAATGAAATTTTGAAGTCAGTTTTGTTTTTAATTGAAAATTATGTAACTTGCGATTTAGACAACGTTTGAACGTTTTTTTTAATTAGACCTCTAGTTCGAATCTTTATTATTTGACCTTGTGGTACAGTTTCTACAATGTGTAGGAGCAACTACTAGGAAAAAACTGCTAATATTACCAAGGGCGGATCCAGGGATTTTTCTGGGAGGGGCTCAAGGGGCGGACGGGCAAAAAAACTTTAATGTTTGAACTTTGAATGTTGAGACTTGAACTATGATACTTCAAGTTTATTTCTACAAGTTCAAGTATGTATAGGAAGGTTTATGAAAGTGTTAAATCAATAGAAAAATTAAATGTTCAATAAAGACTTTCTTTATATTATATTTCTCTTACGTTTCCTACTAAAGATTTCCAGCACTTTGTCTTTAAATCCGCCCTTGTATCTTACCATATTGAGAATGTAAGACTCTGCCTGGGCCGGTCCTTGTAACTTCACCCGCGCCGCAACGTCACCGAGAGAAAGCGTCAGGAAAGTTTTAGTGAGCCGCTGGATATTCTTTTTGTACATAGAGCTTAGCACCTGCAATAAAACAGCAAAATTTTAAATACGCTTGGGAGAAACACCAAGCATGTAGAGCGTTCCAAGTTTGTTGTAATTACTGCTGTATGTTACACAATCTAGGGTTTACAGGTAAAAGGGGCGCGGGAGTGGCGCCCTCATCGGGGAAAGACATTTCAAGTTTACAGGTATACTATAAAACTCATTATCATCATTAGACAGAAGACGTCCACTGGTAAAAATAGGCTTCACCCTTTAACCTCCACAATGAAGGATAGCCTGTCTTTTGCATCCACTTGATGCCCGTCGATTATAAAACTCATTACCGCCAAAAAATACAGTTTTTCGCTAATCTGCGTTTTATAACCTATGCTATATATGTATATTTGTTGCTATATAATTATGTTGTGTTGCTGAAAGTAGTACTCTAAAGGTGCGTCATTGCATTCTTGACCGACTATCGGAGTAAATTTTTTATTTACTTATATTTTAGTATGCATGTTTTTTTTTTGATGGGGGCGCCACTCCTGCGCTCTCTTCATTTTAAACTAGTACCTATCGGTTTCGCAGCTAGGTATGCTACCGGCGTTAAACATTTGTTATATTTAGTCAAATGTATAGGTTTACTAGCTGCGCCCCGCGGTTTCACCCACGTAGTGATGAAATGTGATGATGATGATGAAAAGTAGCCTATGTCACTCTCTGGCTCTTGAACTATACCCATGCAAAAAATCAGGTCGATCCGTTGTTCCGTTGCAGCGTGAAAGAGGAACAAACATCCATACATCTATACATACAAACTTTCGCGTATATGATATTAGTAGGATATCACATAGAAATAGTTACCTGATTGACTAACCCCATGTTCTTGTCCCGTACGAATGTTTCTCGATTCTTGATCGCCGCATGTTGTGTGGTCACCAGTTCGTGGTATGCCACAGATAAGGGCTTCAGGAAGCGGCACACTACTTGTGATGTGTATTTCGGCATTGGTAAAATCTAAATGACATCAAAACATATCACTGTTAGATTTATTGTGGTAATTAACACTTCTGTTAATTTAAAATTGATATTAATTTGTTACACATTATGCGAGATCCAAAAATGTATTTGCTTTGACAGCTGCAATAAGATTGCAGCTGCTGAATGAAAACCAAGAATTCTGATCACTGTCGCTTGGTTTTCGAACGTAAGACTGCAGCAAGTACCTGATATAATTCAGTGAAATATTACAAGAAAATGTTGTCATTTACAATGTTATTACAACTGTTAGAGCAAACAAATACGTGGACGGAGTTTAAGGAACGCATTTTTTGGTTATTATTTACTAGCTGCGCCCTACGGGTGCATCTCACAGGAACAGTGAATATTTTCAGAATAAAAAGTAGTAAATATGTTTTTTAAAATATAATACTTACTTTCCCATGCAAAATTAGGGAAACTAAGATGTACTTCTTGTATGCTTCTAGCATGATGTGCGAGACAACCATGGCGGGCACTGTTACCACCACTTCGAAGAAGTACAATGCTCTGTCGTAATTTTTTATTGCAGTGTATATCATCCCTCCATAATAGTAGTAGAGAAGAAAATGTTTCGAGTCATTTATGCCACCGAGCTGTAAAGAAAAACCAATTCATTTTATTTGTATGATACTGGAATCACTGACAAGATTAAGGGTCCTATCACATTTTATGACGAAAAAAGCATCGAAAACTGGATTTTTGGTATAATTTTTCTTTCAACTAATAAGATCTGTAGAAAATTCAGTTGCTGTATTAAATAGATATGTATTTTTTATTGAATGTAGCGGCTTCAGATTTTGGTAAAACTCAACATATCCATTTGTTACCTCCAATTTACAAAAGTACAAAAGTAAATCATAACATTTTCATGTTATGATTTACTTATTTTATATTTATCTTGAAAATTACGGCTTTATTTATTCGTTTTATGCCCGAAAACACGAATATTTAAAATGGAACGGTTCATTTTGTAATACACCTCTTAAGCCAATTGCTCTGACTATATCCACATTCGGCGGTCTTTTACAAGGAGTGCGCAAAGCTAAAAGAAGCGCAGATGCTATTCAGGAAGAATTCCAATTTGGCAAAGCAAACACCCACATTATGAATAGCCATTAAAAATAAAAGATCATGTACATCCATGTTTATAACCACTGCAAACACGTCGCACCCGCGCATACGCCTGGCGGCCAATGTGAACACGAACTCGCCAAGACCGCCGCGCGTTCCGCCGCGCCCGCATCCGCGACTTCAACGTGAACACGCACTAACAGTCTGAGCAATAGACGCTGCAGACTTTTATATTATAGCATAAATAAGCATATAAGAAGCTGCAGGTATTTAAGAAATTTTATTCATGACTAGCTGTGTCCCGCGGTTTCACCCGCATAGGTGATGATGATGATGATGAAAAGTAGCCTATGTCATTCTCCGGCACTTGAACTATAACCATGCAAAAAATCAGGTCGATCCGTTGCTGCGTAAAAGAGGAACAAACAAACCAACTTTTCGCATTTATAATATTAAGTATGATTATAATAGTATACCTCAGATCCGATACCCGTAATATCTGTATCCAAGAACTCAAGGGCTGGTTTTATGCATTTAGATAGCAGGCACAGTTGGCAGAGGTCTGCATGGATGGACGTCAGCTGGGAGTCGAACAACTGGATCTTTCTGATAGCTTTCTTTAGAATTTCAATGCCTCTGATAGGTTGCTTTGTGTCGACTAGATGGTTGGTTAACTGATGGCATAGTTCAGCATCTGAAATGTATGGCAATTACAATGTTATTTGGGAAATCCAAATGTTTGGCAGTTCAACTGAAGATTCCACAGAATGTCTACAGATAATCAAATTCTCAGTCCCTAAACCCACACAATTTTGAAAATTACCTTTTTTATATCCTACACAATGAAAATTTGTATAAAATACGTAAAAAACATAAATGTATTTGTTACTTTACGGAATGTCCTCGTTTACGTAAAACTATAATCATCATCATCATCATCGGCCTATTTGATGTTCGTCCAATGCTGGACGTAGGTCTCTTCTAAAGAACGCCACAAGGCGCGATCTTCTACGTTTCGCATCCACTTGCCACCAGCCTTCCTTATACTATAATATAATATCAAAATAACTTGCCAATGGCGTGTCAATACACGCGTATGGTAGGGTTCCCTAGCCAAGGCTATAATATAGTTATAGTCAAATTTATAGTTCAGAACTTGGTTATAGAAAAATTCAAGCAAAGCTCTATGGACTTAGCCAAATTCCAGAGATGTATCCCAACATAACATAATACTTTTTATGGTTTAGTCAAAAATAAACCTACTAGAACTACTTAACTTACTTAAAAGGGTACCTTGTACAGAACCTTAAAAAAATATCAAAAACAACCTTGAACAAAAAGGGTAGTACTCATACGTTTTCTTGTATAGAAAACAAAAAAGACGTTTTTGTACTTTTTCTACCATCAATGTGTATGCATTCTCGTAAGGGTTCACGTGTTTTTTCTATAATATTTATTAAGAGTAACTGCATCTTACACAAATCTGGTGCGAATCTGACTTGTTCTCCATTACAGTTGTTTATAAAATCGTGTATTTGTTGAAACATTGTTGATCTGTCCACATCGGCATTGCTCTAAAAACATATAATATAGATAATAATACTAAATCTATATGTGGGTGGGGAACATACATATTTAGTCAATACATATTAAATCTAATACCCTTTTAGCTTCGCATTGCCAGGTAAAAACTATTCTTGGGTAATAACTATACAGCATTACAAATACTGGGTGACTGGTGAGACAGTGGAAATATTCGGGGATATCATTGTTCTCATCATTATGAACAACTTTTACTATGAAACCAACCCCAAAATCGCGGAAAAAAATTAGCCATTCCATACATTTTGTCGAGTGTCAATGACCGTTGACACTCGACAAAATGTTGTCAATGATGGAACAGCTGATTTTTATTTTGCTATTTTAGGTTTGGTCCCATAGTAAAAAAAATTATAAATATTCGGGACATTTTTCACGCACTGTCATTTGACCCCAAGCTAAGCAAAGCTTGTGATATGGCTGCCAGAGAGTGATATACATACATAGATAGTTTTAAATACATACTTAAATAGATATTAACAACCAGATATAGAACAAACACAAATGTTTATCACATAAACGTTTGTCCTAGGTGGGAATCGAACCCACGCCCCCAAGCTCAGAAGGTAGGTTCACTACCAACTGGACCAACGGGTTCCATCTTTTCGTCTTAGCACAGGGTATACATGTGACCCTGTATACTTATATAATTTACTTGTTTTGAAATAAGTATATTTCTAATTTATATCTACTCAACAAGTTTCATCACTATTGGACAAGCTACTTCCGTTTTTTTTTAAACAAAAAAACGGAACGGAACGTTTTTTTTGGTCAAAAATGGTTTGCCTGGGTTAAGCATTCATTTTATTTTGTATCAAATGATTACTCTCCTTACATTCTATTCACCAAAACGCACAGAAAATCATTCTGTCGTCTCATAACTGAAAAATGGATTGGAATAGGCAAGTGACTACAAGAATGTGAAATGACTAGAATGGCTAAATTGGTACTGGCGTCGATTCTGGCACTAAACTAAGCCAATCCGACTGGACTAAAATTATCTGTCTCTCTTTTCGAGAAGGATAGCAACAATTTTAGAGCTGTCAAATTTCGTTTAGTTTAGTTTGGAGTATGTACATCAGAATCGATGCTAGTGTCTATCTTCTGCGCCATAGTTCCCAAGTTTGATGCCAAGCCTGGCAGAAATTTAAATTAGAACCATTACAGCAAAGATGTTTTGCTTTGTGGCATATTGATTTGGGCGCACCCAGTGTATTTTCCATGGTATACCCAAAACTAGAACACCAAGTCGGTGGCTATGTATGAGTGTGTAATGTGTTATGTTATTATTTTTTAAATTTAAATTATTTTCTTTTATTCTCAATATTCATATATACGTAATAATATTTTTTTGCGTCGGGGGTTAAAAATTATAATGGATGCTTGTTATTTGTATAAATTATCAATAAGCAGAGTCATTATGTATTAAGCCTGCGCAGGCATAAGCGAGCTGCTGGCTTTCCTGAAGGAGACCGGGTGGCTGAATTAGCTGCAGCCGGGTGACGCAAAATGGGCCAATGAATGGCCTAGTTACGGAAAATACCCGCTACACAAGTAACAAGTAAGAAAGTAAGTGATATGTTATTTATTTAGTCAACATACCGATGAGACAGTGAACTTAGCAACCAGTACTGCTAGCACTCCCAATGAATGTTGTTGTATATCAAGGGTCTCAAGCACATTACTGAGGTGTGCGCTGTTCCGCTGCAATACTTCATCCGATTTTCCAATGCATTCACACAGTTCCCGAAAGTTTCCTGAAAGACAGATCAACAAAAGATAAAAGGTATTGTTAACCGTTTGACGAAAAAAACTTTACTTTTAACACGCTTTTACACACACACATTATTTTACTTTACTTGTAAAAACAAAACAAACCAGACAAATCTTGGAAAATAATTTTGTTTCTATTTGTCATATGGATTTGAATCTATGCAACTAAGTACGATAATCCGGATGACAATATAATAATATGGTACCATCGATCCGAATGAATTATGGGACCGGGAGGTGATTATTGGAAATTATCTCAATACCTACCAGTAAACCCCTCGAGTTTGGTTCCTTTGGTTTGTTTTAACGAGTCTTAGAGACGAGTTTTTTTAACTATATTGTGCTGTATTTTGGATGTTTATATACATTACTTACCCGAGGTAGACAGTGTCCGCACATTATTCACGAATTGCTCTAAAGGTGAAGCCATTATGATGCAGATAATGTCTTGAATGTGGTTATCTAGAATATTATAAAACTTATTGACATTCACAAAACCCGCTTCGTTTTTATAATGCACAACAAAATAAATAAACTCAACTTTTTTTCTAAATCACTAAATAACCAAACACGAAAAGGAAAACACCAAACACCAAAGAAGAAAACACAAAAAAAAAACACAAAGCCACAAACCTCCGGTTTTTGTATTTTTTTTTATGAATACGGGTACAGAGTCCTTCAGCGGAAATATAAGTAGTCATAAAGAATCTGAGTAAAAAATAGTTTTTTCCTGGGCAAGTTCCTTTATTAACTAAACAAAATACAAACTAAAACTACAAATACAGTTAGACTGCCCATAGACCGTTGAAGGTCTAAAGACAATCCAAATGCTCAAGCCCACTACCAGTTAGCAGCGTACCCAGCATGTTGGCGGCATTACCACGTTGAATGGCAATGCTTATGCGTTGAGCCAGAAACACGCCAGCATTTTGGTCACGCGTCACCTTTGATTATATATAGAATATTTCTATAAGTATAATCAAAGCGCGTCGCATTAAAAATAGTTAAACAAAGTCATTCATAGGCTTTGATTATATATAGAACGGATGTGGTATTAGCCCGAGCTGCTATGGAAAAAAGTCTGGCATTTTTTGCGGGAGACGAAGTAAACACGCATAGCACACACTTGTTTTCTAAAGCCCGCCCATTCAAGTAATCGAATACATCTCTACAAGCGCACACTTCAATATAACCTGCACTCATTGACAAAACAGAACACAAATACAAAATGCGCACCGCTCATTGGTCGCCTCGCTGTGTTTACTTCGCACACCTTATACAAAGCTAGTGAAGTGATAAAAATACCAACTAAATATTGTGCTTTCACCAATAGTTACCATACCGATATCGGATACCGAAGAGTGTACTGGAGAAGTTTGATTTGTAACTATGGAGTTACTAATATAGTATTGTATTGATAATACAATACTTTATTTTTACTTTACTAATAAAGTATTGTATTGATAATACAATACTTTATTAGTTTCATTCGAAAATCTCACTATGGGCCTCATAAGCAAGCTCAAAGTCGCACAACGAGCTATGGAGAGGGCTATGCTCGGGGTTTCTCTACGAGATCGAATCCGAAATGAGACGAACGAAAGTCACCGACATAGCCCACCGGATTATTAATTTGAAAGACAGTGGGCAGGGCACATATCACGCAGAACAGATGGCCGATGGGCCGAAAGGTGTGATGATGATGATAAAAAGTAGCCTCTCTCTGGCTCTTGAACTATACCCATGCAAAAAATCAGGTCGACGATCCGTTGTGCCGTTGCAGCGTAAAAGAGGAACAAAAAAACACACTTTCGCATTTATAATATTAGTATGATATACTTTGTATCCATTTTCAACCCACATTTATTATTCTGACACCATAACCTCAGAAAAAATAAATAAATGGAAGCGTTACACCTACACCTACAGTTTCCCCTTTAGCACTTACCTCCCCCTCCCCTCGGTCGTCCATTTGTATACATTTTGAGCACATCGTTTGCAGTTGTATGCGCTCAATATTGAAGTGTGTGTTTGTAGAACTAGTAAGAATAATTATGTCAATGTCTGCAATAGTTGTTTACCTCGCCTTCTTCAGTATTTGACAAACTTTCTTCGGTACTAGCTTGAGTTTAAAGGCTGATCTCAACTATATAATATCAAAGGCCATATACCAATAACACACGCACGATACCAATAATATACCGACTGTACTGGAGATTTACTTATTTATGACAGTAAAGTAAATACAGTAGACGAGGCCGTATGGCTTTAGCATGCTCCGAAATGGGCGAAAAACACAAAAAAAACGAGTATTTATACCTATCAAACTTCATTCAAACTTGGATTAGTCGTACGAGTAACTATATAAGTAACGAGTACGAGACTACGAGTAATAAATTAGCACATCACTAGTTCATTTTATCGACAAGGTTGCCAACTTAGTAACTATTTGTGCTAGATTTGGCTCTATTTTCGTAAGTCTAGTCTAGCGCTGAAATCTAAGATAAAACAGCTAACACTAAACAGCAATCACGCTGGTTTTTTTTCTGGTCACCGTAGAACAATACGCAGCCACGTGAGAAGTAACAAAACGCTTTAGTTTTATATGTTGCTTAGTAGGTAGTTATTGGGCACGCTGGACCACTTTCAGTTAGCATCTCAAAGATTTTGGGTACTCCACCTTTCGCTTCGCTTCAGGTGGAGCACCCAAAATCTTTGAGATGCTAACTGAAAGTGGAACAGCGTTCCCAATAACTAATTAAGACTCGTATTAATCGCGTTCTATCGTTGTCATAAATCCTCCTCCCATTTTAGAGGAAACTGACGCACTAAATTTTTTTTTAAATACGTTCTTGCAATGATGATACTGCCTGCCAGAACTGAGATTACCTTTCGAAAGTTCTGAGTAGAGAATTCAACTACATGATACATACTAAACAAACATTGCGTTCAGTAAAGCTTTTTTCATCGAAAGTATATATTATGCATTTACTTTCTAATCTTTCATTTCTATTCTAATAGCCAAGGAACTTAAACATGTTATTTATTAAACAGCCTTGCACATTAAATTTAAACAGACTACGTGTTTTACCGTCAGAAAAGAACAAACACAGACATAGTGAACTTCTACCAAATACGATTCGCTGCTTAATTTGCGGTCCGTCAAACTGTGGCAAAACCAATTTAATGATTGGGCTCCTTTTACATGAGCACGGATTAAAATTCTTAAATGTATACATATTCTCCAAAACTTTATTTCAACCGATGTATATGTTTTTCGATAATGTTCTCAAAATGGTACCAGCCGTAAATTTATATAAGTATAAAGAAAACGATGAAATATTGAGTACAGCAGATGCAAAACCCGATTCAGTGTTTATATTTGATGATGTAGCTTGCGAAAAGCAGAATAATATTCGAGATTATTTTGCTACAGGGAGACATAAAAATATTGATTGTTTTTATTTAAACCAAACATATAGCAAGATACCAAAACAATTAATCAGGGACAACGCTAATATGATTGTTCTTTTTAGACAAGACGATATTAACCTTAAACATGTTTACGATGAGCATGTCAATACAGATATGTCTTGGAATCAGTTTCGTGAAATGTGTAAAGAAATCTGGAGTATTCCATTTAATTATTTAGTAATAAATAAGGATTGTGAAAAAAATAATGGTGCTTATAGGAAAAATTTTGATACGTTTGTTGTTTTGCATAGCTAGTTTGATAAAAATAATATATAACGACATTAACAATAATATCACAATCATTTATTAACGCATCATCGAAAAGAACAGGTCGCATGACAGTAAAAAATATACTATGTATAATTCAGAAAAAATATTAAAACAGCAAATTGTTAAATCTGCAGATGCTGTAAAAAAAAAAGTTAAGTTGATGAAACATTTAAAATTAAACAGTGATTTGGTTATTGAAACTGCGTTAAAACCAATAACGGAACCTCTTAATAAAATAATTGCAAACAGAGTATCATCAAATGAGAGTAAGACTGAAAAGACACCTAAACGGTTCAAAAAAGTTCGATACCAGGATTCCAGTGAGTCTGATGAAGGCATTAAAAAACACAGAATGTCTGATGTACCTGTTGTAAACACATTAGAAACGCAATCAAGTGATGTCAACTCAGAAAGTTCTGACGAAATTGAAGATCTAGGTATTGGAGATAAAAACACTGATCGTCAAAATCTAAGTACCTCATCATTTAAGTCCCTAGACTCCAATGATATGTCTTGGAGCTTAGCAGAGGCCACATCTAAAGAAATTCCGTTTGGTGTGAGATTAGACCGCGGAAAACTTAGAATGGGATCTGCAATTTTTTGCCTCAAAGATTTTGAAATATCAGTAGGGGGACAACAGTATCCTCGAACATTCGGGATGTATGAGTTATTATTTAAAAGAACACCTGATATTTCGAAAATAACTGAAGACGATAAGCAAAACTATAAACAAATGTTAATGGATACAAATGTACATCGCCGTGATTATGATCCAAAGAAGCCAATCAAAACCAATAAGGGTATCAAATACAAATACATCATAAAACCACTTTTCAAGTATATAAAAGACAGAACAATAAGTACAACGAGTGCTGAAAGTCATGATCAAGAAGTACAGGGCACTGGATTATTGCCTGTATTAAAGAAAGTAAAACCAAAAGTGGACTACATTTATTGGGATGATCCTAATGAATTAGTTGAAAGATTACAGCTATTAATAGCATCTCGCGATGCCGGAAATTCAAATTTAGATAATGAAATAATATCAATAATCGAAGAACTTCGCGAATGTGGTGTTATTAGCTAAATAAAAGCATTATTATTTTATTAGTATCTACAGATTCATTTCAACTGTTCAGCTATCAATACCTCTGCTGCTATGAATGTGGACAAATTTGGAAATCACGTTCATAAACGTTTACGTTTACACGAAAAAGTTATTAATCAATCTGCTTTAGAGTTTGATGAACAGATTATTAAAAACCATTTCTACACAAAGAAAGAAATAGATGCAAAATTTGACGAAATAAAAAAAAGAATTAAAAGTAATAACAGACATAATCGAAGTGAACAAACCGCGCATCCAAGCATACTTGATACTAAAAATGAGCAAGGAAGAAATAGTGAACGAAATCCACAAACAAGCACGAAGGAATTATAAGCGGCGCTGCGTGGTAATCAAAGACATTGACGACTTATGGCAAGCAGATTTAATTGATATTCAAAAATTATCTGTATTCAATTCCGGTTATAAATATATTTTAGTTATAATTGATGCTTTCTCCAAATTTGGTTGGGCAGTTCCTGTTAAAAGCAAATCAATGTGTGAAATAGCAATCGCGTTTGAAAAAGTAATAAATGAAGGAAGGATTCCAATTAATTTGCAAACTGATTTAGGAACTGAATTTTACAACAAAGCTTTTAAAAAACAAATTTTAAAATTTAAAATTAATCATTATTCTACACATTCTATCAAAAAAGCATCTATTGTAGAGAGGTTTATAAGAACAGTTAAAAACAAACTTTACAAATATTTCAGTTTAGTTGGAAACTATAAGTGGATAGGTAAGCCTGTACAAGAAATAATCAATACGTATAATAGCTCAATACATCGAACTATTAAAATAGAACCAAAAAATGTTTGTAGCGCAAATAGAATTGTTGTATTGAATAATATACAAAAAAGTCAAAAAAATGTTTCTACAAAGAATAAAACTTTCAATGTTGGAGATCAGGTTCGCATTAGCAAATATAAAGGATGTTTTCAAAAAGGTTACACACCAAATTGGTCTACTGAATTGTTTAAAATTATTAAAGTTAATGAAACAAAGCCAGTAACTTACCATTTAGAAGATCAACATAATGAGAAAATATTAGGTTCATTTTATAAACAAGAACTCCAAAAGACTAATTGTCCTGGCGTATACTTAGTAGAAAAGGTATTGAAACAAAAAGGTAATAAACTATATGTTAAATGGTTAGGTTTTAGCGAAAGTGAAAACTCGTGGATTAATAAAAATGCATTTCTTTAACATTGTATATAAAATGGATGAGTACGTACAATAAACATCATTATGATAACATTGATGGAGGGAGGTGGTCTCATTAACACAGTGATAAATAAATTACCGTTTGAATTACATTTACCTGGATATAATTATTGTGGTCCCGGTACAAAATTGCAAAAACGGCTATTGCGTGGTGATAGGGGAGTTAATGAACTGGACGAAGCTTGTAAACAACACGACATTGCATACTCAAATAATTCTAACTTAGGTGATCGTCACAAAGCTGATATAGAACTCATTAACATGACTAAGAGGCGAATAAAATCTAAAGATGCCAGTACTGGAGAAAAAATTGCTTCTTGGGTAGTAAATAAAGCTATGAAATCAAAGCTTAAATTAGGCGCTGGTGTCAAAAAATTTAAGGCTTTAACTACTCAAATCAGTAGAAAGCTGAAAAAATTAAAACCTAAAAATAATGAAGCAGCCATTAAAATTGCTTATGCTGTAGCAAAAAAAGTATTTACAAAAAATAGAGTGCGTGTACCGCGTGTTATACCTATACCAAAAACTGGAGGTATATTACCGTTAATACCAATATTTGCGGCTCTATCAGCGTTGGGCGCTCTAACTGGCGGTGCTGCAGGTGTTGCAAAAGCTGTGAATGATTATAAATCAGCAAAAAATGATCTACAGGAATCCGAACGTCATAATAGAACAATGGAAGCAATAGCACTAGGAAAGGGATGCTATTTAAAACCATATAAAAAAGGAAGTGGATTGTTTCTTAAAGCTCCAAAAAACTGAATACAAGGCTACCCAACCGCGCTCTGACTGACATTGATATAATGACGTATAGTGCCAATATACCTTATTTTAGAGGTGTCTACATGAGAGATAGATTACCAAAAAAACCCAAGCGTATTGAATGTGGTATAATTAATCTGGATGATCATCAAAATCCTGGCACTCACTGGGTAGCCTATGTAAAAAATAATGAATATTGCGAGTATTTTGACAGTTTTGGAGATCTAAAACCTCCGCTAGAATTACTGAGGTATTTCAATAACCATGAAATTTATTATAATTACCTGAAATATCAAAGTTACGATACTGTGAATTGCGGACACTTATGCTTAAAATATCTGAAGAACTTCTGGAAATCTCATTTAAGTTAAAGAATTGTTAAGTTGTTGTCAGTATCAAAATGTCTTTTACACTATCCATATCAAGCTCCAGTCCACTGTCTACAATAAATTATTCACCTGGCTTAGAGCTCAATGGCGAATATGAATGTGGTCTGCTATACTTCTCAACATTTAATTCTATACCTAACATCGATAGCAACAATAACAAGTTACATTTTGGTGATAAGGAAGTCGTTGTAATACCCGAAGGATCGTATGAGCTGAGTGATATAAATGATTACTTGGAAGAAAACATGAAAGACTGTTCTTTTAAATTAATTTGTAATAACAACACGTTAAAAACTTCCATCGTATGTTCTAAAGATATACATTTTGAAAAAAGTCCTTTGCTAGCTCGACTGTTTGGTTTCAATCAAGAAACTTTAAAAGCAAATATATTAAATGAATCTTCTTATCCAGTCAACATTCTTTCGACGACCGTGCTAAGAATCGAATGTGACATTATAAGCGGATCATACACGGACGGCAAACCCAGTCATATAATTCACGAATTTCCTCCAAACGTACCTCCTGGTTACCGAATTATTGAAATTCCCAAGAACATTATTTATTTTCCAATTAACCAGAACAATATCAGCTCAATTACCGTCAGAATATTGGATGCTAAGAATAATTTAGTAAACTTACGTGGCGAAGATATACAACTATACTTACATATAAGAAGAAAATGATTGACCACAATAAAATCATAGTACAAACACTAAATAAACACATTTCAAACCGTGTCATCAACAAAAGAAGACCTCGAGTGAAACTAACAAAAGAAAATAAGAAGTTTTTGAAACTAATCGGATTATTAAAATGAGTATGCTCAGTATAGCAGATACAATACATGTTGATAATTCTATTGAAAGCATAGAATATCATACATATAAGCCATACGTCAATAGCTTTCGAGAAAATGACGAAATAAGAATACCTATTAATCAACAAGATCTATGCGTACTACCTTCAGCAAGTACTCTATACATAAAAGGCGTTGTAAATGTGATTAAACGTGATACAAAAGCTGCTGTATCCAAAGTTAATTTTACAAATAACCCAGTATTATTTTTCTTTCAAGACATTCGATATGAGTTAAATGGAATAGAAATAGATAAAATAAAAAATGCTGGTATTACTACCACTATGAAATCTCTAATTTCAATTAATGATAACGAGTCAAAGATGTCGAAGTTCTGGGGGTGGGATATGAATGGTACCACAAATAACGCGGCAGGTAATTTTTCAGTGTCTATACCTCTTAATAAAATACTAGGCTTTGCTGAAGATTATAATAAGATTATTATGAATTGTAAACATGAGTTGATATTACTTCGGAGTAGCACAAATCTCAATGCAATAAAACTAGAAACGGGTGAATATGTTAATAATGTTGAAATAGAAAACATAAACTGGCGCGTACCCCATGTGAGAGTATCTGATCGTGAACGGATTAATTTACTCAAATTCCTGGAAAGAGATCGTTCTATCAGTATGGTTTATAGAAATTGGGATCTTTATGAATATCCTGCTCTTCCAAAAACTAGAAAACATACGTGGTCTGTAAAAACTTCTTCCCAAATAGAAAAACCACGATATGTAATAGTTGGATTTCAAACAAACCGCATGCGTCGTGCCGATGCCGATATGTCTCAGTTTGACCATTGTGACATAGAAAACTTAAGGGTTTTTTTAAACTCTTGTTATTTTCCATATGAAAATCTGAACACCAGGTTCGCTGACGATAACTATTCGCTTATATATGAACACTACACTAGATTTCAACAGTCGTATTATAACCGACGACCAGAACCGTTATTAAGTTACGAAGACTTTAAGTCTAGGGCGCCTCTTTTTGTGATAGATTGTTCAAGACAAAACGAAACTCTTAAATCAGGACCTGTAGACGTGCGAATTGAACTTGAAACCGCCATAGAGTTTCCAGAAAATACATCAGCATATTGTTTGATTCTAAACGATTGCATCGTTGAATACAATCCGTTGAGTAGTACTGTTAAGAAAATATCATGAACTCGAAATACATTATAGTAGATTTGCAAGGATTTAAAGATGTCAATAACTTTTTTATCGTAAAAGAATTAGCGCTAGCAACTGCTGAATACACTCAAGTTTTTTTAGTGAAACCACCTTACCCATTCTGTCGACTCTTAGACAAAGAAAAAAAACAAGTTTCTTGGTTAGAAAGATATCACGGCATAAAATGGAGTGAAGGATACATTGATTATCGTGAATTTAAATGTGTCATTATGACCATTTTAAACAAGAAAAAAATCTTTGTTAAAGGAGCAGAAAAAGCTGTGTGGTTAAAAAATATATGTAATAATAATTGTGATGTAATAGATATTGGAGAAAAGGGCTGTCCTAATTTATTGCAATTGATAAAAATGTATAATTCAGAAGATAACACCGCTATAAATTGTGTTTACCATAAACAAAACTGTGCATTAAAAAATGTTATTATAGTTAAAAAATGGTTTATTGATAACTATATGAATGTGT
The DNA here is from genome assembly GCA_932305915.1 of Agriopis marginaria. Lineage (NCBI taxonomy): Eukaryota > Metazoa > Arthropoda > Insecta > Lepidoptera > Geometridae > Agriopis > Agriopis marginaria. Next base: position 9,207,841 of record OW029921.1, read on the forward strand.
TCAAATTTTTCGAAAGCTTCATTGAAAATAATCACAAAAAGGGAATAAACAATAATTTTGAAAATTACAAACAGGAAAGTGATTCTATCGAATCTGGTGGTTATGATTGTGTTGATAATTAATGAGGTTTATAGATATCTATTGCAATATATTATAATATTATACAATAACCTATTTTATTCTAATCAATTTTGTATACTATCAAGATAAATGTTACCAATTATGATAAAAAATATAATCATGTGTAATAATGATCAATAAATATGTTTAAAAAATAAATTGTTTTATTAAAATGAAACAAAATCTTATTTATTACTTGAGTAGTTTATTTATAAATATAAATATGGATAGATACATTAATTCAAAAACTTAACTAATTTAAAATAACTTTAAAATTATGTAATTTTTTTTTACATTTCATTAATTCACAGAGAATCATTACTTAAACGTTTTGAAATTTTATTAACAACACTTTGAACTGAGTCTAACACTTCATCTATTGGATGAGTCACTATGTATTGCACTCTTACAGATTCACTGTAGGTATTTTCCCCTTCGTTGAAATCGTATACTTGTATTTTCAGCATTTTATATCCTCTCTCTGAAGATTTATTGATAACATAAGAAAGCGTCTCTTTCTTACTTTTTTTCATCAATCTTTTCTTCTTAGTTGCCTCAACTTTAGCGAGTTTAGCTTCAGCTAGTTCGAGCTTGCGTTTGGTTCGCTGTTCTGCCTCAAACGAGTCCCAACCAGCTAACGGATCCTGTGCGCAAGGCAAGTTATAGTAATCGTCATTTTCAGTTGACATGTTGATCTGAAAAAAAATATAGATAAATAAGAAAAATGCACGGTTAGTGACATTAAGTAACATTAATAAATTTATCTAAATCAATCAAAATGCTCACCTTAATAGAATCAAATGTTGAACGTCAGTATGCGAATCAATACTAAATATTTATGTAGAGAGTTAAAAAACATAAACTTTATTTTTCCAAGCGTCCGGCCTGTAGTCTAGGTTATAATAAATGAACACGCAAAACTACAATAATATTAAATACAAAAAATGCTGACATCAATCGGGAAAGAGCAGGATGTAACTTGTCGGCTCCTTCACTACGCATCAAATATCAGCCCAACTATAATACTTACCTATTAAATTACGAGAATGGATATCTATTTTATCTCTGACAATCAAACATGTTTCAACTTGTTGCTCATATTTAGAACTTACATTCTCCTACTAAAATTGATGTCCTACCTACTTAGGAAAGTTGGTATGATTGGATAAAGCAGTAGAGTTAGTAAAAGTCAAAATTACATGACATCATTTATTTCTATCGTCTATCATACTAAATTACAAACTAATATTACAAACATTACAAACTATAAGTACTAAGTAAGTACATCATATTCTATTATCTTTGAAGGATACAATAATAAGGTACTTATTTACTAATACTTAGGTTATAATTATAACATACTTAATCATGACTTTAAAATATAAGTGCTACCCCAAGCCAGGGTAGATATTCTATCTCTAGAAATACGTCTCTTATCATCGTTTCCGGAAAGAACTATTTTATTTACCTGTTTAGTAAATATTTCGTGCTTTATCGATTTAAACAATAAGTTCTTTTTACGTACAATGCTTTCATTGAAATTCACGGTTTGATAATCTGATAAGTCAAAATTACGAACCACGCATGTCTTTACTCCTTTAGCTTTTTTTATTGTACGTTTTTCAGTTTTAACACAATATAATTTCGATCTCAATCCAACAAAGTCAGTTATTATACTTCCAGCCATTTCATCCTTAAACAAACCAGGAATTTTTTTGTTCATTAACGGTAAATTGTATTGATTTTCAAGTTCGTAATTACTTGTGTCAAAATAATTGAAGAACGCGTCTTTCATGTCTTGATAAAAATCGGGTGTCTTTATGAAGTATATAAAACTGTCGGTATCTGTGTAGCATAATTGAACACAATCATTGTACACTGGTTTGACAACATTATAGTGGAAGTTGTACATGTGTGCCTTAGACAATTCCAAGACTGAAAATCCAATATAAATTGGTTTATCAAGAATTACTCGATCAGATTTCATTTGAACTGCTACTAAATTATCAGAAAAAACTGATGCACTATGAAAGTTTGGACTACTAACCAATTTATCGGCACTTGTTCTTTTTTTAGTAACATTGTTTTCATCGTTCCATTGATTTACAAGATGCACTTTGACTCTTGATTCTGTGTTTTCAAGTGTTTTACCAAAAACACTATTATTTAAAAGTTTGAAAAAATCTTGTTCAAACACGGATTCAGCTTTTTGACGAAGTACTGTGTTAAGCTCAATGTATCTTTTCAGATAAGAACTTTGATTGAATGCGATCACTCGATGTATTTTCCGCAATTCTAGACCGTGTTCTATGCATTTCTTAAGATTGACATAATGAATTACGTACTGGTACTTATTGTACAAATTTGGAACGAGTTTCATGCATTTTCCGTGTGGGGGTATACATTTTTCCCCACAGAACGGCAAATCGTTATGCGATAAATGCAAGTTATCTGGATAAGCCAAATCCACTTCAAGAATGTAACCTTCATCAGCATTGTCTAATACTTTCATTACATCCAAAGTTTTGATTTTTTGTTGGTCTAAAAACCTAAAGTTTGACAGCGGAAGTGACTGACACATGCTATACCCATACAGATTATTACAATCGACATATACTAAAAATGAATCCTCCTGATTCGGGTTATAGTTAGACATATATTTGTTGTTAGCTTTTGCATAGCGGTGCGTACACATACACACACCTCCGCGAATTCCTTTTTGTATCATACGTAATATTGCCAGGTCATTGATTAGCTCTAACTGGACGGAAGAACCTAATAAAAAACTATCGAATGATAGAGAAGGGAGAGTCAAGTAGGCGGCTGGATCTAACTGATAATGCATCTTACTTGTTCTACGAAACTTTTCAAAAGTGTCTGTCAATAGTAAAACATCTGTTTTAACATATAAGTCTGTGTATTGGCCTAAATTCTCGATGTTAAACTGCGACCAAACTAGCTGCGCATGGTAGTAATCAGCGTCAGATATATTTGTATCGTTTAAAGAACTATAAAACTTTTCCTGTGGGGGTAAAGCTGGTTCCGTATAGCATTCCCAATTTGTCATATACTCATAAGGGTAAACCCCTTTCCGAGTCAGTAACTCGAATTGGCTTTTGTCCGGAAAATGGGTATGCATATGCACTAAATCGTTGGAGTTTAGTGTTTGAGATAGCTTGTCCAGACTAGTGCTCAAAAATTTGAACGAATCTACGAAACGTAGCTGCAGGTATTCATCTTGGTCAACTTCCACGTATTTAGTGAAAGAAATGTAATTTTCTTTTGTCTTTGGTATTACTTTAATCGAACCAGGCAATTCTCCTAATTCTTTTATAAATAAGTGACAGTCATAACCGGACAAGTTATGAAAAAAAATTGGGATAAATTTTGGTAGCTTGTAATTTAGATTACACATCTCATGTGCAGCCCCCCGGAATTTTCCAGTTAAATGACAATGATCGCGAACTTTGCAACCCCACGTTAAATGCCCACAAATGTGACAACGAATCGATTCATGAAATACTTTTTCATCTTGCTGGTTAAATATTATTGGAGTATTTTTGCTAAGGATCTTATGAATTTTATGTACGTCATCAAGTAGTGAAGTTATGAATTTTGGAACACAATCTTCTCCGCGATAGCTTACGAACCGATTATATGATTCATCTAGCACGCAAACAATATTATATGCAAAAGCGACAGGCACGTGATGATGTCGATCAGATGTGCTGGACACTTTGGGATCAGGTTCACAACCTTGTACAGGACGTAACATTGTTTCAAAGTCAGCGTAAATGACAAATGGAACATCTTGCTTGCGATTATAGTTTTTAAACTGTATTACTGACCCTTTTTCAGGTAAAATAGTAACGATACCCCCACAAACATGATGGTCGAGCTCTTCATATGAAGGGAAAAATAATAAACAATTTTCGCAACAATGTAACTTTCCATGATGTCTTGTTAATTGATTTCTTACAAGACGAGGTAAATCTTTTATTAAACAGAAATGCGACGACGTGTTATTTTCAAGGAACAATAAATGAATTCGGTGTTTGTAACTCTTAGATTCTGATTTATACAAAGGTCCGGTTATAACTTTACTATCTCTTAGGCCATAAACGTAGATACTAAAGTCAGGATTATTTTTTTCAAAAATAGAAATATCTGGAATAGTCATAGGGAATGATAAATCTTTGATATTTAGTTTGTCTTGAAAACAAGGATACGAAGTAACCCGATCTGCATGTTCGGTTGCGGGGTAAAGCGCAGCGATAACGCACCACAAAAAACAGTAGTCATCGTTATTTTTAATGTTTAAACACGCTTTTTTGTTTTGTATGACATTTGGTAAATTTATGAAATTTGAACCCCGCAGTGGTTCATATTTACAAATATTTATTTCCAGATGACAATTGTGTAAAAATGTCCACCCACTGTCTCTCTCTTGAAACTCTTCTATCTTTTTCATGATACTGTTCAAAACGATGGTGTATAAGTTATTGAAATCATAGTTTAGATGAAGTGTAAAATTAGTAGTTGAAAAAGATTTCATTTCCTGTGTATCATTTTTAAACATAAGAAACATAGAAAACAATTCAAAATTCACTTTAATGCACGTGTGAGTTTGAAGCGATTGATCAATAAGCAAATTAATCTTTGCGCGAATAGCATTAAAGAAAGTGGGTACACAAATTCCTTCCTTATCGTCTGATACTTTGACTCTATAACTCGCTATACGATTGCGAAATGCTGACTCAATAATGTCTATACCATCACACATCGGTAAAAATGTACGGTTCTTATGGTTAGTACTACGCGTGTGACCTAACCAACATTTTTTTTCAACGTCAACGTTACAGGTTTTGCAGAATGGCATTTTCAATTTCTCACAATTACCTATATCCTTTAGAAACTTTATTCAATACCTACAAGTAATTTAGTATGTTATCCGTTTCTTTAATTATAATTAATGCTAGTTATACGTATCTAAATTATTTGCGACAGGAATAAAATCTAGTTTGAAGTTCACTCAATTATAGAAAGTAAATGAAGTTAGCTAAAATTAGTCGACCATGCCTCCTTATTTGCAATGTCTATTAAGCACATAGCACACTGAGCAATAATTTATATTTTATATCTTTAGTTCAAAAATTTTGGAAGTAAAAAAATCTAAATATTATGTTTTCTTTTAGTATACTTCAATAGAAAATATAAAAAAGATAGTGCGAAAAATATAATATATTCAAATATTATTATAGCTCAGTGTGTGACGATCATTATAATTATGTTTTGCAATATGGAATTTCAAATTTATTTACTACCTAAAAGGTGGAAACTATATTCAATACTAGTATATTGTTTATAATTATTTATTTTCTTAATAATAAGGCCACTTAAAGCTATCTAAATAGTTCAAAAGTACAAATTAAATCTAGTACACTTAATTATACCGCGTAATGTATCTAGTGAGAAAAGGACACAATACAAAGAAAAAAATAATGATGATGAAAAGATTGACCTTTCAAATGATAGGACCCTCCAAATCAACCCTACTACTTGTCCTTGAAATAAACACTATCGGAATAAAATGTTGGCTCACATGCTTCAAAAAGCTTGTGAGCATCCCTCACAAAGCTCTGGAGCTTGCTCCACTGCGACGAGTCTGCTTCAATTTTGAGCTTAGCTCTTACCAGTGCTTTTTTCCACCGCTCCTCTGGAGCAGTGGAATCAGCATCTTCAGAGTCATAAATTTTAAGGTCAATGAAATAATCACCCTTAGTGTCTGCGACTCGTCGCTGTGAGCCGTTAGCCACGCGGTTGACGAAGCTGCTGATGATAGCTGATTTTTTGGATAGCGGTGTCTCTTCAGGGGCTTCTTCTAGTCCGAAAATGTCCATGCGTTGAGATTTTCTGCGTAAGCTGTAACAATCAATAAAAAATTAATGGATGTTATAAGTCTAAACAAGTAAACCCATAGATTATAAGAATACCATACAATAAATTACAAAGTAAAAGGATTACTAGCTTAACGCTTGTCTACAAATTCAAACTGATATAATAAATAATAAAATAAAGATAGTACAAATAAAAACCCTCAGGTAACATAAAATTTATAAAACCAGGGTTGAGCATTCAACCTATCTGAACTTAATGTATGTAAAAATTAAAATAAATAAGTAACAAAATAAAAATACCTCAGAGTAATTTTGTCTCCTTTTCTTTTCGTCCCGATACTGGCAGATGTTTCCGCAGATTTCTTCCCTCTCTTGTTTTTCTGCGCTGCAGGGATGACGATGGGTACTGCTTCTAGTTCCGAATCAGACCTGAAAAAAAAACCATTTGATTACAAACTTTATAATTGCTACTAACATGAAATATATGGAGTCAAACATGACAAGCGTTGAGCGCAGTTATTTAATTCATGATAAATTAAAAGTACTGAAACTTTAAGTAAATTACTGAAACATTAAGTAAGTACTAAATATTAATAGTACGTGTGATATTTACCACATCACAATCAGCTTTCTCAAGACAACCCAATTATATCAAAAATTAAAAGTAAGGTAAGTTACTCACTTACATGATGAATTTAAATTCACTCAAGGTCACTCAGGGTACTTCTGATGATGATGATGACTCAGGATGCTGGTGAAGCCGAAGTTGATGACGTCCACGTCGAAGTCAGAATTCAGTATGAAACAATTCCTTCAGGTTCGAGTTTTATACGTAAAATCATGTAAAATGCTATGATTTAACAAAAGAGCTTAAGTCACATATTATATGATAATAATATCAAATCAATGACTACTAATTTAAAAGCAATTAATTACTTACATCATAATCATACATGCATCGATTTGAAATTGTAGACTTCCGCATTTACGAGGCTTTAGGTAGGAAAATTGATGACTTAGGCATTCCCACGGTGCTGTAAAATACATAGGATTTACGTATGTGTTACATGAAAGTGCTGACACGCATACAGCACACATTTAAAGCAAGTAATTGACGTCAATGCAACACCTGCTTAATATAACCTATTAACTAGTTACGCCCGCGGTTTCGCTCACGATTTTAACGATGATTTAGAAATAAGTCAGGAATCGTAAACAAATCATACCCACAGGACCCGGATTGTATCCCAGTGAGACTTTGTAGAAATCTTGTATGCCTATTTGTTTTTTATACATCAATGACATTGGGCCCTTGGGGACCGGGAGCTCACCTCATTTTCAAAAATCTTTCAGAGCGCCTGGTTAATGCGACGCGTGACCAAAATGCTGGCGTGTTTCTGGCTCAACGCATAAGCATTGCCATTCAACGTGGTAATGCCGCCAGCATGCTGGGTACGCTGCCAACTGGTAGTGGGCTTGAGCATTTGGATTGTCTTTAGACCTTCAACGGTCTGTGGGCAGTCTAACTGTATTTGTAGTTTTAGTTTTAGCTTGTATTTTGTTTAGTAAATAAAGGCGCTAGCCCAGGAAAAAAAAAAAAAAAAAAATCTATGTAATTAGTACCTTTTAGTTCAGTACTTACCTACTTATGAAATATAGGTAGATGTGTAAAATTAAAACAAAATATACATACATAATACACATATGCATAAGATGAATTTAGCTACGCGAAAATTTATGCAAATCCATCGCATTCATATTTTCTATGTTTTGCAAAATCGTTTTCAAAATCACAAAGTAATAGGTGAACCCTAATTAGGAAATGAGGTCAAGTGATATCAAATTTACAACGTTCTCACACAGGCACAGACAAGGCACAGAATACGTAGTAAAACTTACAGACAAAGCATAAAGTTGCATTAGTATACAGGAGCCTGGAGTGTCTATGTCAACTACTTACACGTACACACACAATATTACGTTAGCTACAATTTAGTAATTTTTCTACTGTGAAGTTGTGTAGTGATGGTGAAATAAATATTTAAATTTAATTAATGTTTTGTGATTTTAGTGGGTATATATCGTTCAGCTTCAAGTTTAGAATTTAAAGTTACCTTGGTTTCGCTATTTATTTCCTGACCGCGGATGAAAATTAGTACGCAGTCATTATTTCAGAACATGTGCCAATTTCTTGTGGGGATGATAATTAGTACGCACATTGAAATCGAGCACATTTTCTGATGTATGTAGGGTGGAAATTACTGCAATCTAACGACTGGGGACGAAAATTAGTACGCAGTCACTTTTGCAGACCATGTACCAATTTCTTGTGGGGATGATCATTAGTACGCACATGAAATTGGTGCACATTTCCTGATATTCCTGAGTTATCTCTGCGGATGAAAATCAGTACGCAGAGACTTCGAGAAGTAATAGCAAACCAGTTACAATAAATCTATTCTGATCTGAACAGTACCTATGAAATTATCACTTTGTCTAGTTTTCTTTCTTATCCACAATGTTTCATGCACATTATGTTCACGTTATTATTTCACCATCGCTATAAAGAGTAGTAAGTGGTGTGAAAGTGACTTTGTATTCAAAAGTGAAGTTATAAATTACACCATCGACTAGGTGAGTGATATACCTAACTATCTAAATGTCTACCTTGACAAAACTTTTCCTTGTTATTGACGCAGAGACTTCAAGAAAGAGTTGAATAACAACATATCAGTTTCAATAATTTCATACAATAGAATATTATGTCATAACCAAGGTGTGATTGGTTTCGACAGTGATCGAGAACACGAATTTTTACTCGGACGCAAACGAACGCGTAAGGTTATTAAAAATTTATGACAACGATAGAACGCGATTAATACGAGTCTTAATTAGTTATTGGGAACGCTGTTCCACTTTCAGTTAGCATCTCAAAGATTTTGGGTGCTCCACCTGAAGCGAAGCGAAAGGTGGAGTACCCAAAATCTTTGAGATGCTAACTGAAAGTGGTCCAGCGTGCCCAATAACTACCTACTTGCTTTGCTATCTTGGGGGATTTTCCGGAACTGATAAGATGACGATGTACCTACGTCCTACACTGATATGTTTGTCTATCTAATTTTAATATGATAATCCTTTCTTTGTAGCAACCTTATTATTCATAGAATTTGGCCCTAAAACGTTTTTCTGATAAAATGGAGGCGTGACATACTATTGTGTTATCCTACTGGATCGGATGACTCCCCCGCGTTCGCTTGCGGGGGAAAGAGAAAGTCTATTTGACCGTAGTGTTTAGAGTAGCATTATAATTATATAGCTTAGTATGTTGATTGAGTAGTTCTAGTAAGAACTAGAATTGTGCTTGGAAATAGCTTGAAAACAATGTGTGTATTTGGCAAAAATGAATTTAACGCGAGAATATTTGAAGTTTATCAGCATTCGGAATTAAAGAAACCTATATAAAAACTTAAACCGTTTTTCTCGGGTCAGGCAATACGTTCCATAATGAAACTTTATAATTTTATTCCATGTCCAAACAAATTTGCTATATATTTTGTAAATTTATATTAATCTAGCGCTATTTGAGATGTCATTTAGCGAGTATCTGTGATATCGAGTTGGCAACCCTGGTTTTCGATTAATATTTTCTTCTGTTCAATTAAGCTTACTTAAACTCGTTTTGTGGTGAAATTAGCACGTTATTTGTTTAATAAAATACTTACCTGTGATAAGAGACTCCGTGCGTAGTGAAGTTCGTAGTATGTGATCGAGATTTACAAAGGATTACTGCACATATGACCATTTTTAAGGAGCTCCGTTTCGTAACATAGTAAGAAGGCAAATGGCGGATGAACGACGTTGAAACAGTTTTTATAAAACGGTGTGCTCGTTTGACATACGTTGGCGGAGCCAACGCATGTACCTCGGCTGAGGGGAAATTATAGGTATAACATATCCGTTCTATATATAATCAAAGTTCATAGGTCACAGTCACATGAGTCAGAGTCAAGTTAAACTGAAGCTCTAGTACAAAAATACATTATTATTATAAGTGCATGTTCACGAGTAAATAATAATAATAATAATCCATCAGTAATATTCTGATTCAGTAATACCTGTGTGGTAATGCACCGATTTACACATACAGTAAAATAAGGAAGACGAGGCGATATGGCTTTAGTCTGCTCAGCAATGGCCGAAAAACACAAAAATTGCAATATTATATTACTGTCAAATCTATCAATTGTCATTCTATCAGTGTTGCTTGCAGCCAATGACGAAAAACTTTTGTGCCATTATTTGTTGAGATTATTTCTATTTTTAACTCGCAAAATAACTAAATAATACGAAGACAAGTTGAAATTATCATGGCTATCTTACATAGAGCGCTCTTTACGTGGTTCATATTCCTGGTGTTCCTGATTCTGTTATGCCTCCGACTGGAATCCCGAACTCACTGGAACTGGTTCATTGTATTTATCCCGATGTGGGTTTATGACAGTATTTTATTAATATACGTACTGTTTCATATGATTTCCCACTGCAGAAATGGTATAGAAAGGTTTAGAGGGACTATCAATAAAAATGTATGGTACATAGCTGCCATAGGCCTCAAAATGGGAGCTCAAATCATCATCTGTATTAAATTGGAATATACCAAAGTTAACCTCCCAATATATGTTGTAATGACGCCAATATGGATGCTACTCCCTGTACTATGTGTGGAAGTTTTCATGCACCTCATAAAACACTCAAGTGGGAGCAGTAGATACTGAAGTATGTTGATATCTGAAAGCGAGAAACTCGTAGGTGTAATGGACTAAATATATAGGTACCGTACGTGAGAGGACATGTGACCTGTGATAAATATAAACTTGGCACATACTCATTGACACTGAGTTTGTTTGCACTTGTCTAAAATATTTGCCTGTGTCCAGAACTTTGGTGATATAACTATTCCATCAAACATTGAGCTTAACAAAAATGTCTTCATTTGATGGAAGTAGTTCAGAGCTGAAGAGTTTGGTGGTAACTGAAGTGCCAGTGGGTTCTACTGCAGTGTTGAAATGTAACAGTAATGATTTTGACCATAACTTCATGTTTTGGCTTTTCGACAAAAACAAAGTCATAGGCCCGGGAAATGAATATGATGAGAGGAAATATAAATATGAAGTTTTGTCTGGAAAATTACACATTGATGTAAGTATTATTTAATTGTAGTTTCGTCACATTTGCTGTACAATACTAGCGCTAATCCATCACCACTATATCCCATCACTGGAAATTTTGGTTCAGTTACTAAACACACAAGAGAACTATCCTGTTATCAGTCTTAAAACACTTTTTTGTGTATAAGTGAAATTTGGTTATTTTGGTTTCTTCATTCTACATAATGGAAACAGTTAACACAAAAAATGCTTGGTCCCTTGAGTTCTAAAGTCTTTACACTGTATTTCAAATTTTATGGCAAGTAGAGTGATGGAGAGGAGTGAAGTATAGCAGTGCAATACTCCCCTTTATCCCTGTAGTGGAGCAAGCTGAGCCAACATGATGTGTGCTATCTCTGACCGATACAGTTTCACTAACAAATGTCTAGGATCACGCTCTGCTCATCACCACTACACAAGTCCGCTTGTCTACTACATAGTTCTGCTTGTCTCTGCTACACAGCTCTATTCATCTCCGCTTCAGTGAGAACGCACCCTTAATATAAGCTGAGCACTAGTTCAGCTTTGTATCAGTTGGTTGAATAATCTGTTCAAGAATTGAAAGGTGAACTGTAGCTTAATTGACAAAACAACAGGAACCCAGATACCCTGTTGGACACCTTAAATTTTTGATCTGTCATATCTGAACATAGACCAAAGTGTGAAAACACCAGCATCAGCTATAAATAAAAGAAAAATTATAACATTTTCAGAATGTCTCACCACAAGAATCTGGATTCTACAAGTGCATATCCAAGAAGTTGGATGGCACTAAGTACTCTGTTGGTGAGATTGAGATGCTGGTTTCTGGGTCGTCCTTTTCTGCCATGGATGCGGTGAAGCTAGTCGCCATTGTGGTCTCCATCATCGTTATAGCAGCCTGTGCTGTACTCTACTGGCGTATGAGAAAAGACTGGAGAAGATATGAAGGGAGAAGTATAGTTGCAGGTAAATAATAAACAATGTGTTATGGTTTATTTAGTGCTTACTCTCACCTCAGTTTTAATAAAAAAAAAATCCTCATTTCTGACCACAATCTTTTTTATACAAAAACAATAATGTAACTAATGTAAAAAGATATTGGATGCCAGTACAAGGTTAGCTAAAATAGAAAAAACAAACATGCTCCATATGCTCGCGTATATTTATTTCTAAAATATATTGCTTTCTTGACCATTGACTGAATAATCTGATCTATCGTCATCATCATCAACCATTTACCACCCACTGCTGGGTATAGGTTTCCTCTTCAGCACACCATCTTTTCCAGTCCTATGCTAGTCTTGTCCACAGTCACTGCTTTCCTGCTGCCTTAGCAATGTCATCCGACATCTACATTGATACACTATTTCACACTCTCTTCGCTCGCGCATTCCTACTTCTTGTGATTTATGCTTCCATGATGATTAGGTGATGAATCACCTAATAATTTTAACTATACATACACACATTACATAGAACGAAAATGGCAAAAAAAAAACCACTCGCTGAGCTTGCACATTTCTGCTTGTTGCATTTTGATCTTACTTGACTCGTCATGTATTTAATAATCGGAAAAAGGTTGAAATTACTAAACAAGAGATCAGATTTGTGTTCGGTTGGCTTACACGTTTATACTACTTAATATTGTTGTACTCAAGCTTTATCCACAACTCTCCCTCCAAAATCCTTTTTTCACTAATTGCTATAATATTTAATTATTGCATTAAATATAGCCCCCGGTGAAAAAAAACCATGCATACTACTGAATTGAGTATCTTAGCTCTATAAATGATGTTGTGAAAGTGACAATCATGTGATATGTCACATTACGTCTACAAAGTGATTGATTATATTTACCAAACATTTTGGATAATGTTCAAAAATACTTTTACCTTCAGTGGATGACACAGAAGATGATGACGGTGAAGATGTCTACAATCCAACCACTACTACATCACCAATCTCCCAACCAGTTGCCGGGCCAAGCCGAAACCTGTCTTCTGAACACCTTATATATGGAATCGACAATCAGGGTTTGGATACAGACTTTAACTCTGTGTTTGAAAATATACAAATCAAGTCTCCAACACCACAGAGGAGTTTGATCTAGAATAATCTAGGTATTGTGAGGTGCTGTAGATTATTAAATAATTTTATACAGTAAGAAGTAAGTTATATTTACCTAATATTTAGTATTCTGTGATTCATTTGTGATATTTTGGTTCACTATCAATCACGGATTTAAAATCTGTTTCTGCCAATATTTAGACCCAATTTGATCCACTTGTACCCGATTGGGTCCAGCCATTATTGAAAAGTTATTGCAACATGAAAGTACTGGAGTGATGTTAATCCCAGCTTCTTCAGTTCTCGTACCGAGTTACCACCTAGGAATGATCGATCTGCACTAACATTTAGAATATGACCTGGATACCTGTTATGACCTGTTACAGACTTTGATCACATTCCATTCAAAAGATATTTACTGTTTCAAAACTGTACTTAACTATGAAAATAAATTAGCACTAAATGTATTTCGAATGGAACATGGTCAAAATCTATTGCTATAACAAACATATTAAGACAGGTGGAGCAATAGATTCTAAGCAAAAAATGCGAGGTCTGTGGGTGGAGCCATGGCTTAAGACTGGTACAAATCATTGGTATGAACAGATTTTAACTATGTGATTGGTACTGAACTAATATCGGTAAGGGCCAAAACACATGTATAAAACGGGACGCCATATCGTGAAAAAATAGAATTCATCGACAAAGTTGACTACATGACAATGTTGTATGCATCGTATCCACAGATCGTATCGTAGCATGATGTGACGTGCCGTGTGTAATGTTTTGGCCCTGACACAATTCAGTTTATGTCATCTATTATAGTTTTAACTTTTATACTATATAGAGATTTTTGAGTACTTACAGAGTAGAAACTGAAATATTATAGAGAGGTTTACCATAATTATTTAATTGGTCCATTAAGAAAATATTTAAAAAAATAGGAAATGTAGATAGTAAATTAAGTAGGTACAAAAATTAAACAAATTTCTAATGACTATGACTATTTTATTTCACCATTTATTTTATTACAATATCATAATCCTTTCTTTATCTTCAGGGTCCTACATACTAAACGCATATCAGCAGCAGTGCCGTTTATACGCAGGCCCGCGCACGAACTGTGCCACGGTTACACTGTTTAGGCTTACTTGCTGCGCGGTTTTGGCGCAAGGGGGACGCTTTTCCTTTGTAACACTATTATGCCCACCATATTATCTCTTCACATCTGGAGCGGCGTGTCAGTGCGGAACAGCGTGCTGTTCCCGATGTGAACAAGTGCTATGGTGGCCATAGTTGATACACACAGGCCGCAGTCGCGATGCATTGCGCTTGTGAAGGGTCCTTTGGCATTAATCACATTTTGTTCTGCTGATTACAAATGTTTTGTCTTTAAACCTAAAATGTATTATACTTACAATAAAATTGCAACTTTTCTTTGATTTAAACTGGACTGGAATGCAAAATTGCACTGGCTGATTAGAGTGTTCCTGAGTAAATTGATTTCTTCTAGGCTAGCGTGCCCCATCTCAGACTGTCAAGACGAGATGGCGGATCAAAAGCTTGCCTATTTACTTGATAAAGTATTTAAACTAAAATCTAAATGAATGTGATGTCTTCTGCAGTACTGTCTTGTTTTTCGACAGATTCTTGATCATTATTAGACACTGACTGTGGCGTGGTGTCAAGAGTCTCATCTTCTTCCTCATCTCCATCTATTTCCATTTCAAATACCCTCACTTTTCTCATATTCTTTGCAAGTACTATAGCCACTTTACGACTCCCAGAAACAGCTATACGAAAACCATCCATTTTATCAAGTACTTTGAAAATTCCAGGGTCCAGTAATGGGGAGATGTCTTTTTTGGCTAGCTTATCACAAAATAGATATGACTTGGACTTTATATTGAAATCGCTAGAGTTTTCTATCAAAATTTTCAGTGGGAGCTGAATGAAGATAGTACTTTCATCATTGCTGGGATGTTGGACCAGTACGGACAGATATTCACCCGAGTAGAATTGTAAGTCCAACACTGCAAGCTGAGTCTCTTCAGTATTGGCATCCTGTATCAAGCTTGATGACAAGTAATACTTCATGGCTGTGGCCGTACAACAAGTTTCCTTCATATTCACTGACATGAAATAAATCCCATTTCTTCCATAACTAGTGTTCATAAATGCCATCATGAAACGCTTTTCGTTTGTGTCAAATGTTTGTGAGATTCTGAGGTTTTCACCAATATTACCACTCATTTGATCTTCATAACATCTAATGTTGTGCAGGACTGAGAAATGTTTTCCAATATCTTTCTGAGACACATCAAAGACTTTACCAAGAGCATCTCTCAGGTATTTTTGCTGCTGAACCAGTGAAAACTTTTTGAATTCAGTCATTGAAAATATTGTATCATTGTCTTTTAGTAGACAGGAATTGTCTCTTAAGAACTTGTGCCATGGATTGTCATCGTCATCGGGCAGTATCGTCAGTTCTTGGTCTTGCAGGTATTGGCCTAACCTTTCTAAATTAAACTTAGCTGTTTTTTCTTGTGTATTGTCATCATTCTCGTCTTGAACATTATCAAAGTTGTATAAGAATTCTGCGATGTGGGTAATGTCTTGTTGTGCTATTTTGGTAATTTCACTCGGGGTCTGCTCATCCAGTAATCTGACTATGACAACAAAGAGCCATCTCAAAAATGCTTTGTAGTTGCGCATGGAGACATCTATTACTTTCTGTAGCTCCAGACTCTTGTTTAGAAATGCACAACAAGCTTTTATTGCTGCAGTTACTACACCTTCATCAAGGCCAAGAATCTGAAATAAAAATGCTGGTTTGTATAAGATGTTTTAATATGTATTTTTTATGGCAACAAGGAATGCCACTTTTACGCATCTTTATCGCAATATATGAGACATAAACGGTTATATCATTTGATCGAGTTTTGATTTTCAAAGTTTGATTTTTTTCACAGTTGTAAGAGACCCTAGACCTGAGTATCTATATATATATAAAAAAAAAAACATATTTACATAGGTCATGCCATAACTTGAGAACTACTTAACCGATTTCATTCTTATGCTTCTTACGGAAATAAAAATCAAGAAAATAGTGCAGAAAGTTTGAAAATGTCAGAAAACTTAACGAACATTTTAACTCTGGTGAAGCCGTGGGGCGCAGCTAGTTTTATATAAATTTTAACTTGATATCTTTACGCGTTCCTCAGAAAAAGGGTCTTGACAGACAGACAACAATGATCCAGTGATTCCTTTTAAGGCACGAAACCCTAAAAATTGGCATTGGAGATCTTTTTGGCCGATAAACAATAATACTAGGTACCTAGTTAAATGCCTGCGACTTTGCATGCTCGGCCTTTGGCCTTGCCAATAGATATCTTTTCATATTTCTAACTTTAGACCCAGTGGTCCTCACATATCATGTGAGTAAACCATCTGTTTCATATTGAATAAAAAATACCTTAAATCTGTCTGGAATCCTTGTTAGCCCTCTCAATTCAGACAAGTAGTAAGTGAGGCTTTGTCCAACAATAGTCAGTTGCTTCAAAACTAATTTCTGAATTGTGGAGTAACTGAGCTCCACAGAGTTTCCAAACTTTTTCAAGTCATTGGCTGTTAATTTTTGAAGCAAGTAGACTTGAAGATCATCTGATGGTATTCCTGTAATCCAAAATTACTCATAGTAAGACTGAAACTCTGATAAAGTTATAAGGTGGCAAATCTACATGATCTAATTCCCTCCTTCCCATTTTTCTATCGGACTGCCAGAGAGGGCACAAAAAAACGACACCGCTTTGTAGTCATCCTCTTTTTTGCTTTGAATCATTGCTAGTCATAGTTATATTAAAATTGGGTGTTGAGTTTCTAATTTCATCATCATCATCATCAACCATTCTCCACCCACTGCTGGGTGTAGGTCTCCTCTTCATCGCGCCATATTTTCCGGTCCTGTGCTAGTCTTGTCCACTGCTTTCCACCAGCGGGCTGGTGGTCTGCCTGGTGGTCGCTTTCCGTTCCGTGGCCACCATTCTGTGACTGCTTTGGTCCACCTACTTTAATGATTGAAAACATTGCTAAGCTACAAACCTAACATGAGAAGTTCCAGCAAGTCCGCAGAAACGCCACCATCTGGTACACATGAAGCATAAAATGCCATTTTCGTGTCCATTTCCAACAAAATGTGCTCCCATGCCTCTGTGATCGAAATCATGGTTTGATCAAGGTAAGACAGAAGTTGAACTATTTGTCTATGCTTATTTGCTACAAGGTACATTTCTTCGGCATAAGCAGAGAGAACACTTGTATTGATTAGAGACAACAAGACGTTGTTAGAAAATTTGTCTATGTAAAGTACTTGCATCACACTAAAATCATCAGATAAATTGATGTCCAAGACTTTGTATTCTCCAAAATCATCTTTAGCAACTTGTGCCAAGTGTATGGTGCCGTAAGGGTATGTTCCAAAGATGTTCATGTAAATATACCCTGTTCCATATCCAACGAGGAGCATATTTAATTGTGTAGGATCCTGCACTTCTTTGAAATCTTTTACATTCTCTTCAGCGTTTTGATTTTTGTAACCACTGGTTTGGGGCAATGGTTGGAGGAATATTGATGCATCATCCTGAAACATTTATAAGTATTGAATTTAATTTTAAATACAAACTTTAGTTTATTACAATACACTGTAGTGCTATTGTGCAGAGTTCATCTGGAAAGTGCCACCAGTTATTTAACCGCCAATTAGTAGTGTGCAAAATTACTGTTTCGGGTTGATGATCATGTTTCCAGTAAAATTACTGGGCATAAATAGCTTTAAATGATGAAAGTTCTATATACAATTCTAGGTTGTACTAAGCTGTAAAATACTGTATCATTTTATCTCATATAAATTAAAAAAAACTTGTTGCAAACAATAGCAAAATGCATGTTTATTTACTACTTATGAACGACTTTTTTTATAAACAAATGCCTCTGTTTTTTTTTTTATTTAGTAGCAGGCTTGCATTTGGCTGCCAACCCGCCTGATGTAAAGCAATGATATGGTCTACGATGGAGCATGCTTGCCAACTAAAGCAAATACAAGCAAACTAACACAATTTAAGTAACCTACATAAACAGTTGAATTACCCATAGACTGTTGCAGGTGGGTTACCATGTGTCTGGATTTGTCTGGAATTTTAGACCTTTGTCTGGCTTTTTTAGCTTTGGCGATGTATAAATCTTGGCGATGTGTAAATCTTGATTAATATTTCCCTAAACACTAATCAAAAATCTTTTAAAATTTAACCAACATACATGTCTGGATTTTATTGAAAATGTGCGGACTTTTCAAATATTGCTACGGTAACCCTAGGTTTAAAGATAATTCAAATGGTCAAGCCCACTACCAGTTGGCAGTATACCCAGCATACTTGCAGCATTACCACACTGAATGGCAATGCTTATACATTGAGCCAGATAAATGCAAGCATTTTGGTGACACATCCAAGTCACTCTGTTACATTTACTACTTACATATAAATTATACTCAGAAGCACTCTCTAATGTATTATTTCTGACAGCCCAAGTGAGGCAAGTGACTCCACAATGTTTTGCTGCCTCAAAATCATCCAGAGTTTCTTGTTCTAGGACATACTTATCAAGATTATCTTTGTCCTCTATGTCAACTATGTAAACAGTTCCAGAACTGTATCCTATGGCCAATGCCTGAAAAAAATAACCTTGAATTAGTCAGTGCTTTTTTGAAACCAAAATAAAGGAAGACAGCAAGTAAGATGGGAAGATGAAATTAAAAAAGTGGCTGGCATAAATTGGAAAAAACTAACACAAAAACATGAATGGGAGTCCCAGGAAGAGGCCTATGCCGGAAGGCAAGCTGGAAAGAATACAGCGGAGCCGATGTCAATAGCTAATTAATAATATTATAAAAATATATAAATTAATGAATTTTACAGTTAAATAGATAATTGAAAAATTGGCAAGATGAGAAGCAAGAAACTTGACCAGCATAAAAAGGCTATAAAATAATAGTTATTTTGTGTTTCTCTAATTCAACCACCTAATATCTACTATGAAACGTTGTCGCCTTTTTGTACCTGCGCTAGCTGTCTGCTCGTGGGCTAGTGACGCGAGATATGGTTTAGGTATTCGAAATTGTTGGCTTTAATTGGCATGAAAAAAAACTATTTGTAGTGTTATTTCTTTTTATATGCCCAGCAATCATGGTCAGTGGTGCCGGCCTCAGTAAAACGGTGTAATCTCTGAAGCCAGTTCTCACTACACCAAAGGTGGTGGAAGAGTGATGATGATGTGGAGCTTTTGAAAACCAGACACATCATTTAATTTAACTGAATTATTTAGTATTTAAACAAAAAAAAAATTTTTTTTTTTTTATTATTTAATTATTTTTTTTATTTAGAATTTTTTAATACCATTGACGTGTAAATTTATAATTATGAATAAATGACTTTGACTCTGATATTGCTGCACACGCAGACTACTAGGTCGCGTCGCGTGTCTTCTTGAGAACTTGAACACCAGCATGGTAAGCCTATTTAGAAATACAAACAAACCTTTCCATCAGGCCTCCATGCCATGGCACGGACAGACACATTTTCTTCGAGAGGTGGCAGATTCCAAACTTTTTGCCAGTGTAGCCTATGGATCTGAATTTCACCTGAAATGATAACAAAATTGATTGTTA
Organism: Agriopis marginaria; assembly: GCA_932305915.1. NCBI lineage: Eukaryota > Metazoa > Arthropoda > Insecta > Lepidoptera > Geometridae > Agriopis > Agriopis marginaria. The sequence continues at coordinate 9,227,835 of OW029921.1, forward strand.
AGAATGTGTTTTGGGTAATTACCTACTCAAAAGACAACGGTTAATATATTATAATAAGCAGAGGAGTTTGTACAAACCTTTGAAATTACTCAAAGCTAGTAAATCGAGCCTGTTACTCCATACCATTAAGTCTACTTGGTATGCGACATGCCTTTCACCTACTTTTCGCATTCCACAATGATACATGTTAACTATTTTACGTGCAACTCGAACATACTATGATACAATTTGATTTCCCTTTTTACCGGATTTATCACATTTCACAAAACACAACCAAATCAAATCAAAAAATCATAACATAAAGCATAAAGTGATGACAGATGATGTCATTAATGTGATTGTCATTTCATTTTTAATTGGCCAAATGCTGGCGTGTTTCTGGCTCAACGCATAAGCATTGCCATTCAACGTGGTAATGCCGCCAGCATGCTGGGTACGCTGCCAACTGGTAGTGGGCTTGAGCATTTGGATTGTCTTTAGACCTTCAACGGTCTATGGGCAGTCTAACTGTATTTGTAGTTTTAGTTTTAGCTTGTATTTTGTTTAGTTAATAAAGGCGCTTGCCCAAGATTTTTTTTTTAATTTTAAACCTCAATAATTTTATTTTTCGCCCATCAGACAGGCTAAAGTTTTTAAAGCCATACCGCCTCGTCACCCGTATGACTTTTGTTATGATATTGCTGCTCAGTGAGCTACGGAGTTGGCTGATACTTAGCGTCTTAGTTGCGTCAACATCTAGCGCAGCCACAGATATACACAACAAATCTGTGAGCGCAGCTAAGACGCTTTAACAGGCTATGTAAGGATAAATTATTATTATTATTTTATTTCGGAAAATATCCTTATTACACAAAATTGAAACAGTGTTAGAAGAGAAAAAAAAAAGTCAAACTATTAACTACAAACTTAAAAACAAATTTCACAAAACAATTAAAATTAAATTACAACACAATCAATCAATTTAATATATCCATTACCATATTTTGTATAATATTACTCTCGTTAGAGAGTAGTATATTCCTTGAATATTACTATTGAAGAACTATGTATCCAGGACCATGAAAAAAACGACAATAAACTTCTCTTATTTTTCTATTATAATTATAATTATAATTTTGAGGAAGTTTTGGCGCCAACGTGGAAAATACATGTCGGCTCGTTGGATTATTTTCCTAAACTTGTGTATTTTCGAGTGTTAATGTGTTATAAATGGTGAATTATTATACATTAAGTGCTCGTGAACGTGCTCGAGTGTGGGAAAGTGATATAACGAGGTGAAACGTTTCTTTTCGTGTTGTTTCCAAAACTCCATAGGAGCCTCTTGTAAAGTTCCCACCACTTTACAGAGGCATGAGTTTGACTTGACCGTGACTTACTTAGCTTGACTCTGACTGTGACTATGACTTGTTTGACGTTATTAAGACTATACAAAACAGAAGAATAGGCGGTATGGCCTTAAAGGCTTTAGCCTGCCCGAAGGGCGAATTATAATTTAAAAAAAAAATATTGAAAAATTGTCATAGGTTATGTTGTTATTTTTCTAAACTTTATGTAGTCTTTATGCTTTATGTAGTCCAATATAATACAGTTTCATCAATTATTTCCAGCAACATTGATCCTTTAAATTCATAGATCGGACAACTGAAATAATGTCTACGAACAGCACTTCATTAAAGGAAGAACTTGCAGAGTGTCTCACTCAACAACTAAGTGAAATCGAGTTATTGAAATCAATGTATCCTAATCCTGGGGATATAATATTATCAGACAGTAATGTTGCAGAAACCAGAAACTTCGTAAATACGAAATCAGAATACATTCCGAGCAATTTAGATTTTGTGATTAACCTAACCTTTGATGAAATAAAACTAGAGGTTTGTGTTAATTTACCTTTGTCGTATCCTACAGAAGAGCCTGATATTTACATAAGATGTAATCAGCTTAATAGACAACAAGAGACGAATTTAAATACAGGATTATCCGAGTGCATAAAAAATAACCACATTGGAGAAGTGTGTTTATATACTGCCATAACATGGCTGCAAGACAATATAGAATCATTCACGGCAAGCAAAGATGAAGAAATTACCAAATCGAATGTAGCACAAGATGAGAATGTTATGTTTTGCCGTATGTGGATTTATTCACATCATATTTATAATAAGAAAAAAAGAGAAGATATACTCAAACTGGCCAAAGAATTTGATTTGACGGGTTTCTGTTTACCGGGAAAACCAGGTGTCATCTGTATAGAAGGAACTAATAGGTGTTGCAATCAATGGTGGAAAATTATTAAATCAATGTGTTGGAAGAAAATTGCAGTAAGAAAAACCGAAATCTATGAATATTCAGAAGAACCTAAGCAAAGAAAATTTAATGATTTCAAAGAACTGCAAAACTCCAAAACTGCTGTGATGAGTAACTTTTCAAAATTCATGATTGAACATGGATTTGGTCAAATATTTAATGAATTCTTTGGATTTGATAATCTTTGGTAGGAGGTCTAAACAAACAAAAAAAACTTGAATTTCAATGGATTTCTAAACTTTGTGGCAATCCTATAATAGTCCATCATTGTGAAAAAAATGCATGATCGCAGCCAAACCTTAAATTTATTAATACGTAGGAACCTCCAACAATAATTAAGATTCGTCCTGGTTTGTTCAGTTAAGTTTTGATCAGCAGATGTGATTTCATGTTATTAAGGTTCTAAATGGGTACCCAAAGGCTGTAAACAGGATCCTATTACTAAGCCTATACTGTCTGTATGTCTATCCTACTTTTTACCGACTGTATCTTTCGAACAGTAATATAGATAGCCAGTTGAAATTTTTATAGAATATAATATAGTGTTATGGCAGATTAACTAAGAAATAATAATAAAATGTATTTTTGTATTTGCTCTAATGTAAGAATGGTAATATGTACAAGCGTCAAATTTAGCATGATTATAGTACACACTAATGACAACAAATAAATAATGGACATTTGCGAGTTGGTGACAAATTTCTGTTCACCACCAGTTCTCATACGATCACCGAAGTGAAGCAACATCGGTGTGGTCGGTACTTGGATGGGTGACCGTCTGGACGTTGATGGGAAGTTGTCTTTTTGCAGTTTTTTTTTGTACTTTAGTAGCTAATTTGCTAATTTGTCTGGTGGTTCAGAACCCTCAGCCTGACTCGCACTTGGCCGGCTTTATTTTTAATGTTGGACTTGTGCCTGACTCATAAGTTTTATTATTGTATAATGAAATCAATATACATTCTATTTTTTGATTTTAATGATTTTTAAACACCCAATACATAATGAGTTAATAAGATGTGGTTGATTGAAATAGGATGTGTTTTAAAATCCATATAGGATGCATTTTTGAATGACTGCCAACTCGCCTGATGTTAAGCGACAATGCGGTCTATGTTGAAGCAAACTTGCCTAAAACACGTGAATTTGGCGCTCACTTATGCTGCCGCCGACACTTGCTTCTGTTTGTCTCCTGTCCCCCTAGATTTGGGGCGCTGAGCTGTTTGGGTTGATATCTGATCAACGGCCCTTCAATTTTTGACATTCAGGCAGAGAAAGTTAACTTTCTCTGCAATGAGTATGCATCGGATCTTCACAATCTAATTCCCTCCTGCCCATTTTTCTATCGGACTGCCAGAGCGGGCACGAAAAATCGTCACCGCTTTATGGTTGATATTCCGAAAACCCGTACGAAGCGTTTTCATTCCACATTTATTATGCGAACTGCTAGTCTGTGGAATGCGCTGCCTGAATGGGTGTTCCCGGATGGTTACAATCTGGGTGTCAATGGGGAACCCGCCTTTCGTTTTTACTTAAACTTACAATCTGGGTGTCTTCTAATCACGAGTGAATCGGTTTCTTCTAGGCAAGCGTGCTCCAACGTACACCGCATCATCGCTTAACATCAGGCGTGATGGTGGTCAAGCGCTAGCCTATTAATTATAAAAATTTATCGGCAAATCATTTAATTGCGTGCGCATCGTAATATGACGCGTATGCTAAGCCAAATGTATCACACTAAGCCATTTTATACTAGTTGCTGCACAAGCATGCTCGGGCAGTAATAAAAATACGGAAGATGAGGCGGTATGAATTTCAAGGCGTAAGCCTGCCCATTAACGGGCAAAAAAATATATTTTCGCTGTGTATTTTCGTGTAAAACTGTGAACGTCAGTCACTCCGTCAATTCACGTCAGATGGAGTGACAGATGCGAAGTTTTGGCGCCAACGTAGAAAAAAACATGTCGGCTTGTTGTATTATTTTCCTAAACTTGAATATTTTTGAGTGTAAATGTATACTAATGGTGTATTATTATTTATTAAGTGCTCGTAAACGTGTTCGAGTGTGGAAAAGTAATAAACGCTGTGAAACATGTCTTTTCATGTTGTTTCCAAAACTCTATATAGAAGCCTTGAAGCCTTTGTAAAGTCTCCACCACTTTACTGGGGCGTAAGTTTGACTTGACCGTGACTTACTTTGACACTGACTGTGACTATGACTTGTTTGACGCTATTAATACTAAATAAACTTGGTTAATATCACGACTAAAGGACTTTGTATCAACGGTCATGAAAAACTTTACAAAAAAAAGACATGACAGCAAGGAATATACTACTCTCTACGATGACAGTGACACTGCTGATGGTGGAAGGCCGCCGGTCCGGTCAAGTCGAGCTTTCTGTAATTTACTGAATAAAAATAAAATTTTATTTCTATAAATGAAAATAATATTAATCGAATAAATGTTGAAAATTTATGTAAAATTTTATTACCTAAAATCACAGCTATGTATACCCATATAATAGTAGCTATTACTGCTCTTAAATTATTTTTCATACCGGTGTAGTAAGTTCATGTGTTCCCAGTGTTGATAATAATTACTTTACTGTTGTCAGGAGATACTTATATGTACCCACAAATTATTTTCAGCCACTCCACAGATTTTGAAGTGCACCGGAACTGGTTAGCTATTACTTTTAATCTTCCGATTGATCAGTGGTATTACAATGCTACATCGGAATGGACACTGGATTACCCCCCGTTTTTCGCGTGGTTGGAATACGCTCATACCTACTTAGCAAAATATATCGACCAGAGTATGTTGGAGCTAACCAATTTGGATTACAAATCCGACATGACGATACTGTTCCAAAAGCTTTCTCTGATATGCTTGGATTTTATTTACATTCTCGGTGTAAGCTGGTATGTACCTCATTATTATCTATCTGGTAATATTAAGTAACATTTACTAATTTTACTCATTGCTGTCCTCTACCTGAGCCATCTTTTTCGTTGTTATTATAATTTATACAGGGTTACATGATTCGTTGGTACCTACTAAACCGAAAGCAAGTCATTATCTCATAATTTTGAACAACTTACACTGGACACAAAGCAAACACTCAGAGGCAGCGTAAAGCATTGGCGAGATGGGCCATCGCCGACGGCTTCACGCTCCTACCTAGGGGCCTCGCAGCTCAAAGACAGAATGAGTAGAATTGTCGTATTTAAAATGCCGATTTTTATTATTCATCGTAAAATACCAAATTCTTGAAAGTTTGAAGATTTTAGAAGTGAGAATAATGTCGTGGCAGTCTCTAATTTACCTCCCTCCACAAAGTAACATAGTGGGGGCAAGTTAACTCTGTGCTACTATGAACTACAGGGTCCAAAAGACTTGAAATCCCCTCGTCCTGCTTCAATCTGTTAAAGAGACCAAATCCAAATCTGCAAAAATCCAACTGAAGTAGATAGTAGTGCATGTTTCAAGACTTTTACGGATCACTACTAATTTTAATATAATGTTTATAGGTGCACAACACTCCTTAGCCGCGGTGAGCAGCTAGCATTCATATTGTTAGTGTGTAACCCGGGATTGCTCATGGTGGATCACATACACTTTCAATACAATGGATTTATGTATGGAATTCTAATGATATCAATATCACATCTGATAAAAGTGAGTACCTGTGCATTTTTAAGAGCAATAATTGACTCTTGTATTGGCCTCCGATTAAACTTAGCTAAAATTAAGGTTCAGCAAGCACAATCCGGGACTGGTTGGCATCAATTAATTCTCATTAGGGACTGACATCAACATGGTATCAACGTTCTGCTAAAGCTTGGTACCTTTGGGTACGCAGACGACAGCACAGCAAATCTTGATGTGTTCTAATCACAAGTAAATCAGTTTCTTCTAGGCTGGCATGCTCCATTGTAGACCGCATCATCGCTTAACATCAGGCGAGTTAGATGTCAATTGCAATATTTTTTTTTTTTTTTTTTTAAGTATTGTACAAAAACATGTTTACCTAGGGCACACGCTTGAACTAGCCAATAGTAATTTTAAGGGTACCAATCATCGGAAACCAAGAGTAGAATACCAACTAGCCGGGCTTCATTCAAGAAACTGTATTGGGTCTTCTCATCACCCACCATGAAAGGTCTTAATAAAGCCATGTTCTCCAGGCATCGGATCATTTTAAAACTTTTCATATATACTTAGATACTTACCAAGTTTCGTCATCTTTCCGAAACTGTTCACAAATGGACTGGAACGGATCACTCACCTTCATTTTGCTGATGATATAATCATCATGGTAGTCACTGGAGGACCTCAATGCTATGCTTAGCAACCTAAGAATAGCCAAGGATAATTAAACGGTTGCATAGAACAGTAGTACCAAACCTAAGGCAGGAGGTTGTTGAAAAATTGTTCTCCTTTTGACTTTGTATGTTGAGTATGTTGTATGTATAAGTCGTAATGAAAAATTTATTTTTTTGCAGGCAAATTATTTGCAAGGAGCGTTCTGGTTTGCAGTTCTATTGAACTTCAAGCACATATTCCTATACATAGCTCCTGTATACACAGTGTACTTATTCAGAGCGTACTGCTTCACGGTAGCTTCAGTGGACGGTGAACACACTCATTGGATCTCTTTCTCTATCCTGAACCTGTGCAAACTGGGTTTTATAGTGATTGCAGTGTTTGCAGCATCATTTGGGCCATTCTTAGACCACATACCACAGGTAATTACAATAGAAAGCTGTCAGAGCTAAAAAAAAAATAGTTTAAAAACAAAAAAGATCAACATGGTTAGTTTGGATATTTAAGAGTTCTACTATCCACCTCCTGTCTCCATTATTAGATCAGTTAGATGGTGCCAAATTACTGTATTGTCATATTCAAAAGTTATAGACAATGTGACAATATTTGAATACTTTTTTTAAAGTGTGTTTGTGGAATAATACTTTTCTTGAGAGATATTTGGCGTACATTATAAATATTTTCTATAGTCAAACAAGTTATAGTAACAGTCAGAGTGAAGCAAAGTAAGTCACGGTCAAGTCCAAGTAATGCCCTAGTTAGTGGAGACTTAACTAGAAGCTTTTCTGGAATTTCAACAAATGGTAGTTTACTTGTGAGTGTAGTATGCTTACAGTTTCCCCATTAGCACCCCCCCCCCCCTCCAGGTCGTCCATTCAATATTGAAGTTATTAATTTCTGTATATTTTTTCAGATACTTTCAAGACTTTTTCCTTTCAAAAGAGGTTTATGCCATGCATACTGGGCTCCTAACTTCTGGGCTCTCTACAACTTTGGTGACAAAGCATTGCAGTATACTTGTAAGTACAACTAGTTCAATAGTTCAGCAAAGTTCATAATGCTAAGGTTATACGGAACCGTGATACTAAGCCGAAAAGAGGTTGTACTCATCATTATGAACAAGCTTTATTATGGGACCGATTCTGATATTGCGGTAAAATATCTGCTGTTCCATAGTTTTTATTTCACACACATCAAAAAGTATGGAAAATCTGATATTTCCGATTCCTTGATTTATTGATTACCAATTCCATAGTAAAAGTTGTTCATGAAAATTAGAATAATAACCTCTCAGCGTAGTACTACCGTTCCGTTTAATGCTGGCCCATTAGTATATATATCGGCCTCCTTGACGTGTCCGTCAACGGCGAACCTGACTAGAGCCGGTTATGAGCACGCATATGGCTGGCAAAACCAAACTTAAATTTAAAGGGCCTGTTGCAAGGCGCACAGTGCAACTGACAGTCACAGCAGTCAGTTGCACAGGCCCACTAGTATATACAATACTAGTATGTACAAGCATGCATGTGCATACCTAACCATGGCAAGTTACGAGTTTCTAGGTCTAATAGTTTAGAAATGCCAAATGAAGCCACCAAGTTTTTGCCACTTTAACAGGCCATATTTCGCAAAGAAACCACTTGACAAATATGTGATGTATACCTTACTTTAATTTTTAAATACCTACTTAATGATACCACACATGAGGGGGTGCAGCAAAAGAGACAGATGTACAGACGGGTGGACAGAACGAATTTCTGAGGCTTCCTTGTAGTAATACGGAATACTAAAAATTACTTGACATTCCATTCCAGTGCCAAAACTCGGTGTGAACGTGACGAAAGTGGAGGCCTCTATGACTGGAGGCCTAGTGCAAGAATACGGTCATGCAGTGCTGCCATCTGTAACGCCACTCGTGACATTTGTGCTAACGTGCGCTGCCATGGCGCCTGCACTCTATAAGCTATGGAGTTTGTGCGCTGACAGACGATACAGAGCTATGAGTTTTGTGAGGTAATCACTTCTTCTTTATACTTTTTATTATTTTTATATTTCAGCCATTACTGTACTGCCTCAGTTGGGCAATGGCCTCTCCTCCTTTCTTCCACATATCTCTATCTATGCTATGGTGGACCAGTCTTTTGTGTGGTAGTCAATTTCGTCCCGCCATCTTCGCCTGGGCCTGCTAGGAGTTCGTATGACTTGCCATCCACTTATCTCCATTTCAGTTTGCCGATTTTTTTTCTCTCTAAACTTTGTTCTGCATAGTATTGCATGGTTTGTTCAATGTCTCTCATGTCCGCTTTTGCGGAGTCAAGCTATGTGTCACTTTCACGTCGCTTTAGTTATACGAGGTGGATTATTCCAGAACCTACCATATTAGTTTTGCACCATTCACTCTCATTCAGATTGACATAAGAGTGATAAGAGCGACAGAAAAAATATTGACCTAAGGCCTAGTACTGGCAACATGGGGTTCTTCAAAGGGCGAGTTAATAGCTTCTTAAAGGCTTTGGCAACGTAATTGTGATGCCTCTGGAGTCTGGTGTTACAAGTATCCATAGGCGACTGCTGATGTGTACAGTACATGTAATACCTGCAGAGGTAAAGGATGACTTATGCTAGAACGTGGAGAGCACGAGCCGTGACCCGTAAGAGGCACGGATTAAAAATTTCACGAACATTTTATACAAAGCAATTCATGCTACACCGTGTCGCCCGCGTCCCGGACGAGGCGCGGCTTGTGCCCACCACGGCCTAGCATAAATGACCCTCTCAGTCTGCGCCAGTCATGGCGAGGCGCTTTATAAGATTTTGGTCGATGATTGCAGATGGTCACCACCGGTCTTTAAACAACATGGAACAAGGCCCAACCTATTATTTTAATTAGTTTCTTGTGACTTCCACATGTTAATGTCCTTTTCTATTTCAGGTGTATAATCGTATGTGCAACCTGCTCGTTTATGTTCAGCTGGCATGTGCATGAAAAAGCAATTCTACTGACATTGATACCACTGAGGTGAGCAATACAACTACTAAACTATCACACTAAGTTTACTTACCTGTAGCTAATTTACCTGTAGTAGAATTAATGCATCTTTTCCGTATATGAGGCTTAAAAGAGGTGTAAAAAAATTAAAAATTGCGTGGCAAAAAATATATAAATTGCTAGTGCGTCCGCCATATTGTGGCTTGAGATTAGTTAAAAAATGTGGATATAAAGTGAATTTTGCCCATGAAAGTAAATAGTGGAATGATTGTCGGTCAAACGAAGCCTATCAATATATATGTAAAAAAAACATTGTTTATAAGGAGGAATAAACCCCAAAGGAGTTCGCCACGTTACTATTTAAATACACATGGTGACGCGGAAAGTAACTAAGCCGAAAGGGATCCATTATACCATCATTATAAACAACTTTTACTTTGGAACCAACCCTGAAATCGTGAAAATATATAAGCTGTTCCACACAAAAAGGGCTTACACATAAAATAAATGGAGCAGCTGATATATTTTTCGCGATTTCATGGTTGGTAAACATTTTTCATAATAATGAGTATACCAGAGCCCTTTCGGCTTAGTACCGCGTATTTTATTGAATGAAAATCTCGCTTTTAGTTGTTTTTATCAGCGCAGAGTGAATGTTGAGTTGGTACCAAACCAGCTGTGGTTTTTTGGTACAACATTAGTTTAATAAATATAGGAACATGAATTTGGAAAACAAAAAAATAAAATATATTTTTTTCGTATATTTCAGTTTTATGAGCGTGCTGGGCGAAACGGACGCCAAACTGTTCCTGTTTCTGTCAACAGTAGGCCACTACTCCCTCTTCCCCTTACTCTACCCGAAAAGTCTTCTCGGTGTCAAATTACTACTGCTACTCACCCACATAGCAATGGCATTCGGGAACATTCCTTCCTTGTACGAAGTCACCGTAAGCAAAAAGGTTAAGTTAAGACCCATGATGCAGTTGCCGATGCTGAACTATTTAGAATCGCTGTATTTGTACGGTCTGTTATTGTTATGTTTTTATGAGAACGCGTTCCATATAGCTTGGGGGCTCGAGAAAAGCCTGCCTTTCTTGCCTCTGATGATAACGTCAGTGTATTGTGCGATTGGGGTCGTCTATTTTTGGGCGGCGTATTATTATTATTTCATGACGTTTAACCTTAGTTGGGTTCCTACGTTAGTTACTCCCAGTTTATTGAGGCATTTGAAGAAAACTAGTTAATTTGTTGGTTGTGATTATTATTTAAGGACAAGGACATTTAAAACTATAGATTCAACATCTACACTAATAAGAAATTAAATTTGTGACTTTGTATGCTTGTAGTAGGTTTATATGAAACAACTGAACCGTTTCTAAAAATTCTTCTGGAAAGGCTAAGTTTTGTTCGATTAGTGGCTGAAGCCATCTGTATCCATCATCATCATCTACATTCTTGACCACATCATCGCTTCCCACCAGGTGAAATTGTCTTCAAACACATGCTTAGTCCATTGTAAAAAGCTGCTGGTGAAAACTAGTTTCCAATAACTCATTAAGATAGATACGTTTCTCAAACACGACTGTGAGTAAAGGCTTGCATTCCGTCAATGTAAGCACTGCATTTTGTTGCCGTGTTTGGCGCGTCGAAGTTGAATCTACAGTTTGAAATATCTATGTTTTAAGGATAATAAGGCTTAAAAATGTTTCAAACAACACAGTTTAATGGAAAGTTATTTGTAAATATTGCTTAAATCACCAAAGAACGTAGATGCAAAACAATTTTAAGAAGAGTTTTCTCTATCAAAAAAACATTCCAATCGTTGATTTGTGTATTTAGAAAACTATGTTGGTAAAAAGTTGTGCGATTGTAAAATAACTAGTACTTATAGTGAAATAGAAGAAAATGCTAATAGTAATTAAGAACTTAATTGTAAGTACAATGCTACAATCACATATTATTTGAATACGTAATTTAATACTTTACATTTTCTTACTAGGGGCTTTGTTTTGTCAGTCTAGTGGCAATGGTGACCGCATGCTATCTTGCTCGTGTCAATTTACTCGTACTATCTGAGCGAGCAGGACGGTAAATGGACACTATCGCCTCAGACGTACACGATAATGCCAGTGGGCCTACGCTACTTGTTTTAAGCGATTTTGTTAAGGTGATGCGAAAAGTTGCGCGACTGCAAACCATATCTCTGTGCGTTAAGGTTCACGTTCGCCGTGATTTTCCGCACTGCGTTGTTTCGAGCCCGCGTTAGGAGGTAGCCGTCGGTGCCCTGATCTTTTTACTTTTATACGTATCAAATCAAGTTCACAATTATTGTATAGTTTATCGTTCTTCTGTAACCACAATGAATCGTGCTATTCGTGCTAGAAATGTCGTAAGTACTACTTATCAAATTAAAAATTGCGAAATAAATAAGGCAGTATAAAAATAACTCTTTTAAAAATAACCATACAATAAGATTCGGACTGGTGTTTGATTTGTAAGTAATAATAGGCTTAGTGAATAATATAATTAAACGTATTATGTACACTGAATAAATTAACTAAATCGGCTAGTTAAGTTCAGATATAGAAGCGTTTAAAGTTTTTGGTCGGATTAGGAAGGGATGCTTTGTCCTTTTACCGCAAAGTGAGTGTTAGTATGGAATTTGTATAGCATACAAACAGTGACGTCACTTGTTAGTAGACTGCGCTCTTTGTCTAGCAAGACATTAAAATTTCATCGGCTCTATTTATAGTCAGCTTTTATATAAGACAATAATAATCAGGTCTGTAGCCTAATTTAGCAATTTACAGACCCAACATGTGTCAGTAGCAGAAAATACCTATAGTTTCTTCAGATCCCTTATGCCGAAATAAAACAAATTAACTTAAAAAATACTTTGAAACGTCTGCAATGGTATTCTAAAAAGAAGCACAGTCGTTTTTTTATAATATTTCAATTTCGCTAAGTATAGCAAATTTTTATCTTTTACCTCGCAGCGACTCTGTGCTTATCGCATTGCCGCGATTATTCGCTAGACAGTCATACACTGCTCTACTCGCGCCACTCGTGTTTTTAATCGCCATGCGCCGCATTCGGCTTTCGTCTCTCGTCGTCAATGGATGTGAAGATTGTCCCACCGTGCGCAATTATGCCTATAGATAGCAAATTGCATCGATTTTTTAAACGAAAAAAACAATTCAATAAACGTCGTCGATAGTAGGTATACATACATAGATACGAGATCAAACTAATCTAATACCTATCAAACTTACCAAGTTGAGATAGGTGTCAGTTTGGCTTGTATCTATTAAAGTATTACCTATTTGCACAATTATTACCTACTCTGAAAGGCTTAATCAAGCCGATTTTTTTAAATGTGTTCTGATTTTATCTGCGATCAGTTATATGTACTATAAGCAGATGTCTTGAGAGCAATATGTCGTGTAAAGCGTGTCCTCCAGTGAGGACATCTCCTTTTATGTCTTTTCTTGATGACCAAATGGGGTCATTCGCTGGGATAACGTGCTTTCTTTTTAGCCTGGGCTTGTATCTTTGTTCCGCGAGTTCAGCAGCCAAGCTATTAGGGTGTCTGAGCAGGCGATGTCTATAGTTTTTGCCGGTTTTCGCAATTTCTTCAACTGTGCTTATTTCAAGATTGTTGTGGATTTCTGCATTGGTTGTGTACCAGGTCATTTCGCTTATGGTTTTCAAAATAGTGTTTTGCATCCTTTGGATAACTGAGATGTTTGAATTACAAGCGGTTCCCCACAATTGAATACCATACATCATATTGGCTTAAGTACACTATTGTAAATCAATATTTTCTTGTCTTTGACAATTTGCTGTTCCGTCCTAGCAGCCAAGAGTACCCGTTATATCTTAATTTGAGTTCCTCTCTCTTAGTTGTTATGTGATATTTCCAAGTTAAACAAGTCTAGGTGGAGATGTTTTTTCCCATTATATTCTTGCTCATATTATCTAAATGTATCAGCAAACAATTTTAAAATTGCTTCTACATCATTACTCTATATTTGTGCGGCCAATTTAGCCTTCATCTTGGCCGCAGAACGTAGGATTAACGTAGTGCTTTTTTTATAATGATATTCTCTAAGTGCGACCAATTAGTTTTTTCCATTAAAAACGATCTCTCCTTAGATTTTTTTTCCTCATGGACTTGAATAGGTGTGGTATGTCGTAGATAGTATAAACTTTATTATTATTGACTTCAAAGAAGTTACTGTCTAACGGATGCCCTGTGCACTTTTTTAATAAATTAAGAGCACCAACTTTAGTTGGGCCTTGATCACATACTGTTGCAATTATCTTAAATCCGAGTTCGGTAACTATTTTTATTGCATTTTTATAATAACCGATAATTTTTCTGATATTTTCTTTTTTACAAAAAGTTGGTAAGAGGTTGCTTAATTATTTGTGCACGCCTTGTAAAAATAGCACCGAAACTGTGTCAGCTACGTCTCCAGTACGGCTATGTTCTCCTAGATCGTGGTAGCCTCAACGTTGTCATTGTCTGAGGTGTAGATGAGCCTCTTTTCATCTCGTCAAACATAATCACGCATGTTCTGTCTTCAGCAGTCAAATCACTAGCCTTTCTTCAGATGATTTAAAATAGTATCATTAAATCCAGGATGGATAGGCATTTTGCTGAGAATACTCTGTATAGTCCTTGTACTGGGCAAGGGTACTAATTCCCTTAAAACCTGTAAGCCTTTGGAGATTTTTTAAACATTGCTATCACTAGTGCTTTATCAGTTTCTGTCCAACGGTTGCCTTGAGCATAACGGTTTTGATTTTTTGAAGCTGACATTATCATACTTTTTAGTTAACACATTTTTTTTTCGTTTTTTTTTTCAAAAATAAATAAGTTATAAGTAATTTAATTTCATGCTATACAGCTAGAGAGCGCACTATAGCGAGTTCTGACGTCACACTGCGGGCGCGCCATACAAATGCGCTTTACGCTTTGCGAGAAAGGGACCGAATATCCCTTCTCTATTCCCACCTAAAACTGTAAACCCATATTATTTCAATTGGTTGAAAATCCATAAAAAATTAACCCTTCAATGCGTCACCATCCCTTTCACATTTTCAATGACTATTCATTAGCCTCCTCCAGTTTCAGGAATAGCATAATTGCACGAAACATCTGATAAAAAGATAAATTATTATATTATTTAATGCCAATTAGATAGTATAATTTTTTTTCAGAGAATTCCTGAGTAAGTTGTATACCTTGTTGCTGTTATTTTGTACAGACTTCTAATAGTATGTTCTACTGTTGGAATAGCACACTCGAATAATGCATTTATCAGTAAATTTTTGTTTGCATTTGTAGCATGGTCGTCAATCTCAGAAGTAGCAGGAGTTGAAGAAGTAGATGGACCTTCTAAAATAAAAATGTGAAACAAACATACCCTACATTATTAAAGTAGTGTTTAGGTTTAGAGCAGGGGGAGTATAACACAAATAAAAAAGTAAAAGTAAAACCGACAAAACAGGAAGCGGTGGGCAAGGCAAGGATCATGACGACTGGCAGGACGAAAAACGCAGTCACTACGTCTCTGCCTACTTCCCTCGCTACTTGCCTCGCCACTCGTCGATTGTTTGGTAATTAATCCTCGCCTTCCACACCGGTCCGTTTTGTAGGTTTTTACGCGCTAATTAAAGGACCGGCAATATGAGAGCGAGTAACTGTAAAACCGTAAATCTGTTACTTTATATTAAATAAATGTATTTTATGAAACATGGTAATTAATGTGTTCATTATTTGAAGAACCCACGAAAATTTTACTTTATGGCCTCAACCTAAATGTACTTAGAGGAGAATTTTTGTCTTCTTAAAAATCAGGTACTTACTAGTTCACAGCTGCTATTGAACCCGCATCCCTGTTGACCTAATAGCTCTCAATTGCGCCAAATGACAGCCAATCGTCGATCCACACGGAATCTGCTCAATGTTTTATTTCCCATGATATTTCTAGCATTGGACCGATGCAGGCACAGTGATTGACGCGTTCGGATGCTGAGCAGCAGGTGTAGGTTTGAATCCCAACAAGGAGTGACCTGTGGGCGAAGGAAATCATTACGAGGAAACCATGGTTTGGTCCTAAGAAACTGTTGAAAATCTAAGGGCAAAATGCTAACAGAGTTCCGGCAGTCTCACTTGTGTTGTGAGCCAGTTCCCGTCCAGGCAAGGTGCCATTGTCTTCGACTGCACTGCCATCAATTAAAACCAAGCTGGTGAGTGGTAGTGAAGCGCCGAGCCTGTCAACCTTAAAGAAAAAGTAATTAAATTAAACCAATTGGATCGTGTTCAACTTTTCTGCAATAACAATGTAAAAAGTCGAATCTAAACATTATCTAATTTATTCTCTTTTCATTCCATTCATTCCACTGTACAGTAGTAGCTTTGATTATTTATAGAAAGGATATGTCATACCTATAATTTCTCAAGGATTTTATATATACCCTAAAGGGACCTGGATCGAGTACTCATGCTAAAAAAACGGTCCGAGAGAAAAGCGAGCACGGAGTAATTTGTCCTTTTCTTGTAGGGTGTTCATGATTTTGAGGAAACGAAGACATTGTAGGTAATTCCTAAAATCATCGTATTGGTACTCTCAGTAAATACAGGAAGTTCATATAGGCCCAGTGACGAGCGCTAATGTCAGAATTTTAGGCCGCCAGGACGCCTGAAGGCCTCTGAGATGGCTTAGCGGCTATTGTTATAAGACTCAACCGGGACATACGGGTCACGTGACATATATTTTTTTTAAATTATAAATTGGCTTGCGCTTGGCCGCCATCTCGCCTGATGTTAAGCGATGATGCGGCCTACGATGGAGCACGCTTGCCTAGAAGAAACCTATTCACTCTCGACTTGAAGGCACCCAGATTTTTAACTTTTTATTCGATCATTCGGTTTCTAAATGCCACTTGCAATCACCCTACCTAAGATTGACCGTGTAGTCCGTTGCTTAAATTCGGAGATCAGTTAACAACATCTAGTAGATGACGATGATGATGAAAGTAGCCTATAACTTTCCATCCCTTGAACTATACCCATGCAAAAAATCTGGTTGATTTGTTGCTCTGTTGCTGCGTAAAAGAGTAACAAACACACTTTCGCATCCTATCCTACTTTCAACTAATATTATAAACGCCAAAGTTTGTATGTATGGATGTTTGTTCCTCTTTCACATACAACAGACAAACTTTTGTATTTATAATAAACTAGCCGTTACCCGTGTGACTTCGTACGCGTACACTTTCACCTAAACTTTCAACCTTTTTTGGACCCTTTAATTCGGCCCTTTCGTAAAATATTTTTTAATGAAGTTTTACACCCACTTGTCAAATTACAATTTCGTAGTTGCATAACTTTCAACACAACATACAAACTACAATTCCACCTCCTTAATCTTTCTTTTTTGTAAAAATATTATAACAGTATTTACTTAATTTAAACTATTAGCCTGAATACCAAATTTTATCCCTGAGTATCATCAAAAACAAAGGACTTTAATATAATCTTTCAACATCCATTTGCCCTCTTTAATTCGGCTTTTTCGCTAAATCCTTCTTAGCGGACCTCTATACCTCATAAGGAATCTACGTGCCAAATTTTAGCTTCGTAAGTCAAATAGTTTTTGAGATTTCGTGACAAGTCAGTGAGTGAGTGAGTGAATTTAGCTTTTATTAATATAGAAGATTGGCATGACTACTATTTGGCATATTTTACTTACTGCGGGAAAATGACATCGAACTACATTCATTTTCAAAGTTTGTCGAAAGCATCACTACATCACTATCACTATCACTACATAGGATAAAACAAAGTCGCTGTCGCTGTCTGTCCGTCCCTATGTATGCTTAAATCTTTAAAACTACGCAACAGATTTTAATGCGTTTTTTTTAAATAGATAGAGTGATTCAAGAGAAAGGTTTATATATATAATAAATGCATAATATAGTAGAGAAACACTGATAATTGTAGAGGTTTCTAATGTAATGTCGTAAATAAACATATTTTTTTTGCGCTTACATTGCAAACGCTGGCTGAACCCTACGTGATAACGAAGGGATTTTAAGCAATACAGCATTAATCTTTATCCAATTAAGTACCTTAAATACATTGTGCATTTAATATAGACCAATATGGCCGTTTACAGCATGTAATTCATATGAACATTTTCGAAGATATTAAAGATTTAAAATGCAGGGACATAGCGGTTGCGGCGGTACCGGCCCCCCGGCCAGTACCGCAACAGGCCGGTACCGGCGGCGTGTTTTTCACATGGCCAATCATAATGTCGCTCTTTAAAGAGTAACCTCTAAAGAAAACATGTTTGTTTTGCCTAATGACAAAAAGCTGTAAACGTTGTAGGTATATAAAGACATTCCGTAGTATATTATTTTAGTATTAGCATTGCACCTGCGATGCCGGGGCGGGTCGCTAGTGTCTTTATAAAATCTTCTGTGTTGAAGTGCAAACTGCACACCCTGGAGTTTTTTGTTATTCTTGCTGTTCGACTAAGAATTACTTCCAACCACATTTTTCTTACATCCTCTTTTGTTGGTATACTGTAACATGAAATATATTCAGCGATGAATTTAGGTACTTTAATTGTTTATGTAATATTTAGAATGATTCCCGTACGATTCGTCGAAACACCCTTGAACGATACAACTGTACACAGAAAGCTCGGTTCACCGTTGGATGGTGGTACTAGATCTACGTTTCGCCACTTACTCACCTGATGGTACGTGACGGTGTGGCGGAGGATGGAACACGTTGATCTAGAAATCTATTCATATCTATCTATACATATCTTTTTTTTTATATAAATAATAGGCTTGCGCTTGACCGCCAACTCGCCTGATGTTAAGCGATGATGCGGTCTACGGTGGAGCACGCTTTCCTAGAAGAAACCAATTCACTCGTGATTTGAAAACACCCAGATTGTATCTATCGGGGAACACCCATTCAGACAGCGCATTCCACAGACTAGCAGTCACTATCACACTATCACTATCACTATCACTGTCACTATCTATCACTAGCCATGAAGATATCTAGTTTGTTGTTCTCAGGAAACAAGGAGGACGGCAGGTAGTTCCATTCTTGGGCAGTACGTATCATAAATGAAGACCCAAATCGTTGAGTTCAAATCTTTGGAATTTTCACTAGGAAGGGAGGGTAGTGTGCATGTGCAGTCATTCTACTTTTCCTTAGTAAAAGGGGGAGTGTGGAACAAGGGCTCGAAGCTTTTGCGCACACTCGCCGAAATGCGAATTACTTTAAAATATCCCTAGGTCATGCTAAAACATAATGTATAAAAATAATTGTTCATTGTTCAAAATATTGTTCATGTTCACACGTGTATGGACACCCTAGTAAACATTTTCTTGTATTTCAAGTTTGTGTACCTACCTGTGAAAAGATATGCCGCAGCCATCGAATGATTCACTAGCACAGTTTCTTATACAGAAATTTTTCACCATTTTAAAATAAATATTCAAAAATCATGCTTGAAAAAACAAAATATAGTAAGCAAACAATCAAAAACGCCATGTCGTTAATGCTGCCAGTAGCTTCATGGTTCAGCAGAACCATGAAGGTTCCTAGTAATTATACTAGGAACCTACATGGTTACTTAAAAATAAAATTTAAACATGTACATGATACATTAGATATATTATCTACATTAATATCCGTTAGAAAATGGAAATAAAAATTTATCTTTATTTCATTGGTAGTAATTTTATGTTTACACCCCAAAATAGGGCCTGCCTGGTAGGTCCGATTGAATAAGTAAAACTACTAAAATATGATTACGGGATAATTACCGTGGTGGTTGTGGAATGAGATTCCACAACATTATATAACTTTAGTGAACAGCTGAGATAGTTTAAAACAGAGTTTTACTAAAATATATGTTTTATGTAATGGCAATCTTTAGAAAGGGATACACTTCCTCCGTGGTAGCTATTTCAGTGAGCTCGTTTTACCTCCATGTTCCTAGCCACATTATTATGAACCTTATCGTTAGACGTTAAGGTTTAGTTTTGTATGGGAATATTTTGACAGAACGCGTTCCTTTCCTTGCAACTTCCTTGTAATTTCTATATATAATCATAGAGTAGTAGGTACCATCAGCTATAATACCAGTTAAAATCTTACGTTTAGAAAATTAGCTTTTTCGTCGTGTTCGTAAACTCAAAACTCAGTACTCCTAGTTCCAGTTTCCACAGCGTTCCCGCAGGAAGAAGACTTGGGATAGGTATTTTAATATTCAAGGAATGTTGCAGCGAGGGCACGAGATGGTCTGCGCAGAATCGCCACAGTCGCTCTGTGCGCTCACAGTCTCCCCACCAGCCAGGTGGACTCGGAAGCGGCCCTGCGGGCCTGGAGTCGGATATCTACTTCCACGTGGGTTAGGGAGGTTGCTACCTCAGACAAACAAGTGAGATATGCCGTATAGTACAATTTATTATCGTTCGTGTTCAAATGTCAAAATGTTTCATACATTTTTATCACTATACCGCTAAACCGCTTTAAGCGAATACTGTAAGTACGGCTCACTTGCCCATTTCATACGCAAACTTAGTAACTTGTAGCATGCAAAAAAAGGACATACAATCCGCTGGGCGAGTTCGACTCAAGATATCAAGCCTGACTGAGGCTAATGCGTTAGCTGGTTTGCTAGACCTGCTGCGCCACCTTACCATACCTCCTTGTTTGCCTGATCTGAGGTTGCTATACGTACCTACTGTTGGTTGGGAGTAGATAGAAACCTAGCAAAAATGAATTTACGGTTTTCATTCGCTTTCTACATTTTTAACTACTTAGCAGAGTTAGGTACATAACTGCCAGTCTGAGTAGCAGTTTGTAGACAGAAATCGACTTTCATTATTTATAATTATTTCAGTATGTACGAGTAGCCACTTCAGCTGTCAAAGCTAATAAGAACTTGGACCGAGTATAGGCACGCAATTTACGCGACAGTTTAGGCTACTTGTAGAACATAATATTTCATTTTATTTGATCCATCTTTATCCCGAGATCTCCGTATTTTTCTCGTTCACACACGGATTGGTAGGTAAAGTTATGCGTAATAGGTTCAATCGCCCGACTCATTGGATTGGAAGTTTGAAAATAAAAGTGAAATGGAGCGGAAGGAGATGTTCATTCAGATTGGTGATTTAACATTTTATTGCGTCTGTAGCTGAACGTTTGTTTGCATACGAGCGCTGCGCAAACAACTGGTCAACTGTGCTATTGGAAAATTCGTCAAGGAATAATCGAAAGTACTTAGGTTTAGGTTGTATTACACAGATAATATAAATCATCGTTATTGGCTTGTTATTAGCATTTCTTTCCGTAAATTGTTGCCTGAAAGAGATCGGTTTAAATGATAAGACCGCCAGTTAAAAGCTTAAAGATAAAAATAGGTATATCTTTTGCACAAAACACGAGTAGGTAAATCATGCACACATTTAAAAACGCATGTTGTTTATTATTAATATTAGTTAATGTGTATCATGTTTTGCCTGGTTAGATTACCTATCTGTGTGTATGTCTGTGGCGTCCCAAAGGGCTGAACCTATTGGATAAAGTATTTTTTTGTTTGAAAGTTCACTTGTTCGAAAGTGTTCTTATCTATGATTCAAGAAAATCTTTACAGCCGTTTGTAGATTATCTATATCTATGCTTAATATTATAAAGAGGAAAGATTTGATTGTTTGTTTGCATTGAATAGGCTCCCAAACTACTGAACCGATTCGAAAAATTCTTTCACTGTTGGGAAGCTAGACTATCCCCGGTGACATAGGCTATATTATATTTAAAAAAAATAGGGATCCTTACTAAAACTCCTATAATGTAACCCAAGGCGTAAAAAAAAATAAGATTTTTACCAGTGCGAACCCGGGGTGCGTTGCTGTCAACAATAAAAAAAAAAGACAATTTCTACTTATACAACAAAGTGCCGTGCGCTGTTTATTTACGTGTATAAATGCAGATTGTAGTCCCGCAGATTGTAGTAGTGATTGTACCCGGTCACGAAAATCACGTAAAAATATCAGCTTTTGCGGATATTATCTACATTTTGTCGAGTGACAATGTTTGACCGTTTTCTATAGAACAGATGATATTTTTTTTTCGCAGAGTTGCTTCCATGATAAAAGTTGTTCATAATGATGGGTAGGGTACTATGGACCCCATCGATTTAAATGTACTAGGTAGGTACGTAGTAGGTACATATAGTTCTATTATGGTTCCCTTTCGGTTTAGTACACCCATTCCGCGTAACCCAGTAGATATACATTTCGTTGAGTGTGTGTGAGTGATTTTTTTTCTATGGAACAGGTGATTTTGTTCGCGATTTAAACTGAGGTCTATTAGTAAAATTTATTAATAATGATACCTGCAATGACCGCCTCTCAGCTTAGTACCACCTTTCGTGTAGCCCTGTATACCTACCCCAGGAGCAGAAGCAATTTGTACAGTAATTTATTCTGTGGCATACCTAGGTATAAATAAAACGAAATTAAATAAAATAGCCTTCATTTCTCATCCAATCCAATTTTGAGCATGCGAGATAAGATTTTAGTTATTTATGTAAATAATATTATTTTCAGTTTTATATTAGTTTAATTATTTATTTATTTTTATATTAAATATTATCTTAGTTTTAGTATCACTAAATATTATATTTTTTACTATTTACAATAAGTTTTTGTTTTATTTTTGTGGACCTAGGTACTTAGTGAATAGATAGGTAGGTACCTACTAGGTACTTAATAAGAATCCACTTTCAAAATCGCGACTTCCCTCAGCTTGGGCGCATCTTGCTGTGGTCCACACCGCTGCAACCGTGGCGTTTCTGTCGACCAGCTCGGTCACCGCGGCCATTCCTGCGCAAGGAGTAGGTACAGGTAGGATCCCCCGCCACGCCAGCCTTAATGACATCATCCGCCGTGCTCTTACCACCGCCAACTGCGCGGCCATTCTTGAGCCGACCGGCCTCGTACGTAGCGATGGCAAAAGACCGAACGGGATGACTTTGATTCCGTGGAAGATGTGGAGAACGGAACTTTCCGGAACGCAGACTAGGGCTGGCGCGGCGGCTGAATCCGCAGACGACCTCAAAAGGCGCAAATATAGTATAATTGATAGTGGATACATTTTTGAACCTATTGGGGTCGAAACCATGGGGCCGTCTGTTCGGTGCAACTCGTGACAATTTTGGGAACAATTCCCTCGGGTAACGGTTTCATAGATTAGTTTAGTAGTTAGGTATTAATGTGTTGTTTTTTATATTTTTTTATATTGCTAAGATATAGATGGAATGTGGATGCAAAAGGCAGGCTGTCGTTCAGTGCGGAGGTTAAAGGGGGAGGCCTATGTTCAGCAGTGGACGTCTTCTGGCTGATGATGATGATGAGATGGAATGTTCTTAATAAGAATATTCTGTGCTATATACCTACTACATACGCTGCCAACTGGTAGTGGGAGCATTTAATTTTGGATTGTCTTTAGACCTTTAACGGTCTATGGGCAGTATAATTGTAGGTATTTGTAGTGTTAGTATTAGCTTGTATTTTGTTTAGTTAATAAAGGCACAGAAAAAATTACATCGTTTATAGTTGACGTAGAAAGAAGGTTAAGTAAAGTAGGTACATAGGTACATACTTAAAATTCAAGCTATGGTAGATATAAAGTACCAAAGTCCGAAAGTCTCCCGGTGTAGAGCACGCGCCACAGTTTACGACCACGAGTAGATTGAACGCCGCTCGGCGAAGGATTACATCCGTACTGGCGTACTACGTGCTATTCACACTGCACTACACTCACATCTGTCTGTGTGTATGTGTGTACTGAGCTTTCGTTTTATCTGGATTGAAATCTACCATGTTTTATTTATCGATACGAAGGTTACCTACTTCGCATTGGCAAAATATTCATAACCCACAGTATTACCTACCTTATCTCACTGCTGCTACGTCACCTTCTCCGTCACCTATATAATATTTGTATAATATAAGCTAGTCTTTGCGTCACCTCAGAGTTCTCAGCCTTCTAATTGGCCCCGTTTAAGGATGTTGTAAGGATGTTCTAATAAGAAGTCCTGTAATAAGGCCTTCCTTAATCAAAGAATAAGGCACGTTAATTTGTCAAAATTGCGTTTTTTCCCTCCATAGAGGATTTTGGCGTCGAACTTCTTGTCCATTCGCTAGTGTTAAATTTAGGCAAATGTAAATCCACCCATTAAAGTATAATAAATATACCCGATACAACTCGACGCACCCATATAGTAAGGAGTGGTTTGTAGCTCTCGTAGGAAGAATTTTTCCAGAACCCTTTTGTCGAATCTATTTTGGGAGCGTTTGTCATCGAAACAGTTTTGTTAGAAATAAACAAACAAGTCTATTGAAATTGGGAATATTGTTCGTTGAGTTAGAAATATGGCCAGTGATGCGTTAATGGTTTCTGCGTCCATACAAATGTTAGTAGAGAGACCGCAGTTCGCCACTAAGGATAAATATTTGAAAACTTTGCTCGGTATAGGTAACACGAGCATTTTATGCAGAATGTTTTTTTTTATTTGTATTTGCGGAACATATGACTATCTAGTACGCTGAACGCTTACATGACACTGTAACTAAAAGCACATAGATCGGGGAAAAGTACCTACCAATCGACATAGCTTTATTGCATAGCCATTAATAAACTTCTTGAACGTATCGTACGTACCTATATGTACCAAAAGTAGAAAATAATTAAATACGAACTAGGTATTGCCACAACTATGACGAAATCTATTTTTTTATTCATTTACTCGCACTTGTCCGGTTTATTATAATAAATTGTTTGAATTTGAATTTAATATGATAGGTATATATTCGCCAAAGAACCAGAGTCACCGACATAGCTGTTAAAATTTGCAAGTTGAAGTGGCAATGGGCAGGCCACATCGCTCGAAGAACCGATAACCGATGGGGAAGAAAGGTTCTTGAGTGGAGACCACGAACCGGAAGACGCAGCGTAGGTAGGCCTCCCACTAGATGGACCGACGACATAGTGAGAGTCGCTGGCATCCAGTGGATGCAAAAGGCAGGCTGTCGTTCAGTGTGGAGGTTAAAGGGGGAGGCCTATGTTCAGCAGTGGACGTCTTCTGGCTGATGATGATGATGATGATGATGATGATGATGATGATGATAGGTATAACTTCAAATTTTCTTCCTTTAGGTCTTTGAGAAAGGATTTACGTCATTGCTTTAGGTAGCTACATAATATGCTGTGAGACCTTGCTGTATCTTTGATTTCGTTGTCTTTAGAACTTTGAATTTTTACAACTCCCAAGAGATCGTGTAACATTTGATATTAATTTCAATTTGATATCAGTATAATTATATGCATTACTGAGAAAAGGGGTCTTGACACACAGACAGACAAGAAAGACAGACAGACAAACGGATAACAAAGTGATCCTATAAAGGTGCGTTTTTTTCCTTTTGATGTCTGATACTCTAAAAACAAGATCAATTTAAAGGATACTAACTCAAATTAATATTAAAAGGGGGCTGGAATCGAAATTAGTTCACTGGATAAGAGGCTTTCATATCCTACCTACAACTACCCATCCTGCAATCCGGTATCCTACAAACAGCATAGTAGCTATAGGTACTATGATTCATCCTAGCTAACATGGAACTTAGGGTTTTGAAGGGTCTAGGATGAGGGCTAAGCTTTAAAATAAAGCATAACCCTCCACAATGGCCACCATGTGAAGGGTTAGTTAAGTAGTACTCATTTGATCACATGGCAGAGTGATCACGATCAAAGCTGCGCTGGTCCCTACTTGTGCAATCGCCCGTGAGTCTAGCGAATGAATTAACATGACATACTTGCTCAATTCGTGTTTAAACTGCATAAACATGGTTAACGATATTCCGATTATGTGTCCACAATTATGTAGTTGAGTGAGCTTACCTACCCAACATATTTTGAGACCACAAAACGGAAAACTCGTTTGGCGTCGATTCTGTCATACCTCTTACTATATTAAACCAATTTAACAGGGCTAAAATTAACTGCCTCTCCTTTCATTTTAATAACCCCTTGGAGGTACAGCGACCTGCGGCCGGTCGCTATAGCATAGGTCCGCATGCGGCAAGCGGCCGGGCGCAGGTCGATTGTGATTGATGGTAATCTGTTCTATTTGCCTTAATTTAGAAAAATCTCGATTTTAGTAACACGCGGCGATTTCGCGCAGAATTTCCGGTGGGCCGTCTGCCACGTGCGCCCAATTCGCAAAATGGCAATCTGCCGTCTGTGAGAGAAGGATGGCAACAATGTTAGAGCTGTCATATTTAGTTGACTACTACGAGAAGTTAAACAGAAACATCAAGCTACTATGGCATTCATACTGGAAGGCAGTTTCTGAGAATAAAGGCAAGTGGTATGCTTCAATTCAGGTCACCCCGCCGCAAAGACCTTGGTACCACAAAGGAAGGGACATAGAGTCCAGAAATTATATAACTACAATTAACAGACTAAGATTTGGCCACTGCAGAACACCAGCCCACCTCGCAAGGTTACGAATTGTTCAAGAAGAAAATTGTGAATACTGTAATAACGAGGTTGCTGACCTTGAACATATCATCATGAAGTGTCAAAAGTTCAATTTAGAACGTTTAGTTTTAGTCTCTGAATTAAAAACTGTTGATACAGAAAATGAAATACCGTCAGAACTTAAAAATATATTGAGCAAACCAGAATATTTTAGACCCATATATAATTATATAATTAGTTCGGTAGGGAAATTGTAAAAATAGGTATTATTGTATAATATAAGTTAGGCATTAAGGACATTGTATCCAGTTGCCAATAAATAAAAAAAAAAAAAAAAATGTCATATTTAGTTTAGTTTAGATAATGACACAACATAATTGACACCGTAATTTTTGAGGGGTCTGTGCTTGTCGTGATTTGCCCCAAGCTCTATGAACTCTATTATGGTGTTTGTAGTTCAACTAAACATAGTTATTGAATTCTGATATTTCGATGCCTAAAGGCGAGACAACTAAACTGAGAATAGAATATTGTCAGGCTTATGTAGGTACTTATAGGTCATATACCCGCATATGAAGACCTAAATTACCCCAATTGTAGGTAGTTAGGTACCTAATATACGTACTTATAGCAGGTACCTACCTACCCACTTACCTTATTAGTGGAAATCCTAGCTAAGCAAATAGTTTGAAAATAAAATTATTCCACTAATTAAATTCAAATTCAGTTTATTTACACATAAAATGTAACATTCAAAAATCTGTGGCTAAATACAAATTTTTATTTAAATATTTTGTTAAACTAATTAGGAACTAAAAACTAGGACTAATAAGTTTACTCGCATCCGGCCTAAATCAGGCTTGATGCTTTTAGTCGAAGTCACCCTGACGACCTTGTTGTCTTTTTTGCATGTGGACTCATTCATGTCACTACAAGTTTAGAAGTTTCTTAGTGTACGCGAAAAATGAGTAGTTAAGTGAGTATTCAATCTAATAATATCCGTCTTTAGTTTTTCCATTTGTTATTTTCTGTTAGTAATGTCATCAACCAGGATTACCTCGTTTTTAGACAATTTCACTATCTCCTCCCTCACTGTTAATGGCAAAATTGCCCCAACAACCACTGGGGCCGTAGCCAAGTAAAAAAAAAAGTTTACTGAGATGATCCCAGTGAAGTCAACCTTTTTAATAATTTACACAATAATATTATTATACAAATAAAATCAACTGATTTTATTACGTAACATGTTCACAATACTGGGTGCACGTCCACGTGCACGTGGACGATGCTAACAAGCATCGTCCATCCAACCAGCAAGCACATCCGTCTCGGGAAATACTGAGAGGACTGCTGGGGCCTTACGGACAACAGCTATTGTGGCACCTAATCCGCTCAGTTGGAAAATCACGCGAACGTGAACCTTATCGCGCCCAGATACGGTTTGCGGTCGCGTGATTTTCCAACAGCGGATTAGGTGCCGCAATAGCAGTTGTCCGTAAGGCCCCTGGTCGAGGTGTCGTTGGCCGTTGCGCACGGAACACCGGATAATGAATGGGTAAATTTGTCTACTGAATACAACTGCATGAAATTTAATGTGGGGGTTAGCTTATATCTTGCATTAAAATATTCTGAAAATTTTACGGTTTCTATTATAGAATAGCGGAGGAGATCGCGGGGTGGTGCAGCAAGAAAAATAAAAGAAACGTGTCGCAGGTTGCAGCAACATAACAAAGCAAAGTTTTTCTTTACTAGAGTAGGTAAGTACTAAAGTAAGTTGTGCAAAAGCCTTTTAGCATATTCGGTGTTCACACAATAGCTTCCGCTCCGGATTGGAAATAACTTGGGACATTTTATAAGTTTTAAGGTTTAAAGTTGGATGCACTAGTACCTTGCATTACCATAACTTTACATTCAGTGGCGTCGAGAGCAAACTTACTAGTGACATCGTAAATTCCGGTGAACTTACAAACACGCTAGGAGACTCCGATTTGCGAGTTATAGACGTCCATGAATTACGTTTGTGCATAAAAATCGGATAAATATATGATCTGTTTATGGAAATGACGTCATATTGTGTATATTTACAAATATTTCGAGTAGCGTTCCTGTACTAGGCAAGCAGGTATGTGGGTAAACAATATTTCTGGACTTGAGTAGGTTATTATAGGTACTTCAGATCAGACAAACAAGATATGCCTGGTGCAATTATCGTGCGTGTATGTCTACTTTCCCCCGCCCCCCATTTTTCCACTAAACCGCTTAAAGTGAAAAAAAAATGGTACTCCACACTTAGGTAAAAAAATTACGCACACTACAAAACTTCTCATTTTTAAATAATCATATCACTCGCTAACGCTACGATTGAACCATTCGAACCTGCTTTCTATCAATAGAAAACCTTTCATTTCGCACGATATTGTTGTGAGGAATCATACAAGTGATTAAAAAATCGAAACTCTGGTCGGACGACAATGCGTGGGCGCTTATAGCGAAAGGTGATTAGGTACTCAGAAATAAAAATAGCAGGCATCACTGACACTGCACATGTAGAGAACTCTGCAGGTCACTGCAGTGGTGCAAGGTGGTAGACCTCGCAGTGCACAGCTTTGTATGGAGCGACAAACTGGGAGGCGGATAGTGGCAAGTGGATGCGCAAAGCAGTGGCGTGGCGTTACAGTTATAAATATGCGATATTTACCATAATAATAAGGTTGAGGTTATGGTTGTAGATCGTTTGTCCGCACCTAACTTAGCACTATTCGACCAACCACCCGCATTCTTCAGTCTTCCCGTGAACATGGTGCATGTAACTGCGCCGAAATATCGGGAGCTCCATCCACAACCTTATGACGTTAAATATCGCGTTAATAATCATTATAGGTAGGTAGCTGTAGTGAACAACCGCGATAGTTTAAAACAGTGTTTTATTAAATAGACTGATGTTGACCTATTAAAAAAAAAATACATACCTACCTACCTATGTAGGCTCCTTCGAAAAAAAACATGGTATGAAATATCTTAATGTCATATTGACAATTTTGACATTAGGAAGATAGCTTTTCGTGTTTGTTTAATGACAAACTCTCGTTAGAGAGTAGTATATTCCTTGATAACAAATAATTTATAAGTTATATTTGTTTTTCCATTGCTTATTCCTAATCGGTCAATTGTCAAATTGTCAGTACGTACTAAAAAACCTTAAAAATGGCAGACGATGACGAAGAAGGGTTTGGTGGAATGTACGAGGATGGCCACTGGGTTTGGGATGAAAACATAGAAGCTCTAGTCTTCATCAGGTATACCCAAAACTTTGTAAGCTACAGAGTAGACCTACGATGTAGCCCCTGTATCTAATTTGAACGTAGGTATGAGAATTAGGTCATAAACTTCAGGATCAGATATTACACATAATTTAAGAAGATATGGCGGGTTCGAACCTGGGGCCTTACGGAAAACAGCTAATTGCGGCACCTAATCCTTTATTATTATTAATTATTAATTAACGTGAACCCTATCGCGCCCAGATACGGTTTGCGGTCGCGTGATTTTCCAACTGAGCGAATTAGGTGCCGCAATGGACAACATTTCATTTTTGCAATGAGTCAAAAATTCGAAAACCATTTGGAGATTATCCAATGAAAACCCCATAAAAAATATTTAAAAAAAAACTATCTACAGTTTTTCAAGTTATTTGAATAATAAATAAATAATGGAAAAATAGGATTAACGAGCAATAGTTAATTAGCCAAAAACTCGAATAAAAAATATGAAACTATCTTGCCATCTATTTCCTTATCTATCATTTACCCCGTATATGTTCAAAAATTTAAAATTAACAGGTAGTCATTAATGGCATAACATCGTGTTCCATCTACATACTATGAATAAATAATAAACGTAGGTGTTTAAAAAACATTAAGTTGTGAAAGGATCATATGATTAAATCGTATAAAATACTTACGCCATTATTACCTTATTTTTATAAATAAACTAGCGGTCCGCCCAAGCTTCGTACGGGTATAGATTATAGCCTATGTCACCCGGGGATAGTGTAGCTTCCTAACAGTGAAATAATTTTTCAAATCGTTTCAGCAGTTTCGGAGCCTATTCAATGCCATCAAACAAACAAACAAACAGTCAAATCTTTCCTCTTTATAATATTAGTATAGATTAAAGCCGTGGTAGCTTATTTGGGAGACTGCTAGACTTGAAAGCGTGAGGTCGCGGGTTCAAACCCCGGGCCCGTACCAATGAGCTCTTTGGAGCTTATGTACGGATTTTCATACCACTGGCTTTTCGTTGAAGGAAAACATCGTGAGGAAACCGGCATACGTACGGAGAAGGAATTCAATGGCGTATGTGAATCCACCAATCCGCACTTGGCCAGCGTGGTGGATATGGCCCAATCACCCTTTCGGGGGTAGGTTAAAAGTCAAGCAGTGGACTATTAAAAGGCTGATTATGATGATGATGAACACTTAAATAAATGGAAAATCTAATTTGCGACCTGGCATCCCAGTACATGTTGTTTTGCTATTTAATGTTGACAAATTTGACATTGTCCTAGACATAAACTTTTTTCAAATTCGTCTCGCTATGGTATAAACAGCCATAAAGCCTATAATTTATAATATTTTTTGAAAATTATTTTAAAAATAACTATTAGGTTAAAAATAAAACTGAAAAATACGTGTCCAATATTTTTTCATAATCTATCAATTAAACCAATAAAAATAGGTAGTAAAAAAAAATTAAACGTTGTCCATTAGCTGTTGTCCGTAAGGCCTCTGATCAGGCTTGATCTTAGATATGTTTATCTGTAGATAGGTTGTGCCCGCCACCATATTGACAGTTCGCATAATAAATGTGGAATCAAAGCGCTTCGTACGGGTTTTCGGAATATCAACCATAAAGCGGAGACGATTTTTCGTGCCCGCTCTGGCAGTCCGATAGAAAAATGGGCAGGAGGGAATTAGATCGTGCAGATCCGATGCACACTCCACATACCATACCATAACCATAACATAGCACCTAAGATACTAGGTTCTCATGAACCTAGTATCTTAGGTGCTATTATTTATGCGAACTGCTAGTCTATGGAATGCGCTGCCTGAATCGGTGTTCTCCGATGGTTACAGTCTGGGTGTCTTCAAATAACGAGTGTATCGGTTTCTTCTAGGTAAGCGTGCTCCAACGTAGACCCCATCATCGCTTAACATCAGGCGTGAGGGTGGTCAAACGCAAGCATATAAAAAAAATAATAATGCTGCGTTGAGTCAGTTTTTAGAGCCGTGTTGTTCGCCTATAACGTCTCGCTTATTACACCACACTGGGCTTGACGTCTTCAGTCGACCTCACCGTGCAGACGACCTTGCCGACCTTTTTTTCTTGTGAACTATTAGTTGGTTCATTGGTGTCATTGCAAATTCTAAGAGTGCGTGAAAAATTAGTAAGAGCGGTGTACTTAGTTTTTGGGTTTAGCGGCATAGTGATTTTATTTTTAATGAAATACGGAGACATTTTATACGAACGATAATTGCACTAAGGTATAATTATCTCCTTCGGTGATGGTGGCCGAGCGGTAGCATGTGTGCTTTACAATCTGACGGCACCCGGTTCGATCCTCGGTCCAGCACCAATGACTCTTATTTCGTATAACTTAAATAAATTATGTGTATTTTCGATGCCATTACTCAACAACGGTGCAGGAAAACATCTCGAGGAAACCGGTATGTCCTAGAACCTCAAAAGTTCAAAGACGTATGACATTCACCAACATGCACTGGACCATCATGGTGGATAAGGGCCCATCCCCCTCTCTCTCTCTCTCTCTGAGAGAAGGCCTGTGTCCCAACAGTGGCAACATAATAGGCTGATAATGATGATGATATGTCCCTAGCTTGTCTGTTCTGAGGCTGTTAAAATTCTCATGAATCTACACATCATCATCCCCAGATCCTAAACACTATTAGACTATAAATAAACTGGAAACGGGAAGTAATACCTAATGTTTATGCTCGTCTCTTCATTTTCTTCATAAATCTGCGTTTTTCAGTGACGCACCTCCAAAAGAAATAGAGACCGTTCAGATCCTAACCAAAGCGCCGACCGGCGCGATAGAGTTCAGGGACGATGTAGATTTGATAGAGCAGGTAAACTGACCGAATAAACTGGCAATATTCTGCGGCCTCATACCGGCCGCATACAAAAAGTAATTTGCTCTACATTTTAGTGGCAGTTTGTTTTATTTGACACATAATGAAACAACGTTGCATTTTTTCAGACTTGTTTTGGCCTCTTTGTGAAAATGTAAGTACATAAGGTTCAACGTCGACTGATAGTACAGGCGGCGTCTTCGCGGCGTCCAAACGGCCGTGGAAAAGTCAACTTTAAGGTTTAAGGGTCCTATCTCATATTTTGACGAAAAAAGCATCTAAAAATGGATTTTTGGTATAATCTAATAAGATCCCTAGAAAAATCAGTTGCTGTATAAATAGATCTGTATTTTTTTATTGTACCTATGTAGTGGCTTCAGATTTTGGTAAAACTCAATAATCCATTTGTCCTCCAATTTACAAAAGTAGTGTTTCGTAAAACTTTAGGACGGAGAGTTTGAGAATGGATTTCGTTAAATTACTGTCATAAAATAAAATAAAATATGTTATGGTTTATTTCTTTTATATTTATCTTGAAATTTACGGATTTATTTATTTGAACTTTATTTATTTGAAATTGAACGGTTCATTTTGTAATAGGCCTCTTAAGGTACAGAACCATTATTCTATATCTCACATGAGATTCCTTGCCATATATTTTTTCCACCCATTATTGACAAGGCTAAAGCCATTTAGGCCAAACCGTCGTCACATCGTCGTACAATCGTCGTCCCTTCCCATGGCTGCCGCTCGTCTTCTCCATTTCTGGCGGCTGGTTGCATTGCGAGCACACTGCACCTTGATGGACTGCGTGGCCTTTTTGATGAAATCGGTCCAGTGAGTTGCTGTGAGTGAGGTGCTGACCAAGCCTTCGCTTACTTTTTATTTGTTCCTGTACTACAAGTCAACAATAATTTGTAATCATAATTAATAAAACTATATTATTATAGTTACCGTTTACGGCGTGTTATGTGGTTTCATACAAAATTAGGGCCCTATCCAGGCAAGGTAGAGGTGTGACGTGGCACGGAAGCGTGGCGGGTCAATTTTGAACCTACGGAAAACTGGAAAGATTGACATTTCCACGGTCTCTTGTACGCCGTGATGTTGCCTTGACTCGAGTGGGCATTGAGCAGCTATGTAATCTAAAACTCACTCCAATCATACCTTCCAGCTATTCCTTTATACATATTGGCAGCAATTTTAATTTATTTAAATAAACCCCATTTTTACTATTTTTGAATTACCAATTTCTACTAAGCTATCTAATCAACTATAAAATGGCTTACCTTAATACGTTCTGGCTTTCCAGATTCGTTTTCGGCGACGCTATCAAAGGAAATTGAAACCGGGCCAGCTAGAAATTATTACTTTGCAGGTTTTATTTTTCTAACTTTGTTTTACTACCTACAAAACGTATAATTGTGTATTTTTTTAATTTAGTTTCATAAAATTGGTCGCTCGATTATATTATATTATTTATCTATGTAGGTAGGTACCTACAGTTATATACAGTCTACTAGAAATCTACGTCGTATAGTTTGAGCAATAAGCATACTTAGATACATTTTTAATGATTAGGGTGGCAACTTAGTCTTGTAATAACATCTTAGACAGCATTCAACCGTCTTTTTTACGCAATTGATTTCAGCCAAAACTTGAAAAGTGTATATTTTTGAAAACAATAGGTTTCACACAATAAATGATCTATCCCCCAGCTAAAAAATATGCAAAAAGTTGGCGATATGTTCTTGATTATGTGAAACTAATGGTATAGCAAAATCATAAAAGTATTTTCAAGTTTTGGCTTATCAAAACGTTTATTCAAGGACGTTTTACCTATTGTTAGGGTATAAATATAATATTCTTGCGTTTATTCCATTTTGTCCTACTAGTAGTTTGATGGTCTAACTGTTTAATATAAAAAAAAATTATAAGCGCTATAAATAAGCTTTTAGTCTGTGCTATATAATAATATAACGTATAATATCATAGTTAAATTTTCGCATAGCCCTCTACCTCCCCTCAATATAACACTCTTGGTATCGCTAAGTGTTAACGTGTCCATATAATTACACACGATATAACCACGTTTAGAACCTTTTGGAAAACAGAGCAGCCTCTGAAGCTATGATACGATATAATTATGTCGTACTTAGTCTGAAAGCTTCTTCAGATCACACCATACATATTATCATAGATAAACATAATTATATACTAGAATATTATGTACCTAGGTTTAGTATCTGGTAGTTAAAATTCCTAGTAAAGAGTTTTAGCATTTAAAGGAAGCAACCTCTTTTGATTTTTAATCTGTGATTTTTCTGCATTTTTCATTATCATGCTATAGCATGGTACTTTATTACCCCCCTATATTATTATTACACTCTTTGATTATAATTTCTCTTTGATGCTACTAAACGCCTTGCTTAATGCAAATATAAAAAAAAAAAATTATATTTGAATCACTATAGGTAAGGCAACCTACATAATGCCTATGTACCCACATCATCCGTAACGCAGGAACCATTTCGTAAATAACGCTGTTCCACCTAATGGAAAAAAGTATTTCCGATTTCCAGGACGTGAAAGATATAGCCATATACACGGCCCCAGTGAATATATTGAGTCCCATGCTTATAAATATGCTACACCTTCCGACAACCGAGAGATTTATAAGAGCACTTATACTTTGCTGCGCATATTATTTGCAGGTACGTTACCGTGTCATAATGTACCTAACGCGGGAGAA
Organism: Agriopis marginaria; assembly: GCA_932305915.1. Lineage (NCBI taxonomy): Eukaryota > Metazoa > Arthropoda > Insecta > Lepidoptera > Geometridae > Agriopis > Agriopis marginaria. Next base: position 9,262,960 of record OW029921.1, read on the forward strand.
ATTATTCTGTTTAGTTTCCTCTGCATACTGTGTGAAATATGAATTGAAAAGGCGTAGTAGCTTTAAATAAACCGGCCAAGTGCGAGTCGGGCTCGCGCACTGAGGGTTCCGTATGTATTACCATTTTTACATTAGAGCTAATACAAAAATACGTTAAATACGTTTGTTGTATTTTATGGGGGGGGGGGGAGGACCCTTTAGTTTTTACTTTGTCTTTTTTATTATTTCTTAGTTAATTCACCGTAACATTACATATTCTGTGAACATTTCAACTGGCTATCTATTACGGTCAGCAGGACGTCTATACGTAGGTACCTAAGTCGCGTCGGCACGTCTGCGAAGAAAAAAAAAAGTTTGGAAAATTTTAAACACGTTGCGACTTAATTAAACTATGTATAAATTAAGTGCTAGGAATTTAAATAATATAAATAAAGTGTAATCAATACTAATATTATAAAGAGGAAAGATTTGATTGATTGTTTGTTTGTTTGCATTGAATAGGCTCCGAAACTACTGAACCGATTTGAAAAATTCTTTCACTGTTGGGAAGCTACACTATTCCCGGGTGACATAGGTTATATATCTATACCCGTGCAAAGCCGGGGTGGCCCGCTAGTACATAAATAAAGTATAATTATGTAAGTAGCAATGGTTCTCCTAGCAGATAAAGACACGATTGCAGTTCCGTCACCGGACGCCCATTACGTGTCTTGGCCTTGATTATATTCTATTCATAGATTGCAGAAGAGATGTCTCGTCGTATTTTGGAACTAGAGACGAAGGTGCGCACCCCAGACTGCGAAGTGCTCGAGCACCAATTCCGGGACAATCTGGCCGACTTACGATTACTTGTAGCTAAAGAATACTGCACCATGCTTATTGGTAAGTACCTAGATACCTAGGTACCTTGTGATATTCTATAGTTTTGCCTTTCTATAATTTTAGCTAAGTAAATTTATAAAACATAAAATCATCATTATAAACTAGAACTTATCAGTTTTAACACATCCCTAATAGGTTTTAGTTGCACCTTATTTAGTTATTCGTCGAGCGGCAAGACATTTGCAGTTCGGACAGGTTCGGACTGATAATCTACATAAAATACACGATATCAAAATTTCTCCTTCCCCCGATCACCTCTTCCAAAACATCAGCTCATATTATCTTCTGGACTTCTTCCCTTATCCCTATCCTCGGCTTTACGCTTTTAGTCACTGTCAACTACCAGAAATATCTATTCTAGCAACTAACTTATAATGTATTCTCAGGCTTTCGTTGTTTGTCGAGTTCATTGTGCTTTCCTTTCAAGTGCCAATCTATCTACAGAAATAGGTTAATTGCAGTTATGAGCGACAAGCATGAAATAGCTTCAGAATCAACTTTAATCACTTCGAAATAGATTCTGATTCTAACATTAAATTTCCCGCCTGCTTAAGTTATGTATGTCGTTTAATTAAGGCCTTCCAGAGCATTTAATGTTTTCTGATCTCCCATAAATGTCAATAATTAATAAAACCATGAATGTTAAAAAAATATTAAACATAATGAAGAACTTTAAAGACCTTAGAAATAGAAACGCGTTGTAGATTTATTACCACGATAGAAAAAATATCCAAGATAGGTTCTAAAAGATAATTTAAACGTGTGCTCGGAGATACTATCACAAAACAAACATGCTTTCGCATTTATAATAATACAAGCTGCGCCCTGCGGTTTCAGCCGCGTCGTGATAAAAAATGGTGATGATGATGATGAAAGGTAGCCTATGTTACTCCATAGAACATCAGCTATCTGCCAGTGAAAATCCCTATAAAATCAGCCCAGCCGTTTCGGAGTTTATAGAAAAACATACTTTACACACACACATACATACATTCATACACACATCGTTTTTTTAAATGATGAAATGGGCTAGCGCTTGACCACTACTCACCTGATGGTAAGTGACGATGCAGTCTATGATGGGGCACGCTTGCCCATGAGGTGCCTATTCACTCTTGTCTTGAAGAAACCCAGTTTGATGACAAAGTCGATAGATTAAAATAAGGTATTTTATATTTTGTTTTTGGTCAGGTGGCGCCGATACAAAGAAATTCCACCACATGGGACCGGCGAAAAAACGTCGCTCTCTTACTGATAAAGACGCACGACTGTTCGAGACAATGCTGCGAGTTTGCGTACAAATAGTTTGGCTCGCTTTGGGAAGAAAAGCCTTTAATCAAATAGGTCTGTATGCTCCAAGTTGTATTTGCACCGTTATTTATTGCATGCCCATGTGTATGTGTTTAAGTTTTATCCTTTACGCAAACACCAAACTAGTGGTAAGCACTCATAAATCCCTACTTAATTGCTTTTGAGAGTCGGACCTCAGAAAGTGAAGTAAAAGATCTACGAATAATTACTAAAGAGAAACAATTGGCAATTGTCAAGACACGCGTACGGTAGTCCGTAAGCGGACACATACAATTATTGTCACATTAATAATATAGAAATTGGCGGTCATTGAAAAAAAAAACAAATTGACGAACAAAAAAGGATTCCTTTATTAAAGGATTAGGACGGACGGACGGCCAGACTGACGGACAGAATGAACTTATAAGGGTTCCATGTAGTGCTACGGAACCCTAAAAATAGATAGACTGTGAGACGATACGGTGTTGTCAATCTATTGTCTTATTCTATCTATTGTCTTAAAATGTTGAATATGCTACTCTTTGACTTATATTATGTAGGTATACGTATGTCTACATTATGGATATTTTTATGGTTGACAAGCTTGGCGTTTCACGTTCACCTGACGTGACGTGGTCGAAGATGTATATATCATCTTATCGCCTAGTCTGGAATGGCAACTGGCTTTCAAGCGAGGTTGCTAGAACACACCGTTAGGTGCTTGGCAACAGTTTTCCAACTTGAGGTTGGTAGATAGCCAGCCGAGTGCAAGATAGATCCACCACAATAATTTCAACCTATCATGTTCTGGGACACAGCTTTTCTCTCAGACAGACACAGAGAGAGACAGAGAGATAGAAAGAGAGAGAGAGAGACAGAGAGAGAGAGAGAGAGAGGGGGAGGGAGGGAGGGAGGAAAGGAGGGAGGGAGAGAAGATGGTCCCTAATCCACCATGTTGGCTCATCAGTGCAGTTGGTGAATGTCATTTGTCTTTAAACTTTTGAGGAACTGGATATACCTATTGGTTTCCTCACGATGTTTCCTTCACCGTTTTTGAGCGATGGTATCGAAACTGCACATAATTTATTTAGGTACTAAAAAGGTGTCATTGGTGCAGGGTCGAGGATCGAACCGGGTGCCATCAGATTGTAAAGCGCACATGCTAACGCTCGGCCACCATCGCTCCACAATACAAAATGATAAATTGATAGATTAATTTTAGAGCTCGAAGTGAACCGCGTTTTCAAGTCTGAGATATTCAACGCGGTTGAGCACACACTGAGGACCAGCTACATCGCGAAGATGGCTAAAGAAGAGCGAGAAGTGCTGTTGGGGCACTGCGTTCGGCACGACCAGAAGCTGTGCACTCGCTCGCCGCTCATGAACGAGGTCTTCTGCCACCGGGTGATCGACTACAGCATGATGGGACTAGGGGTGATCAAACCCCCTCGGTAAGTTGTAAACTATACAGGGTTACGCAGGGTGTACTAAGCCGAAAGGGGAGCTAGTGCCCATCATCATGAAAAACTTTTACTATGGGACCACCCCTGAAATCGCGAAAAAATAAGCTTTTCCATACATTTCAGATAGCGCGTTGGTCCAGTTGGTAGTGAACCTAACTTCTGAGCTTTGGAGCGTGGGTTCGATTACCACCTAAGACAAACATTTATGTGATGAACATTCGTGTTTTTTTCGATATCTGGTTGTTAATATCTATTTAAGTATGTATTTAAAAATATATATGTATGTATATCACTCTCTGCAGCCATATCACAAGCTTTGCTTAGTTTGGGGTCAGATGATCGTGTGTGCCAAAACGTCCCAAAAAAAATATTGTCGTGTCGAATGACCTTTTTCTATGGACCTACGTGATACTTGAATGACCCCATCAAACTGGTTAGTTGTCTATAACATTGATATTAACACAACCATCCCCCATTCCATAGTAGCTGTGTGTTGCTCGTAGTACCTAGCGGTAGTACGTAGTAGCCGTTTTCTTTTTTAGGGTTCCGTACCCAAAGGGTACAAACGGGACCCTATTACTAAGCCTACATTATCTGTCTGTCTGTCTGTCCGTCTGTCTGTCTGTCTGTCTGTCTGTCTGTCTGTCTGTCTGTCTGTCTGTCTGTCTGTCTGTCCGTCCTAACTTTAAACGGCTGTATCTATCGAACCGTAATAGATAGCCAGTTGAAATGTTCACAGAATATGTGATGTTACAGCGGATTAACTGAGAAATAATAAAAAAGTCTAAAAGTAAAAACAAAAGGTCCTCATACAACAAATGTATTTTTTAACGTATTTTTGTATACGCTCTAAAAATATATATTGTATGTTTGCTCTAATGTAAAAACGATAATACGTACAAGCGTCAAACTGGGTATGATTATAGTACACACTCTAAAGTATAACAACAAATAATAAATGCAAATGTACTTGGTTTCTTTGCGTAGTTATTCTAAGGCGAAACCCTTTAATTTAAATGTAAAAAAATATGTTTCTAGAATGACTCCCCGACTCCACTACATGCTGGTAGCAATAGCCGGTTCAGAAGAACTGCTGATGGACGAAGGAATAGGGCTGGGGTTGATAGGACTGCCTCGAAATGCGTTCGACACCATGCTCAGACCTCTCCCTGGAGTAAGCATTGAAGGGAAATCGAAAGGTTCTATGTACGTTGAATAATAATTAACAAGTAATAAAGTTTATTTAAAAAAACTAAAAACCCGACTGAAACAACCTATAATTTTATGATTCGTCTTTGAATCCAACGACACCTCACACATCGAAATTGGTCAAGCCGTTTAGGCTATAGGAGGTGAATACAAAAACATTTAAAAAATACTAACATACATACAAACCTACGTTTGAAAAACATTACACTCCTTCTTGGGCAGTCGGGTAATAACAAGTAATATTAACTTATAGAATCCTAGTATTAAAAACTTCTAGTGAAAAGTGAATTACCTACCTAAATCCATCCCTATTGATCATCAATAATACATTTTGTACATTTATACCCGCAGCGTCCTATTATCCTATTAGTACACGGTGAACGTACTGCGATCCCCAAGCCATCTGTCAAGCGTGAGGATTATCATATGGCAACACCCCTCTCTAAGAGGGAAGCCTTTGTTCAGCAGTGGACGTTTACTGGCTGATGATGTGTGATACATCTATAAACGTACACGCCTATATGCTATAGGAACTGGCTCTCAAGTGAGACTGAAACATACCGTTAGGTGTTTGGCGACCAGTTTTAAATTTGAGGGTAGGTATAGGTAGCCAGACGGACTCTAAAACCACAATAAAAATGAAATCAATTTAAAATGTTTTTTTATTAGTATAAAATTTAAACTACGGTAAACTTACAAAAACCAAAGAACCAGAGTTCGCCAAAGAACCAGAGTCACTGACATAGCTGTTAAAATTTGCAAGTTGAAGTGGCAATGGGCAGGCCACATCGCTCGAAGAACCGATAACCCATGGGGAAGAAAGGTTCTGGAGTGCTGACCACGAATCGGAAGACGCAGCGTAGGGAGGCCTCCCACTAGATGGACCGACGACATTGTGAGAGTCGCGGGCATCCAGTGGATGCAAAAGGCAGGCTGTCGTTCAGTGTGGAGGTTAAAGGGGGAGGCCTATGTTCAGCAGTGGACGTCTTCTGGCTGATGATGACGATGATGGTAAACTTATAAAAGCAAAATTTTAAAACTACTAGTAGTAAGATTATTTATTTAAACATTTTGTGCAGACAACTTCAAACTCCTTCGTCAACAAAAAAAAACCAAGGAAAAAAAAACAAAGGCAATTTTTTCGTTGAACGTGTCTACCAACGTTCTTATTTTATAGATTCATGCCTATTTCAGGGTTTCTCAAAGCAATTACAGCACTTCGAAAAGTAGCGCATCTATGAAGAAGAGCACTCAATCCGTTCAGAAGTTGTATCCAGACATCGTGCTCCCGCTACGCGACACCCAGTTAGTAACCTTCACAATGTTTAACTTGACGGAGTACAATGACAATAATATTGTTTGCTCGTTACTATTTTACTGCATCGATTATACATCGAGGATTCGTTTCGGAGAATGTGCATCAGAGCTACATGACCTTATCCTATGACCACCAACTCGCCTGTTGGTAAGCGACGATGTGTGCGAAGATGAAGCACGCAGACTTAGAAGATATCTATTTAGTTTGCCCTTGAAAAAGCCTAGATTATATCTCTCAGGAAACAAGGAAGCCGGCAGGTTTTTTTTTTGTTCCACGCTTTGGCCGTACGGACTAGACACGTAGAATCGAAACGTTTGGTACGTATCTAAAGGAAAATTCACAATGTATGGGTCGTGGTGGGCCGATTTCCTTCTACCCATCGCCTGCTCTACCTACCTGTTTCCTACTCTATTAACAGCCATTTTGCCTTGTGCAATGTTCACAGAATTTTCTTCCCCCCTACTTTCCCCACCGAGCCGGAGACCATACGGGCGTGCAGTGAAACGCAGCGCCGTCGCTGGCAGAACCGGCTGCAGAAGCTACTGCATCCTGGACGAGCGTAACATCAGGAAGGTTTTACTCAAGTGGGAACGATCCAGCGGCATTAGGGGCTGATTTTGCTGATTATCGATTGACGATTGTCGATTTTGACGTTTAGAAATATTTTATTTATTTTAAACCGACTTCAAAAAAGGAAGGAGTTTTTTTTGTATTTACGCTAATTATTCTGACTTTTGTGAACCGATATACGTGTTTCTTTTTTTATTGGTATAGAAAGCTCTCGAGGGTTTCTCTTAACAATTTCATAAACTTTGGCTTAGTAGTTTTTTGACCAACTCCAATTATATGAATGATTTTGTTCGGGTGCCTGTTGATTTGGCAAATATCAATAACTGTGTTCGAGTGCCTACTAACATTGAACTTGGAAAAAAATCTATAATTATACTTTTTCTAGGGTTTTTGCTATTGTTACCTAATAGGTTGGTACTCTATTATGCTCTTATAACGAATGTGCTTATTAGCTAATAATTTTTATATTGATCTTAGATTAATAAAATTATTAGTGTGAAGATGGTTTATGCTTTTAAGCCTTTCACGGATCAAACGCGTGCCAGCAGCAGCGAAGCTTAAAAACAAAGTCGAGCGTTTTGTAATAAAAAAATACTGTATGAACTACAGAATCAGAATCAGAATTATTTATTGACACATTGAAATTTAATACCAACATAAGTTACACTTATTGTGTTACTCGTAATTTCACAAAAATATCATTTGCTGTTTAAGGGCAACTGCTGAGCAGCACAGCTACGGAGCAGCTCGTGCATTGTGTAGTGGTTCTTACAGTACCTTGTATTAAAAAACGCGCTGGCGCGTTCTAGCTCAGCTGCAGATTTTGCTGGTTATGTCTTCTGTGGTTTTAGCACGTAAAAACCTTTACTATCTGGCGGGAAACTTTTGTTATGATTTTGCTATGGGACTATCATAATTTTGTTTTTATAAAATTAATCACAGTAGAATATTTTTATTTGTCACGTTTTGTTAAAATTAAACATACGGTTAAGACATTCTGAAGAATAAAAACGTGATCCTATATTGGACCGAAAAAATAAGATACATTTTATTAAACAAAGTTTTCAATGTATGCTGTTCTGCAGCATACATAGACAAGGCTTTTTAAGTATTTTTTAAAACATGTCAAGAACAGAATTGGGCTTCGCCGTTTCTTACTTTCCGAGAAATATGAGAAAAACCTAACAAATTAAAGTTTGACACATGCGACCTTGCGTAACCGCATTCAACGATGTAAACATATGACGTGTTTCCTCCGTTTAATGCGACCATATGGGACAGTTAAGTCTAATGATCACCTGCGGTAATCAATGTATGCACATTGTACTGCAACCTGATATTAAATAAAGTACTAGATTGTGCAGTGAATATAAAAATTTGGAGATATAATTACATAGTCTGTATAATTTATAATTACATAATTATACTTAATTTAGATAATAATTCTCCAACTGTTTAATTTTGAATTATTTTAAAAACGAAACCCTACCCATGGATATAGGTATATAGGTACTATATTCAAAGTTAGGTAAGTACACAAGGGTGTTTCCTGAATTTCTAAATAGTCATAAAGTCTAATATAGGCGGGTACACTCAAGTACCAGGGTCAAGCTGTCAGTACATCGAATCCATACAAGGGTTGCCATTTTAAATGGATGGATGCCTATCCTTGGGTGCTTAAAATGTCTGACTTTCCAGAAAAAGGCCTGTCTAAGGTAAAACATGATAAAACGCAGTAGGTACCTAATTAAAAAATAAACACAGATAAAGTAGTTTAAAATCTTCTTAAAGTGGTAATTGTAAAACATTTACCTAAGAGAAATAAAATAAAAACATGTCAGTGCAAGTTTTAAACTTTGATTATGTAATGTTCATCGTCAAAGATGTTAAAATGCTTCTCAAATTGGGTAAATGCATAGATTATAAGTACGTAGTATAAGTATGAAATCTTTGGGTAAATGCTTGCGTAAATTGACGATGGACACGAATAATTAAAGGGTAAATGCTGGTAATCCCCTATCCATACCTAGGGCCTTACGGACAACAGCTATTGCGGCACCTAATCCGCTCAGATGGAAAATCACGTAAACATGAACCTTATCGCGCCCAGATACGGTTTGCGGTCGCGTGATTTTCAAACTGAGCGGATTAGGTGCCTCAATAGCAGTTGTCCGTAAGGCCCCTGGGCTGCGGGAAGTTCTTCATCCATCCTACTTTCCTATGCCCATATTTAATATGCTCGCAATAGACAGGTATTGATTAGAAATATAAACCTAAAGGGTAAAATAGGCAATTCATAAATGATACGGGGTAGAACCACTTAAATATGTATAGCTTCTATCGACTGACAGCATAATTGTGACATTGAAGCCTTCACTCGGGCTCGTATAGCCTTTTATTTGAACGCGATTAACTTTTACTGATCATACTCTGAAAGGTTTACGTTTTTAGAGTTCCGTACGAAAATGGTTAAACTAATCCTTATGAGACTTCGTTGTCTGTCTGTGTTTTTTAAAATAGGTAGATCATAATATAATATATCATAGTCCGGCCTTATGGACAACAGCTATAGCGGCACCTAATCCGCTCAGTTGGAAAATCACGTGAACGTGAACCTTATTGCGCCCAGATACGGTTTGCGGTCGCGTGATTTTCCTACTGAGCGGATTAGGTGCCGCTATAGCAGTTGTCTGTAAGGCCCCTGTACTTTTTTTTGTTGTCTGTACAATTTCATCCTAAATGGGCTTTGTAGTTTCGGTAATTGTAGACGACACTACTGGTAGTGCAGCTGTTAGTGTCGTTGCCAATAAACGAAATCAGCCGTTTGAAGATTACCAGCTCTTTTATCAAATGTTTAAAAAAAAAACAGTTTATACTTGTGCTTATTACAAATACTTTGGATGTTGAGTCGTGAGCAAAGTTACGCGCCAGAATACTTATTCAAATCATAAGCCATGTTGCAAAATGGAAATTGAGATTAATACTATAGTACCTATTAGTACAGTAATCCTGTATCCAGGTACTAATCATATAGGAGGTCATTGTACACATCATTATGAACAACTTGTACTACGGGACCAAATTCTGAAATCGCGAAAATAAAATTGCCGTTCGTAATTTTTCGTCCGTCCGTATAGAAAACGTTCACTCGACAAAATGTATGAAACTGCAGATTTTTATTTCGCTATTACAGGGTTAGTTCCAGTAAAAGATGTTTATAATGATGAGTACAATGGCCTTTCGGTTTAGTACAGCCTATATGCGTAACCCTGTATACTTAGCTAATGTATGAGTGAATGTAACAGACGCGATCACACTAGCCTGGTTGTACGTTAAGTGTCTCGAATCACGTTAGTAGCACAGCCTGCCACCAAGCCAACCTATAAACGCACCTGTTGTGTAACCTTGACCTTAAAACTTATACAAGTCCCAAAACCTCAACTTGGAAGTTGCTGGAACGTGAAATGTGATTGAACTCTACTCTAGGGAACTATACCTAGCGTACCTCAGCGTACCTAGGTAAATGTATATATCTGTGAGAGGGCTGGTCGCCTGCCATAGAGTGCTTTGAAGGCAGCTGGTGAGGCGTGAGATGCCTATGAGCGCAGGGGCTCGGAAGGACACACGTGGCTGCCTCCTGGAAACTCGGACAAGGGCGATGTGATACTTTGTTTACCTACAACCCTTTATTTTATGACGATGGTAAAATGTAGCGTTTGAGGCGTTTAACTAACGGTCTGAACTGATCAGTGGTCAGGGTTGCCAACTTAGCCCTTACGAAGCTAGATTTAGCCCTTTTTCTTGTACAGCCCCGTAAATAACGATTTAGCTCCTAGCCCTAAATCTAGCTCAAAAATATCATCCGTTAAAACCATAGCCAACCTAGGAATGAACCATATTGTAATCCTTATTAAAAAAAAATTATTGTCTGAGTTACATTTAGACTGCTGTTTTTTCGCAAATAGCTTGTTAATATTATGATTAAACAAACTCCAAAACTCTGTATTTATAATATACATTGTAGGTAGGTAGATAATTAATATTATAAAATCCTTTCCTGTACCTATATTTAGCATTCTAACCCTAGTTTTGAATATTTGAGTAAATCTAGCCCTATATTAGTAGATTTAGCCCCAAAACCTGATATCAAGATGGCAATACTATCAGTAATGGATAATCCGGTCATTCTTCGGTGGGTGACCATGAGTACCGTTACCGTGGTAACCGTGATGGGTGGTTCGGATGGGTGATACGTTGGTCCAATTGGCAGTGAACCTGCCTTCTGCGCGTGGGGGAGTGGGTTCGATTCCCACCTAGGACAAATATTCATGTGTTGAACATTTGTGTTTGTTCGTCGTTGTTTGTATTTAAAATAACATATGTATGTATATCAGTCTCTGGCAGCCATATTACAAGCTTTGCTTAGTTTGGGGTCAGGTGGCCATAAGTGCAAAAATGTCTCGAATATTTATTTATTTAGCGGCGTTTACCGTTCCTGGGTACTTACTGTCCGACTTAAAAAACTTATAATTATATGCTGTTCAATAAGCCGGGCGCTACAGACTGTGGAATATAGCACGTTACATTGTAGATTTAGGTTGTTTAGAACAACAATCCGAGGCTTTCTGGCGACCCGTGGCCGTAGTAAGAATATTTTCGTGTGTAAATTTATGCTTACGCAATGACTGTTTACTTACATTAATGTGCTTACGTATTGAATTTAAATTTTTATAGAATAAAAATTTGCCCAGGAGTGGGACATTATAGATTAATAAAAAAAAATAGAATAAAAGACAATAACAAATAATCACTGAAGTTATGAATTTTGAAAGCGATGTCAATAAAATAATAATATAAAAACATACGGGCCGAATTGAGAACCTTCCTCCATTTTGAAGTCGGTTAGTAAAAGTATAAAATACAGTAATCTGCCATTAGAAGTTAAACGCCAATCCAACCAAATGACGTGACCATTATGAAAACCAAATATATATTTTTTAAAGTTTGCAGAAAGTTCAATAGTTTTGACACGGAGCGTCTAAGATCTTGACGTCATAAGCAGACGCCATCATAACCAGAAACCTGTGAATGTATTTGGCAGCAATTTAAAGCTAGTTTAGAATAAAGATTTTTTTTTGCAGTAATCTTTACATATAGTCAAAGATTTTGTATTTATACTACGTACATATTTTATCAATGGTGTCGTACTTACAGTTTTTGCGTACAGTTGACCAGTATAGTTAAAATTAAACCGGCGAAGTGCGAGTCGAGCTCGCGCATTGAGGGTTCCGTAATACCACCACATAAACTAACTACTAAAATACTAAAGGTTTAGTGAAAAAAATGGGAGAAACATGAAAATATGGAGACATTTGAACACGAACGATAATGAGATTGTACCTACTAAGGCCTTTTTGTCTGATGTGTGGCAGAATAGCCCATTCTGCCTATGTTATAATAATATAGACTTTACTTGAAATACTTAATGGAAAATATGAGTCATATTTAGGTACCATTATTTACATCTTGCGTCCGTTTATAGCACATTAAACTTTGAATCCGTTCATTACATAAGAAGTCTGTAAATTGACACTGGCTAAATAGACCAGACGCCTGAAGCCAAAACCTAAAAAGGAAAAAGTCTTATGTCAAAATTTACCAAGAGTTCCCGCCACTCTACAAGTCATGCCATGAAAGTTCAGGCGGGATCTTAGGTGAGATATTTTCCAATAGCGCGATGTAAGCCGGCAGTAAACACTGACGGTGCGTCCGAACGAGACTCCAATCAAACTTGGAGTCCGAGGATTTAGGAAATAGCATTATGTATGACCTCGCCGCGTCTGCGATATAGTACCTATATAGCTTGCACAGTGTACAATAGAGTTACCAGATTGAAATTTTAAAAGTACGGACAAAATTAGACAGACATTTAGTAAAAGTTCGTACATTTTAGTCAAGTAATTAAATAATCTATTAATAAGATAAATATTTACAAGCGTCACGCAGGGCCCTTTACTGGGACTTTACATCTAAGTAAAATTCCCGGACAAAAGTAGGCAGTAAGGTATCGTCTGAACAAAACTGAAACCTTCCGTAGAAAATATTTAATAGCGTAGGTAGGCCTCCTACTAGATGGACCGACGACATTGTAAGAGTCGCGCACATCCAGTGGATGCAGATGGCAGGCTTTCGTTCAGTTTGGAAGTTAAAGGGGAGGTCTATGTTCAGCAGCGGACGTCTTTTGGCCGATGATGATGTGATGACCTAGCTAGAACTAAATTTAAAGTAATAGCTATGTAAATTATAAGGTTACTCGTCTTCCGTTTGCTCTACAAAGTTTCTAAACGTCATAACCTAAGTACATTTATATAAGGTAAACGTACTTGTAGAAGCATGTCTTATAATACAATTACGTACTGGTACCTATAAGGCTATAGGTAGTTATTTAGCAGCGGGAACGTGTGCTGATAAGATAAGAATGACTAGGTAAGTGATTAAGTATTATGATTGCAGACTAACCCGCGTGTAGTTTATAGATTATGTGGGTTAGGGCTAAACAGCTTGAAAGTTACATTTTCTTAATACGAATATAAAATTAAAAAACCTTGACCAATTCGGAACAGCCTTACAGCTACCTGTTTTAAGCGATTCTGTTTAGGTGATGAGGAAAGTTGAGTAACCGCAAACCGTAACTCGGCCTGTTAAGGTTCACGTTCGCGTGATTTTCTAAACTGCGCTGTTTCAGCGCTAATTCGATGTAGCCGTAATGCTCCAGATATCATTTTTAAACTGCCAAACAGATTTTTTCGATCAAACATAACTAAAAACAACCGTACTGAAACTTAAAAAAAAACTGCATTCAAATTGGTTTAAAAATTATAACTAAAATATACAAAATACATACCTACATTCCAAATGCATGTTACTACCTATCTTCTCCGGTCCGTCATTGTTAAAAATCTAACTAAAAGTAGGTACAAAATATTCGTTTAAATAGTTGACAAAAATATAGATACGTACAGGAGACACATTTTTCAAGCATCGATTGAAATAAGTACAAATAAACAACTGTATCAGACGTCTGACCTTGTGACCAATATCACAAGAAAGAAGCACAATACATCCCGTTTATACCTAGCCTCAGTAGTCACGTTTAATCATTCGCCATTCGGTCACACCCGCGACACCCGAGAGACGCCCGTTGCCATTTTATTCGAATAAAATGTTAAGCGTTTTCTAAAGTGAATTTAAATGTCTCAAGTGTTACCTGTGCATGTAAGGAATGAATATAAAAAACAGTGCAATGTAGAGCCTGATGATGTAAAAAGGTTACTAGAATGGATCAAAACGCAACCTCATCTGCCTCATGAATATGTTACAGGTTAACGGTTTTATTTTTAGAAGATTTTTTTTTAATTTCCTTTTGACTGGATTTTAGTGTCGCACGTCTTATGCATTTTCCCATGGACGTACCATTTTCCACTGACTGAAGCCCCAATAGAAAAAAGAGGGGGGCGAAAGATTTGAAGTATTTTCCAGTTTTATTAAATGTCGTGAAACAAAACTAGTAAATGTCAAGTCCAAATCATGCCTTAGTAAAATGGTAAAAACTAAGCTTAAAGAAATATTACAAAAAACATGGTGACTTTTCACTTCGTTATAACACTTTCCTACATTTTATATATATATATTTTTTTATTTTAAATGCAACTCCACGTACACTAGGGTCCGTGACTTTTATTATATTTAACTACTTACAATAATTTTATTAACTTTAATGAATTTAATTTACTTTCTCACATTCGGGCACGTTCATGATAACTAAAATAAAATATAATTCACCATTATTACACATAAAAACTTGCAAAAACACAAGTTTAGGAAAATAACACAGAGACATACATAAGTACGTTTTTTTGTGAACCTTTGTATCTTATTAAATTGTTAGAGCAGCCAATAAACAGTTTTCCAGGGGGGTTAGACGAGATCCACTTTCTGATTGCGTTAACGCCTGCGGAAAGATGAAATTGTATAAAAATTACATCAGCTTGAGATAACATCTCTCAAGCTAATGTCATTGTCAATGTCATTTTCATACGATTTTACCTTTCCGCAGGCGTTAACGCTAACAAAAGTGGGTCTTGTCTAACCCCCCAGTAGTTGTACCGCTAGATGGGGTTGGCGACAATTTTGGAAGCAGTAAAGTAGGGTAAAGTAGCCGTAGCTCGTAGTGAGTATTAAACACACAAGACCTGCTGAAATAAACCTCCTCATTGCTAAATTAGACCAATAATACCTAGACACTCAAATTGTGAAGGTTGATAGAGTTGTTATTGATTACGATACTAATGTACCTATAATGCGTGACTGTCAAGTTTTTTTATTACGTACATAAAATACTTTACATTTCAGTTAGTAACAAAACTGCTGTTTTAGGCAATAGTGTTTCGGAGTAAAAACAGGTAAGGGCCTATTAAATTTTTTGACGAAAAAATAGCTACGAAAATATGGTTTTGGCGTTCTAATACTCCTTATTCTAGAAAATATAAAAATCTTTAGAAAATTTTATTTAAATAGTATTTATATTTTAATTTAATAATATTTTAATAAATAGACCTAATTATTTTTTTATTGAAAATAACGACTTGATTATTTTTTGTAAAACTCGAAATTTTATTTTATTACCTCCAATTTACAAAAGTAGTTTTTCATAAAACTCTAGGAATAGAGCCATTGGGGGCCATATTATTTCGTTTTACGCTTGAAAATCCAAATACCAAAAATTTTACGATGAATTCAATAACTTACTAGTATAACTGTCGTAGTGATCGAGCACACAATATAGGATGCTCCAGGTGATGTGTTATTGGTTTGTCCGTGATGATAGAACGTATGTGCAATAACGCACACATGGGACAAAAATCTTCATTATAATAACAAATAAACAAGCTTACTTCTGTACGGCGGACAAAAATTATTTCGTCTGCTCAGCAGTCAGCCCCTTATAGGAGTTACACCTTGTAGATTAAAATCAACTTCCAAGATTGGTTACAACGTTACTAGTAGAAACTTGTTAAAATTACTATAGACATTTTTATACACTCATTAATTAAATAGTTTTAATGCCTAGGTACCTATGTATACCTGCTTAGCTACACTTCACTGGATAGAGCTGGTAACAAAACAAGCGATAAAACCGTTTTATAAGCCACTCACGACTGTATATAATAATCATTGAACAGCTTTTCTCTTTTGCTATTCCAGTTTTGGACGTTGTGCTGGCACTCCACAGCTGCGATTGCAACTTCGAACGGACGAAAGAGGTTCTCGATCTAAACTACACTTTGAGAACTTTGTTTACCTTCTATCGAAACAGAGAAATTGATAAATCCTTGGAACGTGCTTTTCAGTCGTGGTAAGAAGAACTTGAAGCCTCTTCAGACAAGTTTAAATTAAACCTGCCTAAACAAGGAAATTACTATGTTCTCGGTCTTTTTGGTAGAAAAAAAGGTTGTTTTACAAGCTTTTAATTAACTTGCAATGTTTGTGTGTGTGTTTGTTTAGGTCAAATCTTGCAAGCCGTATTAGAACCACTTCTTATCCTACATAGTTGAATTTTTTTCATGTTGGTTCAGTTTCGATGACAATACATTTTTATGGTTAGCACGAACATCCAAAATTATGAGCTGAATCGACATCCAGGATTAGCTCCAGATAAAGGAACTCTTCAATGGTCAACAGCATAGACATTTTATTGCGATAGCCAGTTTTAAGTTATACCATGACATGATTGCTGCAGTCAGGGTTGGGTCTTGACTAGGGAACTTTTCAATGGTTAGCAGCACAGTCACAAAATGTTGCATACTTATTCAATTATGATAACCCATTCTAAGTATCATCATGACATGTGGCTTCAAAAAAGATTGTAAAAAAAAAACTTTTTTTTTTTTAATTTTAGGTTAGTGACTCCTTTAGCTACAACAAGCAATGAAGGGTATCGACCTATTTACTGCCAATTATTGGATCCAGACACAGATATATTTGTTTACAGCGACGTGGTCAGGTAAATATAACCAAAAGGTGTATGTTACATTGAAGATATTGATCGACGTTGTAGCATGCCACATATCGAGACGTCAATGATTACGTGTATCTCACAGACCTGAGTTGGCGGTCAGAAGCAAGCATATTAATGAATAAAAAAAATGGTCTATTGCGCATGTAGTCAAAATTCCCTTTTGCAAAATTCAGCCACGTCAGTCGCGGGGGCACAGAAGACAATAGACAGCAGGGGGCAGCTTGTGATTGGAGACTCGACGCGACTCGACGCTTGCGCTCAAAAGTCATTCATTCAATTCGCGCCTAGGATTGGCCCGCTCGAAATAGTTTAGGTTGAGAACTTAGAACCTTTGGCTTATGGCGGGGTAAAGGATGAGCAGTCAAGTGGTTATATTGTCTTTGGCCATACGATACCGCCCGCGACCGACGTGGCTGATATCGTGCACAAGCAAATTATGACTCGTATGTAAGTGGTTATATTGTCATTGGTTTTGAACTTGATGAAAACTAAAAGACATTTTCCACTTATATAGATGTTTTGGCCCATCTCGGCAAATACTATGAGTTCAATCATTTTCTTCTGAACTTGCTGATTGCAGGGTCTACAATGGACAATGCTGTTTTTGTCATAAAATATGAACTAAGTATTTTTCAATAGCAATAATGTATTTGTTTATTCACGCCTCATTTTGTAGCATGCGAAAACGCTGCATGATATTCAGTCTTGGTGAAAGTTTTAGTATTCTTAAAAGCTAATTTTCACAATATATAAAATCTCTTTCAGAGCGTTTGTCATGATTGTAGATTTATATTTGTATGAAGAAGGCACGGTACCAGGAGTTGCTATAATAATCAACATGGATAACGTATCTCTTGATCACATGTCTCGTATAGACCTAGTCGTGGCACAAGAATTCTTCTATTTTCTACAGGTAATAAATTAAGATGATTATTAAAGATATTGTTAGTCATTATGAACTACTTATCAACGAAACATCATCAGCTAATTTTTTTTGACGTATTTATTACATGACGCGTGATCTTCCGTCAATTGCCGTTTGTTATACGCTTGCTTGCAGCCTACTTACAAAAGCTAAAGCCACTTGGCTATCTAACTCGCGCATTTCAACGTTTTTAACCAATTTCAAAAAGTACGGGGTTTTCAATGCGGTTGATTTTTTTTTCTATGGTGGGCGTTGAGCGAGCTTACAGCAAGCAGCAAATGACAAGCGTGCATATATCGCTACTTTACGTGGAGCAGTGAGCAATGAGCTTAAGACTAAAGGTGCTTGCAGACGATGCGTAGTACAAGTAGCAAGTAAAATGCAAGTAGCTACTACGCATCGTCTGCAAACTTCTACTTGCTACTTGTGGAGCATCGTCTGCAAGCGCCTTAAGCCAATTTTTTTATGAATTTTAGGAAGCCATGTTCGTCCGCCTAAAAGAGTTCCACTTCATAAACGCGCCAAGTTTCATAGATAGGCTTCTGTCTATGTTCAAGCCATTTATGAAGAAGGAGTTGATGCATATGCTACATGTGCATGTTGCTGGGTCTGACTCGTTGAACAATTTTCTGCCCATAACTGCTCTACCCCAAGATGCGGGGGGAGATAATTTAAATAGCTTTGAGTTGAGAGGTAAGACACGAAATTAATATATGTATTACTTAGAAAAACCTACCTACAGTTTTTCTTTTAGCACTAAACTTACACCGCCCCTTGGTCGTCTATTTGACGACATTTTGATCATTTCGTCAGTTCTGTGCGTTTGTAGATGTAGTAAGATTATGTCAGTGTATGCAATACGTGTTTACCTCGCTCCCTTTAGTTTTGGCAGACCTTTTTTGGTACTAGCTCGAGTTTAAGGTAAATCCAAACTATATTATGATCAAAGAGCCAATGTTTTCTGTGTGCTCTGTCTCGCTCGTACATTCTTAAATTATTGAAGATATAACATAATTTAATGTATTTATCTAAAATCTAGGCTGAACGAATAAAGAAAATAACATTACAAAAACGTTCAGTAAAAAGTAATTTGAATTAAAGAATGTTTTCATTCTTAAGAGATTTTATATACCTACCTAATTATTTGCTTCGTTCATTCTCTATCTCTTTCGCATATTTTAACATTATATGACTGGCCCACTTGAGAATGAATAAATATATGGAATGATAACTCTAAGCATCAAATATTATAAATGTAAAAAGTTTGTT
Source organism: Agriopis marginaria (assembly GCA_932305915.1). Classification (NCBI taxonomy): domain Eukaryota; kingdom Metazoa; phylum Arthropoda; class Insecta; order Lepidoptera; family Geometridae; genus Agriopis; species Agriopis marginaria. Next base: position 9,281,964 of record OW029921.1, read on the forward strand.
GGTTTGAGGAACAATCCTCTTTCACGCAGCAACAGAGCAACGGATCGACCTGATTTGGGTGGAGCTACATAAGCGTATGTAGCTCCAGCCTAAAAAAACTTTCATCATCATCGTCATCACTATTTTTCATCACTACGCGTGTGGAACCGCGGGTCGCAGCTAGTAACCAATAAAGAAAATAACATCACAAAATATTTAGCAAAATTTTCATTTTTATTGTGAAATCTGCACAAAAATAACCTCCTACTACAGTTTAATTAAATCGACCTACGGTAGAACTCAGTTGTGTAAATAAATGCAACTTGCGGTCACTCTTTTGAAGATTGAGGATCGTTTATGTATCTCTATTTTCAGTAAGCTATCTAAGTAGGTATATGTTTTTTAAGTGTATGCCATTTCATTTGTATTTCAGATAAAATGTGGAGTAAAATAAAAGGAAAAGAGAAATTTTTCAAAGAAGAATCGATGAAGAAATCTGATGAATCCAAACGTCCCGGGGGTTCCAAGAACATAAGCACATTCTTTCCAAGTTTGGAGGGTTCTTTCAAAAAACTGAATATCGATTAATCATTTGAATACCTGTCGTTAAAATATAAATCCTATAGATACTAAGATAAGTAACTACTTAATTTAAGAAATACACACAAAAATGAATCTACAAATAAATGAGTAAGTTTATGTAGGTGTGTTTGTTTCCACTTAAACGCATAATGACTGAATGGTTCTGTGTGTTTTTTAGAATACTTATGTGTCAAACAAGCGACGAGCTTTCTGATGAACGTCTTCCTGTAAGGTCATCGCCGACAATAAAAGTCTACATTACAATAATTGCAGCTGACAGACGACAAAAAAAAAAAACAACTATGAAGTTAGACTGGTAATACGATACTTTTTGACTGTTTATAGGATTACTTTTGTCATGGATGGCAGACTTTCAAATAGATATGTTTATATTTATTTATAGAATAAAAAATGCTATAGCATACAATATCAAAGTCTGATGGTGGTGGCGGACCGAGGTACACACTCGCAGAAAACGATATTTACCAAACATTAAACCTAGATAAATGAATTTTGGTTATGCTCCTATAATCCGATTTACCTACTGGATTACTAGCCATGACTAGACAGACTAGGATTGTTTCTATTGACTTGTTTTACTTCCTAAACTTGATTAATCGACAATGTAGTATTTGACACTGGCTAAATAGACGACATGTCTGGAACCAAAACTTAAATAAAAAAAGCATTTTGAGACCGTGATACCATGATTTATTTGGCGCCAACGTGAAAAAAAAACATAATGGCGTCGTTATTTTCCTAAACTACTGCTTGAGTGTAGGTAAGTTATATATAATAAGGTGAAACATGACTATATTTCCATGTTGTTGCCATTACTCCATATAGAAGCCTTTAGTAAAGTCTCCACTACTTTACTGGGCTATAATTGTGTCAGTAAATTACTTATGACGAGGTGGTATGGCCTCAATGGCTTCAACCTGCTCCGTAATGAAAGGGAAAAAAACAATACCTAAGTACCCTGTTTTGTTTTGCTAAAAGTGCCACTATTCCACGTTATATTTTGTAACAGCAATACTCTCGATATCGGATAGTACTTTCACTCTATAAAGGTGCACAAAACGAAGCTAGCAAGTTCAAAAGCTCGTCAATTTACGTGCTGGAACGGTCGCACGGGTTTTTCGCCGCAAACTTTACCAATGCAATTTCTTCTTTGTCACTTTTCCTGAGCTTTGCCCACTACAGCGCTGTCAGATACCAATACTTTCGTTAAAATCTTCGTACCTACTCGTACTTTTGTAAAGCAATTGAAACTAGGAACAAATTCGCACTGGATCGGGTTAGGTACTAGATTAGTTTTTAAATTGTATTAATTAAATAAAAAAAATTAAGTACCTACCTTTAGTATGTTTTTTTCTGTTTTCAATTCAGGACTTGTTAGACACTTCAAAACCATTACAAGACTACCGTACCCATTCCCCCTCTATACCTCTTGGCAAAAGTGCATTGGTGACTTTTATCCTTTTATCATACCATATTTTGCTAGTTGGGGCTTACGGCAAGTAATCATAGTTATGGTTTTTCTATGTGCCAAAAATTTAAAACGAATGAAACTTCACCATTATAATGGCATGCAGCATTTCCGACACATTCTACTTAGTTTAAAATTCTATTAAAACTTTAATTCACAATCTAAATTGACTCTTCGACGTTCCACACGTCTATATTCATAGACTTATTTATTTAAATTTCCTGTCTGCAGCTATGAAAGGAAATAAAATTGTTTTATTTCAGATTTTGACATCTATAATATGACTCTAAATTCACAAGTAGATTATTAAAAGAAAAACAACATAGTCCACTGCAATAATGTAGTCTATGACATTCTGGACATGAAGACGAATATAACGACACATCAAAATTTACCAAGCCATTAAAGTTGTAGAAGAACTAAAAAGACATACCTACTTACCTACCCTAACGGCACCCGCTTCGATCCTCGGCCCTGCACCAATGACTTATTTAGTACTTAAATAAATTACTATGTGCAGTTTCGATGCCATCGCTCAACAACGGTGAAAGAAAACATCGTAAAGAAACCGGAATGCCCAAAAACCTCAAATGTTCAAAGACCAAGCCAGAAGTTCACCAACAAGCAATGGACCAGCACTGGTAGATTACGGTCCATCCTGTCTCTCTGAGAGAAGGCCTGGTGTCTCAGCAGTTGGAACATGATAGGCTGATAATGATGATGAGTAACAAGCGTGTGGTACTCTCTCCACGTACGATGTAGGGGGCTTAAGTGTCAGTCTCGCACCGCAACTACAAGTGTGTTGTCGGGGAGGTGCTCCAAGCAGTTCCATAGCAGCTAGCAGTAACAGCAGAACGGATTTAAATGAAATAAAGTGTATAGGTAGTTTATGTCCTGCATTAATACAGGCTACTATTTATCTCGAAAATTTTACGATTTCTGTTGCGAGTAAAACCATGAGGTGCAGCTAGCTTATCATAATTTGAAAATGTCGATTTCAGCTGCAACAAATCGCGGGTCGCATCCTATTGTATTGACACAATGATTCCGGCTGACAATGGCGAAATGGTCGACCAAAATAAAATATAGAACAGTGCAATCGGTACGCCATTGTCCCTAAACACGGCACAAAAGATGTTCGAATTTAGCGAAAGATCAGCAATGTTGCCGATTTGAAGATCGATTTTTGCTTAATTACAGCATAGACAAATCCATCGTCCAAATTAGATTTACCTACCTACTAAACAATAACGAAAATTTGGTGCAAGAGGTTACTCTTGCCTTCGGCCCCTGAGAGAATGTGTCTCAAAATCAGAATAAAAACATTTTTAGTATATTGGCTATCACCTACAATCTTACGTTCAATAAGCTTAGTGGCCAGAATTTACTGTTATCATCTTTTTACAAGGTTGTGGCAACTCTCAGACGCATTTTTTCAGTGGCCGCAACTTATGTAATAAAATGGTGGAATAGTAAACGAAGACTATATCTATTATATATACTACCCAAATTTATTGTTATTAAATTACCTATACCTATACACTCTATACAGGATTACTCTTTTATAGCAAACTGTAATTTTAGATCGAAACACAAATACGCAAATTTTGCATACGTGATACCTCAAGTGGCCCATATTTCTTGGATTCACCCTTTTTGTCAATAAAAATCTCGAAGAAGATTGTCAAAATAATGATCTATTAACTACTTAGCCTTATTTTACAACTATTTATTTTATTTCTATTTAATAAAATTTCACATAGGTACATACATACAAACGCCAATTCGTTACAGTAGAATCTTAGACCTCTCATAAATTCGGTAAAAAAAGTTAGACTTCCCAAAGACCGTCGAAGGTCTAAAGACAATCCAAATGCTCAAGACAATACCAGTTGGCAGCGTACCCAGCATGCTGGCGGCATTACCACGCTGAATAGCAATGCGTAGGTATACGTTGAGTGTACAATAGTGTGAAGTTGTACAAGCGACAAAACATATCTAAGCGAACACCTGAATTATAATGTATCCAGGGTATAGTCGTAAAATAGTTTAAACTATCTCATCACATATCCGGACTGATATAAACCCTTACGTAGTTTAATTATTAACGACAGAGAGAGAGAGTGTGGTCACTTAGCTACGTACCAATTTCATATTGCATGTACTTATCATCTTCAAGCTTGACTGTTGAATGCTGTATTATGTCTTAGGGCACGTTCTGAATCATCTATCATGAGAACTAACACGGGGAAAGATTATTCTTAGTGTGTTGTGTAATTTCTTATTAGCGCTGTTGGCGTGAAAGGTAACACGCCGTTCATTTTTAGGGTTCTGTAGTCAAGGGCGGATCCAAGGGGGGGGGGGGGGCATGGGGGTCATGACCCCCTGGGCTGGGCCCAGAACCTAGGTGGACCACTAATTAATATAAAAATTTAATTATAACTCCTTTTGACTTGACCACGACTATGTGATCCAGCTTTGGTGCCAGGGGGCACCAAAGCTGGATCCGCCCTTGTTCGTAGTTCTACAAGGAACCCTTATAAATTCGTTCTGTTCGTCCGTCTGTCTGTCCGTCTGTACATCCGTCCGATTTTTTTAGAACCTTCTAACTTCTATATTTATTTTGTTTGGGTAGTAGGTATGATACGTTTTGGGGAGACTTTGGCTTCCTTGTTTTCTGAGAGATATGATCTAGATCTTTTCAAAGTGAAGGTATCTTCTAAGTCTGCGTGATCCATGTTCGACCACATCGTCGTTAAGCAACATGAGAGTCAGTCGAAAAACACGACCTTATAAGTAAATTTACGCTTAATAAGTAAATAAACGTTACTTACGCGATAAGAAAACAGAAACTGAACATATTTTCTTGAATCATAGCTAAACACACACACACACTCTCGATCAAGTCACATTTCAAACAAAAATAAATACTTAAATCGATATTGGTTCAGCCGATTGAGCATTGGATTATGGCTACGATGCCACAAACAGATACGCAGATATACACGTTTAACTTATAACACCTTTTTTGCGTCGAGGGTTAAAAGTAACCCCTCCGTATCAGATCTATCAAGGAAAATTACGTAGTTTGCAGAACGTCGGCAATGGTGACAATGGCGTCGATTCTGTCATACCACTCACTAAACTAAACCTATCTGACAGGACTAAAATTATCTGCCTCTATGCCAATTGGCATAGATTCTGATGTACTCTAAACTAAACTAAATTTGACAGCTCTCAAATTGTTGCCATCCTTTCCTCACATATTAAAATGAAAAGAGAGGCATATAATTTTAGTCCTGTCAGATTGGTTTAGTTTAGAGAGTGTTATGGCAGAATCGACGCCAAGTCTTCTGTAGCAAAACGTCTTACTAGTAAATCGTCCAAAATTTAAAATCGTCATGAATGTGTAAAGTACAGACATCAAGATAATAATGGACCTTTTCCGGCTTAGTACACTCTTTCCGCGTAACCCAGTATTCAATATAGGTACCTTTTACGGTCTGTTTATTATAGGTATAGAGTAGTCCGTCTTGCCCACCTCAGAGATGGCTTGGGGCTATAAAGTGTACCATCTATGTTTTAATAGCCGATTTATATGCCTTCGGCGTAGAGCATTCGCTTGGCTTAGATCTAGATTGGAAGGGTCGTTAATTTTTCTGTAAATTGTATGGAATGTTTAACGGGATAATGAACAACTTAATTTTCCTACATCTTTGGAGTTCTAAAGCTTAAAAAAACTTTTATTTATTTTAACATTCACACAATCAAAATCTGCTGCCAACAAAAAATCTCAACTATTTTAATTTTTAGGTGGCAAGATTTCTTTGTTTATGAAAAGAAGTAGGAAGAAAAAGTAAAACAAAAAGTACCTATGTTTTTATGTTTTGGAACTTTAAAATAAAATTAGACGCTGCTTTGCCTTCCCACCAATTGTTTTTCATGAAGTTATTTCAACAACATGTCGTTTCGAAATTTATTTCTAACTAAAAACTCATTCCCGTCAACCGAAACTGCTATCGTAACTAATGGCAATGAGCGAAGTCTATTTTGGGCAGTTCCATCAATACTAACAATGCACCAGTTACTTTTCGAGCAATAGACCCCGTGCCATTACAAAAGCGTGCTCTGTCCGAAAAACAAAAGAATTCAATAGTAAAATCGTCGGATGAAATAAAGTGCATGTGCTGTTACATAGTAAATAATTCTGGCGAGAGCCACGCCATCGTCATCGCACTTCGCAATAAAACGAACAATGCAATTTAGCTAGTGCTGCATTTGGGCGATGGCTTCACTATGCACATAGGTAGTACTTGTTTCAACTGCAAATAAACATAACATAATATTGAGAAAACTGGGTTAAGGATAAAGTCCTTGAAGACGACAGCACTCATCTGAAGCGCCACGTCTTATAAAGTAACCTATTTATTTAATATCTACTGCTTAGTAGAACAATCTCTTTATGAGTACTTCTACCCTGGGTTATGGGTATTAGGCAGGTACATTATGGCACCTTGCATAATTATGTTGTCTTAATACTGGTAGATTCAAGTATAATAGATTCAAGTATATACCAAGAACGGTAATATAGCTGATAATTTTGAAACGCCTGAACAGATTTTCATAAATTATATATAGCTTGGAAACTCTCGATCAAGTCTTTTTGCGTCGGGGGTTAAAAAGTCTTAGTGGATGAGAGAGATTTCTGTAACTTATGTCATTGTTATAATTTCATTTATTTTCTTCTCATCATAATCATAAATCACTGCGGGCATTCCCATCATCATCATTTTCAGCCCATCTTAAACTGCCATTGCTGAACTTGTCTCTGTAAAACTAAAATTACGTCACACTAAATTCAATAAGTATGGCGAACGCCCCAAGATGGTGTTTTTTTTTCTACCGTCATGATATGGCTATCAAATAAAAAGGTTTTCTGAGAAAAACACGTTTTTTTAAACAAGTTTAAAAAAGTATTTATTTATAGGTTTTGCACTAGATATTTTTGATAAGTAGTAAACCTACCAACATACGAACTTTTTGCAACTTATTAGAGTACCTACGTACACAGTACACAGTTCCTATTTCCTAGTCAAACCACCAACGTTGCCACCATTATGAAATCTAAAAAGCAGTCGACCCTCAACACATTTTCTCATAAAATGCAACGATGTCCGATTTGTGGGAATAGCATATAAAATTTTCAAAGCATTCATGACTATGCCACAGAAGAAATAATAGTAGTACAAACTATGCTACAGCACACATGCACACATGCTATGCATGCATGCTACAGTTTGCTTTAAGAGCTTAAAGTATAGAAACTTCAGTCACCAAAGCCTGCAGGTATTTCGTTTCAATTTTGTCTACCTACCTACCTATATTTTTTTAATCCCCTTCAAAAGAGCTGATGATCTTCAAATGGCTGAACAGATTCTTGAACCATGTTATCACCTCCTTGCACGACATGGCATTTGCTTTCTCCTTTGTGATGGAAAGGGAAAGCTGCGATTTACTTATGGGAAAGCTATACATAGACTAAAAATATGCCTTAATTGATTTTATGTTTTGTCAACGATTCGGAGGTACGCGCACACATCACCAACATCTGCAATTTATACATACGTGTACTTAACTACTATTTCACCTTTTATTTTCGCTATACCAAAGTGATTGGTATTATTTGAAGAAATCGACGTTACTTTGCCTCTACTATTTCATTTCTAGTAACACCTCAGTGCTTGACAGAGTAGTCCTTATACGGTATGTTATTATACTGTGATGGAAGCCATTGTAGTGGCCATAGTACGTAGAACACCTAACGTCCGCGTGCACTGTCCGCGCTGCGGCCGCATCACTTGCATAAAACATGCAAATTGGACCACTTTGCTGGTGTGCCTAAGTTCCCTTTTGCACTTTTATGTAAAATTGACGCCTATTCCTCATGTAAATATTGTTAGCCCACACTTTAACCTAGCGCACCTCCGCAGCGCTAAAATATCTCAACACTTATGCATCCCTGCCGGAGATCCTTTGTACTGTGTTTGTAATGCTCGCCTCGTGTTCTAGTATTAAAATTTAAAACTTACAATGTAAGTTTTCTCAAACACGGTCGATAATAATATATCCATTATTTGACAAGCACACTTCGAGGAAAAGGTGTAGCAATTTTATCCCCTCCAATATTTTGCACGTATACGTATGTTTCAATGTTTGATTGTTTATCTCACTAAAAATAGGTAAACTCACAGAGCATAAGGTAAAAATTTACAAACAAAAATTATTTACTCTAATTTAATAATATAACTAAAAAAAGTATTTATTTTTATCTGTATCTACGTAATATTTGTAAAAAGTACCTTGGCGCTAATGGTAATATATGGATTTACATATGGCGCACACTTTTAAGTTAGTCCATGCCTTTGTCGCTGTTGTAATAATGGCTACTGAAAATTTATCACGCATTTTAACACGATAGTGATTCGCGTTGATAGGCTTGTGTCCTAATGTTTCAGTAAATACAAATAACAGGCATAGCAAAAGATATAATTAAATACAATACACATACTGAAAAAATATTCAAATTGGTTGATACATTTCTGAGGTTGTGGAATGAGCTCCCGATATTTCGGCGCAGTTACATGCACCATGTTCACGGGAAGACTGAAGAATGATCATATAACTTTAGTGAACAACCGTGATAGTTTAAAACAGTGTTTTACATTTCTGAGATATAAGCCTTTAACGTTTTTGGTAGGGATAGGGAGCGGATGCTCTGTACCTCTCTCACAAAGCATATGTTAGGTGTTGGTATACCATTTGTATGACGCGGGCACGGCTTGACGTCATAACGTAATATAGTGTGCTCTCTGTCTAGCATGAAATTAAAGTATTTATAACTCATTGATTTTTTAACAATTTTTTATTTTGATTTCGTTGATGATCAGCTTTCATTATGAGGTAGGTAGGCCTAATCATACTTGCCTTCATCTTACTAATATTATAAAAGTGAAAGTAACTCTGTCTGAATGTTTGTTCGCTTTTCACGACTAAACCGCTAAGCCGATCTTAACGAATTTTGGCAGGATGATAGTGTACATCATATGGACGGACATACAGTATTTTTTCTCCCAGAAAATGCGGGAAAGTTGGAAAATCGCGGGTAGCACCGCGGGTTTCAGCTAGTAATATTATAAATGCGAAAGTGTGTTTGTTTGTTCCTCTTTCACGCTGCAACGGAACAACGGATCGACATGATTTTTTGCATGGGTATAGTTCAAGAGCCAGAGGTTACTTTTCATCATCATCATCACCATCACCATTTCTCATCACTACGTGGGTAAAACCGCGGGGCGCAGCTAGTAAAAAATAAATTAGGACACATGACTATTATTATTCCGCGTAGCATATAGCCAGTCATTTGTTTCTAAAAATAGTTGCAATATAATTTTCAATACTAGGACGTTATTCTTATTTTTAATTGGCGGTGGGGTGCAGAAAATGGATTTAATTATAATTGGAAAAGCCACAATAGGCCTTAAATGATGAGAGATCGTCGCCGATTGTTTAGCTTACGCGACTGAATGGTGAACGTTTGCCGCAGTAATGAGCTCCTGTACCTAACTTAATGAGCTCACTTTCAACCTTCTTTCATATTTTCTAAACAAATTGTGTTTCTCTTTGTTTGTACTTAGCTACTTTTATTTCTCTTTGAAGCTTATAAATACTTACAATAACTTTGAAAGTAAGTTACAAGTATAAATAATCTGTAGGACAAAAAAGACGAGCTGAAAAGTACTTACTAAAGACATTGTGAGTAGATTTTTTCATTTTGATACGGCGTAGATTTATTTCATCATCATCATTTCAGCCGTAGGACATCCGCTGCTGGATAGGCCTCCCCCATCGATCTCCAAAAGGGCCAGTTGGAAGCGGCCTGCATCCAGCGTTTCCCTGCGGTTTCTTTTAGGTCGTCTGTCCATCCTGTGGGTGGACGTCCTACGCTGCGCTTACCGTGGTCTCCATTCGAGAACCTGTCGGCCCCTTCGGCCCTCCGATCTGCGTGCTATATGTCCAGTACTTAGATATCTTTATGATAATTAAATTGGAATAGGTTCGCTCGCAGAGTTTGCAATATCAAATAAGCTTCGTATTCAGAAAACTTACTAGCGATGGCCGTAGAAATTGATATGTGGGTCACTGGATATTGATGAAATTATAATAAATATATCTAAATCAGAAAACATGATTTTTTGATGACGTGGCAATGCTGCCAGCTTTCTGGGGACCTTTTCCTACACTAATGGTCATAGTTTAAGTTTTTAGTTTTATTTCTAGGTAATTCCTGCAGACATCCTTGCGCTCCTTTTTTGCACGTGGACTATTAATTAGTTCATTGGTGTCGCTGCAAGTTTCTTAGTGTGCGTGAAAAATAATTTGCGTACTGTTCAGCTGTATAGTAAAAAAAAGTGGGCGAATCACGGAGACATTTGAACACGAACGACAATTGTACTAAGGCATAATATTATCTCCCTTTATTGTCTGATCTGAGGTTAAGTCCAATCATCTTCAAAATTTATTTAAAAACTAGCTGTTGCCTGTGACTTTGTACGCGTAGACTTTCATGTGAACATTCAGTCCCCATTTGCCCCCTTTAATTAGGCCCTTACGCAAAACCCTTTCTTAGCGGACCTCTGCATCCCATAATTTATTATTATTAATTAAAACAGTAAAATACCAATTGCATTAATTTATTAATTAGTTAACGTGTTTTGAGCATGGACTTCACAGTATCTTTTACTATCACAACGCTGCCATCCGATTAATAAAAGACCGTTATGTGACACTGTGGTCATATCACTTAACGGTCTTTTAGTAATCGGACGGCAGAACGATAGGTTTGGGAGTAGGTCTGAACGAAGACGCATACATAAACGCGGGCATAAACACAGTTTCAATGCAGGTTTGATTTTGGGAATAAGAAATCTGCCTGCCAAATTTCAGCTTCGTAGGTCAGGAGTTTTTGAGTTTTCGTGATGAGCGAATGAGTAGATGAATTTATATATATAGAATATAATATAATATAACTTCATCTTGACCCCGTGGTAAGGTCATCGATGAATCGTAACACCATCGTAATCGTAACGTGATCTATATATCATATATATTATATAGATCACGTTAGATTACGATTCATCTATGACCTTACCACGGGGTCTAGATGAAGTTTCCCTGTCGCGGTGGACGGAGATTAGCCCGGGCTCTCACGTCGACTCCATCAATTACCTCTCCTCCCGCCCTCGGCACCACCAGCCTCAGGCAGTCTTCATAGACACGCCTCCTCATCAGCCCTAGATTTTACTTTTCTGGGAACTTTTTTGTCAAACATTGATATATGTATTTAGGTTATTAATGATCAAGAGGGGGAAATCTTTCATTATCAAGATGTTTCACACGGCTTTTATTATGATCTCATCTTAGAATTTTATTTTATTGGGTAAATGACTTTAATAACAAAACCAGTAACAAGCTACCTCACGAATACCTAAACTACTTAGTCTATTATAAATACAGAACAGTTGGCTTGCTGACCGTGTAAGTTCTTCATACTCATACATAGAATACTAACGCTCAAGCCCATTACCAGTTATACCAGCATACCAGCGTACCCAGCATGTTAGCGGCATTACTACGCTGAATGGAAACACTTAGGTATATGTTGATCCAGAAAAAAGCCACCCTTTTGGTCACGTGTCGCATTAGACGACCTGGTTTGGTTCATTACAGTGGTAGCATGTCAGCCTCATGAGCCGAAAGTCCTGGATTCAATTCCGTCCAGGCAGATGTTTGAATGATGAGTTTGAACATCTACTCTGGGTCTGGATGTAACATGTCCATGTTTTTGTGTGTGTTTCATGGCAACCCCTACACAGGGAATCCTAGAGAGGAGCTATGAATGTTAAGCGATATTTATTAACATTAAACAGGCGCAGTATAATGGTCCTTAACTGCTGGATTTTTGGAAAAACTCACAGTCACACAGCGGGCAATGGAGAGAGTTATGCTCGCAGTTTCATGGCGCAATAGAATCCGGAATGTGGCTTTTCGCCAAAGAACCAGAGTCACTGACATAGCTATTAAAATTTGGAAGTTGAAGTGGTCAGGCCACATCACTCGAAGAACTGATAACCGATGGGCAAGAATGGTTCTTGAGTGGAGATCACGAACCGGAAGACGCAGCGTAGGTAGGCCTCTCACTAGATGGACCGACGACATTGTGGAGTCGCGGGCATCCAGTAGATGCAGATGGCAGGCTGCCATTCAGTGTTGAGGCCTATGTTCCGCAGTAGACATCTTCTGGCTGATAATGATGATATAATGGTAAATGATTATCGAGATAAGTTTGCATTGTATGGTATCAACGGTGGATGGTCAGTTGTATTTTTTCGTAAATTTTAAGCTTGCCAGGTTATTAGGAATAGAATAAACTCTACAAATGCGTCTAGAGGTTCCTAGCAGCCAATGAAAACAGCGATATCTAGCTCTTATTGGCAACAATATAATAAAACTATTTGGTAAAAACAGCATACCAGTCTCCATTTCCCGCAACCACATTCATTATTCGAGTAGGTAAATGATATCTGGTTGTTGATTGGTAGTGGCTTCTGGCCGGGCTACAAGCTGAGTGGCCTCGAGCCTGCATCGAGTTCTGATCATTGTTCCGTTGTATATCGCTACACAATTACCGCACAGACTCGCCACTGAAAACAAATTGAATGCATTGAGCACAACACAACTTTAAGCTCGGTTTATACTCTCATTTACCACTGTAAAACCGACGCAGTTGTTAAGATTCACGCATCTACGATTCATTCATCTCATATTTTTTTGATGTTGACTTACGCTGTTAGCCTTGCAGCCTCAACAGCTTGACGGGACTAGTTAGCGACCGGAGAGGGCGTTCGGCGTAACTTGATGGTTTAAGTTTTTGGCAACTAGCTCAAGGGTTTGGAGTGGGGATCAGACTTCATCAGCTGGACCTTGTGTCCTGAAGCCCTAGTGGTTTGTTGAACTGATTGACTTCATCCATCTCACACGGATGCCAGAGACTGATAATCGTAATTTTTTTTTATATAACATACTAGCGACCCGTCCGCCCGGCTTGGCACGGGTGTAATTTACGTGCGAGGCCGGGGCAAGTCGCTAGTTATATATGAGGGGTGCCCAACCATAACGTTGTAAGTGCCTCAAATCAAACTTTTCAGGAGGGACAAAAAACTGTTTAGTAGAGAAACAACACACAAACTTAGGTCTTGTATTTTTTATTTTATTTTTCAACTATTTTATTGCATTAGAAACGCATGTTTTCGAAGAGTTTGACACTGATTCGCCTTCTGCGTCGGTTATTTTCCTGGTACTGATCAAATGCTACTCGTTTGGCACATACAACGTTGTGACATGCACTGACGTGCAGTGTCATAATATTGTCACTAGTTGACATTATAAGCACAAGTTTCATAGTGCAGGTGCAGGTAAAAACCGGCACATACAACGCAAATCCGATGTAAAGTGTATTTGAACTCAACTGGCACTTACAACGTTATGGTTGGGCACCCCTCATATATAAACCTTCCTTGAAAATGAATCTAACTGATGGTGAAAACCGCATTAAAATCCGTTGCGTGGTTTAGGAGGAGTTAGCGGCCATACAGACAGACAGATGCGGAAAGTAACTTCAATTTATACTATGTAGAGAAGAGATATGGTGCTCTATTGTGAATTTTTTGTGCCAGACTCATTTTCAAACAATGTTTAAGTTACCGAACATTTTATGCATTAAAGCATAAAAGCACAATCTAATTGTATAATTTGTGCCGAGTTTGAACACTGTCTCCTAGCTGAGTTGTGTTAATACTTGCTGTATCGTGCTTTACGATACAGCGATACAGCCGTGCGTGCAGTTTTACTTTATGAGAGAATTATTGTTTCCTTGCTCGGTAGTTGTCTAGCAATTTAGTTCAGCAACAAACTAGTTTAAATAACATTGATGTAGGATGCTGGAGGAACTCATATACGAGATGAGCTTTGTTTATGTACTTACATCGGTGTAGCCAGATACTGTATCCGGTATCTAATAATGTAACTTTTAAACACGCTTAAGTTAGCTTTATTTGTAACAATGTTAACAAATCTTGGAAGGCGATTTTTAATTGTCGTGACGATTAGAAACTTTGCAAGTAGGTATGTTTGTATGTAGAACTAGGTATAAATGTAATCTGAATGTCAATAAAATAATTAGGTACTATCGAACTGATCTTAATTATTTTTTTGTAAAAATTTTCATGACCGTTGATATAAAATCCTTTAGTCGTAATATAAAACAAGTTTACATAGTATTAATAGCGTCAAACAAGTCACAGTCAGAGTCAAGCAAAGTAAGTCACGGTCAAGTCAAACTCATACCCCAATAAAGTGGTGGAGAATTTACAAGAGGCTTCTATGGATTTTTGGAAACAACACGAAAAGACATGTTTCGCCTCGTTATATTACTTACCCACACTCGAGCACGTTTACGAGCACTTAAGAAATAATAATATTCACTATTAGTACACACTAACACTCGAAAATACACAAGTTTAGGAAAATAATACGAGCCGACATGGTTTTTTGCCGTTGGCGCAAAGACTCACTGACTAAGCATGTTTTTAGTTTCCACAAAAAAATTAATTGGTATTAACTATTGACTGTAGTACTTCTATGGCACTTCAGGTAGCCTAAAATAGTGAGTACCTAGTACCTATTTTTATTTAGGAAGATCTGTGGTCATCGCCTGTTGTTTATGTAGGTATATTGCAATGGCTTGAGATCATTTCATCAAATAATATTAATTAAATTTTAGGCTTCTTAAAATTTGCCATAAAAGGTTCGTGAACTGGAAAGTCCAACGACTCTACTCTAAATTATACAAAGATAGAAGTTACCAGTTTAAATTAATGACAAACCAAAGATTGTTTTCCTCAATCATTGATAATTTAAGTATAATATTGAAAGAAATTAAATCGATATTTAAATCTAAGTGTATCTCAGTATTCAATGATCGCAGCATTTTATTTTCTCCAGAGTAGATAAATAAGCCGAAACCTAAATTGAGTTTTTTTAAACGCACCTACTCTAGGTCTGGGAAAATTAAATTTCTTTCAACTCAATATTGATAAAATGATCCAAAACATTGTAATTGAAGTGGGCACCGGGGCAGCGCGGGGCTTCGCGCTCACTGCCGGAGACGCTGAAGTGCGCGACCTTTCTTCTCTAATGGATACCGAAAACCTTCTTCACTTTTGCTCGAAAAATCTTTTTCCAAAATAAATGAATCCATACCGTATGTAAATCGGACGCCTTGGAAAGTTTTTATTGAAAAACTTGAAGAACTGATGAAAATGGGGCCGCGACGTTTAAGGTATATCTCCGTTCGTCTTATGAATGTGATACCGACTGAATTCCAAATATTCTCTCTTACTTTGCGTACTTTTGTTCTTTTTAGTTTTTTATTTGCAGCCTTTTTGTGCGCAAAGAATGATTTAATATTGGAGTAATTGCAGTCACTTACGTGAAATTTGTGAGATATAATATATCTATTGGATTTTCACGGTTTCGCATTGGTTTCGCAAGAGTTGTAAATAAAACAAGCCTGTTATTCAGGGATCGAGGCTTTCAACCATAGATTAAAGTAATAATATACCGCTTTCAATCAATGAATGGTTCGGTAGTACCAGAATTTACCTAGTAACTTTTAAACTTTCGCGATTTGAATACATGTTTTAAATGTTTATCGGAACTTATCGAGTATTATTTTATTTAGGTAAAAATAGGTACCTTTAGCTCGATTTCGACCATGTTACAATAGCCGTGGTCACGAGCTGACTGAAAACTCCAGGTGAGTCCGTCGAGAAGAGCGTGTGTTTTGTTCTTCTCACTTGATCTTGAGGAATCGCAGAGATTACTTTTTTTTTCTTGAAAGAATTTTGACATCTCACGTCCTTTGCATTTACTAGTGTTAAATATTAAATATTTTCGACTTTTATTAGATATCATAAAATCAGTCACGGCCAAGTCAAAGTCACGACCTAGTAGTGTAGTGGTGACTTTACTAGAGGCTTTAATGGAATTTTGGAATAAAAACAATACGGAAATACTCATGTTAGGTATCACCTCATTCAAATACGTACAAGTAATCTACCCTAAGATCATACGTAGTTTAGTTAGTATGAAATCTTTAACTCTACCATTATTACACATTAAATACTTGGAGGCGATTTTTTTTTTACTTTGGTTTTTTACTCTCGAAATTACCTCTTACAAAAAATGATCTTTCAATCTTAACCCCTTTATAAATCCTCTTTTTTATTAGAATACAATATAAAAGTGCAATAATAAAAACGAAGGTGGTATACTTGCCTTACATGAACTAGTACTGTAATTAAAAATAAACCACACTTGCGACATTTGACACTTGTTTTGGAAGCCGTCAAGAAAGCGACCGTAGCATAGCATTTAGAACGCTCGGTTAGGTTCAAATCCTGCCGGTCGTCAAGTTTTTGAATCAACAATATCATTTAAATGCTTAGCATGATTATGTGCCGGTAAATTACGTATAGCATAGCATAGCATGTATTTATGTTAAAAGTTTCGAGCTAGTGCCTGATTAAGTTATCTAAGATTAATTAGAGCCGACCGCCGCACGGTACAGGTCCTTCTGCAGTGGAGGGTCCGAGTACTCCTCAGAGAGGCTTAGTAATTGATAAAGCTAACCCTGCCGCCCTTAATCACGGTCAGCAAGTTTAACTTAATAAATTGTTATTTATTAAGTTGTCTGGGAAGTTATTAGTTTCCCCACTCGAGAGCTGGACAGCTCTTAGTATGCGAGATAGTTGTACCGACTTCCCTTTCCAGCTTCGATGCAAAACTGGCAAGCTGCTGTAAGCTGTAATGGCTTAATAAACGCTGAAGCATTAATCAACTCTTATATACGTGCTGAAATATTACAAAGAAGCAATATATCATACAATGCGGCAAGCTCATAAAATTACTATTGAATATAATTTGAGCTGCTAATTAAACTAAATCTATCTGTAAATTACCATTTATAACGATGATGACTAGTTTTGCTATGCGTTATTAACGACTCGCATCTGTCGTGAGCTCGTGACTCATACGGCAGGTTGGGTACCTACCTATTAATAAACATACGACTTCCTTTTGCGTGTCTACAAACATAAAAATTCTTCGTGCGTATCCTAACCAAAACATAAATTAGGTGAATTTATATAGAGAGAGAGCATCCCCCTCGTTACAATATGTCGGTAACGACACCGAGGGTCAATGCGCAGTCAAATCCCCCGCACGAACTCGAGCGGCTCCAGATCGGCGAAATTATCAAAAGTTTTTAACTTACAACTTTTCCCTAGGCGAGTGGAGCGGTCGAGCTTTTTCATTCGTTTGGAGCTTTCGTGGGCCGCGTCGCTCGGGACCGCGACTTCTTTGTCTAACGGCACGGTACGGGGCTGTCGCAGCGCAAGACAGCGGCGCTCGCCTCTGCGGAGAGAGCGCGCGTGCCGGTTCCAGCCGCCGCGTGCCGGGCCGGTCGCTTTCCGGCCTCCGGCAGACTCGCTCGACTCGAATCGGTTTAGTCCTCATCGCTGCGATGCCGGTGGCGCACGTACCGCCCGCACGCAGACACTGCGCCACGACGATCGCGTCGTACTTCACCAACTAATAAATCAGCGACGAACTAAACCCTCATGAACAGAATAAACTCTACATGAGATAACTGCTCACGGTGATTAATCGTTCCGCCTCGATTGTATCGGAGCCGTAATCTTGGTTTGTAAACATTGTTGAAGTTTTGTCGGAATTGTTTGTTGACTTTAAAATACAATAGGTTATAGGCATTTACGGAAACGATGTCGCGCTAATACGACAGTTCAGTGTAGAGTTTTGGAGTAGTGAGTGGAGGTTTGGATGTGCTCTAGGTAGAGGCATTATGGGAAGTGGGCAATGGACCGTTGGGCTGGTGTGGCTGATGGTGGGCTCGGCGGTAGCGGATTCCTGGACGGCGTACCAGGAGCCGCCGTGCTGCCTGCCCGTCTCGCACCACCGAGTGCGGCACCACAGAGGTGAGTCATCGACCTCCACAACTAAACTGACTTTTTATTCTGTGACTAAACACCGAATCTGAATATTTTAGGCACCTACCGTCGAGACGTGTAATTGTAATGTCTGCTTACTAACACGTGAACGGTTCATCGTACGACACATTAGTCACGGTGGTATGTGGCGCAAAGAGATAGTCTGTACAAATATTTACTTGAACTGCATGCACGGGTATAACATTTTATCTGACTTCCGAAGTTATTTAATGCGGTGTCACGAAATACCTTGTTGTACTCACACGCAAGGGGAACGTTGAATAAAACTACATTTTGCGCAAAAAAATAGGTACTGTAAGTAACATATGCATTTCAAGACTTAAGTATTATTCTGTTCATAAATGTAGATGGAACTAAAATTAAAGAAAAAGTGATCAATAGCTACTTACTTCAGGTTTTAAGCAAATAAAATAATGATCAATGCTACGCGTGACAAGGGCGACTATAGCAAAATTTGAAAAGTCCTGTCATAAAGCCGGACATTTCAATAAAAGTCCGGACATTTTAATATGTAGGTAATTTTTTTTAAAGAAAATTTTTGTTTTGTTTTTCTGGAAACGTTAATCAAGATTTATTCGTATTACATCGCCCAAGCTAAAAAGCCAGATAAAATCCGGATAAAGATCTAAAAGTCCGGACAAATATGGACGGACGGTGACCCTACGCGTGACCAAAATTTCGTTGCTTTTCTGGCTTAACGTATAAACATTGCCATTTAGCTTAGTAATGCCGTCAGAATGCTAAGTACGCTGCCACCTGGTAGTGGGCTTGAGCATTTGTATTATCTATAGATCTAGACCTGCAACAGTCTATGGGCAGTCCAACTGTTTTTGTATAATAGGCTGTGTAGTTTAGATAGTATAGTAGGTATTTACAGTTAAAAAGCCACTTCTCTTCTCAATTTAAAAAATCGCTCAAAACTGTCTAAATCAGAGTTGATGATGCTAGAAACGTTTCATCAAATGTCTCTTCCAATCCCCCAATTCATCACAGTCCACTGAAAACAGACGTAATTTACAAAAATGAAACCGTACAAGTTCCGAAGAATTTAACTTCATTATGTTGAGACCTCAAAATACGTCTCTGTCGGCACGGTCATATTTCCCCGTCTACCTTTTAAGAACATTTTCCTGTCTCTGGACAAAATGTTAATTATTATGTGCCAAGTAGGCAGAGCCGGGCAAAATTCTTTGCGGACTACGACGGGACAATTTGACGTCATTAGCAAGTGGCGGAAATTCCCTTGTGACTGACACGACGAAAATACCATGATATTAAAATTGTGGATTCTGTGGAGGAATTTTATCATCACCACATATAAAGCTGCATATAGCTTTATTAGCTGTAATATTCTCTAACGAGAATTGATGGTGCAAATAATAAATGTTAATGTTTTGGATTTCCGGGGACATTTATTTGTCTATAAACATTCCAAATTATTTCAGAGGCTACCGATAAACTAAAAGTACGACGTTTGATAGGTCTTATATTTTTAGTATTTCTTTTTACTTGAGGCATTGATGGGGCTGAAGCCAACACCAAGTGGCCCTATTGAATTTAAAATATAAAATGTGTGTAAAAGGGAATATGAAACTACAGTATAGGATTTAATAAATCTGGGCTATTGTCGTTAGTCCTTGATGGTGTTGAGCTGGTCTATGTTATCAGTACGGCACCATTTAATTATCTCATCTCAAAATAAAGTGACGGGAGATAATTTGCCACCCACTAAATGGGCCCCATATAGACACCGGTGGAATATAGATATAGATTGGCAATTTTTTTTATTATCATTACTTTTTTCAACAACAACACATGTAAAAGAATTCAACGCGCGCTCATATTTGCGTAATTTTCCAATTCAATGTAACTTTTTTTTCAATTACCATTGATATAGAGTACCTATATATCACTAACAGATTATTAGTTAAAGTTTTAGGTACTTACTGAGACTCAAACGTTATACAAGACTACAATAAATACAATAATCACTTACGAAATATTATAATACTTGGGCACCTTAACTTGACATCAGAGCAAGACGGGTCATGTCGTGTATTTTTATATCAGTTCAATCGTCTTTTCTCACCGTTCTCACCGTTAGCAAAAGGTTGTACACAAAAGGAATCTTCAAACAAAAAAACTTTATGCATGGCTCACAATGTAATTTACTTTAGAGCAGTTACTTAGATTCAAACGAAAAGCTTGATTTCAAGCGTGCGTGTACAATGTGACGACCCTGTTATTAACGGTTTTTCAGTTTTCCTAAATCTTTCTGGGATATCAAAAACAACCACAAAACACAAAAAAAAACAACACAAAATTTTAATCAAAGATGTTTGTGTTTTTTCCTATTAAGGTAAACAAACAGAGTTAAGAGGTGTTACTTAATTTGACTTCACATATACTCTAGCTAAAATAAGATGATAGCTGTAATAACATGGTAAAAACAGAATGAAGACTGTAATTTTTTATTGTTTAGTAGTTTTTCTAACGTTATATTATAGCTGGTAGCCAATAACTAGCTTAATATTTAACTTAATAACTGACCAAGAACGTGTCAAGACACGCGTATGGTATAGGGTTCTGTTGCCAAAGTCTTATAATATCAGCACATTCATTGGTCAAAAATTGGCAGTTATGGAAAAAAAAACAACGAAGCTCCGTCAGACTTAACCAACATCTTCAGAGATATGTTATCCCGATATAACCATAATATACTTATTATGGTGTAGCCAATGACTGAAACTATTTAGGAAACATTCTTTTTCAAGATCATTTTACGAAAAGGACAATGACCTTTGGGTCTTTAGGTCTTTATATTTTTTAATACATTTAAAATTTTCATTTATACCAAAACTGTAAATGTGCATAGTTTATGCACTAATATTAATAACTAGGTATAGAAGTTAGAACGTTCAAAAATATTAGGACGTAGTACAGGCGGATGGACAGAACCACGGTAAGTACTACGAACCCTAAAATTTGCATATTGTTTAGGTTTTATAATGTTATTGCAGCAGTCATCGGCATTCCTAGTTTAGTTAGAGTATGGAATAAAATTAAACTTAACTAATTTACATTTAGATTACTAAGGAAAAAAAAATGGTTAACAATATTTGCATACACTGGGCTACGCGGAAAGGGTGTATGGGTCAACTGATATTTTTTTAGTGATTTCAGGGTTGGCCTATAATAAAAGTTGTTCATAATGATGAGTATTTACTATAGACCTCTTTTAGCTCAGTACACCCTTTCCGCGTAACCGTGTATAATTATACACTTGTATTTATAGTTTTACAAAGATTGGAACTTTCTCTATAACTTTTGTACCTACTCCATATTTAATCTTGCAATTGCTAAGCTCAGATACTGCTATTATAGTATAGTCTGCACGGGTGGGTGCCGGTCGGCGGGGATCATGGCGACCGGTTCCATGCGCCAGCGCAGGTAACCGACTCCCCGGCTAAATTAAGTTATAAACGAGCTAGCGATCGTCGGCATAGCAGCCGCT
This sequence comes from Agriopis marginaria, assembly GCA_932305915.1. NCBI lineage: Eukaryota > Metazoa > Arthropoda > Insecta > Lepidoptera > Geometridae > Agriopis > Agriopis marginaria. The sequence continues at coordinate 9,303,733 of OW029921.1, forward strand.
TTATTATCATGTCCATACGTGATATGTGAGAGGTAACATGCAATGCTTTGTTTTTTATTCTAGTAGATTGAGAAATTACGACCCACGATAGAAAAGAGTACTTAAGAGTCCGCTTCCCGGCCATACCTATATCTTTCGCACAAATATAAATAATCAATTTAAAATCCGATTTCACATATTTAATATAATACGCAATTTCGGTTACTTGGATGAAATAATAATATATTGTCGTCGATTCTATCATACCACTCACTAAACTAAACCAATCTGACAGGACTAAAATTATCTGCCTCTCTTTTCATTATAATATGTGAGAGAAGGATGGCTACAATTTTTGGAATCGGATTCTGATGTGCTCTAAACTAAATTTGACAGCTCTAAAACTGTTGCCATCCTTCTCTCACATATTAAAATGAGAAGAGAGGCAAATAATTTTAGTCCTGTGATGGGTTTAGTTTAGTGAGTGGTATGACAGAATCGACGCCATTGTCATCCATCAAGTAACAGAATTTTTCAGTAGTTTTGATTTAAAAGCCAAACTATTAAAATCGATTTTGATGAAATGTCTATGGATCAATCTGAAAGAAATTCTGAATTGAAAGAATTCCTTTAAATAAAAATAAAAAACCCAAATATTCCAAATAAAAACAAAAAACGTTTTCAAATCGGTTCATAAATGTCGGAGTGCTGAGGTAACAGAGGCGTTGAGCAGTGGATTAAAATACGCTGATTATGATGATGATGTTCTTGCAACAGCATTCTCTTATGTAGATTTTAGACATATTATTATGTCTATTGAATAATGATAATGGCCACCGATTAGCCGTCACATGTCCACGGGCAAGTTCTTGCTGTTTTATTTATTGCTTAATTTCCATTTCCATTTTATGGTTATCTAATGGCGTATAAGTACCTGATTATAGTTTTATGTCTAATTTGTTTGTAAATGTAGATTTGATATGGAAAGCACTTTATAATGTACATAACAAACAAATGGTTCAATAATCTTTTGAAAGCATTGGCATTCAGAGTGGTAATGCCGCCAGCATGCTGGGTACGCTGCCAACTTATAGTGGGCTTGAGCATTTGGATTATCTTTAAACCTTTAACGGTCTATGGGCAGCCTAACTGCTTTTGTATATTTGTATCAATTTGTATTTTGCTTAGTTAAAAAAGGCACTATGAAAAAAGTCGTTAACGTGAATAATTGAAATGTCCCTACACTATTATAATTCGTTACGTACTTATATGCGATATAAATTTCGAATTGTGAAGTGATTTTAACTATTATTTCTAGAGAGTAGTGAAATTTTAATTTGAAGAAAATATTTCACCTCGTAAGGATGGCAAATTATTGAACTTCCCGCGAAGTCAAATATTATTATTAGGAAAAGTAAAAAAAGAAACAACAAGATCACCAAACAAGATGACCACAATAGTAGTTCAGGGGTCTAACAGCTACCTCTTAACGCGGGCTCGAAACAGCGCTGAAACAGCCAAGCGCGGATAATCACGTACAGATACGGTTTGTGGTAGCACAACTATTCACAATCGCCTAAAGAGAATAGCTTAAAACTAGTATCCGTAAGGCCCCTGGTCATCTTCAAAACTGATTATGGTGGATTTATAGGTTGTTACGCAAAGTAACGCATGATTCAATAAATCCAAAGAAAATTTTCAGCTTTTTCAATATTATTACATTTGTCAGAGCTAAAAAAACTTGAACCGTCTAAACTAGTAAAGCTACTTATAACTAACGTGGGAACATTATTAAAAGCATTGCGGTACCGCGTTCTACAACAGATTGGTCGACAGGTCGAGCGGCGTGTGGTCCCGTCGAGAGGTCACTCGAGACTCGGACCGACAGTACTGATCCTATCAACACTACCTTTATTCGATACGAGAATTTCGTATGAAATTAAAATTATACAGGCACTTACCTATAATTCTTCTTTGTGTTCAAAATTCAAGCACTGAATCAAAATAGAATTTGATTCAAATCGTACATAGTTGAAAAAGATGCGTTTTTAACAAACTTGCAATTTTTGTTAGTAATTTTTTTTGTCAACCTCCAATATAGGTATCAAATTATTATGGGTATCAAGGGATAATGGAAAGGCTTGACATGATATTTGGGTAGTAGGTATCATGGGGCTTGAAGACTAGAACACGATAAAGTGAGTCAAATTACACTGAATTCAATATGGCCGCCACTCCAAGACGGCGAATTAAATTTTCTTTGCAAAAGCAAAAAGCTTATTCAAAATTATTTTATATCTATTTTATACATGTTTTTGTTTTTTAGGGTTCCGTACCTCAAAAGGAAAAAACGGAACCCTTATATGATCACTTCGTTGTCAGTCTGTCCGTCTGTTTGTCCGTCTGTCAAGACCCTTTTTCTCAAGAACGCGTAAAGGTATCAAGTTGAAATTTATACTACATACATGGGTCTATGGTTCCTTCCGGCTGTAAAAAAATAAAAGTTGTAAGTCAACGCAATCAAAAGATATGAACATTTTTATGACGCATATTTTGCGATTTCACAGGGGAATCAAAACCTATAGGGTACTTTCCGTTAACCTAGAATCATTAATTTTGGCAAGAGGCAAGGTCTTACAGCACATATAAAGGAATAAATCTGAAAGTTGTTAATTTTAAGTTATATCATAATTATAATAAATAAATTGTTTTACAATTACAATCTTACGTTTTGTAGTTGTTATGTATGGAAGAAACTTATTGTCAACTACAAAGTTAAGTTTGTCTTTCAATATTTCAACTTCAGTTAGTTTTTTTGGACTCTCACTCTCAGGGTTCCTTTGGACGGAAGCCTCAGAGCACGAGTCCTACTCGTACTTGTCCGGTTTTTTGTTGTTTGTTTTATAGGTTTGCGTATGTGCTCTACGCTCCGGTACTAGAAAGTGTGCATAATCGAGCCTTAAATCAGTCGCAAACGTCCAAGGCCCGAAGCTAACTCGAGTCGAGGTGGCATCGCGGCGCAAAAAGAGGTTGAGAAAAATGTTTACCGTAGGGTTAAAATTATTCTGCAGGGCTTTTTCGCCGCGTCTCGACGTTTGAAAACTCTATAGGATGGCGACCGCAAACGGCGTCAAAAAATTTACCTAAAAATAAGTTTTTAACCTAGCATAAACCAAGTTGTCTTTTGCACGGCCGTTTAAGGTTCATGTCCATTTATCGCCTCAGTGCCTACTGAACCAGCACCTTGCCTCACAATCGAGTAAATAAAAAAACGGGATGTGTGGCATACTTAAACTCTATTTTAGATTTGTAAGTTAAATGTTGAAAGTCATTATGGTCCGTTTTGGACGTCACAATTGTGAGCCAATGAATCCTGACTTAGGCATGTTCATCATCTTCCAGTGCACCCGCACGCGGTGGTCAAACGTTTAGGATTTTCGCAACGAAAATAAACTATAATCGTGTTATTAACCGTTTGAGTAGACGTGTTCTGTAGTGGAGACTGAAAATCGACAAACGTAGACGCCCTGAGAATTGATGGAATGACTATATACGTATTAAGGCAGTGACTAGGGCCGAAAACCGATGATTGGGTGAATGGCGTGCATTGGGCATATGTCCAGCAGTGGACTAATATAGGCTGATTATGATGATGAAGCGTTTTTAAATATACATAATTATAGAATACATAGTTATGTTTTGAATGCTTCTAAAAGCTGTAGCTCGAGTGGGTGTTCAACATATACACCCACAAGTATCGAGTTACGATATCATTCGGTATTCAGTCGCGACGTCGGTTTTCTGTGATCTATGCCAGTAAACAAAATATTGTCTTCACACCTAATATCTCTTTATAAGTCACGATATAATCTAAATTTATCGCTTTTCGAACGTTAGTTTATGTTTTCAATAACCTCACGTGGGATGTTAAATGAATGGATAGCGCTTTTTAACTGATTTCAGGTTTTGAATTAGGACATTTATTTTAAATTATTTAATTTTTAATTATGTAATCCGATTACTCCGACATTTGTAAACCAATTTACGTGATTGTTTTTTTTTATTATGTAGAATGCAATTTTTGTAAAGTTAATATTTTTGTTCGAGTTCGTTTTATTTGATAATAATTAACAGATACAATGATTTTCGCTATGATCTTGAAAATAACTCGTATGATTACGAAAATATATCTTAGATTCCAAACATCCGGACTTTTGCCATAGTTCTTGGATTATCGCAAAGATTCCATTTATCCGAACATAGGTATACAATTATATCATTAAAAAAATAGGATTACACCAACACGAATCACATTTTTAATACAGTAAAATATTGGTTGTATTTTTTACGATATGAAATGACCACCACCGCAACTCGCGCAACTTTTTCAAGCTTTCCCGAACACTTTTCTAATACTTATTGAACATTGTGTGTTAGCTTAACATCGTAGTCATTTGTATAGCGTATTGTACTCAAGTAAAAGTCTTACAAGAACATACGTACGTACCTCTTGAAATGGCTATAAATGAAGAGCTCAACTTACACCAAGAGTTGTGTTTCTTGTGGTGCAATGCATTCCCGTCTCGTATTATCCCGTCGCTATAAACAGCACCTTTTAACGACTTTGTTTAAGATGTCCAACACGCATTGTGTATTACGAGTCTAGGTATGTTTAGCATTACCACGCTTACGTGTTTATATAGCACGGAAAATGAAACTTTTTCGATAACGCTCATGCGGGTGGAAATAAAAGAGATTTTGTGTGAGATTTGGGATTAGAACGTAATAAAGAAGCAGTAGAATGCTCGTAAAAATGTACAAAAGGGCAGAAACCCAAAGGTATTTAAAAATGGATATCGGTCCAGCGCTAAAACCAATGTAACTATTTAGTATTTTTTACATTTAACCTGTAATGTGGTAAGAAAAACAAGACATTGTAATGGCGATTTCAATTACTTTGAACTAAATTTACTTACTACAATTCACTTATTAATTATCATGACAATGACGATATAATTTGATAATGATCAAAAAGCTATTTATTGTAAGAATTAATTGTGAAAATAATATAAAAAAAAAAAACAACTGAGTACTTCAGTTTTTTTTTTATTATTTTGGCAGAAACAATGCGAAGTCTTTGGATTTACTAGTCGAGATGTCTCATTTAAAGCCTGTTCTCATTCCAGGCTAGGCCTGACAAACCCGACGCCGCCAACCGCATAGGCCATAATGCGATACTAAAATAAAGAAAGCAATTTTAATAAAGTGTCTCTCACTCTATTTAAGCCGCTATAAAAGTTTTTTATGTCATTATAGATCATGATAAAGTTTATAGCTTCGTTAGGCCACACACACGACGCGTTAGGTCTGGATAGATGTTGCCATTACTCGAAGCAAAGTCCCAATATGTGCTAGATCGGAGCCGTGTCGGGATTTCCTTGTGCCTTGTAAACCAGCTTTATTGGGCGTGTAGAGACGGCATCACGGCACCCAGGCCTTGTGTAAATCGAGCCGACACTGCCTCGGATTGACTGACGTGGCTTTAACTGGTATCCGAGGTAGATCACGAACACGATTCTGTTACTTTAATTCGAAATGCTTGCTACGATGGGAGCTGACGTGGTCTTGGTATCTCAGTCAATGTACCTATTGCTTATAACGTGATAACTAAAGCTAAAGCGAGAGAAAATTTTAGGATCGCACTTGTTTCACTGATCTAGTGGAGTAAGTACTTTACTCAATGTGTTTATTGCGACATAATATGTATGCATGCACATCTTAAAAACATCTAGTGCATACCTATTATGACCCTGTAAAATCTGTTCATGTGACTCTTTATTACTTAGATCATTTATATAGTTTGGATTTGCCTTAAACTTGTGCTAATTCCGAATAAAGTCTGCCAAACACTGAAGGGGGGGAAGCAAATACGTATTGCACACACTGGCATATTCTTACTAGTTCTACAAACGCACACTTCAATATTGAGCGGCACACAACGGCAAACGAGATAACAAAATGTCATCAAATGGACGATCAAGGGAGGTGTAAGTGCTAAAGGGGAAACTGCATGTATAAAACTTCCATAATTTTTTTCAGAGCTTTATTTTTTTATGTCAAGACTAATATACCTATAGGGTAGGTAGTAGATCTGTGCTATAAGGCTGTTTCTTCAAATAATATGACAATACAAACGTTTCCTACTGGTCATATCGATATGACATGACACGCTAGCATAACGACCAATAAACGCTCTGGAATTTTATGACTCTATCATTAGCTGCACTTCACGGTTTCGCCTGCGGGCAGGGATTACTCTTTATAACATCAGCTGCCTGTCAAACATCATATATACATTTACATCGCCTTTTTTGTATAAGATTATTAAAAATAAATAACAACTGACCTCACAGAAAGTTCAATAAAAAGGATTTAGCCTCAAAAATTTTTCTCATAGAAGTTATAATATTTTCTTCGAATTAGGCTACTTTCGAGACGGAGCCTATTCATTACATAAATATCATTAAAATAGATTCACAATTTGCAAAGATTTCGCGTAACATCCTCACAAATTCATAATATATAATGGTCGAATTGAGAAACTGTTTTTGGAAGTCGATTGAAAAATAACAACCGACTATCACACATTTTATAAATTTAAATAAGAAAACTCTCTTGCCAATTGAAAAAAAAAAAACATTTAAATCGAATAGTTAACTTCCAGCTTTTGAAATCGCCTGAAAATATACTTAAACACAACGTTATTTAAAATATCTATAAAGTTTTCCAATACCCATCATCATCACCATCAACCATTTTCCACCCACTGCTGGATATAGGTCTCCTCTTCAGCGCGCCATCTTTTCCGGTCCTGTGCTACTCTTATCCACTGCTTTCCTGCTGCCAGATAGTTCATAATTCATAGTCGGCGATCAAAACGAAAAATAGTTCATTGAAAACACTCACTGCACAGGTGCAGCGACTGCGTCTATTGAACAATATTTCTCTTGCGACATGTGAACGATATTTCTAACCATAGCTACAATTTGGTGAACGTTGGCAACATTTTCAGGCTGAACATATCGAAAACAATATTTTAATACAATTCACGTAGGTACAATTTATACAGAGTGACATGAAAAAGCCGAAAGGAAGTTATTATACATATTAATTTTAAACCTCTATTACTATGGAACCAACCTTAAAAATAGAAAAATAAATTGCTATAATTTTTATAATATTTATTATTTCATATCTTTCGGCTTAGTACCTACCAGCAGTATCTGTATCCTGTAAACATAATTATGTATCTAGGTAGGTAAGTACCTACCTTCTGCATATCTTACTTATATCTGCAAGCACCACAAGAAAAGTAATTTCCAAACAATAAAATTGTAGGTACGTGTAAATTCAAAGAAAACGTTATAAGTGTTTTTCATCAATATGATATGTGGAAATGAACAATACATTGAGTAATCATTTGGAGTAAACAGAAACAAACCTGGTAGAAGTATTGTGAAACCAGCCAGCCAATACTGTCAGTGTTCGTTTTTAAAATAATAGGCTTGCTTGTGACAGCCACCTGGAGCACGCTTGCCTAAAAAATCGATTCACTGGCAACTTGAAGACACCCAGTTTGTAACTATCGCGGAATACCCATTCCAGCAGCGCATTCCACAGACTTGCTGTTTGCATAATAAAGGTGAATTCAAAGCTCTTCGTACGGGTTTTCGGAATATCAACCATGAAACGGTGTGTTGATTATGATAAGTTTCAGAATATGGCATGCCACCATTTCACTCGCACATTTGATGTTATTTAATAATATAAAATTACTGTGTGTAGTGTTGAAATATGTGCTTCGGTTATTAAAAGTTTTATAAAGTTAATAAAAAATACTGTCAAATCGGCTTACACTCACGATTGTGTATATCGATTATCGACCGATAAACATAGTCGTGAGTTTAAGCCGATTTTATAATCTATCTATGTACAATATAATAAAAATGAATCCCTATTTTTTTTACCGATAAGACCGCGTTTGACCAGTAACTCGCCTGTTGGTAAGCGACGATGTGGTCGAAGATGAAGCACGCAGACTTAGAAGATACCTCTTCGCATCGATCTACTTCTTTGCCTCTTCGGTTCTTCTTTCCCTATTTACCTTGGTCACGCCATAACTTGAGAACGACTTTGCCGATTTCATAAAAACAAAATTAAGTTTGCTAATACTTTGTAGAAGGTTCTTAAGGAAAGAAAAACTAAGATAATTGCGCAGAAAATTGGAAAATTTCAGAAACTTTACGACGATTTTAACTCTGCCCATTTGACAGTTCTAAGACAGGACAACGTCTGTCGGGTCAGCTAGTAATTTATAATTAATCCTCACGCGAGCATTGATGAAGTAAAGTTAATATTTCAAAAAGACAATGTAAAGAAAGAAAAGTAAGAAAGAAAGAAAACATTTATTATTTGTAGTACATAGGTACATTTTATATTTGCACAAAAAATTGCATGTTATAACAGCAACAGTTTTTCCCATTTTCCCATTTATGTTCTTAATCATGTGAACTTACCTTAAAAAACTAATTCCGTTTTGCAATGTTTTATAAATTTTTATGTAGGTAATTCTAATATCCTACTGCAACAATTTGGAGAACATAATAAAACAAAACAGGTATATTACTCAAATTGTGGCGGATTTTTTTTTATGTTATCTGTGGTTAAATCTTTAAGCGTAAGATCATTACGTCATCACGTACTTAGGTACCCGTCTACACCTTTATAGGTCTCATCGACCGTGTGAAAATGAACAGCCAGGGAAGTCTAAGTACCTAAAGAGGTGTTAGTGTAATTCACGATAAGCCCCGGAAACTCATTGGAACTTGCATAAAACCCTAGATTAAAACTAAGTTGGGGAAATTTGCCTCTCTTTAGTCGTATAAAGAAAACATTTTCTAGGGATCGTAGGTTCAAGTTCAAACGTAGGTTCCCTCGCTAATTAAATCCGTAGCGATAGTGGCCGAGCAGTAGCATGTGCGCTCTACAATCCGACGGCACCCGGTTCGTTCCTCGGCCCTGCACCCAATGACTTATTTAGAGTACCTAAATAATATATGTGCAGTTTCGGTGCCATTAATTACTGCCACTGTATTAATTTGAATTGTGAAACTATGAGTTAATTTACTTGAAATAAATATTATATTATTATTGCTCAAAAAAGGTGAAGGAAAACTTCGTGCGGAAACCGGTATGTCCAAGAACCTCAAAAGCCAGCATGGTGGATTAGGGCCCATCCTTTCTCTCGGAGAGAGGCCTGTGTCCCAGTAGGAATACGATAGGCTGAAATGTTGATGGCTCAGTGGTTAACGCATTCGATTTCAAAATAGCACAATGTGCGTCCAAATCATAATAATAAGCTTGAGCTGCCGGTCAAGCTTATTATTCTACGGATCTATTATCGCGGAAACCATAGCATGGTGGTAGCATTTCTAGTGCTTGGTTGACTAGTACCCTATTTTTAAAAAAAACTGTCACTCTTGAGCGCCAGTTTTCATTCCAGCCTAATCTGGATTAATCATTTTTAACTATATCATAAAAGAAACCGGCTATGAGCGAGTCAGGCTCGCGCACTGAGGGTTCCGTACCACCACAAAATACAAAAAGTTGTGCAAAAAGACATTACGCCCAGGCGATCACCCATCCAAGTACCGACCGCGCCCGACGTTGCGGTGGTGAACACGAATTTGTACTCGCACTTGGCCTGTTGTTTTACTTTAGAGTGTGTATAGTCATGCCAAGTTTGACGCTTGTACGTAAAACTGTTTTTATATTGGAACAAATACGAAAATAAGTTTAAAAAAAACGTTAGTTTTATGGGGACTCAGTTTTTACTTTTTGACATTATTATAAGTTTTTAGTTAATCCACCGTAACAATACATATTCTGTAAAAAATTGCAATCAGCTATCTATAACGGTTCGAACATACAGCCGTTAAAATGTAGGATAGACGGACGGACAGACAGACAGCATAGGCTTAATAGGGTCCCGTTTACACCATTTCGTTACCGAACCCTAAAAACCTAAGTTTATATGACCTCTAAATTACAACGCGGGATACCTCTCCGATTTATCACCGTGATGATCGATACATAAAATTGGATAAAATACATCGTGTGACTGTTAGTAAATCCGATTTCTTTACAATTTTTGACCCAAATAAAACTCGAAAGTAAACAAGCGTATTGATTTCACTTACCTGTGAACGTCGATCATTATCATCTACAAATGACCTGCTCTAATGTATTTACATAGACATTATGACTGGCTAATGGAAGCGGTAGTACCTACGTGAGTATTGACATTGGTATTCCAATATTGAGTCCGGTGTCTCGGTGATAAGCGAGGTAACATGACACTTCCCGATGTTTAATACAAGCCGCTGGAAGCGGACATGTCTAACGGAGCCGTACTCCGAACAACCCATGTTCGAAGCCGGCTTCAGAAATGCTTTTATTATTAACCTATTCAATTCAAAGCGCTAGATAGTGTCAATAACAAGTAACAGCGTTGAATAGCCGCACCGGGAGTTATCTAAATGTGCTCTGCATGAATTTAATGCAACATATTTTCTGATACATGCACCGTTATCTTTTCCTACACTCACGCCGTACATTCCGATTTGGCCTCATATTCGCGACGCGGTGACAGGGTGTAAAAGTCGTGAAATATGAAACTTTTACGGCCCTACATAAAAAATAAATGTTAAATATGTTCTAAAATCCAGCACCTCAAATGGAAAAGGTGTGTCAGGATTAATTTTAGCCTTTTAGTACTTTTTTTTATAAATTTTTGACGAAATGTGTTTTTAAGGATCGGACACGGTAACTGTACTTGGATTTTTCGCATAACTACGTATGAATGAGTTGAATATGAGTTTGAATAAACTTTTATGTGAAGGTATACAGGGTTTCATGAAACGGCGGTACTAAGAAAGGAGGTAATTATCTTATCATTATGAACAACGTGGGATCAAAGTAAGAAAAATACCAGCTGTTTCATTAAAAAAACACATTCACACTACAAAGTGTATGAAACATGTTTTTTTAATACCTACGCAACGGCGCCGTGTAGAGTAAATTGGCAATTATATCAAATTTTTTGTGCAATTCATACCCGCCGGGTTGTGTTTATGGCAACGCTTAGTTGAGTGGAATGATTGTGTAAAACTGTTGGACTGGCTCCAACGGCCGCCACCAGAAACAAACGCCACAAATAAAGTCAAATAAGTGAACCAAACAGAATGGAAACCAGGCGCAATCGTAGCATAGAGCTTTTCCCTTGTTACAGAACTTATCGGTTTTGCAAGAATTTAATGACTGAAATTTTAATTGATTCATGACATACGATTAAGATTTCACGTTGGGATCTTAAAGTAGACGATGAAAGTTTAACGTTTGAGAATTTGACATCGTAAATATCATTTAATATGGGCACAGTTATAGTTTGTTTTTGAGAATCAATCTATAGTTTTATAGCTTTCAACGAGAGATTAATTGCATGCAGTGATATCAAACAATGTGGTCGGAAAACGAGTTAAAACGTTCGTTTACGTAGGCATTTAAAATTGTGTTCGAGGAACGTCGACGCAAGCTATTTCTGTGTCCAACGGTTCTCAGAACCGTGTGAATGTGACATCAAAGTTTATTCTGCACATTGACGATCTTGTTACTTCGCTATAATCAAAGTTGCAGAAAACTGAAGTAGCTTACTAAGGTTAAAGAACTTCGCAGAAACAAGGGTAGGTTAGTTTATTTTGTTTTGATTCCTATCCCCAAGTGTCACATGAATAATAATATATTCTTTGTAACTTTTATTATTTTTATGTTTAGCATAAAAATAATAAAAGTTAAAAATAATAAATGTTTAGCTTTAGCTTACGAATAGATAATGATTTCAGAAAGTCTTTGAACGTTTTCAGAATAGCATAAAGTCAAAGTCAAAGTCCATGCAAGTCCAGGCATGTTGACAAGTTACCCGGAGCCTTCTTTATCCTGCAGGGTATAGACTCTTGCTGTGCCATCTACATTGGTACTCCTATGCTAATTTGGTCCAGATTAGACTTATCGATCCTTAGCGTGGTTGGATGACCAACGCTTAGTTGTTATGGAACTTATGGTAACAACTACTTAAGTTTAACAATTTAAGTGACCCAGCTTTGTACTAAGAGGTCACATATGCCCATCAGTCGGTTTATTCTCATTATAACAAATAACCAAAATGACACATAAATTGGCTCGACATTTTGTTCAATAATTGCCATCAATTGTCTCGGTCGTTGAAGACTTTAACTGTGTCACGAGTTTGTCTCAAAGTCAATGATATTTGGACTCTATCAACATCAATAATTTTCTCTTTAATTATGTAATAGATACTATCAGTGACCGTTAAACATCTTGAGCAAAAAACCAACAAACTGTGAGTCGGGTTCATGCACTGAGGGTTACAACCACTAAATACAATAATTATCAATTTAAAAAACCGACTTTATAATAAGTAAATTATGAAATTTTGATTCGGTAATGATAAGGTCGTCGAAGTAACTGAATACGTGAATACGTTGCTTAACTTGGTAATGAACAGAAATTTGTCACCGACTCGTACTTGGCCATTATTTATTATTTGTGTGTGTACTATAATCACGCCAAGTTTGACGCTTTTACGAATCACCGTTTTTATACTAGAGCAAATGCAAAAATACATTTAAAAAAACGTTTGTGTATAGGGTTGGGGTTCACCTTTCATTTCTATTTTTTGACTTATTACCGTTCGAAAGATACAGCCGTTTAAAAGTAGGACGGACAGACGGTCGGACGGACGGACAGCGTAGGCATAGTTTCATTTTTACCGTTTGGGTAAGGAACCCTAAAAAGAGGATAAGATAGAAAAACGGCACATGTCGTACACATTTATACACTACAATCAATCGCGCAGATTGGAACGGTCGAATTCCCCTTCCGACCGCTTATAGAAATCTGAAAACAGACTATTCCGCAGTCAAGGTCGTTTTAAATTTATTTGCCGGTAAGTAAAGTAAGTAAGTATATACCTTCTTGTATAGATTAAGTATACATACCTACCTACACGAGCCTGATTATACACTAGACATCTGTTCAGCTATTCTAAAATTGTCCAACTGGTTGTACTGGGTTCTTCAAAAGGCCAGTTAATAGAGTCCTAAAAGGTTAGTAATGTATTTGTGATGAATTTGGTGTTACAGGTATTCATAAGCTGCAATGCCGCCACCTTGTCTGCCACCTAAGACAAAAAAAGTGAAACATTGAAATAGATCTTATTAAACTGTTTAAATTTCGAAAACAAAACAAAGGAATGTGTTAAACATGGTGTAGTTAGAATTAAGTAGAGTCGGTGTAGGACTGAAATGTCCATGTTTTCATAGAATGGCACAAGGAATATTGCGTGTTGCTTCCTCCGCTGGCACGGCTCCAGTCGTTTCAATTTTATCCCGCGGGACGCTCTCTGTAAACATCCCTAAATGATAAACGCATAATTTAACGCCCCGGGGAAACACGAAAAATTGTGCATCCATTTATTTTGTCGATCATATAGCCGGGAAGACGTTCGTATTCCAACGAGCTCGTGCCAAAGTTCAAATTGAATATTTTCGCCATGTTTCTATTTTAAAGCGTCGGATAAACTTAATTAAACCACAGTTAGCGTCGTTTTATATTGCTAGGAATGGATTATTAACGCTCTTCGGATCGTGAAGGCTTGATTACTGACGCAATAAAACGAGATAGCGCCCGTTATACAGCTTGTGTTTATGAAGTTTTTTATAAGCAGTTAAGAAGTTTATTAATCCGAAAAAGGATGTAAAGTATTTAAGACCATTATGAAGATGGGACTGGCTGAAGGTTATAAAAAATGCTATAGTTAAATTAAGCTCGATAAAAAGCAATATTTTTAAAAGTGTTTTTTTAGTTATTTAAATCTTGTGCATTGTTTATTAGCCCTAATTTTGTAGTTAGTACTCCTTATATTTATTCTATCCTTAACCCATTACTTCCCAAGCATCGAAAACATTGGAATTTTTTGATCAATTCTTTAAATTAGGTTCATAATACATTAAGAAAAAAGAATATGACAAAAAAAAAAAAATATATACCTTCATCCCTGTTTCAGCCTGTCCTATAAATATGACAATGGGGACATGTGATCAGAAATAATACAAGTTAACAATTATAAGAAAATCAGCTTTATTTGAAAATTATTTCCACAAACAGTCTTAAAAATAAAATATTATGAGCTTATTTTGTACGATAAGGTATGACACAATCACTGCAAAGTGTCTTTTCACATTTAGCACAAGAGGTTAGAGGTTTTTTCTTACAACCTTGTCCTTGACAACGCCTCTGTTTGTCCCTCTTTGTCATATAGTGACCAACATTATCAAACCTGACAGATGTTTTAAATGACAGGTTGTAAAAGAACTTCTGAAGAACCGAGTGTCGGTTTACTTGCCCTGTCTTTCGATTTTTTCATCCAAACAAAACAAACCCTTCGTCTGAAATCTAGCAGAGGGATGGTCTCATCTTTATTTATCTGATTTTCCTTCCAACTCCGTAATCATATTTTCCAAATATTGTTTCATCATTTCAGCCGTAGGACGTCCACTGCTGGACATAGGCCTCCCCCATCGATCTCCAAAAGAGCCGGTTGGAAGCGGCCTGCATCCAGCGTTTCCCTGCGGTCTCTTTTAGGTCGTCTGTCCATCTTGTGGGTGGACGTCCTACGCTGCGCTTACCGGTCCGTGGTCTCCATTCCAGAACCTTTCGGCCCCATCGGCCATCTATTCTGCGTGTTATGTGCCCTGCCCACTGCCATTTCAACTTACTAATCCGGTGGGCTATGTCGGTGACTTTCGTTCGTCTACGGATCTCCTCATTTCGGATTCGATCTCGTAGAGAAACCCCGAGCATAGTCCTCTCCATAGCTCGTTGTGCGACTTTGAGCTTTGACTTTGTGAAAACTTGTTTAGCAGTATTAGATTCCGGCTGTATTTCAGAATATACTGGTTCACACTTACGCCAAGTGACTGTCTTGATTTTCCGAGATGTGGTTTGAGTAGGATGATTTTCCGAGACGTTATCGATCGTGCAAGAAAATTCCACTTGACCAGCTACATCAGACACTGGCAAAACTCCCATATCGTCGTCAGGACCTTCTTCTATGTCAGTCATATCATCTACCTCATCCGGCGGCAATATGGCAACTTCAATGACATTGAACTCCTCATTACTAGAATCTTCAATATCTTGAAGATAGTCTAAGATTTCGGACACCTTCAAAGCTTTTTTATACTTTTTTTTTGCACTGGATCCATGATCTATGAATAATAAAAAATTGAAAATAATAATATACGAGTATAGCCACACGTATACTTATAATCATACAGACAGGTATATAGTTTACAATTAGATAAAGAACAAAAATAAAAGTTTTTTACTTACTTATAATTTCTCAACCTTGTAAACAATTCACTTTTTTTACTCTAGTCGATAAATAATCACAATCGTTTCGTGTGACGAGATGTAATGTGTTCGGCGTAGACTAATCGAGTTGGCGGTCAAGCGAAAGCCTATTATTTATTTAAAAAAAAAAAAGTAAACACAAGCAAGACCCGCAAAAAGCAAACAATTGACCAGTTTGAACCTGTACTTAGCGTGACAGGATCGAACACGCTTTCGCGGCAAATTGTACAGACAAGTTCCCGGTGTCATATTTATAGGACGGCTTATTTTGAATGTATATCACAAGTTCACAAATTATATTTTGTTTTTGTTTTTATTTGTTTTATATTTGGTAGTGATCAAAGAATAAGTCTTATGTACTTTGAAGTAGGTAACGTTTTTCTTTTACGGTATATACAATCGGAACTCAATGCTCTCCTTCAGTCAACAAAAATGATCAATTTTAAAAAATTACATTAAAATTACGTAAACATTTTTTACAGCGAAAAAAATTTATTTTATTAGAAAAATTGTGTAATAATATGAATTTCATCAGAAATAATAAAAATATAAGTCCTAATACTTAAAAAGAAATTTTGAAAATAGTGTCCTAAAAATATGACAGTGGGGAGTAATGGGTTAACTATACTTTACATTGGGGACCGGGAGCTCACCTCATTTTCTTACGTGACCAAAATGCTGGCGTGTTTCTGGCTCAACGCATAAGCATTGCCATTCAACGTGGTATTGCCGCCAGCATGCTGGGTACGCTGCCAACTGGTAGTGGGCTTGAGCATTTGGATTGTCTTTAGACCTTCAATGGTCTATGGGCAGTCTAACTGTATTTGTATTTATAGTTTTAGCTTGTATTTTGTTTAGTTAATAAAGGCAATTGTAAAAAAAAAAAAAAAAACTATACTTTATTGATAATTGTTCCTATTTTTGGACATACAGCTAACACTAAACCAGCAGGCAGGGTTTTTTCTGCACCCATACTTCAAAACTATAAAATATATTATATTTGTAATTAAACTTTTAATTAACGTCAAATGTCCACTCCTGAACAAAGGCCTCCCTCTTAGAGAGGAGTGTTGCCATTATCCCTATGCTTGGCAAGCAGCTTGGGGTACGGCCACCGTGTACTAATCTCCCATCCATCCATCTCCATCTGCTGCCCATCCTCCGTTGGTTCTGGTCGTAGTTTTAGGACATAGCCAGGTTCGGGAAAGAGACATTTATGATATTTTTAATCCTGGAAAAAAATACGGTTTCTGAGGAAATGTTCACGCCAGTTAAACCACCTGGCATAGCTGGTTGATAATGAAATACAAAAAAAAAATATAAAGACTGGTCCTTGTCTTGCCGCTGGTTCCTGAGTTTTGCGCTGAATACGAGTGTAGGCCGGATATTGTGTAGTTATCATTATTATCATCATCATCATCATTACAGCATATCATGTTCCCACTGCTGGGACTGAGAGACTGAGAGAGAGGATGGGCTCTAATTCACTATGCTGCCTCAGTGTATGTTAGTGAATGTTGTATGTCTTTGAACTTAAGAGGTTCTTGGATATACGGGTTTACTCACGATGTTTTCCTTCAAGGTTTTTGAACGATGACATCGAATCTGCACATGATTTATTTAGGCACTAAATAAGTAATTGGTGCACGGCCGAGCTTCGAACCAGGTGCCGTCAGAATATAAAGCGCACATGCTACCGCTTGGCTACCATCGCTCTTTATGCCATATTGTGTAAAATAAAATCAATTCCCATAAAATACCGCTAAAATTGGTTGCGTGGTATGGTGCCTCGGCTGTGGTGGCGGGCAGCGGTCACCGATACCATCACAGCCTTCGTCGCCAGCCAACATAAATCTAGCTTTGATACGTTTTGGTAAGAAGCCAACTTCACTGCATTGCTCCCACCGCGTTCCACTGGACCTGCGAAATAACATTTACTTTTATTTTGTAGCACTTTTTGCCACTGTTGAAAAATCACACCATTCTGTTTAAGAGCAGTATTACAAAATGCATCGTAGAATTTTAGGTATCTGGAGAAACGGGCATAAAACAAAAAAATAAAGCCCTAATTGTCAGGATGAATATAAGACAAGTAAACCATAACATCAAAATTGTTAATTTTATACCCAATTTCAACAACACACAATACCAATGTGTTCCAATGACAGGAACTTAATGTATAAAAACTTAAAACTTAAAATATTTATTACATTAATTTTCTTTTTTTTTGTTACAAATTCCTTGCACAATAAACACGGAAAGGGCTAGATCCTGCAACACAGGCTTCGCGTAGTGCAGGGTCGGGTGCAGGGCACACCACGTAGTGTTTATTATCTAGACTAAGTTAAAGAAATAAATTTAACAATATCCACGCTCAAACTTTTCCTCCCATAGTTTACGAAAAACTACTTTTGTAAATTCGAGGTAATAAGTTATATTGAGTTTAGTTATTGATATATTGAGTTTTTCAATCAAAAAACTCATTCTTTTTGTTACAGTAATTGAATTTTCTATACCTACTTAGATCTTTCTACTTAATGTAATCAGAACGCCAAAAACACAGTTTTCATTGTTCTTTTCGTCAATAAATGTTAAAGAGCTCTTAACGTGTTAATTTTGAAGTACTTAATTAAGCTCACAATGAAAGTTTTCGTGCAACAATATGTATACGTGTAATCGTTCATTCCAACGCGCAATAAAGAATACAAGTTGACTCACCACAATACATGTGGTTCATTCCACATTCATAATACAAATCCGATTGTAGCTGTGAATTTTGTGCAATAAAGACATTGTATCTCGTGTTCGATAGCTTATTCTTACACTCAAATAAACATATTGAGGGCGCGATTATTAGTAAAGCTTAGAACTTGCTTAATAAATCATTGTTGTATTATCTGCGAGATGATATCTTCCCGTGTTTGGAGTCTGTCTATAAAATAAACAAATGTGGGATCATTATCCTTATTAGGAATTATCTGTTTTTGTTATTGTGAAGAGCCTATAGGCATTGTTGCTGTTATTCTATGGAATAAAAATTACTAAGTATATCGGCATCGTCATAGATCATCATCATCATCATTTTCGACATAGTCGGCCTATCTTAGTCACAGCTGAACTTAGACCCCTCTCAAGGCACGTCACGCAGCCCGATCTTCGGCTTTTCGCTACCAACCATTGCCAGATGCCTTAAGTACCTATAACGTCGCTCTATTGAGTCTCCCGTCAAATAAAGTCTTCGTAAAGTATTTCGTCAGCTAAGTAGAGTATGGTAGAGAGTCATGGAGAGATCTAT
This sequence comes from Agriopis marginaria, assembly GCA_932305915.1. Lineage (NCBI taxonomy): Eukaryota > Metazoa > Arthropoda > Insecta > Lepidoptera > Geometridae > Agriopis > Agriopis marginaria. Next base: position 9,322,559 of record OW029921.1, read on the forward strand.
GCTAGGCATCAAACTAAAAGACCGAGTTAGTAATACCATAGATAAATATATCCTAACCGACGAAGGACAAAGGTTTGAGACATTGGAATCACGGTAATGAAATTATAGTGGAGCTGGGCAGGACACGTTGCTAGGCGCAGTGATGACAGGTGGAGTAAGGTCTTAACAGAGTGGTGACCGAAGCAAGTGCAAGATGGGTCAACGATATTGTTATAAACCGCGGGTCGAACATAGACTCAACTAGCACAGAACCGAGACCACAAACGCAATCACATGAAGTTAAAGGCAGATACATTATCATCAGAGGAAATGACGCTGTAAAGGCACGTTGAAGGTTCAGTAGGTACCGCCTATAAATTATTCTACTCTCAGAGAAATTGTGTAATGTTCCAATTACAACGACTTCAAGTCTGTCTCATAGTGGCCTCCTATACAGAGTAATTAGGTTCTAAATGCGCAGCCTTAAGGTCGGCAATTAGAATTTAGTTAAGCGATAAGCTGGTTAAGTAATAGGGTTCACTTTGAGCCCCGCCGGGTCGGTCGTTAATCACTGCGTTGCGTTCGCTTCCGTCGTCGACCGCTGAACAGCTTACTTTTGATTGTTTTTGATAAAACAAACAAAGACAAATGAATAAGCCAAATCGTTAATCATGAGTTGGTTTAAACTGCATTTCCTTTTGCTATAACCTTATGCATTACCCGGGTGTATGTGTCGTTTCCGTTGTGTTTAAGAAACATTACAAAGTACGTGGAGCAACCCCCAGCTTGATTTATGATCCTTTCAACTTAAAGTTAATTTTTAACATTGTATTATGGTTTTGGTTGAAAATATACTTATGGGTCCTGGTGTTTAAAAAAGTAACTTTATAAAGCAGCATAGCTTTCACTTAATTTGCAATCATCGCTGTCAAAACTTCTGTCTGTTTCGCGAATTTTTTTCTACGATTCATACCGTGGATTGCTTGTGGTGCTACTAGTGTCTTTGTCTGTTTTCATTCACAATTTCATAATTTTTGTTACTATATACAAATTCTACAGTAAGAGTCATGCTGTATTTATACTAAACGCAAGTGTTTAAAGTAATTAAAGAAGTACTCACTACTCAGTCGAAATTAGGAATACTGGTAGCTGGTACACAAAAAGTTCGAGAGAACATCGCTTGAACGTTTCAAACCCGAAGCATCGGTCTGACCAGCGGAAATTTAGGAGTGTAGGCTTTGACAGACGTACGGGGCGATTTCGACGAATTTATGAGTTCCTCGCACTTTATCTGTGAAACCCTATTTCAGCGGAACGTGTTTTTCTGAAGTGTTGCCCGAAATGAAGCCACGGTCCGTGATCTAACCTCCCCTTAAATATTTTTAGAAGTAAATAGGTTAGTATACACGAGAAGGTTCTTATTATTTTCATCGCGTTTTCCATCTTCGTATAAACGAAGTTATATCAAAGATCCTTCAGATAAACTTGAAATTGAGTTGTTTTTTTTTCATACTAAGAAGTAATTGATTTTGTATAAAATAAACTTACGAGTATTGTATATTGCGGTAGATATTTGCGGTTCGTAGATCTAGAAGGCCTTGAAGTCCTAGTTATAGTTTTCAGGAATCAAGGACAGTGGCAAGGTATTCCTCTCAGTTTTGAGCAAAAACAAAAAAGCAATGAATATTGCTAGAGACCAATTATAAATAGGTACCTTAAAAATAAAACAAAATATAACTGAACTTTTACTCCAAAGTGGCATGCGTACTTAATAAACATTAATATTCTAAAAATACTTTTGAAAAACAAGCTTTTTCGTATTCTTCTCAGCAAACCCTTTCATTTGATACCCATATCATGATGGTAGATAAGAATATTTTGTGCGCCATCAAACTCGACGGGGTTACGTCGTTTCGTTTAGGAGTTCCTATTGCCACCTTCTGTTTCCATCATCAGACCAGCTTAATGGTACCATAACATTGAATTGTCATCGAACTTAGATAAGTATGCAAAATTTCAGCTCAATCGGTTGAGGGTAACTTTTCAGTTGCAAGATTTGTCCTAAACATACTATCAGGGCAAGTTGATTAAAAGTTTGTAAAAAAGACCGAAAACTTAAAAAGAATATACTTACTTTCTAGGGTTCCGTACCTAACGGTTAAAAACAAGCCCTATTACGATGTCTGTCTGTCAGTCTGTCCGTCCGTCCGTCTGTCCTACCTATTAACGGCTGTATCTTTCGAACCGTAATAGATAGCCAGTTGAAATTTTCACAGAATATGTATTTTTACGGCGGATTAACTAAGAAATAATAAAAAAGTCCAAAAGTAAAAGTAAGGAAAGGGTACAACCCCATACTGCAACAAACGTATTTTTTAACGTATTTTTGTATTATCTGTAATGTAAAAACGGTAATACGTACAAGCGTCAAACTTGGCATTATTATAGTATACACTCTAAAGTATAACAACAAATAATAAATAATTGCCAAGTGCGAGTCAGTGACAAATTTCTGTCTGGCAAATGCACCACCGGTTCTCGTACGATTACCGAAGTGAAGCTACGTAAGGCGCGGTCGGAACTTGGATCACCCCGCATGAGCGTTGATGGAATTTTCTCTTTTTGCCCTATTTTTTTGTACTTTAGTAGCTACCAAGTTATGTGGTGGTACGGAACCCCTTAGTGTGCGAGCCCGACTCGCACTTGGCCGGTTTTATTGTAGATAAAAATATACTGCGTGATGATTTAAAAAACTGATTGGGCATAATTATCTTTAGAATTAAATTGGTAATAGTAAAGCAATTTTGGTGTTGATATTTTATAGGATGACGAAGAAAGAAAAAAAACCGAAATAAATATGTTTTTTCTATCTCAGCTCATATATAAAATTAACTGCGTCTGTTTTAATTTTCATGCATGCAAAAGGGATGGCAATAGTTTTTAGAGCCGTCGAATTTATTTTATTTTAAGAAATGATACCATAATACCGACATTATTGACTAGTTTACTTAATTTCTGATATTATAAGGGCTTTCTCTGTGTGCCTGTATGTCATATCACATCATCAGCCATTAAATGTCCACTGCTGAACAAGGCCTCCCTCTTAGAGAGGGGTGTTGCTATAATCCCCACGCTTGGCAGGCGGCTTGGAGATCGCAGTACGTTTACCGTGTACTAACAGGACGCTGCTGCCCATCCTCCGGTGGTTCTGGTCGCAGTTTTAGGACATACCCGGGTCCATAATAAAACGGTGATTATATGTCATATCGGTATCTATTAATGTTATAAAATCTTTTTGCGAAATGTATCGTTAGCATCAAAGATAAATTGTCATTGGTTAGAATAAACAACTATAATAATTCCAGCCACGGGGCAACAATGTATTTTATTATATTGTGACTTTAGGAACATCATTAAAATCTGTATTATCTGGTATTAGCTAACGTGCCACTCAAATTTGCGAGACTTGAAATATTGGAAAGTTTCCAAGAAGTTAACTTTTAGTCGTAATGAAAACCTCCTTAGGTTTTTAGCATTTTTCTTTTCGTTGATAGAGCAGGTTGGTAGTAGCAGTATCGTTATCTGCTACGGAGTAACATTAGTTGCTATATAATAATAGGTGATGATTAATGTGGCAGTCTGGCAGTATTCGGCTAACGTATTTGAGGCCGAGATCGGAATGATTATCGTAGGCTCACGGTTCGTTGATCACAGCACAAAATTAATTTAGGTAGGGCAGGGTGAGGGAGCGCGGTGGTAGCGGGTTGCGGGATATCCTCCATGCGGGGTATTTCTAGCGTGATCCGGCAACTTGTATTCATAGGCTCGTCTAGTGGCTGTCCATCGAACTCGGCTTCGACGGAATTGATCTCTAAAATTGATTTTCATTCGCCCGCGGACAAAAGCCTCAGCTACGGCCCGAGAGCGTTTCATCAAAGAGTTTCACCGTGGCTGGCGCGTAACTGTATCGTATTTACGTACTTCACACAAAATGTTAATGAATTCCTTTTACACATTGGAATGCATTTCCTTTTACTAAAATTCCCGCTCCGTCAACACTGCTAGTGTTGCAGATGTCCATAGACGGCGGTTTCTGCTTACCATCAAGCGGATAGCAAGCTTGTTTGCCGCTCTTTTTATAATATTAGTTCAGCAATCTTTGGATTCAACCTTGGGGACTTACCCCAAAGTTGATTCTGTTGTGAAGTAATATTTTTGAACTATTATGATCAAACTAAATACAGAAAAGAAAAATAAACGCATCATCATCATCATTATCAGCCAGAAGAAGTCTACTGCTGAAATCCTCCCCCGTAGACCTCCCCACTTAACGACTGCCTGCCATCTCTATCCACTGGATGCCCGCAACTCTAATAAAGTCGTCGGTCCATCTAGTGGGAGGCCTACCTACGCTGCGTCCTCCGGTTCGTGGTCTACACTCAAGAACCTTTCTTCCCCAGCGGTTATCGGTCGAACACATGAGGCCACATCACTCGAAGAACCGATAATAAACGCATAGTTTTTTCCAATTGTATTGATTCTTGTGAACATTCCTGTTTTCCTTTTTAAGAAATATAAAGGTCCTTACTAAAAAGGATAAATAAGAAAAAACATTCCAAAATTCCAAGTTGCTGTCGATTGAAACTGGAAATCACCGTTTTATTTTCGATACCCATTTGTCAATGCATGAATCGGACTGTCGATAGAACGTAGAATTGAGTGCGACGCAATTTTAGAACAATGAGGTGGGAAATTGCTTTCGATCGTAGGTGGTTTCTGAACGGTAAACCGCTATGCGGTGTCCACTTGGATCCGATTCTCAGATTTGCGCTACTGTGCTTTAATCTAATCTACGATTTCTTTAAGGTACCTACGTATATATACAGGGTTATAAGGAAAGGATATGCTAAGCCGAAAGGGGTTCGCTATACTCCTAATTATGAAAACTTTTACCATGGGGCTAACTAACCCTGAAATCACGGAACAATTATCAGCTGTTCCATGCTTTTTGTCAAGTGCGAATGACCGTTTTCTATGGGACAACCGACATTAATTTCGCGATTTCAGGGTTGGTCCCATTGTAAAAGTTGTTCATAATTATGAGTATAGCGAACCCTTTTCAGCTTAGTATACCCTTTCCTTATCGCCCTGTATATGTGAAATGTAAAATAAGTAGTGACCGGCAAACATCTTGAGCAAATAGCGCTCAGGCGAAATACCCTCGTACCGCCAAAGCGACCAAAAAATCGACTACTTATCACGTAATTAACCAATTTTTTTTATCTGTGTTAATTGCTGTGCTAGGGTGGGTAAATATTTGAAGTCCACATAGCTATATACCCCTTAAAAATATACAAATCCTCAAGTAAAGATTGGAGGTTTTCGAATTTCAAACATTGTAAAACAATTTAGTTAAAAAACTCCTCATAAGTATAAAAATGTGTGCCGTTGACCAAAAACTTTTTCTTGAATCGTACTCTTGACCTAAATCTCCATTAAAATACCGTAGGCTCTTTTGAAATCAAACTTTGATCCAATATGGAGCACAACATTCAAAAGATTTGTTTTATTATACATAAAAAGTATCTTCCTTAAACAACTTCTCTTATTTACATCTCCCGGGTTTATTTTGATCAACGTTTGTAGGAAAGAAATTTGATATTTTATTACGCCAATAGAAACCTACGCCATAAGCTTGATTGAAGTTCTGTTAACATTATTGAGCTATTAGTATACCAATTGTGGGCGTATTTAAATTATGGTTGTGTTCCGGCGACGCTCATCGACTTCACTATTTTTTTCTTCTGATTATAGAGGTTTAACTATGTAGGCATAAGTGGCATCATATATTATTTGTGTCGTAAATTGTAACACAAGCTTTATGCTTATAAGATTACTTTTATTTCTAAACTCGATCTAAGCATTTATTTGCTCTGACAGCGGCAATAACATTACAAAAAGACGACATTCCAACCAGACGTGAAGACAAAAAGATTTGTCTTCACGTCTGGTCGATGCAACTCGGGACCAAAATGCCAGCCTCTACTTTGCTCAAAGGGTGAGCATCGCCATACAACGTGGTAATGGGGCCAGCATTTTGGGAACAGTTCCCACTGGTAGCGTTTTAATAGATTAATAGTTAGGTTTTAATTTGTTGTTTTTTATTTTAATTTTTATATTTGGTAGTAATAGTTTTAGGTTTTAAATATCTGTGTAGAAAAAGATGAATGAAAACCATGAATTCTGATCACATTTGCTAGGTTTTTGGATGTAAGACTGCAGCACCCCATATACTTCAGAAGAAAATGTTTTTATTTAATTTTTTTTACAATGTTATTGCAACTGTCTGATCAAATAAATGCTTGAAGCTTATTTACTGATACGTCATTTTGCTTCAAAACTTTTATTATCAAGGCTGTAGTAAAATTCACTGGTGACACCTGTATTTTATTTTAACTTAGGTAATTATCAAAAGGTAAAGTTCAGGCAATCTAAACTTTCGCCAACCTTTACAGAATCTAAAGCAACATTCTTGTGAAAGTCTTGAACTTACCTACCCTTAATCGAATTTCAAATATCCAAGTGCTGATAATTTTAACTAGAGGGTATTGACTGACAATCGTGTAAATGAAATAGTTATTTTTAAAAGACAATTTAAAGCCAAAAGGAGGGTGTTGTAGATAGCGTGTATATATCTACTTATAAGTATTTCTTGTATGTTCCCACCTACATCGCTTAACATCAGGGGAGGGGACGTTCAAACGCAAGCCTATTATTATGTTAAAAAAACCTAATCGCCTTAACCGATTTTGATCAATGAGGTATCCGTTCGTGAAAGTTCAGGTTTGGTAATTGGGTAGAAGATATATTCAACTTCGCGACAAAATGGGGATTACGAAAATTTGTCACTATTTGTGACAAATAATTGAAAAGAAAGAAATTGAAGATTGAGTAGAGATTTTAAATGAAAGTGAGGTACGGTATATATCTTTTTTATTCTTTTGATATCATTATGAGCTCTGTGAATATACTCATCCGATCCAATAGATAATGGAGAGGTCCTTTTACTCATCGCTAGTCATCATAATGAACAACTTTAAAAATGGGGCCAACTATGAAATCGCGAAAAACCTATTAAAAGTTGTGCCATAGAAAACGGTCATTCACACTCGACGTAATATTATATGCAACAGCTGATATTTATATTGCGACTTCAGGGTTGCTCCCATCACAGAAAAGAAAAGTAAATAGAACGGAAATGTGAAAGAAAATCTGTCGTCAGGCATTATGAGTGAACCTTGATTGAACATTCTTATTTAGATCAACGCGTCGAACTCCGCATCCAAAGAACTTGAACCTTACCTTTTTGGGTTAGGTCTCAAAGTTCTTTGTCCGCATCACAGTTGCTAACTGGATATGAATGACTGATGTTTCTGTATGTGTGCAACTGGCTACAACAAATTTCTTATAAAAATGCCTTGACAACCGTTCTCATTTAAACAAAAAATATATTCTTTTCTGTGGCTCCTGTATTAAAAGTTGTTCAAAATGATGTATGCAAAGGACCCATTTCGGCATAGTTTTCCGCGTAGCCCTGTAGAGATGTTTAATTTACATATCTTCACACTGCATAGTGCAGTGCATTTCAAGTCATGCTCAACCTTGAGCCCGTTGCATGGTACCATGCGAAGTACAAGTGGCAAGTACATACTACGGTACGGCTCGTACGCAACGAGCTACACAATTTTTGCGTTGTGCAAATGGCAGTGGAAGTGCTTAGTAGTATGTATGCGTTTATGTAGTGGCAGTAGAAGTATTGTAGGTCGTTGCAAACGATGCGTAGTAATCGCACGAGTGTATTTCTATTTCTCAGAATATTTGATGCGCGTAAAAAAACCTGCGATTGACCACCATCTCACTTGATGTTAAGCGATGATGCGGTCTACATTTGAGCACGCTAGCCGAAACCGATTCACTCGTAATTTGAAGACACCCAGATTGTAACTATCGGGGAACCTTTCAGGCAGCGCATTCCACAGACTAGCAGTTCGCACAATAATTGTTGGATCAAAGCGCTTCGTACGGGTTTTCGGAATATCAAGCATAAAGCGGTGACGATTTTTCGTGTCCCCTCTGGCAGTCCAATAAAAAAATGGGCAGGGAGGGAATTAGATCATGCAGCATCGCCTAAACGAGGTACAACAATTTTTGCTTAGTGCCAGTGGCAGTGGAAGTTTATTAGTAGTCTCTCTCTAAGCAAAAACCGTTGTAGCTCGTAGCAGGCGATGCGCATAACTCACGCGAATATTACTTGCGCGAGTTTATTGCATCGCCTTCAACGGGCATTAGACTGCACTCCCATCGAATCCTGTTTTTACATGTAGTGTTACATTTAAACAAAACTCGTGAGTTGTTTACAGATGCGACTAGTGGATAGTCGTATTCGTGAGGTACTGGTATCGTAAATCTGCCTGACCGGAATGGGTTACAGCATCGCCTCCATAAATTGACCATCCATAGTTTACGATTCACTGTGAAAGGAAACTCCGGACTTCAACTCCGCGGGACAAAACAGAACACTTAAATTGCGCCGTAAAACATTTGCATTTGTGCAAGGCGGTTGCAAGCCACTTTGCAATTCACAACTTTATTGCGAGTGGTATAAACTTGTACATTTTTAACGAGAAACATATTTGATGTTTTGGCATGTTTAGGTGTTTTGTAAATCTTATCTGAAAACTTAGTAATACTAATATGGGAAGAATATAATAAAACATAATTTATGATTACAGATTGATGATTTTGAAAACGAGAAATATACCTAACATAATAAGAACCGTGCCAGTTAAATCAAAGCTTGTGAAAATCTCAATAATAGCTATGAACAAATTTTAGGTTAAATAACAAACAACAAAACGCTTCAAATAAATTATCCTTTGAATATTTTTATATTCAGTGGGTCACACTGTCGACGAATTTAGAAATTCTCAATTCTATATTTAGCGAAGATGTCACTATGAACGATGCCTACGGGTAGTACGGGTGTCGTCGATGCGGCGCCTAAACCCACTTTTAACATAACGAAATATGCTCCAGAGTTATGCATATTTCATAGCGTTAAACGGGCCCTCAGGCTGACAATTACGAGGCGACGACGTCTCTCATTAAGAATACATTAGTTCATTACAACTTTACACTAAAATTCATAAAATCTGTAGAGGCCTAATACTCTCCAGAATTTTTGTCCACTATTTATAATATTTATGGTATCAGGATTTGACGAATGGGTATTCACAATATCGCGACAGACCTGTGGGCGAAGAACAAATATACGCAACGTAAAATGCGTTTCGAAAATCATACAAATTATGAATTTGGGAATTAGTATGGAATTCTATACGTCTTTTGCGTAGCGAGAATTCGTACTCCGCCCACTATTTATCAAATCGAGATGGATTTCAGCATACACGTTTTTTTAAATTACAGAATACCTAGATCTACGTTTGGCCACCAACTCGCCTGATGGTAAGAGACGCATCCCTGTCGGGAACTAAAAGCGAATAAAAGGGTTTTGAAAATGAGTTTTGCACTGTCAATCACTTATCCACTTCCTGATGAAGACAAATATTTCCATATTAACTGATTGCGTAGCTTGTTATAGGTCTGATATGGACGTACTACGAGTATGAAGCTATTTTGCCTATAGTTAGTTGATATTAAAGGAGAAATAAAAAAATCAATTGATTCAGATTTCAATTATTGAGAACTTTTTGCCGCATTTATAAGCAATAAGTCTTTTGTCCAAAAGATCTTTTATAATCTCAATTAACGATAAAACAACCCTTCAATTTGCATAGATTGGACGAAAATCATTCCAACTGATCCCGATTTAATTACGGACAGTAAAAGCCAAAATTCGCGCGAAAACAGTAAATGGTAGAAGTAAGATCTTTCGTGAATCCCAAACAGGGTTGGAATTATATCCGCGGGACTGAATCAATCAGGGCCACGGGCTAGGTGCGCCTTGAGGCCTCATTGATATGCAAGGGATTCCTTTATTACTTAGCATTCAATTCGCAATCTCTCTGTTTTCTTTAGAAAATTTGTTAATGAAAATTTCGAATCAGACACTTTGTCTGACCATGATTGTTTTCTGTTTTCAACCGATTTCAAAAAAAGAGATTTTCAAATAAAATATATATTTTAAGCCCCCGTCGCAAAAAGGGTGTTATAAGTGTATTTGAAGATTATCAGCTCTTTATTCGGGGGTTTCTATTTTTTTATACTTTTTTTGGGTATGTTATACGATATCTTCGTTAATTGTTCAGATAGCCCGTTGGTCCAGTTGGTAGTGAACCTGCCTTCTGCGCTTGGTGGCGTGGGTTCGATTCCCCCCTAGGACAAACATTTATGTAATGAACATTTGTGTTTGTTCTATATCTGGTTGTTAATATCTATTTAAGTATGTATTTAAACCTATATATGCATGTATATCAGTCTCTGGCAGCCATATTACAAGCTTTGCTTAGTTTGGGGTCAGGTGACCGTGTGTGAAAAAATGTCCTGAATATTTATTATTTATTTATTTATTGTGAATGGATTTCAATGATTATTTTTAATTGTATAGGTTACATTAAACTGTAATTAGAAGAGTTAGGGGACTGTATAATGCTTAAAAAGAAAACAAAGCTTACATCTGTAGTCAGGATTTTCAGTGATATACTGTAGTTGTTTATTTATTTGTAAGGTTTCATGAAGCGAGCTTGAATAGTGAGTGTATGTGGCGGGATTCATACTTAAACTTTGCTAAACGGTCAGCTCCACTGAAAGCCTTCTAAACTCTCGCTGCGTTTAACGCTTCCTATTTATTTGCTTCGAAATAATATTGTTAGAATTACAGAACACAAAAGTATGTTGTTAGCGCATTTCAGCTTTAAGATTAACATTAACTTCGAAGAGGTTGAAATGATTGTCAGCGGTTTGCTGCTGCCTTATAAATACGAAAGTGTATTTGTTTGTTTATTACTCTTTCATTCTTCAGTTTCTTTAACGAAGATTCGTTGCTCCGTTTTTTGCATAGAAGTAGTTGAAAGGGTGGAAAGTGACATAGGACACTTTTTATCCCGGAAAATGTAAATTTCTGTAAATGTGTAATTATGTAATTTTACCACCAAGTTAAGCAACGTCGGGCGTGGTTGGTACTTGGATGTGTGACCGTCTGGGCTTGATGCACTACTTTTTGTATTTTGTGGTGGTACTTGGCCGGTGTATTGACCTAACCTAGCCTGGCTATACCCCCAATATAACCGGGCATCTTTAGCAGATTTCCTCCGTTACAAAAAAGGGTAGTTAAGTAGGTACTACTTGCTGTTGCATCAATAGGTACATCCGAATTCAAAGTCATAACTTATACAAACAGAAGCAGTCCGAGCGGTTGTCAAAGTTTCCCGGCTGGAACCATCTAGTAGTTTACGGGGCAGTTCCAGTAGTTTCCTTGTCCAAATTCATAGGTTCTGTTCACTACTGGTATTCACTATTCTATCCCGATGAGACAGATATAAACAGGAAATCTCCCAGGAAGTAAATACTATACTGCAAACAGAAAACTTTACAGTTGCCTTATTTATTTATTAGCCATTTTAAGAAAGACACATTAAAGAATATGCATATTTTTTGCCTGATGTATACGTGCTTGGTATCTGAAAAAGGGGCTTGATGATTATTAATTTGCACCTAAAAATACGAATACGTGTCATTGTTAACAAGTGTACATTGTTTTTTTTAAACCCCCGATAAAAGAGCTGATTATCTTCAAACGGCCAAACAGATTTTCATAAAACATAGCATAGAACACTCTCGATCAAGTCACCTTTCAAACAAGAAAAACTAAATCAAAATAGGTTCAGCCATTTGGGAGCTACGATGCCACAAACAGATGCACAGATATGATGGTCAGTTTTTTCTAACAAAATTCATGTCTGATTTTTCGCCCTCAACCTTCTTGTATATCACGGTATTGTTTGAGTTTATCACCAAAATATTTAGAATGGTGTCTGAGGATATCAGGTAGGCAGCTAGACACGGATTTGTCTGGAAAGAGACTTCCGAGAATGGCAATAATAGAGGGAGGCCTATACCCATTGGGATAATTCACCGTGGATGACGATAGTGATTTTCTTTATAATATTTTCAGTGATTTTTATCATCATCATTATCAGCCAAAAGACGTCCGCGCTGAACTTAGGCTGTCCTTCAGTGTGGAGTTCTAAGGGGGAGGCCTTTAGAACTCCACACTGAAGGACAGCCTGCCATCTGCATCCACTGGATGCCCGATTTTCTTGATGTCGTCGGTCCATCTAGTGGCAGGTCTGCCTACGCTACGTCTTCCGGTTCGTGGTCTTCACTCAAGAACCTTTCTTCCCCATCAGTTATCGTTTCTTCGAGCAATGTGGCCTGCCCATTGCCACATTAACTTGCAAATTTAAAAAGCTATGTCAGTGACTCTGGTTCTTCGGCGAATATCCACGTTCCGGGTTCTATCGTACAAAGAAACTCGGAGCATAGCTCTCTCCATTGCCCGCTGAGTGAGAGTGAGACTCTTTTTTCAAAAGGCCAGTAGTTAAGGACCACGTCTCAGTACCATATGTCATCACTGGTAAAACACACTGGTTAAAAACTCTTGTCTTTGCAAAATTGTGAATTGCATACAATTTAATAACAATAACAAAACCAGCTATAACATGTTATTAAATTGAGTTATTGCTCTATACATACAAATCTTACGATGCAATAAAAGTACTTAAGTAACAACCAAAATAAATAGCATCTTTATAGCCATGCCTACTGTTATTTTACTAGATACTTGATTGATGATTTATTTTTATTATCTACATCAAACGAGACGTGATCGAGATACAACACCCACTGTACTAAATTAAAACTGACAGCAGAACTGGAAGATAAAAGAACAATAAAATTAAAGTTTGATAAGTTACGGTGATTTATTAACTTTGGGCTTTGGCTCGGGGTAAATAAAGATTAAGAGCAACAATATTTATATGCGGCCTTAGAATTTATGGTCATATGAAGATAGTGTAAGTGAAGCTTGCTCTGAGAAAATATTTCAGGCGTAGATTTGAGATGTTGCCATGCTATCAAGATAGGCCGAAGTTTATACTCAGCACTGTGGGCAAATACGGTCAAAATTATAATAAATTATTTTCAACCACTACTCCTATCTTCAAAAACAACTTCTTTCTGTAGAAAGTTAGTGTTCAATAGCAAAAATAAAGATATTATTCCCTAATTTTAATTTTCCGGCAAACACTCATAGGCGATGGCGTTGGCTTAATGATTTCACTATCTTATCCTCTTCATGTCAATAGAACTGGGGCCTTACGGACAACAGCTAATTGCGGCACCTAATCCGCTCAGTTGGAAAATCACGCGAACGTGAACCTTATCGCACCCAGATACGGTTTGCGGTCGCGTGATTTTCCAACTGAGCGGATTAGGTGCTGCAGTTAGCTGTTGTCCGTAAGGCCCCTGAACTTTTTGCAAACTTTCAAACAAAATGGTGTTTGGTTTCATAATTGAGACGTCATTTGCTCTAATTGGCGTTTCGCTCATCATGGCGGATATCTGTCTTATATGAAAATTTATTAATGTATGTTCTCTATGGACTCCAAAACGGCTGGACGGATTTCGGTGGGACTTTCACGGCAGATAGCTGTTTTTTTTTTTTTTTTTTTTTTTTTTTTTAATATACGCGAGTGGAACCGCGGGGCGATACGTAATATATAATACTAGTTGTATTACATAAAAAAATATTAATCACGCATGTAAAATAAAGATAAATACAGTTTTTAAATCTGTTCATTGTTTAAAATAATTATTTAAATGTTTTGCTACTGTCATCACGCCTATTCTGTCCACTTCTTGTAGATTCGCCAATAGTTGTGAGAAAAATAAGTTTAATATCGGTTTAATAAAATACACTTAAGTTCTCTGAAGTATGCGTAGAATAAAATGATAATTTATCTTTTCACGCCCAAGATTTCTTAAAAACCTTCAAGTAATATTTTATGTAATCCTACAGAAGGAAATACAACTTTTTGTGGTTCCGTTTCGTCTTAGAAATGGAGTCGGTCGGATGTTGGAGTCGAACGAGATAATGTATCGGATTACAATGAATAATAAACGAGCTTTCTTGTCTCGGCCCAAATGGCTGCCGCCGCTAATGCATTTCGCGGGTACTCTTCTTCTCGTTTACACAATAACTAGGAAACGGTTGTTTATCGAATTATCATTAGGAGATCTAAATGCGGATGATTTATCACTACAGCCTGCCCGACCATTGTTTGTTTGTTTGCTATACCGGTGCAACGGAAGTTAGGTTATAAGCACAAATTGAACATAGATTCAGGCGCTAACAGTTTATCTCAATGACCTAAATACTTGTTAAACAATCAGTTTCAATTTGCGGCCAGTATCAGTCAAGCTCTGCTTAGACGTTTCGCCACCGTTTTCATTAAAGATACATTACCCCTTTTTATTTCTTGTTTAGTCTGCAATTTCTCTCACAGTCCTTTGTCTCATTTAGCATTTATTTACGGCGTATTCAATTTAAATACCGCTCCTTTTGCGTTTTATCGCGCTGTAGGAATGGCCCGAGTCGGTCCTCGTTTTATTTGTCAGTTTTGTTCTTGCTGCTACGAATCTGTTTGACTTTTAAAGCTGTTTCCGTATTAGCTATCTCCAGGACACTCTACTTTAAAATAAAGGAGATTATTATGATAATTTTACTGGCAAGGGATGGTAGCAATCAAAGAGATGTTACTCCGACAGGGAGAATAATAAAGGCGATTATATAATATTCGAAGGAGAAAGATAAAAAAGCCGATTTACATAACAATACGGCGCTGTCTTTTCGCGATCGTCCAATCATTAGGGATTTTATAAATACCCGCGGGTCGGGGAATAAGTTTGCAGAGGCGTAATTAAAACTTAAAACTCTATGGGGAGAGCGAGCCGGGAATGTCGAGTGTGCAAAGTGTCGGATTTTGTACGTGCCTTGCGTCGCAATGCACTGCTGTGACTGTGACTCGCGGGATTGCCCCACTCTCCCCTAATCTTTGGACCTATATTTTTTACGCCAAGTAGGATAAAGAAAACTTCTATTAACAAGCATCTACGATGTTAGCTGTGTGGTTCCATCGATTCGAGAAGGTTCAAAGAACGAAGAGAGTAAAACAATGTGAGAGCTTTAGGGTAGCTTTATCTAAGTACATCTCTAGATTTTATACAGAACACTAAACTTCAACTGGATACTGATTGTATGTTCCTTTTACGCATACAACTTCATAAGTTCACGTCGATCGTCTATTGGAAATGATATTGTAAAAGTTTTCAGTATCTTTGTTTCTCGCTGACTTTCAGCTTTCATATAGTTAAGCCACATTTTGTTTCCATTTTGGTTTACCTGCCAAATACGTACTGCATAGCACTGATATTTATATGTCTCTTGCATGGCTTTTTTCCGTGGTTGTATGTATTTAAGTAATCGATAGTAAATAAGTATTTGAAAGCATGTTCGAAACTAAATTTTACAGGTATATACATTGCATTCATTGGGTATCTTAGGGTATTTAAGTGGGTCTTTTGGGTATCTTAGGGTATTTTGGTGGGTAGTTGGGTATTCTTCCAGTGACAATAGATGATTGTGACACCATTGAGCTGACCTTATAATGAAGCTGGAAGAAAGGCACTGGAGCTTTCTAGTGGCCAGTGGATTCGAGTTTGAGTTCATTTATTATGAAATCTGAGTATTTTATCAATACACACAGTATATTACTAAAAGTGACCACTAGACTTTTCTAATAGCAAAAGTTGCCGTCCAGTTTGGACTCATCTGTTTTGTTTTCAAAAGCACTTTTCATTACACATGATGGCGAGCAAAAAGCTGGTTTAAAATAGCATATTACTATACGCGGCGGTAAAAGAACAGATTTTTATCGACGGTGAAATTAGAAGAGGGTATAAGTAATATGTGATGTAATGTACCCAGTGAGTTCTGGTCTCAGATCAGACAAACAAGGAAGATTTACCTTAGTATAATTTGGTTCGTGTTCAATTATCTCCATGTTTTACTAACTTTTTAAACTTTACCCCTGAACTGATTAGCGCAAAACTGTAAGTACGGCACACTTACTAATTTTACGCACACAAAAAAATTTGCAGCGACACCAATGAACTAACTAATTAATCTACATACAAAAAACGGCGGCAAGGTCATCTGCAGGGTGAGTTCGTCTAAAGGCATCAAACCTGATTTAGACCTGACGCGTTCGCACCGCCACGCCACTACCATTACCGTTTGTTTGTCTTGTCTGAGACTCTACAAGAGTTCAAATCAAAGATTACTTCAAAGTTACTGCGTTTTTCCTTTCATCATACATGTGGTTTTCTTCTCACTATTCAAATAAAAATTAAACCAGTTTTTGAGTGGGTACGCTAAAATAAGTTTTTAATGTGGTAATTATATTATCTCTCGACTTGGATTGCTAGCTTAAATAGTTAAACCTCGGGTCACCACGGCTGCTGAGGCATCCGGCGTCGGACGAGCCACGGGATCAAGCTATTTGCCAAGTTCGTTGTCCTCTCAACCACTTACCGCACATAAATTGTCCTGAATATTTGCGGAACAGCTCGATTAACGTTCACGATGCTCATGTTAAGTGGTTAAAGACCTAATAAAATATCTTTGGCTTCAAGTCTAGGCGTCTCTCATACGGCACGTCGTTCAGACCTAATTAAAGCTTAGGCACGCGAAAGAACGCGAGCGCGGCAGAACGAGCGGGTCTAATGGTAGTTTGCGAGCTTATTGCCCTCTTGCTGCCCGTCATTGTTGTCCTGAATACAACGGTTTCTTACACGACTCAATTGTGTATTTCAATCATTTTGCAGTTTTCTTAATAGGTAAAGGCATTACTTCTTCTAATATGAAGTCATAGTGAATTGCCATTTTATCGTCCGGTCGATCTTAATGAAGCCAGTGTTTTTGAGGTCGCTTTAATTCCGAGCAGATTAAAGCTAAGCCACCAGCAAGCAACTTAAAAAGTGTTCTATTTTGTTGAATTGGTAATAAAAGAAATATTAGTAAATAAATGGTATGTATGGCAGTAAAAAAATTAGAATATTTTAATTAATTTTCTGTTTTTTTAGTTTGTGAAATTAATTGGCGGGTGAAAGTTGGTGATGGGTTGCCATGAGAATTGTATTTGCTGGAGACAAAAGAAACCCAACCAACAATATTTTGATATTTTAATTTACTTATTTATTTTAATTTTATTAAAGAAAACGGTTGAATTTAATTTAAACTCTCGACATAAAAAATGCGCTTGCCTTCGTAATGCCTAAACGTATAGACCCAGTTTACATGAGTCAAATAAACGACTGACTGCGATGTGTTATTTTAGAATTGATAGTTTAATCGGGATGCATGGCTTATGCAGTTGTGTTTGATGAAAATATCTTCTTTATTTGTGATACTTTCCCCCCCATTCCATAAAAATAAAAAGGTTCAGCGTGCTCAGTTTATGTAAATCATCATTAAAATTATTAAATCAGTAAAAGTAAACAACAAACTTTCAAATACATCACTCATGAATTTTGACATAATTTAATTATAAACCGAGTAGATATCTAACTGTAACAAAAGTTGTGACGTTTTAATTAAAATTACGAGTGGTTTTTGTGTTCGCGGGAGTTCCACACGCGTGTCATGCACGTGACATCCATTGTAACAAACGTAACAAACTTTAACTCCGTACTGTTGGCCAACAATAAGAAAATTACGTAGGTAGTCCTCACTGTTATGTAAATCCAACAATCAAAGCTTTGTGGTTTCCAAACGTTTGCTTTGTTTCAGAGAATTATTTTCGGAAAGTTGAAAGTTTCGTTTGGAAAATCGTTGTTATTAGTACTAAAGAATGGGGTACATAGTAAAATGGAAGTTGGGAATACAATAGCCAATCAGTGGCGTGGTAAGAGGATCTACTTTCCTAATTATCCTTGACATCCTTGAGTAACAATTTGTGACCTAAAATAACAAAATTTACAATAAATACGAATGTTTTTAATGCGGATACTTGAGGTGACAACTCAGCGCATTTCTTCACACAAATTTGACCCGCCAAAACTAGAAGAGTTGTACTATTATTGTTTTATTTCGTAATCCAACTAGTTTTAAATAATCAAGCGCATGTGAACTAAATTGACATGAAAGTGACAAGCACTGAGTTAAGCTTTTCATCATCATCATCATCAGCCCGAAGACGTCCACTGCTGATCATAGGCCTCCCCTTTAGACCTCCACACTGAACGACAGCCTGCCATCTGCATCCACTGGATGCCCGTGACTCTAACGATGTCGTCAGTCGTAGTGGGAGGCCTACTTACGCTGCGTCTTCCGGTTCATGGTCTCCACTCAAGAACTTTTCTTCCCCATCGATTATCGGTTCGAGCGATGTGGCATGCCCATTGCCACTTCAACTTGCAAATTTTAATAGCTATGTCAGTGACTCTGGTTGTTTGGTGAATATCCACGTTATTTACAAGCTTTTATTTAGCTTGCAAATTTTTGTTACTTTGTTTAGGTCAAAACCAACCTTGGAAGCTGAATTATAACCAGTTCCTCTTAGCTGATTTTGCGGAAATGTTGTATATACCTTTAGTTCTTGGGACAATACAATAAGCAATACCCAATATAGTATTATTTTTATAAAATATTATATAATTAATAAAATATTATATATATATATATATATTTTTAGCACCATTTAAATAAAAGCTTATATTAAAAATGTTGTAAGCATGTACGATTTTGGAAATAGATAGTTGGCACTTATAGACCACAATCATAATGATTAATATGTTCAAAGATAAGAATATTGGCTTTATCAGGATCAGTCAATATGACGAATTGTTGGCGCAACAGATACCAGCTACTACTCGAAGAGATCGTGCCCTCGGGGGCCCGTTTCTCTTCAGAAAAGGAAAGTCACGAACTCATCGCGGGACCATTCCAACTCCCAACAAAATAAATATATTTTGCTGATTCGAGACGAAATTTGCAAGTCTGCCAAGAATATTCGTACCAAATCGTTTTCCTATAATTGGAGTACATGTGAATTTGTATTCAGTGGCGCATCCAAGGCGGATGGAATTTCGCCATTTCGCGGCAACCCCGTCCTCCATCATGCGTGCTTATTGAAGTAATTTGTGTACCCCTGCGTGTAGCCGGCATCAACAGCGCCCACTACATGAATTTTGTTGTGTTTTATTAATCCTTATTACTGGCATACTAGCACATTTACGACCACTACCTACTAATTACTAGTAAAGTGCCTAATTACCAACAATTCTACAATGACGGTCGATCGAAGAACTTAAACCCTAATTACAGTAAATAAAATGCTATCCAAACACGTTGGGTATTTTAGTCATGTAAAATAATAAATTTCAGACCTCCAGAGGCTTGTCGACTTTTAAAGACGGGGCCGGCCGGCGAAACAAATTGATCCTCGGGGGCTTGTACAGCGTCGATAGTAATTTACAAACGAAACGGGATACGCACAACAAATTGTGATTTTAAAACGAATTTGGAACTGAAATAACTAAACTATTTTGTTTTTTAAATATATTTTCTCAATAGATAATTAATTATTGCATATTGTTACAATCTGAAAAAGCATAAAAAATAAAGTGGTTCCCGATTTACAGAATCTTTCAGTATGCATGTATCAAATATGTAGGTACGTACAATGCACTATTTTCATAAAATCGATTAAATCGTAATAATAGGAATATAGAGTAGGACAAACTCAGCAAGTATCTTGACTCACGAAGTTACCGCCATATGGGATGTTGACTCGACGATCATTGTCCCGATAGCCGTTTCGATGAACGGCCTTATAGCGAAGACCAACACCTTTTGAGGATCTCGCTAGACGTTTGGGTCAAGGGTGATAAGCAGGAGGCGGTCAGCCTGGATACGGCATGCATTGTCCGCAGAGGTGACCCACTTTGCAGCCTTGATCACGGTAGCTTGGGCCCAGCCATGCTGCCAGCGGTACCCTAGGTATAGGTTTCGATTGTTTTTATTTTATTTTCAATAAAAATACAGTGTAAACTCTATATAGCAACCCTTAAGGGATTGCGCATTTTATGTCGTTATTGAGAGTTTTCGTTAAAGGAGAGAAGAAAAATCAATATTATTTTACTATTATACATAATTTTATACTTTAGTGTAGTATTCACTATAAAATTTTAAAACAACAAACATAAGTATAAAATTTTGAAACAACAAACATTAATATTGATAAAAATAACAACGCTTATTGCGTATAGTATGTTATCTTCGTCTGACGTTTTTTGCTGCTCCAGTATTTTATTTTATTTTGAATAAAAGAAAGAGGTGTTAGAAATTAGAGTGGGTGTGATGCTACATAGAGTGTATCATTGTATGGACAACAGGGTAAACCAACCAAAGTCACGTATTTTCGATGTTTTAGGGAGGTTGTCGTTAAATCAAGTGTAGCTATATATAGTTTACACTGTAGGTATTGTAAAAATGTTTGCGAAGATAAAAATAGGTAACTGTAAACTCTAAAAATAAAATTGTTAATTTCATCGATACAAAAAGCCAACATTATGCTTAAAATAGTAAGTAATTAACATTCATTATTTATAGTTCACTAATAGTAAAGGGTTTTTAATGTTCAATCACCCGCCAATAAATTATTCGTAGTGTCTTTGAATATGTCATTGCTACGAGACGTGGTGAAGCGGTCATCCATACGTGAAGGTGTCCAAAGTATATCGGAAGCACGAACGATATTTGTAGTGAGACATAACTCCTCCATTGATTTGATCTAAGGTTAAACCGCTGCACTCTAAGAATCGTAATATACTATTCTGATCTGTCATCGGCATGTGCACACATCTCGCACACACATGTCATGTTTCTGCTTCTCTGGGTATTGATATTCGCTCTGGTGAAGTCTTAGATCATCGTCTTATACAGGGTTATGCATTATTGTACTAATCCGAAACGAAATAAAAGCATGTTTTTTAAATTAATAGGCTTGCGTTTAACCACCATCTCGCCTGATGTTAAGCGATGATGTGGTCTACGTTGGAGCACGCTTGCCTATAAGAAACCAATTCACTCGTGATTTGAAGACAACCAGATTTTAACCATCGGGGAACACCCATGTGTGTATGATTTACTCGTGTTTTGAGCAAATAAATAATCTTTATCTTTATCTTAACATTTTGTAGAATGTAAATAAAAAACCGCAATATATTTGCTCCCATAGAAAAAGTTGATGTTAATGACGAGTACAATGAAATCCTTTCGTTTCAGCTTAGTACAATAATTCGTAACCCTGTATAAGACGATGCTAAACTAAACCCAAGGTAGGTTTAGTTTTTACTTTTTGATTTTATTATTACTTATATTCTGTGAAAATGTTAACTGCATGGTAAACTACAATCTATTACGGTTCGAAAGATACAACCGTTAAAAGGACGGACGGATGGACAGACAGACAGCGTAGGCTAGCTTAATAGGGTTCCGTTTGTACCATAAAAAGTAAATTTCTGATTCCTCAGTAAATTTCTGAATCCTCAAACACAACCTGTTCATGTCGTATATATCAGCACATCACATGCTATCTTCATAAATTTCATAATCCACAGCGACGCAAGTAGTGACATTGTAGCGCGCAATGCAAGACTGGCTGACACGAAGCACAAAGCTCATTTCACGCCGACCGCACTCATATTTTACACTATCCAAAAGAGGCGGTCTAACGTTTGAACGAAGCTAGGACGGAATAAATGGGGCACAAAGATTTTGTGACAAATATTTTAAAAAATAAGCCACGCACGAGCCACTGTGTCGTTCTAAAATAAATGTTTGAACGTTTGTATATTTACTTAAACATAGTTTATTTTATAAAACAATATTGTTTTATTAAAATTAAATAATATCTCAAGAAAATCAAAATAACAGAAACCTGATTTTGAACTAATGATTCAATAACTTTTGTTTATCTAGCAGCGTCTATTTTCACATTTATATTATTATTTGTGTGATGTCACTAAAGAGGCTTTAAAGGTGTAACGATAAGAGATTTTTATCATGAAACCATGTGATCTTATACCAATAGACGAGGGTTTTTATATATTTCAAACCATTTTGAGAACATTATTGGGCTTCGTTTCTTAGCTGTCGAGAAATTTGAGACATAACTATAGATTTCGTAGAAAAAAAATTCAAGGTATGTAGACATACCTCAAAAATCAAAGACACTCGCGACCTTGTGTGTCCGCCATATTTTTGCTCAGTTAAATGCGACCTTATACAAATAGCATAAATCTATGATCAACTGTTGTAAGAAACGTGCTCGCATTTTAGCACGAGCCCGCCGTATTAAAAACAAACAAATATCTTGCAGATTTTCATGAAAATCGTGTCATGCCCCCTCAGAGCAGTCTTGATTCGTTCATGTGTAACGTTTGCCCGCTTTATCCGCCTCCGTAAACAACTTTGTCACAATGTACTAAAGCACAAATTACTCCCTACAAGCCAGAGCATGAATATTGGGAAAGCTTTCTGGAATTTTAGATTTAAATAGAAACCTGCATGTCCTAGGACCAAGCAGCCAGTATAGCGAACCATATTTTATTTAGAGGGAAAAATCGATGAAGTCTCAAAGAGGTCGCAAATAGTATTTTTTGCAAGTTGAGTTTAAAATTTACCTACGTTACCAACATTTACCAAAGCCAAAGATGTGATTATTCCTGTTGTGATGGTGGGATGAGTAAGAAGTCAAATTAAATTCTTGGGTTTATCTCGAATATATTTTAATGACATATTCTTATGTGACATATTTCATAACATATTTATCCAATGTGACTGCTTCAATGGGCCAAGTACTAATGTGACCGGAATGATCTGAATTACTCTAAATATTGTGCTTTCAAGACTTTGAAATTTTGAGGCGCTTCAGAGACTTACAAATTTTGTTCTAGATGTAGATATTCAGGCAATTGTACGTTGTGAACTTATACTAATCAAACTGTAGGATTACTATTAGTAGTCATTATTTTGAATTAAATATTGAACATGTCTATATCTACTCCTACATCAGGTAGCCACTTAGTACAAATCTACATAAAATAATAAAGCTATAGCTAGTAAGAGTATCGAGTATAATCCGATTTTACTCACTTAAGAGCCACAAAACCATAGAGCAAAGTGGCAGAGCATGATACATCCGACATAACGATGGACATAAAGCTTTGAAAATGCATCGAGGCTCCCCGTATTAGAGAGTGCACTAAACCACCTTATCTCCCCTACTTGTTTAGATAAAGACGGGCATCTTCCGTAAAATGCATCTTTGAGAGGCTGCCAGATAAGATTTAACGTTCAAAATAATGTTGCTGGAAGCATATGGAGCAGGGTTATTGCAATGAACTTACTATTTGCAATATAATAGCCTTCGTATACACATTTTATGACTTTATTACTGTTTTGGTAGCGATCAAAAATGTTTGCAGTATAATAGACAAAGAGAGTGCTCGAATATTGAGGACAGGCCGTTGTGGAGTGAATTTGAATTTCAGACGAGAGTGGATCATGTGCGTTGCCAAGTCGGCAGGATTGCAGAGGTCATAACACAGCGGGTGAATCCGCCGTCACCTCGGCGGTCCAGGTCCACTTTGCTCACTGACCTACATCCCGCTTTGGCACCGCTCACAATCACCGCTTCAACTTAATTGTCTCGACACTTCGGCTTTCCTAACGACTGTGCAGCAATCGGCCGATTTAAGAGGCGCTCTGTCCCGAGCTTCGAGTCTATGCCCAGTGTCGTGCCGGAACTGGCGGCGCCGAGCGCGGGTCAAACGCCATCCGCAGCGGAGATGACGCTCAGTATGTAAATCACGGCTTTATCGCAATTCACTCGGACATTTCGGAGTAAAACACTTCAGTTTCTTTCACAAACATGTATAGTATTTCAGCTCTATGCGCATCTGCATAATGGAAGGGTGTCTCGCAGAGTAAAAATACGACACAATGTGTGAGTGCCACGTTGCGGACATATATAATGGAAAGAGGGGATTACAATTTGCCTTTGTGATGGCGTAGTCGAATTACATTAATCTGGCGTCCCGCACTAAGGCGACGGCGCCGCCGCAAGCAACTTGATTAAAAATTCTATTAGTTGAAAGGCACAGACGTGTTCTTATAGACAAAATGAACGACGCAGACGCTAGTCTTGGGGTGACTTGTCGATGCGGTTTTATTGTGAGAATGCAATAAAATATAATTGACTTGTGCAATATGTAGTCAATTATGTACGTGAATGAATCCGTAAATAAAGTTTTTTTTAATAGCTCAGGGATTTTTAATAGCTTAACTCAGGCTAAGTAAAAACTTAGCCTGAGTTTTGTCAAGTAAATAAAAACATTTTCCCTTTTAAATCAATTCCATGGTAGACATAAAACTATAAAAGGAATGAGGCCATTAGATTTCAATCCTCAGAAGACCTATGTTTTCAGAACCCAAAGTTATTGTGGCCAAATAACAAAAAACTACACTAAAATACGTATATTTTTAAATTGAGGAAAAAAGAGAACTTCCCAAAGTACACATAAGTGTAGCACAAAAAAGGGTTGTGTTAACAGTAAATCAAGGTTGTGGTACCGGGGAACAGATACAAAGCGCAGTGGGTCTTAGCGGAATCTATGTGGCACCTAGAACTGCCACTGTGGCGACCAACCGGACAGATTTACGGAGAGTCGCGGTATCTCCGGAATAACACACGCGAAGCAAAAAGAATGCGGCTGAGTACTATGGAGTATCCTCGGTGTCTTATTTTAAAGAAACGTGCGACTTGGCACACATATTCTACATGTTATATTTTTTGGCTTTCCTGTATAAGGTAACTGAAACAAGGTAGGTGTGTCGTGATATCATGTCTGGATTAGACGCGTAGGAGTAGAATTTACTTTAGATCAAACGATTTTAGAGCTACACGCTGCACGCAGTTTTACAGTTTTCAACTCTATGCTTTTTAAAATTAATTGTTCGAAATTCTTTTTCTGTATCCATTCAAAAATAGGTTTATTCTCTTTTCAAACAGTGGACATATGAATTGGAAATAAAAAGTGTTTTGAATATTTAAAAAAAAAAACAAAGTATATGATTGGATAACCGTTATAGTAACTTCAAAAACTAAATAAAAGTTGTAACTTTATAGTAATCACAGATCAAAAAAATCGTTAAAAATAAATTCGCTTACCCCCGCGTAATGTACTAGATAGATAGATAGAAACGTTTTATTGTGTACACCAGATATTAAAATTACAACACGATAGAAAACACTTACGAGCTAATGCCACAAGTGGCGGCATACTATTGTTTTTTTAAAAGCTGTTTTTTTACAAATAATTCCTTACTAGTATATGCTAGTCTATACTTCTATACTAATGAAGATTATCATTAGATTATTATTAGATTATTTTTTGATGATTCTCTTCTCTTCTTTTTTCAATATTATAAAGAGGAAAGATTTGATTGTTTGTTTGTTTGCATAGAATAGGCTCTGAAACTACTGAACCGATTTTAAAATTATTTCACTGTTGGGATGCTGCATTATCCCCGGTTGACATAGGCTATATATCCCGGCTTCGCCCGTGCGAAGCAGGGGCGGCCTACTAGTATTAAATAAATAGGTAGGTACGTGTTTTGGACTGTCAAGTTTATTCTTTCACAATGTGATGATTGCAGAATTTATTAGCCTTAATTTTAATACTTGTGTTGGTACCTACTTACATTATTTATGTATTATTATCACAGATTATTATGTATCTATATACCTAATTATGTATGACTCTCTGCTTCTATTATTACTCTATGTAGCCCACAGATATTAGCCTATAGCAGTTTGACAGATTTTGAAGTGTGCATGACATTTATTAGGATTTTTTCAACTTTCCCCATGTCACGAGAAGATTTTGACATCGCAAGTCGTGTGCATTTGCCATGTTGAAAGCATTAAAAGCATTGAAAGATTTATAAAATTTTATTCAAACAAGTCTAGTCATAGTCAGAGACAAGCAAAGTCATGGTCAAGTCTAAGATTCCCTTTTATGTTCAAAATGTCATAGGCGCCATTGGCTACATTTTGCAAACGCGTTTTTTTTTGTTTTCTTTTAAAATTATACTCGTATTTGCAGTCCTATTTTTTTTTCTGTGCTATCAGCTAAATTAGAAACAAAACGGTAAACGGCTCACTAGAGCCACATGTACGTAGGTACATGTGGCTCTAGTGAGCCGTTTACCAGCAAATTGTTCTTTTTGAGTACACAAGCGAATCTAGGAGTCGACACCGTGTGAGCTCTTTGTAAATACCTCGACTTTATTTGAACACCCGCTCCACGCTTGATTTACTTTTGGTTTGGGCACACTGTTAACCAGGAGTTATACGACTGTTTTATTACCAATGTAAATTTTGGCTGCAGCCCTATCCTTTGTCATTTTTACCTTCTCTCCGCTGATATAAATTATAAGGACCGGTCCAATGGAACTTTGTCTTACGG
Organism: Agriopis marginaria; assembly: GCA_932305915.1. Taxonomy (NCBI): domain Eukaryota; kingdom Metazoa; phylum Arthropoda; class Insecta; order Lepidoptera; family Geometridae; genus Agriopis; species Agriopis marginaria. The sequence goes on from OW029921.1 coordinate 9,349,214, forward strand.
CGTTTGCAGACGATGCGTATAGTAGGTACAAATAGTAGAAGTTGTTAGTAGCTACTACGCATCATCTGCAACGTTTTGCTTAATGCTAGTGGCAGTGGTATTGATTAGTAGTACTTTCATTGCCCCTTGCAGTAAGCAAAACGTTGCAGATGATGCGTAGTAGCTGCTTATAACTTCTACTAACTACTTGAACTACAAATCTAACAATGCGTACTACGCATCGTCTCTAAGCGCCCTCACTAGTTTGCTCAAGTATAGTGAACCCAGTTGCACGCCAACTTCGTCGGTGAGCGATCGTCTTTCTTTTAGCAACAGCTAGATGGCGCAAATTTTGTAAAGAATTTTCAAAATTCAAGTAGGTATTGGATATCAGGTTCCTTATTAATACTATTTGAACACTTAACCATCGTGGCGAAATTTGTGAATAAGGGCCCTGGGACACAACTATTTGTATGGGCATATCTTGGTATCTACATCTATGTTTGTCTTACCATAAAAGGAAAGAAAAATTTCCATTTCCATTAATGGCGCCGTGTTTTGCCGTATATGTTTCGCTATTCGCCAATAATATCTGTTTAGGGAAAGCGTAAGAAGCAAGGTTTATTTTTACCAGTCCTATATTTGAATCGCGCTTACGTACCTACGAGTGCTTCGTAACGCACCGTACGTTAAAGTATTTTAGTACGGATATAACATCTGGGTTGTATGTGGTGAGCAATTAGATGGAGTAACTATCGTTTTTTAAACGTGTGAATAAAATAACGTACCCGAGAGAGGTTCGCGGATGCAAGCGGCAGAAGTTACATTTGCGTTAAAATAAAACTTAACTAACGGCTTTAGAACAGCTGCTACGGCTGTGCACACACTTGCGGCTGGCACTCCGTTGGTATTCCTGTTGTCCTTTTAGAATGCTCGCTATTTAAATTTGGAGTTTATCACAAACTATTGCAGTTAACCCTTAATCACACCACAGAAAACTGAAGCGGTGCAGCACGGACGCGACCAATTTGCGACAACGCTGTGCACTGCGCCATTTCCGAAATTCTGGCAGTCCTGAAATTTGTTAAGTCACATTTCACTCTCATTTTTAAAAGGTATTATCATTAGGTGCCGAAACATGAACGCTCACCAAAGAGACACTGCACAAGATTTGAGGCGCACAACGGCCCATGAAGCAGACCATGAACGGCATCACGTTACGGGACAGAGTTGAACTATGGAGCCTATTGGAGACCCAAATAGAAGACCAAAACGGAAGACATTGGATCCCCTAAACTCAATTGGCGTGTGACAGGACACTTGGCCCGATGCGATGATGGAAATCTTGCGCACAGTCCCTTTTTTTTTTGCGTGATTTCAGTGTTGGTCCTGTAATGAAAGTTGTTTATAATGATGAGTACAATGATATCCTCGAATATTTTATTTCTTATGTTCACGGATTTTTTTTGAAGGAACAGATCACGGTATCTGTTGATACTAATCTCCAGGATCCGTGGCTAATTTAATCCGATACCGGGATCCGTAGATACAAACCCCGAATATGGCCGTCGTCGTCGTCATCGAATATGTCGTGTGTTTTTTTATGTTTTCGTGTATCTCTAGAGATACACGCGGTATACAACAAGCTGCACCACACGGTTTCACCCGTGTGGACATTCTTTAAGGAACCATAAATTTCTCAGAAAAAAAATATTATATTATGTCTTTGCGACCCTCTATCTCTATACAAAAAAACTGTATAAGTTAATCACTTTCCCATGTAAAAAAAAAGTATGATTTATGATGAGGCCACGTGTAAACGCACCCTTACCGGTGATGCGTATATTGTTCGTTTCCATGCAAACAGTCGGCTTCGGCAGTTTACTTGTTGCGGTATTTAACCGACCGATGCTATCTGCATAGCGGTCGTCAGTGCCGGCGTCGCGATCCCCACCTCGTTATTATGGATTTACATGTTAACCTACTGCTACGGCACTACCTTCGAAATCAGTACACTAACCTCTTTAACTTTAATAATTATCAGCTGCCGCTCCGTGGATTCACCCGCGTTTTATATAGAGGTATACCTCCTTGAAGCAACCTCCTGGACGACAATTTCTTTTTGTTTTCTATGATGTAATCAGATGTAATATATTAACTTTAATGTAGATCTGTGACTTTAATAAAATTCTTGTTTTTGTTTTTTGTGTGGAAAATATTAAAACACCAAAACAAACTATTGATCCGATCGCCAAATTTCAAAGGATCACTCGTTGGGCTAATTGAAAGATTGCCTGAAAATTTCGACACAATCGGCTCAGTAGTTTCGGAGTCCATAGGCAACATACATACATATACACATCACTTTTATATAGATAGATTATAGTTTAAAAGACTAAAAAACGAGGTTACGAGACACGTTTAAACAAACCAAAGAAGCACGTACATTATACAGTTATGGTGACGAACATCTGATGATAAAGCTGGACTTTCTATGAAAAAACTGTAAAAATCAGCTGTTCCATAGAAAAACTTCATTGATCTACAAGTGCAACAAAATGTATCGAACAATATATATGTATTATTTTGCGAATTTTCGCAAGTCGTAGAAACCAAAAGCTGCCCAGGTGAGTGGTTAAATCTTTAATCAAAGGGTTAAATAAATGAAATCCTTATATCGACCAATCAGCACTGGGCCAGCGTGGTGGATATGGCCCAATCACCCTTTCGTGGGTAGGCTAAAAGTCCAGCAGTGGACTGTTAAAAGGCTGATTATGATGATGATGAACCTTTATATCACAATAGATATACATATAAGCTAAAACAGTAGTTTGTATAAATATCACAGTATATAATAAATATAATAAGCTTAAGCAGTAGTTTGACTCGGACGTGTCCTTGAATTCAATGCCTCCTGTCGGTTACAGGGCTAGGGTTGCTACTATCGGGTTTTAAGAACATTTTCATGATTTTGTTGTAGTCTTCTACGCTGACGACACACAAACGGCAAGTCTCAATGACGCAGCGCGCGTGACTGTCGCTCTGACCGACAGAACAGTAAAATATGAACATACCGTGAAGTATCGTAGCGGGCGGGAGAATGAGCGCTCGTTTGATTACGCACTCAATTCGGGCGTTTGTTTAAAGTTAAACTACTGCATTAGTTTATACAATCTACTGTACTTATATGGTGTGTGTATGTTCTGTACTGCGATACATCGACTGTATTGCCTGTTTACTATAAATTAATTTACAACATAATTTGCTCTTGCTAATTAAAAGTGGATTGCGCCACGTCCGGTAATGGTTTAGTCACTTTGGCCAGTACACGGGCAATGTCATCAGGCTTTAACCGAAGCGGTGCTGCATCGAGCTCGTGCATAATCGACTCTACATTAGCAGCAAACGTACAGATTAAAATAAAGCGTTAACCAAGGATTAGCTATTATGTGTATATGTGATCCTACTTTACTTTTTATATGTCTTATTTTCCTATCTTGTATTTTTATTTATTTGAGTCTTCCATTTGTATGTAGGTAGGTATTGTACTGGAATCGGAGATATCGAAAATATACAGTGAATTGAGAACTTCCTTTTATTAAAGTATTCATCATCATCGCCCTAAATTACCCACCGTCCCCTTGTTTGTGCCACTCTTTCCGATTTGTCGCCAGTAGCATCCATTTGTTTCTAACATTTTCTTTTGATATTGTCGGTCCACATCATCCTCAGTAGGCCCGGGTTCTGCCAGCCTTGTACACTACCTCCCGTCGTTACATCTAGCCATGTGTCCTGCCCAGTTCCATCACCTTTTTTATAACATCTGTAGCCTTGGTGCGACGTCGTATCTCGGTGTTTCGGATACGGTCTTACAATTTGATGCTGAGCATGGCTTGCTCTCGTGCACAGCTTTCTCCGTGAGCGTCCATGTCTCAGCATCATAAGTTATGGTGGGCAGGTCTTCAGGCAATGTGGTATCTCCTTCGATCATAAAATGTCGTCACGCTTCCCAACAGCAAAGGCAGCCCCATTTTTAAAGTCGGTAGAAAATAACAAAAAAACACACGTTCGCATTTATAAAATGAGTATGATTTAAAGTTCGCTTAACTGTTGTGGGTGTTTAAACAAGTTTAATACGGCAACTATTGTATTTGTATCGGGATGACCGCCAGCTGGCGCCGCAGCGATTACAGAGCTAATGAACACATTGTTTGCACGTCTAACGAACTGCACGCAGATTTTATACGATTGACATGCGTCACGATTGCACGTTTTGTGGAATTGGCATACATAGAGCTAGAAAATACCAATAAATTACTCTTATTAGAAACAAAGCGATCTTTTTAAACGCGATGGTGAACGATTGGTAGCGTGTAAGCTTTATAATCTGATGGCACCCGGTTCGATCCTCGGCCCTGTTGACTTATTTAGTACTTAAATAAATTGTGCTCTTTCGATGAAGGAAAACATCGTGAGGAAACCGGTATGTCCAAGAACCTCAAAAGTTAAAAAACAATAATGACATTCACCAAAATGCACTGGGCCAGCATGGTGAATTAGGGCCCATTCTCTCTCTCTGAGAGCACGCCTGTGTATCAGCAGTGGGAACACGATAGGCTGAAATGATGATGTTGATGAATGTACAGAACGAACGCCATTTTGCTACTTACGCAGGTAGATAAGTACCTACCTGCTGAAATAAATTTGATGACACTGATGCAACTGATGCAGCTGTTTTAAAAACCATGGTTAACCTTTTTAATAGATACAACAAAAGCCTGTCTGCAAATCCTATTTCATAGCAATGAAAAGATAAGAAATAGACCCAGCCCATTAGAATGATTACAATACAGTTATGGTCGTGAAGTCAAAATTTAATTATATTTAAGTAGCAGCCGTTATAAATGTTACGAGGAAGCGGCCCGCACGAGAGGTTGCGTGTGACTACCTGCCAATAATCACGGCTATTGTGCCTCCAGTTACAATTAGCTGCGGCCCGCAAATTGCAACCGCTGCAACCTATTGTCAGTTTAATATAAAAAAAATATTTAAAAAATTGGCCAGATATTTCCACATTTTTAAAGTAAATTTAATAAGGAAAAAGATCACAGAAATCTATCCAAGTACAACCAAACATTTTCTGAGATTTTTTAACATCCGAAGAAAAAAACAGTTTCGAATTGTTCAATTATTACTTTTCATATGACACCCCACTTGATCATATCGGCGTCGCGTCTGTTAGTTTTAATTTTTAACCGACTTCCAAAAAGAGGCGGTTATCAATTCGACTGTATATTTTTTATGTTTGTTGCCCAACGACCTATATGTACTACGTATTCGTTGTTGTTACCTATAATTACTCCGCCAATTTAGAATTGTTTTTGATGATTCTTTTTTTGGTTGGCAGGTCATATCTCATAGGTGGTACCATATTTTTTTTATCGACATTGATTCAGCGCTTTTTAAAAAATCTACAAAAACATGACAATAAGTAACGAATTCAATGTACAATGTAAACATTGTACAGTGCCACCAACTTAGCTGTTAAGGTGGGCAAAATCTGAACTACAGTTATATCTTGGTGAATTTCATACTTTGTTTTCCACTAGCGACGCTGTCAACTGAACAGCAAACATAGAGGAAAAGTTCCTACAACAGAACTTCAAAAAAACAAAGAAGTGTCTCCATGGCGACCGGGTCCTGTTGTTTTTCGTAAAAAAATTCATGACCATGGATACAAAGAATTTCAGTCGTAATATTAAACAATATTTTCTACTTTTTAGTGTCAGTTTGTAAATGTAGGTATAGTCATGAAGTCGGTTATTTTTTTTCTAAAAATTCTATTTATTAGCATAGAGAAATATACTATACTAGTCACAATTTTAGGACCAAGTTTGGACCTATATACCTATAAAGTAAAAAAAGCGGGTCGTTGAAAAATTACCTGTATCCAAATTTCAAATTGATAGCTTACCACCTCTTTGAGAAAATGGGTGTGACATACAGACATATAAATAGACAACGCTGTTTTATGATAATGTTATGGAACCCTCAAATCATTTCTAATGTAGGTGGTGAAAATATAAAATTAATTGCTGTTTTTACAACACAGTTTTTATTATCATAATTTTATATTAATTATTACACTAAAGCTTTATGTTCATATTTTATGAAATGAAACCTGTCGTAATCAGGTAAACTCTGGACAGAAATAATATTTTTTGTCTGTTGCGCAATGTTTTTTGTTTTAAACAAGTTAGGAAGCTAGCAATGTCTTTAATATTAAGCTAGTTAATTGGTATTTCATTTATTACAAATCACAGGGTAACGGTAACCAGTGATAAAATCGGAAACCATACGAAAATACAGCTCATATTTTCGTGTTGTTTTCGAAACACCATAGAAGCTACCAGTAAAAGTTAGTCTAGTAAGGTAGTCACTAGTCTCCTCCACTTTACTGGGGCATGACGTGGATCGTGACTTAGTTTACTCGACTTTGACTGTGACTTGTTGAAGATAACTTCTATAACTTTAAATTATCACCACTTCTGAAAATTCTATTATTTTTGACACTAGCTAAATAGATAAGATGTTTGGAGCCAAAACTTGAACGAAAGAAATTGATAGTAATATATTTTTTAAATATACAACATTTCGTGTCAGTGCTGTTAATCGTTGAGGAGTCCCCCCTTATCAGGACCCAATTCTGAGTGCAGCCACCATGTTATGGTAAAATTTAAAACCGGCTATCTTAATAAATTACGTACACAAATTTTCGTGTCTGTGCTGTTGACCGTTGAAGAGTTTCTTTATCTTGAGCTTATTCTGGATGTCGATTAAGGTCATGCTTACCATAAAAATGCATTGTCATCAGAATTGAACCAATAAGATAAAAAAAATTACTTCGTAGGATAATAGGAACTGGTTCTAAGTCAGCTTGCAAGATTTGATCTAAGCAAACAAACTATCATACAAACTTGCAATGTTTGTAGGTATGCAAAGCAACACGCACAGAACAGTATTCTGTGGTAAATGTGGTAAAGTCCTTTATAGTCTGTGGTAATAGCTTGTAAAAAAACTTTAAATCGCGCACTGCCCTTAATAATAACAATTTTAACGAATGGATTAAGGACTCATCATCGTCATCAATTCAGCCATAGGACGTCCACTACTAGACATAGGCCTCCCCCATCGATCTCCAAAGGGGCCGGTTGGGCCCGACCTGGTGGGGTGGATTAAGGACTGTATATAGGTAAATAATTTTGTGTTTCCATCTTTTCAGATCACATTCGAGAATTTTCGTGTGGTAACCTTTTCTATCGCACGTTGTATTTGAATGAAGAAAGAAACACGCTATACGTTGGTGCTATGTAAGTATCTTCGTTACTATTAATTTAAACTTCTCACAGTTGATTTGGCCAGGAAAGTGAGGATGATTGTGCATTATAATATATCGGGTGACTTTACACCAAAACGGAAAAATTTGGGTGTAACAAAGTAACATGGAGTAGTAGAATTTTTAGCATAGTTTCATTGCAGATTTTTTTTTAATTTTGTACCGTTGTTTTACAGGGTTTTGCCGTAAGAAAACTCTTACACACACAAACACTTACTCTTAGTACACACTAAGCCGAATGGGATCCACAGTACCCACTATTAACAACGTTTAATCTGGGACCAACCTGAAATCGCGAAAACAAAAGAGTGATTTTTCACATACAGAAAATAACAAAACAAAAAAACAAGAAAATTATGCTGTAGGTTTTTTACTCCTTCACACACAAAATTTTCCGTACCGGTAAAAAAGTTACCCGGTATTTGAATTAATCTCTACATAGTATAAATTGAAGTCGCTTTCCACGTCTGTCTGTCTGTCTGTATGTCTGTATGGCCGCTAACTCCTCCTAAACCACGCAACGGATTTTGATGCGGTTTTCACCATCAGTTAGATACATTTTCAAGGAAGGTTTATATATATAAATAACTAGCAACCCGCCCCGGTTTCGCACGTAACTTACACCCGTGCGAAGCCGGGCGGGTGGGTCGCTAGTATCGTATAAAGCCAAAATTTAAAAAAAACTCATAACGCTTAAATAATAAGAATCGTCGGGCCCAAAAAGCTATTTTCAATTTCATATTGCCTACACAGAGAGAAACTAATAATTTTGAAAACGCTCGCGTAGCCAATGCCCAGGCAATAGAAATAAAAAGACCGTTCAATTTAGTCATAAAAACAAGAACGCTATTGTAATTCGACTGCTATTAAGTAAGTAGTTCTGAGTTGCCGGCGACATTGTAATGATTTACCCAATGGAAATGGGCCCCCGACATGAACGTACAATTATCCATGTATTTCTGGCGACTTTTATTTGTTCTGTGCGCCTATTCACGAAATTATGCTTGTTAAGAATAACAGTAATGATTTAAGTTCGTTATGATAACACCCTAGAAGTTACAAATAGAATAGGCACGCTTGATAACGTACATTGACATTTTTATGAAAAGAGTTTTATGTCACTTCATTGTATTATTTTCCTAAACTTGTGTATTTTCGACTGTCAATCTGTAATAATGGTGGATTATTATACCACCTATCCTGCTAATATTATAAACGAGAAAGTTTGTATGTATAGATGTATGGATGTTTTTTCCTCTTTCACACTGCAACGGGACCACTGATCGACTTGATTTTTTGCATGGGTATAGTTCAAGAGCCAGAGAGTGACATAGGCTACTTTTCATCATAATCATCATCACCATTTTTCATCACTACGCGGGTGAAACCACAGGGCGCAGCTAGTATATTATATAGATTTTTACCTATATAATATTAGGTACCTACCTAAGAATCGAAGCCAAGGACAAGTACTAGTATCTATATAACAACAAAAGTACGGCAAAATTTAGAAACCTAAATAGGCAAGGGGAATTATTTTCCCACTTCGAGACATAGTACACATACATAATTAATTGAATATTTTAAAGGAATGAATCAATAAAATACACATAAAAATAATACTTACTTTATATATGAAATAGAAACATAATCTACTAATTACTGGATTTTTTGTAGTATATTTCTATGATGAATATTATCTGCAATTTTTTTCGTGATTTCAATGTTGCTCTCACATTAAAAATGGTTCATAATGATGGGCACCCTTTCCTGGTAACCCTGTAAACTGTCTCGTTTAAAAATGAATAGTTGATATTTGTTTCAGGGATCGAGTATTCAAATTAAATATGTCTGACATAAGCCAATCACACTGTAAGGTAAGTGAAATTCGCAACTTAATCGCAGAATGCTAAGCACACTTTTAATGTTTCTGCCGCTAGGATGAACTTCAAAGACTTTTTGAAAGTAAACTGAACCACTTGCTTACGCTTGCTGAGCTCTAAAGACGCCCACTTTTCCAGCACTACATGAGATTTTTAATGCATCTTACTTTAACGAATTTTCTACATTTTCACGCGTAAGTGCCAATCTTTTGAACAGTAAAAACCCTTATGATGTCGCTACATAAAAGAAAGCGTAGTGCACTCAGTCTTTGATATTTTTTATGAGGAAGTAATGTAGGATACATTTTATTGCGCTGGATGGGATTTTTGAGGGTCTTCGTCGGGATTGAGTGTAAAGCGATCTTTGTAGAGAGACGCGATGGTGCTGGAGGCAGGCAACGTGGCGAGATGCGTTAGTAAAGGCAAGTCGGAGCCGTTCGAATGCCGGAACCACATCCGTGTGCTGCAGCCATTGGGCGATGGCAAGAGGCTCTATGTCTGCGGCACCAATGCCCACAGTCCTAAGGACTTAGTTGTATATGTGAGTATAAACATACCTATTTTCTTTTTTGCCATTAACAGTAAAGGGATCCCTTCCCTGGGTAATGCAGTGTTTCGCACCGCATTTGGTTCGCACCACCGTGTGAAACGCTGAAGTGATCTGAATCAATGGATATAGATGTTGATAGTAACGATGACTCATTTTGCCGCACTATCCTATTAGGTAATTAATAAACCTGTAACTATAGATGAAGCTTGAGAAAAAAAAACAGTAAATAAATAAATGTTCCAAACTTTTTGACTATACGGTAGACACCACATACCTGTGACGACGGACACTTTTTTAGCCTATTTTGAATTTTGCGCAAAAGTCTTGCAGGCCATGGCGTTACTTTATGATGTTATGATGATTAATTACTCTATTTCAACAGTACAGGGCCCCGATTCTACTAACGAAATTGTTTTTAAATTTTAATTGTTTCAATTTTATTTTTTAAATAAATGCCTCAAAACTTACAGTTTAAAAAACAATTATACTAGAAAAATACCGCCACCTAATATCATAACTTAGTATTTAAAAAAACTGACAATTTTAAGGCAATTATTCAAGAAATAAAAATGAAACAATTACAATTTAAAAACAATTTCTTTAGTAGAATCGGAGCCCTGGACCTTATGCGAACTTTCAAACAAGACGGTTTGTTTTCATAATCGTGACGTCCTTCGATCTGATTGGCGTTTTAACTTTTACTTATCATAGCGGAATTATGTTTTTCATATTGTTTTTTTAGTCAAAATATATAGGTATCAATTTTGCTATTAAAATTAATACAAGTTTTTAATTTTTAAATGATGCTCTTAATTTTTATCTAAATCTTTTTATATAATTTTTTTTCAATTTTGAAAATATTACTATTCATATTGTATTATCACTAGAACTAAACGCGTATGCAAGGTTTCAGCAAAATCAGTTAGCCTGGTTATAATTTAGCTTGCAAGATTTGACCTAAACAAACTAACAAACATTGCAAACTAAATAAGACCTTGTAATAAATATAGTTTTAAGTTTTTTTTTTTAATATCAGTCTTTCAAATCATGATTTTAGTAATATTGTCATCATACATGTATTGGCAAGCCATTGACGCTTCCCGTCACTGTTATAGCAGAGTTGCCCCACAATTAACAATACCTAAAGTTATATGATTATTTACGGGATATTTACCGTGGTAAGGTTGTGGAATGAGCTCCCGATATTTCGCACGCACCATCCCGTGAACATGGTGCATGTAACTGCTCCGAAATATCGGGAGCTCATAGTCCACAACCGTAAATAACCTTATAACTTTAGTGAACAACCGTAATATTTTATAACAGTCTTCAACAATACCTAGTAGCAAAAACCTTACCTACAACAGATAGCACTTAATTTTAATCCCAATATCAAGCCAACATGTCCAATAAGTCATGCTCAACATTTTATACCGAATAATCTCATTGTTAGACAGGTGTAATGTATCATCATAAATATGTATTTAAAAGATACTTCATTTTTACAAATTGATAGCTGCTGTAAAAATTCAATTTGTCCCCGTGTTTTCAGAGTTAAGTCTGATACACACGTATCATTATTCATTTATCTTTCGTTAATAAATTTATCAATTACATTTTATGGAGCCTGTAAATTCGGCCAGATTAATTAGCGAGATTGACACGACTAACATTCAAACCTAATTTGTACGAGTATTTAAATTTTATATGTTTATTCAGTAGAATTGTTCTGTATAGAATAAACTTTGCTCATTTGAAAGCTTCATTTAGAAGGGTGACTTGCTTTTATATTCACGACGTATCTTTACATTATCATACAAAGGACGGGTCTTTTCGTCTTCAACATTTATGGTCATTGATTTCACTTGCTTTGATGTTAAGGACCCATAATTCTGACGAAGTAGGTTTACTTCGTTTTCTTGCTAATATTGTGCTTAATCTTTATCTAATAAATTATATCGCAGTTCCTAATATTAACACAACTCTGGAGTACGCAATCTAGAAAAATGCTTTTTTCCCACTAGTTTTTTAATAATCGAGGACATCTATCAACTAAATTGATAAAAACATCGAAATAAAAACTTTGCGGAAAATCCCCTTTTTTATTTAGGTGGCTAGATGTCCTTGATCTAGATAGTTCTAGATAGCCTAGATCGCTCGAAGAATCGATAGGGAAGAAAACTTCTTGTGTGGAGACCACGACCCGGTAGACGCAGCGTAGGTAGGCCTCCCACTAGATGGACCGACGACATTGTGGGAGTCGCTGGCATCCAGTGGATGTAAAAGGCAGGCTGTCGTTCAGTGTGGAGGTTAAAGGGGGAGGCCTATGTTCAGCAGTGGACGTCTTCTGGCTGATGATGAAGATAAGATGTCCATGACACGTAACATTACAGATGGAAAAAAGTATACTTAACTTTAAAATTTTGGTACTCCAAAGCTGTGTGAAAACTCATTTTCGCTTGCCCTGCCTTCCCACCGTAAAGCTAAAATATGTTGTAAAATTTTCAGTTAAATTTAACACATCTACCCCGACACGAATACGTCCCTGGGGTAGGTTTAGGGGTGGCGAAGTGTCCTTATGACCCTGCAGACAACAGCACGGCGGTCTGGGTCACAGAAGGGAACCCCGGAGGCCTAGAAGCAGTGTATGCAGGGACCAATGCTGAGTTCACTAAAGCAGACCCAGTGATCTTCAGGAATGATCTGTTTGATTTTTCTACGGGACAAAAAAAGTACAATTTCAAGAGAACTTTGAAATACGATTCTAAATGGTTGGACAGTAAGTGTATATTTGTTTACATTCACCATTATGTCTTTATGATAATAATTTATTAAAATATAGGTCAAACAGTTCAAAGATATTCAAGTACGTATCTTTGAAATAAATGAAGAACCATCCTTGCCTTTAATTTAAAATCAGATTGTAATAAAAAGAAACAAACATTTGCTTCCTGTATAAAAATTATGTAACATTACATTAATTTTATCTGCCAGCCTCTTCTACAAACACAAGCAAAAGTGTCATTCTGTGAATACCCGCGTCCCAAAACCTGGCATACAAACTCGCCTTATCGGATAAACAGACGGAGCGACGTTCATTATATTAATAGGGATATCGGGCCTTGTCCCTTATTCCGTACTTTATTTTACGAGAGTACGATAAAAGCCATAGAACTCTATCGGAGGTTCATAAAATAAAATAAAGCAGGAATCCCGGGGCGGTACATACATTAATTTGCAGTAAATTGTCGGACGGGCAATCTGTCTCGCTTGCGTTATTAAAGTTTGTCTCTCTCACTTTTTGTTGGAAAACTCTGCTTCATAATATTTTCTGGGGTTGTTAAATGTGTTTTATTTGAAAACACGCCTAGAGTGCTTTTAAAAGTTCTTGTATGTTCCGTATTTTTACCAGTATTTACCCGAAATATTAATGAAAGAGTTAATACTGAATCAGTATAACTTTTTGGTGATGGGGAGAAATGTTCGAAATATACTGGCTGCATTTGAGGGTGCTGGTTTGTGTGCTATTGCACCTGCTAAAACCCTCTCGGTGGCAGGCCTCTGTGCCTGAGATAGAGCACTGGAACTTCCATAGGAACGCACCGGTTTCTCCTATAGCACGTTGCTTTAAGCAATTACTCACTCCTGCCTTCCCACAAAAAACTATGCAAGGCTAGTTAAATAAAACTCCAGCAAGCCTGTCGGAGGTCAACTTTAGTGGGGCTAGTAAGAATACTTTACGCAGGCCATACCGTACCGTGGTCTTCCCCGGGCTCGTTTGAATAGGCCAGATCCCTAAATCTGATGACCACACACGAGTTGAAGGCCCCCTTTTAGTCACAGTTTGCCAAGAGTTTTCATTTTAATTTCTTTATTTAAAAATTCTTTGTTACTCAGGTTTTCCTTTTTCCAGAAACTAATTTCGTCGGCTCATTTGACGTTGGAGAATACGTATTATTCTTCTTCCGAGAGACAGCCGTCGAGTTCATGAATTGCGGCAAAGCTGTATACTCCCGAGTGGCGAGGGTTTGCAAGCAAGATACGGGAGGCAAGCACATTCTCAACCAGAACTGGGCCACGTATCTAAAGGCCCGTCTCAACTGCAGCATACCTGGAGAGTTTCCTTTCTATTTTGATGAAATTCGTGAGTATTTGTGATATTTCAGTTAAGTTTGGCTTTTAAAGCTAGGAACTGTTTCACGGTCCTGCGTTTACGATTTGATTAGTAAATTGTATGAGTTTTCTTAGCTAAAATGTTTTTTAAACGACAACTCAGTGGTTGTGTTTTTTTTTTGTAAAACAACGGAAACGAGCTGTAGACCTCACAGCTTCCACCTACTTCAGAAGTGCATAAATTATGGGGCTGGTATCTTACTTAAAGTTGTTCAAAAAGATGAATACAATGATCTCCTCTCTTTTTTGGCTTAGTTCAGGGTTCCGTTCTGTATACAGAACGGTAGTACCGTTCTGTATACAGAACGGAACCCTGAATAAGTGAAGATATACCTTATTTGTTTTTTTTTCTTATTCTGAACTAAGAAATATTATATCAGGAACGAAATTCTGCTCTTTGCTGATGAGATATAAACCTACATTGAAACGTACATGAAGCTCATAACCTCTTGCTTTTGTTTAGAGGCGAATGAAATACGGATTGCAAGCTAAATCTGGGTCACTGGAGTTTACGCTAACTTAGAATTCGCTTGGAAAATGCGGTTTCGGATTATCTATTAACTAATAACCGTTTCTGTTTTGATTAAAGACAAAATGATAGCGATATTTGGTTTTAACAGCAACTAAAAAATGCTTTTGTAAACACGTATTGAGATTTTAGGGCACGTATTTCAAAGCACGATTCAGTAACAGAATACCTGCAGAATTTAGTCTCAGTTTGATGAAATTCGTGAGAAGGCAGCAGTGTTGTAAATTGTTGCTGCACTAACCTTTGAACTAGAGCTTTTGTTTAGAAATCCGATCTGACAAAACAACAAGCATAGAGTTGGAGTATTGCAAAATCCAACGGAAGAACAGAAATAATAAACATTTTGTATATAGGATTTGCAAGTGTCACACGCGTTCTTGAGAAAAAGGGTCTTGACATACGGATAGACAGACAGACAGACAGACGGACAACGAAGTGATCCTATAAGGGTTCCATTTTTTCCTTTTGAGGTACGGAACCCTAAAAATGTGTAGCAGTTTAAAAGTTATGATTCTCAACATAATCATGTTTTTAAAATTTTTATTTATGTTTTAGCTGACAAATAATTTTATTTCCGATTTAGGGTTATTCACACATTTCAATAGATAAGTATAAAGATTCTCTATCACCCAGCCGTTGTTCAGACCACCTGTTTATATAAGTTATTAGATTTTTTCTTAATCGTATTATGACAAGAATGTACAGTTTCTTTCAAAACTGCTAAAGAGTAACTTTGTAAGTGGTATTGTTTATTTTTGCTGTTGTTATACTTAACTATTTGTTGCAGAGAGCGTATACCAAATGCCGGGGGATACGAGTAAGTTTTACGCGGCCTTCACGACTGGAGCCAGCGATGGACTGGTGGGCTCAGCAATATGTACGTTCACAATGGAAGATATACAAGAAGCATTCGCCGGAAGATTCAAAGAACAGGTTAGAAAATTAAAGGAAAGTCGAGAAAAGTTTGCCCTAATGGATGATTGAGGTTCGAATTATCCAAGAGAATAGTGTCAGGCCAAATTAGGTCAGGGCCCCATTTTAAAGAAATTGTTTTTAAATTGTAATTGTTTCAATTTTATTTTTTAAATAATTGCCTCAAAATTTACAGTTTTTTTACTTAGTTATAATATTAGGGTGGTATTTTTCTAGTATAAAAAAATTATTCAAAACTGTCAGCTTTAGGGCAATTATAAAAAAAAAAAAACAAAAAACAGTTACAATTTAAAAACAATTTCTTTAGTAGAATCAGGGGCCTGGTCTATTGAGGTAGCGCTTACTTGCTTAGTGGTTCAGTGCAAAATCACTGCAATCAATGAAATTTATGCATAAGTAGATTTTTTACACATTTTTGTTTTGTTTCTGAATTAGATTACCTACAAATAAACGAAATATTATCATGTTTTATCACTTCGTTTTCCACGACCCTTATTCCTTATCTTAGACCCTACTGTGGGCCACGGGATAAACGACACGCGATGTAATATTAATTGAGAAATAAAGTGTTTAGAGTGTTTACATTAGAAATTTCTAATAAAAGGATTTTTGTTGGTCCAGGCGTCATCAAGTTCAGCATGGTTGCCAGTGCTCCGAGCCAGAGTCCCGACGCCGCGGCCAGGCACTTGCGTCAACAGCACCGAGGCTCTTCCCGATAATGTGCTCAATTTTATAAGGTAAGCCACTTACGTAAGCTTAAAACATTCTAAGACTTTCTCTCTGCGGCAAGATTTATATTCTGTTTTGCCTTACAACTTCTGCAATAAAGTGTATACATACACTTATTCAACTTTCAACTGGTGCGAGTTAGGTCACAATGAGCCCTTACCTGAACTCATATTGTGTGCGTCTGGTGCATTGACTTTGACACTTTGGCTCTCGGAGGCCGCGACGCTCTATTATTTGAGGTCTATTTCCACTTCACATCGCCTCACACAGAGACAGACTGGGAAGAAGACTGATTTAGCTACTAAAAAGTGTGAGTCAAACATGAGGTAGGTATTTCAGACTTCATCTGCAAGAACGTTTTAACCCTTTACGGCGCTGGGTTGCACTTCTGCAACATACCGATTTTTTCCACATAAAAATATACCCTGAGCGACTAGACGAGTTTAACACCGCGTTGTCATACTGCAACAGACTGCTTTGGAGGTGTAATAACTGAATGGATCACTAGATGGCGTCAGTTGTATGTTTTGGTCGTTCAAAGTGGCAAGCAGGTATAAAAAATTTCGCAGCGTTTGATAATTTTTTCAAAAAGTTTTTTTTATTGAAAAAAATTACAATTGCTTTTTGAAATTGATATGGTGTAAAGGTAAGTGTTTTATTAGTACTTTTCCAGTATAGTTTCATTGAAAAATGTTGTTATTCCAGACTTAGGATTGATTTTTGTTTTGTTGTACATCTGCAACATTGCGCTTTAGTGTTCAAGTTGGTAGTACTGTCCTATTTGAAATTGATAATTATTTTTTAGGTTTAAAATCAGTTGTGAATTACGCAATTTGACTGAAAAAGACTTGCAAGCCATATTGGAAGCGTGGAAGGTCAGTGAAGATGGCCTAGCTTTCTCGAGTGACAATGACGTAGCTGATCCAACGTACGCTTTGCACTTGATGAAAAGAAATTTCAGATGATGAACAAAATTAATTCGAAAACAGAACTCAGGCTGCTACTTACTTGCCCTAGATTACTGCTAGTGATGAGCCAAATACAAGCACATCAGTAACCCCAAAAACTACGTATCTCATCGACAACGCCTTCGGCGGCACCAGCGCCTTGGTTCCAGGTAATACACATGATCCTCGGGCAAATGTTACATGGAATACAAACAATTTAGAACTGAATCAGGACTACCTGATGTTCCGAGGATCGGCAGAACTACTTCCAGAAATAAAACAAAAGAAAACACCTTACAATAAATTTTCATACGTGTTGACTAATAACATTATTGTCCTCATACGGGATCAGACCAACTTGTACAGCGTACAAAAAATGCTGATGAGCCTGCAAGTGTCACCAGTTAGGAGATCAAACAATTCATAGACATAGGCTTTTTTTCAATAGTTTGCGTGCCCAAAATATAAATGTATTGGTCAGAAAAAATTGCCTTCTCCCAAAATACAAGTGACTATACGCCATTGAAGCCACAACAAACTCGGGCAACTATTGTATTTCAATGGTAACAGCGCCATATGAACATCAAGATTCTGACAGACTATATAAAGTCCAACCATTGATAGAACAATATGTTTTATTGAATTCCTTTTGAAGCACATTATTTTGTCTGTAGATGAACAAATGTGTTGGAGAAAATGGAGGTCCTAAGTAAGATTCTGAACTCCGCTAAATTAAGATTAAATACAGCTGAGACCTTATGCAAATATAAAACTAGACGAATAAAGAGTACAAGCGATATCGAAAGCCTGATTCAAATAAAAAAGAAGAAAGGCTCTAGCTCTGCACATTCCACCAAAGAGATGAGACTGGACCAGGTAGAGCACTGGTCGGGGTAGGTCAAAAAATGAGTGAGATGTCAATTTCCCGGCTGCAGCGGCTACACGCAAACAGACTGCGAAAAATGTAGAGCTGCTTTATGTTTTATTGTACAAAAACACTTTTTAATTTTTTTTTTTACTCCTAACTAATATATGAAATTTGTTGGAACAATTATGAAGAATAAGCACAATGTTGCATATCTGCAACATGTATAAAATTTGTTTAAATATATAATTTATTTCAAAAAAGATTTTTTTTATTATTTTTCCTGTTTTCTATACACTATTTAGCATAACATACCAAAAAAACAACACTTTCAAAGCTCTTGCGCCGTAAAGGGTTAAGAGCCCTTGCTATAGCTATCGCAAGCGCATTTTGAACATTATGAAAATAAATCACTAGTAGCAAAAAATGTCTATTCGTACATTATCTTTAGAATGACATTAAAAATGCCTTTAAGCAATTTTTACGTTGGTATTTTTTATTTTGGCGGAGGCGATAGAAAAAAAAAACTAAAAAAGATTTTTTACATATTCACCCACCGTGAAAAATGCTTTAAAACATTAACAATTATATTTTAAAGATAATGTCCAAAATCGGTTATTCGAGATTTTTATCTTCAAATATGTTAGAAATGTGGAAAAGAGATAGCTTAGGCCGAAGAGCAGGCAAGATACGTCTAGACAAAAGAAAAACATATCACAGATAGCTAATCACCTTGATAGCTCATACCACGTGATTCCCGTGTGATTCTCAGAACTGGCAGACATTCGCATTAATGCAAATTTCTGCCAAATACTTCCTATCACAAAGGAATAGTAAATGTATCGCAATGTACGTAATGGATTGATTAATGGATGCCGGAGCCTCAATACACATCGCACATAAATTGTCGTTATTAGCCGGCGCTATGTCTTGCGCTCCCCGGCGTGTAATCTCAACAAGGTTATAGACCACACATTAGTTTCGCGACGCGTGCTCCTCTACTAATTGGGTCACATTCGCTTCCTCTTAATTGATGGTGCGGTGAGGAACAGGCAGATAGGCACCCCTGCCACGATCTGTGAGAAGATTGTTCATATTCACAGTAAAAAGCATTATATTTAAATACCGGGTAACGGAAAAGCTCCCGAAGCCAAAATTCCACTATTATACTATCTAAATACAATCGAATACCATTAACCATTTGCTTTTTACTTGTTGTTTTAGTGTTGTTTTTGTTTTAAAATTTCGCGAACCAGCAATGTAAAGCATACAAGCGTGCACGCGGCGCCAGCTCCCTCGTTAGCACCTCTATAGCGTCAGCTGATATTTTATTACATTTCGTTTTTTTTTGTAGTAAGTAGTATCGTATTTAGCAATCACCAACACTATCACCAGCCTTCGTTTCCGGAACGTTTTTCATACATTATAATATGAATATAGTATTTTTTTGTTGTTCAAGTTGTTCACTTTGATGTGTTTATGAACACTCTTAAGTTACTACACCTATTACACGTTGTATACATACAATTTTGAACATAAAAAGGGTCTGGTTTACAACAAAAAAATATTGTCATTCTTTTTAAAATAACATTGTAAATGTTATAAAGCAAATTTCGTGTTGATATTTTGAAAGATGTTGGAAGAAAGAAAAATACTCGAAAAAATAGTATCTAAAACGTTTGCAACGTTATTCTTAAAATAATGCCCGCTCCTTTTTTTTAAAAATAGTAGATAGTCTTGCGCTTGGCTGCTATTTTGCCTGGTCTACGATGGAGCACGCTTGCCTAGAAGAAACTGATTCGCTCTCAACTTGAAGACACCCAGATTGTAACTGACGGGGAAAACCCATTCAGGCAGCGAATTCCACAGACTAGCAGTTCGCACAATAAATGTGGAATCAAAGCGCTTCGTACGGGTTTTCGGAATATCAACCATAAAACGCTGTCAATTTTTCGTGCCTTCCCTGGCAGTCTGATAAAAATAAGGGCAGGAGGGAATTAAATCATAATTTTTTATTCATACTTGGCGATTTTTTTTCTTTTGTATTTGAAAATGTATCATATAATTATTATAGATAGCTCTTGCCTCGCTCTTGAACACTGCATTAATGGATACCCTGCTGTCTTTATCACTTTTCAAAAGAATTGCTAAAATGGCAATATATGCCGTGTTTTATTCAAAGCTATTCAAATGAGGTGGTGAGTAATACGCATTAAAAGCTTTCCACAAACTGACAGACCTTGAACGTTACCCAACAAAATTCAATATATTCGATCGAATAGGAAAATTTAATCAGTTATTTCTATGAATCGAAACGAAATAGTATTTGTATCTCGATATTTTTCAAGCCCCAAAAAATGAGACTATAAAAATAAAAAGCCTTCAGAGTTGTTTTTAATAGCAAAAGTTTTTCTTTTCCAAAGTCATCATCATTATCGGTCCATTATCTGCAATCCTTTTCGTATTATTCTTTTGTTTATTTTAATTACCGTAGAGCATATTTTTGTTTTAAACGAAAATTATAATGTTTTGTTTGTTTAGATATTTTTCCAGCTGTTTCAATTATTTATGTCAGTTTTGCATTGGGGTTGAAAACTGTACAAGAAAGCGTTAGCATATACCTTGTTAATAAAATCACATATCTGTACCATCTTATACCTATACTATGAGTAGCTTGTCATTATGACATTTTTCATTTACAACAGCCTTTCCCAAAGTGGGCGATAACGCCCTCTTGTGGGCACTGCAGGCCTAAAGGGGGCGGTAAGAGACCCAGGAAAATAATGGGGGCGTTGTGTAGAGGCTTGGGGGGTAATTTGTAATTTCATTTAGCTAGGAGGCCTCTTAGACACCGACTGCATGAGCTCTCGACTCTCAACTACAACTTGTGAACTAATATTGAACTAATATTAGTTAAGAGATTGCTCAAACTCGGTTCGATATTTCTCTCTTTTAAAAAAAATAATTTATTCTCAAAGTGGGCAGTAGACAAAATAAGTTTGGGAACCCCTGATTTACAAGAAAGCCTAATAAAGTAAATTTAACAATTATATAGATATATATTATAGATTATTTACGGGATATGTACCGTGGTAAACTATAAATTGTTTTTTTTTACGTCCGTATATGAGCTAATAATCTCAAATGACTCAACAGATTTTCTTGAATCAAAGAGTTGAGTCAAAGAGTTCCTTCCGGCATATAACACCTTTTCCGTTTTACTTTGTAGAGTTACCTCTCCATCATTTCAATCTTTGGAATTGAAAATAAGATAACATGCACGTTAGCACAGAACTATGCTATAAGCTAGACTTGGCTAAGCACAGTAGATATATTATAAGCTATAGCAGTAGTTCGACCCGGCTGTGTTCTTGAATTCATTAGTCGCTTCTATCGGGTTTTAAGAACATATTGTTTTTGTACGCTACTTCTACGCTGACGACACACACACACACAAACACATTCACACACTGTGAATTGCAATGACGCGGCGCGCACGACTATCGCACTGAGCGTACCCTGAAGTATCGTTAGCGGGCAGGTGCAAGGGCGCTCATTTGATTACGTCATTCGATTCAGTTTGTTTAAAGTCAAACTACTGCTTTAGCTTTATATCAACTGTGGCTAAGGCCTTATTCACTGGCCTGGTTCCTCAACCATCTGATGGCTTGAGCAAGCATTGATTAAGGTCATACACTAAGCCTATTTGCTTGTCTTGCCTATCGATGTGGTTACCGGCGCGCCCTACTTAGCTTCCTGAATTGCGATATGTAATATTATGGTTCGGTGACTATGCTTACCGTAATTGGTAGGCTCCATCTACTCGCTGCCTTTGAAGCTAATTGATAGACAGTACGAAATAGGTGCATGACGTCACTTTATTACAAGGAGACCGTTGTTAATAGAGCTTCCTATTCATTATGGTAATACACCATCGGTTATCATATTAAGGATGTAGAGGAATTTATCGAGATAGTGCCATTATTATTTACGCGAGGTAGCGCAATCTCAAGGCCAGTGCAGAGCTTCAAACTACTAAAACGTTTTGATTAAAATCATTAGCGGTACTGCCAATGATACAGCGATAATACTAGTTGTAAGATTTGGACATACTCCATATAAATTCGACCTATATAATTTTATTTTTGTTTAATTATTCACTAAACCGATTTTTATTAGATTTTACATTTTGAGTTCAATGACAAACTTTGCTGTATTATGTTCAAAAAAATTAATTATGGCTTGTAATTTCTGTGAATTATTGATCTTAGTTTTGAAGTAAGTTAAATTAGAACTAACTTCGTAGTAAATATAGATCGATGCACATAGGTAAGTTTATTTTGGATACACTGCAGAAACGAGGCAATCTCATCTACACCCTAAAAATGTCATTGTATTGAACACGTAGAATGCAGTTTTGTACATATCCAGGATTTGGTGCCAACATTAAGCCATTCGTATAATTTAT
Source organism: Agriopis marginaria (assembly GCA_932305915.1). Taxonomy (NCBI): domain Eukaryota; kingdom Metazoa; phylum Arthropoda; class Insecta; order Lepidoptera; family Geometridae; genus Agriopis; species Agriopis marginaria. The sequence goes on from OW029921.1 coordinate 9,371,666, forward strand.
GGATGCATCCAGATGCAATCGATACATATCAGTTAGGCGCTAAGTGATGGATAGGTAATATAGTAGTAGATTAATTTTATGATATTGTTGCTATTGTTATTTTGAAGTTGTCTCGCTGTGTTACTTTGTGGCTAAGTTTTATCTTGTCTGTAGGTAATAGGCTATAGGATTAATTATTTTATTGCGTAGTAAAAAAAGAATCACCGAAAACAAATTAAAATATTATGTTCAACATTTTGTAAGATTATGATAATTTTAATGTCTTGCTAGAGAGTACACTATGCTTACAAATGATATCAAGTACGCCATGCAATCTCTATACTGGCACTCACTTAGCGGGAAAAGGACAAAGCATCCCTTTCTAATCTGGACATAAACTTTTCACACCACCTGCTCGACAATGTCTAATTAAATTTACCTATGCCAATTCCGAACCCATTTCGAAATTGTATATTACACAAACAGTGTTTCAAATATATATTTTTTATTCTTAAACGGCAGAGATAATAAAATCCTAACCTGATACGTCATTTAGAGGTCAACGAAAGCCGAATGATTTCTTAGATTGTGGATCCTATAAACTTACTAATAATATGCAGGTAACGCGTAAAGAGTATGCCGAATGTCATATTAAAAGTTGTTCATATAATGCTGAGTATTTCTTTTCTTGATTGCAGGGTTAAGTTCTTAGTTTATTGTTAAGTTTTTAAAGGGCTGTGGATTTTGTTAAATAAATAAAATAAAAATAAATAAAATCCCATGGTAAAAATTGTTTATAATGATAGGTATAATGGACCACTTTCAGCTTAGCACACCATTTCTACGTAACCCTGTATAATTTCTAAGGGAGTTACAGATTAATCTATGCTTGTGCAGGTCTCACCCACTAATGGACTCGGCAGTGAGGCACGAAGGCGACGCACCAGCCTTCTACAAACGAGACCTGGTTCTCACGACTCTCGTAGTCGATAAGCAGTTCGTCGACATGCTGGGCGATGATATCACCTACACTATCTTCTACGCGGGAACGAGTGAGTTCACTAATAAATTTACGGTTATTTGCTTTATTGTGACCTGGTTTAATTATTGGCTTGGCATATTTAGTCCTTTCTCTAAACGATTTAGCGTGTACATGTAGCGTCTTACATTAAGTATTTACTAGACTTCTTTAATACTCGTATTTAGGTACTGCTCGCAGCCTTACTTTACATTTTCTTTATGTTTAATTTAATTTGACTAAAATATTTTATCTAAATGGTTTTATTACGGGTCTATAACAAAACAAATTACTTAATATTGCAAACGTTTTAGAGTAATTTTTATGTTTATAAGTTTTATATTGGCGGAAGAGACTGTAAAAAACGTATTTATTTCTTCGATCTCCTCCACCTCTTCCCTTAATATTATATCAGTACGATAATTACTTTATCAATTCGCAATTTTATTTTAAAGGTGCCTAATCGGTTTTTTTAAATTAAATTATTTGATTTTTGATCTTCTGTAAATTTTAAAACATGCGCAATAGCTCTGGCTGTTGTGCGCGGCCTTACGATTTTAAGTTACTTTTACAGCAAAAAAATGTTGTTGTGTAGGTAACGGCGAGGTTTACAAGATAGTGCAGTGGGCGGGCGGCGCGTCGCGTGTTGCAGACGTGTGGATGGCGGCGCGCGCCGAGCCGGTGCGCGCGCTCGCGCTCTCGCGTCGCCTTGCCTCGCTCTACCTCGCCACCGACCACCGCCTGCGCCAGCTGCCGCTCAGACTCTGCACACACAGGTTACTCACATACTCATACATCTAAGAGCGGCCGCACACATAGGCACAAAAAGCGACCACTCGTGGCTGCCCTCAGAAAAAAATTATTTAAGTGTATTTATACCTTCAGTCTTCGGTCAAAATAAAATGAATGGACTGAGAACGGACCGAGAAGATGCGTATTTTTGAAGATTACAAAATGAGCGCCGGCGCTCACTTCGTTTAAGTCAGTCTCTAGCCGTAGGAAGTGCGACACGAGTCTATTGTGACATGATAACGAAATATCTGACAAAATTATGCCTTCGTGTGTTTTTCCGAAGTGTAAATCTATTTTTTGTAACAAATGTACTGTACATGGTTATAATACTAGGGCCTTTATTAACTAAACAAAATACAAGCTAAAACTAAAACTACAAATACAGTTAGACTGCCCATAGACCGTTGAAGGTCTAAAGACAATCCAAATGCTCAAGCCCACTACCAGTTGGCAGCGTACCCAGCTTGCTGGCGGCATTACCACGTTGAATGGCAATGCTTATGCGTTGAGCCAGAAACACGCCAGCATTTTGGTCACGCGTCGCATTAATCAGGTTATAATTAGGTGTTGAAGTATATGTCCGACGGTTTTAACTCGTTTTTACTGAACAAGTTATATATGGTTATGGCCCGTCCATTCATTTTATTTTCGTCGAAGCCTTCAGTATACTTTTGAGCACTTCCCCTCCCTTACTCACTTACTTAAATGTTTCATCTAGCGCTTGTGGCGATACGAGTAGTCGAATTTTATTGCTAGGTGTGCAGCCGCTCGAATCGCTAGATTTAGTTTAGTCACGGCGACTAAAATTTTATCCCGACTGAAAGTAAATTCCGAGCAGGATCCCATAATAAGGCATTGAACATCATTCTAAAAGGACTAAAAGAAAAAAGTCAAAGCCTTTCTTAGGCTTAGGATGCAGAATTATAGACACTCAAGAGATTATCACCTCTACACACAAGACATCAAAGAAAATAATTAATTAAGCCCATCTAATATAAGAGGTATCTAGTTTTTGAAAGTTTGACCGTAAAAACCAATAACCCTAAAAATTATGAAGGCCCAGAAATAATGAAATGTTCAGATAATTACTCTTTGACTATTTAATTTTAAGATCGTCAGATCAGCTCATTGTAATACCTATTGACGTCGATTCTGATGTACCATTCTCTAAACTAAACTAAATTTGACAGCTCTAAAATTGTTGCCATCCTTTTCTGACGTATTAAATTAAAAAGAGACGCCAATAATTTTAGTCTAGTCAAATTAGTTTAGTTTAGAGAATGGTACAACAGAATTGACACCAATGTCTCTTATTGGATACACAATACAAAAACGACCCTATTAATATGTACTTAAAATCTTTAGAACAATTTCTGCTCAAAAAAAATTACTGTCCATGTACCTAAAATAGTAAAGGTTTTAAAAAAGCAATTTCCTACCTTCCAAAAGAATTTTCTTTACATTATTTTTTATAACTTAAAGCCAGCTTACTCTAAATAAGGGATTAGGCACCTACCCTTATTTAGAGGAACAAGGGTTCTTGTTAACATCATAAGCCTTAGTAGATTGTTTTCAAGAAAATAAAAATACTTTTAAGGTTGTACATTGAAATAAGAAGTCTAACAATCTGCTATCAAATTACTTGTCGTTTCTATTTTTAACTGAAGAAAATATTCTTCGTGTAAGTTTTCTCTTGATTTCCAACTATAAATATTGTATTCAAAATATTGCCTGCTTAAATGAAAAATGTTAGTGCTATATAATAAATAATATGTCATAAGTCCCGATAAACATTTAAAACATGACTGTTTTCAAATAGCGAAAGTTTAAAAATTACTATATAAACTAAACAAAATACAAGCTAAAACTAAAACTACAAATACAGTTAGACTGCCCATAGACCGTTGAAGGTCTAAAGACAATCCAAATGCTCAAGCCCACTACCAGTTGGCAGCATACCCTTCATGCTGTAATACTATATAATAATGTTGAATTATTCCACATAAAGTTCCTCGTTTTTGTCTATTTTTGAACATCATGCAGTGGTATCCACCTCTACTTGTTTGCTCAAATTAAATGAATAAATGGAAGCGTTATACCCAGTTCTTACCCAACGTCCACCGCCTGAGATCACCTGGGTGAACCGTGGAAAGTTTTTTTTACAACGGCTCTGCTGTCATATAATACTTGAATGCCTACCTTAGCTATTTTACCCTTTAGCACTTACACCCCCCTTGGTCGTCCATTTGATTACATTTTGAGCATTATTGTTTGCAGTTGTGTCCTGCTCAATATTGAAGTGTGTGTTTATAGAACTAGCAACAATAATGACAGTGCGTGCAATACGTGTTTACCTCACCCCTTTCCGTTTGACTTTTTTCAGTACTAGCTCAAGTTTAAGGTAGATCCAAACTATATATTATCAAAGCTTGATTGCCATATGTTTTACAATAAAATTAAACATTATGATTATGACCATAATGACTTGATAGCCCGATGATCCAGTTGGTATAGTGAACCAGCCTTCTGCGCTTGGGGGCGTGGGTTCGATCTCCACCTAAGGGAAACATTTATGTGATGAACATTTGTGTTTGTTTTATATCTGAGTTAACACTATATCAGAATACGTCGGATACATTTCGGAGAGTGTGCATCGGATCTTCATGATCTAATTCCCTCCTTCCCATTTTTCTATTGGACAGCCAGAGCGGGCACAAAAAATCGACACCGCTTTATGTTCGGTATTCCGAAAACCCGAATGAATAAAAAAAAAAAAAACTATTTGAGTATGTATTTAAGAAATATATATGTATGTATAAGTATATCAGCCTTTGGCAGCCATATCACAAGCTTTCCTTAGTTTGGGGTCAGATGACCGTGTGTGTAAAAATGTTCCGAATGTTTATTTATCCTCTCACAGATACGACAGTTGCGTACGGTGCGTTCTCGACCCATACTGCGGGTGGGACAAGGAAGTGGGTGCATGCCGGCCTTACATCCCCGGCTTACTCCACGACGCCACCAACTCCACGCCATCAGTGTGCGAGGCCAGCGCACCGCTGAAGACTGTGAGGGCGGGATACGGCCAAAGCGTCCACTTAGCCGCGTTTGGTATCACGCCAGAAGCCCTGAGAGATCAGGTGGTCGTGTGGTACCACCATTCTAGAGAGAAAGGCCGATATAGGATAAATTTCAAGTAAGTTGTGCATTTGTTTATAAATTAAACGTTGTATCATCATCTTCTTCACAAGCTGTTTCCGCCCACCACAAAGTTTCGAATATCATCCATCCCTGTTACAATTTTTTCCCATGTAACAAGTATTCTTCAAAAGGGCTATTAAGGGGCAGAATACCTTTTGCAGCGATCTTGCTTGCGCATTTGATGTTTTTTTTTTTTTAAATGACATAGCACATTTTTCAAAAGTAGACAGTAATTTTATATTTTTTAAAAACATCTAATGTACGACTGAGATAGCTGCATGCCATATTCTGGCCCTTAAAATAATGATAATTATGATATATTTTATCATAGTTAAATTCAAATTTCCCGTCGTATTTAGTTGGATAAAAATGTACGAGTGAGATAGCTGCATGCCAGATTATGGGCCTTAAAGGAATGATAATAAAATTATGATATATTTTATCATAGTTAAATTCCTATTTCCGTCGTAGTTGGGACAGAGTGCTGCAGACGTCAGAACGAGGGCTCGTGCTCCTGTCAGTGTCGGAGTCCGACCGGGGGCGGTACGAGTGCTACTTCGGGCCTACGCTCGTCGCCTCCTATAACTTGGACATTGACATACACAGGTAAGTAAATGAGTAACCAAATAATTATTACAAAACAAAGGTACATACATTACTGCAGCGGTAGATAACAGGAAAAATGTTACAAGTATTAGAAGAGACAAAAAAAAATACCACCTTTATTTTTAGGGTTCCGTACCCAAGGGGTAAAAACGGGATCCTATTAACAAACCTACGCTGTCTGTCTATCTTTCCATCCATCCGTCCGTCCGTCTGTCCTAGCTTTAAATGGCTGTATCTTTCGAATACATAACCAGTTGAAATTTTCACAGAATACCAAATAGCATAATGAAATATATAATTAAATATATGAAGGGTACGTTAACTGAATAAATAATTTAAAAAAAATATTGGCTGCTTTAAATTCCGATAGATAATTATTTAAAGTTTCTGGTCGGATTAAGAAGGGATGCTATGTCCCTATCCCGCAAAGTCACTATCAGTATGGAATTTGTATAAGTGACGTTACTTGCGTTCTTTGTTAATTTTGTTTTAAGTCAGTTTTTTTACAAAAATTATCCGTCTTGTTGCCTAATTGTTGTCTAATTTACTAAAATTTGAAATTATCTTTTTAAATATGTAGAAATTTTCTGTAAATACCTGGCTACAAAGACAAGAATTAAAGAGCCAAAATTAACAAAAATATTAATTATTTAATGAAATAATATTCGAGGTTATTACTTAAAAATGTAATAAATTCATAATAAAATTATTATTCACTAAAACAGATTAGTGTGGGCATTGAAATTAAATTTTCAATTAGTGTTCAGTTAGAATAACTAAAATATTATAATTTAGGTACTGAAAGAATAAGTAACTCGTCAGTAACAGAATTTATGTTTTATATCTTCTTTCTAGTCACGTTAAGATATCGTATTCTACGAATAATAATATTTGTAGAACTTCAAGAACTTCATTCCAAAACATGTAGGCGTTGGTCCCTAAGCAATACACAGTACAATCTAAAACAATTTTTGAAGGTTGTACCTATCCAGTAGCTTATTTTACAATAGGTATTTTTTGGTGGCGTAGCAGATCTTCTATTTGCAAGTTACCATGTTTATAAGCTAAAATAATAAAACAAGTGGTCACTCGTCATGTTTTTTACTCGTTATTATTATGTTTTTAAACTCGTTATGATTTAATTTCGTGGCGATTTTAAACTTTAGAATGGTTATGACTAGTTTAGATGTTTACTACATAATAATTATTTTTTAAATCGTATATAAGAAGTGGTCATAACCGAGAACTAGTCATGTTTTTGACTAGTCATAATTGCAACTCGTCATGTTTCAAACTCGTCATGGCTGATACACGTCATGTTTTCATACTCGTCATGGTCGCAACTTATCATGATTTCTAACCTTATAATAGCTATGACACGTCTAAACACTAAATCATAACGTGCATATTACATAACGTGCCTCAAAACCTGATTTCTGCCAAGGAGCTTTATAGTACTTCTATCGAATATTGCGATGAATTTTGAGTTTAAATATAATATTTTGAAATCGTTTTCTCATTAAAAAAAAGTTATTGCTACAAAGGTATACACGTATAGTTAACTTGATATTCACATCCCATCACATTTCTAGTCTGATGATCGTCATGATTGCTTGCAACTTATCATGCTCAAACTAAGTATTACTATGACTACTTAAGGGTTACTGCATAATGGTTATTTCTATTCTAGTCTAGCGTACCTTGACATAATAATTTCCCTAGAAAATATTAGTATGTTAACCTTCTAGAGTATGTTGGGTGTAGATAACAAGCTACGATCCTAAATTCGGGAGCTGGTCATAAAGTTAAGTGCGAGTGTTTACGATGCAGCAGCTACAATAACTTCCTCGGGCTAATTCCTGAACTATTGCCGGCTACGTCGTTAGAGACATTAGGCGGAGAGCTAGCAACGAAGTAGAGGCATTTCAGTACGTAGACGTACCTGCTTCATACGTTTTTAATACAATAATTTTTATCCTATCACGTTTCCACTGCTGTGATACAAGACCTTCTCTCAGAGAGAGAGAGGATTAGGCCCAAATCCACCATGCTGGCCCAGTGCACGTAGGTGAATGTCATTTATATTTTTGAACTTTTGAGGTTCTTGGACATACAGGTTTCCTCACGATGTTTTCCTTCACCGTTTTTGAGCAATGGCAACAAAACTGCACATAATTTATATTAATAATGACTTATTTAGATACCTACTAAATAAGTCAATGGCGCAGGGCCGAGGAATGAACCGGGTGCCGTCAGATTGTAAAGCGAAGCGGTGGCCGAGCGGTAGCACGGCCACCACCGCTCTCAGTCACCATGACTCTTTAATACAATATACTTTTATAAATATAGGGTTACACAGAATGGTGTTACTATGCCGAAAGGAGATCGCTGTAGTTCGCCATTATAAAAATCTTTTATTATGGATCAACCCTCATCATCATCATAAGCAGCCTATCTTAATACTGCTTGACATAGGCACCCTGCAATTACCCTTCTCAACCCAATCTTGGTCTTTTTGCTTCCAGCCACTGTCGGCTGTGGCGAAGGAGAACATCCATGTCCGTGTTTCGTCTTATTTTACGAGTGCGTGTTGCGTCTTAGATACAAATCTCTAGCTTCGTTTTGTTCGCAGATGCACGCAGCCGAGCAAGTCGCAGGAGTACCGGCAAGTGTACTCGGACTGGTGTCACGAGTTCGAGAAGTACAAGAGTGCCATGAAGGCTTGGGAGTCCAGGCAAATGGTAAGTCACTCCAACACGTATGGCCGTCCAGTCACGACCCGATGCAAGTTGGCGACTCAAACAATCGCGGCTCTCGCAGGTAACTTCGTTTACGAATCAGAATCAGAATCAGAAATCATTTATTGTAAAACTGTGTACAGAAGATGTTAAAACATAATAGTATCAACAGTCTGCCCTTTACGAGTGTCGACGATAAAAGAAAAGCGTCTACTCTTCTGCATCATACGCATCGCATGGATCGAATCGCGCTGAATTCATACTTGCTATCAACGAATCAGTAGCAATTTATTTAAATAATATTTTATAGCTTTCTATGCTGGTCAAGTTGTTAGCTTCTCATCTTGCAATGATGTCAATTAATCTATTTTTCTGTTAGATTAATTAATTATTGTACTTTGTTTTATCTTATTGATATTTAATTTTAAATGTCATCTGACATTTAATTTTTTTTAAATGTTTACAATATTATTAATTTGTCCTTGACATCGGATCCGCTGTATTCTTCCCAGCATGCCTTTCAGCATAGGGTTCTTCCTGGTACTTCCATTCACGTCTCTTTTATATTAGTTGCTGCAATTTATGCCTGTCACTTTTTTATAATTTCATTTTCCCATCTTACTTGCTGTCTTCCTTTATTTCGTTTCCCCTCTCTTGGGTATCAATCTAATATATCTTAATTCTTAGTCATTAGTTAGTATGTATTCGGCGGAATCCGATGCATCCGATGCGGACAAGATGTCTATTTAAAATGTGGAGACAGAGTCTACCATACAAAAACTTTCACGAAGCTAGAAGAGATGCCCACTTTCATCGTGTCGTGTTAAATATAATGATTTTGATAAGAATCTAGAGTAGTTTACTTGTTTACTTGTCAGTTATATCTGTTAAAATTTATTGGAAACCTAGACTCATAAAATTAACTTTTCACATGTGTATTGATTTTAAGTTACCCAAATTATAGGGGCTTCGTACCGACAATTCGAAAATTGCTTTCATTATAGACAATTTATGTACCATTTTCAAGTTAACAACTTTGTATAATTAACAATTGTTACCAAAAAAGTAATTACAACCTTCAGGTCTAATGAAAGGTTGTGAGCATTTGTTACGTATTATTTTGTGTTGATTCATGTTTACGATACAAAAAAGTAACAGGAAAAAGCTACCTCTAAAATCAGGAGAGTTTGTACCGTACAGTACAATCTGCGTTAACTTTTCCCAGGATAAAATACTGTCGTGAAAGTTGCTCTTTTATTTAATGACTAATTTTTACCGTAGAGAAACTACCGACAGCTATTAATTAGTTCACTCTTAGTTTGGTTTTGCTTTAACTGTTTCTCCGGTATTTTTAATCAGCTTTAAGAACTTTTATTTATTTAGAAAAATAGAAAGAGATTTTGATTTGACGGAAAACAAAGAGTGGCTAGCTTTCCTTTGTTTATCATTAAATCAAAATTCAAAGTTATTGGGAAATAACTAAACTTGTTTTTTTTTTATACTTTTACTTTACCAGGCTTCCTTAAGCCAGTAGGCCGCCTCGTTTTACGAATTTTACTGACATAAGCATTAAGTATACCCCAGTAAAGTAATGGAAACTTTACTAGAAGCTTCTATGGAGTTTTGGAACCAACATGAAAATACACGTTTCGCCTGAATGTATTACTTGTCGACTTTATTTAAAAAAAAAATATTTAAGGCTAGGTTTTCCCACTTTTAAGCAGCGCTTATTACTACTGATGATCATATTCCTTGGTTTATTGTATTAAAGTCACATTTAGCGCTCAAAATCAACATCAACAAAATCATGCCGCTTACACAATCGTGCGTTTCGCTACTTCTATTTTTGGGGTTTTTCTCTTATTTTTCGAAAATTTTAGCTGTAATGTAAAATGTACCTCACCGGTTTCCTTCATAATTATGAAATCTATGTATCAAGATATCGCAGACACAATTTAATAAATAGGTGATTGAATGAATAAAAAAGAAACAGGGATAAAAGCGCAAATCAGTGCTACTTTGATAATTTTTTTCTATGGAACGAAATGTGCTTAATCGTGTTTCGGTTTTCCTAGATAAAACATTTAATTTTGTTATGACACCATTTTTATAATTTTATAAACTAACCATGGAGGTACATGCACACTTAATCTAGAATGACCATAATTGCTAAAAGTCTGAAAAGAGCGTCTTAAGTGTAAAATAATTCCACGTGTTTAGGAAAATAACACATTGAGACGACATGTTTTTTTCATGATGACGCCAAAACTCTAACCTAACTTGATAGTTCAATTAGAGTTTACTTATTCCATTAATTGTGTATTTCAGCAGTGTTCCAAAAGTGTGAACGCATCGAGCCAGCAAAACAGTATGGCGAACGAGATCGTGGCGTCGCTGCGGTGATAGGGCACAGGGTGATTAATGAGCGATTACAGACAGCGCCCGCGCCGGACTACATAAACTATCCGATATTTTGTGCCCTTACTAAGCAATTTATTTCATCCTACAAAAAATCATTTTGACAGGAAAAAACACTTTATCACCTTAACTGATTGTGTTTTCTAAAGTAACAGGATCTTCCGCTATGTTTGTAAACGGCAAATACCTAACAACTGCAAACTGCATCGGCCAAAAACATTGTCATGTTTCGGAAATTAAAATACAGTATAATAGTTTAAGTTAAATGGAAACTATTTGGATATGTTCCCAAAGACATTTTGAAACCGACCAACGACAAACCTTTTATTTAACTAAATGAGATATCGAAGTACTTTTATTGACTGTTGTTTTGAATCGTATTACAATTAGACGAGCTAATGATTGATTAATGTTAGTTACACAATCAAAAGGATATCGAGCACAAGTAGAAGTAAATCCACCCTATTACGCAAATGAATCATAACATAAGTGAATAATCGAGAATCAATGGTTGGGGGAACCGAACCGAAAGGGGAACGCAGAGGGGATGATCTGTTAAAATAGATTTGTTGTCCGTTCCGGAGACTGCTGCTTGATGGATGACTGAATTCTCCTCAACTTCACCGAAAACTTTCTTCTTTATTCCCACAAACAATATATCGGAAAGTTTATGTCAGTTGTAAGTTTTTGTAATCGATTAACCTTTAATGAAAGCGACTGAGTATAATGTAGTAATTCGTGATTGGAACTCCCGAGCGCTTCACTAAATAAGTAGTTATAAATATCGCCTTTGCAACAACTGTAAATATTAAAAGATGGTTAAAAAATATTAGGGTGTCGCTGCCATAGATGGAATCTATATTACATCTATGGTCACCACCAATACAAAATGCTGTGATATCAGTTCTCGTTGGATCATTATTGTGCTGTCATTGTAAGGTTGTACTAAATGTTGAATTAATTGATTGTATTGCAACATGTTGCTTTTGTTAGTACTTAGTATTATTATTGAAATATCACTTCAATATTCGCATTGCACCAAAATTTGTTTTACGCGAATTAATTAACAGCCATTTAATTGATTCATGGATATCTAATTACATTTTATTAACATTTCAGTTTTCAGTCAGAGAATAAATTATTGTTAGTGCTGCAGGCGTAACTAGTAAAGTCATGAAACCTAATTTGGTGCAATTTATGTTTTACAATAAACATCTAGAAAACTAAAATTTACTTTATTTTACGAGGCAAACTTCTATGAAAACAAAATAAAAAAGCAATAAAAACGCCAATTTAGATGTAAGCGTAATATTAAATAAGATGCTTATTTGTACGGGACGTGTTGAAACGTAGTTATATACTGCATTTATTACGATAAAAAAAATATTGTAAGACATTTGTGTAAGTTTTTGTTGAGGGGCCGACTAATGTTGCTTTCCACTCCACAGTAGCGGGTCCTGTTTCAAATGTGGGTATTTTTGATTTGTTGCCATAAAATGTAATTTTAGGCCCGACTTCGGACTTTGAAACCGAATTTAATAGTTGATTACGTTGTTTTCTGTTGGTTTTGATATCGCTAGAATAGTGCCTTGTGAAGCATGCTTACGGTAGATATTAAAATATATAAAACGTATAAATTAATTCTATTTTTATGATAAAGAGATTCGAGTAGTGTTCATAAGATTATTCGTGAAATGAAGCAATAATGTTCCACTGAACTAAAAGTCGCCAGTATTAAACAAACTGACTAATTCCAGTTATTGGATTGCCCAATTTAAGTTCCGTTTCTGATATTTTAGTAACATAGCATTTAATGTTGATAATAAGAAAGTATTTATAGACAAGAGAACTTTAATGACATGAAAGTACCTAATAGTAGGTTTACCTAGTAAATATTTGAATGAACATACTTAGGTTGCATACGTTTTCTTGTAGAATTAATTAAATAGTATTATTTGAATAAACTGCTGCTTGTTGAGTGTATAAAACTATTACGTTGCATCATTGTTTCGATCAGCAATGTTATGTTAAAGCATTAGCTCATGAGCTCCAATGTATTTGAGAGTATTAAAATTTCAATTGGCAGAAATGTGTTAAAGAAACGCTAATAAAATTAATTTTCTAGTAATTATCTAAAAGCCAGATTATAACATCCCACAAAGAGCCAAGTTTTGAATGATATTTAGTAAGTTATTCAGAAATCAAACATTTCATTCCTATTACCTACAGAAATGTTATTATTGTTTAGATTTATATAATGTAAATAAAAATAATATAGGGAAACGCTATAAATTATGTTGATTGTATAAAATATGATAAGATACCTACTGATAAGCGATTGTTTTATAAAAGGGTCAAAAAAATAAATTATTTTAGATCTAACTTCTGGTTTTCGTTTTATTTATACACTTTAGGTATAGTAATTGGCAATCGTCTTGAAAAATGCACAATGGCCAATTTTAGGGCTATTTGGCAGCCCAAAGGGAAACTCGTCTGATAAATAGTAACGCTATTGGTTGGAGTTGGAGCAATTGGAGTGTGTAAGCGAGCTTTTCCCACTTTTAACAACGCTTATTACTACTGATGACGGCTTAATATATTGTGTTATAGTCGCATTTAGTGTAGTAAAACCAAGACGCTTACACACACCGTCGTGCATTTCGGTACTTCTATTTTTGAGGATTTTCTAATATTTTTCGAAGAGTATAGCTGTAATGTAAAATGTACCTTTACGGTTCCCTCAATATTTATTAAATCTGTATAATATTAAGATATCGTAAACATCATTTAGTTAATAGTATTTAATTTAAATGAATCCAAACAAAACAAGTAGAAAGAATAAATCAGTGTTATTTTCATTTTTTTCCTAGATAAAACATTAAATTTTGATATAACACCATAAATGGAACTAGACAAAATAAAACTAGAATGATCAAAATTTATAAATGTGGGAAAAGAGGGCCTTGACATGTGAACCTTCCCCACAGTACACTGCTTAAGGTTAAGATATTTGACGGTCACTTCAGGTTTTAATTTTCATTAGCCACGCTAACTGAATGAGGTCAAAATTAAAAGTTCCTAGTACGTGGAAACGAAGAGCTCTTCTATCCGCAAACTTAATAACATACCACAATTTTAATTTACGAACTCTTGTCATAATTTAGATGACGTCATAAAATACGCTCTCTCTCGCTAATAAGTTGTACTCTTACATCTTTTACGGGTAATGAAACAGTAATTTGAGTATCGTAAACGGCGCCTGTCTTAGATTGGCGAACATCATAGAATTTAATTGCCCTGGGGAGAGAGGAATAATTGGCGAGTCGCCTGTAATAGCGCACTTTACGGTGAAATTAATAGTTTTCCGCTGCGGGCGAGCTTTACCGCACTGTTCGCTATTAATTGCTGACCTACAATCGCAGTGCTAATACACCCCATAATTGAAATGGCCAGCAATTTAGAAAGTTCATGGTTTTGGCGAATCTTCCAACTTTCAGTCTGTTTTCATCGTTGGATGTCTGTGCGCTGTTTGCTTTTATACTCGGGCCAATTTTTTCTTAGCTCTGACAGCTGCAAACCTGTAAGAAAAATGGTAACTGTTAAATTTTGTTAAGTTTTTGAAGAGTAACGTTAGATTGTAACTCGTAGGCGATAAACTACAGTCACAGTCATTTTTTTACATGTAGGTAATGTTTTTATTCGGCTTTTGAATGTCATTGCAGCTGTCAGAGCTTTAAAAAAATGAACCTAGTGTAGGTGAGGTTGATAATGTAAGTAAGTACGTAAAATATTATTATAGGGCCATGGATATACCAGGTGTAGGTAAAGAAAACGCACCGAAAACGAAGACTGGTGAATGTGATATTGCTGTTGTAATTGCTGATACAATACCACAAAAAATGCTGATTTATTAATACTTATTTTGAATGTTCGCAATGTAATGAAAATAAAATATTTTTACTTTTTTTATTTACATTACTGGTTTGCAACATTCTAAACCATAACAATAACAATAAAATAACAAAGGCAAAAAGTTATTGGTATTTAATTGTTTTCAGATACTTAGTATATTATTAGTAGTTTTTCCAAAAGGCCAACTAACGCTTAGTTGGCCTCTTGGAAAAACTCAGTCACACAGCGGTCAATGGAGAGAGCTATTCTCGGAGTTTCTTTGATAGAATACGGAACGTGGATATTCGCCAAAGAACCAGAGTCACCGACATAACTATAAAAAATTGCAAGTTGAAGTGGCAATGGGCAGGCCACATCGCTCGAAGAACCAGTAACCGATGGGGAAGAAAAGTTATTGAGTGGAGACCACGAACCGGATGACGCAGCGTAGGTAGGCCTCTTATTAGATGGACCGACGACATTGTGAGAGTCAGGGGCATCCAGTGGGTGCATATGGCAGGCTATCGTTCAGTGTGGAGGTCTAAGGGGGAGGCCTATGTTCGGCAGTGGACGTTTTCTGGCTGATGATGATGAGGTGTCTAACATGAAATTATATACCTATTATCTACTCGTCGCCGTCGTTGAGATCTTTGTGTTTGTACAATTTCTCAAGAAACTTCACATATATAAGTTACGTATGCTTTGTCAAACTAATTTTAAAGTTTTGAATTTAATATATTTAAATGAATGCGTAAGAATGGAACATCTGCTTGTTTTCCTACAGTGAACTTTATAATATTGCATAATTATGTAAGCATTTTCAATAGACCTAGATAAATAATTTTCGCATCATGCGATATAAAAAGTAAGTAAAAGTAACTTTTAAACACACATTTTCACGGCCACGGCCATTGTAACATTGTTGAAACGTCGGCCTACGTCAAGCAAGATCACGGTAGTTACCTATTTTGATGCGCTTTAAATCTCAATAGACAATTAAACAAAATGTAAGTAGATAGGTAGGTACGTAGGTAGGTACGCCAGCGTTAAATTAAGTATGAAAGATAACATTTGTAACTAGCAACACACCCTGGATTCGCACGGGTGTAAATTTTATTTTTTTTATACCTTGGGTTACATTATTGGAGTTTTAGTAAGGATCCTTCATTAAAAAAAATGCCTATGTCACCCGGGGATAGTGTAGCTTCCTAACAGTGAAAGATTTTTTTAAATCGGTTCAGTGGTTTCGTAGCCTATTCAATGCAAACAAACAAACAAACAATCAAATCTTTCCTCTTTATAATATTAGTATAGATAGTATAGATAACCTGAGAAGCTGAAAGTAAAACGCTTTACATTCATAGCTCGCCACTAGTTTCCTGTGTGGGAGAAGTCATGAAACAAACACACACAAAAACAAGGACAACTAACCCAAAGCCTAAACCCAAATTTAAATGGCTGGGAATAGAACTGTGGACCCTCAGCTCATCACATTATCATTAGCTTCAGACAAGCGAACACTTCGTACCGAGGAAGGCCACCTATACCTAAAATTAAGTAGATACCTAGATATCCACTTAAATTTAGGAACACATAAAATGTTATGAAGGTAAAAAAATAAAATACTTACAGGGATAAAGATTTCCAGTGATTTCATACCCACCTAACACAGTTTGCGTTGCCCAAATAAACGGAAGAAGGAAAAAGCCCTTTCGACATCACAAAAAACGTTCCAATCTCATAATAGTGAATCACGGATTTACCGTGTGTTTGACTTACTCAAATCATCGTCCAATAACATTATAGGTAAACGTTTCCCTCGAAGAGAACCAATAACATAATTTTATTTTAGCTGAAGCTTGGAGACGTTTCGTTTTATCCTTTGATCTTCCGATTCAGTTGGTCGGTAGTCGGTCGTGCTCGCGAAGGCTGGATTCGTTCTCAGTAATCAAATTAAGGAAAGGGCGCATGTTAGAAATTCGTTGGGCGATGAAGCACGATAGGTATCAAATGTGGCGGATAATGACGCATGATCGATCACACGTGAAGCGCCGCTTGCGCCTTAAATGAACGATTTCAAAGGGCTGAACACTACTTGGTTCACGAAAGGAGACTAGGACATGCAACCACCCGGCACCTCTGCAAATAAGTAAGTATTCATGTTACCGGTAATGTATTAAATGACGGAACTTTTCACAATGCCTAAGTATTATTCGCAGTTCAAGCCTGCCTAAGGCAATAAGAAAAGTATTATTGATTTTTATAGTAAGCAAACTGATGTAAGGAAAGACATAAAATAATCATAGATTGCTAACTGGTGTCGGGGCTAGTATGGAATAGACAAATACAGATAAGAATGCGGCTTTTTTATTTTGTTTGGTATTGTCACAAAAAATGGTTTCCGCATTGTTATAAATAAAACTTAACCTACTTACCTGTCATCCGACTCGACACTGCCACCGGAAAGGCTTCTAGTTTTTTTTTACTAGGCCTGGTTTTTGGGGCAATTTTGCCATCAACAGTGAGGGAGGAAATAGTGACATTGTTTAAAGACGCGGTAATCCTGGTTGATGACACTACTACCAGAAAATAACAAATAGAAAATACTAAAAACGGATATTATTAGATTGAATGAAATTAGCTAATGAAAGATTTCTTTTTTTCTTTGGGAATGAGAGTAGAGAATAAATATGTAAAGGAAGCGAAACTTAACATCTAGTTAGTGCTAGTTAGGTTAGTTAGTGATAGTAGAATAAAAGGATGACTTACTACGAAGAGGGCAAAGCCTGTAAAAAAAAATATTGTCAACCACTCTGTCGTCTGTGTAACGAAATATATCTGCAAATTCCGACAGTCGGAATTTATCGGTTGTAAATGTATCGGTTTTATCAATTATACATTAGTAAATTAGGCATTACATATAACGCCTAAGAAAATATTTATAATAAAATTTTATTCTTACATAGTCGAGCCATTTCGGGCAAAGCATACTAATAAATAGGTATTATAATTATGATGTAAAACCGAATTTAATGCATTTCCGGTAACATTTATAGTAACAATAAATCTATATGACAGCTATGATCATCACTTTGATCATATTATATAGTTTAGATTTGCCTACTAGCGAAAAAAGTCTGCCAAAAACTGAAGGGGGCGAGGTAAATACGTATTGCACACATTGACATATTATTACTAGTTCTACAAACGCACACTTCAATATTAAGCGGCACACAACGGCAAACAAGATGATCAAAATGTCATGAAATGAACGACCAAGTGCAAGTGCTAAAGGGGAAACTGTAGGTATAACACTTCTTTTATTTTTCCGAGAGAATACTGAAGGTATTAAATTTAGGTAAGTACATAGCATAGTAACTCAATTCCACTGCGACAATGAATATGATATCACGGAAAAGATAAATGTGAGTGAGTAACCAAAATAATTTATGAGTCTGGTGATCAGAGAATCGACAACATGTGTTTCGACGACTTCATTCCTTCGTGTTCAGCAAACCGCATAAATTACAGTTTACTTGCCGCTGTCGAATGTCGCTTATTTCTGTGTTCAACGCTGGTTATTTATGGGTTAGCGGAATTTAAAGCTCTGAGAACTAAACGGATTTCTTTCAACCCGTCATCACGATCGCGTGTCATGGCGATCGTCTATACTTACTACTACACAGCAGCCAGTAAACGTCAACTGCTGAACAAAGGCCTCTCTCTTAGAGAGGGGTGTTGCCATAATCCCCACGCTTGGCAGGCAGCTTGGGGATCGTAGTACGTTCACCGTGTACTAACAGGACGCTGCTGCCCATCCTCCGGTGGTTTTGGTCGCAGTTTTAGGACATACCCGGGTCCATAACTGCATACATACTACACACTTAGTGCTAAAGAAAAGCGTTTGACTTGGCTCCAAACTTTCTCACAACTTTGGCCACCAAATATAACCTGCGTATCTTCGAAGTCAGAGTGAATAAACCTTGTAGTTTTATATGTTGTAATGGAGTTGGTGGCTGAGCCCAACATCATTGGTGAAATAAACCAATCCACGGAGCTGTCTATAAGTGCGGGATCCCATAGACTCCGCTGGCTTGGACATTTGAAGAGGGTGGGATAGGACCGTGCCGTAAAAAAAGTTTACTTGCGGCTGCTGGAGGGCGATGGCCCTTCGGCTATCCCAGGTATAGATGGAAAGAAAGTGGAATAAGATCTACAAAAGCTGGACGTTCATGGTTGGCATAAACTTGTGCAAAATAGGGAAGAGTGGCGTCTTTTAGTATTGGAGGTCAAGACACATTTTGGTTTGCTGCGTCAGCATAACAAATAATTATTATAACCTACTTTTTAATTTCATAAAATTTCTTTAAATATCCGTCATAGTTTTACCTGTGGCCATGGACACTGTAGTGTTCGAAAGTCGAAACGTCAGGAATTTAAATGTTAAATACACACAATAAATCAGCTATTGTTTGATTTCAGTGTTGGTTTTGTTTAACAGCTTGTCCGTGATTTTACGAAAATACCAAAAACAAAATAAAATAAACCGGCCAAGTGCGAGTCGGGCTCGCATACTGATGGTTCCGTACCATCAGAAGATTCAAAAACAAAATTACAGGTTACAACTTGGTAATGAACAGAAACTTGTCACCAATTCGCGTACATTCGTGACCACAGAAAATAGAAGTATAAAATTGTCTCTTCTTCGTGACAGACAGCGTAGCCTCAGTAATAGGGCCCCGTTTCTACCATTTGGGTACGGAACTCTAACAAAATTGTACACTTTCTAAGTTTTGGCGAGTCAAAGTGGTAAGAATATTTGACGCTGAGTTGAGAGTACACATTTTAGAGTATACTTACTGATTCAAAACCATAATTTAAATTATATCACTGCCTGTACTGTACAATCACAGCCAGCAACACTTTCTCATGTACAAAAGCTTATTGCGCACACAAATTCACACAATTCGTGTGGGTAGATTTATAAAATAGTCCATTGTTGTTCCAAATCTGTATAAACCGTTACAAAGCCGTATTAATAGTTAAAGCTCAAGGACTGTGATCAACATAATAAAATGCAAATTGACACTATTTAATCCGGACTTATACCGCTGAGCCCAATAACTGTTAATAATCCGGCGACCGTAGAATTGAACCCGGTTGGAGCTTTGCCGCCGCAACTCGAGCACTATTCTATCTACTTTAAAACAGGTTGGGGATATTTTGGTAGATAAGTATAGTTACTAATTAAACTAGTTTTATCTGTCGGTACTTTTGATATACAGTATGTTTTGGTAGCTGAGTGCTTACGTCAGCGGTCGGCAACCTTTTCCTATATGTAGATGTGGTATGTATCTTTCATATTGTAGGTAAATCTTTCCTAGTTAATACCTGATGTTTGTTTTGTCGGCGTGCGTATTATTGTTTTTATCAGCAGCGCAGAGTGAATGTTGAGTTGGTACCAGGACAAACCAGCTGTGGTTTTTTGGTACGACATTAGTTTAACAAATATTATAACATGAATTTAGTAAACAATAAAAAAAAGGCAATGGTCATATTGGCAAAATTAGGTAGAGGCGGGCCGCACTTGTAGATAATTTTGATAATAGGTATCTAGGTATTATAGGTGATATTAAAATGCAAAAATATTTTATTAAAATTTTATTTATATAGTACATAGGTCTATTTCAACGACAAAGCAATGAATCACACAGCAATACAAAGAAATTAGGAAATTAATTTAAAAAAAAACGAGAACGTCAAACTATGTATATAACTGTATTTATACTAAATTTTATGTGTGACGTTTGAGGGTGCATTTGAGTGGCTATTTGTTGTACATTAGCTTTTATGTTTGTAGTTGTCATTCTTAGTATGGCTCTTAACGGCCGGCTATCCGAGTCGCGTAGGCAACAAAACGCTCCCTCAGCCCCCGCCAAGTTATAGCGACGATGTATATTGCCGCGCTAGAGTAAGGACGCCCGCAGGGGAGTGCAACGACAAAAACGAATATAGATCCGACCTCGATGACGCCTGGCGCGGCACTGACCGCGGCGCGCGAAAATCCTCAGGACCTTTTTACGGTTTTAATTTCACTAAAAAACTAAACTATTCACTATCAAAATTCTATCCAAATAAAAAAAATTGAATAAAATTGCCTTTCAGTACATGCAATTTCCAGGTTGTTACGAGCTTTCATTAGAGCATAAAACGAAAAAAATAAACTGAATCGACTTTGTTTCAGTTTTTTTTTGATCGAGCAAAGTTTATTCTATCATGTTTTGAACCAAATCACAGACTCTAACACAGATGTATCTGTGACATGTATTTTTTTCCAGCTCAAATATTGTAATTTAACTGAAAAAAATTGATTTAATACCGTAAAATTTTGTATAAGAGGCTCTTAAATGCTATCAAATAATTTACTTTTGTATGTAACTAGCGACCCGCCCGCCCGGCTTCGCACGGGTGTAATTTACGGGCGAAGCCGGGGCGGGGCGCTAGTTATATGATATAAACCTTCCTTGAAAATGTATCTAACTGATGGTGAAAACCGCATCAAAATCCGTTGCGTGGTTTAGGAGGAGTTAGCGGCCATACAGACAGACAGACAGACGCGGCAAGCGACTTCAATTTATACTATGTAGAGACTAGCGACCCGCCCGCCCGGCTTCGCACGGGTGTAATTTACGTGCGAAGCCGGGGCGAGTCGCTAGTTATATATATATAAACCTTCCTTGAAAATGTATCTAACTGATGGTGAAAACCGCATCAAAATCCGTTGCGTGGTTTAGGAGGAGTTAGCGGCCATACAGACAGACAGACAGACGCGGAAAGCAACTTCAATTTATACTATGTAGAGATAGAGATAGAGAAGAGATTCGGATGACAATACAATTTACTTTGGTAGGAACTATCGAACTGATTTGATGGTGAAGATCTGTCAGTTATTTCCGTAATTTTTGGTGACCTTGCACAAAATGTTTGGATTTAGTTAGGTAGGTATGATTGTTAAACCATTTTGCATAAGTTGCAGGCAGTTTATACATTAGCCAATTCACAGGCTTTGTTTACTCAGCATTTGGTCCAATCCGACCACAGCAAATATTTGCAGATATAATGTTCTAAAGACTGTATCGGAGGCCCGGAATAATGAAATGTAAATTAATACGTCATCTAGGATTAGGAAGGGTTTAAGTTCGTTAATCCGATTAACGGGTTGTCTTAATGATGCGCTCGTTTACCATTTCTCGAGTTAAACGTGAAACTTGTTAATTGGGTCACTTTAAACTGAAAACCTGATATTACTGAAGAGTTATTAAAAAGTGAACTATAACAGTACTTGTGTGCAACAGCGAGCACTGCTTAAATATATGTATAAATAAAAAAGTTAAAAATATGGTTTGAGAGGTTTATTTCTCTGAAGAATTTAATATATATTCTTTTATATGAGAAACTATAGCTATTCTTAAAGTCTAGCTACAAGAGAAGTGTAGAAAAATACAGTATCAATAGATTTTATATATGTTATTTAGATACATATTATATACATGGTCTTTAAATCGTGACTTAAATTTTCAAAACCTTTTATTAAAAAAAATTATTTAGATGTTCGGTTTTTTATTTTTTTATTTTTTATCTTTTAATGTGTTTTGGCATAATGGTTACCGTGTTATTAATATAGGAGAGGCCGTTGGCTCTGAGACACAGTGAAAACTAGTTCGGAGTCAATGGGTTCGAATTTACTTTGTTCGATATTGTTACGAACAAAGTAAATCAGTAATCATCATCATCATTTCAGCCATAGGACGTCCATTTCAGCCATAGGACGTCCATTTCAGCCATAGGACGTCCAGCAGTGGACGTCCTATGGCTGAAATGATGATGATGATGATACTGTTATGTCAAGTAAATTTATTTTGTATCTGTATTTCATGTAGGTAAGAAAGTGAAGAATTTTAGTTGGGTAGGTACATAAATTCCAATAGCGAATGTAATTTATAAGTAGGTACTTACTCATAAAAAGAGAAAACATAACATTTTTTGTGTAGTTTGGCTAAGTCTAAGCTAAGCTAAGTTAGAAGTCACATACCTGATGTGACTTCTCGTATGAATGAAAATAAAATACCTAAGATGACAGAAATACGCTACCTCCACGTATAATTTCATTACTCAAATGTAAACACACATACACGCACACACATACTGACTAATGAGTGACATAAGTTCCTATAATTCTGGAATGTATGTATGTACAATGATGTCCATGCAGGTGAAACTGCAGAGCGCAGCTAGTATAAACCAGCTAAAATGTAGGTACTCAGTAATAAACTAAAACAAACTGAGCTCTCCAAATGGATATGTGAGTGATACTAATTAAACTTTTTTAATCCAGACAGCGGGAGCAAGGTGCCGACGCCTCGAGGCCACTTCTCTCATCGAGATAGCTCCTTCTCAATTTAAGGGTCTTGGCCGGCCTCTGATAAGCCCCAGATTTAGCGCTGAGCGAATTTGTTCCTGTAATTTACTTCCCAAGTTGTGAAGACAATAAAACTTGGCGTGGCGCTTTTGGTTGTTATTTACTTCGGTAATGGAGTGTGAGCTCTGTTGATTAAGAAAGTGATAGAGATTAATAGGAGTTGTACAGGGTTATTTTAATTTCTTCGGAATTTCATGACACCCGATATCTATTATATAGTTCTGTTGTCTTTTGTATCGAAGAGTCTGAATTACGTATTTTTGGTGTTTTTTTTTCTTGTTGTTTTTTTTTAGCTTAACTAACGTAGCCTAACGTAGTTTTCACAAACTTGTGACTTTTATATTTGCATAACGCATCGAGTAAAAACATATTTGGACATAAGTATGATTTTGTAAAAGCCCATTTTTCTACATTGTGTATTGGCAAATAAATTGAATTTAATTGAATTAAAAAAAATAAAAGCTTTGCTTAGTTTGGGGTCAGATGATCGTGTATGTAACAAAAGTCCCGAATTTCAAATATTCGTACTTAACGATTTGGTTTTACTTGTATGATACTTATTGCGCAACAACTGAACTCACTGTCGTCCTCCTTGTTTCCTGATAACTACATTCTAGACATTTTCAAGGCTAGAGTATAAAGATTTCTTCTAAATCAATGTGCTCCATCCTCGGCCACATCATCGGCCACATCTTCTCATGAAGGAGGTAGCTTTCATACATCCATAATCAATCATAATCATTTCAAAAATCTACATCTACTTCACTTTTCACATCAAAAATGTTTTTTAGGTTTGTAGGATTTCACGGACCCTTTTCCTTCTCATTTGAGAAGTCACTTTGAAACTTTGTAGGGTTATTACTATTCGTATTTTTTTTATTTTTTATTTTAATTAAAGACAAATCAGCAAAATTCATCTACTAAAGTTGTTATTAGGAATATGAAATAGAAGTGACCTGTAAGTTGTTTTTGGTATTTTACAAATAACCGTGTATAGCAACAGAAAGTGCAAGTAGGTAACATATCGAAGAGTTTGTTCATTGGTTAGGGTTCCGTAGTATTATTACAAATAACCCTTATAAGTTCGTTCTGTCCGTCTGTCTGTCAGTCCGTCCGTCCAAATTTTAGAATTATTAAGTGCTTGAAACTTTACATAATTAATGTTTTAGTATAGGTCTGAATTTTTTAAGTATAAAAAATATAATTTTGCAATTTAGGGGTGGCTCTGGTACATGTGAAATGGGGATAAAACAAAGACCTATATGTACTTGAGTTCGTTGGGAAAAAAATATTTTTTTCGTTGCACCTCATGTGGGATTGAATTCTATATTAAATTGAAGATAGGTTTCATACATCACTTTTATCAAGTGTAGAATATGGTCCACCAAAGTGGCAAAAAGTTAGTCCCCCCCTGTATTTTAACTATTAGACATAAAAACGTGTAACTTACCATACTGATGATTTTTAATATGAATTTAAAAATTCAAAATAATTTTGAATATTTTCTGATTATAACTTTTTGAATTATAGCGATAAAACTGTAATAAATTCAAGACGTTCTAGCTCAAAGGTTAATCTTTTCGTGAAATGGTTTTAACAAAGAATTGTTTCCTCAGTAGTTAGTTTCTTTGACTAAACCATAAAAAGTATATGTTAAGTCGCGATGATACATTTCTGAAATTCAGCTGAGTCCACAGAGCTTCATTCGTTCGTATTTTAAATAACCACCATTTTCTGAACTATGAAAGTAAACACAATTATATTGCTTTGGGTACGGAAATATTATATATGCGTAAGTGACATTATATGGTTATATTTTCATTAAGTTCATTCGTTGGCAAAATTTCGAATATAAAGATTTGTAATGCTAGCTTCAGCGCAGCATTCGCATCTAAATCTACATTTAGCAGACGTAGAGGCATGTGATTGTGAGAAATCGCGTTATTATTCGGAGGTAAGTGGCCAATCCCGGCGCTTACTTGATTTATGGATCTAATTAAATACCTGTACGGAAACCATGAATTGTCTCTGAGATCCCGGTATTCCGGACATTCCCACTGCAGTAACTTACGTTTAGTTACACCGCTGAATCAAACGAGCTTTTATATTTAAACTAGCTTTTGCCCGCGACTTTTTTATGCCATAGCAAACAAGCAGACGGGCTGCCTGATGGTAAACAGTCCGTTGCCTATGGGTGCTTGTAACACCAGAGGCATCACAACTACGTTGCCGACCCTTTAAGAATCTATTAACTCAACTTTTGAAGAACTACATATTGTAGCTTCCCGGCAACACCACGGAAGGTAGCTTATTCCACATTATGCAGGTATGAGGCAAGAAAGATCACGTTCGTACTGTTATGCACGCGATTATGTGGGCTTATATCTGCTTTGGTACTTCTGTGGCAGCTCTGAGTCTGAGGGCCTATCTGTCGGATAGTTAAGAGCGTTCATTCAAGACTGTTGAAAGGGAAGAAAACCCCTTTGCTCTTAATAATAGTTTAATAAAACCCTTCCAACACACGGTGGGTAATGGTGCGGTTTACGTTGGAGTAGACTTGCCTAGGCTTTTTTATGTTACCGAAATTGATACTACGTAAACCAACCATAGTGGCATCAACGAAGATTAAATAGTGTCTCCTGAGGTACGTCCAATCATCCCATCAATCTTCCAGCAACTGCCATCATTCATACGTATATCGTCACTTCATAGAGTCTCAGGGCGTCCTACGCTACGTTTGCCGATCGTGGTTTCCACTCTAGAATACGACTACCTCAAGTGCATCCGCTGAAAGAATGCGTCAGACAGTTGCCATAACATAGTAAAAAGCTAAATAAAAACAGTAAATTCTGAACACTTTTTCTAGCTTTTAGACCGTAAAATTTTAATTGCTTTAATACGACAGAAAATATTAAAACAAAATGTTTTTATTCAGATTTTTACATAGTTTTTGCACCTGTCAGACGCATTCTCACAGCAGTCGAGTGTAGTCACCATTGTGTATTGTACCAGCGGGTAAGTACGTCGAGCGTATTTTCCTCAATCGCGGTCGTGTACAAATCCCCAAATTACCGTCCAAGCAAAACTACCAATACATATTAACCACAGAAAGCCTACGCAAGGAAAACACATAACAAAGTTTCCGAACAACACGGTCGTCTTCCAGTCGATTGACCGACAGATTTTTCCGTGCCCCCGTCACGTCCGGGATGCGAGTCACGCCGCTCCCAGGGCTGTCACCGACAACCTCATACATCAACCCTTCTCTCCGATAAACTATACCTACTTATCTTGTTTGGCAGGGAGTGTGGCGGTTCTTGGAAAGAACAGATTATTATGTTTCTATGTTGGGTTGGGTTGATGCAATGTGATACTTGAACACGTGATCCTTATTGTATCTAGGCTTACAGTTTCAGAAAAAAAAATGGATACATTATACCTACAGTTTCCCCTTTAGCACTTACACCTACTGTGTGTACTGTGCCGCTCAATATTATAGTGTGCGTTTTCTAATAAGAATATGTCAGTGTGTGCAATACGTGTTTAATTTGATCCTTTAAATTATTGGCAGACTTATTTTGGTAGGTACCTTACTAGTGAGTTTAAGGCATCTATCAAATCCAAAGCAATCCAAACTATCAAACTAAACTATATATTATCAAAGTATACAATAGATTTATTTTACTGCAGGGTAATTAAAGATTGTGGTCGAGCAGTAGTATGTGCATTTTATAATCTGACGGCACCCAGTTCGATCCTCAGCCAATCGACCAATGACTTATTCAGTACTGAAATAAATTATGTGCAGCTTTCGATACCATCGCTCAACAACAGTGAAGGAAAACATTGTGAAGAAACCGGTATGTACCAAGAACCTCAAAAGTTCAAAGACATGTGACATTCAGCAACATGCACTGGGCCAGCATGGTGAATTGGAGCCCATCTTCTCTCTCTCTCTCTCTCTCTCTGAGATAAGGCCTGTGTCCCAGCAGTGAGAACATGATAATAATGATATTATTTCAAGATTTCGTTTAAAACAATAGGTATTTGTATAAATAGCTAGGGTTGGGAGATAATAATTCGAAATCATCACAGAGAGCTCTGTTTTCTAAAACCACAGTTGCTATGCGATAGATAATCTAAATTTTGATCGGGAAAATAGACAATAACTTCGATCCTGTTGTATCGTTTTCTAAACTAAATTAAATTTGAAAGCTCTAAAAAAATCTTAAGTGAATCTTGCATTAGCGCTTTTTTATAGTATAATAGGCTTGCGTTTGACCGCCTCCTTGCTTGTGCGATGTACAATGGAGCACGCTTGCCTATAAGAAACCGATTCACTCGTGAGTTGATCAGCTGAACACTCCAAGAACTAGAATGTAACTATCGGGGAACACTCATTCTGGCATTCTGAGTATTTGAACAAATACCGTGGATTGTGAGAAAATACTTCGTAATCATTCAGAGAGCTTTGTTCTGAGCTCTGTTCTGTAACACGACAGTTGCTATGCGCTAGATCGGCTAGATGATCTATTTTGATCGGGAAAATAGACAATAACTTCGATATTGTTGTTTCATTTTCTAAACTAAATTCACATCTTTCTAAATTTTGAGAGTTCGTTTTTTTTTTTTTTTTTTTTTTTTTAAATTGAAATTAAAGTAGGTGCCGATAATTGTATGCTTGTCAGATTAGAGAATAGTACAAGAATCATCATCATCAGAAAAGGAGAGAGATTCTCAAGTCAACCAGTATTTTTTAATAAAATATACCGGACAAGTGCGAGTCATGCTTGCGCACCGGGGTTTCCGTACCACGACACAATAATAAGTCTGACTCGCATGGGCCAGTTTTATTATTTGTTGTTTTACTTTAGAGAGTGTACTATAATCGTGCCAAATTTGACGCTGGTACGTTATTACCGTGTTTACACTAGAGAAAATACATAAATACGTATAAAAAATACGTATTTAACCCGCCGTAACATTACATATTCTGTAAAAAAACAGGTTATCTATTATAGTTCAAAGATGACTACAGCCGTTAAAAGGTAGGCAGGTAGGACAGACAGACAGACAGTTGTAAGCTTAGTAATAGAATCCCGTTTACACTTTTTGGATGGAACCCAAAACAAGCAGCAAGGTTGTCTACCTACTATCAAAATATTTAATATTTTTATAAATAAAACGTCCTTGCTTGAGATATCCTTTCCCTCTAAACTTAAAATGCCTGTCAAACAAACGATTCCAAACTGTCAGTATTGAGTACAACGTTACAACTTTAACAGACTTGTTCCGTCGACATTTACTATGAGGTAAATGTATCAGTTCGGTACACCGCCCACGCCGCACTTACAATGATAGTTTTACCCCGGGGCTACTCTCTTCATCCTGCTGACGCGTGACATCGCTTGCCATCCCAGTATATTACATATTGACGGTATTTGTCTCGTACAGATTGGCTTTGGTTCACAAACATCGATGTTACGAAAATACTCTAGTGATACCTATCACCTACCTTTAGTGATAGACGATATTTCACATTAAATACTTTAGTTACTTTTTACAAATATGGAACTTACTTAGTATAACACATCATTATCAGTCTTTCATGTTAGTGCTGGGACACAGGCCTTTTCTCAGAAAGAAAAAGGATGGGTATATTCATATTCATATTCATCTATTTCAGCATTCCACAATGTTTCTTAGGTGGTAGAAAAGTATTTTACTTAGTTACAAGTGTGGACCCCGTCGGGCACAGCTGAATGATATGGAAGAGAGAGGGACAGCAATAAGTCCTAAAAAATATTTTTATCTGTTAAGTATTCGTCAATGGAATAATAAGATCTATTTATCAGGAAATGTTTCAAAGATTTATAGAAGTATCTGTCTTTTGTTTCATTTTTGATTGAGTTAGGTAAGTTATTATATATTTTGATGGCCATCACGAAGGGACTGGTTGAGTGGAGTGTGAGGTGTGAAACTGGTAAAATTAATCTATTTCCGTATCTTAGGGTTGTGTGCTTATTTGATCGTTTTGTGAAAAAATTTTGATGGTTTCTGACGAATTTAGTAATTTCGAATATGTATAGACAAGGTAATGTAAGTATTTTATAATTACGAAAAAATGGTTTACATGTTTCAGTCTGTTCTATGTTAACAAGAATCCGAATTAATTTCTTTTGTGCTGTAAAAATAGTACCGGCGTCTGTGCTGTTTCCCCACAACATGATACCGTAGCTAAGCCATGCATACGCATATGCATAGTACGTTACTAGTGCGGTCTCAAAATCGGTAGTTTTTTTGACTTCACGAAGGGCATATGCAAATCTAGATAGTTTAACGAGAGTTTAAAGAGGAAAGTATGTTTGTATGTAAGTATGTTTGTAACGAATTGGCTCAAAAAGTACTGGACCGATTTTAAAATTCTTTCACCATTTGAATGCTACATTATCACTGATTAATATAGGCTATTTTAATAGGCTATATAACTATACCCGCGCGCAGCCGGGGCGGACCGCTAGTATATTTAAATGAATATTTAAAAACCTAATTCGAAAAAAGAAAAATACATTTTTTTCCTGCCCATATCGTGACCGACCCAGCACGGGCCGGTCCGCTTTCCTACTGTGACTTTTCCACTTTGCACGGTCGTCAGCATGTTCCTTGGTGAATTTGTAGGCTGTCATGTCATCTCTTACGATGTAAAACCATCGCCGCTTTGAATGACTACGAGGGCTAGTTCCAGGAAGCACAAGGTCCAAATGTTGCCGACGTACTCCGCTGGTTTGCGGAGAACATGGCCCATCCACTTCAGGCGATTTTCCTAAAGCTCCATCCGCTACGTCCCGTACTCCGAGGCTACCACGGTACAACGACTCTTTCTGAGCAGTTGGGTAGAAAGAATAGTAGATTATATAAAAATTGCATAAAACAAGTCATTTTAGATGAGCCGAAGGCGAGGGTGGATATTTGAGCCGAGCATAAAATGGGTTATATGCACGAGCTATACACTCGGCTTTTCGCTTTAATTGCGAGAAAATAAAAAAGTTATATTGTAATTAATATCTCTTTGCTTAAAATTTCCGCCAGCCTCACTTGAGAGTTAGTTCCCATTCTAGGCAAGAAGTATTTACCATATTTGACTACACCATCACGTAGCATCAGGTGAACTGTGGTAAAACGCCTAGCCATAAAAAAACTAGAATTTGAACAATGTTCTATTTAATAAGAATATTTATCTAGACCCATAGATATTATTAAAGACCCAGGCAAACTTTTAACATGAAATATATTACAAATTTAACCTCTTCGACAATAAAATTTTAAAGAGTATTTTTATAAAAAGTAGATTTTTTTGCACTGGAGCATAAAAATAAGTTTTAGTCCGCGTATACCGGGCATAAACAAGAACTTTACGAGCATGAGAAGTGAAAAGGATATATATTTTATTCCAAAACATGTGTAAAAGCTTATCCACGCTCAGCCATACCCGAGCACGTAAGTAATAAAACAGATAAAACAAGCGGATATGAGGAAGGGATAATCGCATTAGTTTAACCTTTAACTTTTAGTCCTGAATCTCGAAACAATTAGGTAAGGGCCGAAGCGGTTTTCTGTTTAGTTCAGCAGTTATAAGGAACCAGCGACGTGGGGGTGACAGTCACGTGATGTTTCGTGCATTCGAACGTGGATAACTGCCGTAAACTGTGTGTTCTACCCTAACATTAGTAGTGGGGTAATATTTGGTACAAAACTTATAGTTTTTTAGCTCTCAAGTTCAAAACTGTTTCTTTGAAGAATCTCTAGTGTACTTCTACTTTAACGTCGCATTAAGTACAGTAAGGAATTAGGATCAATTATTTTTGCTTTACTGTTTGTCTTCGATGCTAATTTAAACTAACTTTAAAAAAAAAAAACTGTAGTGAAAAATTAATTATACCTATAACTAATTTGTACTTAATTTTTTATAATTATAATACACAGCTAATCATCATTATTTCAGCCGTAGGACGTCCACTGCTGGACATAGGCCTCCCCCATCGATCTCCAAAAGGGCCGGTTGGAAGCGGCCTGCATCCAGCGTTTCCCTGCGGTCCCTAACACAGCACAACTAATAAAAGATAATAAATAGCAATATACCTACACAAGTTAAGGAAAATAATATAATGTAGCGACAGGTTTTTTTTCACGTTGGCACCAAAACTGTTGAAAGTTATTAGAATTTTAAAAAAATACGACTGGTTACCTGGACCGACGTAAACCCGGAGAGCGCAGGTTTGAATTATGCCGGACGTATTTATTTTTAATTTTCTGAATTTCTATAACATTGTAATATAATCATTTATTTCGTAATCGCCAAATATGCACGTTACTCGTGCGCGGGAATGTGTTTCACGGAACACACGCCATTTTATTATGATTTCGCATTTCGGTAATATTTCATAACGAGAAATAAATGCAGATACGTGACATTCTTACGGTTTTAACATACATCATTCTTTGAAAATATATTATTTTGCCGCATAATTGAGAGAGTTCGCTCATAGCCCTCGCATTTGTAACGAAGCAGAAAAGTTAGCAGTATCGATTTGTAATAAAATATGGGGTTGGTCGTAAAGAAGGCAGTATTTTGACTAGCAGAGGCTGCAGAAGCGAATGTTTGTACGTAGTTAGTAACGTTTCCCGCAATAAATCAGCCGCGAGTGTGGGAAAATTGTTAAGGCGCCGTGACTAGCTGACTTTTATGTTTTTGAGGGGGTGAAGCAGAGGAAGTGGCGGCCGACTAGTCCCACCTACAGCGGGGCGCACCGCGTGAATCTCGCCGAAACGCGACGTCCTTCACCTATAGACAGCTATAGACATGTAATTTCGTCGGTCCACAGCATAGCTCCGTTGGCGCAGTGGTCTGGCCCCGCGCCGGTAAACCACGAATGCCCGGTTCAAATCTGTAGTATGTAGATATTTTTGGACTCAATTTTTTATCATAACACTAAATCAAAGGATACGGCCGTTTCTGCCACATATTTTGAGACTCGTAGGAGTGCTCTTCACTCCATTTGCTCCATTGATCTAAAATCATGAAATTTAGCAAGAAACAATCTCTTATCACAAGTAAAGGGAAAAATGCAAAAGCCAGAAATGGTTAGTTCCATTAAAAAAAAAACAACAGCCAAGTGCGAGACGGGCTCGCGCACTGAGGGTTCCGTACCACAACGTAACTTGTTAGGTACTAAAGTAAAAAAAAAGTGCATAAAGCCCAGGCGGTCACCCATCCAAGTACCAGCCGCACCCGACGTTGCTTCACTTCGGTGATCGTACGAGAACTGGTGGTGAACAGAAGTTGACACCGACTCGAACTTGGCCATTATTTATTATTTGTATTTGTAGTTGTTGTTTTTTAGTGTGTACTATTATCATGGAAAATGCCATGTGAAAGATACAGCCGTTAATAGGTGTGTGTACGTTCCCGATGAAAAAAAAAACGTTTTAGCGCAAAACAAACTTAACTTTGTTATTTAATAACTGTTGTCTCCATACATCGACCTAGGTTGCGATCAGTTTATCAAATGCAAAAATGTTTACAATCTCGAATATTAGGGTTCCGTACCCAAAGGATAAAACGGGACCCTATTACTAAGCGTACGATGTATGCCTGTCTGTCCGTCCCAAGTTATTTAGAACTTTTTTAGTTTTATTGTAGACTAGCTGCGCCTCGCGGTTTTACCTGCGTAGTGATGAAAATTGGTGATCATGATGATGAAAACAGTTTTTTTTTTCTCTTTCAACATAAGCTATCTTACAGGGAAAATCCCGTCAAAATCGGTTCAGCCATTTTGGAGTCTATATGGAACATCATCATCATCAGCCTTCATAGGAAACATACATACATATACATACATACACACATCGCCTTTTACATGTGTAGAGAAGATAGATAATTATTATGTTCAAAGAAGACTGTAACACCTTTTTAGGGTTCCGTAGAACTACAAAGAACCCAT
Source organism: Agriopis marginaria (assembly GCA_932305915.1). Taxonomy (NCBI): domain Eukaryota; kingdom Metazoa; phylum Arthropoda; class Insecta; order Lepidoptera; family Geometridae; genus Agriopis; species Agriopis marginaria. The sequence continues at coordinate 9,404,789 of OW029921.1, forward strand.
ATACTTGTGTTCGTTCTGTCCATCCGTCTGTCTGTCTGTATGTCCATTCCAAGTTGTTTAGAACTTTTTAACTTTTATAGTAGACTAGCTGCGCCCCGTGGTTTCACCCGCGTAGTGATGAAAATTGGTGATGATGATGACAATGAAGATGAAAAGCAGCATTTTTTCCTCTTGTTATAACATCAGCTATTTGAGAGTGAAAATCCCGTCAAAATCAGTTCAGCCATTATGGAGTCTATACGGAATATCATCATCATCAGCCTTCATAGGAAACATACAAACATACATCGCTTTTTATATGTATATAGAAGAAATATAAATTCCAAAAATACTGTAATACCTTTTTAGGGTTCCGTAGAATTACAAGGAACCCATATAAGTTCGTTCTGCCCATCCGTCTGTCTGTCTGTCTGTTCATCCTAAGTTGTTTAGAACTTTCTAACCTTTATAGTAGACTAGCTGCGCCCCGCGGTTTCACCGTGTACTGATGAAAAATGGTGATGATGATGATGATGATGATGAAAAGTTAATTTTTTTTCTTTCCTTATAACATCAGCTATCTGAGAGTGAAAATCCCGTCAAAATTTGTTCAGCCATTTTGAAGTCTATACGGAATATTATCATCATCATCATCAGCCTTCGTAGGGAACATACATACATACATCGCTTTTTACGTATATAGAAGAAAGATATTTTATTTTATTTTATTTTATTTTACATGGAAAACAAACAGCTGTTAACAAACACGGTAGATACGAGGTAAATAGTAACACAAAGAAGACTGTAACACCTTTTTAGGGTTCCGTAGAACTACAAAGAACCTATAATTATAAGTTCGTTCTGTCCACCCGTCTGTCTGTCTGTCCAGCCCAAGTTATTTAGAACTTTCTAACTTTTATAGTAGACTAGCTGCGCCCCACGGTTTCACCCACGTAGTGATGAAAAATCATGATGATGATGAAAAGTATTTTTTTTTCTCTCCTTATAACATCAGCTATCTGCCAGTGAAAATCCCGTCAAAATCGGTTTGGCCAATTTTGAGTTTATACGGAATATCATCATCATCATCATCAGCCTTCATAGGGAACATACATACATACATACATCGCTTTTTACGTATATAGAAGAAAGATATACTCAAAGAAAACTGTAACACCTTTTAAGGGTTCCGTAGAACTACAAGGAACCCATATAAGTTCGTTCTGTCCACCCGTCTGTCTGTCTGTCCAGCCCAAGTTGTTTAGAACTTTCTAAACTTTATAGTAGACTAGCTGCGCCCCGCGGTTTCACCGTGTACTGATTAAAAATGGTGGTGATGATGATGATGATGAAAAGTTAAATTTTTTTTTCTCTCCTTATAACATCAGCTATCTGACAGTGAAAATCCCGTCAAAATCAATTCAGCCATTTTAGTCTATACGAAATATCATCATCATCAGCCTTCATAGGGGACACATACATACATACATACATCGCTTTTGTATGTATATAGAAGAAAGATATACTCAAAGAAGACTGTAACACCTTTTTAGGGTTCCGTAGAACTACAAGGAACCCATATAAGTTCGTTCTGCCCATCCGTCTGTCTGTCTATCCATCCCAAGTTGTTAAGAACTTTCTAACCTTTATAGTAGACTAGCTGCGCCCCACGGTTTCACCGTGTAGCGATGAAAAATGGTGATGATGATGATGATGAAAAGTATTTTTTTTTCTCTCCTTATAACATCAGCTATCTGAAAGTGAAAATCCCGTCAAAATCGATTCGGCCATTTTGGAGTCTATACGAAATATCATCATCATCAGCCTTCAAAGGGAACACACATACATACATACATACATCGCTTTTTATATGTATATAGATGAAAGATATACTCAAAGAAGACTGTAACACCTTTTTAGGGTTCCGTAGAATTACAAGGAACCTATATAAGTTCGTTCGTCCATCCGTCTGTTTGTCTGTCTGTCTGTCTATCCGTCCAAAATTGTTTCGAACTTTCTAACTTAGCTAGCTGTGCCCTGCGGTTTCACCTATGTAGTGATGAAAAAAAGTGATGATGATGATGATGATGAAATGCTGATTATTTTTTCTCTCCTTATAACATCAGCTATCTGAGAGTGAAAATCCCGTCAAAATCAGTTCAGCTATTTTGGATTTTATATGGAATATCATCATCATCAGCCTTCATAGGAAACATACATACATATACATGCATACACACATCGCCTTATATATGTGTATAGAAGAAATATATATTATTCAAAGAAGACTGTAACACCTTTTTAGGGTTCCGTAGAATTACAAGGAACCCATATACGTTCGTTCTGCCCATCCGTCTGTCTGTCTGTCTATCCATCCTAAGTTGTTTCGAACTTTCTAACTAAGCTAGCTGTGCCCTGCGGTTTCACTCATGAAGTGATGAAAAAAAGGTGATGATGATGATGAAACGTAGAATTTTTTCTCTCCTTATAACATCAGCTATCTGAGAGTGAAAATCCCGTCAAAATCAGTTCAGCCATTTTGGACTCTATACGGAATATCATCATCATCATCATCAGCCTTCATAGGAAACATACATACATATACATATATACACATCGCCTTTTATATGTGTAAAGAAGATAGATAATTATTATGTTCAAAGAAGACTGTAACACTTTATTTAGGGTTCCGTAGAATTACAAAGAACCCATATACTTATGTTCATTCTGTCCATCTGTCTGTCTGTCTGTCCATTCCAAGTTGTTTAGAAATGTTAACCTTTATAGTAGACTAGCTGCGCCCCGCGGTTTCACCCGCGTAGTGATGAAAATTTATGATGATGATGAAGATGATGATGAAAAGCAGCATTATTTCCTCTCGTTATAACATCAGCTATCTGAGAGTGAAAATCCCGTCAAAATAAGTTCAGCCATTTTGGAGTCTTTACGGAATATCATCATCATCATCAGCCTTCATAGGGTACATACATACATACATCGCTTTTAATATGTATAGAAGAAAGATATACTCAAAGAAGACTGTAACACCTTTTTAGGGTTCCGTAGAATTACAAGGAACCCATATACGTTCGTTCTGCCCATCCGTCTGTTTGTCTGTCTGTCTATCCATCCAAAATTGTTTCGAACTTTCTAACTTAGCTAGCTGCGCTCTGCAGTTTCACCCATGTAGTAATGAAAAAAAGTGATGATGATGATGATGATGAAAAGTAGTTTTTTTTTTCTCTCCTTATAACATCAGCTATCTGAGAGTGAAAATCCCGTCAAAATCAGTTCAGCCATTTTGGAGTCTATATGGAATATCATCATCATCATCAGCCTTCATAGGAAACATACATACATATACATACATACACACATCGCCTATTATATGTGTAGAGAAGATAGATAATTATTATGTTCAAAGAAGACTGTAACACTTTTTTAGGGTTCCGTAGAACTACAAAGAACCCATATACTTGTGTTCGTTCTGTCCATCCATCCGTCTGTCTGTCTGTCTGTCCATTCCAAGTTGTTTAGAACTTTCTAACTTTTATAGTAGACTAGCTGCGCCCCGCGGTTTCACCCGCGTAGTGATGCAAAATAGTGATGATGATGATTAAAAGTAGCATTTTTACTCTCCTTATTACATTTGTTATCTGACAGTGAAAATCCCGTCAAAATCGGTTTGGCCATTTTTGAGTCTATACAGAATATCATCATCATCATCAGCCTTCATAAGGAAGATACATACATACATACACACATTGCTTTTATATGTATATAAAAGTGTAGATATATTCAAATCAGACTGTAACACCTTTTTAGGGTTCCGTTGAACTACAAGGAACCCATATAAGTTTGTTCGTCCATCCGTCTGTTTGTCTGTCTGTCTATTCGTCCAAAATTGTTTCGAACTTTCTAACTTAGCTAGCTGCGCCCTGCGGTTTCACCCATGTAGTGATGAAAAAAAAGTGATGATGATGATGATGATGAAAAATTGATTTTTTTTCTCTCCTTATAACATCAGCTATCTGAGAGTGAAAACCCCGTCAAAATCAGTTCAGCCATTTTAGATTCTATGCGGAATATCATCATCATCATCAGCCTTCATAGGAAACATACAAACATATACATACATACACACATCGCCTTATATATGTGTATAGAAGAAATATATATTCAAAGAATACTGTAACACCTTTTTAGGGTTCCGTAGAACTACAAGGAACCCATATAAGTTTGTTCTGTCCATCCGTCTGTCTGTCTGTCCATCCCAAGTTGTTTAAAACTTTCTCACTTTTATGGTAGACTAGCTGCGCCCCGCGGTTTCACCCGCGTAGTGATGCAAAATAGTAATGATGATGATGATGATTAAAAATAGCATTTTTGCTCTCCTTATTACATTTGTTATCTGACAGTGAAAATCCCGTCAAAATCGGTTTGGCCATTTTTGAGTCCATACGGAATATCATCATCATCATCAGCCTTCATAGGGAACATACATACATACATACATAGATCGCTTTTTATATGTATATAGAAGAAAGATATACTCAAAGAAGACTGTAACACCTTTTTAGGGTTCCGTTGAACTACAAGGAACCCATATAAGTTCGTTCGTCCATCCGTCTGTCTCTGTCCATCCCAAGTTGTTTAGAACTTCCTAACCATTATAGTAGACTAACTGCACGCCGCGCATTCACCTGCGTAGTAATGAAAAAAATTGTGATGATGATGATGAAAAGTTGCAAATTTTTTTCTCGTCATAACCTCAGCTATCTGATAGTGAAAATACCATCAAAATCGGTCCTGCAGTTTTCGAGTCTATAAAGAACGTTACAGACACACACATACGCACACGACGAATTATTTCAAAAACATTAGAAAAATAACAAAAAGAAAATGGAAAATGTGAGAATTGAACCCGAAGCCTACTCACAGTCGCAGGAACTTATCCATTGCGTCAACCACTCGTCCAATTGAAATATGATGCTAGTGGTGAAATTATGCTTCTAATATATAAAATAATATAAATGTACAAACAAATCGTCACAAAATATAAGGTAGCATCAGGTAGCCCGTCTGCTTGTTTGCCACCTGTGGCACATAAAAAAAAAGTAGACTAACTGTGCTCTGCAGGTTCACCTGCGAAGTAATGAAAATATGATGATGATGATGATGAAAAGTTGCAAATTTTTTTTCTCCTCATAACATCAGCCATCTGACAGTGGAAGTCCCATCAAAATCGCTCCTACCGTTTTCGTGTAAAGAACATTACACACAAGCATACAAACACAAACACACACACACACACACACACACACACACACGCATGCACGCATGCACATGACGAATTATTTTAAAAACATAAAAAAAAAATACAAAAAGAAAATTGGTAAATATGAGATTTGAACCCTGAACCTTACTCACAGTCGCAGAGAACTTATCCAATACGTCGAACCGTTCGGCCAACTGGACTATGACAATTGTGGTGAAATTAAGCTTCATAAAATAATATATACAAACAAATCGTTACAAAATGTAATTTTCATTCGCCTGCCTTTTTAGTACTTATAATCCAAGAAAACATTGCGGATAAGGTAGGTACTTACTTTACAACTTCCGTCAAGGTGTTTTTGTGTCATAAAGTTGAGATTATATTTTGGAGAGGTTAGCGGAACAAAGCGACACACGTCCGTCTAGCAGCGCGCCTCAGCGGTCTCTGTCACATCGCGTAAAAATAAAAGAGAAGTGAAAAGACGCCGCGGCGGCACGACGTCTCGTTCGACACGTTCGAGCCAGTTTATGATTAAATTAATTAATAGTTAGAAAAATTGAATTTTAACCGATAAATAAAAACTATGATGCTATTTGTAACAATATTTCACATCATTCTTGTAAATTTTGTAAAGATTTGTTCATAAATAGTCGAGATAAAATTGTATGCGTTTAGGTAAATTTCAAGGTTAGAGGTTATTTCATGATTTTTTTCTATCGAGAAAATTTATCGGAATCGTGTTTTGGATCCAATGGTCCACTCAGAAATATGATCAAAATTACCAAATATTTTTTTTTACTGCTTTAAAATGAATACATTATCTTAAAAAAATGTTCTGTGAAGCCTTTTTCACTGTAAGACCGCATGCGGTCTGCAAGTGGGCATCGGCGATACCGTCCGCCACCCGCTGCCCGAATTTACATACTTATGTACCTACTTACATACTGGGCAATATTTACTGCTCCGCATTTTGCGCATTTTGTTCGTATAAATTTTTATTCCATGATGTATTTCACAGAACAAAAATAGAGAAACACTCGACCGAAGCACTTGAACAACCCCAAAAACTCAAAATCTTTACTTTTTCAAGAAGTTTCCAAGCGTCTCTTTACGAAGGGTAGCGAAATGAGTTATTATACTGGCTCGTGGAAAAAAAATCACTTCCCCAAGTAATGAAAACTCGAGCTGATGCGCTCGAGAGGTAGTACTCCGGTCCGGCGGATATTACGGCAATATATTTCAATTACACATAAGAAAAAGAACAAGTCGTTTGAAGTAGCTGAAAGGCCAGATTACAGCCGTGGAGGAAATAATAAGGAAGGCCCGCTAACGAGCCCAAGACGGCAACTTTTAGAAAAGAAAACGTGTGGGGAGGCAAGATGGTTCTCAAGAGTGATTAAATTCCGTAGACTTATGTTTTTACTCGACGACAGAAAAATAAAAGGGAGGGTATTATGTTTGACGTGTATATGTTCCAAAGCCTAAACGCCCGCCCGATTTTGATAAACGAGGTGTCGATAGATTCTTCTAAGTTCAGAAATGGTCATTGGATGACGTCATCAGCAATACAAGATGACATATTATTGTCACTTGTGGATGCAAAAAAACGGATTGAATTTAGAGCCTCATTTTTCCTTTTTTGAAGTCGGTTAAAAAACTTACTGCATCTCTTCATGTGAGGTATCATTAAATATAATTATATTATCTATTAAAATGAAAGTCAGGTTTGGTAAGTAGGTACCTAAATAATTTTTGTTTAGGTGTAATGTTCGCAGTGATGAATATATTATTCAAAGATACCTACCGATGTCACCTTTTTTTTTTTTTAAGAAATGTACTTGTGACTTCCATATTTCGATGAACGAAGACCGTACTATTAATTTTAAAATACCTTTGGAGTAAGTATGTAGGTAGGTAATTACTTCTATTTTTGGATCGGGTTATTAAATCTTTAAAGGGTGAATCTGAAAAGTGTGGGCAGGCAGGTAAGCACATATTTTTTGGTAGAACCGTAGACCGCCATACCTCGTGTAGGTTAAATGGGTAACCGGTACGCCAACGGAGGGTGAAGATTTGTGCGATTCAATGGAATTTAATTACTCTGGAAGCGGGCGCGTAACGACGCAAAAATATTTATGTTTATTGTCGAGCTAATGCCTGAATGAGACCGCACTCCGACCGACGCGAAGAGGGGCCCAAATATGAAGTAATTTGTTAGAACAGTACGCAAGCTCTTGATTCTGGAGATCGCAAGCAATTAGAGCGCTTGGTCGGCCAAGGTTACCCAATACAAAAGCGTTACCACTAGACTAAAGCTTATATTATAACGTTGATTGGAGAGGCAACGTGGAAAAGTCAACTATTAAGTTAATTATCATATTTTATAATAGTGGAAAAGTCCGGTTATTCTATACTAATTAAAAAAAAACTTTAAATATGACCAGCCGTGTTTCAGCGCCGTTTTGCTCACTCAAGTACAATTTTGAACTTACCGTCAATCGACAAGAATTGAATTTTCCACTTTCACTTGTTCGCCGCGACGCGCACCGCATTGAATTTACAGCAAGGACGTTATATATACCCTAATAACTTCCTTGATTTACAGTCAGTGATGGGCACTCTGATCAGACAAACAAGGGAGATATGGTAAGGTGGTGTGGCGGGTGCGAAACCATTAGGCCTAAATCAGGGTTGCTGCCTCTAAAGTCATCTTGCAGATCGATAAATAACTACTACAAAGCTGGTCTCCTTAATGAAATACGTTTTCATTTTTAGTACCTACTTACGTTCGTTCCGTATCGAAAGGCTGTAAACAGAACCCTATTACCAAGCTTATGCCGTCTGTCTGTCTGTCTGTCTGTCCGTCCTACCTTTTAACGGCTGTATCTTTTGAACCGTAATAGATAGCCAGTTGAAGTTTATAATTATACGGCGGAATAACAAAAAAATAATAATGAAGTCATAGAGTAAAATCTATTAGTCTAATAGATTTTACTTTATTGATCTAATAGTATTAGATCCCCAATCATACAACATGGTCCCCAATCATACAACAACAACATACAGCAAACGTATTTTGTGTTACGTACTTACGTAAATGCTCTAGTGTAAATACAGTAATACGTTCAAGTATCCAACTCAGCATAATTATAGTGCACATTCTAAAGTAAAACAACAAATAATAAATACTGTTCAAGTACGAGTCGGTGACAAATTTCTGTTTACCAAAGTTAAGCAACGTCGGGCGCGGTCAGTACTTGGATATCTGGGCGTAATGTTGTCTTTTTGCACTATACTTTTTTTATACTTCAGTATGTAGTTATGTGGCGGTATGGAACTCAGTGCGCGAGCCCCACTCGCAATTGGCCGGCTTATTTTTGCAAGTGGGCTATTAGTTAGTAAATTTTTTACATACGAAATATATTTTACGGTATTTTTATGCCATCTCTCTAGATTTGTATGCCTACTAACTAGGCAAAACATGATACAAAGTAACTACCTAATATTTTAACACACAGACGCCTACAATATATTATGCGTGCGTTATTAGTGTGTGTATGATTTACTCGTATTTTGTGCATATAAAATTATTATTATTGGATTCGCTGCATATTTGTTAGTGTGCATGAAAAATTTGTAAGTATGCTTTAATACTTGCAGTTTTTGCGTTAGGCGGTTTAGCGGTATACTGAAAAAAGTGGAAGAAACACGTAGACATTTGAACAGGAACGATAATTGTACTGAGGCATATCTCCCTTGTTTTACTGATCTGAGGTTGGGCCTGACAAGTAAACATCTTACTGCTACCTGTTTTAAACGATTTTGTTTAGGTGATTGCTAAAAGTTGCGCGACCGCGTACCGTATCTTGGCGTGTTACGGCTCACGTTCGCGTAATTTTCTGCACTGCGCTGTTTCGAGTCCGCGTTAGAGATAACCGTAAGGACCCAGGTCCTACCGTTTAGCCGGATGCAGTGTAACGAGTTGAATCTGATTTCTTCTGTAGTAGTGAAACACCGTGCGCTGTACAAATACCTATCTAATACAGAGATGCGACCCGCCGGCGACGCGGCGACAGTGCAGTCACTGCAATCTAAGCTGCACAGAATAAATAACGCGCTCATGAACTCTCGTTACATTTGAAAATGTGGATGAATAACCCCAATTGGAGTGCAGCTTGCAACACAAACAACCGGAAAAGTGTTTCTACTTTGAAAATTCACTATCACATGTATTGTATTGAATATTTAGGAGCCCTCTCACATTTTTTGACGAACAAAAGCAACGAAAACTGTATATTTGGCTTTCTGATTCTATAAAATAGTAAGATCTACAGAAAATTTAATTACTGTATTTAAATATATAGATCTGTACTTTTTTTAACGTAAAATTTTGGAAATACTTGACATATCGACTTATTTATTACCTCCAGTTTACAAAAGTAGTTTGTTGTAAAAATCGTTTCGTTAAATTACTTGAATAAGCTTATCATTATTTTTAAAAATAAGCTTTTTTTTTAAATTTTAAATTCGAAAATTCAGATACATAAATTGAACGATTGCATTTTGTAATATGGCTCTTAAAAGCCCGCTTACCGCCACATCTGTATCTTTCGGACTGTTTAGAATATAAAAAAAAAAACTAAAAAAAATATAATTATTTTGGTTGATTGCCTTAATTATATTGGTTAGCAATATTTGTGTTTTTAATAATTTGGCGTACGAAATCGACACATCGAACATATTTTTATTTGTTATCTCATGTGTTATAATAGGCATAATAAAAACCCGTGATTTTTAACCCCCGATGCAAACAGGGGGATGCTATAAGTTTAACGTGCATATTTGTGTGCCTGTACATCGTAGCTACCAAACCCATATAATTTTTATTTTATTTTTTGTTTGAGAGGCGTCACAATCGAGTGATTTTTTGAGATTTGATACAAGACAATCTGTTCAGTCGTTTGAAGGTTCAGCTAGTTATTAGCTCTTTCATGGGGGGTTGAAATTTAATTGATATCTTATTTTTTTACTTCTTATAAACTACGTATTTATCATCCAAAAAATTACCCACTTGAGTTATCTACGGGGTGACCGGTTTGACACCGGCCATATTAGAGGCTATCATTGCATTGATCATTGTGAACAACTTTTTATATGGGACCATCGAAGAAAAAAAAACTCGATAGAATGTACCTACCCGCAAGAGCTGCAAGGTATAATATGTAGAGTCTAGACTCTACCCCCAGTGCTAGACTAGTCCAACAAAACGTCGAACTAACGAACTTTTTATAGATCTATTTTCAATTGTCATCATCTATCTTCTATAATATGTATAAAAGCCAAATACCACTCAATTACTTATTTATTATTATTTATTTATTAGTATTTTTTGCGTATAATGGGTTCACAAAGTATTAAATAATACGCTTGCGTTTGCTTGAAAACTACTTGACCTGTGAAGCTGAAATTTGGCAGGTTTATTTCAAAACATGTGTTCAAATTGCGAAAGTTTAAAAATTACTAGGTTTATTTCATAGGTTATAGGATGTAGAGATTCGCTAAAAAAAGACTTCGTGGAAAGGAGAATTAATGGGGCCAAAAGAGGTTAAAAGTTTATTTGAAAGTCTACGCGTATGAAGTTGCGGGCAACAGTTATATACTGATATATAATTTGCGTTAGAACAATGAAAGTTTGTGAGTGTGTTTAGGTAGGTTTACATGTTGCGAAAAGACAACAGACTGACCGACTGAGTAAAACTGACCACGCATCGAGTAGCTTATGTACAACTCGACTAGGAAAACAGAATATCTGAAAGAAGATGAGTTCTCTAGTTACAAGACGTTTTGTTTTTTCCAAACTTCTATTTGTTAAAAGCGCTAACTGACGTGTAGATATGGTTGACATCAACCAACCAACGGGAGAGAAAGAGAGAATAATATGTTATTCTCACTCTTTCTTTTCCGTTGGACCACAGAAAAGAGAAGTATATTTTTTTTTCTCTTCTGTGGGTTAGACGGCGGTCCACACGTCTACGTCTGTCAGTACTTTTATGTGTGAAATTATGCTTGTTTTTAATTCCATAATGGCAGAGCGGAATTCCACGGAATTCAGATTAACGTAGTATAAGCTCTAGATAAATCTAAAAATTCGTTTATAATTCGAAAAACGCATGCTTTCTTTAGTGAGGAAAACCGCCATGCTCAATTTATATAGTTTAATAAAAATGTGACTCCAGCGTTGCATTGTAATAAGTTAATTTGGTTTACGGGTATGGTGGTCCAACTCGGCTATCCAAAAAGTTGGACGACGGTATATAAACTAGCACTTATTCAACACAACTTATACAAATTATAAAAAATCTTTACCATAAACTATGTTTGAGAGTCTACTGAAAATTCGTTTATGCATAAATCCAAGGTATAGGCATTTCGCGCAAGCAGAATGCGAGACCTCTATTTCGGTAATGGATCCGATATCTCGATCTTCATGCGCGGAGTTTCGGTAAACGTGCCTCCTATATACTTCGCAAAAGTAGATCAAGCACTCAACCTTGCTTGCGTTATGTAAATCTTGCCTGCAATGGCTGTAAATGTAAATCATTTTGTATGTTACCCGATTGGTTTTATGGTAACCTATGCATGTAAATGGTGTGCGTATACGAGGACGGTAAAAATGCGTAGTAGGCGTAGAGGGCTTATACTGAATCTATGGTAGTAGGCAACAGCAATCCGAGTTGGACGCATATTGTCAAAACTATTTCAAATTGCTGAACTCCTTGGTTTCACCCGCGTGGAAATTTCTTCAGGAATAGTATATAGCTGCAAACAGATATAACGAAAAAGTTAATCTAAAAAACTAACTTTTTTAAGACTTAAAACCTGTTACTATCTACATGTAGGTACAAACTTAAAATAAAAAGTAGAAAAATTACAGATAAAACAGATTTATTTAATTTCCACATTAAAACTTTTGCTGAAGGGAACCACAAACCGAAACTTCATCTATGCATATAATATTATTATAATTTATTTTTGTAGTGTTTTTCAAAAAGCGCTGATTATGTTTCGATAAAATTTATATGGAACCGCCTCTGAAGCAGAATGACCTACCAAACAAAAATAATCATCAAAATCAATTCATAATTTTGGCGGATTAATACAAATAAAACATACAGTCAAATTGAGAACCTCTTCCATTTTTGAAGTCGGTTAAAATACTTGACACTGGCAACAGCACGACGCACATGTGATGCCAAAGGATGAAAAAAATATTTGTTAAATCGTTTCGGCGCGAACTTAAAAAAACATTTCGCCCCACTGTATTATGTTTCTAAACTTGTGTGTTTTTGAGTGTTAATGCGTTATATTGGTGGATTATTTATTTATTTCGTGTTCAAACGTGCTGGAGTGCGTCTAGGAAAATTTATAGTAATAAAAAAAGGTAGGTATACTTAATACTTCACTTACTACTACTAAATACAAGTTTCCGCTTTAATTGAAAAAGATTTTCTTGTATATTGACGTCAGAAAAATTAAGCAGTCGATCGTCAACGTCACATAGAGTTCCGTATTTATGTCCAGTGTCGACAATTACTGTGATTCGGGTTCGAGCGCAATGTTTCCAGTCCATTTCTCGTAATAGCACTGCTTTTATAACCGAAGCGTAATGAAACTCGTTTAAATATCACAAAAGTGGTTGGATTACGGCTGCCAAGCACTTTATACTGCTTAATTACCGCCCTCAACGGAAATAATTGGGAACTTGGGGATTACAACCGGACTTTACTCGGAATTAAAGATTTCATTGATATTGCTTCGAATTTCTTCACTTAAAAATTTGTCTTCGTGGCTTTTGGCTGACAATTATTATTGGTGACAATTAAAAATAATTTTACTTGGCAAGTTTTGAGACAGTTCAGGGATTTCTTGGTTATAAAGATTTTGCTAAGGGCACTTCCAGAAATGTAATTCACAATTTTATCTTTCGGATATCTTACGAAGAACGAAAAAGTTAGAGACTATAAGACAAGTAGTATCCAGCTTACTACTTAGCATTCTTGTTTTTAAGACGAAATGTTGGTGTATTTACGTTCATCGACTACATCGTTACTATTTTTAGGGTTCCGTACCTCAAAAGGAAAAAACCCGGAACCCTTATAGGATCACTTCGTTGTCCGTCTGTCCGTCTGTCAAGACCCTTTTTCTCAAGAACGCGTAAAGGTATTAAGTTGAAATTTTTAACATATACTTGGGTCTACGGTTTCTTTCGGCTGTAATCAAATAAAAGTTGTAAGTCAACGATATAGTCATCAAAAGATATGAACGTTTATGTCGCATATTTTGCGATTTCACAGGGAAATCAAAACCTATAGGGTACTTCCCGTTGACCTAGAATCATGCAATTTGGCAAAAGGTAAGGTCTCATAGCACATATAAAGGAATAAATCTGAAAGTTACAAATTTGAAGTTATATCATTTAAAATTTTATTATTAATTATTTTGCTATTACAAACTTACATTTTGTAGTTGGAATGTATAGAAGAACCTTATAGTCAACTACAAAGTTAAGTTTGTCTTTGAATATTTCAACTTTAGGTATTTTTTTGGACTCGCGCTCTGAGGGTTCTGTCCAACGGAACCCTCAGAGCACGAGTCCTACTCGTACTTGTCCGGTTTTTTTAAAATAAATAATAGGCTTGCGTTTGACCACCATTTCGCGATGATGCGGTCTACGTTGGAGCACGCTTGCTTAGAAGAAACTGATTCACTCGTGATTTGGAGACACCAATATTGTAACCATCGGGGAACACCCATTCAGGCAGCGTATTCCACAGACTAGCAGTTCGCACAATAAATGTGGAATCAAAGCGCTTCGTACGGGTTTTCAAAATATTAATCATAAAGTGGTGACGATTTTTCGTGTGTCATGTCTGCCCGCGTGCCCGTACTTAGCATCAGATGAGTTGTGATCAAAGACCTTGTCACTTGTCAACCATAAAAATCTTTCAGAGCGCCTGTCGTGATCAAAATGATGGGGTTTTCCTGGTTCAATAAGCATAAGCATTGCCATTCAGCGTGGTAATGCCGCCTGCATGCTGGATATGCTGCCAACTGTTAGTGGCTTGAGCACACGTGTTTTTTATGTAATAGTATACAAACATGCGACGGGCCGCCTGATGGTAAGTAATCACCGCCGCCTATACTCGGAACTACTACACCTACAATACTCGGAACATTGGCGGTGCGTTGCCTACCTTTGAGGACTCTATTCACTCATCGTTTGAAGCAATTGACGTCATATTTCGAAAAACCGAAGGTGGTAGACCATTCCACAACTTACTGGTGCGTGGCAGAAACAATCGATCAAATCGAACAGTGCGAGACTTCCATGCATCTATAATGTGTGGATGGCTTTTCTGGCAATGGCGGCCGGTTTGATAGTAAAACCGCGATGCGAGGTCTAAAAGTTCTGAGAACTAAGAGAGAGATTGTTTTAAGACTTTTAACGGTATATGACCAATCCAATATTGAATAATAATACGTTAAGCAGTTTATGTTTTTGGGTTTGTGTGTGTAGTAGCTTTTGTTTATTGTTTGTATAAAGAACTTAAAAATCCCTTGCTTATTAAGTACTTGAAATGAATAATATTAAATATTGTGTCATTTCAAGTAGTTAATAAAACTACTTGAAATGAAATAATATCTACTCAATTGCTAAAATTGATACAATTCCGTCGAAATTGTAATAACCACACTAAATCTCAATAAGCTCGGAGGCATCCAGCGGTACAAGCCGGCATCATCGACCATTGTTCGCTAACAGAATGGATACAAATGAGTCATGATTTAGCGATACACATCGCGAATATCGGATTCCGCGTTCGCGTTATGAATCAATAATTCCGTTAAGCTATGTTTTCATTACGGATTATGACACTGGATGGTGCGAGTGCGAATCAGGGATTCAATCCACTCTGCTTCAATCCAGTGCTTAGTCTTCACAGAACAGTAAACAAACGCGCTAAATTAGGAAGGTTCCTGTTATAGGTACCTGCAAAATAAGTTAAATAAGCTAATTTTATTTATTTTAAGTTAATTTTATTTTATTTTGTGCTATTTTATGATATGAATAAATGTTTTTTTTTACACCGAATAAGATATGTTTTTTTTTTTTTTCAAATAGGTATACTTTTGGACCGATTATCTTCAAGCGGCTGAAACAGATTTTCACGAATCATATATAGAACACTCTTGACCACCTTTTAAACAAACAAAAAGACTACATATATCAAAATTGGTTAAGCTGTTTGGTTGCCAGAAACAGACATACAGATACACACGTTAAACTTATATCACGCCTCTTTTTGCGTCGGGGGTTAAAAATATTAAAAAAAACTGTCCTGTAGCTTATTGGAAAAACTGGCACTAAGCAATATAGAGGGAACTGCCATCACGTTCCTGTCATCAATAATTTTATACAAATGACACAAAACAGTTAACGAAGTTCCAAGTTCCTACAGTTTCCTGTTGTTTTACTAACTTGGACAGTATGTAATGGAGTTTTGTAACCAACTTACTCAGTGCCTAAGCGTGCGTGATGATTTCTCAGAACAATGTTAACATTAGTTACCTCAGAATAAATAATAGTGCCTTCCTACGTACACTTATTATTATTTATCGTCCAGAATCTCATAGCACAATCATAAATATTTTTTTAATAATTATCATAGTGTAAAATAACATTATTAATTAGGACGAAATATGCTTCTTATTTGACGATTCGTCCTCACGAATATTCAAAAGTAGACCTTTAAAATTGATTAATCGACATTATTTCTTTATGTGTAATAAATGTTCTTGTAATGTTTTATTCGGATGTGATACACGATCAAATAAATTTGGCTCGATAGAAAAAAAATTTAAACTTTCCTGAAAAACACCCGTTTTTACGTTCCCTTCGACGGATGGAATCAACTTCATTCAGATTCTATAGAAATATATTTTTTTAATTGTGTGTAATCCTAACAATCATTCAAATACTTTAACAATCTTGTATATAATCAAGGCTTGTATAGTACTTTTTTTAAATATTGCTTCGACGTTCACGTATAATATGTATAAATATTTTAGAATAACTTTCACGTTTCAAGCGAAGTTAGTAGTAAATTTAGCACCTAAACTTCGAAAAAAAAATACTATGAGCCAATTACAGGACATTATTATGGAAATGTTTTGCTTGTAAATTCTACTAATTCAAAAAAATACTGTCTAAAAAAGTCATGTATGCATACAATTCATTAATTACCTAACACAACGGTTAACCTGTATAGTACTGATTTGTCTACAGCAGTAATTTCAGAAAACTGATAAAAATTCAAATTATATTCCATGTATTTTATAAATGGCAAGCAACCTCTGCCTTTTCATTTGTTCATCCGTAGGTATTAAAAATTTAATAACAAAGCAGCAACCTTAATTAAAACATAAAAGGTGCTAAGATAAAATCCGAATGCTTAATCAAGTGTTTTCCGCTGGATCTGGCGGTAGGCGCCTACGAAGATATCTACGTTGATATAGAAAATATATGAAACAGGGCTGTATCCAAATTTAAAAAATAAAAGATTAAAAAAAAAACATTAATGTCTTTCGGATTTGGCTATGGGAAAGTGGCCAAGTGAAACTTTAACGTTGACAGGAGATTCGGTGAAAAAAATGGTTACTTTTACAACATGTTCGGTTGGACTACGGGGATGCTTTGGTAGTGTGTCCAGGGGCCTTGCGGCTACCTGTTTTAAGCGATTCTGTTTAGGTGATGCAAAAATATGCGCAACCGCTAACCGTATCTCGGCGCGTTAAGGTTCACGTTCGCATGATTTTGCGCACTGCGTAAGGCCCCCTGTACATGATTTTGAACCTAAATATTAGACAAAATATACTTTTAATATTTGGTCAAAATCTGCTGACAGATCTACTACTAGTAGATTTGCTGACCCGATCAGCTGACAGAAGCGGTCAGTTATGAGAGGTCAGTGTGTGACTCACGTCGCATCAGTTACTTTTTTAGGCGTTCGCGCATATTCATGTTTTAGTATCACGCACAGAACTTTTAAGACAATATTTTTTTATGTTTTCCGTATTAAAAAAAACTATTACATCCACGAATATGTCCATCGTTTAACCGAACAAGCTGAGCCAGCACTTCTGATATATTGTAATCCTGTTAAGTCTTTTCCTTCTTGTCATTTAAACCCACCATACAAACTACCATAAATCAGGCATCTCCACAAACATTTACTCACTAGAGCCAATTCATTCATACATACACTCGAGCCAGTTCACACATGCATACGCTCAACTGCACTCATTCATACATACATTACAAATACATACACACCCTCATCATACACCATCCAAATCTGCACAATCACACAAGTAAATTTAAACACGGTAGCTCTTCCAGCACTAATATAAAAAAAAAAAACTTGTGTTATATAATAAATCACGCAGGCACGCGCATATTTCTTTTTGTAACCCGATGAGCCTGGGCCACCAAGTTACAGGCTTTGCCTAGTTTGGGGCCCATTGGTACCGCACAGAATATCTGATTTAGAAATGTATTTTATTAACCTTCTTTTTTATTTTATTTATCTTTTTAATACTGTGTAACTCTCTACTTCTGTTTGTATTCTGTGTTAATGTCCATGTAACTTATGCTTACAAAATAAACATTATCTTATCTTATCTTATCTTATCTTATCTTATCTTATCTTATCTTATCTTATCTTATCTTATCTTATCTAACACAAGGGGCTTTACGGTCAACTGCTAACGCGGTATCAAACTAACGTTAAATCCGCTCAGTTGGAAATCCCCCCCACCTATTAGTGTAAATTAAACAAAACATAAATTCTGAATAATACAACAATGCACAGGCATAATCCTGTTACAAAAATATAAAAGCCCCAACTAATAGTTATCCTCGTTACGCGCCTGGTACAACCTAAGAGAAATGGTTCATCCCGAGCATTGGCCACCGAAAACTGATTAATTCTCAACCGTTGGACGAACCAGAAATATTAGCTTGTGCGGGAATGAGATTGCTAATCTCACTAATGCACCGGACAAATATCGTTCTCTACGCTAGCACATTTGCAGGTCGACCATATAAACCTATTCTGCTGCAGAAACTAGTTTCTAGATAGTAATTAAAATAAATGGCACATAGGTATCGGATCGGTATCTATTACTTTTAGCCCTTCAGTACATTGTAATGTTAGCATCTATCCACTTCATAATCAGTGTCATCTTCGTATGAAGTTTGGAGGTTATTTGTCAAAACTTCTTACGACCCTGCTTGGGTCTTGGAAACCAAGTTTGGTAACCTATTTTCAACAAGAAAAAAATATTCAGCTTGTAATTATTTTGGTACTGTTTTCAGTCTATAAGCTGATAAATAACGCTGCTCTAACGTTTTTTGTTTTTATGACACAATAAAGTTTATTTGGCCTAGTGACTTAACTAATTACACCGGCCTTTCAAACCGTGCTAAGGTCGATTAACGCGAGCTTGTTGCGATCGAGAAAAGCAATGTTTAAAAGAAATAACAAATCGCTTCTACATGAACTGTGACAAGGTTAACAATGGTTGATGATCGATTAAGTCCGGTTCAACAACACGAACATTACGGTTATCGTAGAGTTAAGAAAGGAAGTTGTAAATTCAACAACGCTTATTTTTTTTACTCGCTATAGGTTCAGACCGGTAGTTAGGTTTCTTACTGTATGGCACATATCATGCAAGCTTGCGTGCGTCAAATAATCATAGACAATCATTGCTTTTATTAGCGTAGTTTCATAACAATATACCTACGCATAATTCCATGTTTGCTCTAAAAGGCAGTATAAAACTATTCAAATAAAACAATCAATTACAGCAGTCTGACTAAAAGTTGTTAGTTACGAGGTAAACTGTGATGAACAGTTAAAACTGCCTACCACTTTAAATAATTACTCTGACTGCCTATTTGACCCCTCGCAGACATAGGGCCGGTATCAGGACTGTGTTGCCACGTTGGCTTGCAAACGGTTTTGGTAAAGAAACAGTAATTACTTTTACGCAAACACTAAATACGAGTATGAAGAAGTATTTTAATTTTGTCAAAAATGGGCATTATTTTGTCTCCTTTAAGGAATTATTGAGATATAAGAATGACAAGAGAGAAAGTGACGAAGTAATTTACCTTATTACACCATCTCCTTTTTACTATAAGGCAAGTAGAAAGACTACACACTACTGTGAAACTACCATACGTTCCTCAAGAAAATTCTGAAAATTCATATAGAACGATTTGGATTCACGTTTATATTGCATACTGTTCAAGAATGGAACTCCCAATCGTCTTCCTTGTTTCCTGATAACTACAATCTAAGCATCCTCAAGGCTTTAGTTATCAGTATGCACGTTATACTACGTGCTCCATCCTCAGCTACACCGTATATCCAAATAGGCACACAAAAAACGTATCTATAGAATAACCAATTAATGAAATTTAAACAAAAACTATGGGAGCTAGGAAACTGGAAAGGTTGTCTGCTCTATATAATAGCATAGTAGCTATCCCACTCAACCCTGAAGTTTGTTGCTTTGATAAAATAGACTAAAAATAAAATAGGTGTCCATTTGCTGATTCGCATTTTAAAATGATTGCATCAGTCATACATCGCACCCTCATAAGTGCAGTCTATTCATTTGCCGGACGAGTTCATTTCCTGTCAGAGATCGCTCTATGGGGGAAAGCGATTGGGACAAGTATACGCCATGGCGAATGGGAGCTCCGTTCGATTTCCCATTTTACATCCATTTATCATGACGGTTATCTTATCAACAACTGGAAATAATTGCAAAATGTGAAAGCATCCCAATGATTAGAGATAACACCATTTTTTTCTTAAATCAAAATATGGTACTTATTCATAACGTGTCCATTATTTGAAGAACGACCTTACAGAGATTCGGCGGTCAAATGCGTTCAATTTTTGTCTCCTCTAAAATCATACGTGCATAAAATATTTCAATATGCAAAGAGATAGCGTTTTCACTAAAAAGAGGCGAATTTACAGAAGTTATGCAGCCAGGTGGAGAGACGACCTGCGAAAGGCGTCTGGTGGCAAGTGGACGTGAAGTGCAGAAGATCGTGCCTTGTGGCTTTCTTTAAGAGAGGCTTACGTCCAGCATTGGACGAACATCAAATAGGCTGATGATGATGTTAGAATTAAATTAAAATAATTATAATAAATATAATTGTCATTTCCAGATGGCTAGTGCCCTGTGAAATGTGTAAATTACTTTAAAAATGTTAACGTATTTATATTTTATCATTAATATACACGCAATGTTTGAGAAAAGTATCACAATATTTATAATGTGGCGTAGCCGAGGCATTTTCACGTTCGTCGCCCGTTCATCCTTTATAGGCCATAAATGTCTGTAGTAATAAACGAATGTCTAAGCGCGTCTGAGAATAAATCACATTTCTAAAGGTCTTATACCTACGGATACCCTATCTATACTATTATTTATTAGATATGTGCTAAGGCCAACCTATACTATAGTAACGCTATAACTGCGTGCTACGTGTGCTAACTTATACACAATTGCACAATTGATAACTCCTTCCATAATTGTGAAAGAAAAATTGAACATAGAAAATTGAATAAAATGAAATATTTACACGGCCGTAAACGCAATTCAATTATATTATTCGCTTGAGAATTACTATTTGGTTTATCGGAGACAGCTTGAGGCAGCAAAGTTAATCCAACCGGTAAAAAGGTAATAGAAAAAAATTGCTTTTTATCTAATAGGTATAATACAATTACAACTACAACAGGGTTACAATTAACGGTGGTATAGCTGAAACGCCGCAGGCCACTTCCAACCGGCCTTTTGGAGATCGATGAGGGACTGAAATGATGATGATAGCTAAAACGGTTGCCTGGTAAAGATATCGCTTTAAGCGATAAGGCCGCCTGTTAAACGCCTAGATAATAGTTTTATTGTAATTTTTATGTTATCCTTGTTTTGTGGTATTTTAATAAAGAGATAATGCTGTTCATAATGATGTAATCATCAAAGACCCGCTTTCGACTTAGGCCACTAAGACAATAGGAGGTCATAGTACTATTATGTATAACCTTGTATAATCCGTAGTAACCATACGTCCGTCCGTTTTTCTTTTTTAAATTAATATTTGTGTACCTATTGACTGACACTTAGTTCTATGTCTTTTATCTTGTCTCCACACACAAATACTGGCTACTTAGTACTTAGGTAAAGTAAAGTTAGGTAAGTCCATACCATAGCTCTAACTTTATATTTAGCAACACTGCCAAAGCCTGTAAACAATAATTAGTGATTAAACTAGCTTACCTGTACGTGCAGTTCAATCGTAACTGTACGAATGCCACATCTTCGAGGTAATTAATAATTATCTTGCATTATAAAATTACTAATAAAATAATTTATTTTAAATAATTCTTCTAAATCTCGTTTTGTTTTATATATTTGTTAACTAAGCCTCGCAATCCAGCGGGGCAATGCTGCCAGCATTCTGGGGACCCTGCCGCATGGTGGTGATTTGTTCAACTAGGTTCAACTTTCTCTGTATAAATATTATATTTTTATCAACAATTTAAATAATACTCAAGAAGTAATCATATTGCATGCCCCTTATAGTCCCTTATATTACTGTTTCAGCGTAACTGTGTCACTGTGTCAGCGTAAATCAGAAAATATTTGTTTTGTTTTCTCTGGGTACTTAGTGGGTACCTAAGATACAGGCTTATCCTATGTTTTAAATGTTTATCGGGACTTATCACGTATTATTTAATATAGGTAAAAAATATGTACCTTTCGCTCGACGTTTCGACCATGTTACAATGGCCGTGGTCACGAGCTGACTGAGCGAAAGGTACATATTTTTTACCTATATTAAATAATACGTGATAAGCCCCGATAAACATTTAAAACATGTGTTCAAATCGCGAAAGTTTAAAAATTATTAGGCTTATCCTAGTTTGGGCCCCACTGCAGAAATTTTCCGTATTTAATTTTCCATGTGTACGTTTATATTATTTAAATGTGCTGTATTTATTATCGGAAATAAATGATATATGAAGAAAAAAAACTTTATTATTATCTTTCAGTTAGCCCTAATAATCTGGCATAATATAGTATAATTGTTAAGAGACTTTCTTATACATGCATTATACATTTAATAATCTTAAAAAATATCAAAGTTATCAAGCATACTTACCATATTTTTTCTTTCATTGCCAATTTTACGATACTTGCACAAATGTTACCAAATCAGTTTTTCAAGTAACGTAGGTAAGTACTTCGATTTTCTAAATTTATGTTCTCAAGTTTATGATGCATTTTACGATGGCCTCTCGGTCAAACACGCGACTCTACGGTTTATGGTACTCACGCAGGGTTTACAGCACAACTAAAATAAACGTTATTGCCAGCACAAAACTTAGAACATTTGTACTAAATAGGCTCGTCAATATAATGGTCGAGAAGGCTCATTTTTACAAATAGGTACAAAGTTACGTGGGTACGAGCATCTCTTTCATCGTCGGGGCAAACATTAAACAAACCACTTTGTGTTATGGTAATTACTTGTGCTGAGTTTCTTTAATGGACTTAGTTACAAAAGTATTTACGCAACGAACGTCTATTTGAATGGTGTAAACATAATTTGTGGGCGAAGTTGTAGATGTAATGCGTGTAGAGCGACGGTGTTGCCAAAACAACGCCACTCGATTTAATTAAACTGTCACACGACGCCGAATGTACCTCTTAACTTTACGCTGCATTTTAATATATTAACTCATTTTATTATGTGTCGTATGGCATCACTTAAATTTCAAATTATCGTAAATCTTTCTCACTTGACTTTAACAGAATAATTGGAATCGTTTAATTCTGAGCCGTTTGGAACACGTTTTTGCTAAAATCCGGCATACTCTGGTGATAGATGACGTTTAGTGCAGATGGAGTTGTCCCCAAGAGTGCCTTTTCTTCGCGCCGTTGAACATGTGCCAATGAGAGCCAATCTTCGGGAAAATTTGCAAAAATAAAAGAGCTCTGTTTAAGTGCTGAGATGGAGGAAGTTTGGCAGCCCTAAAGTCGATAGAGACTGTTTTAAGATTTTTTACCTTTATTATCTAAACAGAATACAAACCAATTTAAAAGCAAATTTTCTCTTAAACACTTTTTTGTGAAATAAAAAAAAATAATTGATAGTGATTTTATGATTTTTTAAATATTTTAGATTGCTCAGCCATTGCATTCAGTGTTTACTTACTATTTATTACCTATCAAATTAACGTCGTGAATATTTACAGGTTTCCCTGGAATGACAA
This sequence comes from Agriopis marginaria, assembly GCA_932305915.1. Taxonomy (NCBI): domain Eukaryota; kingdom Metazoa; phylum Arthropoda; class Insecta; order Lepidoptera; family Geometridae; genus Agriopis; species Agriopis marginaria. The sequence goes on from OW029921.1 coordinate 9,428,474, forward strand.
ACTGCAACAGAACTAGCTTTTCGATGTTTTGATGTTTTATTTATTTTGCTTAAATTATTATTCACAGCACTTCAACTTCTTCTACATCGTTGTGTCCTTCTTGCTGAAAATTAAGAAAAATAATTATTAGATAAGTGTATTTTTATATTTATAGATTTTAATTTAAGTAGGTACGTTTGATGTGATTCCAAAAATGCATAATTCTTGTTTTAATTAACAAAATAGGTACCGGACAAATACTTTCTATAACAGTAGCTTTACCTAGTCTGTGGTACCGGGTGACACTACGGAACTATTGAAACGAAATAAATTAATAGTAAAAAAAAAACATTTTATTATTTCTTTATCAGCATTTATTATTATCAGCTTTTATTTAAGTTCTCTAAACTGACTTTTAGATTGGATTATCGTAATTGAATCCGTATACAATATTTCATATCTGTGCTGCTAACCATTGAGGAGATCCCTATTTAGGATCCAACCCTGAGTGCAGCAACCATGTCATATTAAAATTTAAAACCGGCCACCATAATAAAATGCGTACACAAAATTTCGTGTCGTTGCTGTGGACCGTCGAAGTCTGAGGTAATCCTAAATATTCAGGTCAATCATGCCATATAAATTCATTGTCATCAGAACTGAATCAACTTGTAACTTTTACACTTAGCTTAGCACTAACTTAGCGTTGGATAAGAGTAAGTGGTTCTAATTCAGCTTGCAAGATTTAACCTAAACCTACAAACTAACATACAAAAATTGCAACGTAATAAAAAGCATGTAATAATTAGGGTATTACAGTAGATAGAGTGGAAGTCTATATCATGCTCCTTTGCTGTTTATTGTTTCTAAAATTATCTATTGGGACTTACTTACGTTAATTACTTTGCCACAACTACATACGTTTTTGCACCATATTTTTTCCGTATGGGTAAAAAATCACCCGGTACATCTTTTTTTTGTTAGTACTACATATTTTCATATGTTACTTACTTGATTATTTACAGTGTTCCAAATATGTTTACTAGTTCGTGGACTTGTTTTAACATCATACGAGTATGTTTCACTTTTTGGACGCTGTTTGTATGCGGTGCTCTGAATATTGTTATTCAAACTTGGCAAACTAGACGTGGTCGTGGTGATTGTATCTTGGCTATCAGTGCTATGCGTTACTTTATATTTATCTTCATAGTAAGATACTAATTTCATCATTAGAACATCTTTTAGAACTTCTTTCTGCGTTTTTAATAAACTCTGGAAAGAGTATAATATAGTTAGCATATTTTAATTTGATGACTTTATAAAAGAATTCAATTTAAACTTACTGACATCACTTTTCCGGTAATTTTGCCTGGTTCCGTCGATGTTGTGTCTGGATATTCATTTATGTAGATTGTATCTGCAGTCTGACCAGCAGGATTCTTATATTTGTAAACCATTGATCCTAATCCGTGTAGAAAATTCTCGAATTCACCCGAAAAGTAGTTCACTGGATAGTCATTTCCATTAGCATGCTGCGCAAAAACATCTCATTAAAGTTACCTGAAGCCACATTTACTCAACAAACGATCCACTTAAATAAATACAAACGTCTAAACTCGTCGTCATTAGGACGATGTTTGCTAAAACAATAAACAAACATGTGCAACGCAACTGGCACAAAAACACGTTCATGAAAACTAGCGCGCGATAAGCGATTAATCGATGAAATCGAGCGACGCAAACTAAACCTACATTTGTGATTTACATTTTATTTTTAGCTGTGCGTTGTTCTTTTATTTTTACCACGTAGTTCTATGCAGTTGAATTAAATGGATAAACTGGCCAAGTGTTATACTCCGGCTCGCAAATTGAGGGACCCGTACCACCACAAAGTATAAAAAAATAGTGCAAAAAGACAACATCACGCCCATTCGGTCACCCATCCAAGTACCGACCGCGCCCTACGTTGCTTAACTTGGTAATGAACAAAAATTTGTCACTAACTCATACTTTGCCATTATTTATTGTTATACTTTAGAGTGTGTACTATAATCATGCCAAGTTTGACGATTCTATGTATTACCGTTTTAACATTAGAGCAAATACAAAAATACGTTTGTAGTATGGGATATTGTATATACCCCCCTTTAGTTTTTATTTTTTGCCTTTATTATTATTTCTTAGTTAATCCGTCGAAACATTGATATTCTGTGAAAATTACATCTAGCTATTTATTGCGGTTCGAAAGATACAGCTGTTAAAAGGTAAGACATACAGATAGACGGCGTAGGCTTAGTAATAGGATCTCGTTTTTACCCTTTATGTACGGAACCCTAAAAAAGAATCCGTAGGCTAAATTCTTCAGCATTTAAGTAAAAGTGTCACGTGACTAAATACGAGTACAGAGAGTCGTCTTGAAATCAGAGCACAGCGAAGGCGTAGGTTTAATCATTTCGCTTTGATCCTGACTCCTGAACGGGCTGAGCGTCCTGAGTGCACTAACACGGGTAGATTTATTAGTTCAATTACCCAGGTCCTGTTCTCCGCTCCGCTTGCTTGCACGCAGACGCCAACAACTAAATTTCGCTCAGGTTGCAACATTCTCTTTGCTTTTTTGGTCTTTTTAACCTGAGGTTAATGTGCAGAAATAAATTTGGTAGAAGTTTAAAAATAGCTGCCATTAAATCTTGCTGAGCTGATTGGTTTTCTCTTGAACATAGAAATATCGTTAGTTTTTTTATCAAATAGAATTTTCTAAAATGGATGAACGTTTTTGTAGATTGAAATTTAGCAGTGTTAAAAAAATTAAAAAGAATTATATACGAAGCTGTTTACATGCGGAATTCGTTCAACAAATAAATGACTTCATACGAAGCTGGTTATGCATAACGTAAAAAAATCTTCGTATGATATTGGTTACGTAAAAGATATTGTTGGTTTCGACCAAAAATCAATGAAAATTTAATATTGTAATCGTACACAATTACAATCGTGAGAAATGCTTCTACGAGCCACAAGTCATGTGCATTGTTAGACGTAGACAGTTTGCATAAAGACCTAGACAGTTTGCATAAAACTTTGAAATCTGCCGGTTTAAATTAGCAGCTAAAATCCAGAGCTTGCAGCCATTGTGGCTAGGGCAGCGACAAGCGGAGGGTGCGGGGTCCACCACACCCTGACGTTACAACTTGGCCAACTTTCAAATTTGTGGGTTGGCGCTTTCTCTGCTACACTCAGTGGTACATACAAAGTGCCTATATTGTACCTATAAATCATTAAAACCTATAATAATGGGATTCCGAAATAGTAACTAATTGATATCATTATAAGTATTTGTCAGCTTACGCTTGGGTGCAAGGTGTTGTGAGGCCCATCGCTGTCAGTGTGGTACTGCTGTTGACCAGCTCGGTCACCATGGTCTCTCTTGCTCGAGAAGCGCTGGTCGTATTGGCCGACACGCTAGCCTGAACGACATCATACGCAGGGCTCTTTCCACCGCTAATGTCGCAGCTGTGCTCGAACCGAGTGGTCTTGCGCGCGACGATGGAAGGAGGCCTTACGGTATGACACTTGTGCCCTGGAGGTTGGGGCGGCCCCTTGTATGGGACGCAACTTGTGTTGATACTTTGGCGCCGTCACATCTTCCTGAGACACAGGGTAGGGCTGGCGCGGCTGCCAATTCGGCAGAGCAGCACAAGCGACGCAAATATGCTAACCTCGGCAGTGGTTACATATTTGAGGCGTTTGGGGTCGAGACATTGGGCCCTTGGGGACCGGGGCCAATCTCTTTCAGAGCGCCTGGTTAATGCGACGCGTGACCAAAATGCTGGCGTGTTTCTGGCTCAACGCATAAGCATTGCCATTCAACGTGGTAATGCCGCCAGCATGCTGGGTACGCTGCCAACTGGTAGTGGGCTTGAGCATTTGGATTGTCTTTAGACCTTCAACGGTCTATGGGCAGTCTAACTGTATTTGTAGTTTTAGTTTTAGCTTGTATTTTGTTTAGTTAATAAAGGCGCTAGCCCAGGAAAAAATATTTAAATGCATAACTAAATTACATATCATTACAAAATTCAAACTTAAACACATTTTATCAATGAGGATTGCCCAAATTTACTGACCTTATAGTTTTATGTTATTTTCAAAAAATATAGATCATTTTAAATAATTGATTTGAATACATTTGTTTTCTTTACGTTAGTTATAATTTTTTCATCATACTTTAGTGACTAAGGTATGTATGATGATAATGATAAAGTTCGCGTGATAGACTGGATGGCTAGCCCTAGGTTCAAAGTTTGATCTCTGAAATGCATTAGCGATAGTGTTTTTTTTGATAGAATAGATCTACGTTTAACATTGTTTTAAACTATCACGGTTGTTCACTAAAGTTATATGATTATTTACGGGATATTAAGCGTGGTAAGGTTGTGGAATGACCTTACCACGGCAAATATCATATAACTTTAGATCTACGTTTGGTCACCAACTCGTCTGATGGTAAGTGACAGTGTGGCGGAGGATGGAACACGTTGATCTAGAAGAAATCTATTCACTGGAGTGAATAGATTTCTTCTAGATTTCCTTGAAGATTTCCTGGTTGTAGTTCTCGGGGAACAAGGAGGAGGAGTTGCAATGGGACAAACAAACTTTTAGTATTCAATTACTGAATTGTTTAACTCAACATATCAAACAACAAATAACACTAGAACTAGCCAGAAAGGTACTATTACGAAACTTTTAGTTTAAAAAAAAAGCTCAAAATTGAATGCAACTGAAGAGAACGGAAGCTAAACGCGAGATGTTTTATTAATAACTCGTATCTCTAATACAAAGGCACACCTGAAGCCCGATCTCGAAGCGTGGGTGATCGTATATCGCTCAGCGGAGATGTATGTGCGAAGGTGGTCACTAAACAATTCAGGGCAGCGTCTCGTTATATTGATGGAACGAGAAGGGAACGGGTTCGAATGTGAGCTGGTGTTGCCAGATCGTGACGAATTAAAAGGACCATAGGTAGGTGAGTACTCCCGGTACCCAGCGTCTGGCACAGAGGTCGGCCACCGAGGGGGTTTTAGTGGGTGCAATCTCACATAACCCAGCTTCACCCCAATGAAGCTGGGTATCTTTTGAAGATTTCCCCCCCGTCAAAATAAAAAAAAGTTTGTACTCATAAAATTTTAAGTTAAGTATACTTTTTTATGGGATGTTCGAAGGTACAGTTGTTCTCAAATATTTTTAAAAGTAAATTCGAGTATCTCTTGTGACCGATGCGGCACAATTGAAGATGAATACCAGAATTTAATGGAATGTGCCTTGAACGAAGCACTGTGTCGTCCACTATTTGACTGTGATTATGTTCTCTGGCAAGTGGGAGGCTGTGTTGCCCGAATTACAGAATACCAGAGTGTTGTACGATGTATACCATGCAGTTATCAAGGAAAGAAACCAATAACTTACCTATTTAAGTTACCTAGCAAAATGTTAAGTTAGGTATCAAGGGTATCTGTAATTTTAAAGCCCTGTCTTAATAAAAGATTTTATAAAAGTCGTCATTTTAACAGACAACGCAAAACTGAAGGTAGTCTGTTTTTTTTTTCTTCGCGAATTTCGAAATGTTTTAGAACAAAAGTTACTTCATCGAAACTCGCGTGAGGATTCATTATAAATTATTATAACACCGGCTTGCACTCACGATTATGTTTTTATCGGTCGAGACGATCGACCGGTTTCGGAGCCATTAGAGCCCCTTCCTTGGGGAATACGCGCGATTCTGGAGGTCGCCCGGGTCTCGCCCGATAAAAACATAATCGTGAGTGCAAGCCGGTGTTATAATAATTGAGTACAAAAGTTGTTTGTTTAGATGTACTGAGGCCGACCTTAAGAGGATGCTCACTGATTACCGGCTACTGGTAATCAGCTAATTAGTGATATATATATTTATGCCATAAGTGGCAAACAAGCAGACGGGTTGCCTGATGGTAAGTGATCACCGTCGCCTATGGATACCTGCAACACCAAGGGCATCACAGTCAGAATCGTCGGCAATTATGACAGCTCTACGCTGTAATACATCAATTGGGTCAAGCTGATACTTGGTCAATAAGAATGATAATAGTGGTGTATCTGTATATTATACTATGTTCTTTTAATGGTCAAGTCTAGAGGATTGTTGTGTTTGTCCACCACATTTATTATTTTTAACGAAATAAACTAGTTGTTTCTCTTTTACTTTTCTTCGAACATTTAAAATCTTATAAATTTTTAATGCCTTATTTTCATCCTTCTTTCAGCCTTTTCGTGTATATTCGCTGGTATATAAATTCCTAAAATCCGGTTACAATAAAAATATAACTTAACTAAAAGCATCGGATCCTGGCAACACTGCGTGAGATAGTGTTCGCGATACGCCGCCACGGGCCGGTATCATTCTCATGAATATTGTACAAGCACGCGCGCCGCCGGATCTCCAGATTCTCTATATCCCAGCTATACTTATACCCCTACATTCTTTTGTATGCAATCTGTAAATAAGCTTTGAAGGCTTCGATATCCGAACACTTTTTGTTACAAACAACAACTTGCGTAAATATGCGAAGCTTTTTATGGTACTCGAAGATGTTTGTTTTTATCGTTTGTGATGCAAACTCTTGAATCCTTTATGAGATTTTGCTAGTCAACATCTGGTGACTGTATGGGTTTTGTCAGTTAAGTTGTATCTACGTTATTTTGTCATAACGGTATTCTAATTCGATAAATATATTGCGTTTAGGTTGTACTTAAACATTGAACTCATTTTACAAACACATGGATCAACAAAATTCGCGAGAAAACAAAAGTTTTCCTATATAAATTTAGATACATTTTAGAAATACCAATACTCAACAGACTATCTTATGTGTTTAAAACAATGTCTAATGGCCTGGAAGCATCCTGGAAGGAATCATAGAATAAGTCTGCGTGCTTCATCTTCGACCAGATCGTCGCTTATCAACAGGCGAGTTGGTGGTCAAACGCAGACTTATCAGAGTTAAAAAAAAAAAACATCTTGAGCGATACGGCTGCCTGTCAAAAGCCTAAATAATAGTTTCATTGTAATTTATTTGTTATCCTTGTTAATTCAGTTCGCAACAAATGTAGACGAAATGCACAGATTATCTATACCAATTTATTAGACATTATAGTTCTTTAATTGTAGTATCTTTGGTTTATACACCAGATCACTTTTGATCTTTATTGAAAAATAAAATGGATTGCACGATATAATGTGCCTATTTCCTATAGTCAGACCTAAACTAGACAAGCGATATAGCGTGCTGGATAACGCACAGACACTAAGTGGTGCGGCGCGACGATAATACGTCAAACCACCGGCTGCGGTCTGAACGAGCCGTCTGACCGTCCAGCCTAACGACTGGGGCACGGCAAAATTTAATAGTCCCGTGTATGATCCTATCTCCCTTTCCGAAGCACTCTCGTGTCAGTCCCGTCGAGACGGTAGAGCCAGACGGAATAGGAAAGGGAATTTCAATGTCAAAACTTGACGTTAACCGATCCCGGACGAGACACCCTGATAAAGCATTAACAACCTTAGGTTCCAGGAACACGGTTGTAAAAGCTTCTGGTGTAAACTGTCAGGAATTAATGGAAACTTTTGTTAAACATTGTCGTCAGGATTTTGGGCACGTGTATGCTCTCTCTCTCATGTATACAATTACACTTACCCAAAATCCTGACGACAGAAGATATTAACCGCATTATTTCCGAATAATCAAGGAGTTATTTTAGAACACTATTGTATAACACTTTATATAATAAGGAGAGGAGCTTGTAAGTGGTGAAATTTATCTCTTTACCATTTTCCCACCAGATGGACGGCAGCACCAACTTGACCCTTTAATTTTCTGCCGACGGTGTAAACTTGAGGTTCGTCAATCTGGTCTGGGATGTTTTCAAGGCACTCCTTTAAACGCTTTGGCTGCTTGGCAGAAAGACCTTCTACACCTTGCTGGTCCACGGAAGAAAGGAGTAAACAGGGCTCTGACATAGTCAGACAAACGTTCCTTAGGCAGACAACGACATAAGACTCATTGTGGGTCATGCTCCGTGCATGGACAGGTTTCAATAACACAAGGTAGATACCCAACAGAGGGTTGACACAGGCTAATGATGATGGCGAAGGTAGTCAAAACAAAGCGAGCTAAATCAATATGTTTGTACGCATGATCCCAAACAAGCGACAATAACAGAGGCGGAAGGAGAGGCGGAAGGCGAACAGTCGAATGTCCCACATGTCGCCCATTGTTGGGACTTTGTCTCGGATATTAGCGTTACAATCAATCACGGGTGTGTCTGTGACACGCGCGTAATTAGGAGTGGAGTCTCGGAAATGGCGCCGTATTCGCGACACTTGGAACTAGGAAACTTCACGAAAGCAATAATTACTTTGGATACATCCGACTAGTTATTGACAAGTTGATAAAATAGTATTTTAGCATTGACATAAATTGGAAAGACGCGGCTAAAGTTTTCCAATGATACCACCATTGAAAAAGATCGCCGCATCTCACTCAGTGGTGCTCACAACACGAGTATGCTGAGCACCAGCAGTTGGTCGTCGGTTGCGTTGATGCATGGTCGTTGCGCATAATGGCATTCTTGTGTATAAACATAAATAGGCAAATAATATTATAAACACGTATAGGAAACCTAATTGTGACGAGTTAGTTGAGATTTCTATAGAATGAGCACATGTTCAACCCCAAACACAAACAGAGGTCGGTCGCAAACCCAAACTCGTTACGGCGTAACGGGTGTATCATTGTATATCGGTGGCATCATAGCTTCCAAACGGATGAACTGATTTTGATTTAGTATTTTTTTTTTGTTCGAAAGGTGACTTGACCAAAAACGTTCTTAGTTACAATAAAAAAAAAATGTTTTGTCGTTTAAAGATCATCTGCACTGTTTAAGTACAATTTTTTTATGTTTTGATCGCTATCACTACATTTGTATCTCAATGTATTTTAGGTACTATTTGAACTAGTTTAAAGAGCTCAATTAATCTTTAATTAATACATTTACTAACTTAGCAGCTATTTCAAAAAGTTTTACCATCACATACGTATTTATAGTACCAAACAACATACAAATACAATATAGATAGTTATAATCTTTGTCTGACTTAAGGGGGCAACTTAGCGTTGAACTTGAGAACTGGAAAAGTATACCTTTTTTCACCGATTACTCCGCCTTTTGTGAACTGGTTTACATTTTTTTTATCATGTAGAGAAGGCTCTCTATGTGGTCCCACAAAAATGTTGACTTTGGCAAAGTGGTTTTTAAACAGCGAATAATACCAATAATATAAATTATGAATAATTTTACTTGAGCGCATGTTTTGTTTGATCGTTTACTAATTTTGAAGTATTTTTTTTTAATAATGATTATTATTGTTTTTATTTTACCATTGACTTGCCGCCAACTGAACAACAAAAAATTTGCTTATCAGTAAAATCAGTAATAATGCAACAAAACTAAAAAATAAACGATTTCTTAATTTTTGTCTCATCTTTATACTACAATCTCTAACTCTTGGTCAGACAAAACTATATTTTTTTTATTTCAGGGAAAATAAAGATTGACAATACAGCATTGAACAGAATACCGCCCTGTCAATGTCAAAGGGCGGCGTATGATGGCAACGGTGCCGCAGGGTCGCGGGCGTCCGTAGCGCTGGAGTCACTCAGTCTCGTAGCCATTTCGTAGCACTGCTACGGTTAATTAAACGCTAAGTGGCTTCCCACATCTACTACCCCTCCAAGACTTCCATTCGCTACGAGGTAAATTTAACGTATAACATTATTTTGCTTAAAAATGTTGTTGTGTCAAATAAATATATCTATTTTTACATTGCATATATAAAAGTTCGAAAACAAGTACATATTATAAATTAAAATAAAACAAAAATAAAACACGACAAATTCGGAAAATAACTTTGTTACTTTAAAATCACACAGACAGGACAGATTTGATCTAAAATAACTTGAGTTAAAACCGTTTTGGACATAAATGGTAACTGTCTTACTCTCACTCTAAAATTTACCTTATCTGTTACGTCGCAGGTAAAAAAAAAATTAACCATAATCGAAACAAGCTAAAGAACAGCAAAGATATTAAATAAAATTTTTGAATTGATCTCCTATTCTTGTGTTACGGTAAGCAATAGCTCGTATTTTTTATATCAGATTAAATCTGTCAAATTAGTTCCAAATAAAAACATTCAAACAAACGTCAAACCAAAAGTAAATTAGCCAAAAAAGCCATTTTAATACCGCTGTTAAGTCTCAATATTTCGTAAAACTCGGCGAAGATAACGTTCGCAGATCGTGAATCTTCTTAATTACCAACAATGTTGAAATTAAGCTTTTAATGAGTTTTAATTAACAAGTTTTGGAACGTTGCGTGAAAACACCTAACGATTGTCGGAAGATAATGTTCTGGAGATAAACATAAATAACGAAACAACTCGCAAATGTGTTTGGATATAGGTACTTACATTACAACCTCACGTACATTTCAACTTTAAATGACATTTGTGGCTTTCAGGTGTACTCCGTTAAGGCGCTTGCAGACGATGCGAAGTAGAAGTAGCAAGTAGAAGTTGTACGTAAGTAGCTACTACGCATCGTCTGCAACGTTTTGCTTAGTTTAAGTGGCAGTGGTAGTACTTAGTAGTACTTCCACTGCCCTTTGCAATAAGTAAAACGTTGCAGACGATGCGTAGTAGCTACTTACAACTTCTACTTGCTACTTCTACCTACTACGCATCGTCTGCAAGCGCCTTTAGTGTAGGCAATGTAAGGTCAAAAGGTAAGTGTAGACAGTTTTTACTATAAGCTTTTATTTAACTTGCCTTGTTAATAAGTTAAATAAAAGCAACTGAATTTTAAAACAGTTACATATCCCTACGCGTTGTTACATGATAACGAAACATCTGACAAAATTATGCCTTCGTGTGCTTTCCCGAACTGTAAAAGCACATCAAAAACTGCTATCTATTTTTTGTAACAAATTTACTGTACATGATTATAATTAGGTGTTGAAGTATATGTCCAACGGTTTTGCCTCGTTTTTACTGAGCAAGTTCAATGGTTATGGCCGTGCATTCATTTGATTTTGGTCGAAGGTAACAACAGTTTTTTTTCCGCAACGTTTGTTTTGTTTTCATAGTAACAGTTGTTCATAAGAATGAAAATAATATACAGATCCTTGTATCCCTGTATATATACTTTAATTATGCTTTTACTTATGTCGAACTATTACAACAGAAATCACAAGCAGATAAATCCAGATGTCATCATAAAACCTTTAGCCAATACGTTAAAGCACATCGACGACAACCAACTAAATACACATAACATACAATTTATGCCAAAACAGAGCCAACAATCCCGCATGAAGGTTCCTATGTAGGTCAAAGGATTTGGCGTGCACCAAAACGTAGGCGAAGCCGGGTGCAGGTGCAGTACTCCCGGCGAACGCTTTAAACTATGAAATGAACCGGATAAAGTCAGCTTACATTAAACCTTATGTAAGTTCTTGTACCGCTTTCACATATTTTGCGCGGGATAAGGCTGCTTTCTTTATGAAACGTTTGTGGAGTTACTTTGCTTGAAGTAAGTAATTTTTCGAGGCCGACCTGCTTGCTGGCATCGCTGAGAGTATCAATCATCTTTTGCATTGTTATTATTTTATTAGAGAAGAGTATTATGTCATCAGCGAATCTTAAGTGTGTGAGTTGTTTTCCCTCGAAATGAATTTAGAAAAAACCAAACTGATGACCAACTTAAACACCCAACAACCAGTATACTTAGAAGGTACAGCACTGGAACATGTCCAATCCTACATATACCTGGGAAAACAAGTATCATTTACTCATGATAATAACATACAAGAAGTAGAAAGACGTATTAACAAGACATGGAACAGATATTGGTCGTTAAAAGAAGTTTTTAAAAGTGACATCCCTCTGCGGCTCAAAAAAGTAGCAATGGATTCTTGCTTACTGCCATGTCTAACTTATGGGGCACAGACCTGGGTGTTTACTGAAAATGTTAAACATAAAATAACCACATGCCAACGTTCAATGGAACGTAGTATAATGAGACTAAAATTAAAAGACAAAATACGTGCTGCAGATATACGAAATGAAACAAAAGTTATTGACTTCCTGCAACACGCACTTAGGCTAAAATGGCGATGGGCAGGCCATATAGCCAGGTTGCCGGACCAGAGGTGGACTTACACCACAACTAAATGGTGTGGACCAAAGGGCAAAAGGCGGCAAGGCAGACCGGTAGCGCGCTGGGTAGATGGTATCAAGAAGCTGGCTGGATCATCTTGGATTAACCGAGCAACGGACAGGGACAAGTGGAAAGCTCTAGAGGAGGCCTATACCCAACAGGGGTTCTCATCAATTAACATTTAATTAGGACAACAAAAATGACGTGAAATAAATTCAAAATAATGTAATCAATCAAATAATTCATATTTAATAATTATAATTAATGTAAAATTTGACATAATATACCATAAAATTTATTAATTCTATTGCAATTGTTATGGTGAGAAATAAAAGGCTTTTTTATTTTATTTATTTTATTTAAGTAATTTTAGAGAAGAGTTTTTACTATAATCTACAACTAGCTGTTGCCCGCGGCTTCGCTCACGTAGTATTGAAATCTGCTTTACTACCTCCCGTCTTTTTAGTTTCAGTCTCGCATCCATCCTGTAATCCACTCTTCTCCTAAACCACCCTTTCCGCTCCAATTCTGCATTCACCCCCTAAATCCACTCAACTCCCGTTCTGCTCTTTCCGCTCCAGGCCCGAATCCGTCCCGAAATCTACTCTTCTTCCGCCCCATCCTTACTGCACCAGTCCTGCATTTGTCCCATAATCTACTCTAATAATACAGTCCCACCCTTTCCGATCCAACTCGGCATCCGTCCCGTAATCCACTTTACTCCCTTTCCGCCTTTTTGCAATCCAGCCCCGCATCCGTTCCGTAATCCAATCTACTTCAGTTTCACTCTTTCCGATCTAGTCCCGCAGCTGTCCGCTCCACTCCACTCCCATACCGTAATCCAATATACTCCTATCGCGCCCTTTTCGCTAATAGTCCCGCATCTGTCCTGTAATCCACTCTAGTTTAGTCCCGCCCTTTCCACCTGAATGGTATGCCTACTTTTATAGTATTGTTTAGCACAAAACTATAGTTTTTATATATGTAAAACTAAAAACATTAGTGATTAGACCGACTTCAAAATTAGTAAAATACGCATTTCGAGTCAGGCTCGCGCATTAAGGGTTCCTTACCACCACAAAATACAACCATCAGTTATTGTCTGAAATAGTCGAAGTAATTGCGACGCAGTCACATATTAATTCTTTGCTACACTGACGCTCGAGTATAACACAATTATACCTAACAAAAATTTGTCACCGACTCGCACTTGACCATTATTTATTATTTGTTGTTAGACTATAGAGTGTTTAGTATAATCATGCCAAGTTTGACGCTTGTACGTATTATCATTTTTACATTAGAGCTATTAAAATAATTAGTAAATAATTGTATAGTGGTTGGAGACCTTTCACTTATCGACTTTACTATTATTACATTTCCAAGTTGATCCGCCGTAACGTTACATATTCTGTGAAAATTTTAACTGTCTATCTATTACAGTTCGAAAAATACAGTCCGTTAAAAGGTACGACAGACAGATAGACAGAGTAGGCTTAGTAATAGGGTCCCGTTTACGGAAACCGTTTACTTTGCGTACGGAACCCTAAAAACCACGTAACTGAGAACCTTTTTTAAAGTCGGTTAATAATACCTGTGACACCGCTCCACCGCAGCACACCATTGTTGAAGGTAGTCTGGAAGAGATCACTCATAGCGATAAGGCCGTTTTTTTTTGTTCCCGTATTTAATGCAATCTTTTTGTAATATCTTTTTTATGGTGTTGATAATGATTATTTTATTATATTACCTACTAACTACATAATAAGGTGCAGTATGAAGGCGCTGCGCGGATTATAATGGTCGCGTTTTTTTAATTTTACATTATCTCATGAACTGTGCAACTAAACCACATACTGTAAACGGCAAAATTTATCTAAATTAAGTACTCCTGATAATAAATTCATTTATTTTTGTAAAGATTCATAAATTAGATTACAAAACTGCATCTAAACATGACCTTATAAATTTAATTTTTATTTTGAACAAAATAACCGGTTATTATCGTTATTGTGGTTTTCCTATAAAAGTTAGATATATGCTATCGCGGACTTTTTTGTAAAACTACTTACGAACTACATTTTTGTCAAACATTGTATTTACTTATCTCAAACCGTTAGGTCAGCGTATGCCGATAAAGAAGCCAATCAGCTAATTTTTCTCCGACATGTTTTACTAATACGGTTATTTAGTGTAGAAAACTAAACTTTATCATTATAAAACATAGCCTATGGCACTCAGGAATAGTGTAGCTTTCTATTAGTGAAAGAATTTTTTAAATTGGATGAGTAGTTTCGGAGTTAAAACAGAACAAACAAACTTACAAACTTACAAACTTACAAACTTACAAACTTTACCTCTTTATAATATTATATATAATATATATATATATATATATATAAAATATAAATATAATATATAATATATAGTGTAGATGTGTGAAAAATTGGTTTGTAGGAACTTTGTAGGAACATATAAATATAAAAAAAACGGAGAGATCCTAAAAATTATAATTTAAATAGTTTATAGTTGAAAAGGAATAGTCTGGGAAAAATTAACTCAACTCAAAAATGACTTACCAGCTCCCATGTTGAATATGGACAAATTAGTAGCAATTTGCCTACCGTACGGCTGTTTCGAATCGAATATGAATATCAGATGAGTATTTAAGCGCGTTTGGATCTCTCTCCAATAGCAATCATTGGGGTGGGCTATTAAGTAATTTGCGATATAAGACTAAAAAAATTGCGACAATCACTTTTTGGCGTTGACTTGTGACCGTGGTGCGACAAGTTTTGTTTATGATTACTGCCGTCGGTCGCTAATGACTCTCTAGCTTTCTATGTTTATGTTCCAAATAGCGACCTTTACATAATATTAGATGTCTATTAATCAGTAGACCTCACCTCACCAGATTCTCACCTTCGTTTTGCCGATGATATAGTCATCATGGCAGAGTCGCTGGAGGACCTAAATACCATGCTCAGCGACCTCAGTAGCCTTTCCCAACAGGTGGGTCTTAAAATGAACATGGACAAGACAAAAATCATGTCGAATGTCCATGTTGAACCCGTGCCGATAGTCGTTGGGAACGATACTATAGAAGTTGTTGACCATTACACCTATCTTGGACAGATTGTTCAGTTAGGTAAGTCCAACTTAAGCAAAGAGGTCGCCCGAAGAATCCAACTCGGATGGGCAGCGTTCGGGAAATTGCGTGACATCTTCTCGTCCAAGATACCACAGTGCCTCAAGACGAGGGTTTTTGACCAGTGTGTGTTGCCAGTGATGACATATGGTACTGAGACGTGGTCCTTAACTGTTGGCCTTTTGGAAAAACTCAGAGTCACTCAGCGGGCAATGGAGAGAGCTATGCTCGGAGTTTCTTTGCGCGATAAAATCCGAAACGTGGATATTCGCCAAAGAACCAGAGTCACCGACATAGCTGTTAAAATTTGCAAGTTGAAGTGGCAATGGGCAGGCCACATCGCTCGAAGAACCGATAACCGATGGGGAAGAAAGGTTCTTGAGTGGAGACCACGAACCGGAAGACGCAGCGTAGGTAGGCCTCCCACTAGATGGACCGACGACATAGTGAGAGTCGCTGGCATCCAGTGGATGCAAAAGGCAGGCTGTCGTTCAGTGTGGAGGTTAAAGGGGGAGGCCTATGTTCAGCAGTGGACGTCTTCTGGCTGATGATGATGATGATGATGATGATGATTAATCAGTAGAAAATACAAAAAAGTACTAAAAAATAATAAAACAACGAATGAAAACCAGCATAGATGTTATTGCCACTAGCAACAGACGGTAGTAATCACACCTATGGATTCGAAAGTTTTAAATATGTTTGTTTTCAGTTAACTCTATGACGGCTTGACGGACGCGGATGAAGTTTGACATAAAGGTAGCTTAGACTCTAAAATATCACATAAATTACTTTTTATCCATAAAATTAAAGATTCCTGTATAGTCTAGCGGGTGAAATCGCGGGCCGCTGCTAATCATAAATAAAAATAGTAGCCCAATTGTTAAAAGCCTACGTCATACCTATTTGTGATTATCGCTTTTTATGTATTAGAGATAAACGTAATAGCTATGACAATTCTTTTAGCTAGTCGTGTTACTAACACTTTTTTATAGAATGGCTGCATTGGGGTGCTGCCAGGTTATGTAGGATTATACCAAAGCCGGGTGACCAGCCTTAATACTACAAACGGAGTACTCCGAGATCTCCAGAGACACATCGGATCTGGAGATTTTGGCCTCAGCGCTGTGCTACGGCTCTTCCCAAGACAACTGCATGTTATTTTAGATCTTCCACCTATACAAAACTGGTCACACGGACGTTAGTCACACAATGTTGTCATCCAGGGCTTGGGTGAATGGTTAAAGCCCCACCTTCGGCTATCCCGAGGCCAGAGGTCCCATTTTAGTAGCCTTTTACTACAGGCAGGAATACCGGTGCCGTATTCTATTGCCCCATTGACCTAAGCGCCACCGGTCGCTGGCACGACCGATCGCAAAATTTTAGCTAATAAGGTAGCAGGATCGACAGCGGTTAAGCTCGATGACTGTTAATTACCGCCCGCCACGCTATTTGTGCTGGTGTCAAACGCTGATGAAGTTTTTGAGTGATTTTAATAAATAAATTAAGGGTGCACTTAGCAACCATTTATGGATCTTGCAGTAATTGGTCGCTAAGTGAGAGGTAAAATATTATTGGCGTTATGACTATAGCGGTAGGTACGTATTTCTTGTAGTTTTTTTTTTCAAATAAAATATCTAAGATTCTTGTAGGGAGTTAGAAAGAAAAGAAAGAAAGAAAAATATTTATTTATGACAGAAACAACAGATACAAATACATTACGAGGTAAACACAATAAAAAGAAAATAGTTTCTGTCACAAGCCGGTGCCAACTCAGCGTAATGCTGGTTGTAAACAACCAGCGCTGGTCTTCCGTTGGAACCGACAGGTGACGTCACGCACGTCAAAACAGCGGAGTGCGTTGCAAACGCCATAAAATTACCAATGTAATAGACGCTCGAACGCGGCTGACCTCAACCGCCATCTGACCAATGGGAGAGAAAGAGAAGGAAATATGAAATTCTCACTCTTTTTCTCCCGTTGGTTGGACGGCGGTCCGTCAGCCGCGTTCGAGCGTCTGTTAGAACTATATACACATTATAATACATATAAAAACACAAATTAATGATAAAGTAATTTTACAAATATTCAAACATAAACATATTACACAAAATACTAAAAGAATATATAATAAAATAATTTGTAGGTATACAAAATTTAATGAAGCCGAATGAAAAGTAAATTATAATTATAGAGTTTAAATTGCGCTGGTGTCGTTCTTTAAGAGCTCTTCACATTTTTGATGTACATAAAGAAACCCTTTAAGTTTTGCTTTAAAACAGTACATACTTTGCAGATTCCTTATCGGCGGCGGGATATTGTTCCAACACTTGGTCGCCGCATAGCGGAAGCTGCCTCTGAAGGCAGTTAAGTAAGTACTAATAATTTAATCAAAATTTACCAAACAAGCATAGAGGTGCAATATCAAGAGAGTGTGATCTAAACATTGCGTCTCAATATATGTTTAAGCGCAAAGTGTTTAAAAATCACTGTCTGACGAAATCCCAACTAACTACGTCGCATAGTAGTGTTCCTATAATTTATATGTGCCTATTTTCATTTGTTCCTAAGAAAGACCCTACGCGGAACGATCGCGTAGGTACAAACAAAGTCGGCGAGCGACTGGCTTGACACTGTTATGCATTCATGAATACCATTGAAAAAGTTATCTGCAAAAAAGAATTTTATTGTTAATCTCATACTTATTACGTAAATTAATTGCACGAGAATGTAAACAAAAGTCCAAAAACTAAAACACTGGCCATAAATCTTAGGGAGACATTAAAATAGTTCCGGTTGGAAACTTACGCCATTCGTAGGGACACCCTACAACGCAACGTCTTGGTTACTGCATAGTAAACTTCGAGCAGTACAATAACTTCGATTACATAAATTCCATACGTCTGTATCCTGTAAACAGTGGGGTGAATAGAAACGATTAGAGTAATAGAGATAACAGGAATTTGAAACCTACCAACATTTTTCATTTCGTAGCTCTGTAAACTTCGTATTTTTTCTATTTAACCCCCCCACCCTCCCCTGTCGTTGTACCCATAATTCAATATACGATAGAATGATAGTACAAGATACACTTGTACTATCATTTAGAAGGTGATTGAAATCATTAATTTCATAAAAACGATTTCTTGTGTGTATCAAGAGCATAATATTTTTCGCTTCAATGTCATATCAAGTACAATAAAGATTCTAGCATAAATAATTATTATCAATTTTTAGGGTTCCGCACCCATAGGGTAAAAACGGGACCCTTTTACTAAGCCAACGATGTCTGTCTGTCCGTCTGTCCGTCTGTCTGTCCTACCTTTAAACGGCTGTATCTCTCGAACCGTAGTAGATAGCTAGTTGAATTTTTCACAGAATATGTAATATTACGGCAGATTAATTAAGAAAATAAGTCAAAAGTAAAAACTAAAGGGAGGTCCCCATACAACAAACGTATTTTTTTAACGTATTTTTGTATTAGCTGTAATGTAAAAAGGGTATACGTACAAGCGCCAAACTTGGCATGATTATAGTACACACTTTAAAGAATAACAGTAAATACTGAATAATGGCCAAGTGCGAGTCGGTAACAAAGTTCTGTTCATTACCAAGTTATAACTGGTAATTCCTTACCTGGATGACCTCCTTATCATATCACTGAATGGAAATGCCATATTTTACTAATTTTCAAGTCGGTTTTTTTAATTGATCGTTATTGTATTTTGTGGTGGCACGGAACCACGGAGTGCGCAAGCCCAACTCGCACTTGGCTGCTTTATTATTTATTTTATGTTCTTCGAAAACCCCCTAATGTTTCTAGGTATCAGTAGGATCTGCATACTTATAAAAATTACCATAGAAAAATTTATAAGTAGCGTGATTTCTTCTTGTTCGTGTATTTAGCTGCTTTCTTTCACTGTGGTCACTGTGATACGTCTCTTGCAGATTGAACACATCCAAGACCCAAAGGGTCTTATTGTTATTCACCCCTGTGCGGTCTGGTGACAAACTATTTAGACAACACCCTTCAAGGCCGTGTTGATTGTTTTTAGCCCTGGGGGACACCTCATTTAAATATTAGAATACATGGCGTGACAATGACGGGTTCAGAATAGATGATGCTGTGGTCTTCGCATCTTACGCGATTGATTTTTCTGTTGGCTACGTTACTAAAAGGCACGATCTTTAAAGTACATTTACCAAATATGGTAGTTTATGTGTGCAAATTTTGATGAACCCACATCAAAGAAAATTAAAAGGTCAAATCAGCCTTAAAATAAATGGCAGCCATTTTGGTCTCCTCTAACATCTTGTGGGTACGTGTGTATAAAATTTATATGTGCATTTTTTTTTCATACCGAAAACTTAAAACCCTAAAACCACTGATAATAAAAATAAAATGGACGATTACTATTTGACACCATCATTAAATAGCAAAGCAGCAATTTAATTTTTACATCGTTGCTATTTGACTCCTCCCATAGATCCAAATTGAAATGGCTGACTCTTTAATGCAGTTTTATATAATTTGCCAGTTATTTAACAGCCAAGTAAACGTTACCATGTTCAAGCTTAAAGGGCAATTTTCCATTTAAAACCTCGAGGTGACGAGTGCAGAGCAGTGCTGTGCAGGCCTTTGAACTGTTATCTAAAATTCCTACAACTCTGTGCGGCGCTAAATGGGCAAGCATGAGAACTCTACTATCAGGCGAGAATGTCTACTATCAGGCGAGAGATAAGGTCGTGTAAAAAAATTAGACATTGAACACAAAATAACAAACAAAAACAATTTATTTAATTATGGAAACTAACGTGATTTTCACACATTTTGCAAAGTCAGATCCGCAAAAAATATGTAGTAGACAAACGTATATGTAGTATGTATATATAGACAAAAACAACATAGGTAGGTAGATGCCAATAAATATCGCAGAAACTATACCAAAGATGGCTATGAAATATTTCATAATACGTAGGGTATTATATGACATCCAAGATTTGTTGCCGAGATATTGTTTCTGTCCTAGCAGTTTTGTGATACTGTTCCATCGTAGACATTATTAAATTTTCGTATGGCTGATCAAAACTCTCACCAACCTAATAGAATATTGGCAACAGTTAATCGATAGTAATCGATACTAATATCAAATTGGTTTATATTAGTATTTATTTAATTGTATAATTAAAAGTGTTTACAACATTCCCCATCTAACCTATCATCATCACCATTTTAGCCATAGGACGTCCACTGCTGGTCATAGGCCTCCCCCCATCGATCTCCAAAAGGCCGGTAACTTATACGTAAATTTAATTCATCCAATGGTTGCATGGAAGATATCGCTTTTAGCGATAAAGCTGCTTGAGGCAAAACAATTAAGGCAAAAACACTTTAAACTTAAGGCACTCTCTTAAGTTTCTTTATCTGTAACTTTATTTTATTTTTAGTGTGCACAATAAAGTGTTTACATATGTCTACGTATACGAATATTTGCAATATTGTATGGGTAGTAAGTGTCTTGGATTTATATAAAAGTCATGATAATTATTATGCTTAAGAGAAATTCAGTTTGATTCGTTGAATAAGCAGCAAAACGGAACAGTGATACTAAGTCGAAGGGTTCCTGTCTATTCGTCATTGTGGACAACTTTTACAACGCGATCAACACTAAAATCCTGAAAAAATCTGCTGTAAAAATTGTTGTTTCATATATTTCGTTACGTGTAAATAAAATTTTCTACAGCTGATATTATTTTGATTTTTTTGTAGTTTTTGGTCCCATGTTGTTTATAATTGAGAACAACAATCATAGATACAATCATTGATTTACAAGTCCGTATTAAATATCTTCGATTACAATGACCTCCGTTTGACTAAATAGGGAGCGAGGGGCTAGTTGTAACAATTTTAACAAATAATTATATATCTTGAAGTGTATTGGCTAAATTACCACTAACTAAATTTTTATTGATACTCTAACTATTCTTCTATTAACTCAAATAAAAAAATAAAAAAAATTACAGGTAACTCGTTCAAAATTAATTATTTAAAAAGGGAAGTGTTACAACTTACCCGTGGTTGGGGCTAGTTGTAACGTCTATTGGGGCAAGTAGTAACAACAATGAAAAACAAAAATGTGACACCTTCAATCGTTTAATTTTTAATCGTTAAGGCCTTGATATTTGATCAAAGAAAGCATTAACGTTAGTCTTATTAAATGGTGTTGCTCGGCTCAGTGATGTCGCTTCTGGAGTCCTTAAAAATAGGTGAGGATTTTTGCGCATAACATTTTGGAACCAGTCAGGACCAGCACTATTATTTTGATGCCAATAAGAGGGAATATTTTTAGCACCAAGATACACAGCACATTGGTAAGCTAGTTTCCTTATTTCGATAGGAAGTAATCCAAAATATATTTCAGCGCACTACTTTTGGACTTTCATTATTATTATTCTTTTTAATGTATCTGTACAGAGATACGTGACGCGAGAGATACGCCTTCCGAATACTACAGTTGTTTTCTAAACTTCAGCTGCAGCTAACTCGTATACCTCCTGGCTTTGTGTTGCCCGCTCTGTATTTCTCCTATACTCTCTCATTCCAAATGAACACAAATAAGGTATGTTACATTAAAAATAACAACAGTAACTTACAGCAATCTGGCGGCAAGTTGTAACATGTTACAACAAACCCCGAGGTTTTGTTACAACTAGCCCCTAGGTATAGTTCTTAATATTTATCACGATAACTATTAAATCAACTTAGTAATCTCGAAAATTGTTACACATACAATAAAATACAATACATAAAGCTCCAATTAGTTGAAAATAGTAAAGCTAACCAAAAATTTACGAAAATAAAATTATAGGTTACCTGTAAAAAACGAAGCGTTTGCACACACTGACATTGCGTTGCATGGCGGGACACTGACTGTGATAAAGTGGCGTGGCGCGTTATAATTTTAAGATTAGGTAAAAAAAAATCGTGAATAAAGTTTAAATTCCTATTGAAAAAGGTCTGCTACTACTTACCCCTGTTACAACAAGCCCCGCGCTCCCCCCTACCACAATTCCAAGCGACCTTCATCAAAATGTCTTATGTACTTATTGCATACATTGGCATCGATTCTGATGTACTCGAAACTAAACTAAACTAAATTTGACAGCTCTAAAATTGTTGCCATCCTTCTCTCACATATCAAAATTAAAAGAGGGGCAGATAACAGAGAAACGAATATTTATCTATACATATAAAAGGCTTTGTCCTGAATGACTGACTGATGGATCAACGCACAGCCTAAACCGCTGATCGTAGAGACCTGAAACTTGGAGGGTGTGTTCTTTGTATGACGTAGGCATCCGATAAGAAAGGATTTTCCGAAATTCTACCCCTAAGGGGGTGAAAAAGGGGGGCAAAGTTTGTGTGGGACAACGTGATTCCTTGGTCCAATCTACTTCAAATTTTGCATAAATTTGGAACACGTGTTTCGTAATTGATTGAAATTCATCCCCTGACGGGGTTAAAAAGGGTTAGAAAGTTATTTTGGCGGTGATTTGCTACGAAGTTGATATCAATACTCCTTAGTGCTTTTGATTTTGCTTTTTTTTATTACTTTTTATTTTGACACATGTTTGAAAACTCAATCCGATTTTATTCAAAAAAGGTTAAACTCACTTGAAAACATAAGCAAAATTTACTCTTTAAACTTGTAATTTCTCGAAAGTCACCGTGATATATTAGTACCTCATTTGAAGGTTTCTAAGCTTAAAGACTTTATAGAGGTTATGCACTTTTAGGACACGGCCTGCCTTTTAGGGACGTTTGTTGTGTATACCTAATGCTTATAGTTATAACATGGTTATAACTTAGAAGTTTAATTTAATGTATATTGATTTTCGCAATTTTTTTTTTACATATATAAATTAGTCTGTGTTGTTTTTTTAATGAGAGCAGTGTTGGGATATCTTTGGGAAATTAATCTTATATAATTATTTTTACTATGACTCTTTATTTCGATGCATTCACGGGTATAGCCCGGATCTTTGAGAGGCATTGGGGGGGGGGGGGGGCGAAGCCAACACCAAGAGGCCCTGTTGAATAAAAAAAATACAATTATGGGGGTGTGTATAAAATGGAATATCAAACTAATGTACAATATGGGATAAAAAATCTGGGCTATAGAGGCAACTTGTGGATAGAAAAACAGATCTATAGGATGAGATACGGCACCTGCCGTATCCTGTCTAATCTAAAAATACATTTAGTCAGGTGATGACTTGCCACCCACTAAATGGGCCCTCAATAGAGGCTGCCGCATCGGAGAGGCAACATTGGCGTGGGTGGCTTAGGGTGTAGAGAGGTGTGTTGCACTTTCACTAAGAGCTACTCGCGGCGCTGGAGCTTAGGTTCTTAGCTCTTGCGGTTTCCACCCCCAGACGGCCGGTTAAGGCAAGCCAGGGGTCGGGGGGTTTTAGCCCCATGGAATCACGGTACGCGGTGTCGCCACTCACAGACGGCTCGCCATAAAGCCGCCCCTGCGTTATTGTTATTATTATATAAAAGCGAAATTCACTCACTCACTCATCAAAAAATCTCGAAAACTACTTGCCCAACGAAGCTGAAATTTGGCAGGTAGATTCCTTAAATATTATATGAAAGTCTACGCGTACGAAGTCGCGGGCAACAGCTAGTCCTGGTATAAAATTCTTGCAGTTCAACAAACAAAAGAGTGGGTAGAGTCGATTTTTTTTACCTTGAAAACCACACACAAACCTTATCTTACTTACACAAACGCGTAGGCGAATACATTTTTCTTTAGCTTAAAAACCACACACAAACTGTAGTTATCTCAAAACACGTTTAACTCCAATGTTATCGGTATTAGAACGAGGCAACTAAAAGATCCGACACACAAACTGCAAACTTGATTACGGAATTTACGGAATTGAAAGAAACAACAAAAACGAAAGAAAAATCACCGGGAAAAAGAAGTTGTTTGCACTGTTACTTACTCAAATCCCTGAAATAAATTCTTTACAAGAGGATACGACTTTCCTAAATAAATAAATTGTCAAGATAGCGGGTGATGTCGTCGTGAAGAATAATGGATTTTTTTGTTGTAAAGCGAATTAGGTAAACTCAAATGGCGTGTCATATAAATAAAGGTGCGAGCACAGTTCGCAAGTGTGTAATTTCAGACGCAGTAATTGCAACACGGGGGCATGTTCCTGCAATAACTAATCTTGCTTCCGCGTCCCGCCATTTTTACCGGGTGACATCTTATTTACGCCGTGGCACATTTTGGAAGCATTCACGTAATATTTTAATGCGGAGACGCGTTGTGATGTGGTTTTTGCTAAAATGCTTTTGCATGTTGGCGACTGTGTCTTTGCGCAACTTGCGTGTATATGTGATTTTTAGTTATAAGTATTATAAACTAGATGCATTTGCGGTTTTACCAATGTGGATATTAGGAAGAAGCGTAAAAATCAGGATAATAACATTCTCAGGAACCGTAAGTTTATGTAACTCTCTGGCCATCTGACTTCTATGGAAAAAAATACACGTCGATCTATTGTTGCTCTGCGTTGTTATGTGAAAGATGAACAAACACACTTACGCATTTATTATTTAGATCAGCAATCTGCGGGACAATTTGTATATACTGTGTAGTAGTATGTATAATATGATTTTTCAACCGACTTCTAAAACGCATCGTTGTGAAAAGATTGTAATGTTTCAAGAAGTCGGTTAAAAAGACTATATTTTGAGGGAATTACCATTTAAATTTAACGAGGTATATTATTATTTCGAGGTTATTTAGGTATTAATCCCGTTTATTATATATCGCATCAGTCTCGTGAAGTATTTCATTAAAAAAAGATTTCATACAATGTATGCGGCATGCGGTATGCCGCAAAGATCCCGCGCCGCTGCCACCATGCTGGAAGCACTCATTAAAATATAGGCGTTCGGGCCCTGTTACCATAACTTTAACACGCACGTAACGCAACGCGTTAAGTTAACCTCTAAAAGTTGGCCTTTTTCCCCTAAGAAATAGAGGTAAAATTTTTTGAGGTTAATTACGCGCTTGTTTGAAGTTATGGAATCAGGGCCCAGTAATATCCCTGAGTGACATAAGCTATGTTTTGTTTTCTACATGGCAGACCGATGGTTCGCTTGGAAAACCAAGTTCGTTATAAAATATAATATTTAAAAGAGCGTTTAAAGTTCTAAACGCATTTTTAAAGAGTTAGCTTCAAAGTATTTCTTAAATTAAAGTCTATCACGCGTGAGCGAAGATTGTTACATAAACCCGAGGGTAAAGATTCCCGATCGGTGGCGTAAAGTCGAAAGGCGAATGGGAATGCGCTCGCGGGAGCGTCGCCCGCCTCCGCCGACTTTGACAGTTTATATGACCCGTGTAATGGCGCCTTAAACTAAATAAAGCCGTGCATTTGGCTCGAGGATCGCGAGCTACGCCCTCTTGCTGTGTCTCAGTCGAGATTAGAACTTTACTCGCCCTAGCGAATTCAATGTACTCCTGGTTATTACTTCTGTTAGTAGTTGCTGAAACTTTATTTATTTCCCCCGATTCCTGGTAGCGTTGCCAACTGCCAAATGAAAATAAATAATTATTACGGGAATTCAGTTTGGTTACTTTTAGGTCGCATGTCGTTTGGTGCGTATTTTGTTTTGTATTAGTGCGCTTACATTAATTTAATCAGCTATTAAGCACATGCAATTTCATTATTCAGTATTCAGAGCATAGATGTAGAAATAATAAGACTGCTTAACAATAACTGGCTAAGGGTAAGTAGTGGAATATTGGACAAAACATATAAATGTTTACGCGCTGCTCGTTTTTCATAGCAACAGTTCCTTGCTGTGACAACAAACGATAGCTATGCGAGAGGACAGCTTAGAATTCTGCATTTTACTGCGCGAAGTCCGGTCAATTTTTGTACCCGCGGGACCCCCCCCCCCCATGTATGCAAAGCCCCCCCCAAAGCTATAGCTACGCCCATGGGGGACGGATACAGACAGACGGACGACGCCGTCTTAGTAAGGTCCCGTTGCGCGTTTTGGATACTGAACCCTAATATAGACAGAAAACAATTGAAATCAAACAACTAATCCAGTTGAACTAGATACATGTTCCATTCTTGAATAACGTCATCCACATTCCGTGTCCCAGTTCACCCAAAGCACAATAAGCAAGCTGATGTAAAATTAAGGCTAGTGGCTGACCGCAGCAGGCAGCTTATACCGCCGCTGACTGATGCACCTGTCATCGCCGCAGGCAGCTTGGACTGGGGCCAGTCACGTATGCAAATTCATACCAGAAATTGACTAGCACTGCTTTTGGACATTTAGCGGTAATTTCGTGGGATTAGGTTTGGCTCGAGGCAAAATTGGATTACTGGTGTACTTGATATAGGTAAATGCAGTTTTACATAGTTTATGTACTGTATTTATGGGCATTGGACACACATACTTCGACTAAAATAAAATAAATGGACGGGTATAAGTTTTTTTTACGGTGACCCACTATTTCACCCGCTATCCTCCTAAAAATTATTTTTTCGGGATGAAAGTAATCTACGTGTTACATCCAGTATAATCTGGGCGTCTTCAAATCACGAGTGAATCGGTTCCTTCTAGGCAAGCGTGCTCCAACGTAGACCGCATCATCGCTTAACATCAGGCATGATGGTGGTCAAACGCAAGCCTATTATTTATAAAAAAAAAAAAAAAAACTTCCATACTAAATTTAATTCTAATCTGTTTTGCTATAGAGTTGTCTTGTCATTACAAACAAACACACATAAAAACTTTCGCATCACTTCACTATCACTACATAGTATAAAACAAAGTCGCTGTCGCTGTCTGTCCGTCCCTATTAAAACTACGCAACGGATTTTGAAGCGGTTTTTTTAAAATAGATAGAGTGATTCATGAGGAAGATTTATGTTATATTACCTTTCAGTTTCAAAATTAGTGATTGATTTTTCTAAAATTTTCCAGTTTCCGATGGAAATCAATCAATGGAATTTTACATCACTATCACTACATAGTATAAAACAAAGTCGCTGTCGCTGTCTGTCCGTCCCTATGTATGCTTAAATCTTTAAAACTATGCAACGGATTTTGAAGCGTTTTTTTTAAATAGATAGAGTGATTCAAGAGGAAGATTTATGTTATATTTTACCTTTCAGGTTCAAAATTAGTGATTGATTTTTCTAACATTTTCCAGTTTCCGATGGAAATCAATTTTTACATCACTATCACTACCACTATCACTATCACTTCACTACTTAGTATAAAACAAAGTCACTGTCGCTGTCTGTCCGTCCCTATGTATGCTTAAATCTTTAAAACTACGCAACGGATTTTGAAGCTATTTTTTTAATAGATAGAGTGATTCATTAGGAAAGTTTATATGTTATGTTACCTTTCAGGGTCAAAATTTGTGATTGATTTTTCTAACATTTTCCAGTTTCCGATGGAAATCAAATTTAACAGATGTATGTCGTTACGGTGAGCATTGCAATTATGGCACTGTTGAGCTGATCTAATGATGAAGCCAGAAGAAGGAAACTTTCTAATGGCTATAAAAATCCCACCTAGTTTGGGTTCGTTTAGTTTGGTATCTTAAGCGCTTTTCAATACACAACATGATGACTAGTAAACAGCCAGTTTTTAAAGGGTAGTTAAAGGTAGGGAAATTGATATTGCCTACTATTTGCGCCCCGCGGCTTTGCCGCGTGGAAATTGCTTTGGCGCAAGTGGAGATTAATATCAGATTTCAAAAAAAGGTTAGCCTATGTGTTATTCCAGTATCTAAGTTATCTTCATTCCAAATTTTATTAGAATCGGTTTAGAAGTTACGGATATACGTGGTAACAAACATCCACTCATACAAACTTTGACATTTATAATATTACTAGCTGAAACCCGCTACTACGTACGCGTAGAGCTCGGCCTTCGGTCTCGCTACTACAACCCGTTATAGCCTATGTGTTATTCTAATGTATAAGCTATATTATTGTAAATTTTCATTAAAATCCATTCGGTACTTTTTGCATGAAAGAGGAACAAACATCCATACATCCATACATACAAACTTTCGCGTTTATAATATTAGTAGGATAGTATGGCGTAATTAGTATTATTATGGTTTAAATCGTTTCTACGCTAAATGATTCAGAATCAAAATACTAAAAAGAACATTGAATACAGACATTCCATTATTTCAACATTCTCAACCCACTCTTGTGAGCTATTCAGCTGAAAAAAATGTCGTTTCATTTCGTCTAGTATCAAAAGAATCGTCTAGGAACCGTATGCTCTGAAATAAATTGGCTTCAACGAGATAGGAGCAGATGTTTAACACATAAAACTCAGATCGTACGCGAGACTATCCAAATAAATGTATTTGTAATAGATTATCAGGTACGTAGAAAAAGGAGAATAGTTTAAAAGGGTCGTAAACGGTATCAAACGAACAACTCGCAGATATTTAGGTATAATAAACAGGTTATGAGGTGAAACTGCCAACGGTAGTCTAATTAGGGTTGCCGTGAGATTGGAAATGTTAAACCTACTTGCATCAGAAGGCACGAAATATGAACTTTCTTAATTACCTGCAAGACTGATTCTGAAAAAAAAGATTCGTAGCTTTGAATGTTCCTGTTCATTGTAGTTTTAATCTAAAACTAATATTAGCTTTATATGTTTTACATTAATATTATCAATGCTAAAGTTTATGAGCAAGTGTATTTATTCGCACTCAGCTCCGTAATGACTAAACAGATTTCGACCAAATCTAGTATAAAGGTAGCTCATCTAAGAAATGAGCTACCTCCATACCAAATTAATACACATCCGGAAAATATACGGTCACTGTAGGGTAGCGAGTGAAACAGTGCAGAGTGTTTCTTGTCACTGTAGGGTAGTGAGTGAAACAGTACAGAGTGTTTCTTGTCACTGTAGGGTAGCGAGTGAAATAGTGTAGAGTGTTTCTTGTCACTGTAGAGTAGCGAGTGAAACAGTGCAGAGCG
The DNA here is from genome assembly GCA_932305915.1 of Agriopis marginaria. NCBI lineage: Eukaryota > Metazoa > Arthropoda > Insecta > Lepidoptera > Geometridae > Agriopis > Agriopis marginaria. The sequence goes on from OW029921.1 coordinate 9,457,970, forward strand.
TTTCTTGACACAGTAGGGTAGCGAGTAAAGCAGTGCAGAGCATTTCTTCTTTCTTTTACCTGTCCGGTAGTCTATTAAGCAACTGGACAGGTATTTGATTTGTTAAAATAACAGGCTTAGTTAAAAAATACAATTGATTGCAATAAGTACACTAAATAAAATATTTAAATCAGCTAACAACATTATGAAATACATATAAGTGTTTAATGTTTATGGTCGGATTACGAAGGGGTGCTCTGTGTCTTTCCCTCAAAAGAATGGCAATGTTTGTATGGTGTACTTGCATGTGAGGTCATTCGTAAGTATGGTGTGCTTTCTGTCTAGCAAGAGATATTTTTTTTGATATCTTCCTTAATTTTGAGCACATTTTATGTTCTAGGCTCTATTTTTGGTCAGCTTTTTAATAAGAAATTAAAAAATATCAGTCCAATAATCCATTACATTATTTTGTAAGTTTTTAAAATATCCGCCCTATGTAAGATAGTCAACAAAAAATCTAGATTCAATCATGATAAAGGTGCTCACTGAACGTCTGGCTCTGAAGGTAGAGCGCAAATTCTCGGATATTATTCTACATTACCTCGTAAATATTTATTTACGTGTGTTGCCGTAAAGTGCCGTATCAGTTAAATAGGTTCAAGAGACGTGATAAAATACTGATTATAAAACAAAACATTTCAAACAAAATCACACTTTCACAATAATATTATTAATGCGAAAGTTTTTGAATGTGTATGTTTGTTAATTCTTCACGGTGAAATGGCTGTATGCTTTTTTTTAACATGGAATAGATCTACGTTTTGCCACCAAGTCGCCTGATGGCAAGCGACGGTGTGGCCGAGGATGAAACACGTTAATCTAGAAGAAATCTATTCAGTCTAGGTTTATATGAAATTTGGAATGGAAGTAGTTGACATCTTGGATTAAAATATAAATTACTTTTATCCCGGAAAAGTCAACGTTTCCTGTGGGCTAGCGGGGGAAACCGCGGGGCGCAGCTAGTACTCCATATAAGTCTATTTGACATATTTTTTGTTTCAAACTAAAGTGGGCGTCGTACTTTAGTTCAAGGACTTTGTATATAGGGTATACAAAGTCCTTGCTTTGGTTACATACAAACAAACGTAGATACTGGTAAAAAAATCGAAACCCACTTGTCCGATTTGATGAAACTTGGCATGTAGACTTTTTTGAAAATTACATTTCATAAATTGTTTTCTATTTAACTCGATGTGCATTACTTACAGGTGGGTTACTGTACAAAGGTCAAAATTGATTTGAAAATTTGAAGTTGGTTAAAATCACAATTTTATTTATATTACACGGGAATTACTCACGTAAGACTAAGCCGGTTACTCCGACTATGGTTTCAACCGCAACCGCTTCGGTGCAAAGTGAGACGCAGCCGCGCGCGCGCATTCACCTTAAAAAAGCTATAGTCGGAGTAACCGGCTTAATCTTATGTGAATAATTCCCGTGTAATATAAATAAAATGTGTGGAAACCACGTCAGTTTCCATAGGTTAAAAATGTTTTCCAAGATTCGTTTGTTAGAAGTGAAGTTAATTTTTATTTAGCTTTTTTTTATTAATTTTTTATTTTATTTTTTTCATTTTTGTTTAGAAGTTGGGGTGACCTATCAACAATATAAGAATGCACCAAAAAGAAGCAAAACAAAGTAATTTTCAAGATCCACAGCATCGGAAGGGAAGCTGGCAAACATAAGATTATGATGTGTAAGAAAACAGGGGTGCTTATATCATGTTTGCGTCTTATCCTTTCATATTTGTTTTGGAACGCAAAACATCGTACAAATATATTTTATTAACTCGTAATAATACCCTCGCCCCCTTAATAATAAACGCGTAGTAGATTTGGAGTAGTTATTCCGTGGTTGTCTTTCTCTCTCTTAATTTCATTTTAACTGGTGCGAATAAGACAACTGTATAACTATTAAGATAAAAGGTAAGAGATCAAAATAAGTAAAATAAGTAGTGTATACACACGCCCAATAACAAAGCGACAAGGTTCAAACATAAATTTCTTTAAAACATGAACACTCTAAAATAAATTCGCCACTTACACAGCAGCATACGTTTGACTAGCGAACTTCGAATCAACCATTGTATGAAAATGTTTACGCACATCCTAATTTCCATTTCACGCCGTCGAACAAAGGACAATGCTGTAAAGGTGCCTGCTCACTGCACCGCCGCCCAAGAATAAGGATGGCTTGCCACTTGAGGCTAATGGGGCGTGCACACTGGGGGACGGAGCGGACATGCGTGCTAATCTACATGTGAACTTCGCAAATTTATTTTTAGAGTTCCTACTATCTTTTATTTTAAATTTTTTATTTTCTGTCGTTTTTATGAATAACTCTGGTTCGGTTGCATGACATTTTTTTTTTTTAATAAAAATTGAGGCTAACCCTTTTGATACGGATTTTTTAATTACTATCTTTAGTATCTGTTGATATTCCGAAAACCCGTACGAAGCGCTTTGATTACACATTTATTGTGCGAACTGCTAGTCTGTGGAATGCGCTGCCTGAATGGGTGTTCCCCGATGGTCACAATCTGGGTGTCTTCAAATCACGAGTGAATCGGTTTATTCTAGGCAAGCGTGCTCTAACGTAGACCGCATCATCGCTTAACATCAGGCATGATGGTGGTCAAACGCAAGCCTATTAATTATAAAAAAAACCTGTTTTTAATTATATTAAAAAAATGTCCCGAATATTTATTTATTTATTTATTTCAAGCCCTTAAAATTCAACCGCATAAATTTTTTCAAAAGGCCTCGAGAAACAAAAAGTTTTCCCGTTAAAGAGCCAGCCTAAACGAACTAACGAACTGGCGAAGTGAACAGCACTCGACCATTATTTACTCAAATCGGGAGTCCGTGAACTGTGTATCCAATCTGCAGACCAATTACCTATACCGTAATCAAGGAGATCCGCGAAAGGGTTCCGTCGAGGCTCAATCAAAGTTTGGCAATCATCACGCCTATCTAATCTCTGGGGCCACAATGTAACCGGGATTGGATTCTCGGCGGACCACATTAACTGCTGCCTTATTTATGCGTAATGATAACAAGTCCAATAGGACGAGCCCGCAGTTTGCCGGCCTTTTATTGCGGTTGGATTATAATGCGTAGGGCATGCTTATCGCGTACCTATCGATGTGCGCGCCACCTATCCGCCGTGCATTGTTGCGGAGGGATGGAGCACCGTAATGTTCACAATTAAGTTTTATTGAGCCGGCCTTTAATTGCCGTCATTTTCCGTCCAATTTGTTGGTAACGTCTGAATTTTTCATGTACGGAACCTATATATTTCAATGGGCTTTTTATTACATGTTTGTGGACGTGAAATATTAGAAAATAAGTGCACGTACCCTCTGGGTTCCAGTAAACATTCATAGTAGACAGTTTTTTAATTTCCGGCGGCCCCATAGCTTCCGCTACGAAAAAGTGTTAATTGAATGTATGCGAGTTTGGGAAAGGGGAATAGAAACGGTTTAAATCAACGTTTCACTTGTTGTGGAAATGATGTATTGCTGTTGAAATAGTTCCGTCCACATAGCGTAACCAAATGGACTCATGGAACTTTTTAAATATTTTTAGGCCTACTACTACCTTTCATAATATCTTTAAGGCCTACTAACATGATATAGCTTGGTAAATAAAACCGCTGCATTAATTAGTGTGATACAAACAGTTATATTTACCTGGTTGATGGGACGCGTGACTATAATGCTAACGTTTATCTGGATCAACGCATAAGCAGTGCTATTGCTATTTGGCTATAATGCCGCCAGCATGCTGAATGCACTGTCAACTCGTATATAATGGGAACATTTGAATTATATTTAAGCAGATGTGGGATAGTGGGTAATTCACCTGTTTCTTGTATAGGCTTAGTAGGTATTTTCTGAGATGGTACTGTTTGGTAGTTGTTTTAGTTGTATTTCGTGTTTGATTGCTTCTATTTTCTATTTTAACAAACAAAATGGCCTTGTCAGAAAATTAACAAGAGCACCGGTCTATTAAAAAAGTTTTATTTAATTATCAAACACCAAGTCACCAACCATATTTCACATGAAATAATATATCAGCTAAAGAAAAAATATACGCATTTTTGCATGATGCGAATTTGAAACTAATGGATGCTGTCCGAGCCGTGACGCTAGAAAGATGACACAACAGAGTGTCCCTAGGGCTCGCCGGGCCCGCTACTCGGGATAGCACTCTTGGAAAAACTACACATTAATATTCCACTCTGGCAACATTCCCTACCTCTTACCATTATATAACATCACCTGAATTGAAAAAGGACCGAGCTAGACGGAGAAATTAACTTTTTAAATTAGCCTGCACCCTCGGTCGATTTGTCTGAATAAAGTTGAATTCGCACAAGAAAAATTGAATTATTTTACATACAAATATTTATTTTCATCTCAGCTGGCTGAATTGTAGTGAAACATTAACAAATTTTTATTACTTACTTTTATTAAAGTATTTTCGGGCATCAATCGAAGCTTCACACTTCGGGTGTGAACTGTTCAATAAATCAGTCCGGATTGCTGCCATTTTATTGTACATCAGAGCCATAACTGAGCAGTTACTTTCTAATAAAAGAAAACATAAAAAGCGCAAAAACCCAAATAATTTCCCCCGAATTGATAGGTACAGCAGTAAAGTGGGAGCGCCAACATCAGATTTATAGGGCGCCGCGCAGTGCGTGCTTTAATAAAAAAATCGCAGAGGTAATTCGCGCGACAAGTTATTACAGTGCTAGAGATATATACGGCTTTCATATTCTCATATGAATAAACGAGCCATTTTTGTCTAGTACGCCAACTTAGCGGAGTGATTTACTATCTTGCTATGTTTAAAAGTTCCCTCCTGCAGTTGTGGATTAACTGAAGCAGATTAACTAAAATCAAGATTGTGGTGAGCTAACACTGGCCGGTATAGTACTATTTGTGCTTCATAGATTGAGGTATAGATAGGCGGTTGTATTTCGCTCAACGTTGGCAGGTCAATAGGCCCATCGAGGTCAAAACGTCATCCGTGTAAATGGGTAGGACGGGAGCGACGGTCGAGAGGCTCGAATAGGCCAGCACTGGTAGGTACTGTAACTCAAAACTGTCAGGATCACGCGCCGGCCGCCCCGCCGTTGTATCGTAAACCTACACCGACAAAGGTCCCTGAACAAAGTTTTTATCGGTCACAAAATTAACTGAGACATGGTCGCACAATTTTTTAAGCTCAAAATCTTCAAACACAATTTCCCAAATTATTGAAGCAGGAAATCAAGGTTTTGTAACAAATGTATCGTAAGCTAGCATCAACTTTAATCACTACTCTGATGATAGCAATATAGTTAATGGTGATAGGAGTCCAGTTGGTAGTTGGTGCATTTTTTTTTACCTCTTTCGTTTGCTGTACTTGAAGCAGATTGTTAAAATATGAATAAAAACGCAAATTTTTATTACTTTTGCTAGGTAGGTAGGTATTGAACGAAAGACTGCTGACTGCTTAAAAAAACTTGGACCAAAAATAATTATTGTGCCTATATTACTTTCATACACGCTTTCATTTTTGTTACTCTCTATATTATCAATCAATGTTTTTAAGTAAAGTAATACCTTTTAAATTATTCAACCCTGTAAAATAAGGAAGACGTAAAGTATTATAATAATACACGTCATATTTAGAACTCCTCCAAGATTTAACGACACAGATTGAGGATCACAACTTTTAGGATAGATTATAGTGCATGCAAGTCTATTTAGAAAGTCTTATCTAACGTATTTTAAACTTTAGTACTTAGATGCTAAAGTATAAAATTAGTTAACCGTTTGGTTGCTACTTACATATTTATGCGACACGTGTGACAAAATGAAAGTTTCGTTTTATATTATGAGAGTTCAGGCTCCGCTTGTTGTGGAACCCGCGTGACCTCGCCGACACATCTTCATTAGCCGAACCGTGATTACTCTCCGGGGAAATAATAGGTATTACGTCACAGGAGGTTGCTTTGTTACTCGCCTGTCATACATTGTCTTTGACATGTTACTTGGGTATTTCTGTATAATAAGAGTGTACAGTAAACATACGAAATGTGAGTACGATTCCAAGTTTCGTTTGCTTTTAACCCTACAATGCAAAATCAATATTGTATTAAGCGGGCATTAATGTATTCTGCATGCTTGTATGTTCCTATCTAAAGTGCCTCTAACTCATTTTGATAAATTAGTTGTCGAAAGATTTATGTAAATTCAAGAATAATCTGAATGACTGGAGAGTTTTGGCGCTAATGTAAAAACATGTTGTTATTTTCTTAAACTTGTGTATTTTCGAGCGTTAATGTGTAAAAATGGTATGGTTTATCATTTATTAGTGTTCATAAACAAACTCGAATGTGGGCAAGTGATTTAGCGAGGTGAAACATGTTTTTTGTGTTCTTTCGAAAACTCCGTAGAAGCTTGTAGTAAAGTCACCTCTACTTTACTAGGGCATGACTTAGACATGATCGAGACTTACTTGACTCTGACTGTGACTTTTTTGATGATACCTAACAAAATTCGAAAAGATTTTAATACTTGACACGTTACTAAAACTAAAATAGACTCGTTAAAATAAAAATACATCTGTTTCATAAACTACTAACGTGCTATACTTGGGGTATTTTATATTGTTCGATTCTTGTAAAACTTCAAAGAAAAATGTATATAGAAAAGTTTTCAATTATTAAAAGTTTTCTCTACTCTCAAAGTAGCCCAATGCGAGCTACTTTCAGATTTCCAGCAGATATTAGTAAAATGGGTAAGGCAAAGGCTGTTCCGAAAGCGGTATGTTTTAAGCTGAGCCCGGCTAGTTGGCAGGAGATCAGATAATGTCGCCATAACAGATTATATCTTGGCACAAGGAAAACTCTACGGCGTACGTTTCAAGACATCACAATGAGATTTTATGGGTCTATTGTCTACTTTGCCACTTAAAAATTCGGTTCTTTGATCTCAGAGTTGTTGTAGTTCAATAAATAAGTTTCTGTCTTTAAATATTAAAAACCTAACCGCCTTAAGCGCCCTCTCACATTTTTTGAGAAGAAAGCAACGAAAACTTGATTTTTGGCGTTCTGATTCGATCAAATAGAAAGCTCTATAGAAAGTTCAATTTCTGTAATAAAATAGACCTGTATTTTTTATGGAAAATAAAGGCTTCAAATATTGGAAAAACTTAACATATCAACTTATTGTCCCCAATTCACAGAAGCAGTTTTTCGTCTAACTTTCGGAGGGAAAGTTTGAGAGTGGATTTCGTTAAATTACTACAAAATAATTTTTATAAAAAAAAAACAATAAATTTTAACTTTATGATTTACTTGTTTTATATTTGTGTGGATAATTTTATTCATTTTATGCTGAAAAATCAGATACCTAACATTGAACGATTGCATTTTCTAACACGGCTCATACCTTATACGTCTTAAATTGTTAATTGAAGTCTAGTCACAACGTAGTAATTAAGTTAGGTAATCTAAAGTGAATAACCTGTGATTAATTAGCTCCCTCGACACGTAACATATTCCTGCGTATTAATAGCCGTTCGTTAAGAGCGTACCACATACGTATGTTAAGAATAGTGGAGCCACCTGCGAACTCAGTCTTTAATTGGAGTAATAAATCCCAAGGGGCTCTGCGAATCACGACTTATTGCCACTTCCCTCTCCGACGATTAAATCTCCCGATTGTACGTCAAACACGTAAACATATTTGAGCCATTTGGGATTGAAATATTTGGGCCCTTGGGACATGGAGCTCACCTTAGTTGGAGCTTACCTTGGTTGTTGCTGGCATTTTCTGGCTCGAAGTCTGGCATTGCCATTCAGCGCGGTGATGTTGCCAGCATGCTGAGTACACTGCCAGGTGGAACTAAGCATTTAGCCTCTAGACATTCAACGGTCTACAGGCAATTCAACTGTTTTTTTAATAATAGGCTATGTTGTTCAGGAATTAAGTAATACCTAGTATGTTGTATTTTATTTAGTTAAAATGACACTTGTTTGCAAAAAAATACCGAAACGGAGTCTTTTTACCACTGCTGCTTTTACGAAAACTTTAGTGCTATTGAAATAAAATAAACTAAATTTTATTCTAGACTTTATTTCTATTGCACTAGAGTTCTCATAAAAGCAAACACATAATTGACAAAGTATGAACAGTACCAACTGTCCAAATAAATACCTGATATGACCGCCACAATGATGATTAGGATTACAGGACTTCATAACAACAATGACGTTAATATGTAAAGCATACAGAAAATACCCTTCATTAGTTTCCAGACATTTAATGACAGCACCGTGGTGCATTTTTCGTCTGCATAGACTTGTAACTTGCACTCTTGGTCTCTAGCGACAGGTGTAACCTGGGCGGGCGGCGGAGGGCGGCATATAATTGAGGCTATAAATCCGTGGACGCCTTCAGAGAGGCGACAATTAAATCACGTTGAATCATGGTCCAGTAATTACAACCAGCTATGTTATAACTGCATTGCTATTTGGAACCTAATTTATAGCGTTCTCTATTGTAATAATTGTATAAACTGTATTAAAAGTGCAGTATATCAGTCGGTTAGCTATTCTGATGTAAGCATCAGTGATTGCACGACTGCGATTGCGTTGGGCCGTTCATACAGACGCGACTAAAGTGTGGGATACTAGGTGACTTGAATGGCTCCGTGACTCTCGCCCGCACGCGGAAAGTATTAACATTCTGATTCATGCATTCTAAGTCATAACTCAGCCACTCTATCGTTTGCACGCATAACAGACTCGCTAGAATCGCACTACAATGACTTGAGTCTACATCGGAATACCATCCAAATATCATGTACCTACTTTAGGGTAGAAATTTGCATGCAGGCAAACCATCCAGGTCATTTGCACGACACACCATCATAATGTTAACTTTTAGTTGTATTTTAATCCACATCAATCAAGGTTATGTGTGATTTTAAAGAAATTAAATTAATTTAACATAGGCTTCTTTGTTTATTTTCAGGTATAGTTGATGGCATTAAAACTGACAAACTAACAAGGTTGGGAGGGACACATAATCAAAGTGCTCTCTGATAGATGGGCCATAATGATTATGCAGTATGTGCCTGACAACAGACGAAGAAGGCAAGGTAGGCCCAAGAAGCGCCGTAATGATGGTCTCGACGCATTTCAAGCAGTATGGTCGAATCTAGTGGTAATCACATTATTTAGAAAGAGATTGGAAAGATCTTTGCCCAGGAATGAGACAGCTAAGTAAAAAAAAACAGCTGCGCCGCTTCTGTCAGTGACAGCATCAGTTTAAAATCAACATCATATTTATTTGATGAATAAATTAAAAGATCAGGATTTCTTCGTGAACATAGTTTAGAGTTCTTTCAGTCGGAATAATAAAAAGGTTTCATCATCATCATCAGCCAGAAGACGTCCACTGCTGAACCGAGGCCTCCCCCTTTAACCTCCACACTGAACGACAGCCTGCCTTTTGCCTCCACAAAAAGGTTTACAAGTTATTAAATAACTTCAAACAAGTCTTAGTCACAGTCAGAGTCAAACAAAGTAAGTCACGGTCAAATCCAAGGCATGCCCTTGTTACGTAACGGCCCTAGTTATTATCAATGATACGTGTGCAATAATCGCTCGAAGAACCGATAACCGATGGGGAAGAAAGGTTCTTGAGTGGAGACCACGAAGCGGAAGACGCAGCGTAGGTAGACCTCCCACTAGATGGACCGACGACATAGTGAGAGTCGCTGGCATCCAGTGGATGCAAAAGGCAGGCTGTCGTTCAGTGTGGAGGTTAAAGGGGGAGGCCTATGTTCAGCAATGGACTTCTTCTGGCTGCTGATGATGATGATGTGTGCAATAAAGCTATTTTATTTTTTGGGTGGCTATCATTAAGGCTACGCAGAGCTGTAAAAGCTGTAACCCCTTGATGTTGGTCGTAACTTCTTTATAGTAACGCTTTAAATTAGAAAGGTGTAAATGTATAAATTACGTAGCCAAAGAAACCGCACGAGTACCTACAATCCGAGATGAGATTGTAATTGCTTCACAATCTTTTATCTTGGCAGTAAAGTCCCGCCATTAAATAACAAATTACAGACGAGACAGAGTCGAATTCCGGGCAACACTGCGAGACAAATCTCAAAGTGACATTCTATTTCTTATTTTCTTTTCGTGAAAAACGACACTTTGGTCGTGCTACACCTCCATCAGTGTCAATTAACATAATTCACAAAGATATAAAAGGTATATACTTATATAGGTTAAAATAGGTTTTGTTTATAAAAATCTCCTTAACTAACTTGGAAAATATACTTACAAGTACGAATGAAAGTTCTGAAAGTACAGCTTAATTCACATGGTGCATCTATTTAGATCAGGTTGACACTTGCGCAGGACATAATTATTTATACTTAATACAAGAAACAAAAGTTGTTAGTTATGATATACCAGATGAGGTGTCTGGGTATGAATAGTAACGCTGTAGGTATATGCAATACGATATGAATTTTTAAACTTTCGCAATTTGAACATATGTTTTAAATGTTTATCGGGACTTATCACGTATTATTTAATTTAGGTAAAAATATGTACCTTTCGCTCGACGTTTCGACCATGTTACAATGGCCGTGGTTACGAGCTGACTGAAAACTGTGGGTGAGTCTGGCAAGAAGGGCGGGTGTTTTGTTCTCCTACCCTCACTTGATCTTGAAAAATCGCAGGGTTGTCACTACGACACACAACACTGACTGTATCGGTAATGAAGGAGAACTACCTGCCAGAAAACTTAATGGTTTTACTAAGGAATTGCCTAGAAGGAAACTTCTTTCTTTACCGTGGGCAGCACTACCTCTAGATTGATGGTGTCGCAATGGGTAGTCCTGTGGCACCGGTGTTGGCAAACATCTGGATGGAACATTTTGAGAAGTCCATAAATCTACAGTCAGCTGCGGTGAAGATGTGGAAAAGGTATGTGGACGACGTTTTCTGCATTATGAAGGGAGATAGGCGGGCAGTAGACCAGTTCGTGGATCATCTCAACTCGATTCACGCTAACATTAAGTTTACATATGAACTGGAGGTGGATAGGAGAACAAAACACCCGCTCTTCTCGCCGGGCTCACCCGCAGTTTTCAGTCAGCTCGTGACCACGGCCATTGTAACATGGTCGAAACGTCGAGCGAAAGGTACATATTTTTACCTAAATTAAATAATACGTGATAAGTCCCGATAAACATTTAAAACAAATACAATATGACATTTGAAAATAAGCTCTTAAGGCGTGGTTTACCCAATTTTAATCAACACTCTTGTTATTAAAGATGGCCATATTATGATGAGCATATCAGATGAACATAATAATTATGACGTAATATATTGTATTTAAGTCGCATTTAGTGGAGCAAAACCGTGGTGCTTACACACAGTCGTGCATTTCGCTACTTCTATTTTAGAGGTTTTTTTCATATTTTTCGAAAAGTATAGCTGTAATGTGATATGTGCCTTTACGGTTCCCTTCATAATTATGAAATATGTATATTAAGATATCGTAGAGATGATTTATTAAATATGTACCTACTTGAATGAATCCCAAAAAAAAAACAAAGAGAAATGTGCAAATCAGATTTGCTTTTTTTAACGAGCGAAATTACCTTAATCTCGTTTCGGTCTTTACGGTTTCCTAGATAAAATATTAAATTTTGATATGACACATTTTTTATAATTTTAAACTAACCATTGAAGTAGACAAACTAAAAGTAGAATGACCAAAATTGCTAAAAGTGGGAAAAGAGTGCCTTAAATTACAATAAATTAGATTGTTAACTTGAATACGTACGTTCCCCTGGCGTCGTCAGCAAAAACTCTTCCTTTATAAATTTATCCATACCCATCTAACAAGTACAGTGACTCGTTTCTTGAGAAGTCTTAAGCTACTTCTTTCCATCGTCTTGGCAGAGAATTGAATTGAGACATATAGAGGATTCCCGTGTCTAATAAATCTGTGAAGAAAACCGTTCGTCCTGACTGCTTGGATAACTAATATCATGCTCCATGCTTGATTCATGCTCGATGAAAGTTTCAATGTATTCTTTCAAGCTTTTAGTATGTTTTCACTCCACATTTCTCAAAAGACTAGCAGCGCCCTACGGTTTACTCGCTCTCCTGCAGTAATAGTTTTTTTTTTCGGGATAAAATGTAGTTCATGTGTTGGTTCCGGATATAAGCTATTATCGTACCAAGTTTTATCTAAATCCGTTCAGCAATTATGGAGTGAAATGAGAACAAACTTACACTCTCACATAAAATATCATCACTATCATTTCAGCTGTAGGACGTCAACTGCTGAACATAAGCCTCCCCATCTCCAAATCCATCCAGATCTCCAAAAGAGCTAGTAGGAAGCGGCCTGCAACATCCAGCGTTTCCATGTGGTCTCTTAGAAAGTGAAAAAAAAGTTAAGATTAAAATAAGGTTGAATGAGAGATAAGGATGACGATGACAATAAAAGATTTACTACATTACCCCAAAAGCCCCCTAAAGTTTGGAGCAACAGTTCAAATATTAAAATACTTTCGAATTTATTTATGAACATAATGTACAGAAGAAGGAAAAACAAATTATTAAAACCTAAATACTAAACTAATCTATTAATATCAGTGATAAATATGATAAAGACTATATAGGACTATAGGAAAGTCGATTACATACCTATTCCGGGAATAAGTTGGACAAAATTAAATGTTTCCTAAGGGAAATGTTGGTGGTTTCGCATTTAGATATCACTTTAATAGCAGGTTGGTTCCTCTATAAAATAAATGTTTATGGGTGTTATAGCCATACGTAAGTATACGTAAGTATGGCTATAAAAGCATTATATAATTTATCTAAAAATGATGTCCTGCATAATTATGTTTTTAGACTCGTAGATGTAGGATTATTCAGGAATTTTCCGTTATAGACGTTCATCTTTTTTGTGCTGTGTTAATCACCATAATATAATAATATCAGCTTTTGATAAACCTTTAATTCACCTATGTCCCTTGCCTCCATTTACATACTGCTGCCTTTCTTATATCATCAGACCACTTATTCTCGGTCTTCCTGGATTCCACCAAGCAGAGCCACCAATCTTTTATTGTAGTACACCATCTGATGTCACCACGTCTGGTCACATCCCGCGCAGCTTCATTTTAGATCCGTCACCCTACATGAAAACAAAATAAATAATTATGTTAGTCTCATCATCATCATCAGCCAGAAGACGTCCACTGCTAAACATAGGCCTCCCCCTTTACCCTCTACACTGAACGACAGCATGCCTTTTGCATCCACTGGATACCAGCGACTCTCACAATGTCGTCGGTCCATCTAGTGGGACGCCTACCTACGCTGCGTCTTCCGGTTCGTGGTCTCCACTCAAGAACCTTTCTTCCTCATCGGTTATCGGTTTTTCGAGTGATGTGGCCTACCCATTGCCACTTCAAATTTTAACAGGTATGTCGGTGACTCAAGTTCTTTGGCGAATATCTACGTTTCGGATTCTATCGCGCAAAAAAACTCCGAGCATAGCTCTCTCCATTGCCCGCTGTGTGACTCTGAGTTTTTCCAAAAGGCCAACAGTTATGTTAGTCTACCTACATCAAAATATATGTCGCTCACTGAGGTTTGACATGAGTATATTATTGTTCAAACCTGTGACTGACTGTGTATTGACTGTGGGTGGAATGTGCTGCCTGAATGGGTGTTCTCGATGTTTCTTTTAGCTCCACCATAGTCTGCATAATTGTTTAACATCAACCGAGATGTCCTTCAAATGCAAGCCTATTTTAATATAAGAAAAAGATTCATTATAATAATTGAGTTATTCTTAATAATTAAAAACTACTTTCTAGCAATCTATAAGATTTTTAAAACCATAGATTCAACATTACAATGAAACTTCGCACTACAATCGTGGACTGATTTTCAAATATATGTAAAAAATTATCATACCATCCATATTGCTAAACCAGTTCGACAAAATTTCTCAAATGCGCGACAGTTAGAAATAGCGGTGCTTCCCGTATAATTCTAAGCACTGCATTTTGTTCGGTTGGAATTTACTTCTATAGTTTTAAAGATGTTTGAGCGGTCTACATTCAAATTCGAATAGGTATAAACGATTATTTATAAGTCGAAAGAGAAGTCTAGAGGAAGTCAGGTATCTAAGTTGTTCTAAACTAAAGTTTAGTTGGTTGCCAAAGTTATGCGACTGTTTCGATCCCGACTCGTATATCGTAGTTATTTTAGATACTTTTCTGGCCTAGCTCAGCAAGAGCTTTAGGCTTGGCTTTGTGTTACAAACTTATTTTAAGTAATTACCTATACCTACATCTAAGCTAAAATGTTTCATTCTTTATACGCTACCTGAATAAGTGTTCTCCAATAGTTACAATCTGGGTGTTTTCAAGTCGTGAGTATATCATGTTTCTTCTGGCAAGCGTCCTCCATCGTAGACCGCATCATCGGGCGCTCCGACACGCCTGTCAGGCGACTGCTGACCCACACCGAGGCCGGCTGGGTACCCTTAACAACACCCATCCCATCCCCATTCCATAGTTTGAATAAGCAATTTTTACAGGGCCTCTTGGTGTTGGCTTCATACCACATACCACTTAAGAGACAAAGTTGAATACGTTGAAATAATAGTAATGTAATTTTTTTTATTTAATGTCCATCGTAAAACAAGATTTTTGTTTTTAGTACAAGAGCACTAACATAAAAAAAAAGGTTCTAAAATCTACTATTAATTTCGAATAGTCGAAAAGACCTCGAAACCCCCGACAGGTTGTTAATGTTAAGATAGAGGCCCGAGACAGCGTGTCCGGTTTCCGGTCCGACCCGGGCCGAACATGGACGATTCAATTTACCCAACCCGCGGCAAACTCCATTGATTGTTTCTATATTCCGGGCACAAACAGTATACACTCACAGTTTTGTAGACTTTTAAATGAGTATTACGAGTACAATACAAGTTCTATAGAAATGGACGGCATTACTTTACCTTCTATTTGTTGATAGAAAGCCTCTTTTACAAAAGTGGTTCGCATTACCATTGGGTTAAATCTCTGCCTAAAACAAGGAACTCTAGCTGCAGCATTAAGAAACATACGAATTCAGCCCACGATTTGTTTTCATAGGACCCTAAGCTTTTATACAGTAAAAATCCTTTTACTGTTCTTTCAGTGGTTTTGCGTACATAATATCAAAGAAACGGTCTAACGCAGTTTTCGAACAAAAACTCAATGAATGATCTGTTTCGTACGAAAGTACCAAAACCAAAACGTAACGTACAAATGTAAACGGTAAAAAACGTTACCAAAAAAATAGAGACCGTGAACCTTATTCACAAACGTTTGATATACGAATCTATGCTATAAATATGGGGCTAAGTATGTCTACTATTCGTGAACAGAATTATAACGCAAGTAAGTGAGACAGAACGTATTTAGTTAAAACAGGCCTATTGGACATATCTGTAGATTACTTAGGTGTAAGTTTAACCTAACCTAAGTAACCTAAGTGCGTAAAGTCCTTTAAGTAGGTAAAGCTCAAGATTTGTAGTACTAAGTATGAATAACATATATTTTCTTTCCATCCTTAGAAATTTTGTTAGAAGCCGTCAATAGCTTTGCTACAGATACCTAATACTATGAGTATGGTTTATTTTATTTCCGGCGAGAAACAAGTTGTCCCCCCACATATGCTCGCTTTCCGCCGGCGCCGTAGCGGCACAATGGGAAGAGCCTTAGTGATTTAGTTTTATTGTTATGCACCCCCCTATTCACTCAACAAGATTATTTAAGAGGTGATGTTTGCTGTTAGTTAAGTAAGATTTTTTTATTTAGCTCTAAAATCTAGAGCTACTTACTCGTAGGTATATAAAATTTTCTCTAGAGTCTAGATTATAATATTTTCCTTGTTACATTTCTGGCATTTTTAAACTATATCATAGACGGGCAAGAATGGAACCGGATGGAACAGACCTGTCAAAAAATGGACAACCCAATAACCTAAAAAAATATTTTTAATTTATAAATAAATAAATATACGGGACATTTTTGCACATTGGTCATTTGACCTCAAACTAAGCAAAGCTTGTAATTTATGGCTGCCACAGAATGATATACATACGTACATTCTAATATATTTTTAAATACATACTTAAATAAATATTAACACCCAGATATAGAACAAACACAAATGTTCTTCACATGTTTTGTCCTAAGTGGGAATCAAACCTACGCCCCCAAGCGCAGCAGAAGGCAGGTTCACTACCTACTAGCTAGATCAACGGGCTATCTAAAAGATGTATGAAAATGTTATTGAAATAAAGGGTTATTGTATTATTGTATAGTTTTGATGAAAACGCCGCGTACAAAGGCTAGTCATAGACGAGGTAATTAGGTTCAGGTAGTGCTTTGTTGGAAACACCTAAACTGTAAACAATAGCTTAGGTGCCTTGACATACTCCTACATAAAGGTGATATGTTCAGAAATCGTGCTGGTATTTAATAGAGTTATAAGTGTCCGCGGCAGCGAGCTGTGACAGGGATGATGAAGAGGTCATGACACAACCTTCACGTGAGTGCCAGTGGTTTACCTTGCATTGTAATTTGCCCTCCGCCATCCAACTGCTTTGAATAACAATTTCATAGACGCCACCCCGTTATTAGGGGTAGTATAAGCCCGACTGGCAGTCGCCGTCTCAGCATCGGGTTAAACAGACGAGAACCCCTAAATTAGACGCTTTGTGCATTGCAGTCGTTTCGAGCTATTGTTTTTTGAGCTATCCTCTTATTACGTCCGATTCTGTTTCATGGAAATTGTTTTAACCGATTTAACTTAAGTAGTTTTGATAGAGGCTATCGCGTATAGGATCGCCGTAAAAATTGAACGGGGTAAATCATAAAACGATCTGTTCCGGCGATGAATCGACACTGTTAACCCATATCGCAGGAACGGACGCACTTCGTCCGGGGACGATCTTTTGCCGAGACGTGACCGAAGGATCCAATAAAATCTTTGCGAATCGGCTCTGGGTTGCCGGCTGAGGCTGTAAAAATTGTAGGACGTGACGGAGACGCTGAGATCGAAGTGAAGTGTCACGTGTCAATGTACTAACACTGCAACATTATTATTCTCATTTCTATTAAGATAGTATAACGTTTTGGTATTTATATATTTGGTTGCTATTTTATTACCATTACATTTGGTAGTAGTTTCAATAGCCAAGTCTGTCCGAAGTCACTGACATTAAGGCTGGCTTGCACCACAATTTAAATCTGGTTAAAATTTAGATTTTACAAAATTTTCCGTAAGATTTGACGTTCGAAATTCGTTTAATCGAGATTTAAATCGTTGTGCAAGTGGATCTTAGTACTTAATTTTGAGAAATGTTAAACTAAGTATTCACTCGAACGCCGCCTTGATTAAATCTTTATTAGCATATAGGGCAATAATTTTCCTACAATGTACGATACGAATTATACATCTATTTAGGATCTAAAACGCTCGTTACTCTACAATAATATTATAAAAAGGTCAATTTGTGACTTATATTTATAGAAGGTAATGTCTGGAGCTACAGTACTGTTTTTTTATATTCGCTGATAAAAAGCTTCACTACGAGTACCTCTCAGTTGCATTGGTTAGTGTTTAGATCACAACGCAGGCAAAACCAAGTGCAATAGCGAAAACTTTTTTTTTTTTTTTAGTAATTGGATATGCATTTATGTTTGTCTAAATTTAAACATATTTTTCTAGGAGCAGTAACCATAACTTTAGGGAGCAATAAAGTTGTTTGTATAATTGTGAAGGCACGCACGGGTGAGCATAGTTCGCCAAGGTTCGCCATGGTTCAGACATTCCAATCTCTGACAATAAAACTAAATCATCGGGAAGTTATCTATCTCCGAACGACGGCAGCCGGAAAGCGAACATGTGCACGAAATCCCCAGAATAGGCGGTAAATGATGCAGCGGTGATGACTTCCATATTCTGTAATTTGGTTTTTCCTTTCCACAAAGTGCTTGCTCTTTGTTGTTAATTTGTCAAGTTTTTTTTTCTAGCTATCTTTATATATTTTATCGTATCCAAAGCCGTGATTCTTTTTTCTTTTATATCCTTATTCTTTGTCTTGTTGTGACTCTTAAAAATATATTTAGTAATTATATACTTAGGTTTTTACA
Source organism: Agriopis marginaria (assembly GCA_932305915.1). Lineage (NCBI taxonomy): Eukaryota > Metazoa > Arthropoda > Insecta > Lepidoptera > Geometridae > Agriopis > Agriopis marginaria. The sequence goes on from OW029921.1 coordinate 9,476,275, forward strand.
TTTAGTTTTTTATTGTACAGGATTTACTCACGTAAGATCAATATAACAAATAATGATTATAAATTAAAAAAACCGACTTTGAATTTTAGTTAATGAAATAAAAGAGACAGAGATAAATAAAATAATAAAAACATCAAATTTGTCAAAATCCGTAATTTATCAAAGTTTAACAATCGTCGAAATTTGTGAACCCATAGCTTCCATAATCAAAAAAATTTAATTGTATTGAATGTATTGAAGTTGAGGTTTTATGTCTGTGCTATAGGTATTAAGTACTTTATTATATGGGACAGTTATCTTAAAGACGCTTCGTGATTTTCTCCATGGTGGTGGAGATATGCTTCCCACCTTCGATAATGTAGGGGCGTAAAGTTCAACGCCCTCCATTAACCTCATAAGTAGAGTAATTTGTCAGAGTAGGTTAAGAGATAACTTTTATGAAGAGATATAAAAAAGGTATTTTATGTCGTGTACAGACCTAGCAAACGAGCGCAAGCGAACACACTACCGAACGCGAGCGATCGAGTTGGGGACATGGACTGGACACGTACGAACGAAAGCGACCGCACGCGATTAGATTCGCTCCCGTTCGCTAATAGTGTTCACCGAATATCAGTACGTTGGGCTGCGTTCAGGCAGTACCGGCGTTAGGGTAGGGCCTGGTTGAGCGACCGCCCAGGGCGCCAGATATAAAGGGGCACCCATAGCGATATTATACCGCATGCATTTAAAAAAAAACGATTCTTTGCCTTTTTTCGGTTTAAATGTGCAGATTGGGAGAGGTCGTAGAAATCTCGCCCCATAAAACCGGCACTGCGTTCACGAGATGGATGACCAGTTTTTTCGTTGTTTTTCACACTTGACCAAATGTACGGAATGACCAAGTTGTTGTATAAGCCCATAATTTAGTATTATTGCTGCGTTTACAGATTATCACTTAAACTAGAAAACAATTAATGATTATTGCATAATATTACCTATATAGATCTGATTTTCCAAACTTTGCATATTTTCGCAATGGAAACGAAAATAGAAACAAAAATAAACATGGTTTTATAAACGCCAACACGAATGTCAATACTTTCCATACTAAGATGACATATAAACTTTAGAGTGTTTTTAACCATTGATTTCGACAGTTGTTTGTTTAGTTGCATCCGAGGTTTAGGTACGCTCAAATGCTCGGAACGGCTCTGTTGTGTCACGGTTGTTTTTCACACTAATATTATGAACCGTGAAGTTGCACTCTGGGCGCGCTCTGACGCGTTCTCTGAACGCACCCCTGCGAGCGAGAAAGAAATATGCGGCCTTATTATAGAAGTTTGATCGTGATCGAGATTGCATGCCGTCCCGTTCTAGTACTATCGTAGTGATACTATTTACTCGCACCACGTGCGTAAGTGAGATGGCACGCGATCGAGTCACGATCCGAATCATCCATAATAAGGCATCTGCTTTGTGTGGACACAACGAGCAATGTCTAGCGGCGAATTCGCTTACGTTCGCACTTTGCGTTCGCGTTCTTTCTTTGGGTCTAAACACGGTATAAAAGGCCGCAAATCGTGAGTATGATATTTATAGAAGATGACATTTCGCAAATTACCGATCCCATTAATATTCCATTAGCAGTAATTGGGGGCGGATTTACTGGAAAACTGAATAAAAAGTCTTAGAAATTGCCGGTTTTATCTTCATAAAACTTTATGTTGTTTAAAATCTTACGTAGTCAAATATTAATAATAAAATTGTTATTTTAGTTTTTGGTACTAATTTCGAATTAGTTGGAAACCTGTCAGATAACACATAGGTACTCGTATTAAAAAATTAATTGTCCAGGTAGTGTTTTAGCATGAAAGAAGAAATAAATTCTAAGAGAGCTGTGATTCCTAAAATACCAATAATTTCTTAGGCGAAATACAGGCAGATATAAATGAGGTGGTCAGCTTCAATTATTACCAGAATGTATAGTTAGGAGATAAGGACAGTATTCTTTCTGCAATAAATAACGGAGCCGGGTCGGTTCCGTTCCCGTCGATAACTTAATTCAATCTTTGCTCCCCTCGTCATCTCGTTGCCGTACAATATGCTGCCGCGGGAGAAACGCACCGAAATGAAACGTGACTTCCAGTTTTCCTGATCTGCAGATGTGGGTATAGTCTATTTAATTATCTTGTTACGTTATCCGTGGCTGTGGTTGTGACGACGTTACTAAAAGCTATTTTATTAGTACCTAGCCGTTATTTTATTTATACGAGCCGCTAAGCTTGCAGCGGGACGTTGGTCCGCTCAGCTTGTTCTACAGCTGATTATAACGTTGAATGCTCTGATTAACTTTTTGACCTTATCTCTCCATCCTGGATTTACCATCGATCTGGACCAGAAATGCCATTTGCGCATTATAGATACGTAGAAGTCTCGCATTGCTCGATTTAATCGATTGTTTCTGCCACGTACCTGTTAGTTCTGGAATGGCTTACCACCTTTGGTTTTTCCTCCGAAGTATAATTTGGACTGCTTCAAACGTGTGTATAGAGCTCTCAAAGGTTGGCAATGCACTGACAATACCCCGGGTATTGTAGGTGTCTATAAGCAGCGGTGACTACTTACCAGCAGGTGGCCCGTAGCTTGTTTGCCATTAATTCTATTTTAAAAAACCTAGATAATATGATTAGATAATTATGAAGGCTTGCTGAAAAGGAGGTCTATACCCAGTGTAGTGTCGTGTGTAGTGTAGTGTCCAGCAGTGACACTACACTACACACGACAATACCCCTAATGTTCATGAAATTATAATTCTACTTATGTTATAGTATAAAAGCTGATTTACACTACAATAATAATCTGTAATGTCATCAATCTATTTTTTATGCTCTATAATAACTTGTAATGTCATTAATATATATTTTTTTTTTTTTTTTTATAATCTGTTATTGAGGGATCGCGATAGACCTATCTCGCCATCTCACTCGCATCCACCATACATATACTGTCTCGCGCTCGCTCCTACAGCGACCCTACATCATTGTCTGGCAAGGGGTTGGAACTATCAAAAATATCTGGCTGATGAGGAAACATCATCTAATTATTACCTAAGTATTATATATAAAAATCAGCTTTTATACTATAACATAAGTAGAATTATAATTTCATGAACATTAGGGGTGTCTGGCAAGGGGTTGCCACGATGTTAAGTGTCTGGCAATCAATAACGTGATTTTTAATAATATTCTGAAGGTAATACCAAAAAATCACACTTTATTATTTGATGAATTTAGATCGGTATTTTACACACCTTTAGTACCGTTTACCTGCCAAAGCCACGGTAACCCAAACTTCATAATAGTCCATCGTTCTTACCTGTGTTGGGAGCATGCGCTGACAAACTTTCAGCTTTTATAAAATAACGAAGGTCTGGGGTTCACGGGCTCTTAGACTAAAACGTTAGTATTTCAAAATGTTTAGTTTTTTTTTTTTTATAATGACTAGAAAAAATTTGAAAAACTGTTTAAATCCCGTTTTTGCAATCATAATAAAAATATTAAAACAAAAATTTGTTCTATTTTTTTGTACGGACAGACGGGCAGATCTAACTTATAAGGATTCCTTGTAAAGGTTATAGTAGGTATTGCAATACCTACCAAGGAAATCTAAAAATAACCCTCAATACGATTCGTACATTTTCCGTGCCCGTTTAGTACGTAAGGATGACGAACTAGCCGATCACATTTGGAACAATTTTAATAAAACCAGTGAACCGACCGAAAAACCCATATGTCACCAAGCAGACAGAAATAAAAGATTGTTCCGCAGCCAATATGAAATATGCAGCTAACTGTTCGAACTAGCGTTCTTGGCGGCGTTACTCAGTAAGCGATAGATTTAACACTGACTATAACAGATAAAAATATTTTACAACATGTTCATACTTGCACTGCGTACAATCATACTAAAATATTTTAAACTAGCAACGCACCCCGGCTTCGCACGGGTGTGTCTTATTTTTTTTACACCTTGGTTTATATTATTGGAGCTTCAGTAAGGACCCCTATTTTTTAGAAAATATAATATAGCCTATGTCACCCGCGGACAGTGTAGCTTCCCAACAGTGAAAGATTTTTTCAAATCGGTTCAGTAGCTTCGGAGCCTATTCAATGCAAACAAACAAACAATCATATCTTTCCTCTTTATAATATTATTATAGTATAGAAAAATGCAGACCCACAAGTCGCACGTCAGTCGATCGCTTGCATTGTTTAGCACTCCATATAAATTCATACTGAGCAGTGGGTGGCGTGACGCGGCAGCTGCCACCGGTCGCAGTCGCCGATTGCGGTCGCCAAGATCTGAATGCTACCTTTACGGGTGTTCGCAAGCGCTAAATAGTTATATCCTTCATCCCAGCTATGGACCCAGAGGTCAGTATGTAACATGCGGTCATCGTTAGACCGTCGTCGATCAAAAAGTCGAGACAATGACAGTGACTGGTAATTTCGCCATTTGGCTGAATCATGTCGTTAATTACCGAATATTACCGATCGTAGGTTACGCGAAAGTCGACGTGATATTATGTGAATAATTGCATTTTGTCGAACGCAAGCGACGATATTAGTTTTTATCGCGTTTCACGATGATTTATTGGGTACGTGATGAAAATGGATTGATGGATTTGAGTGTCCTATTTATCTACTTCTATAATTTACATAAAATATATATATACTGTTTTTTTAATAACGTCAAAGTCACTAATAACATTTAGTTTAGTAAATAAAAACTAGCACTAACAAACTTAAACCGTACAAAAAAAAAACACAAACTGCGTTTAGTAAATCCGTTGTTTACCTTTAAAAGTTTCTGAAGTTAATCAATACTTAAAATTGCTTTGTGTAATTGCAACTATTCGGTAACGGACTTTTTTATTATTAAAACAAGCTTTTACGCATCCGCTCATCATCTAGGAACAAAGTGTTTGGGGCTAACAAACCCAAACTCGACGGTCTACGTCGTTTCGTTTCGGAGTCACTATGGTTATACTCTCTGTCATTATACCAGCGCGATGGTATCATAACATAGCATTGTCACCGAACTTACATTAGTATGCCAAATTTCAGCTCAATTGGTTGAAGATGACTGGTCTAAATTCAGTTTCAAGATTCGTCCCACATCTAACAGGGCAAGCTTAATAAGAGCTAGTAAAAAAACTATACAAAGCAAGTTTAAGCATTGTTTTACGTAAGTGACGTTTTTAAGTAAGATCGTAAATAAGTTTTATTGTTTATTTTTTACGATATTTCCGCATTAATCACTTGTATAATGTAAATTTTAAAAATATTACAACAAATCCACGATAATCTTGATTAATATAAATTTTAAAAATATTACCATATCTAAATCACAGTGACAAAATGAAAAAAACACTTGATTAGTATCAATTAAAAATAAAAATTACAAATAAGAAAATTTTTTCTAGGCCCACCGAATTTACCGTATATTGATGGGTATAACACTATAAAAATCATCGTTTTTTTTTTGTACCATCCGGACGAAAGATAAGGTAAAAATGAAACCGGAATAATAATATAAAGAATAATATGTGTTGTTTTGATTTTTGCCACAATTCATTCATTTCCCTTATAAAGTCACTTGACCGGAACGTTTTTAATACGAAAAAAGATGCATGCTTAGGAATTTTTATACAAAAATAAATAGACCATATTTTACAACAGTGGCCATAGTGATCGGCTTTTGTCAATATTCCGGTTAGATCGGATATAGCTAATATTACCACTACATTTAGAGATTATGAGGAACAAATCGACATGAGTTTCATTACTATACGGTATTAGTTTGTGGTGGGCCTATTTTTCAAACAAAAGAAATTGTCTCATTTGCATACATCACTTGTTTATTGTCAATTTGAAAAAAGAAAAACACAAATCCACGTTTATCACTTGTTAGTCATCTATCATAGAAATAAATTACTTCCTTAGCTTATAGTCTAGCTAAAAAAAAATATTATGTACTTATGTGTTAAACCTTGATTATATTTATTTTAGACTTTGGTAATATTTATTGTTAAACTGTGGTAGGTAGGTACTTATATGGTATGTTCGAACAGTCAAGTCAACACTGTTTTAAACTATCGCGGTTGTTCACTAAAGTTATATGATTGTTTACGGGATATTTACCGTGGTAAGGTTGTGGAATGAGCTCCCGTTACGACAACCTTACCACGGTAAATATCCCGTAAATAATCATAATTATAACTTATGTCAAGTCAAGTTTTTGTGCTGAGACCGTATGAAAAATATTTTTAATAGGTGTCTTACTTTAAATTTAAATTCAAATTAATTTATTTCAGGCAACAAAACAACCCATACAATTAATTAAATAGATCAAAACATATAAAAATAAATTAAGGTTATAAAATCAAATTAATAGTGACAATACAATTCTAAATAATAATTTAATAAGCAATGACAAATTAAACAATTATAATAATATGTCAAAATAATAATAACTTTGATCTTTATTCTCTTTGTTTCACAAGTCTTCTAAAACTATGTCAGTAATTAACGAAACAACTTGCATACACCAGAATATACGCTTAAAACAAAAACCATCCTAAACCAGACAAAGGCGGGAAGATTTCCTCGATCAAATAGGCATAGAACCCGTCGCGTTTCTTATTCAATTTGAGCCGTGAAGGAGAGCAACACTAGGCCGAAACAAGTCTCGGTGTAATCTCTCAAATCCAAATTAGATTTTCTTTCAATGGTGCTCACTATTGACAGGTTTCCGGCGCGAGGCTCGAAGCCGCGAAGCTGCGACTCGCGCCTCTTCCTAGCTCAATCTTTATCCCCCACCTAATTGGAAAAAGAACAGACGTAAGACGTATTTCTCGGCTTTACGTTAAGGTGCATTGACATTATAGTCGTTTCGTTTCGTGTGTTTGCTCAATCGGTAAATTGGTTTGCTTTTGAACCTCAAACACATGGAACTAGAAATACATACACATACATATAAGGATATATTTAAAACATGTGTTGAATCTTTTTTTTATATGACACGGGAATTACTTACGTATTATTAAGCCGGTTAGTAGTCAGACTATAGTTTAAACCGCATTCGGCGGTCTTTTTCAAGGTGAGTGCGCGCGCGCGACTTCGTCTCGCGTTGCACTCAAAGCGAGACGAAGCAAGTGTAAAGCGAGACAGAGCCGCGCATGCGCACTCACCTTTAAAAAGACCGCCCAATGCGTTTGTTACTATAGTCTGAATAAACGGCTTAATCATACGCGAGTGATTCCCGTATCATCTTAACAAATGTGTGATAACCACGTCAGTTTCTACAACAAAACATGTGTTCAAATCGCGTAAGTTTAAAAGTTACCTTCACATACGTTTAGTCTAAGTTTAGAAATTGTGAACTTGTTTTGGACTTAACATGACGTACAAAGCCAATCCTGTAACCTACTTACAAATTGTATTATAGACCAGCTACATAAAGGGTTACATGGAAAGGTGGTATTAAGCCGAAAGGAGATCATTGTACTTACTCATCATTAATATGAATAACTTTTACTTCAGGAATAACCATGGACTTGCATAACAAAATGGCTGTTTCATAAAGAAATTCACTCCCACTTGATGAAATGTTTGGAACAGATAATTTTTCGCGAGTTCTAAGTTGATCTCATTGTAAAAGTTGTTTATAATGATGAGCATATCCACCTCCTTTTGGCTTAGTACCTACCACCGTGCCATAATAATGTAACGCCGCTATATTTGCAATAAGAAACTTTTCATTACAGTTATTGTACATAATTATACAAACAAAAACGTTATTTCAAACCACACGCCAGATTACTTTCAAAATAAACAAACCACTACAAATACCCCCCAATTAAAAGGCTGTAAAAGCTCACAGAACAAATTTTAATAAGTGCACGAAATAAAGCAAATACGCGTTCGTAACAAGAAGAAACAATAAAATAAAGCGGGGCTGGTAATGAATAGGCTGTACAAATATTGGGGCAGATTTAACAGGGTGTAAGTCGATAGTGCGACAGGCGAGGTCGCGTGACGACCCGCAATGAACAGTGAGCCGACGCCGACGCACGCACGAGCCGATTTAGACATCACTTATACAATACTGTACACTACAAATGAATTCTTTGCTAAATTATTACATGATTATTTAACCATTACACGAGTAATCCTATCGCAGGCCGTTTGAGTGTTATGATTTATGAAGTCAACGTGAAGCGCGTAGGCCGCGGTTACGTAGCACTCGTAGCGCGTAGGCCTCGGTTACGTACCGCTCGTAGCGCTTCACTCTGGGAACTTTAGTAATAAATTCAATTCACTGTGCATTTCTATAATTATTTAAAATTTCAAGTCAAAGGTATTAATAATAATATCAAGGTATTAACATAACTATTATTGTTTTAACTATGTATAATTTTTCTGGCAATTTTCTGGCTCAATGCATTAAGCATTGCCAGGATACTAGGTACGCTGCAAACTGGTAGTGGGCTTAAGCTTTTGGACTGTCGTTTTACCTTCAACGGTCTACGGACAATCCAACTGTTTTTGTATAATAGCTAATAGGCTAAGTAGTTTAGGTACTTAGTGTTAATCAGCTTGTATTTAGTTTATTTAATAAAAAAAAGCAATAGTTGCTAAAAAAAGGAAAATAATAAATTCCTTCCATCATCTTCAGCCTGTCATGTTCCCACTGCTGGGGCACATGCCTTCTCTTATAGAACCCTAATCTACCATGCTGGCCCAGTGCATGTTGGTGATATGTCATAATAATTATGAATAATGTTACGTAAAGTCGCTAATGAGAAGACGCTATTAAGTGCCTATCACGCTTTTGTCGGCTCCACGCTAAAATATGAGGAGCTCGCCTGGGCGAATTCCGCCGAAAAACAATCCGCTCTTATAGCTCAAAAAAAGTGTATTCGATCAATGTGTGGGTTGAAACGCAGAGATTCTTGCAAACCGTATTGAAAAAAACTGAAACTTTTAACTCTACCTTCGATATACATTTACGAGTCAGCCCTACTTGTAAAGAAAAATGTAAACAAGTATGAAACTCTAGTCAGTAAGCGTCATGACAGTAGGCTGCGTGAGCCATACCGCAGAACTGCCCTCTATAGTAATAGCACGTTTGTAATGAGACTGACTGTTTATAATAAACTACCGTAACATTTAAAAGAAATAAGTAATATTGACATTTTCAATAAATATTTTGAATTTGAATGCACATAATTTATTTAAGTCTTAAATGAGCTTTGGGTGCAGGGCCAAGGATCGAACCGGGTGTCTCCAGATTGTAAAGCGCACTTGCTACCGCTAACGATATCGTAAAAACACTTATTCTTCCTTGAAAATTGGCGAAACAAATTTCAATATCAAAAAATGTTTTCCGTGAATAAATTTCGTTTTGTTACGCGTATAAAGAGTTCATTTCGGCATAGGGTCGTTTGACGTGCATCCCTCAAAGAATTAAATTGAATATGAAAGGAAATTACATAGGCCCGTATCGAAGCCTCGCTCCAATCGAATTTCCCTCTGAAAACAATGCTGGAACGGAAATTAAACCGACGTATGAAAATAACCGAGATCTTCAAATGGACGTAGATTTATAGCTTTATGTGTATTAGATATACACAGGGTTTTAATAATTCAATCGTGTTTTGCCCAACGTTGCCGTTGGCTGGAGAGTCGATCGGCGTCGCGTCGTAGATCCGGCAATGGAAGTAGTGGCGTAATAGAGATTTTTTTATTAATAAAACAGCTGATCATAAATACAGCCCGAGAAACCGAGGCAGGTACTCTGCATTCAATTATTGCAGTTCGTATGAAAAGTTCACGATTTAATTGAAACTATGGCGGAAATTGGTTAGCTCGTGTGCATTGGTTTTCACCAAAATCAAGGCAATAAAATACGGACAGTGTATAGCGCGAACCTGCCTCTACTTTCGCTGCTTCGACAGTCGGAGTTAAGCATAAGTCTTCAACTCTGTAATACGTCCAGGATGGGCACGAAAAGGCTACACCGTTTCATATTTCGAAAACCCAAACGAAGCCACACTTCCACTTGTATTGTGCTAATCGCTAACCTATGGCATGAGCTGCCTGACTGGGTGTCTTCAAGTCACGAGTAAATCGGTTTCTCCTTGGCAATCGTGCTTCATGGTAGACCGCATCATGCGACGTAGTGGTCAAAAGCAAACATATTTTTCTAAATACATTTTTTTTTCCCTTAAAAGAGCTGTTAATCATCAAACGGCTGAATAGATTTTCTTGAATCATAGCTAAGACCACTTTCAATCAAGTCACCTTTCAAAAGAAAAACTAATACAAAATAGGTTCACCCGTTTGGGAGCTACGATGACATATACAGATCTACATAGATAAAGCAGATACACACGTTAAACTTATAAAACCACTCTATTTGCATCGGAGGATAAAAATACTGATAGATGACCGCATAAATAGACAGCTGTATTTCTCAAAATCTTAGAACCCAATCTTAAAATATTCTAAAGTAATTCTTATTTATAACTCTATCTCCATATTTAAAGGAGCACGGAGCACAGCTGGTTCAGATGGCGTACCGATGAATAAATCAATATGCTAGGGAGCTAAAACACAGGTTTATAACGTGTTTACACAAGGTCGGGTGTTCGAGAGCTCAGTGCTAAGTGATTGTAAGTGAAGCGACTGGCGCCTTGCCGGAAGTCGTTCCCGCGTGACGGACGCCGGAAGTGACGCCGGATCGCGTTCCTTCGTTATGTCGCTTCGCCATCACTTGAAGCCTTTTATCCCGCCCCAGACACGTCTCAGCTAGATTTTACTAGAGCGCTGCTACTCGTAAAAGTGTTTACGAGTTACTTGCTTTATGCATTTACTGATGTAGTATTTATGTACACTAAAATTATATGACGTTGCATAGCACGGCAGTAATTAAGTAACATACCACACCTACAGGCATAAAACCTTGAGATTATGTGCTTCAGCCAAAGATCACAAAATCAAGGATATGCACATTAGAACATTTGCGTCCCAGTAAGTCTAGTACCTGCTTAAAATATTAGCGCAGTGTTGAAATCTTCACTAAAGCAATTTATTTACTAATTTATTTTTTCATCACCATCATAATCAGTCTGTAGTCCACTGCTGGACATAAGCCTCTCCCAAAGCACGCCACTCAGCCCAATGCTCGGCTTTTCTCTTCTAGCCGCTGCCAGTCGTCTTACGTATAGTATATCATCACTCCAAAGAGTCTCGGGGCGTCCTACACTACTATGTCGATTCGTGGTCTCCACTTAGAACATATCTACCCCAACGGTTATCGGTTATGACTGGCCCACTGCCACTTCAGCTTGCTTTTTCAATACGCTGAGCTATGTCGGCGACTTTGGTTTGCACTCGCATTATTGTCTATCGATCAAGTTCCTTCAGGGAACACGATACGCTAGTTTTGTTGATATGATATTTTTTACCATCAGTGATTTTAGCGTAATAATGTATGTGTGTGTACGTGTGTGTGTGTGTGTTAATAAAAACTACGTCGCATTGCTCCTAACTACAATGACCACTCAACAACGAAGTTAGCATGCGACTGAGTTCACTGTGGTGACCAATATTATTTAGCTCACCACTAAGTGGGTACGACAAAAAATACAGCATTGGCTCGGTCTTTGCGAAGTAATACACAAGTCAATGGCTTCGGTACTGAAAATGGTCCTCACGTAGCGTTCCAATACTTATGTATACTTAGGTACTTCACCGAACTACCTCGTCACATCGACGTAGTTGGAGTTTGGCTATTTTTACTCTCATATGTGAGGATAACAAAAGAAAATTCAATCCATTACCCACACACGCCTTTATCGCCGCATAACCATAACCATGAGGTCCAAAATTAAGAAGTTGGCAGAAGTCGGCGCTGACAAACCGTTGAGTAATACGGGTTGAAGTGCCTCGTTGTTTTTGTAATGCGTTTTCTTATGACTGGCCCTAACGATTATTTCCCCTATTGTGATCTGAGTAGCACAGCATGAACGAAACTTTATGACAGTACTGTAGGTTGCGCAGTTTAAAAAAAACCTTGAACATGAGAGACCATTCCCTGAAAGTGGACTTAACAACTGTATAACCATATTTTTTCCATAATAATGAACCTACGACAAGAAATACACTCAAATGGGTACTATATAATTAGTACAATACCGCACTGGCACTGGGCCAAAACATATGTGCAATTAAAGTGTTTTTGAACAAAAAAGTTTTTGTTTGTTCACGTACCTATAAGGCCGTGTTCGCCTACCAACTCGCCTATTGGTAAGCGAAAATTAAACAATATGCAATCTTAGATATTGTCTTACCTAACTCAGATTTCTTCGGTTTACTTTCATAGAATAATTTTATTATTATAGGTTAATCAGAATTATTGCTTAAAAGAAATAGCTACCAGTAGTAATCCGTATCGCACTCTGCATTCCAGCGCAACGCTAACAGTGTGGCCGCTGCCAAGACCCGCGAAGAAAGAGCTAAACTTACAAAAGTTTCCGACTTGTTCAAATGGCTGGCCTTTGTTAAAGAGCGACTTATTGTTCGGGACAGATTGCCGGGGATCACCGCCGTCGCCGCAAATTTTCACTCGGAAATAAAACGCGTGTGAGTAGACTTTGGGTTTCGTTTTTGTTGAGATTGATAGGATTGGCTTGCCCTGTCTTTGTTTTATGTGTTTTTTCTTTGAAACTACGTTTGTCTCGAAATTCTCTCAAGACTAGCTAAGTAGGTAGGTATTCATATATCAAGCAGGAGACTTTTTTCCTTATCGAAATGGGAAATTAGGGTGCGACTTGTTAAATTCATGGCATAGTATGCTATTTTTGCCAGGTTTCGAAATCCTCTATAATACTATAGAGGATTTCGAAAACTGGTCGAAAAGAGTCAACATAAGTAATTTATCTATTCTCTACATACTATTGAAGGTATTGAAGGTATTGAAAGGTACATATTTTTTACCTATATTAAATAATACGTGATAAGTCCCGATAAACATTTAAAACATGTGTTCAAATCGCGAAAGTTTAAAAATTACTATACTATTGAAGGTATTGAAAACGTAAAAATCTGCGAAGAAACTGCTGAATACGTAAATTATTCACTTCTCATACCCTAATTTCTCCCTTTCGGTAGTATGGAGGATTTGTCTTTGGTTTTGGTAAAAAATCACCCTGTTGAAGTTAAAAAAAAAAGCTAATTAAATAAAGACCATTTGATACATTGTGTCGAGTTTCAATGTCTGTTTTCTATGGCATAGCCGATTTTTTTCGCGATTTCATGCTAGATCCCATAAGTTAAGTTGTTCGTAATGATGAGTACAATGACCTCCGGCCTTCAGCTTAGTGCAGTCTATATGCGTAACACTGTATATCACTAAACTAGTAAAATAGATCGAAATCAAAATACAAACATGTAATTCCTTGATAACGTCAGAGTTTACATAAAGCACCACGCTTTATATTGCAATGTTGCCTTATAAGGTTTGTTTACTAACATTCGTAGCTATTTTATTTCCCGTAACATCTGAATCCCTTTGTACGTGTCGGCGTCTCATCGGCGTCGCGTCACAGGCCGGGACAAGCCGGGACAACAGACCGACCGGCGAGCTCAGCGTGACGCGACAACTTTACTGCTTCTAACAACACTCGATTGCGTTTTCCACTTATTTTTAGAACATACATTGCTGTACTTGGTGCATGGGTAATAATATTATTATCATAATTTTCTTGGTTTTTCTTTTTATAAAACACTGTTTTAATATTTTTTTAAAGCCCGTTGGTCCAGTTGGTAGTGAACCTGCCTTCTGAGCTTGGGGGCGTGGGTTCGATTCCCACCTAGGACAAACATTTATGTGATGAACATTTGTGTTTGTTCTATATCTGGTTGTTAATATCTATTTAAGTATGTATTTAAAACTATGTATGTATATCAGTCTCTGGCAGCCATATCACAAGCTATACTTAGATTGGGGTCAGATGACCGTGTGTGCAAAAAATGTCCTGAATATAATATAATAAAAATTTAAACTATCATGGTTGTTCATACACAATCTTACCACGGTAAATATCCCGTAAATAACCATTTAAGTATCCTTTTTATGTTTCTTGGAATAAAATATAATAACACTATGAAGGTAAAAGGGAATTAAATATCACTTTAGTCACCTAGGTTGTTCAAGAAATACCTAATAATACTTGTAATTGCTAGTCATCATCATCATCATTTCAGCCGTAGGACATCCACTGCAGGACATAGGCCCACCCATGGATCTCCAAAAGGGCCGGTTGGAAGCGGCCTGCATCCAGCGTTTCCCTACGGTCTCTTTTAGGTCGCCTGTCCATCTTGTGGGTGGACGTCTTACGCTGCGCTTACTGGTCCGTGGTCTCCATTCAAAAACCTTTTGTCCCCATTGGCCATCTGTTCTGCGTGTTATGTACCCTGCCCACTACCACTTCATCTTGCTAATCCGGTGGGATATGTCGGTAACTTTCGTTTGTCTACGGATCTCCTCATTTCTGATTCTAATTACTAGTATAGAATAGTATTGTACATAATGTAATGACATAATGGTTGGTTCCAAAAAATTCTAGGAGCCGTCCGACACCTGTTTTAAGTGATTCTGTTTAGGTGATTGAGCCCTCAATCGCCCGGGGCGTAAGCCCCGAACGCTCTTCTCTAAGCGTATTTTTTAGTATTTAAAATTTGTGTTTGACAAAAAAAATCAAAAATGCATTTACCAAGTCCTCTCATAAGGTAAGCAAAAAAATATTAATCTAATAATACCTATATCACACCTTCCCTTTGAGTATAATATTTTATACAATTTAAAATTAGATAATTTTCACACTTCGGCACACACATGCAAACGCAACGATGCGCTAACAAAAGCATTTATTTTGGCTTATAAAGAAAACTGTATTATCTCATATAACTCCGAAACGTGTAGCGATATATTCAGTAATAACGAAATAATATGTTTTGTGAGATAGAATTCATATTTCATAAGCACTCATACGCATAAGATATTACAAGGGAAAGTGGTGCTTTTTCCTTTTATTCGTAGTAAAGATAAAGGGTACCAGATATGGAGAGAGGGGGGCTAACTGGCTTGAATGTTGACTTGCAGGAGAGCTACCAAGAGTTTATAAGGTGCTAAGTTTTTTTCGTAATGAAACTATAGCACTGTAAATACAATGATAAAAATGAACAAAACAAACGTTAAATATCCAAATAATTTACTGGTCAAATATAACCACATACATAATACTATCAGACCTAAGCTCCATCTTAAGCCTTCCACAGTATAATAATATACTCCGCCAGGTATAGCAATCCGAGAAAAAATGTCCACGTGGGCGTCCCGCAACGATGTCATGATGTCAATTTACAATAGGTTCGAGAGAGATGACGATACACCACGTAACAGCTGATTAGATAACGTGGCAACTGGACAGTGACGTAATTCTGGGGACAACTGCCAGTAGAAGACCTTGTTTTCTTTGATCATGAAGCCTTCAAAGTCTGAACTATTTTTAAGGCCTTAAGAACTAAGGAGACTACCTAGAAAATCTATTAGAAGTTTGACTAATTATTAAAACGGGTCTTTTTGCTAAAAACTTTTTAATTTTATATTTCAAGTACCTTTACTGCCAAGTGCCTAGGGGTCCTGGGTCCCTAAATACTATGTATGCATAAACCCTCGTTAAGCTAATCTATTTAGTAAAATGGTCTGATGCACTAGGCACTCTGACGAATTCTTGTTCACAAGAAGTATCATGCTTGAAGTTATAAAACCACAGAAATAGCTGGATAATTCAATTAAATTAGAAAAAAGTCTGTTATCAACATTCTACTTTGAAAATTAGTTGGAAACAAGAGTACCTCTCACTGTGCCAAACGCATAGCTTGTCAACCATAAACCTTACCTGTTATTTTGTAGGCAGTGGTAGGGCTCCCTACTGGATGTCAGCTTCTTACAGATTCATTCCCCGGCATTTGCGTCACATAATATTTCACGACGGGTGCGACTGAATTTTATATGCATGAAGACAACAGGATTTCGTTCGGACATATGGGGATCACTTTATTTTATTTGTGCAGATATTGCTACGATATTTCGTATGGGCATAATAATCCATGATTTTCACAGGAAATTCTGGACTTTACTAGAAGAATTCTACAATATAGTAAATTTAGTTTATGTGGCAATTTCACATAACGCAGTTGATTGCTGTACAAGTGCTTTTGGGACAGTTAAAATATTTAATGGTGCGAAAAGTTAGAGCCGTCATCCGAGCAGCCGTAAAGCGACTGTATTAAACGCTATAACTAATTCAATAGTTCGTTTTAACATCTGTAAGTGTTATGATACCTATAAAAAGCTCATTTGCGCGCGGGTTTAATGATCACTTCCCGACACCGTGAAGCAACCGTAAACAAAGATGCTTGCATTATTGTAAACCTAAAATTAAATATAATATTTTACCTTAATGTCGTAATTTGCCACAGGCGCCTAATAACAAAAACATTCTTCTAAATCTGGCAGGATTGCATTAACATAACCGCTTTGTTAAATGGAGTCAAGATAATTTGTGGACGAACTTCGGCCTGTAATACCTCGCAAATTGCCGGATAAGACTGTGTGAGACAACTGTTAGTTTTAATTAAACTGCTGGTTGCGCTCGCGGGAGTCCTCGGAATGAGAAAATTATTCTAATCTTATAAGCCTGTCGGTGGGCCAGAACTGGGCTCGGAATTAATATCGTGTGGGTCGACCGCAACGGAGCAAGCCCGCCTCACCTCTGGCGCTGAGAGAGCCACAACTCTTTAAAACAGTAAACATGTCCCGCTTAAGAGCCCTATCTTCGCCAAAGCTTTCTCACTCACAAATTTTCAACATTTTTAAAATATATCACTATCTTTAAAATAATAATTTTCATGTTAATACGTTTTATTTTGGTGGACTTTTTTTGATATTTTTTTTCTATCTCTTCCGCCAACCTATAGTTAAACCTGAAAATTGGATTAAACTATTTGCAGTGTTATGCTAAAAGTCCAATTGTTTTTTTTTTTGTAATTTTTACTGAGTTATTTTTAATCTTCAACTTCAACTGTTGAAAATGTGTTAGAAAGATTGCTTCGGCGGTGAGAGGGCGGACTCTTAAGTAGAAAAATATCCGACACTGATAAAGCTAGCTACTTACCTCTTTAAAGTAGTATCTTATAGCACTGTCCACGGTGGCTTAGCAACGAGAGCCTCAAATAGGAAAAGCCACCGATTAAATGAGTAAGGCGATTTGTCTCGCGCAGTCTGCTCGATCTAATGAAAAGTATAAAGCCAGGACAAATTCGCTGGGACGAGATAATCTGCCGTATCAATTTGAGGAGCAATGTAGAGGGTGTCTTGGGAAAAGTATTTCATTAGACGGATGCGAAGCTTTCTTCAGGATCAGAAGCACCTGTGTCAGGTGCAAGCCTTGCTAACGGTACCTTTCGATTCTTTATTGGGACTAGTTTTTTTACATTGCTAGGTTTCCAAAGTTTAGTATATATTACATAGAGTGTGCATCGGATCTGCAAAATCTAATTCCTCCTGCCCGTTTTTGTTGATGGGACGGTCAGGCAGGCACGAACACCATTCATGGTTAATATTCCGATAACCTGAACGAATCGCTTTTATTCCATTTTTATTGTGCAAACTACTAGACTGTGAAATGTGCTGCTGCAAATGAACTGCGCTGTGGAATGTGATCCATTGAATCTGGGTGTCTTGAAGTCACGAGTGAATCGGTTTCTTATAAGTTCAAGCGACCTCTATCGTGGACTACGTCATTGTTTAACGTTATAGGCGAGGTGGCAGTCAAGCGCAAGTTTATTATAGGTACAATACAAAAATAAAGTGCATATTGGACGCTAAGTTACCAAAATAGGTCTAATACCTATTTTGGTAATTTAGCGTCCAATATTAGACCGTTACATTACATTAGTCCATAGACAGTATTAGACATATCCCACCGGATTAGCAAGTTGAAGTGGCAGTGGGCAGTGCACATATCACGTAGAACAGATGGCCGATTGGGCCGAAAGGTTCTGGAATGGAGACCACGGACCAGTAAGCGCTGCGTAGGACGTCCACCCACAAGATGGACAGACGATCTAAAAGAGACCGCAGGGAAACGCTGGATGCAGGCCGCTTCCAACCGGCCCTTTTGGAGATCGATGGAGGGGCCTATGTCCAGCAGTGGACGTCCTATGGCTGAAATGATGATGATGATAATTAGACGTTTACAAAAGCAGTAAGGTTGCTCTACAGTTCAGTTAATACGTAAACGGCTGTAAGTGGGGGTGATTGTCTTCCATGCCCGCTTTGCAGAATTATTGCCAGCGTAGTTTAGTGAGTCGGACCGCTTGTCAAACTTTGGTAATTTAACTTCAAAACAGGTTCCTTCGGTACCAAGGTTGAACATTGAACATTTGTTACAGTACGTTTTCAATGTAGCCACATGACAATAATATATCATAAGCACTTTGCAATTAGAACGTTAAGCTGGTATGTTTCTTAAATTTTCTAACAGCCATTTTTTTACTTGACTACTCAAATCAGAATATGAAGACAAATGTTCTCCCACCTACAACCCAAATGTCTCAACCAATTTTGATAAATAAGGTATTGATAGATTGTTCAGATATGATCAATTAGTCACTGGGTATGTGAAGTGATCATAAAAACAAATTCAAATTCTTTTATTTGCTTGAATATAGGTAGGTACAGCTATATGTCTTGAATTCATTTTATAATTGTAGCACTACAATTAGTAAATGTAAAATGATTCATTAGACAGTCAACTACTATTATATTATTATCAACAGTCAATAAATATTATGTAGACAACAATAAAATTATTAATTATTTGGAACAAATGGATTACTTAGACAGTGAAAGACTCCCTCTTTGTAGAACATGACGGAAATGTAGTGAGGATGAAAAAAATAATTTGACTGCCACATGTGATTGTATTATTGAATAGGTATTTTAAAATTAAAGTAAGGTTTGGTAATTTTTTGTTTAGGTGTATTGTCTTGTCTTCTTAAATACCACAGTGCCTTAATGACAAGGGTCTTGCCAGTAGTGACATATGGTACCGAGACGTGGTCCTTAAATGTTGGCCTTTTGGAAAAACGAATCTCACAGCAGGCAATGGAGAAAGCTATGTTCGGAGTTTCTTTGCGCGATAAAATCCGGAACGAAGATATTCACCGAAGAAGCAGTTTGTGACATAACTGCCAAGATTTAAAAGTTGAATTGGCAATGAGCAGGCCACTTCGCTCGAATAACCGATACCGGAAGACGCAGATAGGTAAGCCTCCCACTAGATGGACCGCCGACATCGTAAGTCGCGGCCACCCAGTGGATGCAGATGGCAGGCTGTCGTTCAGTGTGGCGTTCTAAGGGGGAAGCCTAGGTTAAGCAGTGGACGTCTTATGGCTGATGATGTACCTACTGTTAGCGAAATATGCCCCGCCAAAAATATCATTGCCGGTTTTTAACTTTTAAAGAAATAAGCTTGTTAAGTAAATCTATGATTTTTCTTCGTAGAAGAGACGTGTAGCTCAAAATGCTTTAAATGTCTATCGTGATTTATCGTGAATTATTTTATAGGTACTTTTTGCTCGACGTGCCAACCATGTCGCAATAGCTGTGGTCACGAGCATGTGTTCTAATCGCGAAAGTTGAGAAGTTACTGATCTTTTTAATGGCCTAAGATAAAGCTAAGATAAGTTAAAGCTTTGTACCTAACTTCCAAGCACCCTGTACCTACATATAACGTGGCACCTTACCACTTATCGTACTCACGTGTGTTTTAAAGCGAAATTGCCGAAGATACACGCACTTCCTTCATATTTTTATTGCAAAGCGAATTATTCATTTGATACCGGGATTTAAATATTAACAAGTGAGACCGAGAGACTCGCGTCCTTTTTTTGTATTTTTTTATTGTTCTTGTGTGACAGCCGCTAACTTTTCGAGGTTAGTATAGAAAAGGGTATTGTTGGAACGCTGTGAGATGAGAGAAAAGCTACATGACCGGGCCTTTTGTTGTAAGCCACCAACCGTGAATTGATAATGGTCGTGCGTGTTTGTTTTGCTCTGCGGCGCTAACAGCCTCCGAAATAGCAGTGTCAGTGGGATTTTGTTTATGATTTACTGTGTGCCTCAAACCATCATACAACGTCCACTATGATGAGCATCAACGTAACGAACAGTATAAAGTTTTTTTTTTTAAATAATAGCTACGCTTGCGCTTGGCCGCCCTTTCGCTTGATGTTAAGCGACGATGCGGTCTACGATGGAGCACGCTTGCCTAGAAGAAACTGACTGATTGTAACTGACGGGGAACAGCCATTCTACACACTGACAGTTCGCACAATAAATGTGAAATAAAAGCGCTTCGTACGGGTTTTCGAAATATCAGCCATAAAACGATGTCGATTTTTCGTGCCCGCCCTGGCAATGCGATAGAAAAATGGGCAGGCGGGAATTAAATCATGAAGATCTGATGCACACTCTCCGAAATGTAACCGATAAAAAACCAATAGACTAACAACTTTCCGCCGATGCTCAAGACTAAGAAGGTTAGTCTGAACAATGGATCTTTACTTCGTGAGAGGAATATAGTGAGGCGCATCTTGTGCATTTGCCTATGTAAAGTATTTTTTTTTTTTTTTTTTTGTATATTTTATCTTTGAAATATAGCTAAATGCCCGTGGCTTTGTACGCATATGGCTCGGTCTTATAAGGAAGCACTTGCATCTCCTATTTAACATCCAAGGAATGAATTTCCAAAAAAACATGATGCTACTAACTTTTACCCTTAGATCAGGTACAAGTATATTTGACAAAGCTTTTACCTATAAACAGAATAAGTAGGTACCAACTTCACGTTTCTAACAAGAACAAAAAAACGGTTCTGCCGTTTGGGAGCTACGATACCACAGACAGACACACACATACACAGATACACACGTAAAACATATACTTAACACCCCTCTTTTTACGAAAAAAATCGGTTGAGGAAACAGGATTTTCAAAGTTGTAAACATTGACCTATATGTGCTCATTTGTTTGGTTTAACCCCTTTATTTAATACTAGTAGGCCGCCCCTGCTTCGCACGGGTGAAGCCGGGATATATAGCCTATGTCAACCGGGGATAGTGCAGCATACCAACAGTGAAAGAATTTTTCAAATCGGTTCAGTAGTTTCGGAGCCTATTCAATACAAACAAACAAACAAACAATCAAATCTTTCCTCTTTATATATAATATTAGTATAGATAGGGTGATATATTTTCAAAAATATTTCATTAGTACTCACATTTGTTATATAAGGAACACTTGTGCAAAATGTAATGTTTTTTTTATTTGTTTTATTTATGTTTGTTGGATTTTTTGCCAGCGGTTGTCACAGCCAGGCTCTTCGGCCAGGCTGTCCATTGTCAGACAGGGTATCAATTAATGAATAAATTCAAGATTTTTATTAAGTACATAAATCACTATTCAAGTCACACACAGACGGAGTCACGGACAGACAGACAGCGTAGGCTTACTAATAAGTAATAAGGTCCCGTTTACACCCTTTGGGTACGGAACCCGAACTAGCAATGTTGCCTGGCAAACAACAAATAGCTGTGCATCTTTTTTGCAAATTCGTTTATTTTTATACACGCTGCACATAATTTCCATTTTACTGCCGCTTCTAAATCATACGTGTAAAACAATTTGTACTAACAAAGACGCGGTCGCATAAATTCGTTTAACGCAAGTCTGCACCGTCCTACTCCGACTAATTACAACATAAATCTACCTTAATACAAAATCCTTCCTTTTAGAACACAATGTTTTAGCAATACCTCCGTTTTTTAGCATCTTTTGTACAATATTTTGACCCGGTTTTACTTTTTATACAAAAAAAGCTTTGTTATACAATAAAAGGCTTGCCCTTTCACCAAAACTTTTTAGACGAACTGGTTGTAAGGGAACGTACCCATACTACGACTGGGCCGTTTAGAGGTCTTCAAAATGCCTTGCAAACGCAAACGCTTGGTCTAAATCTTGGTCTTGGCATATACTACGGGTGGTCACCGAGAGAGGGAATGAAAGGGAGGGGATGAAAAATTGTAAAAAAGAGGTCACGTAGTATGGGTACGTTCCCTAATACTTTCTTTATAATAAATCGTAAAAAGTTTGCTAAATGTGGGAAAGTTTTAAATTAATTTTATTACTAGAGACACGGTAGTGTGTCAGGCCAAAGCGACCACCAACCGCCAGGCTCATGCACTCCGTTTGTTTATTTGTATGTACCTTACTACTCAGGCACTATTAAAGACTAAGAGAAGCCGGATTATACGAATTTAAACGTAAATAAAATAAAGCATTTCATATGTAGGTAGTATGTACCTATTTACACATTACACATTTCTTTATGACAACTCTACTATCTTACTTAAGTAATCTCAGGATGAAAGAGCGCAGTCGGGCGTAGGTAGCGGCTGTGGAAAGGCGCAAAAAGGGCGCGAGCGATGAGAGCGGGGCGGTAGGTGTAGAGTGCCGGACTACAGGGCCCCGATTCTACTATGGAAATTGTTTTTAAATTGTAATTGTTTCAATTTTTTTTTAATATACTAAGCTAGAATATTAGGTGGTGGTATCTATCTTGTATAAAAAAATTTAAACTTTCAGTTTTGAAGCAATTATTAAAAAAAAAAATTACAATTTAAAAACAATTTCTTTAGTAGAATCGGGGCCCTGGGCGTGCCGATGTACTAAAGTGCTGGATTAGTGAGACTCTACTTTATTGTATTAAACCTAGACATAAAATAGGAAATCAATCAAGTAACTAGGTTGTACGTAGACCGCATCATCGCTTAACATCAGGCGTGATGGTGGTCAAATGCAAGCCTATTATTTATATAAAAAAAAAAAAAAACTTTTTATAGTTAGTGATAAGAAAGGCCAAAACGTAAGTAGGTACATTTACAAATAACACCAAACAATCAGTTGCAAGTACAAAAAAGTTAAAATACTTGCGATATATTCATCGGCAGCGTCACGTTTCATGACAAAAAGTCACGTTATTTGTCAATATGCAAAGTGAATATATTAATGTGATGAATGTTTAAAATTCTATCCACATCCAGGGCGTTATTGCAGCGGGGTGGGATTTACGACAGCGCTCGTTTTAAAAATAAAGCTATTTCTTCTAAAATATTGTCATATCTGTTTTAAATATTTCACTTTATGTGTCCCGTAGGTGGCATTACACAATTCCAACTGGATATCATAATCTGGATAATGTTCAATGAATTCCTGATTTATTATTCGCTCACGTATCAAATTTTGGATTTTTGTTAATGTGGTTCTTTTTCCTGTAGAAAATTTATTAGGTCATAAAGTTTCAATATCTTACTGAAAGGAGTAGGTAAAATTAAATTTTCTCAATGTTCGAAAGTTACTTAATAATCTAATTGAGTAGATATCGCTAACTCGACATTAAACCACAAACGGTCTTACCTAAAAAGAAAACAAAGTTTCAACATTGCTTTAGCCGCTTCGGCCACTTTCGAAGGTAAGTTTTGAAATTAGTTTACGAAAACAAAAAATATTCAGCTAGATAGTGTTTTTTTAAGTATTTTAATATTAAAATGTTCCACACTAGGATTTACAATTTTAATATTCAAGAATTTGTCGACCATAGATATGGTTAAACAAATGGTTAAAGCAACGGAGGCCTGTACCCGGATCGTTGGGCAGGTTCGAATCTTACCAATTCAATAAAAGTACCTACTCTGTTTTTAGTTAAATGTTAATAAACAATTATGAAAACAGAGCACCATATTTACTTTTGGACATTGGCTTTGGACATTTTTATTTTTGACATTATTTTTTTTTTTGTTAATAAACGCAAATACTTGGAAATTAAAAAAAAAAACAAATAAAAACTTCATAAAAACTGCAAATCACTGTCTAAATTGTCTTTTGTTTTTTGAAGTAACACGGAGAGTCCAGCCCATCTTATCTTATCTTATCTATCATTTAAACTTTAAATTTCTAGTTAGTTTTCGAATTTTTGTACCTACGTAGATAATATAATATCTAGGTACAAAAACTCGTGTTTCAATACCTACTGCCCTAAAAGTTAAATATATTTAACTTTAGGAATTATAACTTTATTGACACACTTCCCTATTTTGTTGATTAGTCCTTAGACTACGGGTGCTGTGGTTCTCACGAAGCAATTAACAACTGACCTGAAGGGTTTCAAGAACCTTCCAAGTAGGAAAGAAAAACAGTCACGCGGTCTCAGCTGTTATTTTGTTGCTTCTAATGTTTTTGTGCAAATAAGTAGACCGTTTAAGGCTCCGCTTCTACGTTGGTTTGATACCCAAACTCACCGAGTAGTGTATTAAACATCCAATTACCAGTCATCAACAGAATAGATTGAGGTTTTGAAGTTTTCCGTAAGATAAATGATTTCAAAATTATCCTGTTATATTTAGGAAAGGGCTGCTGAATTTTTTAACCTGTAATATACGTAATTAGCTAAGGCTGGTATTTGCAGCCGTTCAGAAATTTACCTACCTGAAAACTATACAGGACCGAGGAGAATGACAATATACAAATAAGCAGCAGTGGGTTATTTCAGACTTGATAATGATGACAATTCGTAAACAAAGGAACAAACAGAGAGATATAATTTTTTTTTTGCGTAAGTATCTACTATAATATTAGACATGCGCGAAAGTGTATTTGATCATTTGTTTGTTCTTCATTCTCACGCACCAAACCAACAGACCAGTGTAATTTTTTGCATAAAGATAGCTGAAAGTCTGCAGACTCATACAAAATAACTTTAATGTCAAAAAAAATATGGTTCGCGTCAGACGGGTGAAAAAACGGGACGCAACTAGTTTATTCACATTGTATTTAGTTTGGGCATATAGGTACCGTTTTCATTTTAAGACTAACGCAAACATTGTACGTGTATGAAATTAACGCGGCGTGTCAAGAATATCTCCAGAAGCTGCGAAGTTAGCGCATGCAGTTGCGGGACTTGGCCATAACTTTACACGCAACATTAACTTGGGACGCAGTCGCGATGTGCCCCTCACCGCGATCTACATAATTTTAAAGCACTGGAAAGGACATAGAAACTATTCCGACGGAAACTTTTTCGAAACTGAATTTCGAAGAACTTTAGTTTCAGAGTTTTAGCGCCAACGTGAAAAAAACATGTTGCCTCTGTATTATTTACCAAAATTTGCGTATTTACAAGTGTTAATTTATTATAGTAATTTTTAAACTTTCGCGATTTGAACACATGCACATGCAATTTATTATGTTAAAATAGTGGAATTATTTATTAAGTGTTCGTGAACGGGTAAGTGATACCTATTATGCGTGAAACATATTTTTTCATGTTGTTTAGGAAATTCCATAAAACCTCTATTAAAGCCGCCCTCTACCACTATGCACAGCACACCAATAGAATAGCAAAATTAAAAAGGCCTACTATTCAAGTTCTGTCTGGTTAAAAATGTGTAAAAATTGGATATGTTTGTGTAAATATTGAACATTTTCAATTATAGATCGATGGAAAATGATGATATATTTTCAGGATTAACGGCCAGTTATCCGAGTCGCGTAGGCAACAAAACGCACCCTCAGCCCCCGCCAAGTTATACCGACGATGTATTTTGCCACCCAAGAACCAGGACGCCCGCGGGGGGAGTGCAATGACAAAAACGAACGTAAGTCCGACCTCGATGACGCCTTGCGTGGTACTGAACGCGGTGCGCGCAAATTCTCGCGACCTTTTTACGGTTTTAATTTCACTAAAAAACTAAACTATTCACTATCAAAATTCTGTTCAAATAATTTTTTTTTAATAAAATTGCCTTTCAGTACATGCAATTTCCAGGATGTTACGAGCTTTCATTAGAGCATAAAACGAAAAAAATAAACTGAATCGACTTTGTTTCAGATTTTTTTTGATCGAGGTAAGTTTTTTCTGTTTTGAACCAAATCATAAACTCAAACACAGATGTGTCTGTGACATGTTTTTTTTCCAGCTCAAATATTGTAATTTAACTGAATAAAATTTATTTAAAACCGTCAAATTTGCTATAAGGGGCCGTAAAATTTATTCATAATTATAAGTACAATAAACTTTTTCGGCGTAGTACAGTCTTTATGCGTAACCCTGTATAATATATACAAGCCTATAGCTTATTCGAGGCAGGTTTAGAAACTTTCTTATCCCTACTCATGTTTTGTGGTTCGAAATATTTGAGGTCACAGACGAATTTCACAAACGCTTCAAAGGCAAAGTCACTAAATAAATTTTATCTGTATTCAAATACATTACTCAAAACTTTTCTACTATATCGGTAAAGCACCAGCCTCTGTAGTTAATCTATAGTTCTAAAAGCCGTAGCCAGGAATCCATTTCGGGGGGTGGGGGTTAGTACCAGTAGAAAACTACATCTCCGCTTCCCGTTCGAAGCTAAAGGCACGCGGCTATCTCACTCGCGCATTTTAATGTTTTTGAAGCTTAAAAATGACTGAGTGAGAATTTAAAAAGAAAATCCACCATCATGTGAGTTATGATCTAATGGCTAACTATTAAAAAACATTAAGTATTTTTTTTAATGGTAAAGGAAAGTTGAAGGCAAAATCCATGGAACAACATTACAGCATACGAACTTATTGCCTATTTGGTTGACTACAGTGTGTGAAAGTGTTTTAAATAAAGAATAATAACTGAAAAGAAAATGTGAAATTGTGGACAATGAATTTTATATTTTTGCCATATGTGGCGAAAAAGCAGACGGGCCGCCTGATGGTAATCAGTTACCGTTGCCTAAGGAACACCAGAGGCATCACAAATACATTGCCACCACTTTAAGAATCTATTAACTCGCCTTTTGAAGAACCCCATATTGAATGAACCGATGTTGCGCAATTACTTACCTAGGTGGCCTAGATAGGTTAAATTAGAATCTAAGTGACCTAGATAAGATAAGTTAGATTTCTTAATAGATACTTGCTTAGGTTAGTGTAGTATCTTCCAGTGGTTCTAATTCTTGACATGAGGCAGTGTCGCTTATAACAATACCTACAACCCTAAAAGCGTTTTATCTACCTACTTTAGGTATAATCTCGCAAATTACTATTTTACCTACAAACAGAGGGCACTCGGTAACTTTCCGTGGGACGCCTGCCGATGGTCAATTGTTGGAAGTTGTTTATTGTTCAGAAACTTTGTCATTACAATCAAAGAACTGAAATGGTCAAAATAATTTAGTAGAATAGTTGTTGGAGGTTTGTCCAGTAAGTCTATAGGTAACTAAATCCATTTGATAATCCTAATGGATTAAGCATTCCTACTAAAATCATCATCATTATCACTCAGGGACACCTGCTAGAGATAGAGAGGATGGGCCCTCCACCATGCTGACCCAGTGCATGTTGGTGAATGTCACGTCTATGAACTTTTGAGGATCTTGGACAGCTGGTTTCCTCATGAAAGAAAGAAAGTAGAAAGTAAGAAAAAAAAGTTTATTTATGACCAAATTAAGTTTTTTTTTTTTTTTTAATAGCTAAAATACACAGGATATTAGGTCACAAATCGGCCCCAACTCGGCATGATGCCGGCATGATGTTTTCCTTCACCATTGTTGAGCTATAGCATCATAACTGCACATAATTTATTTAAATCTATATCTATATAATATAATAATACATCTTAATATATATAAATCTCGTGTCACAATGTTTGTCCTCAATGGACTCCTAAACCACTTAACCGATTATAATAAAATTCGCACACCATGTGCAGTTCGATCCAACTTGAGATATAGGATAGTTTAAATAATTATATAACTAGCGACCCGCCCCGGCTTCGCACGTAAATTACACCCGTGCGAAGCCGGGCGGGCGGGTCGCTAGTATACCTATATAAAAGAAAGTCGTGTTAGTTACACTATTTATAACTCAAGAACGGCTGAACCGATTTGGCTTAAAATTGGTGGGGAGGTAGCTTAGAACCAGGAGACGGACATACAATTATTTTTATCATCATCATCATTATCAGCATTTTTCATCACTACGCGGGTGAAACCGCGGGGCGCAGCTAGTACTAAATAAATCATAGGTGCAGGGCCTAGGATCGAACCGGGCGCTGTCAGATTGTAAAGCGCACATGCTACCGCCCATGCAGCCACCATCCATCCTGTAAATTACCACGAGTCTCTATATGACAAAAGAGCGTAAAATCAAAAGCACATTTCGTTAGTCGGATATGAAAACGATCGCATCTTGCAGCTAATGTTGTTTTAATTTATTCAGAACCGGAACGGAATTCGCCCCAACCTTAACAAGGTACATTAAGAAAATTAACGCTCGACTCAGTTTTCTCTTTTGACACGAATTTCCTTGATTGGCCTGCTTACGTCAGGGGAATCGAGTTATCGTGTGTGTACTTATTCCGAAGATAAACCAGCCAAGTGCGAGTCAGGCTTGCGTACTGATGGTTCCGTACTATCACATAAATTGTTAACTAGTAAAGTACAAAAAACTAGCGCAAAAAGACAACATCACACCAGGCGGTCACCCATCCAAGTATTTACCGCGCCCGACGTTGCTGACTTTGGTGAACAGAAATGCTCACAGTGTACGTATTACTGTTTATACACTAGAGGAAATACAAAAATACGTTTGTTGTATGGGGGCACCCCCGTTTAGTTTTAACTTTTTTACATTATTATTATTTCTTAGATAATCTGCCGTAGCATTCCATATTCTGTGAAATTTTCAACTAGCTATCTATTACGGTTCGAACAATACAGCGTAACGGCTGTATTGTTGTAAAGGTAGGAAAGACACAGACAGTGATTTTTAAATAAATAGATGGCAAACAAATAGACGGTCTGCCTGACGGTATGATGACATATGGTACTGAGACGTGGTCCTAAATTGTTGGCCTTAGTGTCACACAGCGGGCAATAAAGAGAGCTATGCTCGGAGTTTCTTTGCGCGATAGAATCCGAAAGTTGAAGTGCATTTGCAAATTTGCAGGCCACATCGCTCGAAGAACCGATAACCGATGGGGAAGAAAGGTTCTTGAAACCGGAAGACGCAGCGTAGTTAGGCCTCCCACTAGATGGACCCACGACATTGTGAGAGTCGCTGGCATCCAGTGGATGCAAAAGGCAGGCTGTCGTTCAGTATGTGGAGGTTAAAGGGGGAGGCCTATGTTCAGCAGTGGACGTCTTCTGGCTGATGATGATGATGAGACGGTCTGCCTGATGGTAAGCAGTTACCGTCGCCTATGGTTACTTGCAACACCAGGAGGCATCACAACTACGTTATAGTAGAATCTACTACGACTATACGATACGTTGCCGACCCTTTTATAATCTATTAACTCGCCTTTTGAAGATATCCTCGCCCATGTTGTAGCTTCTCTTCTTCTTAGTAATAGGGCCCCTTTTACACCCTTTGGGTACGGAATCCTAAAATACAAAAACGTATTTCATTTGTAGTATAAGTATTTAAAATCGAATGATGCTCAGAGATTGGTGAGCGCGAAACAGACGAATTCCATTGGGGCCATCGTTTAAACTAAGTGCCTATAATTTGCAAGAGTTTGCCCTCGCATCCGTAGGGAATCGCGCTCCAGCGCTCCGAAATATTTCTGTCAGTCACCTAGGAATATATAGATACCACATGCAGTTCATATATTCGTACCTGTATGCTCGTGGAGGCAACTATTATTGCTAGAGAGGTAGACGCCGCAACGTAGCAAAAATTATTCTCTCGCTGGCACAATAAGACTACCCTTATGAATATTTAGTACGTTGATCCCGGGATGTTTTCGTGCTATTTTTCGGTACAATGATGTAATAATATTATGAATATTATCTTCATAGATGGTGGAGTGAGCATATTATAAAGGTAATATTTGGAGATACGAGTAGATATAAGTACCACTTCCCACCGGAGGATGGGCAGCATCGTCCTATTAGCAAACAGTGAACGTACTGTGATCCCCAAGCCGCCTGCCAAGCGTCGGGATTATGGCAATACCCCTCTCTAAGGGGATGCCTTTATCCAGCAGTGGACGTTTAATGGCTGCTGATGTTGTTGATGTTGCTAAGTACCACTTTAAAAGGCTAGAAGTTAAGGACCATCTGCTTACACTGCACTTGCTGGCCTTTTGGAAAAACTCAGAGCTACACAGCGACCATTGGAAAGAGCTATGCTCAAAATTTCTTTACGCGTTAGAATCCGTCAACGAGGATATTCGCCAAAGAATCACAGTCACAATAAACTTTTTTTTTTACTATCATGAATTCGAAAGTCGCAACTAAAAAGTTAGTTAAGTTAGTTTGAGTTGTTGTCGTGATTTAAAGTTTGCTGACAACCATTGGTTGGCACTAAACGCGGTTCTTGGGATTGATATTATAACCATTGTTTTTCTTTTATTTTGATTATCTCTGAACTTTTATTAAATGTAGGATCAATGAAGAGATATCAGATGTTATCTATGCGTGTGTATCCAAGTTGGTGTACCTACACCAACTCAGCGCGTAGGTAATGAGTAGGGGTTGGGTCAGGTTTAAAAGCTAGGGTTGGCACGTATTTAAAAGACTGTTTTTATTATTCACGTAAAAATGTTCTCGTTGGATTTCTAGTTGGTTATTAATAGGAATTAATCACTCAGCCTTTTTTCAGGAAATCCACGTAAATGTAGGTGGTCTCCGTTCGTCACAATTGTAACATAGCCATTGTCGGTGCGTTATTTATTCTTTAAAGTAGGTACGGACGAGGTAGTTTACGGACGGTAAGGTTCGGTACGGTTACTAGAGGACTGCCTGAAAACTTATCCATGCATATCATAGATCAGTAGTAATCGCACACTGTGCGATTCATCCGATCTTTCTTGCCTCACACCAGCAAAATATGGAATGAATTACCTTCAGCGGTGTTTTCGAGAAGCTATATAACATGGGGTTCTTCAAAAGACGAGTTAATATACTCAAAGGGTCGATAACGTATTTGTGATGCCTCTGGTGTTACAATTATCCATAGGCGAAGTTCTCTGAAAAACTCAAATTATTTCAGGCATTTTAAACGTTGTGCACAACGTCATGGCCATTATAAATTATTTACATCAAGGAAAACTAGGTACCTACTTAAACCACTTCACACTCATTCACTCACTCACTTTACTTTCTTCTTTTTCGGATCACTTCAACAGTTAACTATCAAAAGCTTCCATTCACTCTTCCAGTTATAAAATGTCCAGAGAACTGGGCTTTCCTGGTAACCCTAACGGGTGGCGAGCAGTCGGCCGGTTTTATTGGCGTCACTAATGAGTTGCTAATTCAATTTCACGGACGCAGCGCAGAGCTGGCGAGCGATGCCGCCGGCGAGAGATACTAAATACGCGTATACGTACCTATTCGCCGCAAAGCGCAGAATAGAAATTAGGAAGACTATAACGCCCAACTCTCCGGTTAGGATAGGATATTTTTCTTCTTTGAATATTTACATTTTAAGTGGAAACTGCGTTTTGTTTAATTATGGTATGGTATGGTAAAATTCGGTTTTTTTCAATCGTGAATATTTTCGCGTTTGACCGCCATCTCGCCTGTTGGTAAGCGACGATGTAATCGAAGACGATGCTTCATTATACAGACTTAGAAAATACCTATTCACTATGATCTTGAAAAGGGCCAGATAATATCTCTCGAGAAACAAGGAAGTCAGGCAAGGCAGGTTGTTCCAATCCTTGACTGTGCTGATTAAAAACGTAGAATCAAGACGTTCGTATCCAAGGAAAATCCACAATGTAGGTATGGGTGGAAGTGGGCCGACTTACTACTTGTCCTGTAGTAGAATGCAATTTTAAACAGTTTTTTTTTGTTACGAAATGCTTCTATATTTTTAATTTAAGCCAAGAAAGAGCAAGCTGATCCATATTTAAAGTAAAACAAAGAGCTCAACTCTCGGAGAGTCAGTAAACGAGTTTAGTTTACCAAACTCTCGCGCCAAAGGGTCATGAACATAAGTCTTGGACCTGACTCACTAATACAACTTAGTCAAACCGGTGGCACATGTCTGATCGCATCCATTAACTTAATGTATCTCATAAAACCTTTGTGCTTTTGGTTTATGACGGTGCGGTCGCCGTCCTGGCCGAAGGAACTGGGAGATTGTAGGGAACTTTTGATCCCGCACCCGATCTTTGGTGAAATAAATAACCTCATTGTCTAGGGATTGCACTGAGGTATGTAGGATAAGCAATAAAAATAAGAACTTTCGGCAATTTATTCTGTCTATTTGCTAATGAAAATGAAAATATGGTATAATATCGTCTTTGACTGTATTAATATATTTGATATATTGTTTTAAATGTTTATCGGGTCTTATAGCGCATTATTTTATTTAGGTAAAAGTCCTTTCTAATAGGCCTTTCGCGCGACGTTTCAACCATGTTACAATGGCCGTGGTAACGAGCTGACTGAAAACTGCGGGCGAATCCTGTGAGAAGAGCGGGTGTTTTGTTGTTCTACCCTCATTTGATCTTGAAAATCGCAGGGTTGTCACTACGACACACAACACTAGCTACAAACGCGGTCAAATCGCGAAAGATTCAAAATAAAGTTCCTTATGGTATAATCCTAGAAACGGTAGTAGGTACAGTATTTTAAAAAAATACGGTACCTACTAAAAACTACAAAACCATGACATGATTTTTATAAAAATACAAAATAATATATACCTATTTTTCATTGATCGTGTGACTTGATTGCAAACGCTCTATGTAGATCGAATGTCCTTATGACGTCACAGGAAAGTAATAGAGGCAACACTTGTACGGCGAATGAGTTTGTTCATGTGTATAAGACGATAAGTAAGTTTTCTGAGGTAAGGGCATATGTATACACGTAGGAAGCGGACTACCAGCACCGATCTTCCAGCGCTTATCGGTACTGGATAGCCGCTACATAAATTAGTGGGTATAAGCAGGGTTTCAAGGGCTGACAGATGGCGGTCTACCAGCGCTGATAGGAGCAGGTCGGAACTTTTAAGCGACGTTCCGCACTTATCGGTGCTGGGTCTTGTCTAACCCCCCGGATCGGCACAAAGTATAGAGACTGCTTGCGCCGACTACCTGCGCGTGACCTGCGCGGACCAGTTCCGATAAGCGCTGGTATATCAGCGCTGGTAGTGGTAGCCTGCTTCCTATGTGTATACGCCCTAAAGACCTAGAAACAGCACGTATTGTGAACTCAATACACATAACTGTCAGCTCTGCTCAACAACAAAGTTACGCGTTGAAGAAATAACACACTTTAAACTTAGCGAGTTCTATCACTAGGAGACGGGAAGTTTGCACAATTGTTTTCTTTTTCCAAGTGTAGCACTTAGACGATTTTGTAGAGATACGGCCGAGTCGAATAGTTGCTCTGTTGCAGAAAACTTGCCCCTGCAAAGGTGTACCTGATAGGTAACTAGGTGTCTTTAGCATAACTTAAATACTGCTATAGTTACTATGGTCTTTTCTTTAATATTTTGCATTAAGTACTTATATTTTATAATCTGTGATATTGTTCTTGTGATAGATAGGTACGCCACCATTTTATTAGGTACTAGCGGTCCGCCCCTGCTTCGCACGGGTATAGATTATAGCCTATGTCACCCGGGGATAGTGTAGCTTCCCGTCAGTGAAAGAATTTTTCAAATCGGTTCAGTAGTTTCAGAACCTATTCAATGCAAACAAACAAACAAACAATCAAATCTTTCCTCTTTATAATATTAGTCTAAATAGGTTGTATAAGATTACTGTTATGGCTGGAAAAAAGCACCCTTATAGGCATATTTATTACTTACCTATAGACAATTCAAAAATGTTTATCGACCTACAGGTTTTTTGGGCGTTTACCTGTATTGCGCAATATTGCGCATGTTCGAATCCTGCCGGTCGTCATATTTTTTTTAGTCTATAACATATAAATAATAATTTCAACTTTCCTTGATTTCCTCTATTTAAGGCAAATTCCGAGTATGTTTATTCCAATTGACTATGTATTCTAATTCTGGGATGAAAGGGGGCAACCTACAACTAAATGCTCCAAGCCAACCTCACCTGCACGTGGTCATCCTGCTAGATAACGAACGAGGCTCTGGAAAACCGACAGATGGCGGTATATCCATCCCAATACACGTAGCCAAAATGACACAGGCCGATGTCGGGCAGCAGTGACACCGGTGCAAAGAGCTACGTTCTGCGATTGCCAACACGCCTGCCCAGCGTGGCAATTACGGGCAACTCCTCCTAATATGAACAGTACAACCAAAAAAAGGCCCCTGGTTCCCGGCCGCCCGGCTATTCCTGGC
Source organism: Agriopis marginaria (assembly GCA_932305915.1). Lineage (NCBI taxonomy): Eukaryota > Metazoa > Arthropoda > Insecta > Lepidoptera > Geometridae > Agriopis > Agriopis marginaria. The sequence continues at coordinate 9,510,826 of OW029921.1, forward strand.
CAAGGTGGCGGTCATGGTAACGGCCGGGCAGGGGGTGCTAAGAATCCCCGGGCTACGGCAGGCTACCTAACAACCAAACTGACCCTGGCAACATACAATGGACAAACGATAAGGCAAGACGATAACTTGGCGCAGGTTGAAACTGAATTAGAAAAGATAAGATGGCACATCCTGGGGTTAAGCGAAGTCCGAAGACAGGGGGAGGACACCATCACCCTGGAATCAGGCCATATTATGTACTATCGTGAAGGAAACCAACTATCTCAAGGTGGCGTAGGATTCCTTGTCAATAAGGTCCTTGCTAACAACGTTGTGGAGATATCCAGTGTGTCGAACAGAGTAGCTTACTTAATACTGAAACTCACCAACCGTTACAGTATGAAGGTGATTCAAGTGTATGCTCCTTCGTCATCGCATTCGAATGACGAAGTGGAAGAGACATATGAGGATATCTGCAAAGCTCTCCACAATACCACAAAAGCGCACTACAACGTTGTTATGGGGGACTTTAATGCCAAAGTGGGAGTACAAGCTTGCGGCGAAACTCAAATAGGTCCGTATGGCTATGGAAGCAGGAATGAAAGGGGGCAAATGCTAGTCAACTTTTTGGAACAAGAGGGACTGTTCTTGATGAATTCATTCTTTAAGAAGCAGCCCCAAAGAAAGTGGACATGGCGAGCCCCCAACGGTAGGACTAAAAATGAGATTGACTTCATCACGACGGATAAAAAGCATATATTCAGAGATGTCTCCGTGATCAACAGATTCAAAACTGGCAGTGATCACCGACTTGTCCGAGGCACTCTGAGTATCGATTTTAAGCTTGAACGATTCCGTTTGATGAAGGCCACACTCCGACCGAATCTGCTCCAAGCCATTACTGGTTCGGAATTTTTCCAACAACAACTGGAAAATCATTTCACCGCTTTGGAAACCACGGAAACTACGGAGGACGTAGACGAGGCAATCCAAAACTTGGTAGGAATCTTGCAGGATGAAGGAGCAAAGTTTTGCCAGTTACAACGTACGGGCAGGAAGTCCAAGCTCTCTGCTGAGACTCTCCGGCTTATGGATGAACGACGAGAAAATTTCCAAGCCACGCCGTCAGAACAGCGTCACCTCAACCATAAGATCAGCAAGCTGGTGCGGCGCGACCTCCGATGCTTTAATACGCTACGTATCAAAGAAGCGATCGAGAAAAATCAGGGGTCGAAAGTGTTCGCCCAGACGTTGAGGAGGAGCCATTTGACGAAGCTTACAGCATCAGATGGAAATACCGTTGTGTCCAAACCGGAGATACTCGCGGAGATCGAGGAATTCTATAGCCGATTGTACGACACGCAAGCTTTACAACCCGACCCCTGCGAAGAAGATTCCCGAGCCACACTTACGCGACACTTCACCGATGACCTGCCAGAAGTCAGTCTAAACGAGATCGGGATTGCCCTCAGACAGTTGAAGAATGGAAAAGCCCCCGGAGAGGACGGAATCACTTCGGAGCTCCTGAAAGCAGGTGGTCTACCTGTACTTCGGGAGCTTCAGCGGATATTTAATGTCGTCATAGACGCGGGGAGAACTCCAAAGGCATGGCACAAGAGCGTTGTAGTCCTATTTTATAAGAAAGGAGATAAAACTCTCCTCAAAAACTACCGTCCCATCTCGCTCTTGAGTCATGTCTACAAGCTGTTCTCGAGGGTAATCACGAATCGTCTCGCGAGAAGGCTTGACGAATTTCAGCCCCTGGAGCAGGCTGGGTTTCGAGCAGGGTTTGGGACTGTAGACCACATTCACACAGTTAGGCAGATTATACAGAAGACGGAGGAGTATAATCGGCCCCTGTGTCTAGCTTTTGTGGACTACGAGAAAGCGTTTGACTCTGTTGAAACCTGGGCTGTTCTGGAGTCTTTGCAGCGTTGCCAAGTAGATTGGCGTTATATCGAAGTGCTGAGAGGCCTTTATAGCGACGCAACGATGGCCGTCCAGGTACAAGGCCAGCAGACTAAGCATATCCCATTGCTCAGGGGAGTGAGACAGGGGGATGTTATATCCCCGAAACTGTTCACTAATGCCCTGGAAGATATGTTTAGGACACTGGACTGGAAAGGAAAAGGCATAAACGTTAACGGCGAGCACCTTTCTCACTTACGATTTGCCGATGATATTGTCATCATGGCGGAGTCGCTGCAAGACTTGCAAGAAATGCTGACCAGCTTAGCTGATGCCTCTCGACAAATAGGTCTCGGGATGAACCTGGATAAAACTAAGATCATGTTTAACACACATGTTACCCCGAGACCTATCAATGTTGAGCACATACCTCTCGAAATAGTCCAAGAATACGCCTACCTAGGGCAGATTTTGCAATTAGGCGGGGCGAATTTCGAGAAGGAAGTCGATAAAAGAATTCGACTAGGCTGGGCAGCGTTTGGCAAACTTCGTCATGTCTTTTCGTCGTCCATTCCACAATGCCTGAAGACTAAAGTCTTCGATCAGTGCGTCCTACCTGTACTAACATACGGAGCCGAAACGTGGACACTGACAGTGAAGCTAGTCCATCGATTCAAAGTCGCTCAGCGAGCTATGGAGCGAGCTATGCTTGGCGTTTCTTTGAGAGATAGAATCAGAAATGAGATTATCCGACAAAGAACTAAAGTAACCGACATAGCTCAAAGAATTAGCAAGCTGAAGTGGCAATGGGCTGGCCATATCTGTAGAAGAACTGACAACCGCTGGGGTAGACGGGTTCTAGAGTGGAGACCGCGTATCGGCAAACGTAGAGTAGGACGCCCTGCAGCCAGGTGGAGTGACGACCTGCGAAAGGCGGCTGGTGGCAAGTGGATGCGAAAAGCAGAAGATCGTGCCTTGTGGCGTTCTTTAGGAGAGGCCTACGTCCAGCAGTGGACGAATATCAAATAGGCTGATGATGATGTATTCTAATGTGTTTTTAACTCTTTCGCCAAATAAATGATTTATTCTTATTCTTACTAGTCATTAGTGCAGGGCTGAGGAGCGAACCAGGTGCCATCAGATTGCAAAGAGCACATGCTACCGCTTGGCCACCTCTAGTAAATCCACAACTAACAAAACATCAACACAACTAATAAAACAACACTTCAATGTAAAAATCGTCTATATTAACTAAACAAAATACAAGCTAAAACTAAAACTACAAATACAGTTAGACTGCCCATACACCGTTGAAGGTCTAAAGACAATCCAAATGCTCAAGCCCACTACCAGTTGGCAGCGTACCCATATAAAAATTACTTTCGAAAATACACTTACCATTTTTTATAAGTCTACGTTTGACCACCTTCTCGCCTGATGGTAATAGCGACGGTGTGGTCGAGGATGGAACACGTTGATCTAGAAGAATTCTATTCACTCTAGCCTTGAAGATGCCTAGATTGATTACTTACCTACATCTTATGTTAGGTACCTAATGCAAATAAAACTATGCCAAGTTTTCCTGACTCTTCGCTACGGTCTGTAACAAAGTTTCAAATGATAAACCTCAATCCACAATGCAAAACGAACAATTGTTTGAACCACGTTCTGTGCCAAGAAATAATCTCTTACGTGACATTAACATACATCAAGTGCTGAAGAGATGCCAAAATTGTCTGCCAGGGTCCCGCACTACTTACTAACTAAAACAATATTACTTAGTGGAGTAACTCAGGCTGAAAGCGGAGCTCCCGATGGTGTCGGCAAAAACTTTGCGATCGTTTATTGTGTCTGAATATTTACCGTCCCATGGGCATGGAACGGAACAAGTGCGTTTATCCGGGGATTGGTCCTATATTAATGGACAGTAAAAGGTACAAAACAAGCTAAGTAATTGGGAATGTATTAGGTGGACATATATATTTCAGAATCCGTGAGTGCTTTGGAACAAAAAGTGTTGTCAGATTTGTGAGCTCATCGTGTTATCAAGTAGGTAGATTAGGTAGGTAAATAAGTACCTAAGTAGGTACATAGATGATTGCTTTCCTCCTTTTTGACTCGATATAAAATTATATTACTTTTTACCAGTAGGAGACTACCGAAACTGCAGCAACGTTTTCCACGCAAAAGTCACCCCGTGTGTAGGCGTTTGGGCTAATGAGCTGGTCTGGGAATTGGCACCACCCGAGATCAGACAAACAAGGGAGATATGCCTCAGTAAAATTATAGTTCGTGTTCAAATGTCTTAATTTTTTCACCACTTTATTTACCACACCGCGATACCGCTTATTAAAAAAAAACGGCACACTTACCTTCTCATTTTACACACATAGCAGCGATACCAATGAACTAACTAATAGTTCCCATGCAAAAAAAGGACAGCATAGTCGCCTGTAGGATGAGTTCGACTAAAGGCATCAAGCCTGATCTAAGCCTGATGCGTTGAAACCCGCCATGCCACCTTGCCATATCTCCATTGTTTGTCTGATCTGAGGGTACCACAATCGCACAGTTCCACTGAAGTATTAGCAATTGCACACAGGTTCTAAAAGCTAATTGCCTAAAATATCGATAGCTTAGATATTTATATGTAGATAGGTATTCCTACCTCTTAGTAAGGACGTCTGCCAATAACCTATACATATAAGTAGATACTGTACTTGTAGATACATAGATAGGTATTAAAGAACATCAGTTGTTTACGTGATCCCATAAGCAATGCTAATTAAATGGAACCGGTCCATTAAGTGCAAAACAAAATTGTAATTCAGGATCAAACCTGAATTTTAGATTATCGGCGTTAGAGACACCCGAGGGACGAATCTCAGTCGAAAGTAAAATAGGTCCTTCGAATGTTTACTTTAGAATGCCTAAATAAAAACAGGCATCGTGAAGCGCTCCATTTTAAAAAGTTCTAAAGTTTTTTCCACTAAAAAAAATCGCTTACAATGTTTTACCAATTCAAAACAGTTTTCAACATTTCACAAAAAACTTTGGATAAGTAAAAAACCTTTACAAATTCATAGCGTTACAGAAAAAATTCTACTCCTTTTTCTACTATTAAATGTGAGGTGTGGACGTTACGAAGCTCATAATCAAAACGGTGCTAAGTTGTACTTCTGCTCTACCTATCACCTTCCTGAGGAAAAAACATCTAAAAGGAGTGTGAATCTAAGCAGGGTGTATCAATCAGGTAGAGCAGCTATAGTACTCAAAGTGTGGTCTACAGTGTCCTGGGAAACTACAAGGCATCCTAAGTCCTTATGAAAGAAACACGTCATGTCTTGTCACGTATTAGCCGAAAATTAAGCGACACGCAGCATAATAAATCTGCAAAAGTAGTAATAACAACCACGAACAAAAACTACAACTAAACTAGATAAGTACTTTGTTTCATTTTCATTAATTAATAAATATAAAGTTTTGCTTTCGGTGCTTTCGTAAAATATTTAAGTGTTTCAAAAGGGTTCCGTTCCCAAAAAGGTTTGAGAATCGCTGAGGTAAACCCATTAACCCATTTATGTAAAGGTACATCGGCAATCCGTGGTATCAGTGCGGATTACTCGCAAATCTCTGTTTTAGTGCCGCGATCTGTACTCGCCCCAACCGGGCCAATTAGAGCTTACTCGCACTAATCAGAATATCGATACTACCTACCTATCGATACTAGTGTTGCTGCAGTGTCGATTAACACCATCTGCACACGTTCTAAGGTTTTTTTTAGCTCTAATAGCTGCAGTAGAAAGCTCACTTCTGATTACTTTTGCTTAGTTTTTGAACGTAAAATTACTTTTGGTTGGTTCGTAGTCGGTAAAATAATACCACAGTGAAATGATAATATGAATGTTTTCATTCTCGTTTCACAATATTATTGGAGCTGTCAAAACTTATAACTCCGGCCGAGTATAGGTGCCAGGCTGCCAGGTATATGTCGCCATTTTTAGGCAACAATTGGCGCTACGAGACCTTGTATTGGCACGACGCAAAAATAAATTTTTACTTTGGTTTAAAGATCTATAAGAAAATGCAGGGTACTCTCTCAAAATATCTATAGGAAATACCCATGGCATTGATAAGTTGAGTGTAAGTGGGCTAGTCTGTACATTTGTACAGACACTCCTTGCCGCTACCCTTTATACTGGAAAAAATCATGGTTTCTGTACGATAACGGGTGAGACCGTGGCACACTTCTAGTATTATTATGTAATACCAAGCCAGTACGTGGCTTTATTTAGTGCTAGGCACCATCACATATTATTATCGATAAACGTAAGCACTAGTGATGTGTCGATGGTATTTGCGGTGGCGTTAATTATAATGGATGTCGGTAAGCTAGCTTTCGACGGTCGATGGATTGAAACACGATCAAAATGATGTTTTGAGTCCAACACAAACTATTACTTATTAACCGATGCGGATTTCATAAATTACATAGCTGTTATTAAGTACAAAACTGTTTACTTATACGTATCATAGACCAATATACTACAAGAAGACTGCTAATGCCTATAAAAGAAGCGTAGGTACGTACGTACGTCACGAAAAGCTCAAATACCTTTATTGTTTCTAGATGGCGCTACCAAAAAGCCCGGATGTCTTGATTTCGACTCTAGCTGTTACCCGCGACTTCCTACGAGTAGACTTTAAAAATATGGTTTACAGCTTATAGGTAGTCTTGTGAAGATGAAACATTGCCCTGACGCACCTCTTTTGGGCTTTGAAACTACTTTGAAAGCAGTCTTTTTGTCAGTAGAGTGGGGAACTCTAAAGAAAAATGCCGTATCGCAGAACCTATAATACCAATAAATACATACTGCCATGCCATAAATTTGGAGTAATTAGAGGTCCTTGCTTAATAATTAATTATAATTTAAATAGTGCGTATGTCGTGGAAGCCATACTTTTAGTTAATATTTAGTATACCTACCTATGTGTGCTTTCCAATTAAGTTTACTATCGATGGTCAATCCCAAAAGTTTAGTTGTGTCCACTTCCTGTATGAAAAATATTGTAAATCTTGCATCTGTTTTTTTTTTAATCGCTGATTTTTTTGTGCAATGACGTAGATATATGGCGCATTTATACGACAACAACGATGTCTTTATTCTTCTAAAGTAGACCAGCAGCTCCTATCACCGTAGAAAGGCTCAACAACAAAGAAAATTACACTAATAGACAAGCAAACACCCTATTCCTACAAAAAGTGCCTACTTACCCACCCCGTCTCACGGTAAACCTTCCCCACCTCTTTAATATAGATGAGCACAAAACCGAAAGAAAAATAAGGTGCTGCCTTATTTACCAACTAAATAGGCAACGTAATTATCCCCCTGGATCCCCGGCCAATTCCAGTGTTTAAGAAAGATAAACGAGAGGAGAGGAAAACCATTCTGAGAACTTGTAACTCGACTTATCACTATAGTCTGGTAATTAGGTGGTTGCATTAGGGATTTATAGATGGATCCACTTAGAAGAGCAAGTTATAGATGGGCAAGTACGAGTAAGTTTCAAATCAGTTTAATTTTGTGCTTGCACTCGTACTTATACACAGTGTCTAAAGACAAAGGTCTTTGACCAGTGTGTGTTGCCAGTGATGACATAATATGGTACTGAGAGGTGGTCCTTAACTGTTGGCCTGTTGGAAAAACTCAGAGTCACACAGCGAGCAATGGAGATAGTTATGCTTGGAGTTTCTTTGCGCGATAGTATCCGAAACGTGGATATACGCCAAAGAACCAGAGTCACCGACATAGCTGTTAAAATTTGCAGGTTGAAGTGGCAATGGGCAGGCCACACCGATCGAAGAACCGATAACCGATGGGGAAGAAAGGTTCTTGAGTGGAGACCACGAGCCGGAAGTCGCAGCGTAGGTAAGCCTCCCACTAGATGGACCGACGACATTGTGAGAGTCGCTGGCACCCAGTGGATGCAAAAGGCAGGCTGTCGTAGGGGTGGGGGAGGCCTATGTTCAGCAGTGGACGTATTTTGGCTGATGATGATGACTTATACACAGAGTTATTTTTGTTCAAAGCGCAAATGAGTCGGTTTCTTCTAGACAAGCGTGCTTCATCGTAGACCGCATCATTTCTCCGTGCATCGCGGCCGATCCTGACGCGAGCATCGCGCGGCTGATGCGACAATATTCGCACTATGAAAATGTATGGCGGCCTCTGTCGCATACCTCGGAAGCGACGCTGTACATTTTCATAGTGCAAGTATTGTCGCATTAGCCACCCGCGTTAGAAGCATTAGAAGCGCGCGTCAGACGCGCGCGGCTACGTTCGGCCGCCATGCTCGGAAGAGAAGACTGAACAGGCGAGACGGTTGCCGTGGTCAAACACGAGCCTATTTAAAAAAATCTCTCTACCTAATATACGTTCTATGTAATATTTTTTTTTTCTTTTTTTTTATGGGCAAGTGCCTTTATTAACCAAACAAAATACAAGCTAATACTAACTACAAATACAGTTAGAATGCCAATAGACCGTTGAAGGTTGAAAGTCAAAAAACAATCCAAATGCTCAAGCCCACTACCAGTAAAGTTTACCTATATAATTACTTCTAAGTTTGTATTTTGTTTCTCCCTTACTAATACTGAAATTCCATGACTTTCAACCGACTTCAAAAAAGGAGGTTCTTAATTCGACTGTTCTTTTTATGAATGAATTAATATTTTTTATTATCTAAAACTGATGTGTGTTGTTTAAGTGTATACGTAGGTATGTGTATGCAATACCGCCGCTTGTGAATCGGTCATTTTTTTTTTATTGAATATCCTATTATCTCGAGGAAGGTCTCATTAAAATTTAGGGGTGGAAAATTTGGGGATGGATCCCGTTCCTAAATTGTGTTTTATCTACTTCCCATGAAGTTATTTTTAATTTTTTTGAAAAGAATGGCCTACTTTATTTATTCTTATTATTCGTTTTAGTTTTTCTTGCATACAAAATCAAAAAATTATGAAATAACGCTCCAAATGGCTAATTAAATTAACTTTTCGGGGTCTCGAGTAAGAAGGACCGCGAAGACCAGAAGCTAGGTAATCTTTCAATTACAAAATACAATTAGCTTAAAAATATTTTTTTTTTTTGTACATTCTGATGTTGCCTGCGTTCGTAAGCAAATAAGTGATTCAGTCGAACCTAACCAATTATAAACACTACATAAGTAGCTTGCTATTACTATGTCTTCTGTGCTATTACGTAAGTAGGTATTACGTATTCTAAGCACTCCACATCAAACATTCATAACACTACTAAATACCTACATCCAGTACCATAATACCTACCTACACGGGAAGCAATATTCCTTTCGTGAAGGCGTTATGATGGAAATAGAAATGTCATCGCGGAAAACAGGCGCCTTGGAAGTCTCAGTGAGCCACTTTATACCAGTGTATTGTACGTGATTACTCCCTAAATATTCCACTTTATCGTGCAATCCTCTCCTTGTCACGCGAAGAGTGGAGGGCAGAAGGCGAGCATGAATAATTTAGCGAGTCGTCGGCGGATGTACCATTTATCCAAATTGTCGTCTCCACGGCAATGTATAGGCTAGGTAGGCGTCCGGATTGCCTCGAAAATAGTTCGAAGCCTCCGAGTCTTAAAACTTTTTAACGGTTTCCAACTCTAAAGATGTCCAATCAAAGACAAATGCCATAGTAGAGGCCTTTAAGTGGTTTATAAAGTCTAAAGATGGCCTAAACTGCCATCTTCCTTCCGAAATAGTTACCCATTCCAAAAAGACTTGTGATCGGTAAAATCTGTTATGATTTTAATTTTTGTAACAGTATTCTGGCCGAGCCTCTTTCAGACTCAGCCATGCAGAATGCTGTAGGTACAAACTAATGGACAGAATAAAATTAAAGTTATTATGATTATTTACCGTGGTAAGGTTGTGGAATGAGCTCCCGATAGAACGAACATCCCGTGAACCCGTGGTCTTCCCGTGAACATTGTGCATGTAACTGCGCCGAAATATCGGGAGCTCATTCCACAACCTTAGCACGGTAAATATCCCGTAAATAATCATATAACTTTAGTGAACAACCGTGATAGTTTAAACCAGAATAGAAATTATAATAAAACAATGTACAATAAATGATAATAATAATTAGAGTAGCATGTCCGCTTGTGCGTAAGAGCTCTTTACATTATTTAAAAAATATAACTTCATCACAAAGGCATTCAGAATGCTTTACGAATAATTCTCACACGAAATAGGACCCAATATATAGTACCTAGTCCCGGCAATTTAATGAAGAAATGTTTTTATACACGGAACGGTGTTATCTTAGCGGAAAGGAGTACTCATTATTATGAACAAAGTTTACATATAGGACCAACCAAGAAATCGTGAAGAAATCTGCTGTTCCCATCGATCTAGGTATAATATGTACTAAGTACGACCGTTCCATGAAAACGTCACTCACACTCGAAGAAATTTAGATACATAATAGTGGTATGTGTTATACTTAGTATTGTACCACCGAACCGTGTAGCCCTGTATTTCCAGAATTTAACAGATTTAACTCATTAACGGTAACCACTAATACCACAGAATTCTAAACCAGTCAAATGAACCGTATTCTTAAAAAAATACTCGCGGATACGTGAGCTTTATTAGCCGCAGTGGAAACGAAATGGCCCATAATTATAGCAATATTTGAATTGCCATTTCCATAAACAACCTCAGTCGCATGTTCAGAACCTATTTACAGGCATGCGGTCAAATTATTTTTGGTGGGTTATCTATTAAACCTACTTTTAGTACCTACCTGTTAAATAATATGGGCGTTTTTTTTTTGGCGCCAACGCGAGAAAACCATGTCGGCCTATTATGTTATTGCCCAAAACTTATGTATTACTATCTAATGTAGACGCATAATAATTGTGGTGGAATATTATTTATTAACTGTTCGTGAACATGGTCGAGTGGGCAAGTGATATAAACTATACCTAAAAGATCGAGGTGAAAAATGTCTTTTCGTGTTGTTTCCAAAACTCTATAGAAATATTTAGTAAAATTTCCACCACTTCACTAGGATATGACTTAAGACTTAACCGTGACTTATTTTGCTTGACTCTGACTGAGACTTGTTTGACGACATCTAATAAAACTTCAAATATTTTAATAATTCACTCTTGCAAATGCACAAGACGTGTGACGCCAAAATCCACTCTTGAGGAAACGAGTTTTTTTTTGCGCCAACGTGAGAAAATCACGTCGACTCATTGTGATATTGCCCTAAACTTGCGTATTTTCGAATGTTAATGCAGTTTATGATAAAATCATTGAGTTTATGTATGTCGATTCTACTTGAATATTCTCTTGGCACTGGGTAAATAGATTAGATAATATACCTGTAGGAAAACAAACACTTAGAAGAAAAAAATATGTAGGAAAGATTGGAAAATCTACAGTCTTTTTCTATTTTAAATTAAATAGCAAAAATAATAGTAGCAAAAGGTTCAACTAGCGAACTGTATAACACTATTGCACTGACATAAAATCGAAGAAGGTAAATCAAATAATAAAGGAACAATTCTATTACAGACCCATCCAGAGATAGGCGAACAATTGTGAAAAAGAATTTCGTTTGGCTGTAACAAGTTTATATCCTTAGACCCGCCCCGGGCACATATTTGTACATTTTATATCGTAGGTGTCTTAAAATTTTAAACCGTTTTTTCATCGTAATATTTGCCTGTTTCCTATGCAGTGTGAACTAAACTAAAAAGCCTTTAAAAAAGTTCGCCGTCACGGGACGCCCGGCTGTTGTAAAACATGACGGCATAAGAGAGCGTCATCACCGTCATCACGGAATAGAGGAGTCGCACGGTTTTATTGCTAATTTCTCTTCAAAATTAAATACTGAGCCACAGAGAATCAAAGCACAGAGACTACTACGGGGCTTTTATGGAGCTATGCAAACGACAAATAAAAATACACTTTTTAGCTCATATTCATACGCCACAAAGAGAATACCTATAACCTTTGATTTTCTATAAATAATCAAAGCCTATAACCGATAACGCTGCCACTTGCCCACACTAGAGAAAATTCATAAATAATAATCCCCCACTATAATACTGGTATAATATACTAAGCATATAATATATTATACCATTATACCAGTATACAATAATAAGCAAAACTGGTGTACCGCCTAAAGTAGCGTTGGGCACACAGCCGGAACTCGGGACAACCGCTGGAGTGAGAGGGTGCTCCACTGGTACCCACGAGACGCGCGCCACCCGCGAGGGCGCCCACGCCGACGCTGGGCTGATGACATAACAGCCATTGCCGGGGTCAATTGGACACGTCTGGCCCACGATAGGCAAGAGTGGAACAGGATGGAGGAGGCCTATGTTCAAAAATGGACAACCAATACCTGAAGAACTTGAATTGTATTGAATTTGAAATAATAATATAGGTATGTAATAATGTTTTGTCATTATAAAATGAAATTATGTTATTGAAATAAAAGGGCTATTGTATTGTAGGTATTGTACTACAATACATTAACAACACTCGAAAATACAAAAATACAACAAGTTTAGGAAAATTATACATCGAAGCGCCAAGTTGTTATCGCGTTGGCGCTAAGAAAACATCAATCAATGTGGCAATGTGCTATGAGGTTTGATAACGTTTATTTCTCTAAGACGAATGCCCAAATAGTAGGAAGAAAGCTCAGTAGATATCTACCTATATTAAAATTGTTATTTACCGTAGAGGGATGTTATTTACAGACAAAATATAACTGACATTTCTATATTTTCTATCACACTCCAGTCAATGTAACCCTAAGACTTTCTTTTGAGTTCTCCTGTGATTGTATCCTCAATAGTAGTCAGTTTTTTTTCAAAGTCTGGTTGCTAAGCCCATTTTTAATTAAATGTGCAAATTACCCCAAAATATTATATTTTTACGTGAATCTCCACTCAATGTTTGAGAAAAGTACTATACAAGCCAATCAAAATTTAGTTAATTTTAATTTTTTCGGGTCGATAAAAATTTATAACTCTCGAATGCTGGCCTCGGCTACACCACAGCCCACATACTCGCCCATAAATGCTTCTCTTGCCCACCGCTGCATTAATGTACTCTAAGTACCTACTATTTAGATTTTACATATGCGAAATTATACCAATAAAATTGTTTTTCAAACGATAGATCTTTTATAGTTCGTGAACACGACGCATCTCACCTGCGTAACTACAGAAGAATTCAAGTATTACATCTTGAGTGGCGTTCCTTGGGAGAGGCTTAAGTCCAGCAGTAGACTAGTAGGTATCTGATTATGATGATGATCATTACCACCATCCATGCATTCTGCTCCCGTAAGTTGAGCAAGATGCGTTCGAAAAATGGCCACAGGAGAGTCCAGGGGCCTTACGGCCAACGGCTAACTCGGTAACAAATTAACGTTAAATCCGCTCAGTTGGAAAATCACGCGAACGTGAACCTTAACGCGCCCAGATACGGTTTGCGGTCGCGTGAATTTTCAACTGAGCGGATTTAACGTTAGTTTGATACCGAGTTAGCCGTTGGCCGTAAGACCCCAGAAAAATCGAGGAGTACAAGTGGCCGTGGAAATGTCAATTAAAGGACCGAGCACATTAGGATGGGCCGCAACGGGCCGGAGCGTATCACAAAAATCACTTTCATGCATTTTATATGAAAATCCGCCCGATGCGCCCCGACATAATGTGCTATGTCTGCATACGTACGATGTTTGTCTGTACGATGATACTTCATATAAAACTAGCTGCGCCCCGCGGTTTTATCCGCGTGATGAAAAATGGTGATGATGATGATAAAAGTATCTTCAGTCCGTCTCCTAGTTCTAAGCTAACTCCCCACCAATTTTCAGCCAAATCTGTTCAGCCGTTCTTGAGTTATAAACAGTGTAACTAACACGACTTTCTTTTATATATATGTATGAAAGCGATTTTTGCGATGCGCCCCGGCCCGCTGCGGCCCGATGTGCTCGATCCTTTAATGGTGGGACAATTTTGAATCTATGCTATTAGTTATTATTTCATCCTATCATTGGTTTTTTGATGGTTGAAAATAAAAAAAGCCTTTGAGTTTAATGTTATTTATTCAATTAAATAGTAAATTGTTAATACATCCATTAAGGCATCGACGGCCGATAAAACTAAAGCTATGTGTAATGAAACTAGCGCCATCTTACGTGTAGGTACATTCTCCTAGCTTAACTAGAGGGAAATGTGCGACAATTGAAACAAAAAATACTTCTAGCTTGAGGCCTTATTTTGCAAGTCGGCTGGCGATGGCTTGCTATCTCGCTCACTCTCTTACTGCAACCACATGTGCGAGTGGGATAGCACGCAAACACATTCGCCACTAGGCTTACACAATAAGGCCGTGTTTCTAAATAACAGGGTAATTGTGACAAAATTATTTTATTCATTTAGACAAATTAAAAATGCTGTTCTTTTTTACTATACTCAACAAGTAAACGATTTTAAAAGCATCCAAATGCTAAAAAAAATCTTTCTGCTCTGTATGTTATAGTTATCTACATTTATTATAAAATGCAAGCTTGGACGTCAAAGCGAAATCTCAGATCAAAGAAATGAGAAAGTAAAACTTTTCACAAAGTGATACTCTCTCCAATAATCACTGAAATCGCCGCAACGACGGAAAATTGCAAAGTAAACGAAAATTAAGCATATTAGTCATAGATTTACAAACGCCATGGACTTCACGATAGTGCTCAAAATTATCCGAACTATAATGTAGACTAAAGCCGTAGTAACTATTACGTAATCTGTGAAAGTGGACGACTGTTGCAAGCTAAATTAGCATTGTTATGTCTTAGGAATTTAATTAGTTTCTCGGTATTTCTATACGTAAACTTCAGACACATTTTTTCGTGATTTTTGTATTAGGCCTGACTGTCCACGTTTTGGTAAATCTATGATTTAGTTTAGAATCTGCAAGAGATAGAGGTAAGGTATATAATAGACCAATATGTTTTTTACTAAAGATTTCCCGTCTAACTGCTAATAAAAAATTAAGAACACACTGGCGACACTGGAGAAAACCATATGAATAAATCGATAGTAAGAAACAAGGTTGCAGCCTGGCAACTTATTGATCTATTAATAGCCCTATAATTTTTGATGCAACTATGACGTCGAAATTATTTTACTCAAACGATCAAAAATAAATCATCTCCGACTCCAAGGAAAATAATGACGCGCTAACAGCCTAACATCCTACATAACTTTTGCAACAGTGTGAAACCGGCTTTGGTCAGTAGATAAAAAAAAACTTCTGTAGGGTTGACGCAAACGCATATACATGAAGCTACGTTGTCATTAAAGCAGAGCGCAAACAGAGACACTTTTGTGTCTTGTGTCGGACATAAGCTATCAATGAATATTTGATTTCTAAATAATCAGTATGAAATCAGCCACTCTCTGCGCAGACTCTGTGTCCAGTTGCTTCTACTTGATTGCTACTTGGTGTGCCGTGTCGGCAACAAAAAGTGTCTACGTTTGCGCAGCGCCTTAATGTTTTTTTTGTTCTGTTCAAGTTTTCGCTTTCTTTATGCATGGAAACTTATTTCAAGCGAACCAAATATCCAAAAAGTAAGCAAGAATTTCTACTACATCATACCTACATAAGTACGACCGCTTACCAACGACATCGACGCGCGACTGAGTTCAGACTGGTGTCAAACAGAATATTGTTGATACCACTGAGTTAGTACCATTGTAGAAGTTTAGTTGTCCTTACGATAGGTCAATGGAACGGATTTTTTAAACATTTTTATTATCACGGATAAGTACTTGTTTGTCCACTAACTCGCCTGATGGTAAGCGACGATGTGGACAAAGATGAAGCACGCAGACTTAGAAGATAACTATTTACCTATGCGGATCGAACATTTGGAGTTCAAGATATTTACTCAGAGCAAATGTTTGCAGAAAAAGAGAGAACATAGCTTAATGATAATGCATGCTAAAACGAAACACTACATAGTCCCTTCAAATAATCGCTGACCACTGATGCAAAAATTACAGATAATGCTAGTGTTCACAGTTGTACCGCTGGATATGTGGTAGATTAGCAGGGGCGGCGGTCGGGCCCGCGGCGACGCGGCGCCGACTTCAGAATGTTGTCCACGCGGAGGATCATTTCAGCAGCTTCCGAGGCAGAAAGCAGGACCTGACGCTTGACCACGTATGACTCGGTGATGCCGAGAACTTTCATGTCGCCCACGCGCCCGTTTTGCATGTCTGTGGGGAAAAAGCATATTTAGTGTCTAAGCTATCGTACACGAATTCGATCTACTTCCACAGACGGTCATAGATGCTCCGAACTTTGCATCTTTCAAAAACAAGTTAAATAAGTAAAGTTATATGATTATTTACGGGATATTTACCATGGTAAGGTTGTGGAATGAGCTTCCGATATCGGGAGCTCATTCCACAACCTTACCGCGGTAAATATCCCGTAAAGAATCATATAGCTTTAGTGAACAACCGTGATAGTTTAAAACAGTGTTTTAAGTTAAATAAGTGGCTTATTACGCAAGCTTTTTATGAATATTGTGACTTTTTCGATATTAAGATAGTAAATCGCGTAATAATATAGTATAGCAAATTTTTTACATAATATTATTTTGTATACTGCCTGACTTGTAATTCCTATAGTTATCAATAAATATATTTCTGTCTATCAAAAAAGATTTTAAAATAATTATCAATTTAAAAACCGACTTCACCAAATTAGTAAACCACGCTATTTCGATTTTTTTACCGAATTTTTTAGTTATTTTGATTTAAAAGCCCAACTACTGAACCGATTTTGATGAAACTTCTATGGGATCAATCTGAAAGTAGATCCTTTCAATTCAAAAAATTATATAAGTTGCAACATTTTCTTTCACACACATATCGAGACTATCGCTATTTCATCTCAAACATAAAACATATTAGTCTATTTCATTTAAATTGCGATTCAGACATCGCCGTGTCGCTTGATCAACGACGGTGGACGAGTTTTGACCATGTTGTACGAACGAACTCACATTAGACATAGATTAACCTATTTATCACACTGAGCCTTAAATGTATAAATGTATACGGTTGGTATGGGTAAAATCAATCCGGCCCTTTTGGAGATCGATGGGGGAGGCCTATGTCCAGCAGTGGACGTCCTATGGCTGAAATGATGATACGTAAAATAGTTTTGGTTTCGATGTAAATATTTTTATAATTTCCGGGACATTTTTGCACACATTTGACCCCAATCTAAGCAAAGCTTGTGATATGGCTGCCAGAGACTGATATATGTACATATATAGTTTTAAATTCATATTTAAACAGATATTAAAAACCAGATATAGAACAAACACAAATTTTATTTATTTTCATGGGAATTATTCACGTATAACCACGTCAGTTTCAATAATACAAACACAAAATAAATGTTCATCACAAAAATGTTTGTCCTAGGTGGGGTCGAACCCATGCCCCGAAGCTCAGAGGGTAGGTCCACTACCAACTGGAGCAACGGGCTATAATTTTTGTAAGATTGTGAGCAGCATAGTGTAACTGACCGAGTCCACTGGTTCCACTACCAACTGGAGCAACGGGCTATCATTGTTTGAAGACTGTGGGCAGCATAGTGTAACTGACCGAGTCCGCTGGTTCCACTACCAACAGGACCAACGGGCTATCATTGTTTGAAGACTGTGGGCAGCATAGTGTAACTGACCGAGTCCGCTGGTTCCACTACCAACAGGACCAACGGGCTATCATTGTTTGAAGACTGTGGGCAGCATAGTGTAACTGACCGAGTCCGCTGGTTCCACTACCAACAGGACCAACGGGCTATCATTGTTTGAAGATTGTGAGCAGCACAGTGTAACTGACCGAGTCCGCTGGTGTTGTCTCCCGCGGCGTGCTGGGCGCGCAGCCGTGCGATGAGGTCGGCGCTGTCGTAGCCCGCGTTGTCTGCCACGGCGCTCGGCAGCCGCCGGAGCGCTATAGCGAACGCCTCCACGGCCGCGGCCTCCTTGCCCGCCGTGCGCGCCGCCGCGCGGGACGCAGCCTCCGCCATCAGCATCTCGCTCGCACCTACAGTCAACATCATTGTTACCCTTAACCTGTGCGATGATTTGGTAAAATTTGCCCATCGCTAGGATGACACACTAGTCCTGCGGACGTCCGAGCTGACCTGGGGGTCTAGACAAGAACCACTTTCTGTTAGCGTTCACGTCTGCGAAAAGATGAAATTGTATAAAAATGACATTAGCTTGAGATAATTTCTCTCTATACTCCGTTCACAAATCTTAGATATTTTATGTAAACAAAGAAATGTCACGAAAAGTCACTGTCAAAGTGACATGCCAGTTGCTCAAAACATTTTTCACTTATGATCAATATTTTACTCTCTTTTTTCCTCGGCTTTGCTCTCGCGCGCTACAATGGTGGGATATTCTGATAGTTCAAAAAATTTATAAAACACATTATTAAAAGATTGTAATAGAAGGCGTTATTATAGAGTCGTTGACTAATAAGATAGAGGAAATAGAGGGTAAATCAAATGTTGGCCTGAAATGTTTAGAATCCCTACTGTCCTACCAGTCTAATAAAATATTTTCTATCAAAATATGTTTTTTTATCATAACATTGTATAGAACAGATATTACGTTAAAATAAATAGTCTAGAAAAACGTAATAAAATACTTTTTTGGTCAAATATTGTAAACTACCATTATGAAAGATATTTTTGCACCGGTAACCCCTTTGTTTACATAAAATATCTAAGATTAAAAAACGGATTATAGCTAATGTCATTGTCAATGTCGTTTTCATACAATTTCACCTTCCCGCAGGCGTTAACGCTAACAGAAAATAGGTCTTGTCTAACCCCCCTGGGGCCTTACGCCTAGCTGTTTTAAGCAATCCAGTTAAATTGATGAAAAAAGGTTGCGCGACTGCAAACCGTATTTGGGCGCGTTAAGGTTCAAGTTCGTGTGATTTTTCCGAACTGCGCTGTTTTAAATTTGGGCGTAAGGCCCCTGAGCAAACTCCATGTCGTGGACTGCAGACAGCGCGAGACCTGTGGGCTTACTCTTGACACTCGATTTCAAACGTAATTTGGGATTGGGATCGAAAACATGCCATTTGGTACTCTTCAATCGCGTCAAGAGTACCGAAAGCGTCGAGTTGAGTCGATTTTATTTAGTTCCATATAATTCCACTATTATCGGTTCCAATCGTGCGCTAGTTTAGAATTCAAGAATATCAAAATGGCATGTTTTCGATCCCAATCCCAAATTAAGATTGAAATCGAGTGTCAAGAGTAAGCCCACTGAGCCCGACGACACAATAGATATTGAAACCAGATTGCTTTTAAAACTATTCCCAAATCGAGTGACGTTATCAAACTAGCGGCCCCTTCCGTTAGTATAAACATAGATAAATATATGTATAAATCACGGTATGAGCGAAGGCATTTAAAAAAAATTGGTATTTTCTTATTGTAGAGGTCTTAGCCCCCAAGTCACCTGATGGTACTTTTTCACTCTAACCTTGAAGACAGCCAGGTTACCCAGAAGGACAGTACTCACCTCCTCCGTAGACGACCTTGGGCTCGCGCACGGTGGCGGCGAGCACGCAGAGCGCGTCGTGCAGCGAGCGCTCCGCCTCGTCTATCACCTGCTGCGTGGCGCCGCGGATCACCACCGTGCACGCGGAGCCCAGCGACACACCCGAGAAACGGATCAGGCACTCGTCGCCGACCAACACCTGCCCACAACAACATTATTATATCTTTAGCGACCCAACCCGCCCAAACCCGCACGGGTGTAATTTACGTGCGAAGCCGGGGCGGATCGCTAGTTTTATACCTATATAAACCTTCCGTGAAAATGTATCTAACTGATGGTGAAAACAGCATCAAAATCCGTTGCGTGGTTTAGGAGTTAGCGGCCATACTGGCATACAGACGCGGAAAGCGACTTTAATTTATATTATGTAGAGATAGAAATACTCCACTCGAAAAGCCGTATTACAAAACGCATCATTTCAGGCCAAAGATAATATTCGTTATTGTTTCAGGCATTTGTTTTTTTTTTGCTTAAAACGATAAAATTCCTTATAAAAAAGCTGGTCATAAATAGAGACAAAAACAAACTAAAATTTTGTAAAAAAATTATACGTTATAAGTATTTTAATTTCATGCTAGACAGAGAGCGTACTATAGCACGTTATAACGTCACGCCGTGCGCGCGCCATACAAGCTATACTAACACACGCTTTGCGAGAGAGAGACAGAGCATACATTCTCTATACCCACCAAAAACTTTAAACGGTTGTTATATTTCATCAGTATACATAATCTGACCACAGACATCTGATCGAAGAACACGAAGAAACTACAAGGAACGCTTGATTCACAATGGAACCCTAACAATGAAGACCCACCTGTTCGATAACCTTGCACTGTCCGAGCTTGACTTTGTCGGGCGAGTCGAAAGTGGATACGATTTCACCACCAGTGACTAAAGCCAGCCTCTCAATGCCATCAAAGTCAGCATGCTCGATGGCCATCACTCCGGCGTCGGCGAATAACTGCTCAGGGTAGTTGTAGATCAACTGTCTGTAATAAAAATATATTTAAATGTTGCGGTTGTATTTGCCTACTACGTCCTTTATTTTCAACTGCTTTATGCATCTGTTTCATTGTTCAACTTTACCTGTTGATGAAGACATTGCATTTGTGTGCCAAGATCTTGTTAACTTTGTCCTTCATCTTTTCCTTTTCAGCTACTTCTAGTTCTGCAATCTTCGCCATTGAGTCGACTTTAATAGTGGAGCCGAAGACCTTGATTTTGTCGGTGTCCATGGGTGTGTTGGCAATCAGAATGTTGGCGTTCTCAATGCGTTTGGGTTGATGTACACCCACCTGAAACAAGGATGAATAGTTTTGTATCTAATGTAGGGCAATTTTTGCAGTAGCAGACTTTCAGCTTTTTACACGATTGCTAAAAGGCGGGTTATGCTTTTCGGGTGCATGTAACTATGTATGGACTGTTGAACATTATCAACTTACCAAAAAAAGTTGCACAACTAGTAGGGCATTAACCAGTAACCTAGCAACCTCTGTATCTTCAAAACCTTGCACCGATTTTGATCATATTCAAATTTGAAAACTATTTTTGAACTACTAAGCCCAACAAAATTTGCCGACGTATGTATCAGTAGTACGCGAGTTATCGTCCAACAAATATACATTCATACAAATATTATGTATATTGGTGAGATGTAAATATGTTTGTTTGGTTTGTTCCCATAGACCCTAAGACCGTCTAGGCCAAAGATTTTGACAGAACTTTCGCTCGGTCAAAATCGTTAAGGCTGTACATGAGACATACAAGCATAAATGCTAACTACATTATCCTCCTTTTTGCATTACCGTTGTCCGTTACAATAAAGCTCCCAGTTAGACAGACAGTGCTTTGTCCCTGGTGTCATATTACCTTTTTGTTAAGAAGGAACCCTTCATCCAAGAATGACTCCTCTAACAGCCCACCAGAGATCTTGATAATCTGAATGGCCTTCAAATTGCCGGAGCCTTTGAGACGAAGTACTGCGTCTACAGCCAACTTCGTGAAGTGTCTATAAATCATAAAACAAATAATTAAGCAAATTAACCACCCTAGTGTGGCCTGCCCATCACAGACCAACACTGCACACCATATCTTCGGCAACCGAGTCGTTTTCAATTGGTACAGGTAGCCTGAGGATGTGATTGCATCGAAATCAATAAATGCATTAAAAACAAGCAGGACAGATGGATAAGTCTGTATGTTTCTCTGAACTCACTAACAGGAGCACAGATTTTAACTTAATTTGGTATGAAAGCAGCATATACCTTGGATTAACACATAGGCTATGTTTAATTAATGGTTTTTATCTATGTGTGTTTGATGAAACTGCTGATACATAGCTAGTTTAAACCAGTCCAACATTCTTTCTAATTATTATTACTACTTGATGAATGACCATATAATGAACAAATTGAATCTATCAGCACCCATTCTAGCAGAGGTCTCCACTGTCTAGCTGTTCGCACAATAACAGTGGAATTAAAGCATTTCGTTTGTTATGAAGTTTAGTTAATAATGGCTATGATTTCGCTTACGAAAAATACAACTATGTAGGTAAACTTAAAAAACAAAACATTATCTAAATATAAAAACTTCATCCAAAACGTTAGCCGTTTCTGAGATACGCTAAATAAATTTATATACGAGAATTGCTTGTTTAAAGTGATTAGAATAATACTATAGGAAACATAAAGTTAACATCATCCAAACCACAAATGATAGTAAAAGTACTTACTCCTTGTGATTAGAAAGAATCTTGGAGCTGAGTGTGGTGCGAGCAATGTTCTCAAGATCAGCCCTCAACGCAGCCTCGTTGAAGTTCTTCTCGTGATCAAAGCTGGCTTCAGCTAATGCCTGTTTAGCAGCGTCAGCAGCTATACGCCAACCCGCAATGATGGTCTGAGGGTGCAGCTTCTGCTCAATCAACTTCTCAGCTTCGCGAAGTAGTTCCGCAGCTAAAATACAGTAAAATTATGTCTTATTCATATTTGATATGAGTTTGATAAGCTCTTCATTGGTATCCAGGTTAGGGTTACCATTTCTAAATAGGTAGACATTTTAGTCAAGAATCCACATAACCTACGCGCCGCGCAAATGAAATGAAACGAAAAAATGAAATTAATATAAAATGAAAAGAAAAGAAAAAAAAACTTATTCACAAAGCTTATTTATGATGGCTGCATAATTCAGGTAGCGCCTGAGACACTACAGGGGTGTAGTGTCTCGGGCGCTACCTGAATTATGCAGCCATCATATTTGCAGGGCAAGATCACAAAGAGATTGGGAACTCCACGCACAATCCACACGAGCACAGACTGTTGTGCAGCAATGTGCTGTTGCAGTGTTAAGATTCTGGATGGCACTGAAATTGCGTAACGTTTACCATCAGGCGAGCAACTTGCTCATCCTATCGGTCGCATAAATTGTTTAATCTGTTATCATCATAAACAGCTTATCTTAGTCCACTACTGGATATAGGTCTCTCCTAGCCTGTACAGGCCATTGGCCTACTACTGGCATGGCATCAAGGGCAATTTAGCCTTTTAATGAGTTTCACACAGCCTCCAAAGATAGAGATGTAAAGGAATCCTTGTTTACTACTGACAGTACTGCTACAATCTTGACACTTATAAGTCTCATAACAAGGTCAAGAGTCACTGCTGCAGGCCTAGCACAGGCTGTGGACTTAAAGATAAAAACAATGGAATGACAATTAATTCACGGCCCGTGCTAGGCCTTCTGAGTATCTTACAGCAATACAAACAATCGCAAACAAGAACAGAATTATAGTGAGATGGACGAAAAACCATGGGTCCTACTTCCCTGCTTGGGTAATAAAACGGTAGACACCCATTGCTTAGGAGGGTGTTAGAAAATAGGTAAATGAACATGTAGTGGGAATCTGCAAACCATCTGATGAATGCTAGTAATTTTTACTTACCCAAAACCGTGACTGATGTAGTACCGTCCCCGACCTCATCATCCTGCACTTTAGACATGTCCACCAAGATTTTAGCAGCTGGGTTGTCTACACCTATTGATTTGAGGATTGTGGCACCATCATTTGTTACTTCAACCTGGAATATTATTTGGGGGTTTAAGAGATACAGCATCTGATTCAGTCCTTTTCATATTAAAAAATACATTCCTATACAATAAATATTCGGACAATTTTTGCACACATAGTCATCTGACCCCAAACTAAGTAAAGCTTGTGATATGGCTGCCAGAGACTGATATACATACATATATTGTTTTAAATAGACATTGACAACCAGATATAGAACAAACACAAATGTTCATCACATAAATGATGGTCCTGGTTGGGAATCGAACCCACGCCCCCAAGCTCAGAAGGTAGGTTCACTACCAACTGGACCAACGGGCTATCAAAATGTATTAAACTAGCTGTTATCTGCGACTTCCTATGAGAAGACCAGCACCAGCCTTGGGGTAAAGCGAGAGCAGCTGTTGCTTTAGGCGCTAGATGGCAAGGGGCACTAAAATGTAGAAGCAAATTTTTTTAGGGTACAATAGAATTTTGACGTGCCGTAGCAAGCGGCGGGGCACACTTGTGTTGTTTGTAGACAACATAAAATGTTGATGTGGAAATAGTTTATATCCTGGATTAGCACATGGTATACTTTTTACCCAAACATCAATTTCTGTAGGGTAGTATTCAGCAGTTAAATGCGCTATACCGTGATCATAGCCTAGGGCCAGTACTGGACTTTAAGATAAACTTTCAACGTTAATGATAATTGGTAGGGTTGCTTTTGTCCACATCATGCCTAATCTCAATTTTATTAAGAAAAAAGCAACAAAACTAGATTTTTAAGATTCTATCAAATAGAAGGATCAATAGAAAATTAAATCTCTTAATTTTTTATTAAAAACTACTTTTATGGAAACTCACTACTTAAGGATCAAGTGAGCCATGAAAAAGTTAACAAAATGCTATCCTGTCTGCACATAAACAAGGCTATTAAAACAAAATATTAGGCTGGTGGCCATTATAATCCCCCAAACACTAATTGGGCTGTAGTAGGGCACTTAGGGCCACATCTACTGCCTCACTGATATATTCTATATGCCTAATCATTTCGCCGGCTGCAGTTTGCCGATCAATTGATTGGATGCGATCAAATGATATTTGATCCGGGTACATCCTATAACAGCAACTAGAACCACCAGAGGATGGGCAGTAATGTGTGAACATACTGCGATCCCCAAGCCACCTGCCAAGAGGGCTCTCTAAGAGGGAGTCTTATTTCAGCAGTGGACGTTTACTAGCTGATGATGTGTGATGTGATCAGTTGATTGGATGCGAGCGTTAGACACAGGTTTAGAGGACTTTCCCATGTCCAGAGTCAACCATACTCCCACAGAGATGGGGTCATCAAATTTAGAGACACCGAGAGCCCTAAGTTAACCTGAGAGCCCATACTGGGTAATGTTTTTCAAATGGTATGTATGTTTTGCTACCTCTGTTACCTCCTGTAGCATAAGGGCTTGACAGATTTTGAAGTGAGAAGTCTTCAGATTTATCTTCTTGTCCAGAATGTCATAGGCTATATTTTGCAGGCGGGTTTGTTTTTATTATAAGCTAGTTTATCTATGTGTATTATCTTATAGCTATAGATATATATAGCTATAAAATAGAGTAGCACACGAATTCAAAATTTAATAGGTTGATTTTTTCATCTTATAGACAAATTAATCAACATGATGAGGTTAGTTTCCTAAAAAGATATCTAACCAGGGCTTCAATAAATTGGACAAAATATTAACACGATTATGATGGTATGTACTTACTTGACCCGAGTTTCTGCCCATAGAAACCAGAATTTTGTCCATGCCTTTAGGGCCCAATGTACTTTTTACCAAATCTCCAATAGCTATGGCGCCGATAAAACTCGACATACGAGCTACCTCGGCTTTCTCTTCTTCAGCTTCATTTTTCAGAATTCTAATGGGATTTAACGACACCTGAAATAGAAATAATCGAAGTCATCAACACACGTGCCTTGACCAGTGATCAGACACCGGTTTAGATTTCTTTGTACTACACCCGAAATTAGCCATCTCCGTGTAAATTTCAATAAAAATCTCAAACAGCCACTTGTAAATAACTTATTGTGTCTTACCATATTGCAAGATAATCTTTGAAATCGAATAGAATTAAATTATTGTGGACTTTTCTAGCAAAGCAAAATTTATTTCATTGAAAAGGATAGAATGAACAAAATTGAGAGTCACACTCACGGAACACAGAGAATACTAAAATCTGAATGAATAAATAAATTTCACCACAGGCTATAAAATACTAAACCCTAAAAATAACTGATATTTCACTGGAAACTGGCGGTTTATTAACCGTAGATTACTAGCAAAGATCTATCAATACAAACCTTGCAATAACTATTATAATATTTAAAAGCGAAATTCATCTACTCACTCACTCATCACGAAGTCTCGAAAACTACTTGACTTGGCAGGTAGATTCCGGGGTGTAGAGGTTTAAAGGTATAGAGGTCCGTTGGGAAAGGATTTTGCGAAAGGGCCAAATTAAGGAGGATAAAAGGGGGTTGAAATTTTATATGAAATTCTAGGCGTACGAAGTCGCGGGTTACACACAGTATATTTGCATAAAATACGTAAAGATTTCGAATTTTACGGGGTTACGCATATAGACTGTACTAAGCCGAAAGGCGGTCATTGTAATCACGGGACCAACTTTTTTTTTAAATTTCAGCTGTTCCATTGAAAATGGTCTTTGACACTACAAAATGTATGGAACATCTGTTTTTGCGATTTTATGGTTGCACACGTCATAATAAAATTTGTTAGTAATGATGAGTACAATGACCTTTCGGCTTAGTACCTACAGTCTATATGCGTACATGCGTAGCCCTGTATACAAATTTAGATTTTGCTTAAGAAAATAATTATGTATAGACCTCGAAAAGTTTTTATTTACGTAAATGTTTTGATGCCTGTACAAAAACGTATAATATGATTTGAATCATAATATGATTTGAATCATATTATGATAACAATTTAGATAGGTACTCATGATCATACCTTTCTATTTTAAGTAGGATACATATTATCAGCATGATAACAAGTATCAGGCAGATAAGATAATTTACGTGTATGTTGGTAAGTATGTGTCATACTTTAAATCATTTTGGACAAATAAAGACAGCGACTAGTTTTCTTAGAAAACCTTTATTTGTATACTAATACAGTGTCAGTTTTTTTTTTAAATTACCAATTTTAATTTCAGTTCTGCTTCCTGAAGTCAAATAATTCGTCAATAACAAGTTTTAAAATGGTCAGAATGGATAGCCAGATTGCACAAATTCCTGCGCCTGGAGTAAACAACAAAGGCATATCAGATACTCAATCTCAAGTTAATGAAGTTGTTGTGATTATGCGCCAAAATGTTGAGAAAATATTAGAGAGGGACCAAAAGTTATCAGAACTTGATAGTCGCGCAGACGCTCTGGAAGCTGGAGCAGCCGGGTTCACGACTACTGCTGGAAAATTAAAACGCAAACAAGTCTGGGAGAATATGAAAATGATGATAATAATTGGTGCCATAGGAGTTGTCGTGCTAATCATAATTATTGTGTGGGCCACTCGGTGAGCTTGTGAACTGAAAAATTAAATACTCATCTTAGAAATGTTGAAAAGGCACTTTTTTATTTCCATTAATTTATATACAATAATTGGTTTAATAATGCAAATGTATCAACTTTATAATTTGAAATAAATAATTAAGTTAATAATTTTCTTTTCTATTATTTTTATTCTTAATTTCATCTATAATGCCTACTTACGAGAGGTTACTTACCTACTAACCAGGATGAATTTTCAGGAAATTTATCATTGACATCGAGACATCTATCTTTAGGGTGGTACGATTCACCTATGGCGGGAAATTCAAATTGTAAACAGTTTTTTGGTCCTATTATCCAGGCCAGGTAATTATTTTTAAATAACACAGCGTTGGCGCAAAATGTTGGCTGTTCTTTACATTATAATGTACAATTATTTAACAGTAACGCACCATATTACTTACATTTGTGAATAAGCCGTTTGAAACAGCAAAAAATGTGCATTAAAGATAAATAGCTTTACGTGATTTTGTAAAGAATAATAATCAATTTGCGCAAACATCATGGTTGTTTACAATAATTACCCGGCCTAGCTACAAGGACAAGAAAACTGTTTGAAATTTGAATTTCCCGCCATTTGTGAAACGAACCACCATAAGTACGGAAATAAGGAACTTATTATACACGGTTTTCAAATGCTGCATGCAATCTTCTCTTCTCTATCTCTCTATCTCTACATAGCATAAAATTAAAGTCGCTTTCCGCGTCTGTCTGTATGGCCGCTAACTCCTCCTAAACCATGCAACGGATTTTGATGCGGTTTTCACCATTAGTTAGATAAATTTTCACGGAAGGTTTATATATTATATAACTAGCGACCCGCCCCCGCTTCGCACGTAAATTACACCCGTGAAAATCCGGGCGGGCGGGTCGCTAGTGCAGTATAAATGTTAAGCAAAATGTTCGAGCTTTCAATATTAGTGATCTAAACATGCGACGGCAGCGCTGTGTATGTAGGACAAGTTAATTTATAAAAATTCTTTACGGTCTTGAAGTATACAAGGGAATGTAGCTTGGCTATGCCATGGTTGACGATCTATGAACTATTCTGAATTCTCACAGTTGACGATGGATCGTTCATGTATATGGCTCATATTTATTATGATATCCATTCTGCTGCCTCCAAACCAGTGAGCAGCAGGATAGGGTACAGCCATAGAGATTTCGTCATGTCTAAAAAAAGGATATAAATAAGCGGATTTAACGTTAGTTTGATACCGCATTAGCAGTTGGCTGTAAAGCCCCTGAAACCCAAAGAGGAATGAAATACTACGCTGAAACCAGCGTATTTAATGCTGAATGAAAGTGACTCGCTTCTTTTCGTACCGTCAAAAACACGATCGCTATTCGCTAGCTCTCAAAAGCATGAACGATAACTTACTATCGTTCATTTCAACGTGATTTCAACGAAACCACAGCAAAGATATTTTTTTTGTTTACTTCTCTTTTCTGTGAACGGACCCATATTTTAATATTCTCTGGTTTTCAAAACCGAGGTTTTTACGCAGAAGAAGTATGCGTTTACGGAAGCCGGATAATTTTTCACCATAATAGGTATTCGCGCAAAGTCTGCAACGGACATTAAAATTACTTGACACTGGCAAATGCACAGGAGTGCAACGCCAAAATCGTAACAGAGGAAAAAAAAGATGTCAGTGTCATTTTTTTTTCTTTTTGTTCGCCATTCGCCATTTTTATTTTCTTTACGTTTCGTAGACGTGACAGAGGTTTTCTGTTAATTGTTATAATTTTTAGACAATATTCAAACTATTTTCCTAGAAATAACTTCTATTTGTGTACTCAAGTGATAAAAAGTTAACAAAATGGAAGATCAAGGAAGTTCGGGCCCTAGAGTTAGCGACAAGCGGTTGGCACAAACGCAAGCTAAAGTCGATGAAGTCGTCGGCATTATGCGCGTAAATGTTGAGAAAGTTTTGGAAAGAGACCAAAAATTATCAGAGCTTGATAATCGCGCTGATGCTTTACAGCATGGGGCTGCTCAGTTCGAACAGCAGGCTGGGAAACTGAAGCGAAAATACTGGTGGCAAAACTTGAAAATGATGCTTATCATGTGTGCTATTGGAGCTGTCCTCCTTATCATAATCATTGTTTGGGCTACGTCCGGTAATGGCAGCTCTACGCAAGCGGTGACCGAAGCTCCTGCCGCCACTCCCGTCGTCCCTGCTGCTGATACAGGGCGATAGTTTCTTACCAAGGGCATGAACAGATCTACTAAAATTTGTAAACCACTCGACGTTACTCATCATTCAAAGACAAGGAACGTATACATGCGACTGAAACTATAAGTAAATTATATATTTTGATAATGATAACAAAATTTTGCTGAAACGCACACTTATATTCAATTAATATAACTTTATAGTACATACTTAAAATACTAAAAAATGTTTTGATATTTATCTACAAATGTCCTAGACCAGTGGTAAATTGTTTCCTATTGAAAGCGAATGACATCCTGTTAAATTTGTATTTTTATATAACATTTACCCGTTTCTGTAAAAATTAAGTGGGCCAAGATTATAGAAATCACCTAGTGATCTTGTTAATAGTATTAAAATATTTACATAACTATTTATGGCCAGGTTGGAGTAGAACTGATATTTATACACAATTTTATCCTAATGTCGTCTATGTATATTGTTAAAGAAAATGTGACCCAATATATTATTGATGTCGGAGACATGCCTATAAGGTTTATAATTATTACTATGTGGCATTTGATTAAGCACTACAATTTGTACAAAGTCAGGACTTCTCTCACATAGTTTGTTGTGCCTATTCCATATTACATTTCTATATTAAAATTATTACTGTTAAATTTTTAAGTTATGTGGTAGGAGTTCTGAAGCACAAATTTTAATATTATTATCTATTTTTTATGTTAATAATTCACAATATGTAATTAATAGCACACTTAAGGAAGGTTAAGGATATGTTAGTTACTGTTGTCTATATTCTATTCACTTTTTGTTTCATTCTGATTAATCATTTTGTCGCTTGAGATTGTTTTGCATTTCTATTCTGTACTGTGTGTTGATTGGGACCAATGCTTGCCCTCGCTTGTACAGCAACCGTGATCCTATAGACTCTGTATGGGTCTTTACAGTTATAAATACTTGATACCTTTGTACTTGCACATTATCTTGTTTTTGTATTATAAGAAATAAAATATGTATACTTCAGTGTTGTGTGATTTATGATAACAATCTATTCAACAATGCTTAGTACTTTATCAATTATGTATTTGAAGACTATTGTTGAAGGTGACTAATGCCTACATACATTAACTGTATTGTACTATATATTATCTGTTCTGTGACCTAAGGTTTGTTAAAATGGATTATTATTATACCCGGCATGAAACTCATTATGTGGACTGCTATAGCTTAGGTCTCTAGATCAATGCAAAACGCTGCAGTAAGCAGTTCTCACTGTTGGCACTTGCTCGTTACTGCTAGTGCATGCTTCAACTGAACAATTCTAGATTTGATCAATCAACTTCTTATCGATCTTTTTTCTGTGACTATTGGGATAACATAAACATTAAGTAAATATTTAGAAATGATCCATAAAGTTGCATTTATTTAACTACAACTTTAGAACTATTAATATTAGATCTAGGTCTTCAATGTATGATCTAAGTACTCACCACAACACCGCAATCGCGGTGGTGAGACCTAGAATAACTTCTTGGTTTAACATGCTCGCCATTTTCAACCTTACTACAATTCAAAATGCTTGTATCGGGAAATAATACATCATGCTCTACCAATACTGATCACTACCTCGCTTTTGTTGCTAACTGTATCTAATCGAGTTTATGAATGTGGGCCGAATCAAGAAATAAATATCGTAAGGGGCGAAACAATAATTTTAAAGCTTGAGGGCCTAAGCATCGGGACAAATCTGGCATAAATCTTATACTTGACACTGGCTAAATGAGTAAGAGGTCTGGAGCCGAATTTAAGTCAATAAAATGTTCATTTCTAAAACAAGATACCATGGTTTTATAAAGTCCTTGCAACGTACACACAAGTAAACCGTGTGTGTACTTGTGTAGTAAACCTCAAACTCGCTTAGTTTGATGGCAGCAAGCGACGAGTGTCGCGTTGGATATAAAAAAATATCCGCCTTCTTAGTTTGCATTGTCAGTTAATAATATAGCCTATGACTTTTCAAATGGATTGAACCTTATTGGTTAGGTTTTAAGTAAAAATATAAATTTAAATATAGGTATAAAGCTTGTATGTGTAAGAGCACAGAAAGAGTTATATTCTGAAGGTGGGAGAAATTTTCGCAAGTTCTGTTTGAAGTTTACTTGTCAGGAACCGAGGGCCCCTGAGCTTGAGGCACCGGTGCACTGCACCACTTAGCCCTCCGATAGCTACGCCACTGAGTGGACAAGCAGGTGGACAACGGGAATGATCGCACAAGTTATTGATGATTTCGCCAATAAGCAGCCCACATATTCTTCTCTTTAAAATGAAATGCTTCTAAACAAGGCATGAACAACGCAGCGCAGCGTAGGCGTTAATAATAACGTTGGTAGGTGCTTATTAAAATTGCAGCACCTACCTACGCGAACCAGTTTTCCGTACCTATAGATTTATGAAACATACCTATTTAGGCACCAATGCCAGTATCATTATATTTTTGTAAAAATACGCATGAATATTATTTTAAGGCATTCAGTCACATTGGAGTTTTATTGTGTAGGATACGGTTTGCTTTTACAGCTTACGTTGATGCTGATGTGAAATTCTAAAAATAACTAACGAGGCAGTCAGTTGAAAGCCCAGTTTTAAACAAACTTACATCCACTGAACATGAGTCAGCCTTTAAACTGATATAGGGACATTAAAACGTTTTAGGAATTGCGTTTAGTAAATTTTTGGTATGCCTAACTGGGTATATTTATTCTTTACTAGAGACCCGCCCGCCCGGCTTCGCACGGGTGTAATTTACGTGCGAAGCCGGGGCGGGTCGCTAGTTATACATATAAAGCTTCCTCTTGAATCACTCTATCTATTAAAAAAAAACGATTCAAAATCCGTTGCGTAGTTTTTTTTATATTTTTTGTTATTGACTTGTAATGTTGGCCTTTTGGCCTTTACAGATGGACCGGACTAGTTAGCGAACGCAGAGTGCGTTCGGCATAACTTGATGGTTTAAGTTTTTGGGCGACTAGCACAAGGGCACCTCGAAGGTACGAACCTCGGCTTGGGCCGTCGCCGGGAGTGTGAATCAGACTTGCCCAGGCACCCCAGAAGGGGTGTGCCCTGGAGCCCTAGCGGTTTGTTGAACTGAATGATTATTTGGAGAGAATCTAACCGATCTTCTAACAGATCCCGCCGTTGCATAGTTTTAAAGATTTAAGCATACATAGGGACGGACAGACAGCGACAGCGACTTTGTTTTATACTATGTAGTGACTAAACCTAAGGATTTTTATGGTATTACTTTGTAGACCGGAAGTACCCACCTGCAGATTAGGTACCTACGCAAAATAATATATCTATCCCTTATTCAGATTTAGGTCATCGTCATCATCATCATCAGCCAGAAGACGTCCACTGCTGAACATAGGCCTCCCCCTTTAACCTCCACACTGAACGAAAGCCTGCCATCTGCATCCACTGAATGCCCGCGACTCACAATGTCATCGGTCCATCTAGTGGGAGGCCTACCTACGCTGCGTCTTTCAGTTCTTGGTCTCCACTTTCTTCCCCATCGGTTATCGGTTCTTCGAACGATGTGGCCTGCCCATTGCCACTTCAACTTGCAACTTTTAACAGCTATGCTATGTTGGTAACTCTGGTTCTTTGGCGAATATCTACGTTCCGGATTCTATCGCACAAAGAAACTCCGAGCATAGCTCTCTCCATTACCCGCTGTGTGACTCAGTTTTTCCAAAAGGCCAATAGTTAAGGACCACGTCTCTGTACCATATGTCATCACTGGCAACACACACTGGTCAAAGACCCTCAAGATCCTCACAGGATCAGATTTAGGTACCAAACAACAAAAAGGTTACAAAAAAATTAAAAGAGGCCGGATGGACTATCCCTATGGCTCATAGCTCATAATGAGTAATTTTATTAACTAGACAACTGAGTAGGTACCTTTACGCGGAAAGGGTGTACTAAGCCGAAAGCGGTCTATATTACCCATCATTATAAATAACTTTTACTACGGAACCAACCCGGAAAGCTGGAAAAATAATCTGCTATTCCATGAATGACCGTTTTCTATGAAACAGCTGATGTTTTATTGCTATTTCAGAGTTGCTCGCATAGTAGGTAAAAGTTGTTCATAATTATGGTTACCTACTATGGACCCTTTTCGGCTTAGTACGCCCTTTAAGACAACCCAGTACTTATGTAAAGTTTACTCGATACACAAAAAAAATATGGTTTACCCATAGTTAGGTACTTGGTTGACCCATGGTATAATAAATGGGTTTACCTACATCACAATCCTTGTTAACAATAACTAAACTACGTCACCTCATGTTGACATGTCACCACATCAGTCATCTCACCTTGGACCACGCAAAGCCCAAAAATGTAGGTCAGGCAGTATAGAGCGACCAACTTATCTACCTATAGTGTTGAAAGGGGGAGCCACCGTCACATTCTCTACACAAAACCGAAAGTCTCCCGCAGAAAATAAAAGCTTCCCCATTTGGCCAACTCTACGATAAGCTGGTCATTCATACGATGACTTTAAGATAAAGGTATGAGCACCAGGTCCTTATAAGTCGAACTATATATTGTAGATACTTATGTAACGTCATCGCTAGGTAGGTATATGTACCTACGTAGACACAGACGTGAGATCATGCGTGTGGGCCATATCGAATAACAACGAAACTTTAGGAGGCATGAGAGGAAAAATGCGGATGGAGTCTCGGTTCCGCTTTCCGCTCTGCTTACTACCTGCCACTTTGTGACAACCACTGGCGTTGGTGTGCAACCTTGAACACAAACTACCACTGCTTCACCTAGTGAACACTAGGTAGGTATTATACCGTGTATTACTTCATCTTTTAGTAGGTAGGTACCGACTTATTTGTACGAATGACAACCGGTTTAGCTTTGGTTGCACGTCTGCATCATGAGCGGAGGACCGAGGTTCGATTCCCGACCGGGCAGATGTTTGAATGATGAATTTAAATAACTGCTCTGGGTCTAGTTGTGAGTTATCCGTGTCTTTATGTGTGTAAGGGCATCCCCGACACAGAGAATCCTAGACAATCCTAGTGAGAAGCTATTATTGTGAAACGTTAAACAAATAAAATATTCAGTCTTAGAATAACTACATATTCTAAGCATTCAGTACATTTTTGCACACACGGTGAACGGTCATCTGACCCCAAGGACACCAAACTATGCAAAGCTTGTACTGTGGCTATGCTATTAGGTAAGTATGTCTTCTGTGCTATGGCTGCCAGAGACTAATACCCTAATACGTACCTAGGTAGATACATACAATTTTTTAAATAGGTCTTAGAGTAACTACATAATATTCTAAGGTGCATACTATAGAACAAAATATGAATACCTACATAGGTACCTATCATCACATGAATGTTGCCCAAGGTGGGAATCGAACCCACGCGCCCAAGCGTAGAAGGCAGGGTCACTACTAGATAGATACCTACCAACTGGGCCACCGGGGCAGTAAAGTTAGATATAAGCAGGTCAATTTAGATAGATATAAGCGTTATTATCATAGGAGGTACCTACCTACCTACTTGGGTTGAGTGTTCCTACGCTATGGCGCTTGTTAATTTCTACTAATTGTGGTTGCTCAGCTCAACAAGGTCAAAATAACACTTATTTTATAGGTAGCTAACTAATAAACAAGCAAGTACTTACTTTACCTACCTACTTATTATAATTGTATATTTTTCTTCTTCGACCAAAATAAAATTAATGGACGGGCCATAACCATTGAACTTGTTCAGTAAAAACGAGTCAAAACCGTCGGACATATACTTCAACACCTAATTATAACCATGTACAGTAGGTATATTTGTTACAAAAAATAGATACTTAGCGGTTTTTTGTTGTGTATTTACACTTCTGGAAAGAACACGAAGGCATAATTTTTTCAGATGTTTCGTTATCATGTAACAATATTGTCACGTGTTGCACTTCCTACGGCTAGAGACCGACTGAAACGAAGAGAGCGCCGGCGCTCATTTTGTAATCTTCAAAAATGCGCTTCTTCTGGGCCCGAACATTCATTTTATTTTGTTACGAAGCCTATACCTACGTACCATGAGATTCTTTCGGCTTACCAATATAATAATTATCTGTGCCCCTGATAATTATTATATTTTTGACTGCCCCGGTGGCTCAGTTGGTAGTGAACCTATCTTCTGTGCTTGGGGGCGTGGGTTCGATTCCCATCTAGGACAAACATTTGTGTGATGAACATTTTGTGTTTGTTCTATGTCTGGGTGTTAATATCTATTTAAGTATGTATTTAAAAATATATATGTACGTATATCAGTTTCTGGCAGCCATATTACAAGCTTTGCTTAGTTTGGGGTCAGATGACCGTGTGTGCAAAAATGTCCCAGATATTTATTTATTTTATTTATTTATTGCTATGGTAGGTAGGTATATAGGCAAAGAGGTTTGCGGAGAGAGGTAACATAATAAATAAGATCATTGTACGTATATAGTATGTGAATGCTCACAGATTTTGTAGGGCATTCACATACCTATATAGGTTACATCTACCTAACGCCCGATCGGTGTCTCTAGGTACCTATTTAATTACCTAGAAGCATCGAAAAATTATACATACATTATATGTATTTTTGATCGAAGCCTAGAAGCAACTATGGCTTGTGGCCTGCTTGGTATACCTACCATAGGTACCACAAAAGTATTATATTTTAGTCAAGTAGGTATATGCTAGGAGGTGCCTATTTCCTGCGGTGTTGTATCAGGCAAGCTAGGTAGTGACGTAACGACACGTTCCGTTCGGTTCTAATCCTAAGAAGTAAGAATGGTGTGTCATTCACCCGCTCAACCTATTAGAATTTTATGATCGTCGCGCCTTCCGAAGCGATGTGGAAGCGTGTTTAATACGTACATAATTAATCTACTTGTCTTATCTATAAGTTCATTGTGGAAACGTCCTCCTTTCTATTGCATGCATGTGATGTGACTGACCTTATTTATCGCGTCCATCAGCATAAAGCATTCCGTCTCGTAGTGTATTGAAATAGGAAGGTATGTAGTTAGCAACCCATTAGGATTAACCCCTTACTGCATACTGCATGAGAATTCGATTTTTGTCGGAAAATATAAAATATAGTAGGTACTACTACTACTCTGTAAAAAACCCTGTGGCACATTTCCAAAGAAAAGCCGGAAAAACCAAAAATCCCATAACTGCCATACATGCAGTAAGAGCGGTTTCGCACTACGTCCGATCCGAATCCATGAAAATACGTTCCGAAGTTGTCGTACAACTATTTGTATGGTAGGTTACGCACTAGATCCGATTTCCGTCATCCGAATTCTCTCCGTCATCCGTAAATTTCAATTTCGGAATAGATTCGGAAGTTGACGTCGATTGAAAGGACTCATGATCAACGACGTGAACACTCTGCTGTGGCTCCGCCTAAAATGATTGCTTGGACTTGTATCAGAGATCGGACTAGTGCGTAGGTACGCAATATCCGAATTCGGTCCGAGTTTTCTAGATCCCTATTTTCACGGATTCGGATCGGACGTAGTGCGAAACCACTCTGACGGGAGTACATACTTATTTGTTTTCCAGATATGGCATTATACCCTACCTACTACCAGCTACTACCTATGCATTCGTGGTGAGTGACATTATAGGGCAAGAAATTAAAAAAAAAAACCATCAAAAAGTCCTTTAGCAGTTCATATCATATTAAACAAGTTTACATCTTCAACGAAGTTTGCATAGTACAAGTCAGAGTCAAGCAAAGAACCTACCTAAAGGCCCGTTTCCACGTTGTTTGCTTTGTTTGATTAGTGCGAGTGCAAATTATTATTGATCAGTAATTTTGCGAGTGATTAAAGTATACACTTGCACTAATCAGCTATGGTCCAAATGTGTTTAGTACTAATCACTAAGCACCTGCATTAATCACTCGCACAGCGCACTAATCACTAATCAAAGTGCGATCGGGCTTTAGTCACGGTCAAGTCAAAATTATACAGTGGTGAAGGCTTTACAAGAGGCACTGTTTTAAAAGAGGCTTCTATAGAGTTTTGGAAATAATAGGAAAATACATGTTTTACCTCGTTATATCACTGAACCACACTCGAGCACGTTCACGAGCACTTAATAAATAATAACCCAGCATTCTTTTACACAAATAAAATAAAATATCTAGCCGTGGTAGCCCTTTTGGGAGACCGCTAGACATGAAAGTGCGAGGTCGCGGGTTCAAGCTCCGGGCCTGTACCAATGAGCTCTTTGGAGGTTATGTACGAATTTTCATACCACTGGCTTTTCGGTGAAGGAAAACATCGTGAGGAAACCTGCATACGTACGGAGAAGGAATTCAATGCCGTATGTGAATCCACCAACCCGCACTGGGCCAGCGTGGTGGGTATGGCCCAATCACCCTTTCGGGGTAGGCTAAAAGTCCAGCAGTGGACTGTTAAAAGGCTGATTATGATGATTCGTTTACAAAAATAACACAAGCCGACATGTTTTTTTTCCACGTTGGCAATTTGAATATTTTTGTCCAAACAGTTAGATCATCGAACTAGGTACTAGTGGGACAGAAAGGAATAAACGAAAACTCTAGCCTTCGTTCCTACAAGTAGGATTACCATATCAACATTTGAAAAGTCCGGACATTTTAGTATGTTGTTTAACGGCCTGGTTATCCGAGTCGCGTAGGCAACAAAACGCTCCCTCAGCCCCCGCCAAGTTAGAGCGACGATGTACTTATTCTGCCGCGCAAGTGGGGGGAG
Organism: Agriopis marginaria; assembly: GCA_932305915.1. Taxonomy (NCBI): domain Eukaryota; kingdom Metazoa; phylum Arthropoda; class Insecta; order Lepidoptera; family Geometridae; genus Agriopis; species Agriopis marginaria. Next base: position 9,549,123 of record OW029921.1, read on the forward strand.
TGCAACGACAAAAACGAACATACGATAGGTCCGACCTCGATGACGCCTGGCGCGGGACTCAATTTTACCGACTTTTAGCGCGACCTTTTTACGCTTTTAATTTCACTAAAAAACTAAAACTATTCACTATCAAAAATCTATCCAATGGAAAAAACTGTTGAATAGGATTGCCTTTCAGTACATGCAATTTCCAGGTTGTTACGAGCTTTCATTAGAGCATAAAACGAAAAAATAAATTAAATCAACTTTGTTTCAGTTTTTTTTTTTTGATCGAGGTTTTTTTCTATCATATTTTGAACCAATGCATAAACTCAAACACATGTACCTATCTGTGACAAGTATTGTATAAAAATACATGTCAAAGCTCCAGCTCAAATATTGTAATTTAACTGAATAAAATTGATTTAAAACCGACAAATTTGGCATAAGAGGCCTTTAATTTCAAAAGAAGCTTTTTGTTTTGTGTTTAGGGAGACGTTAATCAAGATTTACTTGTATAATATCACCCAAGCTAAAAAAGCCAGCATGGTGGTAATCTTACCTACCTAAGCAAGGTACCTAATACCTATGCACTAGCTTGATGCATCAAAATGCATTGTAAACTTCATGAAGTTTAACTATTTACGACCATGAAGCTTAATAATAATTGACCCAAGTTATCTATGGACACTATGTAGCAATAAACGGCCGTGAGAAGTAGAACAGGCTAGGAGATTCACATCATCATTCTGAACTAAACCCATAAAATTAAATTGTGTCGGCGTCGTCGTCGGGGAGGGCATTATCTCCTTTTCTGTCTCAACGGTAAGTATAGTAAGCAAAGCACGTATAAAAACTATTTTCTGTGACATGGTATTTAAAGGGTATATAATTAGAAGAACCCTCTTCTTTTAAAATTTTTCTTGTATTGCTCTTATAATTTTCTTAGGGCATTACCATTAAAAAAATTATTAATGTACTGTTTATATCACAGAAAAGAAAACTTTTTTTTTTGTTTAAACTCTTTTCTGTGGTTTATATCAAAGAAGTTAGACCTAGTAGCAAAAAGGGTAAGGTCCAACTTCTTTGGTTTATCTATATATATTTATTCCTTTTTATAAGCCACTAGCAACGCACCCCGGCTTCGCACGGGTGTAAATCTTTTTTTTACACCTTGGGGTACATTATTGGAGTTTTAGTAAGGATCCCTATTATTTTTTTTATATAATAATCCTGTCACCCGGAGATAGTGTAGATTTCCAACAGTAAAATAATTTTTCAAATCGGTTCAGTAGTTTCGGAACCTATTCAATGCAAACAAACAAACAAACAAATATTTACTCTTTATATTAATATTACATAATTTAATATATATAGTATAGATTATTGAGACAATCAGATGAGATGAGGCACATATCTCTAGATCAGTTTTCTAAGGAACCTTAAAAATCAGCACGGTTAATATAATATTATGTTCCCTTAAGGGTAATAATTATAGGTTGGTAGTGCTAGCGATATACATATTTTATATTTGCATGCTCCCATCAATTTATCGAGACTTTCCTAACATGCAATGGCACCGCCAGGCGCTTTCAAATAGATGGTTGCAAAATTCCAAGAAGTTTTCATTGGGAAATTAACGGCCGGTTATCCGAGTCGCGTGCAAAAGGCAGGCTGTCGTTCAGTGTGGAGGTTAAAGGGGGAGGCCTATGTTCAGCAGTGGACGTCTTCTGGCTGATGATGATGATCCGAGTCGCGTAGGCAACAAAACGCTCCCTCAGCCCCCGCCAAGTTATAGCGACGATGTATTTTGCCACGCTAGAGTCAGGACGCCAGCGGGGGGAGTGCAACGACAAATACGAACATAGGTCCGACCTCGATGACGCCTGGCGCGGTACTGAACGCGGTACGCGCATTCTCGCGACCTTGTTACGGTTTTAATTTCACTAAAAAACTAAACTATTCACTATCAAAATATTTTTTTTTTAAATAAAATTGCCTTTCAGTACTTGCAATTTCCAGGTTGTTACGAGCTTTCATTAGAGCATAAAACGAAAAAATAAACTAACTGGACTTTGTTTAATTTTTTTTTTGATCGTGGAAAGTTTATTCCATCGTGTTTTGAACCAAATCATAAACTCAAACACAGATGTATCTGTGACATGTATTTTTTTCCAGCTCAAATATTGTAATTTAACTGAATAAAATTGATTTAAAACCGTCAAATTTGGTATAAGAGGCTCTTAATCCGTCTGGCAGTTTTAGTTTTACTTTGAATCCATAACAATTTCTTTAGGTGAGGTCCTGATTATCGACTGCCCCGGTGGCCCAGTTGGTAGTGAACCTGCCTTCTGCGCTTGGGGGCGTGGGTTCGATGCCCACCTGGGTTAATAACTATTATATGTATTTAAAAATATAATAATGGCAGCCATAGTACAAACTTTGCTTAGTTTGGGCACAGCAGACATAATTGGGGTCAGATGACCGTGCTTGCAAAAGTGCTCCTAATATTTATTTATTATTATTGTGCGATGTGGTAGAACTTATTATTCTGAGGATAGAACTTCTATGCAGAAGGTTTGACAATGACAAAAAAGCTACCATACCTTCTTATTCGATATGGGGGCAATAGGTAAGTAAGTCACTGATGTCTTATTTTGGGTGTTTTGTAATTTTTCCCCTGCCAGCATCTACCCGAGCCAACCCAGCAGGCCTAGCACGAATACCGTGCCAGATTGTCTTTCGTCCGTTTTTATCTCGCGAGAAAAAGACAAATACATGCACAATCCAGCTTTTTCACGTCTACGCGCAGTAAATATTAGCTGGAAAGGCAATTTGTTCACGTGTGCTAGGCCTACAGCTCCTTGAAATACTAAAGCGTGACTGGCACAGCTGCTCCGTGGCTTAGGTGGAGGTTTAAATGATGACGAGAAAGAAGAGCTGATAGTGTAGTCACACACTGCAGCCGGTCGGCGCAAAACGTACCTACGCAACTTAGCAGAAATTCACATTCATTCTATATAGAAGAAAAATAACTACATTTTGTTTTTATTAGGTTCAGAGTCTGTGCGTCTGTCTGTGGCATCGCATCTCCCACATTGTAGAACCGATTTTGATTAACTTTTTTTTGTTTGAAAGGTGTTTGATCGAATGATTTGTTTGAAGATTAAGCTCTTATATAGGGAATAAAAAAAAAAATTATTTTGTTCAGCTCACTTAAAGTACCTACGTATATGTACTCATTTTTCAACAGCTAAGAAACTTGTAGCGACACTAATAGCCTAATAGTCCACATGCAAAAAAAGGCCGGCAAGGTCGTCTGCTGGGTGATCAAGCCTGATTTAGAACAGATGCGTTCGTACACGCTACCTTAACCAGTTAACCTATCTCCCTTGTTAGTCTGATCTGAGCAAAATGTCCACCAAAATATCTGTGTTGACCTCATCAGTTTCCAAGATAAAAATAACCACCTTCGAACAAAGACGTTCATTGATTGTAATATTGTATCCACAGCAACCAACCCCAAAATACCAACCCAACGTTACTGCGCAGCTTTCTAACCCGACCCGATTACCAACGATGTTGTTGTAAAAGCTGTCAGCAGTTACAAATGGCTAGAGTCGGTTCTACCTAAAAGCTTTTTAGAGCTATTTAACCAATGTTTACATTATGGAGTCCGCACACCGGAAAGTACACGTACTGCTAAGAAATATGTGTTTGGAATTTTGATACAAGCTGAATGTATTTTTATTTATTGCACAAATAAGCACATACCTACATAAATAAACGCTTGAACCGACGTACTAGAAACATAGGTAACATACCGAACGTAGGTACATAAAGAAAGTTATAGTAACTTAGTATAGGAACATAGATCCCGTTAGAGCGCTGCAATGGAGTGGAGGAAAAACATAATTTTCTTATTATATAATACTTACTACCTACCTATCACAAAACATACCTACATAATAAAGTACTTATAGAATAACAGTAATGGTGCTATTACTTATTGAAATAGTTCGAGGAATATTTTTTGTACCTACTAATTTGATTATTTTTTGTTATACAGGGTTAATTTTAATTAACCAGCCTCTTCTTAAGGACAGCTTCTGTTCTGCACCAACAACATTTGTTTCTATGACTTTAATGAAAATTCGCAATAAAAATCAACTGACATAAATATTATAGAGAAGTTTAGAGAGGTTATTAGCCAAATCAATAACCCTGTTTAAGTCGGTGTTTTGGAAAGTAGCATAGAACGTCACCAATATTATACTTAGAATATTATAATCATGTGTTTATTTACTTGTTGTTTGTGTTGTTGAAATAAATGGCTTGAAATATAAAGTAAAAGTTTAAGAATTGAAGTAAAATATATTACCTACATATATGTTTATTTAAACTCGGTTTAAGCATTTATTTGCTTTGGCAGAACAATATTGTAAAAAGCTGAAACATTTCCTTCTAATATTTCACTGAAGGATCTATATTGGGTACTTCTACAGTCTTACGTTAAAACCTACTGAAAATGATCAGAATTCACAGTTATTCATTCAGCTTTTTACAATGTTATTGCAGCTGTCAGAGCAAATAAATGCATGGACAGAGTTTAGGTAACAATTGCTTGCCAAGTGTATAAAATATGCCAATTCCAAAGCACTACCTACCTAATAATTCATGCCAGAATCTACTTGCGATGCAATGACAAAACATCTATGCGTAGGAGTTGTGCGCATAGTAATAAGAACATGAATGAGTAACCTCATGTATCTACATTAACATAACACGTAGGTATCTATTCATTATTTTATATCAACGCTACTACTAAACTTGGAGCCTACTAGATGTGTACATAATTGGATCGTTTTGTCTCAGCGTGACGAAGTAGTGAGTCACTGAAAAGTATGCATCAAGGTTAATCTTGTCTGGTTTGGTAAGAATTAGACTTATATGAACTTTTTATCAATATAATAGCTAAAAACGCTGTGTTTATGTATTTAAAAGGTATAATATCTTAGATTATTTATAGTTATTCTAAGTATAAAATATTTGTACTTGACTGATATCTGAAATTCTCAATCTTTAATTTTAATAACCTATAAGTAAGCTTAGCACCTTAAGGTCCTATTTGACATATGAATTTGAATGAGAGACAGAGAATTTACAGAGATAATAATTATACTGAAGTAGATACTTGAAACATATGCTATCATAGTTATAAAGTAAAACTATAAGAGAACCTAACCTAAGACATACTTACATTTCCTCAATAGATAAGGCTTGATGAAAAGTGAGTGGACTTGAGAAAACATTAGGGTTAGTGAATGTAAGTGAAATTTGTCAAAATTTGTTATTAGGCATATTGAAGGCATACAACATTTTGGACTAAAGCAGCAAACTGAACTTGCCAAAATGGCAAATTTTGCCATTAACAGTGGTAACACAATACCTACTAATATGGCCACTACTGTGTCCGAGTAGGTTGACAGGAAATAATGGAGATTCCGACGAATTTACAGAACAGAGTAGGTAATTTACAGGCAAATTTAGACGACTATTATTTACGACGCAGCGCATTGCATTTGAGAACGTTATAAGGTCAAGGTGACCGCCTAGCTTTAAAGTAAAAGTTAACAGTCCTTATAAGCTATTAGCTACTTTATTTATGCAATACTGAAACACATTATACACAGATTAACATCTATCAGGGATAAAAAAGACGTTAAGTTTACATCTTTACATATCCAAAGAATATACATTATACCCAAATGAAACTGCGATCAAAAATATCGCAATGAATAAGATTTCTCTTATTAGGATTGTATCTGACTGCCATAAACAGAAAAGACGAATCGAGATGAAATGATTCATCAATAACATTACGAAGTGATGTGATGACCGCCACTTCACCGGGGCGCATCGTCTCAAGATGAGGGTGTTCGCTCACGGCATCGCAGAGGTGGAATGAGCGAGAAACAAAGTGTGGGCCGAGTGACGCCGAGCGACTACGCGATGCCGTTCCAACTCGAGGCTATTTAAAACTGTGCGCAGGCCCCCTGACGCCGAGTCCACGACTAATGATCAGTGCTGCCTTGTCTGCCGCCGAGTGCGTAGCGACACGACCGTGTTTACACAAAATCGTTTCAGTGTTTGTTTAGTTTTATTCACATAACACAATCGTGAAAATGGCTGACAGTGGTCTGAAGAGGAATATCCCCATCAAGCTCGGTGACTTTTCTGTCATCGACACCGAATTCTCGAGTATCAGGGAGCGCTTCGACGCCGAAATGAGGAAGATGGAAGAAGAGATGAGCAAATTCAGATCAGAACTTATGAACAGAGAAAGCAATAACTTCTTCAAGAGCACTTCAAGGTATTTATTTAAATTTTGATTTTTTTCTTAACCTAGAACCATAATTTGATATTAAACAACATAAACTTAAAGATATCAACATCGCGGCGGTAACCTATTGTAAAAGAGATGTGACTAAAATTACTTAAAAGCATTTCATGAATACCAAACGTTGAAAGGCTCAGTGAAAACACAGTCCTGCTGACATTATTATTCAGTTCGTAAGCTACCGGCCTTCTCCTTAAAGAGAATCTTGAATTAATGAATTGGTCGGTTTCGCAAGAGCGGCTTGCCTCGAGCGATCTCGCCGGCTACAAGAAAGCAGATACGAGTATACAAAAGGCATTATTCGGGATCAGGGCCCGGAACGGCATGGCTTCGGCTGCAGACATCTCAGTCGCCTCCATTTAAAGCGTGCAGCGATACGTAAGCCCGACGCGGGATGATGTCATAAATAGAAATAGCAGCGGCACAGCCGGCGAGGAATGAGAGAATTTTGTTGCTATAATGAAAGAATTTTAGATCTTTTCGCGTAAACATTCATCATCAGATCAGATTGATTACATGAGAAAATCAAACATTCATGAATCTTTCATGTGCTAGGTTATGAAATCGGAGGTAGGATTTGGACGTTGGGAAAACTATCAATAAAAGTTGCTATGGGTAGGTAGGTATATATCCGTTGCCGGGCAAGTTAGACTGGAATTTACCGGAATGCATAAAATTATGCAAAGTATTCTTGAAAATGCAAAATTTGTCTGTCGAAATAAAAAGTACCGTATTATAACCTGTTCCGACACGATAATATACAGCGATAATATGACAAAATACAGCTATTTCCACAAAAAATAAACTAAAAGAAAATGTGTAGGGAGGGTAGACAGATGCATATAATAAACAACATGTAAGTAAAAGTTAAAGCGGAAGTATTATATAAACGGAAGTCTAGATTATAAAGTAGGTAAATATGTTTCAAAGTTTCAAGAGATTTATGAGGCGTGCGTGTCATTTACGAATTTCGCAAAGAACTGAAACTTGGACGCAGTCTCGAAACAGGTTTACGATTATTTTATCAACATCAGGGTAGACGCAGCGCAGGTTGGCAGCTTTACTGGTGCGAATGCACTGAAGTTATGTTTACGGCATTAATACATGACCCAGTTGGAGCGAGTTGGTGCTGTTTCAGGCACGGACCAGGTGATGCAACGCCAGCCTTCACACCTACTAGGTATCTACTCAGTTCAAATAACTGCGTAGGTAGAACTTGAGTTTGAGTTCGCATTAACACTAATGCTCGGTGTTAAAACGAACATGAATACATCTTGTGTAGGTACATATACGACAACACGAGGTAAATCAAACTGCGCAGCTAAGCGTCCAAAGTAAACATTGCGATACGATTTCAATAAATGAAGTCACAAATAATTTTAGGTTTCACAACAACCCGTTAAGTGTGGGATTGGGACTAACTGGTCCGCCCATATTGTACTGAATATGACTAGCAACCGTGTGGGTGTAAAAGGCAACAAGAAGTGATTGGACTTATTTGGATGCGTGTTAAATCAGTACCAAACAAGAAAGCGGTATAGAACAAGCTAAGAGCATTGACATTTTTTGACTTTGTTGGCGACAAAATGGCGCGGTTGTCTGTAGGTAGATATATATTGACGTAGCACAGGCGGTTTTGTTTGCTGTGTCTACATCATATGTACAATACATTATTATAATTATATATACGTTTACGCTTTTTATTGTCAAGTTATATTGCTTTAGCAAATACCTACACCACAGAAGTAATAAATTATTTACAGTATAATTCCAAGTTGAATTAATATGTTAGTGATTTATTCTTCGTTGCAAATCACCTCCAGATAAATTTAGGTGACTGCGAAAGGTAACGCGACCGCAAACCGTATCTAAGCGCGTTAAGGTACTCGTTTACGTAATTTCCCGCAGCCACCTAAATTGAATCGCTTTTAAGAAGTCACGGTACGGGCTCAGGACTAGATAAACCCTGATGAACTAAGCACCTCCTACTTAATCATGAATCCAATCAATAAGCCCAGCAGTATTCTATGTCAATATACGAGTTCAATTAAAGTAGGTTCGGTCCTATACTTAACTTACGACGTTTTAGACGAAGGCTATATATCCAATTCCAGGATTTAAAAAAAGATTCAATTGATCTTAGACATAGGTACCTACACCTAATTATTTGAAACTTTCTCCCTAGAACTGTTGAAAATTTGTAGATTTTCATAAAATTGGTACTGGTTTTGATATGAAATACATAGTCAAATAAACAACCGTAACCTCATTTAATAACTTAACAACAATTTGGTAAAATCACAATGCATCATGTAAAAGTAAAAGAGGCTGTTTAGATTTCATAGAAACGTTCTAGATAGTTATTAAATATTTTTGGTCTAGTTGATTGAATAAGGTTTTTTTAGTGTCGATCAAATTGATTTTGTATAATGAAATATTATGTCCATGATTCTAACTTTTTGCCATATCCAAATTGAGCTTAATAAAACTAACAAATAATATTGCTTTTTGCATGTCTTACAATTTCGAATCTGTTTCCTCCGGAGGAGTAACCAAGTCATCAGAGAGGTAAAATATAAAAACAATACCTATCGTGCATTTACTGTTGTATACTTGTTCTAACTTTTTATTCTATGCATGCATGTATCTAGTAGTGCTTGAATATTTAACATTATCTATGTATCATTAATTAGTCCAGATGCTTCATATATTTATTAGGTATTGTATAAGTAAGTGAGGACATAATTATGCGTATGATTACCATATTTTTTGTAATCTATACATAGCACTCGGCACCCACGTTCTTATTAGAATTAGTGACTAATTAAAGAATCATCCATCATATTCCAACGTCGACAAAAAGCTATAAGTATATACACATAAGAAAAATTTATGACATCATCTAAATCTACACATACACAACAGGTTGAAAAATCAACGAGTCAACATACCGTGAGACTTATCAATTAAATAAACAAAAAATTATTTCAAGAGTGTCTCAAAAGTAAAAAATACAGAGTTGAAGAATCGCTTGGCAAAAAGTAACCTTGGCCAGAACCAATCGTGCCCAATCTGCATTGTCAAGTATAAATGGATTTTATACAGGCTCTTACATAAAAAAGTTAACTTAGTTCTTAAGCTTGACAAAAATTATTCTACCTCTATAAAAACAACCACCTTTTTAGGAATTGCAATTTTGTTTGGTATCGCAGCAAATAATTTTTGTGTGTAATAAAATGTCAGCGGTCAAAATTAAATACTACTCAGTATTAATTAGCTTGTACATCTAAGGATTTTTATATACATCTCGGAAATACCAACCGTGAATAGAAGAACATGCTTTAAAAGGTAATGTAGTTACAATACATAGTAAAATTGCGAATCTAAAGTCATATTCCCATGACGTGACGTAGAAGTCACAATGGCCGATGCGGGGCAAGGCAACACAATTGAAGACAAAATACATTGATAACCTGTATCTGCCTACGCTAATATCGATGAGATCATTACAGTTGACACTGACCTTGTATCTGCACTGCTGACATGGACGTGACATCAGCGGTCGTGATAAAATAACTACAAAAGCGGAAAATTAGTTATGCATCAACTTCGAGTTGGTAAACATTTGAGCGCCAATTACGCGTTACGACAAAAATCACCTACGAAATTAATATGACATTACTGTAAGTGTAATTGACCACGTCGATGTATAATATGAATGTTTAGAATTCCATTCATCTGCCTAATAGAACCAGCATGCTCGTAGAGCATAATTATTTTCTCGTATAAAACAGAAGTATTCAATAGAGAGTTGAATATGGTACGGACCCTGTTATGTTTTCAAAATGGTCCACAAATTACCGTTGCAGTAGGTATGCTCCATTAATCTTAATCAAGACAATATATACAACATAAATTATCTTTGCTTCAAGAAGAGCGTCTTAAAAACAATTTGATATATCTGCCTATACCTACGCCAGACTTGTTTACATGAATTCTGGGTGACAAAGTTTTCAGAAATTTTGATTGAGAATTTTAGCAGACTTGGCAAAAGCAATTCTGTTAGAAGGAAAAAACAAACTCGGCGATGAATGTGATGATGCATGGGTACGAGTATTTGAGTAGGTAGATTTGAGAGAATAAGTATGTACCTAGTTGAATTACATGGCACATCACATGTCAACGCCAAATTCTTATATCACCTGCAAAATTTAAAAGTTTTTACTTACAATGCTCCAATTACGTGGATGGATTAAGCTCAACTCCCTATAGTAATTTCATTAATGGGTTGCTACATGAAATTCAGTTCATTTTCTAACGAATCGACATTCGAGCCATTAAAATGTTGTTTTAAATGCCTTTCGAATGGATTAAAGAATGCAAATCTAGCGTGATAGAATTCTGCATGTTGGAAATGAGTTCAAATGACTCAGTGGTACTTTTTTTATAGCCATTCGCTTGATAAAATCTCTTATTAGAAAACATATTTATTTTTAGCAAGGTAATGCATGCTCCAGCATGCATGCATGCATGCAAGTCGCGGGCATCCAGTGGATGCAAAAGGCAGGCTGTCGTTCAGTGTGGAGGTTAAAGGGGGAGGCCTATGTTCAGCAGTGGACGTCTTCTGGCTGATGATGATGATGATGAATGCATGCTATTGTTTTATAGTCGTCCGCAATATCGAATGAATATTTACCCAGGCATTATATGCTACCTCTATATATGGGCAAATGAATGAAGTAGGCGACATTATCGGATCAAATAATTTAATAGTTTTAATAATTGTGCAATACTACTATTAATTCATTTTAGATTGTTCAACTATTTTTTATGTAAGATGTTAAAACTTTTTTACTGGGTACACAGGCATTTGTTAATGAACTTAATTTATCTGAATATGATGTCGATTTAATTAATCGAATGACATTTGTTTATCAACATCCACTCATTTTCAATAACACCAAGTTGTTATAGCTGTTAATGTTAAGAAATGTATGTAGATGCTTAGCAACTCGAATGTATACTAACCTTAGCACAATAAAGCACTGTGTAGTAATGTGCATATTATTATGTATAACGTAGGACCGTCTAAAAATAGGTAAAGCACATTGTATTAGCGATTTATCAAACTGTAAAAATTAAATATCAGTTTCAGTCTTGGCATGCTTCTCAAGAGAAGTTTCAAAGTCATGTGTAATGTCACGTATATATTAATACTTTTCATAATTGTTGAAACAATAGACAATCCTAAATGCACTGTGTCTAACTGTGTACGGGTGCAAATTTAAACTTAATGCCAAGATGCTCACGGTTTCTTTCACAATGTCCACAGCACGACCACATCTTCACAACACAGTGACAACAGACAGCTCGCCGAGCCCAGCCACTGGGACAGCCTAAACTCGCCCCTGATCCAGGATGAGGGAGACGGCAAGTCTCTGAAGCTCCGATTCGACGTCAGCCAGTACACACCTGAGGAAATCGTCGTCAAGACTGTAGACAACAAATTATTGGTGAGTTAGATAAATAATACTGACTAATATTCCCTACCATTATCATGGCTGATAACTCAATGACAGTCATGTTTTTGATCTTCCATTTCTCCATTACCTGCCTACTCTTTAGTAGTGTACTTAAAAAGTAGGTCCTTAGTTTTTACCCAACACTTTTCTATCATTTTGTATTATCTGCAATATACACACCCTTATTTTTAACTATGCTGTCCTACTGCTGTACGGTCCTTCGCTACCTCTTGCACAACTTCTTCGGAAAGAGTCTATATCGTCACACCATCGTTTCTTAGGCCTTCCTAACTGCGTCGTCCATCAGTCACCCACTGTGACGATCCTGGCCCATCATCGATCTGGATGCATAGGCATCACCACATACACCACTATTAAAAAATATTGTTGACACACGTCGAACAAATACACAGTATATTTTTATATATATATTTTGATCGAAGCTGACACACATCACACGATTGAACAAGTATTTAATTGTAGAAACGAAAAATAGTTATATATTAAACAGCTGAACCATCAAATTATGTTTTCTAGTACCTATATACAGAATTACACCAAATCATTTTTCTATGAAACAGCTGATATATTTTTGGTATTTAGAGTTGGTTTCGCTGTTAAAGTAGTCCATGATGATAAGTAGAATGACCTCCTATCGGCTTAATACCCTCGTTACGTGTAACCTTATATACACAGCGAATGAGATAATGATCCAATGTTTTCCCATCTATAGCAAAACAAGCTATTATTTAGACACTAATCTTAGTTTACGAGAATAATATAAATGCAGCTTATGCGCCTGGGAGAACCAGAAAGGTTACATAATCTGACGACGTCATATTATAAAATCTAGAATCGTCGGGTAGCAACTGGACGAAAATGGCAAACCTTACAGACATAACCAATAAAACACCTTTATAACACATTAGCGTCATTTAGAGCAATGGCACTAAGTGACAGGAATTTTCAACAGCATACGAGACGTCGTGTCTCGCGATGTCTAAAAAAAATTAAGAAAGTTTATTTATGTAGAAAAGTTGGCTCAGAACTGTCACCTCAGGCAATATGCCAACGTTAAAGTAACGCTTTTGTTTTTATCGGGGTTAACGGAGACAAAGTGTGCAGTCAAATAGAATACCCCACACAAGTAGAGGACGATCATTATTTATTACACTGTTACAGACTCCTTCTCAAGTGACGTATTGTAACCTATATACATTAAAGTTTTGGCGAAATTTATGTTTTTTTTTCTCCTGCGAGGAATATGGCTTCCAAAGTCTTTGGCCCTGGCCAGTGTCAAGTATTTAAATCATTTCAAATTTTAATAAATATAAAGAGTCGGACAAGCCACAATGTCGAGATTTTTTATTGTTTAAATCTACCATTGACTGTTCTTATGGAATGGAGGTACATTGAACTCATTCTAACAAAAACTCATTATTATCTTGTAGGTAGGTACATTAAATGAGTTTTGTAAGACATATAGGGTGCATTTTGAGGTCATTCAAACACCTTTTATGACCTTATAGCGGTGAGAAAAAAGAAAGTTGGCTAATGATAGAGGACTTCAATTAATGATTCATTAAAAAAGTTTGAAAAAATAATTATATGTCATGGAACATAAATTATTAATGCACGGAACTAATAAGTTTTTATTATTAGGTAGGTAATAGCATGTAATAGGTATATAAGATATATAAGTAAAGTAATAGAATATTTACATAATAGAATAGATCACGCGCGCTAAGAGTTTCTAGGTACTTGGAAAATTATAATAAATGAAGTTATGTTAGGAAGAGGGTTTTGAGATATTAATAATAACCCTGTATAACCTTTACATTGTCTCACTTAAGACCGTTGCAGACCATGCGTAGTACAAGTAGCAAGTGCCTACTACACTTAGTCTGGAACGTTTTGCTTAGTGCAAGTGGCAGTGGAAGTACTACTGAAAGTGCATAATAGTACTTCCACTGCCACTTGCACTAAGCATAACGTTGCAGACGATGCATAGTAGGCACTTGCAACTTGCACTTGTTACTTGTACGCCTACTACCTACGCGTGGTCTGCAACGGCCTATATGCCTTGTCAAATTAGCGAGTGTGTATTAATAAAGCGTATCGATTTCAGGTCCACGCCAAGCACGAGGAGAAGTCTGACACAAAGTCCGTGTACAGAGAGTACAACAGGGAGTTCCTGTTGCCCAAAGGCACCAACCCCGAGGGCATCAAGTCGTCCCTGTCCCGCGACGGAGTGCTCACCGTGGAGGCACCACTTCCCCAGCTTGCCATCACCGACAGGAACATCCCCATCCAGAAACACTGAGCGCCACACCCACGCTAGCGGTCTCAGCAGCTATTCCATACTGTTAATAATTTATTTTAATTTACGTCTTAAAATTTACTCTAAGATGAATTGGCGATATTTATTTAGAATCTTTTAGGGAATCTCAAAATTATTAACACATTAATCCATGCGATTGGGTCAATTAGTTCTTATTCACGGATGTTTCCATCTATTTTGGAACAGTTTGTATGTTAAACGTTTCGTTGGCATTTGCTTTGGAGGTGAGAGGTTCCAAATTATTTGTTGCACTTTTGTGGTTCAATTAGATATTTCGATGAATTCGTGATTTGATTACCCGTTGTGTAACTATGAACATTTTTGGATGATGATATTACTGAAAGGAGCTTACACGTGTTCGATCAATGATATAAAAAAAATATTAGTACTTGTTGCAATGCAAAGGCTATGACAACGACGATTGAAAAGTGTCTTAATATATATACGCATAAAGTACATTTGCTTAACACTCTGCAGTTAGCAGCTATAACAAGCATGTTTATAATAAAAACACCAAGTTAACAGCTTCACACATTTATATTTTAGTACAAACAGTTGTTACGAAAGTTTTAGATGTCAATAAAAATATAAAGAGTCCTTTGTTTTTTTTAAAGAGCCCCTCTCTTATCCACTATAACATTCAGAAGGATACCTTGGTATATATATGGTAAATAGGTATTTTTCTTGTTTCTTTAGAGTCAAATACTTGACAACGATGTTTTAGTCAGATCTTATTTTGCAAACGGCACATAAATTACACCTTTTAGTATTTATACTATTCAATAATAGGTAGGTACTCCACAGGAGTTTTTGCATTGGGGACAGTCGACATCCTGTATCTATGATGACATCACCTACCTCTATTATTGTATGTGAAAACAAACCCGATTCTACAACGGCTAAACATATTTTTATGAAATTTGAAATGAAGCTAGATTGAAAAAATGATATGTACCACATTTTATCCAAAAAAAATACGGTACCTGTGGGATAGCAGATGAAACCACGGGGCAGAGCTAGTTCTGACATACTTATATCAAACTTCGATCGACGTCATGGTGTGGGTATGAAATTTATGTACTTATGTCCATTGTTAGAGTTTCGATCGCAGAAGCCGGGTCAACTAGGTAAGCTAATTACGTAACCCCAATGGTTACACGGTATTTAGCACTGGCATGATGCAATGTAACAAAGGAAATGGACACCGGTACCTACTTACAGCACAGCTCAGTTACCTACTATATATATATACTTAACCCCGAAGGAGTAGGACTAGGCGTACGTACCTACTTGCATAAACATAATAATATAAATGTAATGCAGTAGGTGCTGATACCTACCTATGACTGTGCTGTTATGTCTTCTGTGCTATGAGTCCAGAAGGCTTAGCACGGGCCGTAAAAAAATTGTCTTTCCACCGTTTTTATCCGCGCGTAGACGCAACATACTTAGATAGAATATGGATACATTTGTCTTTTTCTCGCGGGATAAAAGCGGTAGAAAGACAATTTGTCTACGGCCCGTGCTAGGCCTGCTGGGGGTCTAGACAAGACAAGTCACTTTCTGTTAGCTTTCACGCCTGCGGAAAGATGAAATTGTATGAAAATGACACTAGCTTGAGATAATTTATCTCAAGTGCTCAACGCTAACAGAAAGTGGCTCTTGTCTAGACCCCCTGGGTCCTTACGGACAACTGCTATTGCGGCACCAAACTAACGTTAAATCCACTCAATTGGAAAATCTCTCGACCGCAAACCATATCTGGCGGCGTTAAGGTTTACGTTCGCGTGTTTTTACAACTGAGCGGATTAAAAGTTAGTTTGGTGTCGCAATAGCAGTTGTCCGTAAGGCCCCAGGACTTTTTTGCATTTAAAGTTCTAACACCGAACCCATTAGTAAACCCGACATCGCGAGCTTAAATACACAAAATATGTAGAATACGCGAATACGTACAAGCGTCAAACTTGGCATCATTATAGGTACTACTTGGATGACCTCATTTTCTTTCACCGAATCGTATTGCCATAATATTTTAGATACTAACATTGACCTATATGTAATTCTTTGGGTACTAATTTTGTCAGTCAAAGTCAGTTTTTTTTTTTTTGATAATTATTGTATGTTGTGGTGGTACGGAACCTTCAGTGTGCGAGTCCGACTCGCATTTGACCGTTTTTTTTATATGTTTATCAGAGCTTCTTCATTTATAAACCCCACAGAACTAATAGGTCTGTGATAAACCTATTTAGAAAATGCTGTGGTTAAGTTTTTAAATCAAAATAACTGGAAAATTTATGCCATTCAAGTAAAGGAAATTGTGTATTTACTAATTTTGAAGTCGGTTTTTTATTAATAATTAAGGTCAACAAAATCTTATACTAGTAACGTGCTCAGGTACCTAGTGACCTACATCTCAATTTACCGAAATCCATAGAATACTGTTATAGTGTATCGTAGTGTAACCTACCTACAGTAAGAGCAGAGTTGTTGAAATATTTAGCAGAGTTTCTAAACATGACTCACTTCAAATAATTACCTACCATTGTTTCAGAGAGAAGTGTAAAATAAATTTTAAATAGATGGAATGAGTAATGCGGGATGGTGTCATCATTACGATGAGACATGTCTGGAGACAACTTTTCAGACATCTGTAATAACATCTGGATTCGAAGAACCCATTCATGTACAAGACTCATTAATTTGATATTTGTGAGCCAGAACAGGGCCCTGATTCACTAACTACAAACATGCTCGTAAATGCGCTTGCAGACGATGCGTAGTACAAGTAACAAGTATAAGTAGCAAATACAAGTAGGCGTTCAAACGATAAGTAGCCACTCGAGTTAACCTCTAAAAGTTGGCATTTATTCTCTAGGGATGGTAGCCATATTTTTAGAGGTTCACACGCCCCGTTACGAGTTTATTTTTTAGGGTTCCGTACCCAAAGGGTAAAAACAGGACCTTATTACTAAGCCTATGATGCCATTCTGTCTGTCTGTCCGTCCGTCTGTCTGTCGTACCTGTTAACGGCTAAATTAGTTGAAATTTTCACAGAATATGTAACGTTACGGCGGATTAACTAAGAAATAATGAAAAAGTCAAAACTAAAAGATATTTTTACATGCAACAAACGTATTTTTTTCACGTATTTTTGTATTAGCTCTAGTGTAAAAACGATAATTAATACGTACACGCGTCAAACTTGGATTGTAGTACACACTCTAAAGTATAACAACAAATAATAAATAGTGGCCAAGTGCGAGTCGGTCACAAATTTCTGTTCATCACCAAGTTATTGGCTGTCGTTCAGTGTAGAGGTTAAAGGGGGAAGCCTATGTTCCGCAGTGGACGTCTTCTGGCTGATGATGATAACCAAGTTATAAACTCGATATATATTATAGAGCGCCTGTAGAAAACTGCGTAGCAAATTACTGCGACGACTGCAAGGCGTTATAACTGGTAATTCGGTTACTTAGACAACCTTATTGCATTTTGTGGTGGTACGGAACCCTCAGTGCGCGAGCCCGACTCGCACTTATTTATTATTATTTAATTTTATTATATTAGGAAAACTAACAGCTAGGTACTTAAAAACATATTTGATTATACATATAACTTAAGGCTAATTAAAAGTTTTTACATATAGGAACTGTAGGCACTTGGCCGGTTTATCTTTGAAGATCCTACATATGGAATAATTCAATTTAATATAAACATTTTCTGAGCAATTAATTTTAACTCTTCCGTAAAGTTGCCAAAATGGCGCTTCAGTCAATTCGTCTTTTACCCGTTGAATGGTGACTAATAGAAACGATGACACTAAGCAATGCTGTGGTACAGGAAGAACTAATCTAAGCTCACGACCGTCCCGCACGAGTTTACGCAGAACGTGCATACTTTTTGCTCTTCAGTCTTGACCATGGAATGTATGACTCTCCCAGGTAATCACCACATAATATATGTAAATGCGACTGTCTGTCCGTCTTTTCACGACTGAGGCAATGTTGGTGTTTGGCAAGAAAAGGCTAGGGCTAGTAATGATGTCAATCAATTATACACCTCTAATTAACGCCAAGAATCATCACTAAGCCAAGCACAGAAATAGTAATGGATTAAAGGGAGGGTTCCAAAACTGCACGCGTCAGTCATAACTCTTATTTCAGTTCCACCTACTTATCTGTAGTAGTGACTAAATGAGATACATTATTATGATTTTAGACGGGCGGCTGTTAGTTTTGTTCACAAAATACGATCATCATCATCAGCCAGAAGACATTTCTACACTGAACGACAACCTGCCATCTGCATCCACTAGATGCCCGCGACTCTCATGATATCGGTCCTAATGGGTAGGCCACCTACGATGCGTCTCCCTGTTCATGGTCTCCAGTCAAGAACCTTTCATCCCCATCGGTTATCGGTTCTTCAAGCGATGTGGTCTGCTCATTGACACTTCAACTTGCAATCTGAGCAGCTATGTCAGCGACTGTGGCTCTTCGCCGATTATCCTTGTTTCGGATTTTATCGTGCAAAGAAACTCCGAGCATAGTTATCTCCAATGTCCGCTGTGCAACTCTTGAGTTTTTCTCACGGAACACTATTACTCCTAGCGGAGGTTTTTCTTGGTTTTTCTACAAGGTCAGCAGTTGACAGCAGTCAGTAGGAAATTGCTTTTTTAAAACCTTTACTATTTTAGGTACATGGACAGTAATTTCTTTTGAGCAGAAAATTGTTCTAAAAATTTTAAGCACATACCTATTAATACGTTTTTGCATTGTGTATCCAATAAGAGACAATAGGTATTGCAATGAGCTGATCGGGGGGGTCTAGACAAGAGCCACTTTCTGTAAGCGTTCACGCCTGCGCAAAGATGAAATTGTATGAAAATTACATTAGCTTGAGATAATTTATCTCTAGCTAATGTCATTTTCATACAATTGCATCTATCCGCAGGCATGAACGCTAACAGAAAATGGCTCTTGTCTAGACCCAAGGACTATTACGTCTCAGCTCTAGTATAGTATATTTATCTATGGTCTCAGTCAGTACCATGATGTACGAATGTACGATAGTTGCGATATGCTGGTCGCACTGTAGCAAGTTTGATGTATTTTTGCGAGTGTATATGATGTATGTCCAGTGGATGGATGGGGTAATGAAATGTTGCTCGCTACTATCTGTGTCATCTTGGCAATTTGTAAGCGTGGCTTTAGGGCAAAGCGGACAGTAAATTGAATGATGGACGCTAGCAGAATTAGAAGTGACGACATTTGCTTGTATCTTCTATAGTCTGAGTCAAGAATGATTTGTTAGCGTAATTCTAATATCAAGTAGGTGCCCTAGTTTATTTTTATTAAGGACTAGCAGTCCGCCCCAGCTTCGCACGGGTATAGATTATAGCCTATGTCAACCGGGGATAGTTTAGCTTCCCGTCCGTGAAAGAATTTTTCAAATCGGTTCAGTAGTTACGGAGCCTATTCAATGCAAACAAACAATATAACAAACAACAAATATTTCAACAAATATATAACAAATATTTCCTCTTTATAATATTAGTATAGATGAATGCCTATACCTGCATAGCCCTTATATAAAAGTTAGTTGAGGTAAATCAATGCTTAAAATTACTGTCTCGCGCTTGACAATTTTTAGCAACAAGTTGACAGAGCAATTAGGCATTGATCAGCTAGACCAGGGGTCTCCAAACTACGGCCCGCCACTGCCATCAATCCGGCCCGCGACAGCTTAAGACTAGTAAGACAAGTCCATGTTATGGCCCTTTCAACATACCGAAAAAAATATTATGGCCCCAAGGCTTCAAAGTTTGGAGACCCCTAAACTAGACTAACGTTTCTAATGTTTCTATGTAAGGCAATGATCTTAATAGAAAGTCTTTATAAACAAAGAAATCTGTATAAAATAAATTATAAATTTTATTAAAAAACTTTATTTACAAGCTATGTCGTAGTCTTCTTAGCAAGCCCTTTCAATTTATAACCTACTCATATAATTATGGTAGATAAGAACATTTAATTTTTATCCGCCATTTTAGGGCATCCGCCATATTGAATTTATCATCTAGGACCAAAGTACTTGGGAAGACAAATCTAACGATCCCAAGCTCGACGGGAATACGTTGTTTCGTTTACGAGTTCCTATGGCCTTCTGTCTCCATCGTCAGACCAGCTCGATGGTACCATAAAATTGCATTGTCACCGAACTTACATTAGTATGCCAAATTTCAGCTCAATCGGTTGAGGTTAACTGGGGCCTTACGGACAACTACTATTGCGGCACCTAATCCGTTCAGTTGGAAAATCACCAGCTCATCGCGCCCAGATACGGTAAACGGTCGCGATAAGGTTCACGTTCACGTGATTTTCCAACTGAACGGATTAGGTGCCGCAATAGCAGTTGTCCGTAAGAACCCTGGTCTAAAATTCAGCTGCAAGATTTGTCCCCCCCTACACATACTAACAGGGAAAGTTGAATAAAAGCTTGTAAAAATAGAGATTAACAAATCAGAAAAGACTCACCTGTAACTCAACTCTTGGTTACTCCCACATTCTTATTTAGCTTTTTGGGATCTATTATTTTAATTTTCTTAGTAAGGCGAGGTTTTCCCACTTTTAAGCAACGCTTGCTACTACAGATGATCATAAGGCTCAACAATATTGTATTAAAGTCAGAAGTAGAGAACAAAGAAGAAAGTAGATGAACAAAACACCCGCTCTTCTAGACGGATGAGTCCGGCTAGAAGAGCGAGTGTTTTGTTCTTCTACCCTCACTTGATCTTGAAAAATCGCAGGTTTGTCACTACGACACACAACACCGACTGTATCACTATTCGGTAAATCTCCTAGTACCTACACCGCGCTACACCTAGTTTGTACACTTGCTTACTATGGGATTCCACGAGGCCGCTAACTTAAATCCCATTTCCCGGTTGAAATTGCGATGTTTTCTAATTTCAACCGCTTCACGAACCATTCCAGATAAATTATGTCGTTCAGTGAAGAGGACCTTCGGATCGTGGAGCTCGATCCAGTGACCGGATGCCGCCTCAAGCAATGTTCTGCAATAACCAACTTCTATGTCTGGCGATTTTTGACGGACGCGATATGTTATTTGATCCTTTGTGCTATGGTACGCTTCGTTTGACCTATGTAAGAACTACCGCACCTACAATCGACCTTGTACACACCAGGGTTCTGGAAAGGAATAACGTCTTTCGGTATCCTCACAGACCGCGCCAGCTTAAAAACATGTGTTCAAATCGCGAAAGTTTAAAAATTACTACTTTACGGTTTCCTAGATAAAACATTAAATTTTGATACAACATAATTTTTATAATTTTAAACTAACCATGGAAGTAGACAAACTAAAACTAGAATGATCATAATTGCTAAAAGTGGGAAAAGCGGGCCTTAATAAAAAGTAAAGACTTGTCAAACGTGTAAAAATAATATTTATTTGGTCAAGATGTTGGTAAAGTAATTTTTGGCTTGGTAAACTAAAACGCCCAGAGAGCACACTATGAACGCTTCAGTCATGTAATTGATGGCTATTTCGTGAAAAGACTTCTCTTTGAGCAGATCCGCCGGTAGTGGGTTATTTCTACTTATCTGAAACAAGTTTTTTTTTTTTTAATTAACCCCGTTCATTTAGAAATATCTGATGATGGCTGGGCTGGGACTGGCGGGGTAATATTTTTTTATTAATCCTCAAAAAAAATAATACTTAAATAAAAATTTGTCTTTGTTTGTCTACTATACTCGGGCCAAGTTTCTTTTAACTTTTGACAGTTCTTTGCAGTAGATTGTAAAAACCTAATGATAACCGCAAATTTCACTTTAGCTAAGTTTGTAAACGTTGAGATTGAAAATTTATTTATTTCAATTTTTTAAGATTGTTGCTGTTAGCGTTAGTGCAGATTTGCTACAGTGAAATAGGCATGTGTCCTAATGTTTAATTTATTACAAATACAGGCTTAGCGATGAATATAACTAAATACATTACACATACTAAAAAAATAATTTAAATTGGCTGATAAATCTCCGAGATACGAGTGTTTAGTTTTAGGTGGGGATAGAGAGGGGATGCTCTATCCCTCTCTCGCAAAGCGTGTGTAAGTATAGCATTTGTATGGCGCGCCTGAGGCGTGACGTCACGGCTCAGTATAGTGCGCTCTGTCTAGCATGAAATTAAAATGCTTATATCTTATTTATTTTTGAACTAATTTTAATTTTGTTTTCGTTATGTGCTTTTATTTATGATCAGCTTTTTTATGAGGTTATAAAAAAAATTAGTAATCATGCCTAATAGCATGATGAATATTTTTTTATTGCTTTTTTTTAACACACGGTCATCTGACCCCATACTAAGCAAAGCTTGTGATATGGCTGCCAGAGACTGATATACATACATACATATATAGTTGTAAATACATACATAAATAGATATTAACAACCAGATATAGAACAAACACAAATGTTCATCACATAAATGTTTGTCCTAGGTGGGAATCGAACCCAAGCTCAGAAGGCAGGTTCACTACCACCTGGGCCAACGGGGTATCTATTGAATGTGGTGATCTCAAGGCGTACCTTAGAGAGCTTTATTCCCATTCTTTTCAGTTGCTTCTTATTCTTTTTAATGGCTGCGCACATCTTGGTAGCTGCCTGCACTGCCGAGTCAGGCGGCTTGCACTTCATTTCGTCCTTATAACTCCTGCAATACTCTCGCAAGACGTACTGGAGCGTCGCCTCTAATATGTAGACTTGTTGGAGATGCGACCCCAGGGCTGTTAGACCGTCTACTGTCCTGAAACGAAATATATTTGCTATAAATATTTAACTATGTCAGACGTTTTCACTAAATTTGTAAACTGCTACCCGGGGCCATGGCCCCAATACTAAGCCATTATTACCGCTAGTAATCTGGGAAACTACTTTACTACCAATTTAAAAAATCGACTTCAAAATAACAATACTAAAATAATAAAATTAACAATACCCAGTTTCGTTTACTTGGATGAAATATTTTTTCAGATATTTTGATTTAAAAACCAAATTTGATCAAATTTCTAAGGGACCAATCTATAAGTATGTATATTCTTACAAAAAAAAAAACCTAATCGGTCCATATTTAAAGAAACAAAAAAACCCTGCCTTTTTTGAAGTCGGTTAAAAAACCATAAATACTGTACTGTAATTCCATCACTTTTGGTTTGGATTCACAATCTAAATGTTACTGACCAAACTCTAATTTTAGTACAAACTTTTATTGACTATATGCTAGAGTTTTTTCTGAAAGTCAATTGGCTGATAAGAAACACTTACGAAAAATTTGCAGCTTTAGAAGCAGTCAGCCCCGGTACAGCTTTCAACTTCCAAGCTCTTCTGTGAAAGTTCCGCAACCCCGTAATCAGTCTTTGCCTCTGGAACGGCAGCTCAATGCCTAGTTTGATCATGTCTTGTTCTTCAAGCAATAGGAATGTTCTCAGATCAATTCCACTCTGTTGCATGATGGATCCCAGTTTCTCGCAGCTCATGCCATATAGCAGATGGGGTATCTCGCTAGTATAGGTTGGCCTAGAAACAGAAATTTGGTCTTAAATTAATTGTCTTTCAATATCTAGGACGACTAATTATATCGGGAATACGTCTCGATAGCCACCACTGGTGGCCTATTTTGAGGGTCCGTACCCAAGGATGTAAACGGAACCATACTACTAAGCCTACACTGTCTGTCTGTCTGTTCGTCCGTCTGTTCTACCATTGTACGGCTGAATCTTTCGATAAGTAATAGATTGCCGGTTAAAAATTTCACAGAATAAGTAATGTTACAGCGTAATAACTAAAAAATAATAATGAAGTCAAAAAGTTTTTATACAACAAAAGTTGAAAACGGTATTAAAATATAGGTTTACTAATAAAAACACGGTAATACGTATGTACAAGCGTCACACTTGGCATGATATAGTACACAGTAAAGTAAAGCAACAAATAATAAATAATGGCCTAGTCAGTGACAAATTTTTGTTCACCACCAAGTTAAGCAACGTCGGGCGCGGTCGGCACTTGGATGCGTGACCGCCTGGGCATGATGTCTTTTTGCACTGCTTTTTGTATTTTATGGCGATGCGGCTCAGTGCGGGAGTCTGACTCGCACTTGCCGATTAACTTTCTGTGGTCGCGACCTCTCACTGCTCAGAAAGCCTGGCAGAAAGGCAAAAGACAATTTTTTAATAAAAATTCATTGTTACTAACCAATAAAAATAGTAAGCATCATTATCTAAAGACACTGAGATAATTTTATCATATTTTGTTACCTTTTTATTTTAATTAAACTCTTATAGAACGTTAAATTTTTCGTGCTTTACAGGTAGTAGTAGGCGGCGGCAATCTTCCATAGGCCTAAGGCAGCTAAAGGAATCAAATACGCCACTGCTAGCCATTGAATAAATATCGTAGTGAGTACTCACTTTCCCCGTTTTGTGACCCCAGGGTAAAAATCATGCCAGGAAGTTATTGCCTGGTCAAAATAAGTGTCTATGTTATCTTCTTCTTCTTCTTCAATATTTCTCTGCAGTAATTCTATAATATTGTGGTGGTCATGCGAGGTCGCGATTTCCATCACCTTGCGGTTGCTATTGTCCACTTCTAAAAGTCTCGCGCCTCTTGTTATAAGCATTTCTAGTATTTCTGGTTGGTTGTGATGGGTGGCCCAGAATACTGCCTGAAACATTGCAGCTAAATCAACTATTACAGCTTAATATAGATACGCACCCTGGGTTCGCACGGGTGTAAATCTTATTTTTTTACACCTTGGGTTACATTATTGGAGTTTTAGTAAAGATCCCTAATTTTTTTATAAATATAATATAGCCTATGTCACCCGGGGATAGTGTAGCTTGCGAACAGTGAAAGAATTTTTCAAATAGGTTCAGTAGTTTCGGAGCCTATTCAATGCAAACAAACAAACAAATAATCAATCAATCAAAACAATCTTTTATTATAGAACTGACGTGGTTTTAACACATTTTATTTATATTACACGGGAATTACTCACGTAAGATTAAGCCGGTCACTGGCTTGGCACTGGCGCCAAGCGAGACGCAGCCGCGCGCATGCATTCATCTTGAAAAAGTCTGCCAAATGCGGTTGAAACCATAGTCGGAGTGACCGGCTTAATCTTACGTGAGTAATTCCCGTGTAATATAAATAAAATCAAATCTTTGCTTGAACGAGCTATGGAGAGGGCTGTGCTCGGAGTTTCTCTACGAGATTGATTGTATGTAATAATATCATCGACCCATCTTGCAGCTGGACGACCATTACTCCATTGGTAATGTGTTGCAAGTAACACATATGTTAACATAAATTACTTCCAATTCGTGCACTAAGCAGTTTCGCATTAATAAACGTCTATTACCAGTAGTTCAATCAACAGTGATTTTTTGTCTCACTAGTTCAATGAAATAATTTAATTGAAGTAGTGTGACTCAAAAGTCTTAGAAGGTCAGTTACCAGTTCAATTGATTGAACTACTGAGCCAGTACCAGGGTACTAATTAGTACAAAGTACCAGGAGATCAGAAATAACAAAAAAGGTAAAGCGTAAGCAATTTATGCAATAAAAGTATTTACCGTCCATCCTTGTTTATCCCTCATTTCAATGTTAACATTCATATCCAACAGTTTCTGGACTAGAGCCACTCGGCCACTGCTTATGGCTCGCATCAGGGGCGTTTGACCGTACTTGTCTCCGAGGTTCAGCGAGCAGTCCTTTTCTATGAGGTAGTCAACAATAGTATTTATTGTGTCGTTGTTTGCGCTGCTGTTAGAGCATGCAACCATCACTGGAGTCACGTGATCTGGAATGGTACAAGATTCATGTTAGGAAACTTTTTTTATGCCATAGGTGACAAACAAGTAGACGGGCTGCCTGATGGTAAGCAGTCACCGTCGCCCACAGAAAAGAGAAGTAAATAGAACGGAAATGAGAAGGAAAATATGTCGCCAGGCATTATGACAGAACCTTGATTGAACATTCTTATTTATGTCAACGCGTCGAACTCCGCATCCAAAGAACTTGGACCTTACCTTTTTGGTTTAGGTCTCAGAAGTTCTTTGTCCGCATCACAGTTCTGTTGCTAACTGATTTCGAATGACTGACATTTCGTTTATATATCGGTGGAACTGGCTACAACAAATTTCTAACAAAAATGCATTGACAGCCGTTCTCATAAACAAGTAAATAAAAAACTGTGCCGTCGCCTATGGATACTTGTAACACCAGAGGCGTCACAAATACGTTGCCGATTACGTTGTCCCTTTACGATTCGATTAACTCGCCTTTTGAAGAACCCCATATTCTAGCTTCTCGGAAACACCATAGAAGGTAACAACAAACTGGAGAAATACAAGAATAACTTGTCGATAAGAGTGAATTTGTAAATTCTAGACATGCATGAGAGTTAAGATAACAATATAATGCTAAAATAACATTTTAAGATAACATAATCCTAGTATAAGGCAAAATTAATTGTGACTAATCTGTAATATTAGAAATTTAAAATTCAGGACTATTTATTTTTTGCCAGCTTGACCATACCAAATAATTATGTAACATCCCGTAATTTAAACCGTCGTTACGAAAAATGTGCATAGGGACCCAGATTGAGCTCTCCTGAAAAAAATATTGCGTACTACAAAGGACAATGCAAACAATAAGTTAAGTATAAAATATTTATTTCACTCAAAAATAACCTATTCTTTTACTTATACCTCTAGTATACAAGTATATTTATCTATGCTTATACCTATACCTATTACTTTAAATTCTATACAAATTTGCTGGCGCCTTTTCGACTAGCACGAAAAGGTCGACTTTGCCCAAATAAGATTGTCAAATGACAACATTACAAGCATTTTTTAGTAAAGAAAATAAAATAGGTAAACAACCACACGGTCCAATAGGTAATAGCACTGAATTTTTAGAGTCTAATACAGTAACTTAGCATACAACAAAGAAAATAAAATAGATAATGACAATCGCACTAAATTTTTTATAAATTTTCTTTGTGCTTTATGTTGCATTTAAAATAACAAAAGAAAACTATTTCTAACCAATTTAGCCTTGAAGACTTCATCATACTAGGAACTCTAAAACGATTTTGATCATACCAGAAAAACAAAAAGCACATGTCAAATATCATTTATAGTAGGTACCTTAAGTATATATCAGTCTTTTTAGGGTTCCGTACCTCAAAAGGAAAAAAACTGAACCCTTATAGGATTACTTTGTTGTTCGTCTGTCAAAAGATATGACCGTTTATGTCGCATATTTTCGCCTTTTCGCGATTTCACAAGAGAATCAAAACCTATAGGGTACTTCCCGTTGACCTAGAAACATGAAATATGGCAAGAGGCAAGGTGTTACAGCACATATAAAGGAATAAACCTGAAAACCATAAATTTGAAGTTATATAGTTTAAAAATAATTGATTAGCTATTACAAACTTAAATTTTGTAGTTGGAATGTATGGAAGAAACTTATTGTCCACTACAAAGTTAAGTTTGTCTTTCAATATTTCCATATTTGTTTTAGTTTTTTTGTTTGTTAGACGGAACCCTCAGAGCGCGAATCCTACTTGTACTTGCCTGGTTTTTTTTTCTTACAATTAATATACATTGAAATTAAACACACTTAACGCAGCGCCGTCCCTAGCCTTTGATCAGGGTAGAGCGAGATGCTTTCGGCACGTTTCATTTCTGAAAAGTATCGTACCAGGAATCCATCATTTTTCCGGAATAAAAGTAGCCCATATGCTTTTTATTTTTATTTTATAAGTCAGCGTTTGACTACCAACTCGCCTGTTGGTAAGCGACGATGTGGTCGAAGATAAAGCACGCAGACTTAGAAGATACCTATTCACTCTGGCCTTGAAACAGCCCAGATTATATATCTATTACACATTTTATTTTATTTTATGCTGGTTACAAACAATGCAAGTGTGTCCTGCCACCTGCCACGGCTCCCCTACCCCGAGGCGCCATCAAAATTGATTTTTTTTTCGCTTTTGGCATAATTCGATGAAAATTTAATTTTTCGTAGACAATCTGAAACACGTTTCGGATTTAACTACTATAAAGCAGCGCATTACAGATTTCATAATCCTTAGCCTCCTGTTCATACGCGCACTCTGCGAGCTGCAGCTTTTGCTTCAACATGTCGATTTTTCGTTCGATTAGAGCGTCGCTGTCGTCGTAGTCGACACATAAGTTGCAGCACCAAATGCTGTCATCGAGTTTTAGCGCTTTGCATACCACATCTCCTGGTTTTGATGGTAAAGGCCGTTTAAGGGGTATTGGAGGTGGTGGCCTGCTAGGGTCAAATAGGACTAGACTGGACGTTTGTGTTGGCTGCTGTGGTTTCAGACACGGTGTCAAGGGGTGCATGGCCTGTAAAGAGTGTTGCAATGGCTGAGCAACTGTGAATAGTGGTGCTGTTATTTGTGTGGAGGCTGTGGTGATTGTGGGGGGTGGTGGCGGCGGCGGCGTTAGCATCCAAGGGATCTCCGGGGCAGCCATTGGAGCTGATATAGAAGGCGTAATAGCGTGCAGCGGGGCCGGCTTGATGATATACACGGGCATATGAATCATCTTGGGGTGCTTCCTCCCCGTTAAGTGTGGTATCATCTGAGGGCTCATACAGGCAGGGTCGGGCTGTGGGGTAGAGAGAGGAGTCATCGCTGGCTGCGAGCTCTGCGGGTACGGTGGTGGCCGCGGTGGCGACATGCTAATCATAGGTTGAGTAATGTGGAGCATCTTCTGTAGGCCCGTGGAGGTAGAGCCAGGCATGGAGGCGAGAATAGAAGCTGGCACCGGCTGCGAGCTCTGTGCGATGTACATATTTTGAGGCTGAGGCTTCAGCACCGGCTCACCCGGGACCAACTGCGATGTATGGCGCTCAGCCAGCACGCGCGGAACCTTGCCGCTTGTAAAAAAACAAATCTCCTCTTCGCGGGTCGCATGCAAATAAGTACAAGACATCCTCACACACCCAGTTTTGTTCTGGTAATCGTGGCAGAACCTCAAAATCGATTGCATGAACTTCAAATCTAGCTCATGGCGATATTTACAGTGCTCGCCTGAACAAATGCCCCACACGAAGTCCCTGCAGATATTTTGTGATTCAGGTTTCGGAGGAACTGCTTTAAAGCCTCCAGTGCTTAGATAGGTCTGTTTTTCTGCGTGTTCCTGTTGCGTCGAAAGCTGGCTGCCATTTTGTTCATTTTTGTTACTCATGAACACTACAAACAAAGAAACACATCACTTCACTTCACGCACTTCACTTTCGCTATTTACAAACAACGGGTTTATAAAAATGCTGTTTCTAAATTCCTGCAAAAATATTGAGATGTAAAATATGAGATGAATCAAGTCAGTCATTTTATATCTTACTAACCCAAATTTACCTTTGACTACGAAGTTAACAAATTGTAAGAAGGGTTGTAATTTTTTTTTTATTTTTTTTATTATCTTAGTGAAACTAACGGTGTTAATCAACAGAGACTTATGACTTATTTATCACAAATAAGTCAGCTTAGGTCACTATGGCCTTTCTTATTGCCGCCGAAGCGATTGCCACCGTTAACGTGCTGGCTTGCTTAGAGCCAAATGGTATCTCACGTGATAAAAGCAAGAGGCCTGATGGCTTGATTTTAATACCCTGGAGTCATAGGAGACCGTATGTGTGGCAGCAACTTGCACCGATTCTCTGGCGATCTTTCACATTCAAAGCACATCAAGAGCGGCTGGTGAACCAACGGATGTTGTGGAAAATCAAACTGAGGAAATATGAATCGCTGGGCAAAGGAAAAATATTTCTTCCGTTTAAATTTTGAACCATAGTACCTTGGGTCCAGACGATCAGGGTTTGGTAAAAGAGTTGTCCAGAAGCCTCGCAGATGTGAAAGGTGACCAAAGTGCAGGCACTTACGGTGGCTGTCGCTTTAAGGGGAATCAGCATCTAATGCTGATTCCTGTTTATTGAACTTCCCATTAAGTTGGTTTTAAGATTTTGTGAAAATTTATTAAATATAATAAGTGTAGTTTTAAGACAACTCTCCCGAGTTTCCTAACTTCGTAGTCCAAGTTTAGACGTTGGCTAGAGCTAATACAAGCATGTTTGTTACAGCAATCGATGATTTAGCTTATACTGTATCATAGTCGCATTTACTGGAGCATAAATGAGGCGGTCGCACGTCAATTTCGAAGTAGAATAAAATTTACAAAAATACTTTAGCAATCAATTAACAAAATCGAATCGGCTCTTTGTAGACATGTTAGGTATACAAGATCTGTATAATATTTTTATAATGAGCCATGTTCATTTTGATTTAGGTCAGAAGTATATTTTTAAGCGTTAGCAGGCCCGACGCACTCCGCACTTTAGGTATGCATCTTCTGTACTTGTACTAATATGTATTATTTGGCGTTAGTTAACGTTCTTTGCTGTCGAAAAAATTTATCGAACACTTGTTTCGGACTCAACTGGTCTCACAGAAACAAGATCTATATTAACATGATATTTTTCTACTGCCATAAGCTGTATAAATTTAGCTCTGTTTAGCATCTTAATAGGTAGATATAGAATGACTGACTTGGCTCTTCTCGGGGTATCGAAACATATCATAATTTTTGGCATACATTTTTACGGGAATGTTTTTGAAGTGCTAATTTTTTCTAAGCAATTCAAGAAACTTAGTTTATCAAAGGGTAATAAAATAAATTGTGATATATTCCACAACCAAGAAAAGTTCCTATTTTAGACTTTCTTCTTTATTTTCTTCCTGCTTAAATAATTATTAATTACTGATTACTAACGTGGGGCCAATGGCAAGCCGATTAATTAATTGAATAAAAAAAATACATCCCAAATTTCAAGTTTGTGGATTTGCCTTCTGATTCTGTTGATCAGCTAGTGAGTTTGTTACAAAATAACAAAACTATATTTATTAAAATCAGATTTTAAAATAACTAGTTATTTGTGAATTTAGTTTAGTTAGGTACAAGATCTAGAATAATTCCCAGCTGTTTTAAAGGTTTCTTTTTAAATTTGTAACAGAGATATGGAAAGGTTCAACAATGCCTCGAGTTGCTGCTAGGAAAGGGTTCCCGGCGGCGACCATTTGCTCGACTTGGCGGGCTCATTACCGTCACTCCTAATGAAACATTTTGTCACAGATTTTAATCAGGTTGGATGCCGCGAGTTCACCTAATTTGCGCGTCTGTTTTCTGTCTTAAGTTGGATCATAGATCCAACAGAAAACAGAGGCGTTATTAACATAATTCTGTTTGATATTCGTCGTCTTGTTAGTAGCATGTTAGACGTCATTAGAAAAATTACAATTTATACTATAGTAAACTGTTCGAAAGCAGTTATTAAACTATTATAAAATTACTCTTGCGATGTATAAAAAATGCGGTACATAGGATTTTCATAAAATTTGACGTGTTTGCGGCTTCTAAACTGATAAAGATCTGTGGTTTTAGTAGTTTGATTTTGTACCAACCCGAGCCTAAATTAGGATCGGCGCCTTTGTCAAGCAGCAACTTGACACTGCTTTCTTGACCGTGGAAGCAGGCATGCATTAGCGTTGTCCACCCACTGTCTAAGTTCGTATTTACGTTTCCCTTCAAATCTGTAAATGATCAAATAGGTAAGCATTAATGATATGATAAAATTCCACAGCGAAACACGTACGCTTCATGGCAAATATTCCGCTATCGGAAGAGAGGGCGGACCAGTGCTGGCCCTAGGGCGGTGCGAGCAGTGCATTCGCACCAGGCGCCGTCATGTGAGGGGCGCCGAAAATGTCCCGACTAACAACGAAATAAAATCTAGCTGGACGGCGATAAAGTCTATTCTAAGTAGTTCAATCAACAGTTCAATTGATTAAACTACTGTGATTTTTTAGTCCCATTAGTTCAATGAAATAAATTGACTGAACTAGTGAGACTCAAGACTCAGAAGTTCAGTTACCAGTTCAATTGATTGAACTACTGACCCTTGTTGGTCTCGTTAGTTCAATGTTATGAGGATAGGAGTTCGCTTTCTTAACCATAACACCGTTGTGTAATCTTTTCTCACGTTCCCACTCATGACTGACCATGACCAACTAACCTTTACACTGCTCTCACTGGTGTGACGGTTTAGAACTAATCTTCAAACTGTACCTACTTTTATGTATCTACAGTTGTAGATTTTGACGAAATCAGGGCTACAATTAATCTACAATTTGACGAATCAAGGATTTGTCCAAAAACTAATTAGATGAATCTCGGGGCTACCGTATAAAGTACCAGGAGACCAGAAATACTGAAAAGGTAAGGGTTATAAAATGTAAAAACGATACTGGTCTGGTACCTTGTTACAAATACAAATATTTATTTATAACAAGGTTCAAGGTTTATTTATTTTAACAGTAGTTCAATCAATTGAACTGTTGATTGAACTACTGAGAATAGACGGGCGATAACGCATCAACATTGAGCCGTGCGAACGCCGTATCCGAACCCGCGAACTTTTTAAAAAATAATGGAGATCCTTTTTTTTTTATAAACGAACTACCAATACTACTTAATGTATTGATGATTTTTAAAACAGTTTTTCAATGTATTGTGATTTATTTTATGAAAATTAGCTGATAATGTTTAAAATTAATGACCTATAATTGGAATAAACATGGCTCTCCTGATTGTAGTGCAAACGTGGAAACTGATGATTCAGTTGCAAATATTATAGTAAACCTGAAATACAGTATTTCTTGACTGAAATCAAATCATTTATTTAAAAAAAAAAATACCATTGGTAACTATCTGCTCAACTTCATGGGTGTTGTTATTGATGATAGCATCTTGGAGTGCATTCTCAATTTTCTTTTTTGCGTTTTGCGGAGGAGCATAGTACTGCCTTTTCTGTAATGAAGTGAAATACAAATACTGCATTAATGAATGATGATGAAAGGCAACAGAAAAATTTATGGACAAACATGAAAATGTAAGCTGAAGCATAGCAATACAAGTTAAATGTGCCGCAAGTAGATCTTAGATTATATTACTTTGTGGTGTCAACTCTATGGAGCGTCCCTGTACTTAAACCACGAAGAGTGACATTTCTTTTATCGCATATATCCACATTTGACCACCAACTCGCCTGTTGGTAAGCGATGATGTGGTCGAAAAAAAGAGCATGCAAACTACAGGCGCGGATCCAGCCCTCAAAAAAGGTTGTGGTTACAATCACCCGAAAATCGCCCAAGTGCGAGTCGGAGTATGAACTCGCTCATTATCGATATAGTGTATTCCTACAAAGGAGATGTTAACATAATACCCTGACCAAGATTTTGTACAGTGTATAGTTCCACGTGGGCAAAGCCGTAGGGCGAATAGTAGTAAATTAATAAACCTGTAAAATGTTAGTTTGTTTGCTGACGAAAGTTAGAAAAGTATTTTTGGGAAAAGAAGGAATTTAGAATATAGCATTGTTACATCCACATACAACTAATTTCTGCACGCTTTTTTTTAAATTAGGCTTTAAGCATCTTGTCAGTTTTTCCAATGCAGCGACGTTTAAATACAAAATGTACAACAACTAGCACCACCTGCCTTAGCAATCATTTAAATTCGGTCAAAAATGTGATGCGCTTGTGACCAAAAAGAATGAATAATAAAAATAAACAATAGAAAAAATTGTTATTTTTTTACATTTAAGCTTTTTATTAGATAATCTCTAAATGGTTTATGAATTTTGATCTCTTTACAAAAATTAAATGTTGTCAATTATCAATTACATAGTAAGTATATAAATATGTAGGTAGGTACTTAGATAATCAAAGGTTATATTAGGCAGAGCACCGAAGCTGTAACTGTTTCGAGGTCCGTCATTACCCGAAGTTGAATGACAACTAAGCAATAAAGCAGTATGTAAACACTCACTGCCTGTGATGCTGATACAGGAGTATTTTAAGGCAAATATTTCCAGCAGTGCGAGCAGCTGGAGCAGCGGCTAAATGTAAAAAGGTTATTAGATTAGCCAAACTGGCTCAGGCAACTCCGAGTGTATGTCACAAAGAAAGAGCAAAAGAGATAACCTGCCATGCCACACTGCATGAATAAACCGGTTTGAGCTGTAAGGACCTAGTACCTACGATTTGTTTACTTCTTGACTCAAGAGATGGAATAGAACAGAATAACTTTTATTGTTTCAAACTGGTACATGAGTTGTTACAAATACATCATTGAGTATCACAGTTCTACCCTATTCGGCTCAAGTGTATAAACCATGAGCTGGCACAACAAAATATCGGTAGAGTTAGCCCATTGGCCAGATCTTTGGCTTTTATCTTTCAGCCACTGTCAGCCGTTACGTACTTATATCGTTACACCATCTAGTCTCAGGGCGTAGGGGATAAACTTCATAACTATAGGTACCTACATAAATTACACAAATGTATCAAATAATTTTATATGTGAAAAATATTGTTACCGATTTTTGTTGATCGTAGAAGTCAGAATCACTGCCAGAATCGTCGTCGGAGAAACCCGCTGGTCTAAAATTAGACATTTTGTGAAAGTATTTACATGAAAGTGAACTGAAAGTACGTTTAGTATACGAGTTTAGGTAATATTATCCTTATTTTTATCAAACCGGCGTACGACATTGAAATCCTTTGCTGAAATCAAAGACTGAAATGACGAAAACAAAAGAAAGAACTGATTTTATTTTACTGACGGGAGGCAATAATGTACGGCATGATATTGTACGGCATAATAATGCACAGCATGATAATTAGTGTACACGTACATTGAATATCATGCTGTGCAATATCGTGCCGTACATTATCAGCTCGGCCCAATAATGCACAAACGATAATGTATTTGATGTTCAAGTACACGAATTATCATGGTGTATATTGTGTCGTACAATATTATGCCGTACATTATTGACTCAGTTCAATAATGCACACTACACACGATTTTGTACAGCATGATAATTCATGACCACGAAAATTTCACAACTGAAGCTTCTTAGCTCAAAATTAGTGACAGATCTGGCACACAGAGCAACCCGACTTGAGTAGGTTGTAAGATATGTAGCAGAGGATGCAGAGGATCTCGAATCTCGAACTGGAGCAGCAGCAGAGCGCAGGCCTCGCGTGTTTTGAATAGGCACAGTCTATTATTATTGAGGACTTGATATAAATAAAATATATCTTGTTTTGTATCGGCCGTTTAATATACTTCAGCAATTAACCTTCGATCACAAATAATCACAGCTTTAGGTTTAAATAAAAACACGATATATTAATATTGTACGTAACACCGGGATGACATTTCCATAAAGAAGAAAGATATAGACCGAT
Organism: Agriopis marginaria; assembly: GCA_932305915.1. Taxonomy (NCBI): domain Eukaryota; kingdom Metazoa; phylum Arthropoda; class Insecta; order Lepidoptera; family Geometridae; genus Agriopis; species Agriopis marginaria. The sequence continues at coordinate 9,584,800 of OW029921.1, forward strand.
GTTGCTGCACCTCAAAACAAATTGATGAGAATAGACAATATTCTACATAGGTTAGGTTCGAAATGGGTAGCAGAACAGAACCGACACAGAGCACCCTGACTCCACCTATTCTTGTTGTCCCTACCCCTAGAGTGTATATAAAAAGTGCGGGAGCCAGAGGCTCAAGGGAGGTCCTGAGTGAGAGTGTGGCTAAGCGACACTCTGGGGTGACCGTGAGAGCTTCTGGCGGGAGCCCCCCCCCGGAATCAGACATAAGTTGGTTAGGTTCAAAATGAGTACATTATTGGTCGTACATTCTCGACCGGTTTCGATAAAGCACGGCCCATATTGCACGACATGATAAAATACGGCATAATAATGTACAGCCTGATAAAACGTGGATTTTCCATGTACATGGATTATTGGCTGTACAATACTGGCTGTGCTTTCCCTGCTGTACTTTATGGTCTCTAGCCGATAATTAACAACCATTATTATACGACATGGATTGTACAGCATGATATTCAATGTAAATGTACACCAATTATCACGCTGTACATTATCATGCCGTAGAATATCGTGTCGGCAAATATCATGTTGTACAAGACACCGAATTTTGAAATATTTTTATTTATCGTATTATTTGTTTATTTTTTTCATGACTATGGATACAGAGTCCTTCAGTCGTAATAACAAGTTTACATAATAATAAATGGCGTCAAATAAGTCATAGTCACAGACAATAAAAGTAAGTCACGGTCAAGTCAAACTCATGCCCCAATTAAGTGGTGGAGGCAACGATCTATTACTATACTACGTATGTCTGTAACTAAGAGTGGAGGCTTTACAAAGGCTTCTATAAAATTATGGAAACATTACGAAAATACATGTTTCACTTCGCTATATCGCTAGAGAGAAAGATAATATTTTTTGTGTCCTACTGGCCTATGCGGTTCGTTTGTCAACGTTCATCCGGGGCAGACAAACCAGTCGCGAAAATTTTGTTTTCGGTATTTTTGTGCTTGATTATGTATTTTGAACGTTATTACCTGCTAGTTTCTAATGAATTATTGTAAATCTGACCTTTGATAATGGTGAATTGCTGTATTTTAGGCTGTAAAAGCCGCACGGAACAAAAACTTTAAATTATACCCTTTCACACGTAAGTTTGCATGAATTACTTGTTAAGGTGGTTCGTTGCACAAATGGCGGGAAATTCAAATTTCAAACAGTTTTCTTGTCCTTGTAGCTTGGCCGGGTAATTATTGTAAACAACCATGATGTTTGCGCAGATTGATTATTATTGGCTACAAAATCATGTAAAGCTATTTATCTCTAATGCTCATTATTACTTACATTTGTGAATAAACAAATTTTTGCTGTTTTAAACGGTTTATTCACAAATGTAACTAATGTGTGCGTTACTGTTAAATAACTGTACATCATAATGTAAAGAACAGCCAACATTTTGCGTAAACACTATGTTATTTAAAAATAATTACCTGGCCTGGCTACTAGGACCAAAAAACTGTTTAAAATTTAAAATTCCCGCCATAGGTGAATCGAACCACCTTAATATTGATTATCTTTCGTGTTATAGTGCTAACAGACGCTCGAACGCGGCTGACGGACCGCCATCCAACCAACGGGAGAGAAACAGTGTGAATTTTATATTTCCCTCTCTTTCTCTCACATTGGTCAGACGGCGGTTGAGGTCAGCCGCGTTCGAGCATCTGTTAGCACTATTAGGTCAGATTTTGTCGAATTTAAACCATATTTTATAGGAAAAATTACAATTACCAAAAATTATTGCTATCTCATAACCAATGACGATTCCTCATAACTATACGCTAGTAGCTTCTCTATACGTTACTCTCTCAACGCTTTTAGTGCTAAGGCTAACAGACGTGTGGTTTTGGTTGACGGACCGCCGTCTAACCCGTAGTGATTATATTATTCTTTTTGGTCTAACCAACGGGGAGAAAGAGTGAAGGCCCTGTTAGCACCAACGAATTTAAACTTTAAACAACCTGAAGATTTTTTTGTAAAGCTCCTTTAAGTTACTAAAATTAATTAATTAAAATTTTGAAGGTAGTTTTGGGGCCTTACGCCTTGCTGTTAAAAAGTTGCGCGACCGCTAACCGTATAACCGTACCTTAACGCGCCCCGATACGGTTTGCGGTCGCGTGATCTTCCAACTCGATTTAACGTTAGTTTGGTGTCGCAATAGCAGTTGTCCGTAAGGCCCCAGTACTTTAATAAAATTAAGAGACAAAATGAAGACAAGAAAACAACAAGTAGCAAAATATCAAAAATGTATTATTATATGTGGAAATCTTTCATTTTAATAGTGCTAACAGACGCACCAACGCGGCTGATGGACCGCCGTCCAACCAACAGGAGAGAAAGAGTGAGAGTATCTATTTCCCTCTCTTTCTCTCACATTGGTCAGACGGCGGTTGAGGTCAGCCGCGTTCGAGCGTCTGTTTGCGATTTCTGGGTTGGTCGGAGTAGTAAAAGTTGTTCATAATGATGACTAGGGTGCGGACCCGCCTTCTTTCGGCTTAGTACAGTCTATATGCGTAGCCCTTATTTAAATCACAATTTTCAACCCCAGTCAATTGTAGTGTGTCAACCACGTCACTAAACATCCGGTGAGATAGAGTGGAAGGACTATCTACTCATTAAAAATTTGAGTAACTTCCCTAATTGCTGTGGAAATATCTCTGCCCATATCCCGCAATGCCTCTGCTATATTTAGTAATCCATCATGCATCAGCCTCCCATTCTCCAGCAATGCGGCTTTATGTGCAACACGATCCAGCCGCTGGGCTGAAAATGAAACAAGTTTATTTAATTTTTGAATCCAAAACTTAAAAACTTAATTGTGTGTATGATACTAAAATAATAATTATAATGATAATACCACCATAGAACCAGTTAAATCAGCCTCTTATCACTAGTCGTGATTATTTCGTTTGATGATCAGACTGATTAGACTTTTAGTTAATAATTTACACGTTCCCATAAAAAAATGAGAAGATACTGGACAAGTGTGAGTAGGACTCGCACCCTGAGGGTTCTGTACAAACTTAATAAATAATGTATGTGGATAGTTCATCTATCCCGGGTAGGATAGATGAATTTAACTTTGTAGTTGGCAAACAGTGCTCCATCATCATACATACTATCTATAAAATGTAAGTTTGTAACATCATCAGATACAATTTCTATAGAGTCACAATCTCTCAGTGAAAACAGTCAAAAAACGTCCGAGCGTCATTATACATACATAGTATCAATTATATACTTCACAATGCCACATTTACTCTAATTTAGACGCTATGTCGCTTGCATAGTGTTCAACGTTAGTTGTCCGCTGACTAACCAAAAGTCTGCGCAATTCATAGCGTGCGCTGAGTTTTGGTTCGGACATCTTTTGCCACGATTGTGACTCTATATGTATTGCATCTCGATGGTTTGTAATGACAATTTTTTTCTAATGTGAAGTAACATAATTTTAACAAGCTTCGAATTTTTCTCTTTATGTTGCTGTGAGACTTTGCTACTTGCCCAATTTCATTATTCTAGGTCAACGGGAAGTACCCTATAGGTTTTGATTCCCTTAGTCTTGACAGATAGGACAGACACACAACAAGGTGATCCTATAAGGGTTCCTTTATTCTTTTTGAGGTATGGAACTTTCAAAAGGGCTCAGTAGTTTGATTATTTATAAACTACTGACAGGAAAAAGACTCATCAGTCCAATCATCGGACTTTGTAATCGGACTACTACTACTAAATAGAGCTTGTATTATTAGTGCTCATTACATACACATTCAGTTTGGATTTCAAGTTTTATCATAAGGAATATAGGATCACACAAACGCCCATAAACAATTACCCTCCTGTGGTCAGTTGGGTAAAACAAAGTAGGCTTTATTTTTAAATTTAAATTTGATTCTAGATCTATGTTAGATACTGCTTTTTATGGAAGATTTTACTGTGAAACTTGATAGGGGTTAACATTATAATATATTAAGCTATAATAGTTTTTGCTTTATCTCTTGCCTCTGCTTAGCCGGGATGGTCCACGCATATATGGTTTTGTCCGTGACTGCCAGCCTGCTTGTCTGCCTGCTTTTGGTGGAGTCGGGCTGTTCGGTGCTGCCAGGGAGGGTGGAGTTGGACTGTCTGGTGCCAGCACTGGTGGTGGAGTCGTTACTTCTGGAGGTGGAGCTGGTCTGTCCACTCCGCCTTCAGATATCTCCAATATCTTTACCTCCAGGTCGGACAGTGGTGGAACAGGCGGGCCTCCGCTCGTACCACTTTTCGTGTCACGAATTTTGCGGGCTCTTACCCGCACCTTCATGACCCATGTTGTCCAAATCTAGTTAAAATTATAAGAATTGTTAGTAAGCAGACAGGACATCAAAATATTGTTCTCAGACCAGTTGAAAAGACAAAATGAGGCCTAATTTAGCATACATACACGCTGCCATTCTTCAACCGTCCTGGCACACCCATTTTTATTTAATTGTATCGCCAGCTCCAGCCAATGTTTTTTTATTACTTCGTCTTCCCAATTCTCTAAAAACATTAGGTGTGTTAGCGTCGCATGCAATTACAACAAAGTTAAGTGACACTAACGCATATTAAAAGCACATAAACGGCTTATAAAGCACTTAAGAACGAAACGAATTTTAAGTTTTTACACATTTGTTGAAGAAAGAAAATTAACCTACCCTGTGTCAGCGCTCTATTGTCATATAACTTCTCTACCATCATGTCCTTTTGTTTATTATTTGACCTTTTGCGAGACAATATTAGTCTATTCATTTTGGTGTTCAAAGTTTAAGGGTCCGATTTTAGAGGCATACTAAATTTAGTTTTAGTTTTAGCCTTGTTACAATATAAAACTAAAGTGGTATTTTAGCGCGCAGGCAGGGTTGCGTTCAAACTAAGTTCAAACTTCAAAGAGTAAAGTAATGGCTGCGTTCAGGGTATAGACAAGTAGACAACCAGTGTTTTCGTTGTTTTGTTTCTCGCACTCGTCATAACGATTAACGTACGGAATTATTTTATTCTTAGGTTGAGACATCATGTTTGAATATAAATTATTAATCATACATCAAATGACATATTCAAATATGTTTAACATTATATATCGTTGTGAGTACCACCCATAATAAAAACAAATTAATCTGACGTGGTGGAAATTAATTCTATTAAGTAGGTGCTTCCAGTAAAAACGTTCTAAATCAGATATTTATTTCCCCGAAAAAACTATTTCACATGATTTTTCCCTACGCTTAGGGAAAAACACCCCATTTTGGCAACTCTGAAAAGAAGTAGACTGAAAAACCACAGATATGAAAGAAAAATATTTTCTGTATGACGAACAGTGTGTCAAAATCATGATACCTACTACCCAAAGGGACGGAACGCTTCAAACAGAAAAAACGAGCAGAGCGCAAGGTACCACGTTTAGCCATTTGTCCCTTTCACACTACATGTCTTATATACAATGACGTTCATGAACACGTATTAATGTGTGGTGTTGCCACTGTTGGAAAAATATTGTAACCGTAAATTTGGTATTATTTTGGGTAGTACGTAATTTGAACAGCATCATTTTTAAATAGTTAATTTTTATTTCAGAAACATATCTAAAAGAAAACTCCCGTGTTTATTTAGGGTGCATCCGTTTATTATTGTAGTGATATAAAATAAGAAATAAATAAGTATATACGTGTGTTGAGTACTGCTGCCACCTATTCGACGGGTGCTATGAGGCTGCTTGGTGACAGCAAGCTAGTCGCCAATAAATTACAAAGCCTCGAGCACCGCCGTAAAGTAGCTTGTCTGTCTATTTTCTACCGGATATATTTCGATGAGTGTGAGCAAAAGCTTCATGACCTTATTCCACCCTCCCCCTTTTACTACAGGACAAGTAGAAGGACTGCACACTATCACCCCTTCCACGTGGAAATTCCAAAAATTCGAACACAACGATTTGGGTCATCTTTTATGATACTGTACAATCCAAGAATGGCAGGGATGCCATCCTCCTTGTTTCCTGAAAAGTACAATCTAGGCATCTTCAAGGCTAGAGTGAATAGATTTCTCCTAGATCAACGTGTTCCATCCTCGGCCACACCGTTGCTTACCATCAAGCGAGTTGGTGGCCAAACGTAGATCTATTCTGTATAAAAATATAAAAAGTATGAAAATTAATGAGGAATTTGTATCAGTGATTATGTCAACACTAGAAAGGGACAAATGGCTAAACGTGGTACCTCTCGCTCTGCTCGTTTTTTCTGTTTGAAGCGTTCTGTCCCTTTGGGTAGTAGGTATCATGGTCAAAATATGTATTATATTTTTTTATTCTTAAAAAGAACAGATAATAAAATGTTAAAACGTGACGTCATTTAGAGACCAATGAAAGTCGAATGATTTCTTAGTTTTTTGTTAAAATAAATGGCATCTTATCGTTTTAAAAGGTCAGAGTAGAAAAATAAGGGTTTGTACCAAAAAATCTCGAAATGGTTTCGGAATTCGCACACCGCGATTGACACTGAGCACTAAGCCTTATAAGCCAACAGTTGGCTGATATTTTTTTCTCTGCTTTCCCCACGCTTTCCCGGTTCTTGATGGGATCCTAGACATATACAATACATAATCAATGCGTCTATTATTGTCATCTATACTAATATTATAAAGAGGAAAGATTTGATTGTTTGTTTGTTTGCATTGAATAGGATCCGAAACTACTAAACCGATTTGAAAAATTCTTTCACTGTTGGGATGCTGCACTATCCCCGGTTGACATAGGCTATATATCCCGGCTTCGCCCGTGCGAAGCGGTGGCGGCCTACTAGTTTTTGTATAAACGTGTTTTTAACCATCGATTTCGACGGAGGTGTAGGTACCTACGTACGCTCAAATGCTCGGATCGGCCCAGTGTCATGGTTGTTTTTCACACTGATGTTATCAAAGAGTAGGTACTTAACTTACCATAATAGGTACCTATACCGGCGAATGTTATTAACGGCGAAGTCAAGGAATATACTACACTTTTTATAAAATGATTTTTGTGAAAATCATCTATAGTAATATTATAAAGAGGAAAGATTTGATTGTTTGTTTGTTTGTTTGCATTGTATAAGCTCCGAAACTACTCAACCGATTTGAAAAATTCTTTCACTGTTGGGATGATGCACTATCCCCGGTTGACATAGGCTATATATCCCGGCTTCGCCCGTGCGAAGCAGGGGCAGCCTACTAGTTTTACAATAAATCTCAATTTTCAATGTTCAATAAATTTTTAGCTATCTAGACTAACACGTCTTATACCTACAGTTATTACCTACAGTTTTATCATCATCATCATCATCATTGTTTCAGCTTATCATGTCCCACTGCTGGGACACAGGCTTCTCTCAAATAGAGAAGGCAGTGTTATCGAGTTATTAGGTGCTAGAAAATGTTAAAATAATTTTATTATAAAGGTTATTGGCGGGCTATTATATAATGCGGATTTTGTTTGGGATCTCGTACCTATTCTGCCGTCCGATTACTAAAAGACCGTTAAGTGATATGGCCACAGTGTCACTTAACGGTCGTTTAGTAATCGGACGGCAGTATTAGGTACGCCTATGTAACAAACTTCAGTTTGTATCTAGTATGTCCCCATACTTTTTTCTTTCAATCAAGTAAAACTACAAAGCAGTGCGAGCCGAAGAATCCGAGTAAAAAGTCTGAAGAGGCGCTCCGGCTTGGAAGTTATTCCCCGTCGAAAGGTAAGCATAATAGGCAACAGTTCCAATTAGGCGACGAGGGCGTTTGTTAACATTTAATTAACGTCAGCCAACCATTGTGTCGGCGTCCTCCGGCTCAGGAGCCGGCTCGAGCTGCGTCTTGATGAGCTTGAGCTTCACTCGCGGCACACTCGCACAGTTTCCAATTACGCAGACAATAAACGGAGTACCTAACTCCCCACGCGGGCGGTCAGCGTACATTGCCGCTATTGTTTTCGTTCCACTAGCGAGCGGTTATTTGAGTCAGCCCTATGTAGGTGATTGTTAACGGCATGTTATACCAAATTTGTCGGTTTTAAATCAATTTTATTCAGTTAAATTACAATATTTGAGCTGGAAAAAATACATGTCACAGATACATCTGTGTTTGAGTTTAAACATTGGTTCAAAATTTGATAGAATAAAATTTCCTCGTACAAAAACAAAAACTGAAGCATAGTCGATTTCGTTTATTTTTTTCGTTTTATGCTCTAATGAAAACTCGTAACAACCTGGAAATTGCATGTACTGAAACGAAATCATATTAAAAAAAAAATTCATTGGATAGATTTTTGAAAGTTCGCGAAAAGGTCAAAAAAAGGTCACGAGAATTTGCGCGTCAGTCCCGCGCCAGGCGTCATCGAGGTCGGACCTATGTTCGTTTTTGTCGTTGCACTCCCCCCGCGAGCCTCGTGACTCTTGCGCGGCAAAATACATCGTCGCTCTAACGTGGCGGGGGCTGAGGGCGTTTTGTTGCCTACGCGACTCGGATAACAAGCCGTTAATTTACAGTAGGGTTGAGGTTTTGAAGAAACTTGCTTAGAGATCTTTCAGGTGCTGCTTGCTAATGACGCAATGCCTCACTCAGATCAGACAAACGAGGGATATGCCTTAGTACAATTATCGTTCGTGTTTAAATGCCTTAATTTTTCTTATTTTTTTTACTATACCGCTAAACCACTTCAGGTGGTTACATTTCACCTATGACGGGAAATTCAAATTTCAAAAAGTTTTTTGTCCTGTAGCTATAGGCTGGATAGTTATTTTAAAACGACACAGTGTTCATTGGTTGTTCTTCTTAATAGTAACTTACATATTTTGTCAATAAACCGTTTGAAACAGCAAAAAATCGTTTATCGACAAATGTAAGTACCTAAATAGCTTTACAGATTTTGTAAATAATAATATAGTACCTAATCAATTTGCGCAAACATCATGGTTATTTACATTTATTACCCGGCCTAGCACTACAAGGACAAGAAAACTGTTTGAAATTTGATTTTCCGGCATAGGTGAAACGTACAACATTAACTTAAAAACTGTAGGTAAGTATAGGTACGGCTCACTTATAATTTTTTTAAGCACACTAAGAAAATTTTAGCAACATCGATGAACTAAATTATAGTCCACATACTCAAAAAAGCAATAAGGTGCCCTGCTGGGTTAGTTCGACTATAGGCATCAAGCCTGATTTAGGCCTGACGCGTTCGCATCCGCCACATTACCATATCTCCCTTGTTTGTCTGATCTTGGTCTGATCTAATGCCTCACTACTTACAACTAGTTCGAGCTCCCACTCATTATGGAGTATTTTTTTTCGGATTTAGTTCCATTCTGTACAATGACTGTTTTAAATGATTTTGTAGCCATTTTACAAAACACAATACAATACAATACAATACCTCTTTAATAAAATACCACAAAACAATAATAGATAACATATACATTATAATAAAAATATTATCTAGGCTTTTAACAGGCGGCCTTATCGCTTAAAGCGATCTCTTCCAGGCAACCGTGCACGGAAAGGAATTATAAAATAAAATTGTGGCCTAAAAAAAAAGTAAATACCTATGCAAATAACAACAAACAATCAATAGACTACAAATAAATATAACATAGGTACTCATATCCTACATACATCATACATATACCTACATAGACTACATAATAATTATAGACAACATACTATATACCTACATAATTAATAAACCACATAAATATTAATTAACATACCTACTGTTATCCAAAATAAGTAGTAAGGTAAGCACACTGAAGACACTGAAGTCTCCGTCCGTCGTCGCGTGTATTAATCATTGTTTTTGCTATATTATGTGAATCAATCCATAAATAATGTCCTCTAAAATTTCTAATACCTAAAGCATTCTGGGTGTCTTCAAATCACGAGTGAATCGGTTTCTTCTAGGCAAGCGTGCTCCATCGTAGACCGCATCATCCCTTAACATCAGGCGAGTTGGCGGTCAAACGCAAGCCTATTATTGATAAAAAAAGCGTAACGAATGGAACTGGACTAAGTACTTATTCCAGGAAGGCAAAGAAAATGTTTGCGAATGTAATAAGGATTTTTCTAAGCAATGTAAAAGGTAAAAGATTTGATTTATCGTCGTCGGCGGCTGGGCGGGCGGCACGCTGACCGGCTCGAGCCAGTGGCCGAGCTGGGCCGCCCGCCAGCGCCCGGACGCGTTATTAAACTTTTCCCCATATTAAACATTCCGGAGACGAATACATTTTATTGTTGCCTTGGACCGACGTCAGAGGCCCCTACAAAGCGAAACTCAAAGACGGCAATTGCGAAATAAATTGAAAGCAATTTGATATTGCGTTGTAAGTAATAGCCGTCAAGAGCCGACATTCGCGCGGGACATTCTGTATGCAATTTAGAAAACTTTCAACGGACCATTTCGTACTGGCCATGCTGATGGGATTTTGACCAATAGTTTGGCTCTGCATCATAAGCAGGTCCTGGGTTCGATTTCCTGCATGCCAGGTAAGTAGGTGTTGAATGACAAATTTAAATATATGCTCTGGGTCTGGGTGTGACTTGTCAGTGTTTATGTGTGTGTTTCATGGCAACCCTGACATAGGAATCCTAGTGGGGAGCTATAATTTAGTGCGAAACGTTATTTATTTGTTACAAGCTAACCCGACATAAATTACCATGTCCAAATATACTTACAAAAAAAATAAGGGTATTTGACTGATTTTACGAAATCATCTTAAATTTTTTATTATCTATACTAATATTATAAAGAGGAAAGATTTGATTGTTTGTTTGTTTGTTTCTTTGCATTGAATAGGCTCCGAAACTACTGAAGCGATTTGAAAAATTATTTCACTGTTGGGAAGCTACACTATCCCCGGGTGACATAGGCTATAATTTATACCCGTGCGAAGCTGGGGATGACCGCTAGTATTAATATAAAACAATCTTGAGATTTAAACCTGATAATTTTCAGTATTTTTGTTTTAAATGGCAAATCAAAATTCAAATTATTAAACTCCCGCGTAAACGCTCCATTTGCCATTTATGGGGCCACGTGACATTAGTGACGTCACACATAAACAAACTAGTTCTTATCGCCATACCAGTGTGTGTTGCCAGAGTTTTCCAGTGATGACATACGGCACTGAAACGTAGTGTCTCACTATGGGCCTCATAACACAAAGCTAGCATGAGAGGGCTATGCTCGGGGTTTCTCTAATACGAGATCGAATCAGATATGAGGATATCCGTAGACGAACGAAAGTTACCGACATAGCCCACCGGATTACTAAGTTGAACTGGCAGTGGACAGGGCACATAGCACGTAGAACAGGTGGCCGATGGGGCCGAAAGGTTCTCGAATGGAGACCACCGTATTGCACCGTAGTACCTCGTAGTACCCACAAGATGGACGGACGACCTAAAAGAGAGCGCAGGGAAACGCTGGAAGTGGGTTGCTTCCAACCGGCCCTTTTGGAGATCGATGGGGAGGATGGATCTTTGTCCAGCAGCAGTGGACGTCCTATGGCTCAAATGATGATGATGATGATGAGAATACTCGTGATAAAATCAGTTAAGGTGGTACGTTTCACCTATGGCGGGAAATTCAAATTTCAAACAGTTTTATTGCCTTGTAGCTAAGTCGGGTGATTATTTTAAAATGACACAGTGCTTATTGCGCAATTTGTCAATAAACCGTTTGAAACAGCAAAAATTTGTTAATTGACAAATGTAACTATATAATAATGTGAATTGGAGATAATTAACTTAGAATAATAATCCATTTGCGCAAACATCATGATCGTTTACAATTATTACCCAGCCTAGCTACAAGGACAATTTTTTTTTTGAAATTTAAATTTCCCGCAGTAGGTGAAACGTACAACCTTAAAAGTGTTTAAGTTCAATATTAAATAAGTAATTGGTGCAGGGCCCAGGACCGTACCGGGTGCCGTTAGATTGTAAAGCGCACTTGCTACCGCTCTGCCACCATCGCACTAGCAACTAAAGAAATTTTGTTTAAAATATTTTTTTATTGTTATGCAATCTCGGGAGACTGGGTAGGCTTTGAAGTGATCAAAGCCTCCCCAGTCTCCCGAGATTGCCTCTACGAGGTTGCCGAATGTACCTATGCGCTAAATAATTATACTTACTAACAATAATTAATTACCGTAGATTAAGTAGAAAAAAAGAATAAAATTCTATAAGCTTTGGCGCACCTCAAATTGGAATATTAATCCCCTTCATAATCGTAATCGAAAAAGTCGTGTTCGCTGGCAGATGCATCTGTAGGAATTAGTAAAAAAATCTTAATTGTTTTTCATTCCAGCCATCTTGGTCTTCATCAGGGACGGAGTCTAATCCGAAATCTCATTTCCGACGAATAATTGTAAGAGATAAAACGAGCTTTGGTGGCGGTGGATTGAAAAAAAAAACAAAATAAAATATACAGCCTGTACAGCTAAAATTCAGCCGTCATTGGTCATCTTTTTTTGATAAATAAATAAATACTTTTTTAAACTACTTGAAAACAGAAAACTATCAAAAACTTAAATATAAACTACTAGCGGTCCGCCCCTGTTTCGCAAGGGTATAGATTATAGCCTATGTCACCCGCGGATAGTGTAGCTTCCCAACAGTGAAAGAATTTTTCAAATCGGTTCAGTAGTTTCGGAGCCTATTCAATACAAACAAACAATCAAATCTTTCCTCTTTTTAATATTTGTATAGAATAAATACATAATTGTAAAAACGTTATCTAAAAGATCATTAGTGAAGGGAAAGGTTCCCAGAATGCTGGCGGCATTACCACGTTGAAAGGCAATGTTACGAAATAACAGCCAGCATCACTTTCAAATATATTTTTGATTGAAAATAATATTACTCGTATGTATGTGCGTTTGACCGCCACCCTGCCTGTCTTTTGTCGGTTTTGTTTTTGAATTTTGTAATTTATTCTAGTATTTATTTTGTTATGTTATACATAATTGTATTTTGTCAACATACCTTCAGCAGCAGCAGCATCCCGTGAAAAAAATAGTTTTTAAAGCAAATCAGTGTTTAAAAAGGACACAGGCCTGGGCACACCACTCAGCCCTATTTTTGACTTTTTGCTTTCAGCCACTACCGGCTTACATAAATATATCCATAACTCCAACGAGTTCCAAATTAGAGCGTCCTAAGTTCTACGCTTTGTTTGCCGATTCGTGGTCTCCACTCTAGAATATGTCTACTCCGTTCGACCAAAATAAAATGAATGGACGGGCCCAGAAGAAGCGCATCTTCATCAAGCTCAACCCAACGGACATGGGATCTGTGACAGATATGACTGGCCCACTGCCACTTCAGCTTGCTAATACAACTCCGCTAGGAGTAATAGTGTTCCGTCTAATACACCGTCGGTGACTTTAGTTATCTGGCAAATTACTGCGTTCCGGATACGATCCCTCTTCAGATAAATGCTGATCGCTCTTTCCATCTGTCACTGAGCGATCTTGAACTTGTGGACTGTTCCAACTGTACCTAAGTGTCCACGTTTTGGCACCCTATACCTTTACCTACGTCTTGACAGGTAAAACGCACTGGTTAAAGACTTCAAAATCCTTGAATGACCCTTTTAGTATGCTTATCTTGATTAGAATGACGTATCCCATGCCTGTGAAAAACAGTAATATTTTCCTTCTTCAGCGGTGTAATTTATCTCAGAGAACAAATATCCAACTGACTTTTATTATTGACATCAAAAGCGGAACATTTTATTAACGTTTAATAAAAACAATATCCTTAAGTGAAAGTAGGTATTTTCTTGCAGATATACGCCATGTATTCAGTTAAAGTAGGGCTCCATCTAAGAGATTGGATCAGTCCATTATGTTGTATCTTGATATCTGCGATGTCCAACTCTTTTGATTCACTCAACGGAATGAAGATGTGTCGTTTGTAAGATTACTGACAAAACATAAAGCTACAGATTTTAACCTACTTCAAAAAAGAGGTTCTCTGTTCGAATTTGAATGTAGACAATATTTTATGTGTCAAATATCCACGTAAACCCTTTGATGGTTTCCGTGTTGTGGTTTACTTTCCATGGTTTTTCGGCGGAACTCCGACGACGCGACGGTTCTGTTCGGTTCGGTTCTCTTTTGAACCGAACTACCTTCTTCTTTTACCTTCTGTAGATGTCTACAAGAAATATAACCAAAGGTATAAAATAAATATTATACTAATTTATCTGCTGTAAATAAATTTATTGAAAAAAGTTTAGAGTGGAAATCAAAAACAATAAAGCATTAAAATAAACAACGCCAATACCCACCTCTTTTATTATTTACAAAATAAATCTGGCTTAGTCTATGAAAGTAAAGTAATTTTGAATACAGGTGCAAGTCTAAATTTAGATAATGTTTTTTCATCATAATCATCATCGTTTCAGCCATAGAACGTTCACTGCTGGACATAGCCCCACCCCCATCGATCTCCAAAATTCCGGGCCCTCATCCACTATGCTGGCCCAGCAGGCACATGTTGGTGAATATCTGTAAAAACATTATAATATTATGTCTTTGAACTTTTGAGGTTCTTGGACATGCCGGTTTCCTTATGATGTTTTTCCACACCATTGATGAGCGATGTCATCGAAACTGTACATAATTTTTGTATGTACTAAATAATCCATTAGTGCAGGGTCGATGATCGAACCGGGTGCCGTCAATTGTAAAGCGCACATGCTTACTGCTCGGCCACCATCGCTCCTTATAATGCTTATCATTTGCACTGAACAAAATATAAGAAAAGACTTTCGACTCTATCTTCTTACCGATAGTTTCTTGTATTTCCAAACGTTGCCGTTCCTAAGTCAATAGCACTATCTGAATGAGCGCACCACTTACAAGTTCATCGTTAATTTATGTGCATACATATTTATACGGCATAAGTAGGTAGAAATATTGTATGAAGAGAGAGAGTTACGATGTAGACTTATGGCTTCAATTCACCAGAGGCAGGGTATGCCTGATAAACAGTAAGGAGATTCAGAGTTAGAGAAGAGTTGCTTAAGAAATAAGCATATACTACCCCTATAGACACCCTAGGGTGTTTAGATGATCATTTATTTGTCAGAACATAGTAGGTAAACACTTCGACCAAAATAAAATGATTGGAGGGGCTATAACCATTCAACTTGCTCAGTAAAAACGAGGCGAAACCGTTGGATATATACCTACTTCAACACCTCATTATAACCATGAACAGTACATTTGTTACACAACATAGGTAGTGGTTTTTTGTTGTGTATTTACACTTTGGGAAAGCACACGAAGGCATAACTTCGCAAGATGTTTCGTTATCATCTAACAATAGTCTCGTGTCGCACTACTTACGGCTAGACACCGACTGAAACAAAATGAGCGCCGGCGCTCATTTTTTAATCTTCAAAACTGCGCTTCTGGGCCCGTCCTTTTATTTTATTTTGGTCGAAGGGTAAACATACATACAAAGTAGCATACAAGGTCGTACAAATCGAAATGTATCTTATGTACTTATCTGGTGTACAAAATGTGAGGAAAAGCGTGATGGCGCCACTTTCTCTGAAATGCCAAATTTAGTTCCGTAGTTTTCCTGAAAGCGCAATAACTACTAATATTATAGTGCCAGATAGGGGTTATATTGCCATCTGTTTTTTAAAAATCGTCTTAGAGAAAAGCTGGAAATTTGCGGGAGACTTCTCTTATATTATGATAAGTGTAACAGTTAGGTATTCTGCATGCATATGCAAGTTTTCGAGCGCAAATTTTACAAACCCTCCTGATGAAGATTTTTTTTTACTCTGTAGTGGACCGTACTCGCAGATGCTCTACTGCCAGGGTTCTGTACCAAAAGAGAGATAATGCCTTGCAGGCAATCACATAAGTGGATCAAATAGCTGTAGTCCATTTGGATAATGAACTGGCGACTGTGCTCCGTTGGATTCTTTTATTGTACGCCCGCGGATAAAACTAATATCCATTTAAATCAAGACATTTGCTAAATTAAAATAGAAGGTAGGTGGATAGCTAATTGAATGGATGCAAAGAAATTGGTATTTATTGAACTGACTCGCGATGTCACTAAATCCAAGCTACGACTCTCCGTAGCTCGTGTTTATGACTGTTTAATACTAAGTTCTACGATTTATATAATGTCGAATTTCTAGTGTAATCCCGCTTCGACATTATATAAATTAAAAATCGTCTTCCGCAAAGTAACGCCTGATTCAATCAACTAAGTTCTACTACTAAGTTAGTCAAAGAAGTTAGACTGTTGGACTAAGTCGTTTTACACGATGTTTATCCGCCTAAACTAGAAATGTTAACCTGTTTTGTTATATTTTGTTGTCATTGTAGTCACAAAAACAAATGCAGTTGTCAGTATTTTTATTCCTTTTAAGACTCGTTTAGAAAATGTCATGTGCTTGATTAGATATACCTATGTAACTTGCTAGATCTGTGTATGTGACACTAGAAGGTAAGTAAGATAATAATTTTCTCTTCTCTTCTTCTCTACCTAATAGTATAAATTAAAGTCGCTTTCCGCGTCTGTGTATGTCTGTATAACCGCTAACTCCTCCTAAACCACACAACAGATTTTGATGCGGTTTACACCATCCGTTAGATACATTTTCACGGAAGGTTTATCTAGCAACCCGCCCCCGGCTTCCCAGGTAAATTACACCCGTGCGAAGCCGGGTAGGCGGGTCGCTAGTTCTATATAAGTCAGTCGGGTCTTTGCCCTACAATGGACGAAAAAAATGTTGAAATATAAAGAGTATGGACCAGCGAAATTATTGGACAGAGGACACATAATGTGCCATAACACCACACCACCTCTAAACTAAACTAAGGATGCTACTAATACTTCAGAGAGACAGACACACACCTTCCCGCAATAATGGCGAACCGTTGCGCCGTGTACCCAAAGTGGTATCTGATCAATCCATTACCGAGGACCATAGCGAGCGCAGTAGTTACTACGGGCCCGGTGGGCAGGCTGTTAGCAGACCGGCAACTTGGCGACACACATTTTCCATTTCCCCTGCCTCCCGGCCGGCCCAGTTTCACGTCTTCCATAATTCAATCCAGACCGATTCCATTGTGCGATACACCACTCAATAACGCCGAGATGGAAGCTTTGTTTTGTTTTAGATGGCACTTAGTGAAGTGTGAAATTATAGTTCACAATCACGGTCTGAGGGACAAAAGATGGAAGGCTGACCTAAGTACCTACCTATTTACTTATATATTAAGTAAGTATACCTACTGGTATTATAAGTTAAGTGTCGTTCTCTATAAGATGTTTTACAGATGCATAAAAGTGCCTTTAACAAGTCATTGACACTCATTATCGATTCCTGCACGATAGGTTTTTTATCTCGAAAAAAAAGACCTTTTCGTGTGACCGGATAGTAAAAAACATAGCACTTGCTTCGCTCGCACGTGACACTACTCACTACGTTTTTTTCTAGACCACAAAACTCAATAATTAAAAAAAAAAAAAATACGATGTAAAAAGAACCTGAAAAGTGTAAAATAACTAAGCTCATAAACTAATTAAGTAACTAATTTGACACGGTGGAGTGATTCGATAAGCTTAATAAAATCACTAAGACTAAAAAGGTTTTTTACTTTTCAGTTTTTTTATAAAATCAGTTTACTTTAGTGTTCAAAAAAAAATTATAACAAAAACTAATTTTACAAGTAAAGTCTTTTTTTATGATCTAGGTCTTGAGGCTATACTACAAAATGAATAAGATTTTACATTCATATAGCTTTCTTCTAGGAATCCCTGTTTAGGAACACACAAAGATAGACAAGTAATTCCCAAACTCAGAGCAAACATTTTATATTCATCATTCAAACATCTGCCCGGCCGCGAATCAAACCCGGGGACCACCTGCGCATAAGGCAGACGCACTACTAAGTTATACTGGTCGACATAATATGCGCCATATATAAGTAGGCAAGTATAACTCCAAACTATTATGTAGATGCTAAGTGTAGTTTCGAATTCTCTATCTTAAGATGACTATCGGGAACGGTACATCGATATGCACTTTGCTTTGACCGTCTGTGGTCTCGTGACAATTCCCATTAGCTGTCTGTTTGGGAACCTTACGGAAATAAATACAGTTGTAGGTGGTTGTAGGTATGCATATTTGAGATAAAATATTGTTATCTCACGGAGTTGACCGTAATTGCATGATAGTAAGAAACTGACGATATACTAGAATCTTATCGCCATATAAGTGCTCCTATAACTTATTGCTCCATCCAAAACAATCAAATAAAATCTAACGACGGACGTCCTAACCGAAAGGCTATTTCACGGCAGCTTACCCGTAGCCCAAGAAGTGACGCGGGCACTAGCAGTGCACAGGCTTCCTTGATCCAGTCTATTTCGGCGAGATCCATTACTTCGAGAGTGCCAAGAAGCAATCTCATTGAATGACCGTCTCTCCCCCTCGCCTCCACCGAGATCAGCCCACACCCCATCTGATCCACGCCAATCGGTAAATATGCGTGTTAAATATGTATGCGCTGTAAGATGCTCGTAAGTGTATTAGATTTTGCTTGCTTTTTCATTCTGTCAAGTGGATACGACGGTATATTAGTCTGCGTGGACATAAAGAGGTCTAACCAATTTGCTTACGCATGCCGTTCACGCGAGAATTTATCTCAGGACGCGACCGTCGATATGCCTTGGATATGTTAAATTATTTAGGATCACCAGGAAAAATATGGTTCTCTGAACGAGAAATAGGTATTTTTAGTTTTCTTACATATATTTATTGCTCCTCAGCTTCGAAAAAGAATCATCATAATTTCGTTGTTTGTATCATTTTACCGAAATAAATTACAAGCAACTGACACCCAGTAACAGTTAAAATACATAAATGCATAAGTCAAATGACATGCAGTCATTCTCAGTTCGATTTATTGTATAAAAATAAGTTAGTACAGACAAAAAACGACAGTCAATGGTGTCCATTCTGTACCATTATCTAAAATAAACTAAATTTTAAAGCTCTAAAATTATTGTCATACTTCTCTAACATATTGAAATGTAAAGAGAAGCAGATAGTTTTAGTCATCTCAAATTGGTTTATAGTGAACATATCGACATGTATGACATAATCGACGCCATTATCAGTTAAGCTTTGCTGTACATATCTCTGTAAGTTACAAACAAATGACTGTTGCTTATTTGCACGACTGCAATAAGAGTAGGTGCTACGTCACTTAAAAGCATTACTTATCTGAACCTATAAGTTGTTGTCTGCATAGGGCTTAAGTAATAACTTCTATCTGGCAGTAGCGAAAACTTGGAATGCACTTCGGAGTGACTAGACTTTTCCATTAGGGGCAATTATCAGGCACAACAGAGGATCCTTGGTTACTTTATACAACTAGTATGGATACTCAATCAGACTAAAATCATATTATATTAAATCAATTCTAGGTCAGTTTCAAATAGCATTGCTAGATTTGCTAGTAGGATAATTTTGCTTCGAGCATGTGTAATATCTTAATTTCAATGCTTTATTAGGTTAGGTAGAGCTAGGTATCCTGTAAAACTTAGTTTAGGGTTCAAGTACTAATTCTGCTCTCACCACAGTCCTAAAATATTATTTTGGCTAGCTTATGTTGTTCCGCTTTTGGGAAAAGGCCTACCCCATCTCTTTCCATCTATCCTTTTACTATACAATGTCCTGCCATTCTTTGCAGAGTACATTCAGATAGTCACGTCATACAGTCACGCTATCGGGTCCGTGGTATGCCTGGGGGTCGTTTCCCATCTTGAGGCACCATAGCGTGTCATTCTGCCCATTTTACTCAAACTGCGGACGTCGATGACAAGAGTGCCAAGCTGGAGTGGGTATTTTTTTTTTTTCATGATTGTCCCAATGTCCCCATACTGGTCACACGTCGTGATCCGTGGTTCAGAGCTGAGTACTGGGGGTAGTCGACAGAACCTGTTAGAGATAACGTCATAAAGTCGCCCAAGCGCAGAGCCGGACTAACGTCTTTGCTGTTGCGATGCCCTCACCTCGCATAATGGACAACGCTTTTAGGGGTGGCTCTAGATCCTGTTAAAGAGAAATTGCATTGAAACATAGTAAAAAGGATGTAAAATAAAGTAGAAAAAAGTTGGCCATCACGGGACGCTTGGCTGATGTGAAACATGACGTCACGTCCGTCACGACATACGAGTTGCTTTTCTGCCAAGGTGCGCCAATAGAGGTTTCATATCAAAATGTATAGTATAGGATGTCTTCATGGTGTAAACTATAAAATGAACTGATGTGACAATGCCGAGCCGTGGCAATGCTGCATGTGTCAACAAGATCAACGCATTAAAAATCTTCAGGCGTGATATGGGAAGTGATAATTATAGATCTTGACATAAGGCTGTAAAATAATCTAGGGACTAATTTTCATGTAGGTATGTCATTTCATTGTAAGAATTCAAAATTTCACAAAATCGCACTTTCAACCTTTTGAGAATCTGTTGCAAAGTATCTGTTGTGGACTGATATGTTAACCCTAAGTGAACCCACACACCCGCTTCTGCCGCAAATTGACAAAATTTAAAACCACAAAAGGGGAGTGAAATGGATTTAGTTTGCGTAAATTCATTCAATATTAGCTTGGTTTCCGATTATACCTATGTCTTTGAACTTTTGAGGTTTTTAGACACACCGGTTTCCTCACGATATTTTCCTCCACCGTTTTTGAGCGATGGTACCGAAACTGCACATAATGCAGGGCCGAGGATTGAACCGGGTGCCGTCGGATTGTAAAGCGCACATGCTACCGCTCAGCCAGAATTGCTATTCTGACAAATAATGCTTGGACGAGTTTGATTTATTTGCCCGTCTACTCTCATCTTTCACCAAACTTGTCATTGCTCTTTGTTTGTTGATCCATGACAGTCGACTTGCAACCAGCTAATTTCTATAAAACGCCTGAAACAAATGTAAAGACACATACAAAGCATCCAGTCTAATAATGGGCCGGAGCTCGTAATGAAGTAACAGCGTATCAAACACCCCATACCCCCGCCGCTCTCTCGGCCTAATGGAGCGCTGATGGTCCGTCACTCTACATTTGACTAGCCGGCTTTCACATCGGGACTCGCCACTTACCTAATGCTTCTGCACTTACCTACTGGGATACTGATGGATTCTTTTATTGTTAGAAAGTACGAAGTTTTTGTAATGTTACGAATAAATTACGCCTGACAATGTAGAGCTTGAGAGCTAGATAGTGCCTTTATTGTAGAAGAGCCGGTGGTTTTGTGGTCAGTCCCACAAGCGATATTCACGCCTTTTTTTTTACCCCCGACGCAAACAGAGTGGTGTTATAAGTTTAAAATAACGCGTGTATCTGTGTAGATATCTGTCTCTGGCGTCGTAGCTTCCAATCGGCTGAACCGATTTTGATTTTTTTGTTTGTTTGAAAGGTGACACGATTATGTCTTAAGACGTAACACGGTCTAAGCTATGATTCACGGAAATCCATTCAGTCATTTTAATAATGTCAGCGCTTTTGAAAGAGGTTTAAAAATACAATTTACACTTGTATATTGTATCTCTAGGACTTAAAAGTATTTGATGATATCTAGTACAATATAATTACATTTTACATTGTATTATACCTAAAGTTTCTTTAATAAGTTCTACCCACAGCTAATAAATGTGTTTATAGAGTGTTTCTTCTAAAAGCTGCGAGAAGATATTAAGAAAAGCAAGTAGAGTAAACCAGCTAGTTTTCAGGATGAGGTTGCTTTTACTTAAGTGATCAAACAAAAACACATTAGTTACTTTTTTATTATTTATATTACACGGGAATTACTCACGTAAGATTAAGCTGGTTACTCCGACTATAGTTTCAACCGCATTAGACGGCCTTTTTCAAGGTGAATGCGCGCGCGCGGCTGCGTCTCGCTTTGCACTGGGTCTTGCTTTACACTATAGTCGGAGTAACCGGCTTAATCTTACGTGAGTAATTCCCGTGTAATATAAATAAAATGTGTGAAAACCACGTCAGTTTCAAATAATAAAACATTAGTTACTTTTAAAAGTTACTAACCATGTAGACATAACAAGCTTAAAAACGTGCTCCCGTAAAAGAAACCTTTTGCCGCGTCTCCTAATGCGTACATCCGATGGAATCTCAAATAGTAAAAATCTTTTTAGGCTTATGTTCGGTGTTGAGTGGCTCCACAAATGTCGCTAAAAGGCTGGACGTCATTGTTTATCCGGGCAACATTAGGCGGGTAACCGGACACGCGCGGCCTGAGTGCGCTACAAGTATCCGCTTTCAACTCATTACGGGTCGGACGTGGTGCGTGGGCTGGCTACCCTGCACCCCTTCCCCCTGCCCCTACTCGCCGTCTTTGTCCTTCAATCCCTCTTACAATCTTCGATCCAATTTCGAATACCCATACATCCGGCTAATGTCGGATTCCTACTTCGATTACATGACGATGCTGACGCGACGTACCGACAGGCTGCGGGAGGCAACTTTATTAATGTTTAGGCTTCGTTTCCACAATCGTCGTGGTACAGTTGCGTTTCCCATCATAACGAAGTCGCGCGTATGCCATGTGGAGACTTTGTAAGTAATAATGACTGTGTTATAATTATATAACTTTACTAGCTGCGACCTGACAGACGTTGCCCAGTCTTAGCTATGAATGACCAAAAATAAAAATAAAACTACTGTCTGTTAAATTCACATTCATCAAACGAGCGAAGTTTAAAACATCGTTAAGATTTCTGAATTTTTCTGCGTAATTTTCTTTTTTTTTTTTCGAAAGAACTTTTTACCAAGTATTAGAAAACCTAAAAAAAAGATGACTGAAATTGGTTGACCAAGGTAAATAGGGATATTTTTGTTAAATAGGTATGTTAGATTGATAATAACTTATTAACTTTCTTAATGATATAAGTACTTTAAGATGTTTTTTTTTTCGTAGCGTAACCTTTATATTTTGTTTTGTTAGTGTAACCGTCCGCCAGCTACTTACTTTGCGCTACGCGCACGAATCACGGGCATCAGCTAGTATGTCTCACTCAACGTTACTAATTATTTAACGTTTTAGCTATCGAGATGTGTAATTATATTTTGGATGTAGATGTAGATGATAGATAAGTATGTAGCTGCAGCATCAAACTATAACAAAATCGGGGGACAGATTTTGTTATCATTCAGTTTTTTGAATTGCATTCCACTATGTCAAAAAAAGTTAACGTAGTGATTATCTCCTCAGTGATGTTAAATAGAAAACCTACCTTTTACAAAAAAACTACCAGAGACTGTAGTAATTTTAATTTTCACACGACACATCTGTCTGACCTGACGGGAAGTGTACCTATACTGTTGTCTACCAGTGCATTAATGCAAATGTACTAGACATAAACCAGCTGTCAGTGTTCGTTAGCAATTTAGCATACACTGCTGTGCTATTTGAGTAGTCAGTGAACAGATTTGTGTTAATAGATGAAGATATTCAATTCATTTTATTAGGAATGCATTTATATGGGCGGTTACTTATAATAATAAACGTTTAATAAATATTAGGTACATATTGGTTTCTCTTCTTAAATATGTTATAATAAACAACACAAATTAAAACGCAGTCAATTAGATTGAAGTAAAACTCCGTTATTTAAAGGCGGCATGCAATAAAGAAGGCGGCTAATGCTGCGAGTCGATGTCACATGTAATTGCAAAATAAAGCGACACAAGTATCTTAATCAAGTGTCCATTCTGCGGAGTTAGGGCCCGGAGTCTTCGTTATGGGCGATTCCGTATAAACTGGGCCCTGGCCGCTGGCCGCTCGCTTCGCGCAATAACAGTTTCGACAAATTGACTCCACTGACATTGGAGCTCAAACGACACCGTAACTGGGCATTCCACTACTTACCTGATAAAATTAATCGCTGTGTCTACGCCGTGTATAGAGCTAGCGAGCCGAGCAAATGTGAATACGTTGCCTCTCGTTTCATTTACATTGATATGAAAGAGATGTAGCACTTTTGCGTTCGCTTGGTCTGTACACGGCAATCGGCATGGCCTTAGTGACAAAAAAATCAGATAGGTAAATAATAAAATGCCCAGTTAGTGTTGTTCTGGGGCCTTACGGACAACAGCTATTGCGGCACCTAATCCGCTCAGTTGGAAAATCACGCGAACGTGAACATTATCGCGCCCAGATACGGTTTGCGGTAGCGTGATTTTCTAACTGTCTCGGGAATTGAAGATAAAACGAGTAAACAAATCAATGTCAAGTCACTGTTAAATGAGAATGGAATCCAGAAACTTTAAACTTAACCGGCGACTTTTCTTTTGAATGTAATGGAAAAATTTGGTTGTGACAGGCACATGTAGTAGACGCCTTACCTACTTTGCAGATATATTATGTTTCTTTTCAAAACATTGTATTTTAGACTAATTTATCGCGATTTTGTCATACAACAGAAGATTTCGTTACCTGTCACATTCAAATGCGTCCTATTTTTTAAGGTAAAAAAAGCCACCATGTATAGTGTAGAAATATATTAATTGAGCATTCATTAAAAGCTTTCAGTAGCTACTAATTTCCTAAAAGTTATTTAATAAAGGGGCTCTACGAAAACAGAATTACACAGAATTAATAAAACGGATCGTGAAGGCAATTTTATGAGGAAAATCATGTTGTGAGTCGCGCGATCGCGGTCGAGCTTACGGACCGCAATAACATAACCGTTTGGACAAATTGTGGCTCGCCCGGGCCCGGATTAGCGGCTTTATGGAACAATTCGTACAGAATACGGCTCCTAGCTTCCTGATAATTGATATCAATGTCCGCAGTCCGCCGGCGGAATTAACCCCACGATTTGGCGCCGTTTTTTGCGTTTTATAAAACTCCACTATCGATAAACAGGACATACGGTTATCGTTCCTCTGTAAAGTACTATTAGATCTGTGCGCACCGGCTAGAATTAACGTTCAGAATTCAGACAAAAAGGTTGTTTACCGCAACAATTCGTGAAACATTATGAAATTACCTTATTTCATTTCAAAGATCAGATACGAGTCCTTACAAAAAAACAGAGAAAGTAAATTAGTTTTTTTTTAAACACAAGCCTTTCTGAATAGTAAACAAAATGAATGGGCCGCCCTAAGCAAAGTTTAATCCGTTTTTATTACGAAGAAAAGAAGTAATTACTCTACCCTTAGCGCTATAGAGGGTTGGAGCCCGAGGTAAAATTTCCATAGATTTATCATAAGCAAATTAAGTTTATAATTAAAAACAAGACTTTTGTATAGACTTCATTTGAATATGTAAATAATGTTATTTCGCTTATTGTAAACATTTTTCCTAAAAGTACTCGCGTAAAACGAATTAATCTGAAAGCAGAGTTAATAAGTGGCAAGAGTTGTAATATCTAACGTTTCTATCTATCCACTGTTTGGAGATATTATCTGGAAGAAATTAAGAAAGCTTGTGTGGTTATAGTTGGGGTTCCATAATGGTATAACGGGGAGGGCCCGCGCCGCCTCCTCAATTATCTTTCTCTCAGCGACGTAATTATTCCATTAGCTGCGCAAATAATGATAAACTCCTTGATTAATCAATCTCTATCCTCCTTATATAATAGAAAGCAAAATAAATATAATTTGCCTATCTCCTGGCTCAACGTTATTTATGTATGTTTGAATTATTTTTAGTGCACATCAAACACAACTTTCAACGTAAGTACCTAAATTTTTCAAGCGTCACCACATTGTTGGATCTTTCAATTAAATTTTCTGAAGACTTCAACAGCTTCTAGGGCTGCCTCGCATTCTGGCAAGCATACTCGTATAAATAACATACTTTTCTCATCGCTCAATTTAAACGAAATCCGTACGACCATCGACCATCATCGAACATCAATCGTAAACATCGACCGATGTCGAAGGTTTGGGTCGACTGTCGTGTGGATCATCCGTAACGGCAATATGCTCCCGAGTGACGGGTTTTATCACTTCATCAAGATACCAGTGAAATCAATTTAGAGTCTGTAAGGCCGGCGGACTCACCTAAGAGTCCCTAAAAGTCCCGAAGGCTGCGTCCCTGCCACCCGTCTCGTTCGCTCGTGCCCGTTTATAAACGGTTTTATTGCTTTCGGAGCAACCGAACATTATTAAACTTTTCCAATTTCGATTTATCACGTAGCTGTCGGAATTTAATACCGCCCTACCTTCGGCGGAGGCGATCGCCCGCCGCGTGATTACAATACACGTCGTTAATAATACGAGAGAAGTGCGGTTCCGATCCGGGCCGAGAAGTCAGCTCGCTGCCAATTATGAGGAGCTAATGGTGGACACCGCAACACGTCACCCAATGCGACGCGACCGGTTCCGAGACGACTCGAGGGAAAGCCAAATGAAAAATGACTCAATCACCGACACATTTCCTTTGTCCAATTGCACAGCACAATCCACGCTCCGAACTTTACGCTCTCGAATAGTGAATTTCATAACAAAATGAAGTCTAATATCAGCCCGGGTTAAAATTATGAAGCTAAAACTGTAGGTTATTGAAAACGTGACTTACATTTACATGGGTTACAGCTACGAGATTTCGTATGGAGATATACGGAATGTGTTGCATATAAAATGATATTACAGTTTATAAGGATTTATTAAATCTGGAGGTTTGTGAAAGGTGGAATGGGATGAGAGAAGTGTTTTTTTTTTTGATATTTGGTATCGATGATAGGTTGGAGTAGCAACAGGGTATGACGGGTCGCGATTGCCGAGCGATGCAATCTACTCACATTCATAGGGCCAATCAAGCACCGACCCGCTGCCATCCGCGCCCCTATCTCCACCCCGCACAGAGACAAACTTGGATTTTCCACGCTTTATATTAGCTTCACTTGTAACTGACTATGAGCGATGACTGAGCGATGGTGGCCGAGCGGCGGCAAGTACGTTTTACAATTTGACAGAACCCGGTTCGATCCTCCTTTACACCAATGAGTTATATTGAGTAGGTACTGTGCAGCTTCGAAAATGCCATCGCTCAACAACGATGAAGGAAAACATCGTGAAGAAACACCGGTATCCAAAAACTTTAAACGTTCAAAGATATAATTTTATTATGACATTCACCAACATGTAGTGGGCCAGCAATCCAGCATGGTGTAGGTATTAGGGCCCACCTTCTCTCACTCTCTATTTTGGAATCCTTTTTCTTCCAGTTCTAATTGTTGTGTCGATTTGAAACTTTGCAAGTAAATGTAATTCGGATAATAATTTGCTACCATCAAACTGATCTAATGATGGAGCCAGGAGGTGGATAGTGGAACTCTTCAATCGTGAATCATACTGACAGAGCCATCTAGCAGGAAAGACGCCAGCCATCACGCCGCAGCGGCGCGCTGTCGACCTCCCTCTCCCGTCTTTCCTGACCTCCCCGTGTGCGTGGATTAAAGTTTTTAGTAACACTTATAGAATTATTGATATGGAAACATTTTTTATGTTTGCTGTTGAGACTTTCAAAACCGAATCTCAATGGAACTTTCATAAAAAAATAGTGATTCTTGGACTCTACATTTATATAAAAAAATGAAATTAGCAGACCAGAATTTCAAGTGTTTGAAAAAATAACATTTTGTACATACATATTTACAATATACATACTTAGTTATTGCCAATTTGACCCTGCACTCCAGCTGCAGAATATAGGTAAGTAGGTAGGTACTTTTTGAAAAAATCTTCAGCGCTTGCATGAAAACGATCAAACTCAGTATGGTCATATACATCTAATATTAGTTAATGAAAACAACTCTTCTCTCACAATTCTAGATTACAAACTGTAAGTCGGAACTTTTCCAGGTAAAAAACGCTAAAGTGCGAGTGCGGCCCTGCACGGCGAGCTCACGTACGACCGCTCGTAAGTTCAATGGAGGTGTTGATTAAAAATATTTCCCATGTGCGGGCGGATAAGGCCCAATTGGGCCGGCAATCAGCCCCCCTGCCTCTCGCCGGCCTCGCCTCGCCGCCTCGCCGCTAATCATGCGAGTTGCGAGCAACATTATTGAACACAACCTTTTTGTACACGTATGGAGTAAACTGGCGTGACGTTCTATAGTCTAGTACTACATGAATACTTGCATTACCTAAACGTTAGAACTGCGCTTACTTCAAGCACTAATATACAAAGGCGCTCTAGATACTGAAACGTCTAAAGTTTGTTGGCAATGTTTCGCGCGCCTCAATCTCGCTGGTGCATTTCAACATTTTTGAAGATAGTTAAGTAATGATTAAATTTTCTTCGTAAGGCATAGATTTCAATTAAGTAAATTCATTAATTTTATAACAATGATCTTATTTTATATCCTTAAAATTGTTGAAATACGCGAGCGAGATAAAAGACGCGACTACGAAGTACCTAAACCGCGCATGGCATGTAGTTACTTACTGGGCCAAAACATAGGACCCTTATTCACCGTCATGAAGGTTTTTGACAGCTTTACAGCTTTACACTTGTCAAAATTCGGACTATTATATCAAAGTTGTACCGTCGTTAAAAGAAATGTGAATAAAGCCCAAAGCCTTATTCACACGTCATAACGGTTATGACAGTTTTGCGATACTAAATCTGTCAAAATTAGTTTTTAAACCGTCGTTACGCAAAATGTGAATAATATAGTAAACCCAGTATCCATTTTAAAAAAAAAAAACGGTTTTGTTATGGAAAAGTTGACCAAAAGCGTAATGAGGAAAGTGAATATGAACCGGTTTTATTTAAATATTGGTCGACGGTAGTCAACAGTTCAAAAATTCAGCATCTGGTAGGATTAGAACATGCAACACTACAGGTACGCCCCGTTGCTTTCCCAATTGATCTATCGTATCCTGTAAGTAGTAAGAGTTTTTAATAGTCCAGTTTTGTAGCATAGTTTTCCACTTATAAGCGTTGTTTTAAATTTTTCCTATAAGTGCTTGCATATTTCGCTGTATAGCATTTTTCATCTATGTAGAGTTAAACAATTTAAAATCCAAAAATTCTCAAGAAATCTCTTTTAAAAGCTAAATGTGAATTCTACGTACGCACGTTAATTACATCAAATTGGCTGCCTCAGTTAAAGTTCCAAGTATCAAGATAAAAAAGTTGCAAATGAACGGCTAATACTAAAAGCGTACGAATATTTGCCTTGAAACGTTCGGCGCGCACAAAGCGCAGGCGCAGACCGACAAAAACAACTCTTCATTCTTCAAGTGCGTATAATTTGTGTCTTGGACAAAGTGCGTTCCTTACTAATGCTAATGCGATGGCTTGAACAGAATGCTAAACTTAATCGCACTCGTTTGTTCAGGAACTCCTACGCAGGTGAGCTAGATAAGTTCTGCACAAAATAAATGTTTATATACTTAGTACTTTGATCAAAATACTTAGCACCTTTAGTATCTATTAAAATAGTAAGTATAAGCACCCCTATTATAAATAAATATATCTATGAAAGGATACTATAAAATTTTCTGTGGTATGTCTTTTTGTCTCTGAAAACATACTCGTACCGGTCGTTTCTAACTGCCGTGATACTTAATACGAGCAAAAAAGTAAGCTCTAAATTCTTGGACACTACTATGTGCAGCACGCAGAGCCTATTCCAGTTGGCACGTTAACTTTTTTCCTCGATGATTTTATCAGTTTCCGACCAGGATGGGCTTCATGAGTTTCTTCCATTGATCTAAATTCACCAGCTTCATCGTCGAAGCCGGTGAGGCATGCGCCTGCGGCAAATGTCGCGCGGCTCTCACATACCGGGCTTTTTGCGCGCCGCACTGTCTAACATCGCATAACCTATGGTCTCAGATACTTTGAACAAGGGGCTTGATTGCTTCGGAGAATGAAACAAGACAGTAACTGAAAGACGTATGACGCAAAATGTCAGCTTTGAAGTCCGGAATGTTTATGGAGGACGATCTCTGTTTGCTGCAGCCATTGTTATTGTTATGCGTGCTATATACAAAGCCATTTAATTATAATCCACAACAGTGCTTTTGTTCTTTATGAATTATTGTAGAATCGTTTCAGACAAAATAAATAATTCATTTGTATTAGTAATTTTTATACTTTCGCTATTTGAAATGTTTTAAATGTTTATCGTTTTTTTTGTTTGTTGTATATAGTAAGAATTTTATAAAAAAAAAAAAAAATACGCTCTACCTTATTGTGAACGATGCGGCATAATTGAAGATGTTTACCATATTTTAATGGAGTGTGCCTGGAACTAAGGACTGCGTCGTCAACTATTTGACTGTGATCATGTCCTCTGTGCAAATGGCTCCATTCATTTAGATCACTTGAGCTATTCACACCGTGGTGCGAACCAAAATGCGGTGCGAATCGCTGCATTACCCTCTGGCAAATGCGGCTGCAATAATGTGTCCAAGCCCAAATCATAGGATGCCAGAAGGTTGTTCAACATAAATACCGTGCAGCTCTCAAGAAAATAACCCATCTAATTTATGGTAACCTACCAAAATGTCAAGAAACAATGGTCGATTAATTAAACCATAGATGCATAATAATAAAAGATTTAAAAAATACGTTTATTTCTGCTTTTGACAGTGTCTTTGAAAAGGACGCAGACTTGTGAGACACCTCACCTCATTGTTGTAAGATTTGTCAGTTATTGGACTCGTTTGATTTATGTTTATACTAGCTGTTGCCCGCGACTTCGTACGCGTAGAATTTCATATATTATAATATTTAAGGAATCTACTTGCCAAATTTCAGCTTCGTAGGTCAAGTAGTTTTCGAGATTTCGTGATGAGTGAGTGAGTGAGTGAATTTCGCTTTTATATATATATAGAAGATTAATTTCCCATAGATGTTAACCAACACTGCTCCCATTTTAAGGGTTCCGTACCTGAAAAGGAAAAAACGGAACCCTTATACAATCACTTCGTTGTCCGTCTTTCCGTCTTTCAAGACCTTTTTCTCAAGAACGCGTAAAGGTATCAAGTTGAAATTTATAGTAAATACTTAAGTTTATGGTTCAATATTTAAACTTCAGTTAGTTTTTTTTGAACTCGCGCTCTGAGCGTTTCTTTCAACGGTACCCTCAAAGTAAGAGTCTTACTCGTGCTTGTCCGGTTTTTTTTTAATAGACAGAAAAATTTATAAATGCGAAAAAATTCCGACAAACAATACACACTAAATTAATGAAATGAAATGAAATGATGAAATGAAATGTTTATTAGCCAGATTTGCATCCATTATATATTACACAAATTACCTTAAATAATTGATTGTTAGAATACATATAACTTCTACGACAAACTATAAGTATTATTAAGTACACACAACAAACGTCCCTAAAAGGCAGGCCGTGTCCTAAAAGTGCATAACCTCTTTGCTTTGAAACCTTCAAATGAGGTACTAATATAGTACGGTGACTTTCGAGACATATTATATTTGCTTATGTTTTCAAGTGAGTTTAACCTTTTTTGAATAAAATCGGATTGAGTGTTCAAACATGTGTCAAAAAAATAATTTTAAATCAAAAGCACTAAGGAGTATTCATATCAACTTAGAAGCAAATCACCGCCAAAATAACTTTCTACCCCTTTTTAACACCGTCAAGGGAATAAATTTCAATAAAATACGAAACACGTCTTACATCAATTCTGTTACAAAAGGTTTATACAAAATTTGAAGTAGATTGGACTAAGGAATCACGTTGTCCCATACAAACTTTGCCCCCTTTTTCACCCCCTTAGGGGTAGAATTTCGGAAAATCCTTTCTTATCGGATGCCTACGTCATACAAAGAACACACCCTCCAAGTTTCAGGTCTCTACGATCAGCGGTTTAGGCTGTGCATTGATCCATCAGTCAGTCATTCAGGACAAAGCCTTTTATATGTATAGAAGATTGTTTCAATTTTATTTAACAAACACCAATAAGAGATACGGCAAAGGCGTTGTTGTCGATTCTGATATACCATTATATAAACTAAATATGCAACTCTAAAATTGTTGCCATCCTTCTCTCACATCATCTCTACTGAAATGAAAAGAGTTGCAGATAATTTTATTTCTTTCAGATTTTAGTTGAGTGACAGTATGAAAATGTATTTTTTTATTGGTAACAAGCGTCTACTTAATAATTGTAATGTAATACATGGTGCTATTACAACCAAATAAAGAATCGATGCCATAAGCATCGCAACAGCTTATTAGAGCAAATTACGGATAACGGAACTGCCTACTTGAGCGTTGAGCGAGCTTTCATAAAAGGCTTTATTTTTTAATCACTTTATAAGGAAAAATAGCAAGTTAAACCTATGCTTATATGTACCTTGTAAAGTTAAGAGAGCAACATTCTACTTAAGTAAGCAACAGCTACCAGTCTTCAGGCCATCAAGTTGGAACCAGTTGGACGCGATTAGGGACCGTTTATTTTATTGAAGCACCCACTTATTGTCGATACAGGGTGTTTTTACTGCCATTTCCATGTTGGGTGCGCCCGCGCAGATATGCGATCGGGTTTTGTCGCTGCATTCACCCGGGCTGAGCAGAAACGTCGTAATTCTTTACTGTCGGCTTTAATTAGAACTCTTCGGTTGTCTCTGCCTTTCTCGGAGTACTTTTTACTGTGCTTTGAATATTCTTGGTATACGATAATTGGTTGTTTTAGATGTTTATCGGAATTGAGAAAAAATACTTAGCAGATATCTATGTTTGTATAGGAAAGTTATCAATTATGGTATGCGCTTATTAATTAATCGTTTTAGTAACCATTTATTGGCCAGGTGAGATGGTGGTCAAACGCGGACAGATCCGTGATAAACAAATATATATGTATTTTATTTATATTACACGGGAATTACTCACGTAAGATTAAGCCGGTTACTCCGGCAGTGCAAAGCGAGACGCAGCCGCGCGCGTCACCTTGAAAAAAGCCGTCTAATGCGGTTGAAACTATAGTCAGAGTAACCGGCTTAATCTTAAGTGAGTAATTCCCGTGTAATATAAATAAAATGTGTGAAAACCACGTCAGTTTCAATAATTAAATGTATATGTATACTGTATACCATAAGGAAAATATGTCTACGACAATTATAGACGGTTAGGTACCTATCGGGTAAAAATCTTAAGTGTCTAAAATCTAAATCTATCAAGTAATTTTTATCTATTACAAATAGCAATGCTTTGTAATGAAATAAAATTAAAATTCTTCCCGCATTAATCGGCTGTGGTTAAATGCGTGACTGCCACAATTACTGCATGCAAAGTAGGGATACCATGAGTAGTTTTCATTTCGTACATTGTTCATAGGTGCTTTAATTGTCTTGAAATCGAGATCTGTTTAATGGTTTAAAAATGGTTTCTGAAAAGGACAGATTAAGGAGGTGGAATTGAAGTTTGGATGTTGTGTTGAAAGTTATGCAATTACGAACCTGTCATTTAGTAATTAGATTATTTATGGGGTGTAAAGATGTAGGCAAGAAATTGTTTTACGAAAGGCCCAAAAAATGGGGCCAAAAGGTGATTGAGTTTGAATAAAAATCTACGCGTAAGAAGTCGCGGGCAACGGAATCTTGAAAGCTGATATTTGGCAGGTACTAGATGTGGTGTTGCGGTCTGATTTGGGAAAGGGCCGAATAAGTGGAGGCATAAAGGGTTGAAACTTTATATGAAAGTCGATACGATGTCACGGGTAACAGCTATTATATTAATAAATAGTTTCATAGATTTTCCTAATACCTCACATCTACAGTAAACACGTGTGAACTATACATGAATATGCAAAGTAGAACTTTCTCTTGGTAACCCTACATACAGTGCAATAATGGCATGGCTTGGCGCAGACGTGAAGGCAGTCTAATGAGACCGACAGAAGCTTCCGTGCGGTCCGTGATCAGCCGGAATTACTTACACATCCCTTGTTCTCTTTAAAGCTACAGCCAAGTCACAGACTCACATATACGTACGCTGGACGAATATTTTAGTTTTAGATGGCTAGCCAGAAAAATTTGCTTGGTTTGATCGCTCACGTGTTTGTACCTACTACAAAAAACGGTTTATGTACGTCGGAATTGCATATTTTATTACATACTTGGCTTGCTTTTGACCGCCATTTCGGCTGATGTTATGCCAAGATACGGCCTACTGGAGCACGCTTGCCTAGAAAAAACAGATTTACTCGCGATTAAATACACCCAGTTTAAAATAGGGTAAGATTAACACTTAGATATCTATGCTATTATTATTATTAACTGGCTTTATTAACTTATCAAAATACAAGCTAAATAACACAAAAAAAACATTAATTTACCTAACTGGTTTAAAAAATGTCTTTATGCCAAAATAGTCTTCATCGGCTAAAATGTGCAGCTTTAGTTGTGTTTATATGTTTCTACCAATACGCTCCAGTGCCGGAAATCAGAAAATGAGTTCAATCATGGCATTAAACTTACAGTAAGGATATTTTACGACTCATAAAGTTAAGTATAAGTAAAAAATATAAGGACATATTCCAAACTCGTTCTTATGGCTTTAATGATATCATGTATTTGTGCAGTTCTGGGACCGTACGACTGAATAATGAACTATAAAATCACAATAATAGTTTGTTTTATGTTCCTCGATGAAATTGTAACAAAAATAAAAATATATTTACGAATTATTATTGAATTAAAGATTTTAGTTTTTAACGCGAAATCGTAGCAATAAATTAGAGATTTCCTTTTAAGTCACTTAGTTTTGATTCGGCTTTTATTGCCGGATTAAAGATTATGCCGTCTCTCATGTTGGCATTATAGCCAGGATTTTAAAGTAGTTGCATAATTAGCATTTTTGCAAATGATACATGTTTTTTGAACTTTAAGTAGATATAATATTTAGCACTTAACGGAGTGGAAACTAAAATGTTAGTAGAGTTGAAATCAATGCCAGCATTGGGTCTGGTCAGCCCGTCTCAGCGCCTTTATGGGCTCTCTTACGGAAGTGCTCTGGCACTATGGCTTAGGATGGATAAGCCAATTGCAATCATAATTGTTATTGTTGTCAAGTCTTCTAAATCACTTCCAGATTTATCAATTTTGAATATTCTACTTGAAAGTTCGCAGAGAACTTTTGCTGCTGCTTTTAAAACGTCGATGAATGTGTGTAAGGAAATTTAAGAAACCCAATTTCACCCCCTTATATTAAAATAATTTTATTATAAGAGGGTGAAATTTGGTTTATTGTCGTATCTTTTTAACATTTTGCAAAGGTATGTATTTTCAGATGACAATTAGTTCTTTTCTTTTCTTGGTAACGAGGATCCGATGATCGAACTGAAAGGTGGCTCTTGAATGGCGTCTAAACTTAAAGTAAAAAAAAAAAACTTAGAATATATACATCTTATTTTGAGCTACGAGAACGTAATATTAAGGTTTTTTGTTGGAGATAACACAAGACAAAAGATACATTTAGAGCTGACACTTAACCTCCTGTAATGCAGAAATACTAATAAAATATGGAATTGGAGCTGGGTGGGACACATGGCCAGACGTAGTATAAGTGTTTGCCAATTGTGTCGGTCTAATGACCGACCGATTGGTAGTGTAATAAGTAGATAAAAGAAATGTATTATACGTTTTTGGGAATTAATGTATTTTATTGCATTGACAGGTCCGTGAAGTCGTGGTGGCAGACTGGTCACTAACTTCGTAGATTAGATGGTCTGAAGACATCAAAAAGGCAGTGGTAAACGCAAAATCAAATGAAGGTCACAAAGCGCTGACGATTTAAGAATACGCAAGGCATATCCACGCTATGCTCACCGTATCACAGCAATACTTTTAATGGATCTTGTGAGTTTTTGCCTTTATTTATACGTTACGATGTGCGCATAATGGATCAGTAGACGAACACTTAGTGGATGTGCGGTATTCATACATTATTAGGGTGCTCTTGATTTATTATACTCTACTGCGGACAGTGGAGATTGGAGAAAACTCACTATTGCAATTAGTACATGAAATGTATACTTAATGAGATTTTTTAGGTAAAAATTTCTTTTTCATACCAAGCTTTTATGAAATTACTGATCGGAACAGTGTGCTGATGAAAATGAGCCCATACACTGCCAGTTTACTATTATCTATCGAGGAGTGCCACTGTCCACCGTCACCATCATCGAATCAGCTCGCATTGTCATTGAAACTTGACAGGTATTTCAAATTTCAGCTCAATCGAACACCAGGCCCCCGATTCAACTAAAGAAATTGGTTTTAAATTGGAATTGTTTCAATTTTATTTACTAAATAACTGCCTCAAAAATTACAGTTTTTTATACTAAGTAATAATATGATATGGTGGTATTTTTCTAGTTAAAAAAAAAATTAAACTGTCAGTTTTAAGGCACTTATTTAATAAATAAAATTGAAACAATTACAATTTAGCAACAATTTTTTTGTAGAATCGGGGCCCAGGAAGTTGGTAAAATTTTACTTGCAAGATTTGATTACAGACAGACACCGGGACAGCTGAAAAGCTTGTAAAAAAACCAAAAAATATATAATAGAAAACCATAAAAATACGAGTAGATATATTATTGAGTTTGTAGCAAGCTCGTAGCTTCGTAGCTTTTGGAGTGCTTTCAGTAGAGCTAAAAAGTACCTCCATTCCAGAACCTTTTGGCCCCATCGGCCATCTGTTCTGCTCTTTCAACTTGCTAATCCGGTGGGCTATGTCGGTGACATACCGGTACGGACCGGTAGGCGCAGCGTAGCACCCACAAGATGGACAGACGACCTAAAAGAGACCGCAGGGAAACGCTGGATGCAGGCTGCTTCTAACTGGCCCTTTTGGAGATCGATGGGGGAGGCCTATGTCCAGCAGTGGACGTCCTATGGCTGAAATGATGATGATGATGATGAAAAAGTACCTAATACATTTTAGCTATTGCTCTTATTATTGCTACTATTTTCTAAGCTTCTACATGAAAATAACATACTTTTATTAGCCGTTTGTTTTGCTTCCAGCAATAAAATGACGTCACTACGCTGCGGCAGAGTTATTTGATGTAAAGCGAGCATGTCGCGTGTAAAAACAATTAAACTTGCACAATGAAAGCACACAGAGCCACAGAATACACGATACATACTACTAAAGGACGGGCATAGAACACTTTATAGTTACTACAGTGCTAAGCTATTGTGCCGGGAGTATTAATCGAATAAGTCCGGGGGTGCTAGTGTGGGTGTTAATCTGTGTAATATAAACCCAACTGTTTCCTAACTGTATGGTTGACAAAAACGTTTGAGATGTGACAAAATGAATATTAGCAATGAAACTAAATGTGAAAACTTTCGAAAGTGTTAAATTTAATATAGACACTTATCATTCCATTCCAGGCTTTATGACCACACCGTCACTTAACTAGCTGGTCAAACGCTGTTGGCCTGACCTAACTAAAAATTATAGTAAAGCACCTGTTTTTTTTCTTCCAAGTTAAAATTCACCAATAATATAGGTAGGTACTTAAATACTTACCTACCACTAATTCAAACAAAATAAATAAATGGCCTTAAAAAGCCTTAAAAAGCCTTATACCACAGGTTATACATGTACATTTTCTGCCTTTAGCACTTTGTAGCTGTGTGCCGCTCAATATTGAAGTGTGCGTTTGTAGAACTAGTAAGAATATGTCAGTGTGTGCAATACGTGTTTACTTCGACCTCTTCAGTTTTAGGCACTTTTTTCGGTACTAGATCGAGTTTAAGGCAGCTCCATACTATATAGGTATAATCAAAGACCACTAAGATGAATCAAAATGTAGTTGTTATCAAAATAATAAATAAAGCTGCGGGCAAAGTCACACAATATGCTAGTGCGGCCCGGACGTCGTCGGTCTGCGTCGGTCGTCGGGCGGCGGCGTGTTGTTGATACAGTCAGTCGGATAGGTCGGCCCAAGTGAGTTAATTAACTGGGAGCGTGTAAGGCGACGCTCACGGCCGCACTAATTGCACGATTATTCCTCCGCGACGCCTAACTGCTGGATGAAATTTAATTAAAGTTTGTTGTTCAAATAGATTTAATTAAAGTAATGTTATAGCGAGCGGCGACGCCGGCGCGAGCCTCAATCCGCGTGAGTGCTGCGCAACTTTTCTAATTCATTACTTGTGAAAGCGTTCCCGTGATGCCGAGCACTCTTAATAATTTGTATTGTGTAGTTATGGTCGTTTTAGACGTTCCCGGGAAACTTGCGGTCCCGCACCGTCCAACTAAGCTAGACTCCGGACGCTATCTCCCGCGTACCCAATTACGCTAATGGATACTCGATTTAATCATAGAATTAAATCGATATGTCTATAATATTATAGGAGTGACATTTTTAAGCCCCACACAGGTACCTACTGAATTATTCATAAATTAATATTAAACAACTAGTAGGTAGATATTTATCCATTAGCTCGACAGTCGTGCCGGTGGAAATTACATCGAAATGGTCTCTCGAATACAAATGCACCGTTAAAAGGCACATTAAGATAAAAGCTGTGCGCCATAATTCTTATTAATTATTAATAGGATTGTCAATTAAGACGAAATATCATTTGGAAAGAACTGAAAATAGGAAATGTTAATCTATCCGGGAATAACGATTGTGCGATGATTCGCGGCCGTAAGCGACGAACGATGTTCACGTCAATTAGGGCTAATGGAAAACTTAAATTATGATAAAAGCTAAAGAGCTCGAGGCGGATGCTGGCTATCGGCGGTAATAACGAGTCGAGCGCCGCGTCTCGCAGACTCTGTGCGAAGGGACTGGAGACCATACCCATACCACAATCCAATTAAAAAAGTAAATAAGGGCCAAAGCAGACTAGCGTTTTTTTTGCATCGGCTATCGGCGATTTTGCGTCTGCATCAAAAGCAAGACGAAGTGCATCTTCATCAGCATCCATGCTAATTGTTGTAGCTTAGACAAGATCTTAGCAACACTGATTCGTGTACCACAGATGCCAAACCCTCAGTTGCTGCGACTGGCATCCGAAGATTATGCGGAGTGTAACGTTCAGTCGGTGCATCGAGCATCCAAAAAGAGACTAAATCGCCGAACACCGATGCTAAAAGTCGCTAGTCTGCCTTGGTGTTAAGACATACGTTTCCTTTATGATTAAACAATGTTACTTATCCTTACCAAGTAACAGAAAACAATGGAAACAGTATCACGGCTCTGACAGTAGAGCATGGAATTAATTAACTTAAGGTGAAAAACCAACACAGGTTTTATTCTGATTCTGTTGGCGGGCCCGGCGGCGGCGGGCCCACGTTTCCGGGCCGAGGCGGCCCACAAAGCCCTCTGTCGGCCAGCTTTCAGCCGATTACGCGCGACGCGAACCTAATTTGATTGCCGCTCGCCATCAATTACCTCTCCCTACCTCACCCGCCGCACCATTTTATTTACCTTAGTCTTTCAGAATAGTCCTCCGTCCTCTACTTTTCGATTATTTATCAAACACTACGATTTATTGCGATTGTTCAGAACTTTATTTTTCTTGTAGATTGTTTGTTCTTCTGATTTGCTATTGTCGTTTTCGAATCCTGGATAATTCGTTTTGATTTGATGTGTTGGAGTCCATTTAAGTTCGCGCCGTTATTTATTCCATATCAAAGTACTTATTGTAAAGTATTTTAGTGAGTAGGAATGTATCGAAAATCGATCAAATTTTATTTACTCAACAAAAAATTGTTTTTCAATCAATGAACAGTGATTGCCTTTAAACGTTTTGTATGAAATATTCAGTAAAACAATTTCAATGCGGAGACGTGATATTGTCACTCCGTTTTCGAACACGCAAAGCAATCATTGTATGGCGTACGTGATGTAAATAGAGAGTGGATTGCGTTGCGTTGTCTGCCAGTCAATTTCCTTGATGAACTCACAATTACGGAAATTGGAAGTGGTGCCACCGCCCGGCAATCCGCGCCACCCGCGACTGGCCCTCCACGCGCCTCCTGCCTCCAACACACTGGTTACTCTGATTTACCGCGTACCCAAATAACGTTTTACGATCTTCGTGACTTCATTTACACAAAAAAACACGTCTCATAACGCACGCCATACCAAAAATATAATTAAATTTAACAACGCTCCGCCGAGTCGACTCGGTGTCAATTAAACTCTTATGACAAGGATCCCGTTTCAAAGGCTAATGAGAAGCATATGGAATACACATTGGAACCAGTGATTTTGTCGCGCTCTTTTTGTTATACTTAGTGGAGTAGCGAGGGAGCGTATCCTTATTGAAATCTTTACTGGCTTCATTGTTCCATTCTCAATTTGGGCGTCCTTGCAAGTTTACGCATCTCTTTCACGAGTAAATTGCTCTGCTCCGTCGGAGGAGTCATAAAGAAAATTGCTATACAGTTGATAAATAATTTATCTGAAAGCCCGCCCCAGTCACCGAAACAAGCCGAGGCGCGGGTATGCCATTGCGCCTACTCTACCTAATATTACTTTCCTTTTGTACAATTTTGCAACAGGGCCGTTCGCACGTTCCCTTGCTTTTATGGGCAATAAGTGGAACGCAATTATATTTATGGAGGAAGAATGGTTAAGAAACTAATTTAGCCAAGTATCATTTTCATGGAGGTATGTAGGCGTTTTACCTAATGAACAGTACGTTCTCACACCCGCATTAATTGAATTACGTTCCTCGGCCGTTCACGACTCATTATTTATTACATTAGAAATAAGAATTTTATTGGTTGTTTTGTTCATTTTGCTGAACTAAGTAAAAAAACCTACATAATAAGTTACCATTGTTCGATAATGGTAACTTATTATTACATCAAAAGTACTGTCGGGAACGAGTGGATGCGACTAGTGAGAGACCGGGGAGAGACCGGGGAGAGTGCATGGCATAAAGAAAGGGAGGTCTAAACCCAGCAGTGGGTCGTTCAGTGTTGCTGACGATGTTGATGATTCTATAATGCTTTTAATGTAGTTTTTCTGCTTTTGAAGTCGTTGAGATCTATGACTTGCTATAGCCAATAAACATTCCTATCTTATCTTGCCCTAAAAATATTATAAATGCGAAAGTGTGTTTTTAGATTTGTTTGTTTCTTTTTCTAGCAGCATTCACCATCCACATCCTCTTTGTTGACGAAGGAGTTGAAGTTGTCTTCACATAATGTTTTAATAAATAATCCTAAATTAATAAATAAATAATAAATTACTATTTATTATAGTGAAGGATCATGTTGTCCTAAAATAAATACATTTTGATTTAATATTTTTTGAATGCGTTAATTATGTGAAAACTTGTTTCATTGTAGTAGTTCTAAGCTTGTTTAATCAAAATCTGTCAGCAGTTTAAAACTTATTACGAATTGGTCGAGTTTTTTGCATTGTTTTGCAGATGTATATAGTTTGAAACCCGGATGGTGACATGGGATAATTTGTATCGCGGAAAAAACTGAGGAAACTTCTATACAGGTGAAGTCGCGGGTCCTAGCTAGTTGAAAATTTTACCTTCAAACTTTTCAAATTTTAAACAAAACAGTATCTACCAATATACCGCCTTCAAACTTTATTTGTTAATTAGAGTCTATAAACATGATGCCTTATCGAGATTCGCCCCGTAATTAGAGTCAGCGTGATGACGTGTAACTTGTGACGTAGTTAATTGGGAAAGTTAGGTATCCAGTTTTCTGAGGCGATGTGCCTAATTAGTGCTCGCGGCCTCTCATTACCTCTCGCTTCTAATTAGCCGCATGAACAAACATACCTACAGTTAATGTGATGTTTGAATACGGCATTTGAAAAAAAAGGTTCATAAAACTCATTAGATTTTCGGCGAAAGATTTTTTTATAAATTAGGACTCAGCCAGCCTATACAAACTCAGGCAATTCGTAAGTGGAATAGATAAGTTTATAACTTTTTGTTACAAAATACTTATACATAATAACCGTGATAACGCTTTGTTACTAAATATATCCAATAACCGTGATAGCTCTTTGTTACTAAATATATCTAATAACCGTGATAGCTCATTGTTATTAAATTGTCTAATAACCATGATAACGCTTTGCTACTTAATATATCTAATAATCGTGATAACTCTTTGTTACTAAATATATCTAATAACAATGATAACGCTTTGTTACTAAATATATCTAATAACCGGTATAACTTTTTGTAACTAAATATGTCTAATAACTTTGGTAAGTTTACGTTAGTAAATATATTATCTAATAACCGTGATAAAGCTTAGTTACTAAATAATATTTAATAATAGTTTTTTTTAAACTAAATATTATATCTAATAACTGTGATATCTCTCTGTTACTAAATATAATTGGTAACCGTTATAACACTTTGTTATTAAATATATCAAATGCGATGTACCAAGTAGATGTATCAGGAGCGATGGTGGCCGAGTGTTAGCATGTGCGCTTTACAATCTGACGGCACCCGGTTCGATCCTCGGCCCTGCACCAATGACTTATCTAGTACCTAATTAAATTATGTGCAGTTTCGATGACATCGCTCAAAAACGGCGAAGGAAAACATCCTGAGTTAACCTCAAAAGTTAAAAGACATTGCATTCACCAACATTGACTGAGCCAGTATAGTGGATTAGGGCCCATCTTCTCTCTCTGACAGAAAGCATGTGTCCCAGCAATGGGCACCTGATAGGCTGATAATGATTAAGAAATAATTTTCACAAACATAAAATTTTTGGTACTAGAAAAACTCTTTTAAAAAACGCCCTCGCTTTTCCCACAAACAAGGCGGTACAATTAGGTATGTCTGTTATAATTTATTTATTGTTAGTTGGTTCATACTAGGAACATGGTTTGAGTGGTTGGTCCACTAATTAGGGCACGTTTCTGCCCTGTAATCCACCTGACTGTTAATTAATACAGCTGAATAAACAACCGCCAGTGCCGTGGAGATTAACAATTCCGTGTAGAATGCCCCTTATTATGTACGACCCCGGGATATTAGTGTGAATAGCTGATGTTATTGTTGAGATATTTATACAATGGTGAAATCAGCAAACATCAGCAAGATTTCGTTCTTAATTTATAAATTTAATTTCGAATTTATTCTTAGTCTTTTTGCAACAAATAGCAATAAATCAATAAGTAAGCGTAACTGTGGTGAACAAGAACAATCGTGATAGTGTTTTCTGCAAAAAGTTTATTTCTTTCAAAAAGTTAAAAAAGCCGGAAGCTGTTGGTGATTGTCTATTCCTCAATTTGTATGACACCATTTTGCATTTATGATGACGTCACCTACCCAGTGGCCATCCCTGAACTTATAGAAATCTATCGACACCATCAAAATCGGTTGAGGCTTTTCGTTTGTACGTGGCAATATACAAATATATATACACGTTAAATACTATACTCTCCTTTTGGCTGTCTGACGTCGGTTAAAAATAGGAGTTTCATGAATTAAATTACATAGTTTATTGTAGCGAGACATAGTTTGTTTATGGTGGTCGAGCGGTAGCATGTGCGCTTTACAATCTGACGGCACCTAGTTCGAACCTCGGTCTTGCACTAATTACTTTTACGATATGAGGATAAATTATGTGCAGTTTCGAAACCATCGCTCAAACACGGTGAAAAAATAACATCGCGAGGAAACCGGTATGTGCAAGAACCTTAAAAGTTGAAAGACATAATAGTATGTCATTCACAAACATGCAGTGGACTATCATGGTGGATTAGGTCCCATTCTCTCTCTGAGAGAAGTTCTGTGTACTAGCAGTGGGAACATCATCATCATTTCAGCCATAGGACGTCCACTGCTGGACATAGGCTTCCTCCATCAGTCTCCAAAAGGGCCGGTTGGAAGCTGCCTGCATCCAGCGCGCAGCGTGCATTGTGAACATGATAGGCTGAAATAATGATGATTGTAGTAAAGGTTAGAAGCTAGAGCGAGCCCCAGTAACATTTGAAAGGTTATAAGGCTTTGTTCGTTAATTAGTTGGATCGTGCAAATAAATAACAATTTCATGGGTCGCAGGATGCTTTAGTAGTTACTAAAATTTAATAGTAGAGTTGGAGACTGGTTAATCAAATCTCATCCGTTTGAAATGAAAACAAATTACAAATTAATTTGAGATGTATCATAAATAGCTCTATCCAATTAACGAGCAGCTATCGGCGTGTATCGGCTATCGGCGATCTGTAGCGGATGTGCGAGTGTATCGCGGCATTAGCATTAGCAACAAACACCCGTCTCCGGCTTCGACCGCGTATGTGAACTGGGGCCTTAAGGCACGCGCACATAATGCCGGGCCGCAGTGGGCAAAAATCGCTGTCATACATTTTATATGGGGCAGCGGGGTGAATTTTCATATAAAAGGTATGAAAGTGACTATTTTGACGCGATCCGGCCCGCTGCGGCCCGTCATAATGTACGCGTACCTTTACGTCTCCCTCCAAAACAACGTTGAACAGCGCTTTACAGAAAATCACGTGAAAGTGAATCTTAACGCGCTGAGTTTGCCGTTTGCGGTTGCGCAAATTTTCACATCTAAACAGAATCGCTTAAAACAGGTAGTCGTAAGGCCCTTTGTACAGTGTT
The DNA here is from genome assembly GCA_932305915.1 of Agriopis marginaria. Classification (NCBI taxonomy): domain Eukaryota; kingdom Metazoa; phylum Arthropoda; class Insecta; order Lepidoptera; family Geometridae; genus Agriopis; species Agriopis marginaria. The sequence goes on from OW029921.1 coordinate 9,629,491, forward strand.
TACTGTAGTGCCCCCTAGGTCGGCCCTGTATAACATGTCAGCCGTCAGCACACCAGCAAAATCAATTAGGTCCGTTTGCGAACTGCTCCAATAAATACTGCTATCGTTAATTAGAATCAATCGTGGGATTGCGTCCGACTCTATTCTGAAATCAGTCCGTGTGGGCGGACGAGTCTTCGTTGACAGCAATAGGCTTATTAAGAAGCTAACAAAACGCAATAGTGTCTAGTTTGGCCAGATTAATTTATTTCGCCGTATCTGTGTACACGCAAGTGATTGATCTGCTTGTTTTGCGAAACATTCTGGCGTGGACGTTTAATTATTTCGCAACTCTCCACTAAATGTCTCGACTGAAATAAACTGGATTTATCTTTGATCGAATGTATCTCGCTAATTGCGTTATTTATATGATTACAACTCAGAGGAATTTAAATTGTTGTGTGTTATTTTTATTAGCTCTATGCTTTTAGTTCGTGTTCGATTCGATTTCCTATTTCAACGCCGAGCGGAGTAAAGTGAAAAATGCATGAACAAACAAATATCGCGTAATTACAATCTTGCTGGCGGAGCAGCCCTGTCGGTGCAAACATCGATTAATCTTTCGATTTGCATCGATTTGAATACTGATTGGAATTATATAGCGGAGTGCAATCGGCCGGTCACGCCTGAGGCGCGTTACACCACGGCTTGCGCCCGCGCTCGCCCGCTGCCGGTCTGGACTGCGATACTTTACAACGTGCAATGCCCATTGATATTCCATTAATTAAAATTCTACGCTTATTAAATAAAATTACTGATTTATCCGCTCACAATAAACTAGCTATTAAATAAAAAGCATTATGATGCCTGTTAACAGATAAATTCATTACAAAGTCGTAAAACCGATTAGCTTATTTTAGACTAGAGTTATGGCTTTTATAGTAATTAAATGGTGTGATACTATAAAAGCTATTTTGTGTTTGTTGAGTTGTTAACCTAATCGAAATGGATCGTTAAAGAGGACATTAAAAGTTTGAAATTCAATTTAGATATCTACTTACTTACTTCTTAGTATTTTATAAGTGACCATTATAAATATGCCGTAGTATGGCATACGCGCGGAGAAGTAAACGAGATGAGAAAGAGTAGCGAACCCGGTATCTGTAATTAGGATCAAGGGAGGAAGAGCTCTGAGAAACAGGGAACATCCGGTGCAGCCGCGCAATGTGTACGATACCATAATTAGTCGCATGGCGACCATACACGAGTGTAATTAAGTCTTCATCAAAGGTTAAATTATTGATAGATATACTAGCAGTAATCAAGTTGATTACAAAACAGTTTTTTTACTAAAGTTATATGATTATTTACGGGATATTTACCGTGGTAAGGTTGTGGAATGAGCTCCCGATATTGTCGATATCAGTCCCGATATCAGTCTTCCCGTGAACATGGTGCATGTAACTGCGCCGAAATATCAGGAGCTCATTCCACAACCTTACCACGGTAAATATCCCGTAAATAATCATATAACTTTAGTGAACAACCGTGATAGTTTAAAACAGAGTTTTTTTACCATAGTTCTAATGACTTATCGCTAAATCAATACAATATAAATCAATATTAAAAACACCATGCTATGCGTCAAGTCCCGTTGGGCCCTAAGCTTGAAAAGTGAGATTGGCCGCAATGATTTGTGTGCGTAAATCTGTGACAGATGTCCGCAGCCATGTCATCATTAAAGTCGATCGGACGGCCTTAATCTCGACCGACGACTTTGTAAATTAAATTGGCTCCTCTCTACACCCTAGTCCGCGGATTGCACTTCTTATAGCCCCGGTAATCACCGGCCCCGTATAAAAGCTCCATTAAACTGGCATCAATTACATTAATTCCTTATACGTCTCAACTCTAAGCATATAATGTAACCCGCTGTGGCAGCGTTCTCTAATTAAATGTCATGTGCATAATATTTTCCGTATAAACAATCTTGTAGAATGTGAGCAACGGTTGAGTACGAGAAACCTCGAGGTTCGTTAGAAAACAGGAATAAAAACCGACGATAGCGTCGAACATGGTAATAATTATGGGTTGTGTGACGTGTCTATTGATGTGAGTTCTCGCGTCACGGCAGTTAGACACTAATTAGAGGCGCATTGTCTGTGAGCAGTTCATTAGAAAAGGGTCGAGTTTACGTTCATTAGACGTCTTTAAATAACTGCCTTTTGTTAAATCATGATATTAACATATCGAACAGCTTGTTAGCAATTGATATAATAAAAAAACGAAGGAATTAACTACGAAAAAAATTGTACTGCATTGGGAAATCCTTGTGAAGGAAATTAATTTTAAGTTTTAGAAAATGCATTACAACAGCAAAAGTTCATTGATCTAGTAAACATGAATCTTGATGAAAATTACTTGATGGTAAGTTGTGAGATTGGCGCCGGCAGCGACCCCCCTCCTCCCTCCCTAAGGCCACAGCTCGAGTGGCAGAACGTGCCCAGTAATAAGGTGCAACCTATTCATTAGTGTTTTGAGAAAAAGTTATTAGCGCGGCGAAGTCATGCGAGGTGGTGGCTTGAACATGCGAGTGCATTTTGGTCCGCAAATTACTGGGTCAAAAAGAACACGCTTATTCAACAGCAAATTAAGAACGCTAAAGAAATACGAAGATTTAACTCTTATCTTATGCACGGACATGATTATGGCGTGTCCGAGAAAATTGGTAATTCGTGTGCAACAATCGTTATTTTAACGGACGGTGACCATGTTAGGAAAAAAATATTACTGTTAAATGATACCTCTAGTTAATAAAGAAGTAAAACGATTGTATAAAAAGCATATAAGCATTTATGAAGGCTTCATCAGCGAGTTGACCGTTAATTGACAACGTGGTAGCCGAGTTAATAAGCGGGAGAAATGGCCGCTCCTGTAATGAGAGTTTTATGGCGGGGATGCCCGCTCGCTCGCAAGACTCATAGGGCAATTTGCTGGCGTCCTGGGCTTACTAATTAATTAATATCCTCATACCGACCAACTACATACAAAATAATTGCCCATTACTTTGCTTTTCTTCATTAATTGAAATTAAAACTTTAAATGTTTCATTACCAACACTATACTTAATCTACGTATTTATTTACTTAATAAAATGCTGTACACAACTAATGTAATTGGTATGCAGTGCATACAGGGTTATCGACAAATATTTAGCTAACAAACTTCTCGCAAGCAGGACAGCTTCACTACATCACACATAACAACTTTTTTTATTTTCTAACAAACAGCTTGACATTGAAATTAAAATAAATTATTAACGGTTTTTTTGAGTCATTGGCATCCAGTGGATGCAAAAGGCAGGCTGTCGTTCAGTGTGGAGGTTAAAGGGGAGGCCTATGTTCAGCAGTCGACGTCTTCTGGCTGATGATGATGATGATGATTAACGGTTTTTTTATTGCGTGTATAAATGAATACAAATGTGTAATAGGTAATTGCGAAAACCTAAGAAAAGAAAAACATTTTTAATTGGTATGAAAAAACCACATTTTTGTGCTAGCTGGTACCCGCGACTCTATACGCGTAGATTTTAACCCTCCCCCCCCCAACCCCCTCAAAGCAGACCTACATAGGTATACCACATACACAGCAAGCTCCCTGCCAAATTTCAGCTTTGTTGGTCAAGAAAGGCCGTTGCAGACCACGCGTAGTACAAGTAGAAACGTTAGTACCTAGTAGGTAGACAATACAAGAGTCGTCTCTTAAACTTTTTACGGGCCCCTAGTTTCCTCTTCGTTTTTTGCTATTTACTTACCTATAGCACAGAAGAATAGCCCTATTTATAATTTCAATATTTTTATTTAGTTGGAAAAAAAGACGAACCATTATGGAACTAAAGTTTTTGAGTACTTATACCTAATGCAGGGAATAAAGACTAGGTAAAGCTACTAGTTATAGAAAGTCTTGGAAGGGACGCTGCCCCACCCTGTATATTATGGTAATTTGTCACAGTAACTTATGTATGTGCGGTGCTAATGAAAGTATTCATAAAGCTTTTAATTAGCGAGTCGGGAATCGTCCACACCTGTAGCTCGAGTGGCGACCGCCGCATCACGTCGCGGCGGCTCCGCGATTCGCGCCCGGTGTCGATGGAACTGATGAGAACGATCGGCGACACCCGAACCTATTATTCGGCTAACGAAGCATCCCCTGATTATTAAAACGAAGTGTACCTCCCGGAGCGGGCGGCGGCGGGCGGGTGTTAATTGGGCCCCCGTAGACAATACTAATAAGGCCCGTCCGTGCCTCTATCTGTCTAATTAAACGCGAAACTTGAGAGCAGCACCCTCGCGACGAGGGCCTGTTTGCCGAGCGCCGAGCCTCCTGAATACACTGTAATAATACCGGCTAAGCGTGTTTGAGTGGCTCTTTTTCGGATCTCTGTAAACCCCCATTTAATTAGCAGTATTATGCGTCTGAGTGTCGACTCTGGCTTGTTTAATTAAGCTAAGTCAGTAACAACAATCCATTCTTGTTATAGAGGTATTGTTTGCTCTGAATGCCAATGGTTTATTGAGTTTTGTTCGTACTGTTTTATTTACTTTTGTTATGAGGACTGCTATGTGCTCTCTGTGTGGCGATAGATTGGATTGATTATACGAATCTCTTTACTTAAGTCTCTTTACTGTGCTTAAGCAGATTATGCTTGCTTAGTTAATTGTTATAAACGCATTACATTATTTTAATCTTATAATAGGTACCTAACTGTAGATGGCGTTAACACTAAGACAAACCTTTCCAAGGTTTAAGGGCGGTAATGGACAGATAATATGCATTGTATTTTTTTTGTGACGAATAAAAAACGTCAACGGAATCATTATAATCTTTGGATTAACCCGTCATTAGAAAAAAACATGGTACGTACGGACATAAAATAATGATACCAGACTTGTTTTTTCTTTGTTTGTGTGAAGACACGGGTAGGTATTAAAAATCAGTGTTAGTTGGGTATTCGTTGTACCTAATTAATTTTGTTATATGAGAGAGACCTTAGGACCGTGGGGCCCGGCCGCCCATGATTTATGCAGGGACTTGCCCATACGCTGGAGGAGACTGGAGACCGAAATGCTGGCAGCTACTTTGGCCAAATTTTGGCCAAGCATTGCTATCCAACGAGGCAATGCTACCAGCATTCTAGCCACTTTTCCGTCCACCGAGGTACTTTTAGATTAGTCCTTTTTCTACAATTTTTATTTTAACTTTAATTTGTATATAGGTAGGTACATAATATTTTATAAGTACTAATACACTGTTTTAAACTATCATAATTGTTGTTCACTAAAGTTATATGATTATTTACTGGATATTTACCGTGGTAAGGTTGTGGAATAAGCTCCCGATATTTCGGCGCAGTTACATGCACCATGTTCACGGGAATACTGAAGAATGCGGGTGGTTGGTCGAACAGTTAAAAAGTTAGGTGCAGACATAACGATCTACCCTCTTTCTTAGTCTTTTGCTACGGTTATCACTGGAACTCGAACCTAAGTCCCGACAAAACACACTCACTGTATCACTGCGTATAGTATTTTGAACACATTTTGAACGCGAGCTTTTATTTTTAAGGCAACCTAATACTGGATTCCACGCACTGGCGAGTTGAAAACCATCACCTCGATTGAAATTCTGGCATTTCGAGATCTCAATAGTTTCCTTTACTAGCTTTGTAAATATCCCGTAAATAATCATATAACTTTTAAGTAGTAATATATTTAGGTTCCACCAATCCGCAGTGGGCCAGCGTGGTGGATATGGCCCAATCACCCTTTCGGGGGTAGGCTAAAAGTCCAGCAGTGGACTGTTAAAAGGCTGATTATGATGATGATATTTAGGTTGTAAATATCTGTGTTTTTTTTTTCGTGTTAGTAAAATATGTATGTTAAATTTTTAATGATGTACTTACCTACTTAATTTATTTATGAGTTAAATAATAACGAACTCGGTTTTATTAAGATCAGTCAATCAGAGTGAAGGATGGACGGAGAAACATTATTAGTTTCGTGATAGCTGTGTAGCAACAATTTGTCCAACCAGACTCGTCAACTTCTTAATTGAATATTCTAAACAATTTGCAGTAATGCGGCCGCAGGATGGTGAAAGTAGGCGTGAAACTAGTGAGTTAATAACACAAGTTGGCACTTGCCAGCTACCACGCTGCTCTGTATAAATTCCAAGAGCCCAAAGGCTGTGTGCACACTCGTGAGGCTGGAGTCCACTGGAAATACGTTTTCTTAACAATGTGTGAGTACAGTAGTTTTAGCTAACTAAGTATACGTGTTGGCAACACCTAGAAGAACTCTATGTTCACCAAGCAGTTTACCACCAAATTAAAATTACAATAAAAATTTGGTGTAATGCCCGTTTTCACTAAAGACAAACAAGGCGACTCTTAACTAAGGAACTTCTAGTCTAATCTTCTGTTTCACCAATCCATTTTTAATAGGTGACTCAGTGGTGACTCATAAGTTAAGAGTTGTCAAAATTTTTGACAGTTAGGTTTTGATGAAAGTGAGTTAACACAAGTTGGCACTTGCCAGCTACCACGCTGCTCTGTATAAATTCCAAGAGCCCAAAGGCTGTGTGCACACTCGTGAGGCTGGAGTCCACTGGAAATACGTTTTCTTAACAAAGTGTGAGTACAATAGTTTTAGCTAACGAAGTATACGTGTTGGCAACACCTAGAAGAACTCTATGTTCACCAAGCAGTTTACCACCAAATTAAAATTACAAAAAAAAACTTGGTGTAATGCCCGTTTTCACTAAAGACAAACAAGGCGACGCTTAACTAAGGAACTTCTAGTCTAATCTTCTGTTTCACCAATCCATTTTTAATAGGTGACTCAGTGGTGACTCATAAGCTAAGAGTTGTCAAAATTTTTGACAGTTAGGTTTTGATGAAAGTGAGCGAGCGCGGCGCGGGCTGTCAGTCTAAGAGGTACCTATCTATCAATAGGCACCCCCGAATCGGTGTCGTAACTTTAAAGGTGACTAGCAACGCACGCTCTCAATGTGTCTTATTTTTTTACACCTTGGGTTTCATTACTGGATTTTTAGTAAGGGTTATTTAAAAAAAAAAATATAATGTAGCTTATGTCACCCGGGGATAGTGTAGCTTTGAAAGAATTTTTCAAATCGGTTCAGTAGTTTCGGAGCCTATTCAATGCAAACAAACAATAAAATCTTTCCTCTCTATAATATTAGTATACTCATACTCATTTATTTATACGATCAGTGTATGTATGTCAGATGTAAAAATTCTAAATAAAATGTCAATACAAAGTACTTAATAGTAGGTACAAACTAATAATAATGAAATATATTTATGATGTTACTTTAAGAGCCATAAATTCCTTATCAATGTCGTAGAACACTTGACTGACAAGCCAGCGTGCTAACCTTTCTTTGAATATATGTTAGACAAGTTGGACGCCTCAACTACATCCTCGGGAAGCCTGTTGTAGATCATTGTGCCCATGACATGAGTCAACTTCGTGGACTTAGCGAGTGACCGTTTTACGGGTAGGAGTCTGTGCTTATGGCGTGTATAGATTCCTAACGTCATAGTTATCACCTAAAGTTTGGTGAAACGTTTTTTGTCCTAGGCAACTCCTAAATATTTATGCTAATATTTATCTGGTTTAGGCGACTCCTAGGGTTAGTGAAAATGGCGGAATCTGCAAAAAAGATTAAGAGAAGAAAAACAAACGACTTTTGCTTGATTTACAACGGAGTGTAATTTAAAAAAATTGCAATGCTAGTTACAAATAAATAAAAACATTAAGGTTTTCATTTTTCATTTGGGCATATTTATTCGAAATTTTTCGTAAGTAAACATACCTATACTACTAAATTTTTCTGACGATTACCTAGTCGTTGCAATCGAATTTTTGATCTCGGTTCGATATAAAATATCGTGTATATTATGAAAGTATGTATTGTGTTTGATGCTGGCCGATTTTAAAAACAAATGCTACTACTCATATTCTAAGGCTATTAATTTGATGACGTAGCCGTCAACATGTATAGTGTGAATTTGCCTTTACAACGGCTCCTGTAATTACACCAAATACCGACTTAATGTTAAAGCCTTTAATAACGGAAGTTTGTTAATTAGAATTTAAATAAAAACATTCGAAAGGAAACATACATATAGGTTATAGTATTTCGTGGTTATTATTTTAATTTATCGCCTGACCAACTCCTATTTTGTAGGTAGTTAGTTACGTACGTGTCACTTTTATGAATATCTCTTCTCTACATAGTATAAATTGAAGTCCCTTTCCGCGTCTGTCTGTCTGTCTGTCTGGATGGCCGCTAACTCCTACTAAACCACGCAACGGATTTTGATGCGGTTTTCACCATCAGTTAGATACATTTTCAAGGAAGGTTTATGTAATTATATAACTAGCGACCTGCCCCGGCTTCGCACGTAAATTACACTCGTGCGAAGCCGGGCGGGCGGGTTGCTAGTAATATATAAATATATACCTAAATCATTTACTTAATAGTATCATATTTATCCTACTAATATTATAAACGCGAAAGTTTGTATGTATGAATGTATGGATGTTTGTTCCTCTTTCACGCAAAAACTACAGAATGGATTTTAATGAAAGTTTACTATAATGTAGATTATACATGTAGGTTGTAGTAGCGAGGCCGAAGGCCGAGCTCTACGCGTACGAAGTAGAGGGTTTCTGCTAGTAATATTTTAAATGTGAAAATTTTGTTGGTTTGTTGGTTCCGCTTTCACGCAGCAACAGAGCAACGGATCGACCTGATTTTTTACGTGGGTATAGTTCAAGGGTCGGAGAGTGACATAGGCTACTTTTCATTATCACCATCATCACCATTTTTCATCACTACGAGGGTGAACCGCGGGGCGCAGTTAGTCTTAAATATTTATTCTTTCATTCACTGACATACAACGCACAGCCTAAACAGCTGGGTCTAGAAACATGACATTTTGCACAAGTGTTCTTTATATAATGAAAGTGAGCACTAAAGAAGGATTCTTGAAAAATTATTCCATAAAGGGGTAATTTAGGGGATGAAATTATTCTAAATAATAATAATTATAAGGTATGTGAGCACTATGAAAGGATTCTTGAAAATTATATATTATCTATTCACGAGATTGAAAGCCGAGCCCTACGAGTACAAAATCGCAGGCATTTTAGTAAGTAATTTTTTTTTTAAATTGGTCGCAACGTAACTTATTGCCTTATTTTCACACAAATGTGACCCCAGAACCTAAAAGTTGGTTTATACAATTAAACTCTGTCCAAGCATTTATTTGCTCTGACAACTGCAAAACATTGTAAAACAGCTGAATAACAAAATATTTTAATATTTCACTGAAATATATCAAATACCTGCTACATACTTACGCTCAAAACCTTAGCGAAACTAATCATAATTCGTGGTTTTCAGTCTTTTACAGATATTGCAGATGTCAAAGTGTTAACATTTTTCGAAAGAGATAGCACGACGGTGTGCGTGGTCTGATAAATCCATAAATCACTCCGTTATAAAATAGCCAATCAGGGTGTTTTTTAGCGATGATCAACCAGCGGGCGCCGGCTCCGGGCGGTGAGGTAAGTGGATTAGCAGCAATCACGTGATTGTTTGGATACTCTACCCTCAAGTCTATTGCTTTGCTACCATAGTTGTATTAACAGAAGAAAAACATAGGTATGTATATTCACTGGCAATCGCGTGGTTTGTATGAAGTTTTTTTTTTTTTTAAACCTTTGTAATTAAATTAGTTTATTTTTATTTTACTTAATAAAAATAGGACAACAAAGGACCGTAGGGGCCGGCCACTCTCACTGTATAGGGATCTCGCCAAACCTTTGGTCGACACGACTGGTGACCGGAATTCTGGCGCCTACTTTGACCAAATATTTGCATTACCATTTAACGTGGCAATGCTGCCAGTATACTGGCCAGTTTTACTTCCACCAAGGGCTTTGAGATTAATTTTTGTTTATATTTATTTGTAAGTAGGTTTATTTTTGTATTTTTTCCAAATATGTGTAATTTTCTTGTATAAATCTTACAATCTTATGTACCTAAATTAAATTAATTTATATCTTCAAAAATATTGAAATGCAGGAATTCGTGAATGTGGTTGAATGTGGGAGAGTGGATATGACGAGGCGAGTAATATCTTTTCATAATGCTACATTTACAATAAATTAAATAAAAAACTAGACTTAATCAAGGACTCGAAACATGTAAGCAAAAACAAGATAAAAAATTACTTAATTACTCTACAGGAAATGGGCACTGAGGAGCTGATACGGATCTTAAGCTAAAAAGCTGAGATTCGTACCGGCCTACATACACAAACACACTTGATACCTACATATAACATAGCTTCAAACAATAAAATATTTATTATAATTTTGCATGCATAATGTATAATCAATTTATAAAATAATAATCATACATCATAACTTTATAATTCTACTTCAAATAATTTAATATCCTAAATTGTATTATTAGCACTATGTAACTTGTCCCTTGAAGAGCACTAGTTATCGCAACACAGGGAATCCTATAGCGATAACTAGCGACTGCTAATTGTAATAATGGCATGTTAATTTTAATCATATTGCAATAAGTTTTGTAACCCTAATTTTATTTTATTCTTAACGAAATATTGTACCTACTTAATATTGATGGTTGCAAATAAAATTTTATTTATTATTATTATAATGTTTCCGAAACTCCATAGAAGTATCTAGTAAAATCTCTACCATTTTGCTAGGGCATAACTTGTACTTGACCGTGACTTACTTTGCTGGTCTCTAACTACGACTATGACTTGTTCGACGATATTTTATATAACTTGGAAATATATCAATACATTAGCAAATGCACAAGACGCGCGACGCTAAATTCCCTCAAAGGGAAAGAATAAAAAACATTCGTCACAGTAAATCGGCAATATACTTAACTAACTATACTTATATAATATATCCATGTTGGTATGTTCGGCTGTAAGTGGGACTGTGTTTACTCAGCATTGGTAGTGAGCACTCACTTCTGATGCGGCTCTGACACATCCGTTAATGCTTTTCCATTTCCGTCACTACACGCTTCCGCCCTCCGCCCTCGGCGGAGTGGTATTATGATGGCTTGACCGAATTACAGACGAATTCTATGTATTTATAGTGAGAAATAACGAATCACACTAATACAAACTGAATTTGGATGAAATTGGAAATAAAATTAGAAAGGAATGAAATTTAGCTCAAGTTATCTTATCTGCAGACATTATCGAAATTCATATTTTTATAATATATTATAATCGTAGGATTTATAGTATTAGTTATAAAGTTCCAAAGTGGCTTTATTTACACAAGTTATTACAATGAACGTAAAATATTAATTAAAATTAAATCCTTAAACGAACTATAAAAAAAATGGTACAGAAATCTAAACTAAAAAACTAATGAAAGTGTAATGCAAAGTTAATATTAATGCCTATATAGAAATTAGCAGCTATATATAGTTCACCGCAAACGTTACCTGCCATCATATAATACTACTAAGCACTTTTTTGTCATACCCAATGATGGTCATTATGCGCCTCCATTAAACATGTTACCTAAGATCTGTATGTGTATTTCATAATGTGAAATAGATTATGAGATCAATCTTTCAGTGCGCCTGGTTAATGCGACCATATGCTGGCATGTTTCCGGCTCAACGCATAAGCATTGCCATTCAGCGCGGTAGTGCAGCCAGCATGTTGGGTACGCAGCCAGCATGTTGGGTACGCAGCCAACTGGTAGGGGCTTGAGCATTTGGATTTTCTTTAGATCTTCAACGGTCTATGGGCAATCTTACTGTTTTTGTAGTGTAGTGTTAGTTGGCTTTTAAGTGAGTGATTAACTGAGTGCGATAAGGAAGACTACGATGGATGATAATGATATTTTTTTATTTAAAATTAAGCGTTTTATATACTTCATTTTTTTTCCTGGGCAAGCGCCTTTATTAACTAAACAAAATACAAGCTTAAACTAAAACTACAAATACAGTTAGACTGCCCATAAACTGTTGAAGGTCAAGCCAATCCAAATGCTCAAGCCCACTACCAGTTGGCAGCGTACCCAGCATGCTGGCGGCATTACCACGTTGAATGGCAATGCTTATGCGTTGAGCCAGAAACACGCCAGCACTACTTCATTAGCTTTAATTTTTCATGTATCGTATGAATATACCTTCAAGGTATAAATATTACCTTCATAACCCATGGTTGAAATTGGTTGATGGAACGTTTAAATGGGACCACGAGACTCTATTGAACAAAAAAAAAAATTGTATTGCTGAGCACATTAAAGAAATGTAATTAAAAATAGCTGTCTATTACGGAAAAAACTCAACATTTAAACCACAAAAAAATATTGATCAAAAGCAAACAATGCGATAACAACTCCTTTAAAAAAATGCATTAAAATCGGACCAAACAATTTGGAGACCTTTTGGAGAAAAATGATAACAGATACGTTAATAAAAAATCTCTTACCCCAAACGCATTTTACCTTATCCGTTCAGTCTTGGATAAAAAAATACAGTCGAATTAATAAACCTCTTTTTCTTTTTGCAGCCGGTTTAAAAATAACGAGAAAACATTTAAAGTACCAATATAAGTAAATCATAATTGTTTACGCCATTTTGCATGCTGTGTCGCGCGATGGAAGGAAACGCCATCTCGGATGGCACACACCAAGCCGCGCCGATGACGCTGTCCTAACGGTCGTGCGCGCACTTGCTATTGGTCGAAGCGGCTCTAACGCCGCCACGATTCACCTATCCGCACGCATAACGCATCGAGACTCTGACTCAACCGCACCGCGCACCGCAGTTCTTTATATTCCCGCGCAAACTTTAACGGACATTTTTTACTATCACTACATTGACATTATCCTGCATCATCCCGTGTCGTGTTGTGTTCCCATTGATGCCCAGTGCTAACCCAGCTGTATAGCGTCACCGCTGTCCCAGAGGACCGATCAGTGCAGTGCCAGCCAAGTGGATAGTGTGTTGGCAAAGCAAGGTTAGTGCTCATCTCTTTTTGGTCGCTTACCATCTTTTCGTGTGACACAGCATTTTTCACGCAATTTAAATACCGCCCGCATTCGCGTCACCATAAATTTGGTCCTTCGAGCCGGATTGAACTGGTTATTTCTCCTTTGGCTATCGTTGGAAACCTCCGCCTAAACTCAGTCATAACCTTTTCAACCCTATCCCGATACCTATTAAGTATAATTTAACACTATTTAATCATAACGTATTTCACGTTTATTTGCTCAATAATTGCCTGTAGTAGAATATCTCTTGCAATATAATCGCATTTTTTGGCTACTCATTTTTAAAATAAAGTGGGTACTTTTAACTTTGGACCGTACATTATCAGTGTAGCGTACGTTTGTACCTACCTACTTAACACGTTCAAACACCAACGCCTTGTTCGTAAATTGACGTAAATAAGTGAATATTTGTTCTGGTAAAAACGGTTATGTATTGTCATATGCACTTATTCTGGTAATATTGGCCTAGCGTACTTATTCTGTTAAAATAATAATTTATTTTAATTTCATTCACTTTATTACGGGATCAATTCTAGCAGCATTAGGCACCACCCGCAGCATATAAATGCGATACAATATTTATAAAAAAAAAAAATATTTGTAGTGGGTTCGATTCCCGAAATTTATTAAAAATATTAAATTCGAATATTATTATATTCGTTGTCTACTCCTCAATTTGCATTAGTTAATTAACAAAACTATATAAAATGGAGTTACAATCAAAAATAAAACTAGTTGTTGCAAAGAAGGAGGCTGTTTTCTCTCATGTAAATGCTTTATTTGACACCTCAAAGAGAATACACAAGTCAGATAATACTACGGAAACTAGAAGCAAACAAGAATTCTTAGCCGCTTCCTCAAATGTCGATAAGTTATACGCAAGTTTCAATGAGTTGTGTGACCAACATAATGCACTGTTGTTAGAAGAGGATCCTACTTACAAGCTCAACTTCAGTAATTGGTCAGCTTTTGAATCTTTATATTCAAACATACAACACACACGATCGAGCTTATTGTCTCGAAGCACTGGTGCTACCACCTCGATCGATAAAAATAAAAGTAATGAAGGTTTCGAATACACATGCCGATTGCCGCCCTTAGAGTTGAAGGGTTTCTCTGGGGATGCCGCAACATGGCCATTATTCTATCAGAGTTTTAAAACAAATGTTCATGACAACAAACAACTGAACGATAACATGCGCATTCAATATTTGATTTCCAAGTTAAGTGGTACCGCATTGAACACGTTTGCTGGAGTGATCCCAAATGAACAAAACTATAGTATCATCTGGGAGTCTTTGGTGTCTAGATACCAGGATATACGATTATTGGGCACAACATATTTGAATGAAATTCTCGAGGCTAAACCTGCAGCCGACTCCGCCGCTCCATTAAACAATTTCATCGAAAAGGTGCACTCTTCATGGGCTGCCCTAAAGCAGCTTGAGATAGAAGACCTAGCTGATTTCATGTTCACGCACATATCACTAAAAAAGATAGATACAAGATTAGTTCAGAGTTTTGAATTATCTATCCGTAGTAAAGACATTCCTAGCAGCATGGATTTAATCGACTTTATGCGACACCATATAAAAATTCTAGAACGAACTAATACTAGCAACATGAAACAAACAGGTCTCGCACGGAATAACAATAACTCATCACTTCGCTCGCACCATCCTGCTCAAACTAAAGTTTCGCATGCATTTGCTGTGATGGAAGATAGCAACTCAAACAAACGTTGCTGTATTTTTTGTAAAACGTCGAATCACACTCACCTATACGAATGTGCGGAATTCAAAAGAATGTCCGTGAATGATCGCTTCAATTTTATTAAAGAAAATCGATTGTGCATAAATTGTTTCAGTGCATCTCACAATACGATGAAGTGCGCATCTCGAAATTTGTGTAAAATTTGCGAGAAACGTCATCATTCATTGCTATGTAGGACTACTGCGCAAATTTCTTCATTCCCGAGCACAGAAGCTGTTGCCAGCAACCCTGTCGTTACGTCAAAGAACTCGCATACTGCGAACTCCCACTCTGTATGTTTACACACGCATAACGATATAGCTGGGTCACTCATGTCGGACGCACACGCGGTTAGCATGGCATCGGAACCTGGAGCGCCGGTAGAATCGCTCGCATTGTACTCGTATGATAAAGGAAAAAATACGCGTCAACAATTGGACAAAACGATTGTTTTGCCCACCGCTGAGGTGTACGTTCCTACTGAAGGAAATCGTTACACGCTACGCTGTTTGATCGATAGCGCTTCACAGAACAACATAATTACGTTGGAGTGTTGCAACAAATTAAAATTAAAAGTTCAACCGCTCGTCAACTCTTCTTTAAAATCTGTGGGGTCATCGTCAACACCCATTAAGGGTCACGTCACGCTGACATTACAATCGCGCGTTACAGACGCTCATTATTCCGTAACACTACTTGTAGTTAATCACATTACGGATAAACTACCTACCAGAGTGATCTCCACATCGATGTTGGAGCACTTTCAAAACATACCGCTTGCTGATGAACACTGGAGCTCGCCGGGGGTTGTTGATGCAATTCTCGGGACCCAGATGTTTGCACTTATTTTACTCGGAGGTAAAATACCGCCGCATACCGCAAATGATTCACATGCAGACTTTTCGGACACCGCTAAATCTGGCTTGTTCGCTCTACAGACATCGCTTGGATATATTATTATGGGGGAAATAGTTAATGACTCTGAATATATGTCCTGGTCCTTCGGCCCCCTAGTAAATGAACTAGACAAGAGTATTGAAAAATTCTGGGAACTCGAAGAAGTTCCTTCTGCAAATATCACAAGTCCGGAAAGTCAAGAATGTGAAACTTTATTCAAGTCAACCGTCACAAGAAGCCCTTGTGGTCGGTACAACGTCTCGCTACCATTCAAGGATGACCCAAAAGGGTTGGGTAATTCTTTTACCACCGCTCAACGCCGACTTGCCGCGCTTGAACGCAAATTTGCTGTAATTCCAGCACTGCGTCAAGCATATAATGATGTAATCCTAGATTACATTAACAAAGGTTACCTTACAGAGATCCCACACTTACCTACAGCGACAGTGGATGGATATTTCATACCACACCACGCTGTAGTACGTCCGGATAAATCAACAACCAAAACTCGCGTCGTTTTAGATGCCAGTGCCAAGACGGACAATGGCACGTCGCTAAATGATTTACTGCACACTGGTCCCAATCTTCAAGCAGATTTGTTTGCGCTCCTTCTTAAGTACATTCAGCAAATGTACTTAAGAATTCTTTTAAATGAGAACGACCGCAAATACCAGAAAATTTTATACCGCTTCAATGACACCGAGCCACTGCGCCTCCTACAATTCAATTCTGTGGCTTTCGGTTTACGTTCTAGCCCGTTCCTGGCTATGCGAACAGTTCGCCAGCTGGCCAATGACGAACGGGAACGTTTCCCTCGCGCAGCAGAAGTCGCATGTAAAGAATTGTATATGGACGACCTTACCACATCTGTACATACAGTCGAAGATGGCAGCTGTCTAGCGGACGAGTTGCTCGCCTTATTCGATGCCGGCGGGTTTAAACTTGTCAAATGGGCATCGAACTCACCAGAACTTCTTGCCCACTTACCGGAGTCGCACCGTGCGGCGATTGAGTTCACCGATGACAATGACACGATAAAGATTTTAGGCTTAAAATGGACACCTACAGCTGATGCTTTCTCATTCACAACCGCCGCAGCGACTACAGTCAATACTAAGCGCGCCATACTTTCAACCATCGCCCGCTTATTTGACGTGCTAGGGTTCGCTGCACCTGTCATCCTTTACGCAAAACTCCTACTTCAGGAGCTGTGGACTACTAAAACTGGATGGGATGAAATTCCACCCACGGATATAACCGACCGCTTTATCAAATTCAAAGAAGAACTATCCCTGCTCTCCGAGCTGCAAATACCTCGTCACTTAGGAATTGCCGTGGGCTGCGTCGCAAATCTAGTCGCATTTGGAGATGCCAGCATGAAGGCTTTTGGATGCGTCATATACTTGCACGTGACACATCCGAACAACGACATATCTGTCCATTTAGTATGTTCAAAGTCCAAAGTAGCACCGCTCAAGACTGTTTCGCTAGCCAGGCTTGAACTGTGCGCCGCACTTCTTCTTGCTAAACTTGTCAAGCAGGTTCACACCGCATTAAATGAATGCTATCCTATCCAGGATACATTCGCGTTTTCGGACTCCACAGTCGCATTGTCGTGGATTCATTCGTCACCGCACCGGTGGCAAACTTTTGTAGCAAACCGAGTTACCAAAATTCACGAAATGCTACCCGCTGAGCGTTTCTTTCATATAGAAGGTGCGTTGAACCCGAGTGATATCGTGTCAAGAGGTTTACTACCATCACAACTGATAAACCACCCGCTATGGTGGCATGGGCCTCCTTGGATTAGCTGCCCTATAGCTGAATGGCCCATCGTTCCATTTGACCCATCCCGCACGGGAGATACTATACCTGAAACGAAAACCTCGATTACTATGGCTACTATTTCCAATTTGGAGAACCCAACGCTTCTTGAACTTGCCTTGCGGACCTCCTCATGGAAAAAACTGATACGCATTACTGTGTATATCTTACGCTTTGCTCGCAAACTTCCACGAGCGCCGTTGATTCAAGTTGCTGATTTAGAAGCAGCTGAAACAGTGATACTACTGAATTTGCAGAGCAAATACTTTGCAGACGAAATAAAAAACATAAAAAAGGGTAACTTACCCTCACCCACGTTAAGGAAACTTAATCCGTTCATAGACGACACTGGACTGCTGCGAGTTGGTGGTCGATTAACGAACGCTGATATACCATACGAAAATCGCCATCCAATATTATTACCCCGCCGTGATCATATAATTGACTTGATCATTGATGATTGCCATCGCTCAAACTGTCACACTGGATCACATCTTGTCATGTCGTTGCTGAGACAGCGTTACTGGATCATCTCTGCTAGAAACATAATCCGCCAACGCATACGCAAATGCAACTTTTGCTTCAAGGTCGCGCCTTCTCACCCAACACCTATGATGGCAAGCCTTCCACCCGCCCGCGTGCATGAGGGCAAGGCTTTTACCCACACAGGCGTGGATTTTTCTGGGTCGGTTAACATTACACTCACACGAAGACGTGGCGCACGTAGCCAACGGGCCTACATCGTTTTATTTTCATGTCTGACCACGAGATCAATTCACCTTGAGGTTGCATCCGACCTGTCAATGGAAACGTTTTTAGACGCCTTCAAACGTTTTTTGGCAAGACGAGGACCCGTGTCTTGTATGTACTCGGACAACGGCACAAACTTTGTTGGCGCAAAAAGGCAATTAGATGAACTACAAACCTTCTTATCAGCCCAAGAAACATCAACAGCCTTCAGAAATGAGCTTAATAATCGCAGAATCACTTGGAAAACAATACCCGCCCGAGCCCCGCACTGGGGCGGTGCGTGGGAAGCTAATATCAAGTGCGTCAAATCGCATCTATACCGTACTATCGGTCAGCAACTTCTATGCTACGAAGAATTATTGACAGTACTCACTCAAATTGAATGCATCTTGAACTCGCGTCCACTGTGTCTGATGTCTGATCAACCGCATACTATTCTGACCCCAGCCCACTTCTTGAACACGACTCCTTTACAATCACTACCGGCTCTTGAAGTTGATACCTCCAAAACTATATATAATAGGAAAAGGCTTCTAGATAGCTTAGTTCAGAGCTATTGGAAACGGTGGCATGTAGATTACTTACATACGTTGCAACTGAGACAAAAATGGAACAGGCCTGACGTTCAGATTCAACCGGGCACTCTTGTTCTCATCCATCAAGATGACACACCGCCGCTTCGGTGGCCTACAGGCATTATTGAGCAAGTGTATCCTGGAAAAGACGGTATCACGCGGGCCGCATTAGTACGCACTACTTCTGGAACCTTCAAACGTCCAGTTGTAAAATTGTGCCCCCTTCCATCGCAATAGTAGCTTACTTCTTTTAACAATTTTCTCTTAACTTAACTAATAAATCGCATATATTTATACATTTATCTTATGTATATCTTTATAATCCATCACCCACATATCCAAACCACACCGCATCATCGCATTTTATATTCCTTACCGCATTTTTTATAATTCCAAACCGCAACCTCTCCTACTAAATGCGTACACATACGCATCTCCCGCCCATTCTTATCGTTGAAAAACCCTGCGGTTTTTCAAGCCCGGGAGTATGTTTACGCCATTTTGCATGCTGTGTCGCGCGATGGAAGGAAACGCCATCTCGGATGGCACACACCAAGCCGCGCCGATGACGCTGTCCTAACGGTCGTGCGCGCACTTGCTATTGGTCGAAGCGGCTCTAACGCCGCCACGATTCACCTATCCGCACGCATAACGCATCGAGACTCTGACTCAACCGCACCGCGCACCGCAGTTCTTTATATTCCCGCGCAAACTTTAACGGACATTTTTTACTATCACTACATTGACATTATCCTGCATCATCCCGTGTCGTGTTGTGTTCCCATTGATGCCCAGTGCTAACCCAGCTGTATAGCGTCACCGCTGTCCCAGAGGACCGATCAGTGCAGTGCCAGCCAAGTGGATAGTGTGTTGGCAAAGCAAGGTTAGTGCTCATCTCTTTTTGGTCGCTTACCATCTTTTCGTGTGACACAGCATTTTTCACGCAATTTAAATACCGCCCGCATTCGCGTCACCAATAATAAAACATTATTTTAAACTATCACGATTTTTCTCTACAGTTATATGATTATTAACGGGATATTCACAGTGATAAGGTTATGGATAGAACTCCTACAAGTTTTCCTTTGAACCTCTACCAACCACCCGAATTCTTCATCTGAACATGGTGCATCCAACTGCGACGAAATAGCGGTACGTAACTCGGTTCTATCCAAAACCTTATCACGGTAAATATCCCGTTAATAATCATATAACTGAAGTGAACAACCGTGATATATTATTTTTGAAAGCTTTTGGCGTTTGTGCTTAAATTAGCTGCCATCACTCTAACTACAACACAATTTCTTTGGTATATTATCCACTTGCCATTGACGATACTCTCCTATACTATCTCCCTTGCTCTTTACTATGATTAAGTTTGATATATCGCCACAACCATTCTTCGGCATTCATTGCAGGTACCGAGCAATAATTACCAAAGCGGAGGGTAGTTGTTTCCAAGCGATGCAATCAAAATTGTAATTCGCAAAAACGGCCACGAAAATGTCGAGGGAGAGGGTAGGCTCTCCCGAGGTTTGTAGACCAGGAGGTGCGAGTAGGTCTTATTACTCATCATAATATCTATACTAAATTTAATAGTAATCTAAAGGCTAGTCTGCGGAATGCACTGCCTGAATAGGTGTTCCCCAATAGTTACGATCTGGGTATCTTTGAGTCACGAATGAATTAGTTAGGTAAGCGTGCTCCATCGTAAACTGCATCATTGCTTAACACCAGGCGAGGTGGCGGTCAACGTAAGCCTATTATACAATAACAGAAATAACAAAGAACTTTAATCTTCTCATCTAGAACATAATGTTTTACAAGTAGGTACAGCCTACGATGTTGTATAAACATTTTAGATCATAGCATAGCACACTATAGTCTTACTGATATCTACATCACCCACATTCACCATCAATTTCATATTTAGCCTATTCAGCCCAATGCTTGACATTGTCCTTTCTCTAGCGACTTGCCGCTACAGTCTGCAACAGGTCTACCCCATATAGAATATTTATAGCTGATGTTTAATCTGTACCTACCTAGTTTTAAATATCTTCCATAATGGCAGTAGTAATAAAGTTCGACGTCAGCTCGCAGCCTAAGCTGCATAGCCCTCCAGTGGTTGCCCGCTGCCCTTTTGATTGCGCATTATTCGCGTGTTTATACAGTTAGATCGCTTTCTAGATTGTTGCTATTGTGATACCGTTTTCTGTTGGCGCCCGAAGGGGGTTTAAATTAAAAATGCTTGTTTAAAGAGATGAAA
The DNA here is from genome assembly GCA_932305915.1 of Agriopis marginaria. Lineage (NCBI taxonomy): Eukaryota > Metazoa > Arthropoda > Insecta > Lepidoptera > Geometridae > Agriopis > Agriopis marginaria. The sequence continues at coordinate 9,650,700 of OW029921.1, forward strand.
TGGTTATTTTTGGAATGAACTTTACTGTTTCATAGTGTACGTAAGTACCTATGTAAGTACTGGAGAACCTACCTATTACAAATTATCTTTTGTGTGTATTATTTACCTTTTTAAGATATTTATATCCATGTAGGAAAATATGAATAAGAAGATACAAGTAGGTACGTAGAGTCGAGCAGTGAGCACGATAACCGAAAACGATTGGAATACGAAACCGTCCGTTGATTGAATACGAAATTGGCAGCGTAATTGAAAAACTTGCCGGGGCTTGTTTTGTCATTATAAAATTAGGAGTTTAAAAAGTTAGGAAATTGTAATGTCTTGTTGAGAATTATTGTATCAAAGTTGCTTAATCCAAAAATTGAGGAGCCTATCTCGGCGGCGTCGGCCGGCGCGGCGGCGGCCGACCATTCGTCTCCCCGGCGCATTAATACATTACTCACGGCTCAAGTATCCGATTATATAACACGCAAAATTTCAATTACAACTTGTAATTAGTTTTTCGAGAGTTTTTCTTTCAGGAACGAGGAGGGTGGAGGCGCGAGAGAGAGCTCAGTCTGCGTCCCTGTCTTGCTCGCGGTTGCAACGCAAGCTTGAGTAATGTCCATGCCACTTATTTGATTATTTTTATGCAATCTGCGAGGGAAAATGAAGGATTTATATCCTCCATACTGTTGGTAATTAATTTTACAGAGGCTGAACGTTTTGTACCGACTTCATTAACTGTTTTGAACTTCGAATTTATTCGCGAATTAGGAATGCATAATTGAAACAGTGTAATTGAATTTTCATTATATGGCTACACAACTAATTATGAATGTTTTGTTCGTACACTTGATTAAAACAGGTAAATAGTTTTGAGAATGTGTTTTTAGAAATAATTACAATAATGATAACATTTCACACTCATGGCTATACCGTACACCCACACTTAGGCGTGGTTGCCATGAAACACACACAAAGACATGGACAAGTGACATCCAGAACCAGAGTAGACGTTTAAATTCATCATTCAAACATCTGCTCGGCAGGGCATTGAACCCCGGACCTTCTGCTTATTTATACCAGTTTTCAGGTCTGGCTGAAGAGGAAGATCACGTTAGATTTAGATTGACACAGGGTCTCACAGCACACGGCTGATTCAGTGAGTATCTCCACAGGATTGGACGCAAACCAACGCCGCAATGCGACCACTGCAGCCTGATAGATTCTGCTCAACACACACTCGAGGAATGCCCTGCGTGGAGCGCAAAAAGAGGGATACTTGTGGATAGGATCGGTCAGGACCTGTGTATCTAGCGTCAGCGTTGTGTCAGCAATGTTGGCAGACAGTTCTGCATGGAGGGCTACGATTGACATTTGCGAAAGCGTGATTTTTCAAAAAGAAATTGCAGATCACGCTCCTGAAAGGGCAGACCCTGCACGAAAACGGCGATGTCGGGGTAGCGGCAACGGCCGCTCCAGCTCTTTAGCCCTGTTGCTGGACAATAGAATACGGCACTGGTACCTCCAGCTTGTATATAGTAAGAGGCTTGTAAAACCATCCCGAGCCCAGAGGTCCCCCCCTCGGCTCGGTATGTTCAAATTTGGGGTTCTGGCCATCCAACTAAGCGAGCCTCGAGAGAGAACGATAACGATGTATGACCAACGTTGTCGCGGGCGGAGTGGCCGAGACAACACGCAGTTGTGTCGGGAGGAGCCGTAGCGCAGTGCTGAGGGCTCCGGTGCGTTCCTCGGGAGATCCCGGAGTCCTCTTGTCAAAAAAGTCTGTAACTGCGAGATATTATAATTTAATAATATTATGGAGATGAAATTTAGGATCCAGGTTGATAGTTTAAAATAAATAAATTGTTGTAAGATTTTTGCAAAAAGGACGGATTAAGAAAGTGAAATTGGATTTTGAACTTGTTTTGAAAGTTATGCAATTTGACGAGTTGGTTCATTATTGGTTGCATAGAAAAAAAAACAAAAGGGCCGAATTAAGGAATGCCAATAGGGTTGAAAGTTGATATGAAAATCTAAACGTACGAAGTCGCGGGCAACAGCTAGTTACTCTTTAAAAGGAAGGGATATCGTATTTGAAGAATTAGATTTCAAGATTAATTGAAAATTTTACGAGATTGACCTTAAATTAAGAAAAATCACTATTTCCAAATTAGTGGTTTTAGTGAGAAAAATTGAAAAAAGAACACCAGATCTTAAATTGAGGTGACTCATATTAGTTGTTTAAGAGTACACTGTCGAGTATTCCTACATTATCTAAGCTTCAGAATACGTAGGTAAGTGTATAATACAAGTAGCTGTTAGTAAGTGTTGTATTGTACACATTTCCCGCGTCCGCAAGCCAGACTGGCAGTTGCCCCACGCCCTAATGCACGGAGCCAGCGAATTAATGGCAGGAATAATGGCGATCCCATTATGGATTGCCGCCAACATACTTTACCCATGAAAAGAACCGAAAGTTACATTTGCGATACTCTGAATACTGAACGCTCTTGGACGTCTCCACCCCTCTTCCCCCTCAGAACAGTGGGTAATGTAGAGTCGCATAGAGTCGTAATGCATAAAAAAAAATATTTGATCTTTTTAAAACAGAACTTGAAGTTTTAATGAGGACTTTCAATCTCTCTTTTAACTGTAATTTTTCTAAATAGATATTTTCGATAATATAGTCTTAAAGTCGGTAATTTTTTTCTAAAAATTAACTTTGTTTATAAACTGACGTCTGTGGCGCATGCTACTATAATCTTTAGCTACGTAGCTCTAAAACGGATGGATCGATTTCAATGTGCATTTTTTTAATAAGAGCTATATGCAATTTAGCATCTCTTCTCTTCTCTATCTTCTATCTATCTACATCTATCTATCTATCTTCTTCTATCTAACTACATAGTATAAATTGAAGTCGCTTTTCGCGTCTGTCTGTCTGTATATCTGTATGGCCGCTAACTCCTCCTAAACTACGCAACGGATTTTGATGCGGTTTTCACCATCAGTTAGATACATTTTCAAGGAAGGTTTATATATAAAACTAGCGACCCACGCCGGCTTCGCACGTAAATTACACCCGTGCGAAGCCGGGCGGGCGGGTCCCTAGTCAGGTATAAAATTATTAGCTTTAAAATTGACCATGATAGCACAATAATGCTCTCACCTCAACACGAGATAAAAATACATTTGCAGCGTCTCTCAGATTTCCTATTCCTTTGTCACCGCCTTTCATGTGAAAGTTTTAGAACGGAAAAGTCTTTTAAAACTGCTCTCAAGAAAATTAAGGCATTAATGGTCGCTGTTCTAAGAGCGATCTCGGTGAGTGCAACGTTGTTAGCACTGCGATGCTGTCATAGTGCCATGACTGACACGGAGTGACGTCATTCATTAGCTTGGAAGAGCTAAGAAATGTGCCATCACTGTTTGTAGCTTTGGGTTGTCATCAGATAAAAGCAACCAAAATGTCTTAGTAAAGTCCGACCGCTTAAATAATACGTCTGACAGCTAATATCATTGTAAGAATTTTGAATGAAAACCTTTTCTTTTAATATTTTACTGATGTGTAGTAAGTAGCTTTCTATTTTTAATCAGCGTTTTACAATGTTATGGCAACTGACAGGTGTATTTTTTCAGCGGCCGCACTAAAACTATAATATAATTTTTCAAATAAGAAGTACTTATATTCATTCTACCACCTCTGACTATCTGAGGCAGAAAGGAAGATAACGTGTGTGATACATCAGAACATTATATAAATTGATAATATTAAAAAAAACGTGAGCTTGTAATATTTAAACGGCTGACTAGATTTTCTTGAATCACAGTGAAGAACACTTTCGATCAAGTCACCTTTCAAACACAAAAATATATAACCTAAATCAAAATTTGCTCAGCCGTTCGGGTGATACGATGCCACAGATAGAAACGTAAAACTTCTAACACCCTTCTTTTTGCGTCGGGGGGTTAAAACTACGCGCCATCTGTCGAATATCATCCTATACGTGTCTATACAATTATACATTATCATCATCTTCCACAACCTTTCTTATTAAATTTTCAAGCGACTTTTTGAAAGAAGGTTGTCAATTGGACTGTATTTTTTGTTGTATGTATGTTACGCGATATCTTTGCCGATTTTGTTGTTTTTATTATTATTGAATAGACTATATTATGTCAATGGAGGTCCCAAATATTCTACCTCTAAGGAAATGGCAAAAATAGGAGATGAACCCTGTTCATTGTTTTAGGTTAGTTATTGTTCACTTTCCGTGAAGTCGGTTGTTGTTTTTTTCTTATAACGTAATAGATAATAAAATTATTGTACAAAAAACTATTTTTTATCAATGGAAAGCGGGTTCAATGCCTATGACTTGACCTCACGGCGCCTGGGTAAAGTAGTTACAGTGTCTTGTTTCCCTTTCCTGATGGCCCAGTCACGTCGTCGCCCGTCCCGCTGAACCCGAAGCACCACTAATTGGCAATTTGTTCGATCCTTAGATCCAACAAATGATGCGAGTTCATTTATTTAAATGATTCGACGGAAAGTGCGGCTTGTGTACCTACTGTCAACAGAGCGTTCACAGTTTGGCACCTTGTCGTACTTTGGACGAGATTTACTTATAGCGGTAAATATATAGAGCTATTCTATGACACTGGCTCAATTAAAATTGATACAATGTTCAGAAACAAAACTTGGAAAAGGTTTAATTTTAACTTGTGTTAATATTATCTTCATAGGTAATAGGCATGTGTCCTAATGATTAATTTATTAGAAATAACCGGCTTTGCGATAAATATAACTAAAGACATTACATACACTGAAAAAATAATTTAAATTGGCTGATAAATCTCTGAGATATGGGTGTTTAAAGTTTTGGGTGGGGTTAGAGAGGGGATGTTCTATCCCTTTCTCGCAAAGTGTGTGTTAGTTTAACATTTGTAAGGCGCACCTGAGGCGTGACGTCACGGCTCAGTATAATGCGCTCTCTGTTTAGCATGAAATTAAAATGCTTATATCTTATTTATTTTTAAACTAATTTTAATTTTTCTTTTGTTGATGTGCTCTATTTATGATCAGCTTCATTATGAGGTAATTTTATTTTTGTCATCATGCCTATTGTGTAGTAGAGCAATTATCAATGGCTACCGACTTGAGGCTTACACCTATATTATTTAGCCAAAGGATAGATGTATTGCGAAGTCTACATAAATCATTTCATACATGGAAATATAAAAATAATCATGTTAATTTATCACCGCAATTTGCACATACATACAGTTAAATTTAAGTCTAGTGATGTGTGAACCTGTCATTGGTCTCAGCAATTGTTGTTGGTTAGTTATAATCATCTTTAAAAACAAAATTAAGAAAAAGTTTTTTAACTACGATGTGTCAATATTGTAAATTGTCATTACAATAAAGATACTTTGTGTGTAGTAGAGTAGCCATTTGTGGCTCCCGACCTAAGGCTTATTTAGTCACGAGTACAAAATGTTTTACGAACTCTACACTACATAAAATCATTTCACAGATGAAAATAACCTAACCTTCATACAAAAAATTACCTATAGCGTATCTAATTATGCAGTTTTCTGAAATGTAATAAAAAAATTAAAATGAAATAGAGAAATACAGTTACGCAGCTGAAAAAATTAAAATTAATAATGGTAATTTATCAGCACAATTAGCACACATTTTTTATAAATCTAGTGAAGTGTGGACCTGCCATTGGTCTCAGCAATCGTTGTTGATTGATGATGATCATCTTCAATAACAAAATTAGTGTCAATCGGAAGTTGTTCTGACAAAGCTTGAAACGGTCTTGTAGTAGCATTGTAATATCGCGTTGTATTGTAAATCAAGAGTAATGGTCCATTAACAAGGCATCCGAAGGCTGAAGTTTGTTTGTTACTGGCTTTATTGCATGTTACCATATAATTGCTTGGTTATTTTTGATATTTGTAAATGTTGCTCAAATTGAAAGTGAACCTTTAAAGTTCTTATTGAAAGGTCTTATGCCCATAATTTAAACGAATTTTGAAAAATGCCCTGTAGGTTGGTATTTATGATACTGTGCCTAATTGATCGTAAAAGGTTAATTGTGGGTTCGAGTTAAATAACCCTGATTTTAAGTAGTAGAAATAAGTACACATTGGTTTGGCCCGATCAGATTCGCATCTCCTTTGACATATCACTGCACCACCACCCATCAGAGAGATTGATGGGTGGTGGTGAGAGTACAACCCTCAGACATGAGAAGCACGCCGAGAGAAGATAGTATACATTAAAACCTCCGATAAAAAAATTATATAATCTTCAAAGGCTTGAACAGATTTTCTGGAAACACTCTTGATCAAGTCACCTTTCTAACAAGCTAAAACTAAATCAAGATCGGTTTAGCCGTTTGTGAGCTACGATGCCACATACAGACACACTGATACAGAGATACACAGGTTAAACTTATGACACCCCTCTTTTAGCTTCGGGGGTTAAAAACGACTTTCAAGATTTGTTTACATAGTTCGTTACAAAAGCGTGTTAAAAAGCCCTTTACGTTGGGGCTACTGCTAGACAAGTTTGTATTAAAATCTTCATCAAAAGCCCTTATGCGGTAAGTACCTATCTGGATGACTAATAACCTATTTAATGAGCACAGCAATGGAGTTCATTGAATGGGCTGAATCCATCGGCTTCCGCAATGGTCGTCTGCGGCGTTTTCGTTAATTAAACGCAAACAAAGACGGCAGCTAAGTACTTCGTTGTGATCAAACACATTAGTGAAGATTCGCAGCCACTTAATGCTTTGCCGCTGCCGCTCTAAATGGCATGCACTTACTGTTTTTGCTGTTTATATCGTAAAAACTTAAGTGAAGTTGGAATTGGCAAATAGACCCGAGAGCTGTTAAGTTTTTGTGAATTCTTATTTTACATACTTTGTCTGCTTTACCCACTCAATATTTTACTTAAAGGCTAAGCTTATTCCATCCATTAAATAAAACCATATTAAACTGCCAACTTACAAATATATATTTTTCACAAGCAAAACCTGGACACTATGAAGAATGTGGGTTGAGAGTGCGCGACCTCCATTAAGCCACCACGCCACTTAGGAACCTATAAAAAAGCCACAATACAAAAAGGCGACACTCAAATCGGAGAGCTTCCTAATGAAAAGCACTCACCTAGCGTACCGATAACTAAATTAACTTGTCAATGAACGCACTTGACGTAAAACGTAAAAGTTCAAGTAAGTTTGTGTGGAGCACATCCATTACTTGCGAAGTTTGCGGCTCTCGGTGCAGCTCCCCGTGAAAGTCGATTACGATGGTCATTAGTCTTCACTGCGCGGACTAATTAATACAGCGTTTTGAATAAAGCCGCCGGATAAGATTCCTCACGGCTGCGGGACCCGGACGAAAAATCAGAAATTTAATTAAAAAAGTTTAAGTGAGTTTTCACGGAGCGTGCGCCTCGGCTTCCAATAACTCACGCAAATTCTATTCTTTCTTGCCGAATTTTTTTAATCGACCATAAACATTAATTAGCAGCTCTTAATTTGTATACCAATATTGGAATTGGTTCTTTGCAAGCAATTTAAACGAAGAGCGTTTACCCACGCTGTCAATACTTACACACGTAAAATTAATAAAAGCTTAAATTAATTTCATTATTATCTCGAAATTAAACATAAATCTAGCTCTGATGATATTTTTTCCAAGGTATAGATTATTATAAACCGGCCAAGTGTGCCAAGTTTAAAGGTAGGACAGACAGACAGACAGACATTATAGGCTTAGTAATAAGGTGCCGTTTTTACCCTTTGGGTACGGAACCCTAAAAAGGAGGTCCGACAAGGTTTCTTTAAGCCATGCCGCAGCAAAACTATTTTTGTTACTTCGTTTTCGTATTTTATAAACAAACCATATGGAATATACTCATTATGTCTTTTTCATTGCATATTACATATCAAACACGTTATTTATTTACTAATCTCAAAAAGAAAATGGTTTCAATGTCAGATCATAAAATTCACTGTGATGGTCATACGCGCAGTGTTAAAACTCACCGATACACACATTATTTTCCAAAATATGATGGGTAGTCTAGAGCCTAGAGGAAATATACTCGTATATATGAATAGAGACTAGAGGAAATACATACATACTCAGGTACATCTTACAGAGACTGTCAAAATCATAATGCTCCTTTTTCGTAGTCGACTAAAATTTTAAATAGTCAGTAGTCAGGAAATATCAAAAAAATAACACGTACTGCTGTCAAAAAGTAGGTGCTCTACTTTTTTCTTGGAAAACCCCCTCATCTTCTAAAGATATCTGGCTGTATTGTGGTTTTGTTATCAGTTATTGTCAGGTTTTAAGAACAACGGTATCTTTGGTGGATCATATTATACGAACGGTAAATCTGGTAAAAAAAAATATGTGTATCAATAATATCGTTCGTATAAGGTGCAATAATAACCTCACTTTATCTGAGGCCTGGGGCCTTACGGATAACATCAACCTTATGGAAAATCACGCGACCGCAAACTGTATCTGGGCGCGATAACGTTCACGTTCGCGTGATTTTCCAACTGAGCGGATTAGGTGCCGCAATTAGCTGTTGTCCGTAAGGCCCCTGGGAGTTGTATTGATAACGGCATCGCCAATATCTATACTCAGCGCCTATTTTTGAACTAATAGGAATCTATCGACACCTTATTTATCAAAATCGTTTAAGGCTGTAGAACGTACAAGTATGCCTACTCTAAGCTTTGCATTGTCTGTGTCGTCGCCCAGAGTGCCCGCGTCTGCGCTCACCATCAGCGCTACCATAGTTACTCAGCAACGGGCACACATTTTTGTGAGCTCATTAAAATTACATTACAGCTCTTATTTAAACAGCAAACAACTAAACGACGCTCGTTAATGCGTCTCGCCGCTGGGAATTTTATGGACAGCCCACGACCCGCATCGCGAACGAGTTTGTAACAAAAGTATTAAAAAAAAACTAAGCAGAACAAAAGTCGTAAAAGGGCTACATTAATTGTATGTACATGTATCAAAATGGAGTTTGCTTGTAGATTGATTAATGATTTTTCTAGCTAGATAAATTAATTAAGTATATTAGCGGTGCTGGGGCACATAAGTCACACTAGAGTAGGCGTAGAATCTATGTTAGGCGCTAGTGTAGGTACCTAGATTTCATAATTGTATTATTTATACACGTACTTATGGTGGCAACTCAATTCAACGAAATTTTGACCCTCTTATACAAGAAAAATACTTACCTATATATACTTACCATTTTTGTTTGACAATCTACAATCCACGACTGACTATCAATTTTTTTTTAGTAAATATTTTTGTGCCCTGAAAACAATGTCTAACCTTTTTTAGTTAACGGGATATCGTTAATTATTTGGAATTAGTAGAAAAACACTTACAATACTTTAGAAACACGCTTATGTGACTCGTGTGTGTGTGTGTAACGAAAGAGGTATCCACGCGCGTGCGTGCATACTGTGGATGTAGAGTGAGCGACACAACACCGTCCGGGTCGTGCAGCATGATGGTTGGCGTATTTCCCGCTAGATGGCTCTGTCAGTGTGAATCACAATTGAGGAGTTTATCAACCTTCCTGCCTCCATCATCAGATCAGTTTGATGGTAATAAATTATTTTATTGTCAATTGTCATCTGAATCTCATGTTTCAAATACAACAATTAGTAGTCTATGGTATACCTACTTCCACGATTTGATACCATACCTACATAGTTAAAAGTAAAGTAAAGCGAAAGCAAAGTGTGTAAAAAGGAAGTATTAGGTGGGTCAAAATTCTGTGATTATAATAATTTTCACACAATTTCGACCCATCAGAATTTCTTTTGAGAACCCGAGCTCTTTGAAAAAAACTATTTGGTCTTATCTAATGGACGAATGATATACAGATCAACAACCATTGTGAAAGTCCAATGGTCATGTCCACATGTTTTAACACATGTATCACTTAAATTTTTGTTTGACAACGTGATGTATTTTTAAACGATTTTTAAAAGATTCTTGTATCCGTGCTTACCGCATTTGCTTTCCAATTAGCGCCATTTTGAGGGTAAATAAGTATCATTAGCTTTTAACGGTAGGTAAAGTACCTAGTATAAAATACTATTACCTACTACTAGTCCGTTTGCTATCATCAGATCGTTGAGAGCTGCAGTAAGTAAATTGCAAAAAACTAACTAAAAATCCTATCAACAGAAGATTTTGATTCAACTTTTTGTAGCATTTTTATTTCCGAAAAGGCAAAAAAAAACAGAGTTTACCGATATCACTTAAAATAATAAGTTGAAAGTATTATAAAAGAAAATCAAAGTATGTATTTTGTGCAAATAAGGTATCGGGCCGCTTGATGGTAAACGATCGCCATCACCTATGATGTCTGGTGTTGCTTGTTAAAGTTTAAACTCAGGTATCAGGACTGGACACTTTACCTAGGTATATGAACTCAATTACGAAAACGTGAGCGATACGTACTAAATGTTTGTGATTATATTCAACCGCCTTAAAAATAGAGGTTCTCAATAAAATTCGCCTATAATTTTTGAATATAACATACACAAATATATTCGCCGATTGTGAACCGATTTTAATTAATTTGAAATTATTTCACCACACATCATCTTTTTGGAGCACGCTTGCCTAGAAGATACCTATTCACTCTCGACTTGAAGACACCCAGATTGTAACTATCGGGAAACACCCACTCAGGCAGTGAATTCCACAAACTAGCAATTCGCACAATAAATGTGGAATCAAATCGCTTCGTACGGGTTCTCGGAATATCAACTATAAAGCGGTGTCGATTCTTCGTGCCCACTCTGGCAGTCCGATAGAAAAATGGGCAGGAGGGAATCAAATCATGCAGATCTGTAGCACACTCTCCGAAATGTATCCGATAAAAAACCGATAGACTAGCAACCTTGCGCCGATGCTCGAGACTAAGAAGCTTAGTCTGAACCAGGGATTCATCATCAGCCAGAAGACGTCCACTGCTGAACATATAGGCTTCCCCCTTAGAACTCCACACTGAACGACAGCCTGCCATCTGCATCCACTCCGACTTCCGACTCTCATGATGTCGTCGGTCCATCTAGTAGGTATACACATGGGAGGTCAACCTACGCAGCGCCTTCTGGTTCATGGTCTCCTCAAAAACCTTTCTTTTCAACCGATTATATCGATTTGCTTTGCGGGATAGAATCCGGAGCATAGATATTTGCCAAAGAACCAGAGTCACCGTCTCACCGACATAGCTATTAAAATTTGCAAGTTGAAGCGGCAATAGGCAGGCCACATCGCTCGTAGAACCGATTTCTCCACTACGGGAGGAAAATTATTGGTTAAATCCCGTTTATTTAATTTTCCATGCAGACTGATTTAATTTTTTTGTGAAAATGTAATAATTATTTTGATATTGAAATTAGATTGTAATTAAAGTTCATTACTAGTACCTATATGTATAGACTCTATACATAGGTATTGTACTAGAGTACTGTATACTATAGAGGAATAAAACAATCGGGAAATAGTAATTAAATAAATATATTTATTTACATTAATAACGGCAAATGAAATAAAACTTATTCTGTCGATGTTTACGAAAGTTGAAAATTATACAATCAGCTCTATTGTAAACTATTAAACATTTATATATATGAAACATTCGCCATTATTTCTAGTAACGACAGTCAAATTTTTACATTATAATTACAACTTTTTAGTTTAGAAACCTTTTTCGAAATTTATTTTTAATATAACTTTTTATCGTTAGACAATGCTCGGTTTTAGCCACTGTTTCTGAAGCTATTGGTATAGATTAGAACTTAGAATTATTAAAGTGAAATTTTAGTCAAAAGTGTTTATATTTTAAAGTGTTATAAATTGCGAGAACAGGGCATTTAATTATATTCATTAGTAACGGAACAAATAGGTACATAATAGCGTTTGATCTTAAAAAAATATTGTTACAAGTAGGTTAGGCGCGGATATTTATCCAAGCTGTGGCAAAAAGAAAATTGTAGTTCACTTAGGTATATTTCGTTTTATCTCCTCTAAGTATAATTAACTGTTATTGTTGAGTTTACTTTACCGCTTTTAAATGAGAGGTCTTCGGGAGGCCTATAGTAAGTAATAATACACTAAGCCGCATAAAACGCTAGTAGCCTGCTAACCTAATAAAAATAAAATAATAAATAAATAAAAACCTAAAATTCAGGTGGTCTAAAACTAGGCTGGCTACATACACCATACTCAAACTAATTTTCTTTTAAATTTATTTATAGGCTTGCGTTTGACTACCAACTCGCCTGATGTTAAGCGATAATGCGGTCTATGTTGGAGCATGCTTGCCTAGAAGAAACCGATTCACTCGTGATTTGAAGACACCCAGATTGTAACTATTGGGGAACACCCATTCTTCCAAGCAATTTCATCAGTTTCAGCTTAACTTTCACGTTAACAGTGTCAAAATTGTACTTAAAGGCGATAAAACGCATTTCAAAACATTTTTAAAAGTTTATAATATTATATTTATACAGATTTACTTAACTAACCATTGCACCGCTCCAAAGTACCAAATACAGGGTATTAATGAATTCATGGTATTAAAAAAAACACTAATATGTTATTCATAGTTTAAGGCCGCGCTTTTTACTTCATTTTCAAAAATTTTGAAGAAGAAAAAACACTGAGTAAATATAAAACAAAATAAGAAGCATTTAAATGCAAATCTTCCGCAAATATTATAATGCAGTTTTCTTGAAGATGACATGTTTTACATTATGGCGAAGGAGAATAAAAAAATTTATCAATATACGTTCAAAAATGTTGAAAACCCGTGAACCAGATAGCCTGTGGCGGGAAGTGGGCACTTAAGATAAACATAATAAAGTAAATACTCAGATAATATTCAGCTGCAGTTAAGTAGTACCAAGTCTGCAGATTATGTTTTAAATAACGTAATCTATTTTAAAAGCCATGATTACATTAACACCCAATATAATCACAATTCTGCCTTCACAAGAAAAGTCGTCAAGTATTACAACGAAAAAAAAGTTTGACGGCATCCTTCCAGCATTTACTTACATCAATATCATATACACAAAAAACCAACGAAACTTATCTTTGGTAAACATAAAATAATAAAAAGTAAAGAATTAAACTAAACCATGCGATAACTTCATACCTTGTATGATAACAATATTACGTTTCCTAGTACGTCTGTACGTATCACACATACATACAACTTCATAACAATGAGATCGATTTTAAATTACATTTTTTTAATCAGAGTTCAATCGTTTTATGACCAGAGTTTGAATTGGAAAATAAGGGTCGAAATCCAACAAGATTGCAGGAACAAATAACTGTTGCCGTTAACAGGTAATTCGTCGTAGTTAGTCGTGCTAATTGTTGATTAGGAACTCAAATCACAAATGCTCAGAAATACGGTCTGGCATGCTATTGGGTTAAGGCCGCGCTCATCGAGCAGATCTATCTCTTTTGCACTTTTTAGGATAAAAAAATAGCTAAGTGGGAATAACAAAAAAGACTGGGAATTCTTTTTAGAATAACATTGCAAACGTTTTTAATTTTTCTGCTGATATGTTTCATTATGGTCGGAGAGATAGAAAAAAAAACGAGTTTCAATCTCCTCCGCCATTACATAAAATATTAACACGAAAATTGCTTTTATGCATGATATTTACAACGTTATTCACTCAACATTAGGTAGTTGGAGTTTGGCTTGTGACAGAAACTATTATTTTATTGTTCTAACTCGTAATATCGATGTATCTTTTGTTTCAGTGACTTCTAAATAAATTTTCTTTCTTTTCTTTCTTTACTCTAAAATACCCAATAGTTTTTTAATTTGTAACTTTTATCTTAAAACATGTTGATAACGTGCGAAAAAGAGCCGGCTGGTGAGCGCCACTTCAAAACTGAAATTGATTTAGATAAATTTAATATATTCAAGACACCTGTGAAAATATGCTTTTTATTAACAACAATAATATTATTAAGACCTTTAATGGAATGTATTCTAGCAAATAAATGATTTGATTTGATTACAACATTATCATTGTTCCATTAACATTATCATAGTTGCACCTTACAATCTCAGTAAGTTTCGACCCTTAACTTAACCAACAAAAAGTTAGAACAGCAACTTAATTGGCCTGGGAATTGGATCTCGGTAATTCCATTCCACTTGACAGAGTGTACGCTAACTGTCCAATAAAATCCATTACCGATACCCATTCAATCAGCCAGTTTGGCCACAACTTTGTTATACAATACATCATCGAAATTTTCCACTCATGCAAATATCATTAAAAACTTTAAGGTCAACTTTCTAAAGACTGTCAAAACGGAACAGACAAAATATCAAAGAGTATGTAAATGCAGGTGAATAATGATAACTTTCTATTGTTTATTTAACATACAGGGCGTGTCTAAATTGGCTAAGCGCAAGACGTGGTAGAGAAGCGAGAGCACGCCCTACCCACGCGGCGCGGTATCTTAACATGTAAACAAGTGCTCAAATCGTATACATAATGGAAATATCGTGTTCTAACAACGTTATCGCGGCTCATCCCGGACACTTTGTAAAGTGGCCCGCCAGCCACGGCCCGCCTCCGCTAGGGGTCGTGCACACGGACCGATGGGATATCCTACTAACGAGTATATTTTGAAATGTTGCTTATATTTTTATTGTGGAAACTGACGTGGTTTCCACATACTTTATTTATATGACACGGGAATTATATTTTATACTCAAGTATAATTAGTCCGGTCTTTTTCAAGTTATTTTCAAGAATGCGCACGCGCGGCTGCGTCTTGGTTATTCGGAGTAGCCAGCTTAATCATACGAGAGTAACTCCCGTGTCATATAAATAAAATGTTGCATATAAGTTCACTTATTTGGTTTAGATTTGAACGAATTGAATTATAATAATTACTCGGCAGGCTAGTTGGCTATACTTCAGCGACTGTCAAAATAGTGATAATAGAACTCATTTGACGTACCTTGTTGAGCGACTATATAATAGAAATATAGGCTTAAACGCTAGCGCCCCGGCAATACCTTACAACTACTACAAATCAACGTCAAACGAGCTATTATCACTATTTTGACAGTCACTAATGGTTAGCTAATAATATTTATTATTTATGTCCACTGTTTAGTTATAAGTCTGTGTCGAAAATGTACCTTATACAACAACAGCATAAATTCAACAGCATCGTCTGAATTTGCCCTTATATTCAGTCGTAATATAAATTCCCCCGATGTAATTCTGCACTTAGCCGGTTTTACATTCGATACATGACCGCGACACGCCTCGATATCTTTGAGATTCTAGAACAGACCTTATCGAGAACTTATTACAAAAATAAAGCCTTAAGAAGATTCTATAGAGTTGTCGGATAATAATGCACAAATTTCCATATAGTTACAGAGACTTTTGTGAGCCAGGCTTTGAGAACATTAAAATTAAATATCTATATATAATTGATTTATGTCATGAAGCCGTTGTAATTAACTATACTATACAATGAATTTTGCGTTATTGCCAAATAAAATAAAATAAATAATTTGTCAGAAATTGTAGAAAAGAGTGAGTGGCGTATCTTTCAAAACCTTCACAAAAGAAGTCCACCATACATTTGTGCAGTATGATCAGACTCCCCAGTATACATAGTGATGTAGAGCTGATGAGTCGATGATGGTGTGAGGCTGTGAGGTCTAAGATCTATGAGTCGAGCATGAGGTCGCCGTAGCCAAGGCGGGCCTGCGGGCCGAGCGCCTCACCGACACTCAGTGGGGTTTCACCTGCAGAGGAAAAGGCTCACTCATTTATAGAGTCTACATAAGATTTTATGAGGTTATCATAAATACAATGCCCCGTTTCAATTGATTGAAATCACTATTGTTGGGTTATGGGAATGTATTCTAAGTTAAGGGGAACCGCAACGTTGAAAAATTCTTCTAAAAATATGTTAGAATTATGTAGAGCAAATCACGACATAGCTGCTGCGTTCGAGAGTCCCGAAGTAGCTGTAAGCCACTGGCTCAAGATGAATTTAATCTAGTGCTAGCCAAGTGTTACCATACTTTGTTTACGTTTTAGGTAAGAATAGAGTCTCACCGAGGCAGCTAGTCGGCGCGAGGGGTGCGGTCATCGCGCGGCGTCGCACACGTCGGGGTCGGGCGGGCTTCCGTACCCGCTGGATGCGTCGTCAGCGCCGCCGCACCCGCCGCCGTCCTTGTCGAGTGCTGCCGGTCCACCCGCGCAGCCCTGCACGCCGCCAGGAAAGACCCCGCCACCGCCGCCGCTTGGTGACTGTAACAAATATTGCATGCTTATTTCTAAACTTTCAAAGGGGTTCAAATATACTGGCTAATGTGGTTCATTTCCTGATCCATGTGGTCGAATTATGTATATATATTTTTTCGATATAATAGGCATGCTGCCGAGAAAAAATTATAGTTTATTTAAATTAAATCATATTTATAGTAATATCATATAAATTTCAAAATTTACATATATTTTATTTAAAATTAATTTCAATTGTACAAATTGTTATAACGAATTTTTTGTTACAGATTTAATTACTTTTTGTTTCAGGTTAGGTTAATTTTGCTCATTTATGTAATTAATATTTAAATTCAGGTTAGTTTCAAATTAGCATCACAAATATCTATGGAGAAAGTAGTTTAACCTAAAATCCTTATTGTACTCGAAACGACGTAGAAGCGTAATTACACTAGAAATTCGACATTATACAAATTAAAAATGGACTTCCGCAAAGTAACGCCTGATTCAATCAACTATAATAGGCATGCGTTCATCACAGTTTGATCCTATTGAGAAGCGATGATGAGATCGAAGATGTAGCACGCTTGTCTAGAAAATACGTATTTAACAACAGTGGATTGTAAGCGAAAAACAGACAGTAAAAACTTTTTTACGGGTTTAGTTTTGTGAAAATTAGACCCAAAAACTTTAGTCTATGTTTTGCAGTTCTCTTTCTTAAACTTAAAATGTCAGCTTCTTATAAAAGTGTATTGTTATGCCCCATGTTTCATAGTTTAACAAACATAAAGACTAAATCACAGATCAAAACTAAATAACTAATTTAAATTCGGCATTCGATTCTATATGTCAAGCGGCCAACAGTAGACCGTGCGCAATCAAAAAGTCGATTAGAAATGTCGTGCGGCTGAGCGGGCCTCCCCCACTCGCGCAACTCATAAAATGAAATAGATTCCCCCACATTCGCATTCCGACAAGCGTTCGTACGAGAAAGATTAATGATCACAAAAGAAACATAATAAAGAGGAGATAGAATCTCCCACTAACAGTGTCCTTGTGGGAGTTATTTACTCCACTGAGTCGACTTTTTCACGTGCCCTTTATTTCGGCTGAAGACGTTTCAAAATATTTGCAGAGAACGAAACGAAAGAAATTTGTAGTCAACAAATGTATTTTTGTTTTTAAATTGCGACAACTTTCCGTAAAAACCGATAAACCATTCATATACGTTTACATATTACGGTGTAATAGCAAGAATTGCAGTTTTGCAATTAAGTTAGAAATAATTCAGGAAAGTTTAGTCGGATAACGACTGTCTCTTTCAAGGCAGGTTTTCGGTCCCACGGTAGACATTGGAACACGTCAGTTCTTTGGAGCGAGCCACGTGGAATCCTATCAGGTATTCCATTTGAACGATACGTTGTGGGAACCGCAATGTGAAGTAATCACAATTAAATACTTTTCCAGTTCAAGTAGGGATAAAATAGGTACACAAATAAGAGCCCAATCGATAGGTCTTCTATTCATAGAGTATGTCAGTTGAGCCTTTTCATAGAGTCAGTGAAATAATGAAGGCACGTCTAGACATAGCTGAAATAGCTCTTTTACCTGTAGCCCGCTCACTTGTCGCCGGATGTGCGCCAGCCCGCTAGGGTTGGCAGCCATGCTCGCGAACACTAGCCTCTCCTCGTAGTCGTACTCGCAGAGGATCTTATTGTCGCATAGGTAGAACCTGTCGCCTACGCAGAACCTAAGCAAAGAAACAACATTATAGAAAAAAATAATATCATTAGTCTACGATAGATTAATAGTGTATAGACTTTAGACATTAGAATCATCACAGATAAAGTTTTTTTTATTATATTTATTGAAAAGTACTGAATTAAGCAATGTATTAATCCTGTACAGGGTTATTTTTAATATGTACCATAAACCTATTACATATGACTTCTATATAATACTATAGCTGCTCCTGTTATTTTTAATATACCTACCATAAATCTCTTACAGACTTTTGTTGCATGACTTTTCACAAAACTTACTTCTTCTGCTTACATATAATACGCGATGTGTATGTTCCCTATGGACTTCTAAACAGCTGGACCGATTTTGAAGGGACTTTCACTGGCAGATAGATGATGACATAAGGAGTAATCCACGCGGGTGAAACCGCGAGGCCCAGCTAGTACTATATAGAAGTCATCTGTAGTAGGTTTATGGCATATTAAAAATAGCATCGTATCATTTTGATACAGACTACTCTACTCGTCTACTTCGACAAATCTATAGTGAATTTTTATGAAAGTGATTTGAGCGCGTTAACTCTTCAAGAACATGGTGTAATGCGTGTAGCTCTCTCACCTGTGGTTGCACTGTTGACAGGCGAAGCACTCTAAATGGTAAACGAAACTCTTGGCTCGCATTACCATTTCGAAGGCGGGAATGACTTTGTTGCACGCCACACAGTTGCCTGTGGCACCAAATAACCTGTTAAAAAATAACAAGGTTATAAAAATGAAATACTTACGACTTATAAATACCACAACCACTTAAGACGCACGCCATATTACTTTTTAACCGAGTAAATTGGTTATAAAATATTTAAAAGCTTTAAAAACTTAAATTACATATATTGATTCCAGATTTAGAGCTTTTAAATATTTTAATGGCTCTAAAATTTATACCAATATCGATTTTATTGCAGTGGAACTTTACTGAACATAAATGTTGTTATGCCAGATGACGTATATTATGTTCCCCCCTATGTTCTTGTTTGTCAATTTATGCGAAAGCGCCAACCCTAATTAAGTAACATCAACGTGACACTTTTTCCATTATTAATATAACAAAAGCCTACATGTCAATCAAATGAAAGATGAATAGGCTCCTTATTGTTATGATTCAAGTATTATGTTCTTTGAGTTATTTACTAATACTTATCAGAAATAAGATTATAATCGAATACTTTAATCTGCGTTAAAGAAGATCAACATAATCCTTAATATAGATAGATCATTGGCGATTTAATATAATAAAATAAAAAACCGGAAGACGCAGCGTAGGTAGGCCTGCCACTAGATGGACCGACGACATTGTGAGAGTTGCGGGCATCAAGTGGATGTAGATGGCAGGCTTTCGTTCAGTGTGGAGATTAAAGGAGGAGGCCTATGTTAAGCAGTAGACGTCTTCTGGCTGATGATGATGAAGAAAAAAAACAACGAAAAATTTAAGAACGAAAAAAACACGAACCTAAGGTAGTCCCTCTTGCAAAGCATGAGGTCTGCTTTGTAATAAAGCTTGGAGCCGACTTCCCCAAGGCGGCAGTCACAGCAGCCGCATTTGAGACAGTCTTCGTGCCAAAACCTTTCCATGGCCTTCAGGAGGAACCGCTCTGTGATCACCTTCCCGCATTGTGCACACAGCCTGGCGCCACCCGTGTTGCCTGTCACGCTGGCGTTTAATCCATATTTGCTCTCTTCTTGCTGACCTATGAATCACATAAATATTTTAAAATATTGGAAAGATCTCAAAGAAGAAGTTCAAGTAATAAAACCCTATTCAACCATGAAAACATAAGCGAAAAAACTACAATGAAGAAGTGAATTTAATTACGATAAAACCCCTGTAGAGACTAGTAGTAGACTCTTGGCTCTATTTAGATTATAAGCAGAGTACTCTAGCATCAACATGAAAAATGTTGGACTAAGAATTGGATGCCTTAATTCTTTCGTCAACGTAAGTATTGGAATGTGTCACATTGCAAAAAGAATGAACGGAAACTATCTTGGGCCCAACGGCCAATATGTGGAATAAGCATTAGAGTGAACCAAAGGAGTGAACAAATCTTTGAAACTAAAGCTATTATGGCTTTATTTGCACTGTAATTTTATTTAGAAGGTTATGATTATTTTAGTTCAATTATTTGCGACCACAGACATAACGTAGTCAGTAACAAAGTTGTGTATATCTCGCCTTTACATTACATGGCCGATAAACAATATTTTGTTTTGAACGTGTACAATCATTATTAAATTTTCATTTACATTTTAAAGGTTGAAGTATTTATGGCTTGTATAACCTGTCGTTAAACACAGTGAATGTAAATTCCCAAAACGATTATATTAACGGTTCATTTTAAAAGCAATAAAAATAATATACACTTTTCTTAAATTACTGATCACGCTTTATATCGAATAAGATTGTTTACGAAATAATGATAACTACTTTATTGACATTATACTCAAATAATTACCCAATCAAAACAGCTTGATAAACAAGTTAGTACCTACTTAAAACTACCTAGATGTATAAAAATAGAATCATCTGAGAAAACGTTTATTTTTTATTTTTTGTTGTTATGCAAAACTAAGCTTTTACCTAATTAGCACAAATACTTAACAACCTACCTATTTGGTATCTGCCAAAAGCTTTTTTAAATTAGGGCACTAATATAATATAATGCGCAAAAGTCCAGTACGCTTAGTCCCAAATTTGATAGTTTACGAAAACTTTTTTCGTTTACGTATTGTTCCATACATTTTAGTAAAGCGCCTCTATCGGAAACGTGGAGGAACTAAAATCGGTGGTAAGCGGCGGATATAATAGATTGCTTCACTCTAATACGAAAAATGTTTTCGAATACTATCAAAACTTGTACTAAGGGTACAGCTCGCTTGTTTCGGTTGTTTTCTTTTGTACTATATACGTAATTCAATCATTCGTCAATTAATTCGAGTAAATGCGAGCCGCGTGACACGCAGTCGTTGTTCGCCGTCGGCTTACGTCATTAAAATGCGCATACGCATTTTTCTCACACATGAAAAAACTACCAACATTGAACGGCGGTCTCATTATGTGCATTAAACAGCACCCAATAAAACTTTATGGAACATTCACGCTCTAAAAGGCTAAACTACGATTCTTATTTCCTTTTATACGCATCGCGTGAGCGAGTAGACAATTTGTGCGTTGGAATGGGCATAAATAAATATGCCGATGGTCATTTAGTAAACAATCAGTTTCAATTGATCGGCGCACAGGCCATAATAACGAACGTCAAACCAATCAGGAAACCAATTGAAGGGGTAACTAGGTGGACATAAGTCATCGCAATCGATCACTTGCGCATCGTCGCCGCGTCGAGCCGATACATCTGGTTTATTAGTCCGACGTCTCGACAATAAACTTAATTGGAGTATATTAATGACGGTTCTTTACTTTGATAACGAAATAATAAAGATGACGTACGGCCTCTGGGCGTCGGTGTGCGTCGCGACAGTGCTCATAATTAGTGGAAAGATGAAGCTATATTAGCGGCCGACCGCTCGCTGGGGATTAATACCACTTAGGTGATACATTGTCAGTACGAGGATCATCAACTAAATTATTATTAAGACACATTTAAGGCAGCGCTCAACAACTAGAACTCTCTCTTTCACATGCTTTGAAAATTTTTGAAGTTAATAAAAATACGGTAAGGTACGGTAATCTTTAGAAATAATATTACAAATAGTACAAAGTAATTTTTGTGTTGATTTTCATAGGATGGCGGATAACTAAAAAAAAATCCCAATTTCCCGAGTTTTTTTCCTTCTTCGTCTTCCTCTTAAATCTAAAATATAAACACGAAAACGGCTTTACATTACTATTTGCAATGTTATTCTAAAGGTAATGCCTAAATAAACAACAACATGCGAGGCCTATGTTCGGTAGTGGACGTCTTCTGGCTGATGAAGATGGTGAATTTCTAAAAGTTTTGAAAATTACTTTATAATTATTATAGTAACATCGTGTGTATGAAATTTGTGGTGTGAACAATAAAGAGTTTATCTATCTACTTATCTATAATATTATTCTCTGATAATTGTCCGCATTTACAAAACCCAACCAGTATAAGTACATTAAATTCTTCTAATTAGGCAAGTTCGGTAAGTATTAAGTTTTTTTAAGTACCTAGGTTGGACCAGCGAAACTGGTGTTTATTTTTTTATTCAATGTCTTTAAACAAGGTAAATCGTGGGCAAAAACCACAGGGCGTATCTAATAAGAGACAAAAAAAGTGTTACTGACGATTTCAAAAGCTCTCAAAACAGAAACGAATGTAATTAATGCTTCCTCAATTTATGATCCAATTCCATAATTATGTTACGGCGAATAAGCAATCATCAAAGCTGCAGAGAAGTAATTAATCTAATTAGATAATATCCGTTTAGCTCCGAGTCAGGCGTTCGCGCGAAATGTTGAAAGTTAATCAATTCAGTGCGGTTTCCTTATAATTCTGGGAACGTATGCGCACGGGCGTGGTGAAGTTTCTACTAGATGTTGGAAAAAATGTTGTGTAGGTACATGAATGTGTATTTTCCGTGGAAAGTCTCTTGGTCCACGAAGGCGAGCGTGTGTTGTCCATTTCAGGTGCGCATGTTGTTAATGCTATTATTACGTACTAGGGCCTTACGGCTAACTTCTTACGCGGTTTCAAACTAACGTTACAGCACAGTTCGGAAAATCAAGCGGACGCGTGCGAGATACGGTTTGCGGTCGCACAAATTTTCTCATCACTGTATACTAAGAAAATATTTTTTGTCGTCTCCGGTACTATCACTGACTTCTAGTTATCTCTTAATTTTCCACCCGTATAAAGTCAACCAAAGGCGCGATAATAACATACCGGCTATAAATATTGTTTGGCGGCGGAGGTACTCCGTATTATTTTCATTTTATTACCGCCGGGTAGAGAATTTGATAGAGACTTGGCTACCGCACTGGGCGGCAGTATAATTTCGCCGACACAGCCGGTCGCCCGCCAACGTATTAAGGCGCCGAAATGAAAAGAAACCAGGAAATGGATGAAAAGTAATTTATTTTGGTGTGAGTAGGTCGGCAATGGCATATATCGTTGTTCTACGCCAGGAGTTTGCCCTTACCGCTCCCGCTCTCGCCTCTGCCTTGCAATTTTCTAATTTCGCCGTAAAATAACTTCTAAACATAGTATCTAATTGGACTCTGTAATGGGTTTTTGTTGTGGAAAATCCTTTTCAAGTGGCGGTGCTCTTTCGTTTTCTTGGAACTCCTGGAGCAAGCTTTAAAAGGAAATAAAATGTCATAGATAATTGAGTATTTCTTAGTTTTACCCTACGACGCAAAGACAAAAGGAAAGTATTGTGTTAAACATGTAACATACACGTTTAACCCAATACCTTATCTACAGGCTCAACGCCTCAATAAACGTTGATAAATGAAGAGTCGAGAGATTACTCTAAAACAAGATATACCTGTCAGGTAAAGTTATCAAAAATACATGATCTGTTGACTAAACAACTGCTTGACTGTGGAATGCTCTGCCTGAATTGTTCCCCGATAGTTATACAATCTCGGTGTCTTCAAGTCGCGAGTAAATCGGTTTCGCGATTTGAGCTTTTTTATCGTAGACCTTTGTGAATTAATCGTGTCGATCTAAAAAAAAACTGTCTTTGACCAGTGTCAGTTGCCTGGAAATGCCTGGATTGAAACGTGGTCCTTTTGGAAAAACTCAGAGTCACAGCGGGCAATGGAGAGACCTATGCTCGGAGTTTCTTTGCGCGATAGAATCCGGAACGTGGATATTCGCCAAAGAACCAGAGTCACCGACTTAGCTGTTAAAATTTGCAAGTTGAAGTGGCAATGGGCAGACCACATCGCTCGAAGAACCGATAACCGATGGGGAAGAAAGGTTCTGGAATGGAGACCATGAATCGGAAGACGCAGCGTAGATAGGCGTCCCACTAAATGGACCGACGACATTGTGAGAGTCGCGGGCATCCAATGGATGCAAAAGGCAGGCTGTCGTTCAGTGTGGAGGGTAAAGGGGGAGGCCTATGTTCAGCAGTGGACGTCTTCTGGCTGATGACTATGATGATGATCTTTAAAAAAAAGTTTGGGATTAGCTCCCTAAATACAGG